>BSBM01000515.1:30117500-32517500 GCA_027924585.1 Larix kaempferi | reverse complement strand
AAGTGGATTGGAATACCCATTCCTCTTACAACCAAAGAGCCACAAATGCGAAATCATCCAGCATGGCAACTCATAATGACTAATACTGACTTCCAAAAGTGGAGAACTAATCAGGAAGTCGATAGCTTACATTTTGATGGTGCATCCAAGAATAATCCTGGAGAACCAGGAGCAGGAGGAGTTCTGCGAACCAAGAATGGCACAATAAGATTGAAATATAGATGGGGTCTGGGTATCTGCTCCAATAATATAGCAGAAGCCCTTGCATTGCTGAAAGGATGTCAGATTGCCAAAGATCAGAAGATCGACAAATTATATGTCTTCGGAGACTAATTGATCATTATCAAACCTTTCAACACCACTTCCAGCTTTAACAATCTACCCCTCGAGCGAATCATACAGAGAATAAGGCATGTTTCAAGCACTTTTATTCTTTTTAAGGCATTTCATATTCTGAGAATTTCAAACAATGAAGCTGACTACGAAGCAAACGCAACTAGCAGGCTAAATCAAGGGACTCTTCATATCTCCAGTTCAGACAGTCAAATTCATCACATTCCATGAGAAGGCTCTTCATTTCTTAATTATGGCAATTGATATTGACATTATACTCCTTCATCTTCCATGAAATTTTCTTCCATTTCTACAATGGGGCTGGCTTATAGTAGATGAATTCTTTGAACATCATCCTTAATCTCAACTTGGTTCTTACTATCTCAGAATAACATCTGAAGCAGAGTGCGAATAACATCTAAAGCTGAGTGCGAGACCTGATCTTTTTTAAACCAAGGAAAATACAAAGAAATACATTATGTTTTGGAACGCAGAAGTCTAATCTTTCCTCAGCGTTTGAAGCAGATAATTGATCTTTGTACATCCAGATTTCAATTCATTCTCTGACAGTCACAAAATTTTAAGCACTATATCCTCAGTATATCAGATTTAGTCTTTCTCTTCTTGGAACACAGATTGTCTCCTTCAAATTCAACAAGTGCAGATGTCTTTTATCATCTCCATCATTTGAAACCGAATTTTGACTGCAGTAAATTTGGAATCATTTCACCTTCAGGCTGTTACAACCTTCTAAGCATCTACAACGCTTTTCTAATTTACCCTATTTCCTTCCAATTCAGTGCATTTTCAATAGGATCGCCATGATGATTCGCTGAATAGTGAATCTATGGAACAAACTTATCATGATATGGTACTGTGCGATTTCTGGGAGGTAAGAACTCGTAGGAATTGGAGGACTCTTTTTCACACAGATATGAAGGAATTCGTATTGTGTATTAGCTGGAGGAATTTGTAATAACACACAGAATTGGAGGACTCTTTTTCATATAGAACTGGAGGAATTCGTAATAACACAACTCATCATTAAGTTGTTTTCAAAATTCTTTGAAGTCTTAATAACAGCAGAGGCAATTTTGTGAGGCAGCCTTAAGGAGGAAGATAATCGTGTTTCAGATGTTAGTTTTAAGAGAATTGGTCAGCAACAGTGAACTTATATTCCCAATTCCGAAAGTATACTTTGGGCTTGATTCATCCAGAATTCTCAGAGTAGGGTCTTGCTGAAGCAGAATGATAAACTGAAGCATCATCAACAATCCTAGCTCAGTATCTGATAGTATTAATCAGCATTAAGCAATCTCAGAAGGACACTATGAAACTTTAGAACTGTTCATAGAACTATCCAGCACAATGTGCAGCAAATTCTCTTAGTAAGCATCATCAACATTTAGCAATTCAATCATCCTATTTATCAGTGTTATTCTATCTCAGAATGAGATGTAAGGCATTGTATCATTCATTAGTATTTCATTGAAATAATCTTTCTCATAAAGAGAAGGAAGGTATATTAACACCCATTCATATTTTTATAAAGGCGGTCTTCTCAGACTATGAGAAACTGAAACTGAAAAACTGAAAATGATAAAATCCATTTTGGCCTTCATGTATTTTGCCGATTTGGATAAAAATCACGGCTCTTTTTTTTTAATATACAATATATATTTTTGTTAAAAAAATAAATTATAATTTAAAAATAATTAATTAAATAAATATGTGGAATCTAATAGTTTATATCATCCTCCTATATTTTTATTTTGAAATTATTTGTTGAACAATGAATTATTTTCAAGAGAACAAAAAATCACTTTTTAACTTTTCTATAAATTTTTAAGAACAAACATTTAATTAAGTGCAAATTTGACACATTAATGACACTTTAATAGTTTTTCAAAAAAAATCATTAATAAAACGACACAAATCCCTGCAAGTTTGCTAATGTTTGGGAGATTGTTGGTATGTCGGTTTCCAATTATTAGTAACTAAGTGCACCACTTATAGAAATTATCTTCGCTCATGTTTGAGAAATTGTTGGTATAAGGATTTATGAAAAAGGAAAAATATAATCTTTGGCTTTCTAATTCCTTCATTATACAAATGACTTGGATATTCACAATGATTTCTCTTTGTATATAAGGTTATATTGTACAACACCCCATTCACCTAAGTAATTATATCAATAATTTCATTAACAATTTCACCGAGTGAGCACCCAAGTGGGTTTCCATCCCTAAAATATATCTCAAATATTTCAAATTGGCCATCCCTAATAATGGCAAACATTTTAAATTACTAAATCTTAATAAAATGAGAAAAAAAGTGTGAAAGACACAATTTTATTTTAACCAAGTATTATGGAGAGAAAGTATATCTCTAACTGGGTATTATTGAAAGTCTATCCATTATTAAGGAAAGGAGAGAAAGTCTAAATCTAACCAAGTATTATGGAGAGAAAGTCTATCATCTAACTCGGTATTATTGAAAGTCTATCCATTATTAAGGAAATGAGAGAAAGTCTACATCTAACCAAGTATTATGGAGAGAAAGTCTATCATCTAACTTGGTATTATTGAAAGTCTATCCATTATTAAGGAAATGAGAGAAAGTCTACATCTAACAAAGTATTATGAAGAGAAAGTCTATCATCTAACTAGGTATTATTGAAAGTCTATCATCAAACTCGGTATTATTGCAAGTCTATCTATTATTAAAGAAATGAGAGAAAGTCTACATCTAACCAAGTATTATGGAGAGAAAGTCTATCATCTAACTCGGTATTATTAAAAGTCTATCCATTATTAAGGAAAGGAGAGAAAATCTACATCTAACCAAGTATTATGGAGAAAAAGTCTATCATCTAATTCGTATTATTGAAAATCTATCCATTATTATAGAAAGTCTATCATATATAATAAATTAGATAGGGAAGAATGAATTAATCTAATCATAAAAAAGTTCACCCACCTCTAAGAATTAAATTCAAAATATAGATTTGTAATGTTGTGTTTTATATTATATTCAAATTAATAAAGTACATTTTGAAAAGTAATGAAGAAAAATGAACAAAATAAGAGTAGGTTTGCAATGTGCTTAAAAAAGTCTCGTATGAGGAAAAAAATGAACATAATATTATTTTCTAAAATCATTATTTTTTATATTATATTTAAATTAATAAAATACATTTTGAGAAGTAATAGAGAAAAATGAACAAAATAATAATAGGTTAATGTAAGAGAAAGTCCAACATGAAGAAAAATGAACAACATAATGTTGCTTTCATATTACTTTAATATGCAAGTTTGACTACCCTTAATTCCCACTAAAAATATAGCAAGGTAGTGTGAAAAATTAAAAAAAAAATGTTACTAATATGATTTAGGATGGTTGGATTTAGGCTTAGATGAACCAGCCTATAGATTTAGGATTGTTAGGATTTAGGCTTAGATGAACCAGTCTAAATAGATTTAGGATTGTTAGGATTGTTGGATTTAGAGTGTTTAGATTACAATTTCAACGATCCAGATAGATTTATTTAAAATTGGACAATTATTCTAGAACAGTCAATCCGATTACAAAAATTACAAAATTTATTAAATAACCATTTCCAGTCAATCCTACGCGATCCTGGACTACGCTTCCGAGTCTCAATGAATAATATATATTTATTGGATATTTAAATTTTTAATTGGGAGTAGTTGCAACTTGCCACCCACCGACTTCTGATCGACTTTTTCAGCGGAATACCATTCATTTATTTATGTCAGGTTGGCCGTCCTTCACGAATCTGAAGGCCACCCGTCGTCGATATTCACATAAAAAAGGTGCGTTCAACTCAATAATGGCTGCTACTTGCGCTTGCGCTGATGCTGAAAGGAAATCTGCCACAATGTGATGGGCAAGGCAATTCATGGACTTCATTCCTAACCGTTTATTGGTGGGGGACTTGAATTAACGTAGGGAGGACACTGTGATGGTAATGGGATTAGGTGGTACTCAGATTCTGTATTTTTTGATACACGCTGAATTGGAAACGGTGGATTCTGAAGGTTTTGGTTGTGAATTTGAAAGTGTTGGTTGTTACTAATGGCGGAGGGCAAGGCCAGGATTCTGATCGTGGGAGGGACGGGATACATGGGCAGAAGGTTTGTAAGGGCGAGCTTGGCCCTTGCTCACCCCACTTACGTTCTTTCTCGCCCTGAGTCGATTGGCCTTGACATTGAGAAGCTCCAATTGCTCTTGTCCTTCAAAAATGACGGAGCCCATCTTTTAGAGGTAATACTAATATTGCTACGCTTTTTCTCTTCTATGGCGTTTTAATTTTTCCTTGTATACGGCATATTTGATTCAGACTTCAGTAATTTGGTATATTTGGCATGGCAGGGGTCGTTTGATAATCATGAGAGCCTTGTGGCCGCTTTGAAGAAAGTTGATGTTGTGGTTTGCGCCATGGCTGGAAACCACATTCGCAGTCATGCAATTCTTCAACAGCTGAAGCTGGTGGAAGCCATGAAGGAAGCTCCCAATATCAAGGCAAATGCAGCTCGTATAATTTAGGTTTCTTTAATATTATAACTGGTTTATTTGCAATAATAATTGTAGACTTCTGATTGATTAATATATGCAGAGATTTCTCCCATCAGAATTCGGCATAGATCCGGACAGAATGGAGCATGCAATGGAACCAGGGAATGTAACTTTTATTGACAAAAGAGAAGTCAGGCGCGCCATCGAAGCAGCGGGGATACCGTATACCTACGTATCTGCAAACTGCTTTGCAGGCTATTTCGTAGGGAGCTTGGCACAGCTTGGTCGTGTAACACCTCCTCCAGATCAAGTTTCCATCTACGGAGACGGGAATACGAAAGGTAAGCAAATCTTCCTTCGTATATATGATTTATGATTTAGTGTGCTCCAGCAGCCATGCAAATAGATTAGGGTTTACATTTTGGCGGGTTTATTATTTGTGTGAGAGAGGAATCTTATCGACCAGACAGAAATGGCATGAATCTTGATGTTATTTTACAGCCATTTGGGTGGACGAAGATGATGTGGCAACTTATACAATAAGGAGCGTGGACGATCCACGCAGTCTGAACAAAACGGTATACATTCGCCCTTCTGCTAACATTCTGTCTCAGAATGAGGTGATACAGATTTGGGAGAAATACACCGGAAAAACCTTGCAAAAAACATACCTCTCAACTGATGACTTCTTGAATCTTATGAAAGGTACTTCTAGTATTTACTCATCTTATTTAATAGAGATCCCTACAAGCTGGGTACAAAGAATGAATTTGACAGGAAATCATATTAATGGCGATAATATGGCTGATGGATGCAGGCCAGAGTATAGCAGAGCAGATTGGTATGACACATTTTTACCACATATTCTACGAGGGCTGCCTCTACAATTTTGAGATCGGGGACGATGGAAGAGAAGCGACTGAGCTTTACCCGGATGTCAAATACACTACTGTTCAAAACTACCTCCTCCGCTATTTATAAATCCGCTAGCTACATGATACGAATGTAAGCTTTTTCTGTGGAGAGATTTATTTTTACAGAACCAATGATTGACCCAATCGTCTTTGAATACGAACCAATGTTGCTGCGACTTTATATTTGGAGTTTAGATGAAGATTTATGTTTGGAATTTAGAACGAGAATCCATATTTTGAGATTTTTATCTGTGGCATACATTGTTCGTTCATGGCTTATGCTAAATGTTCTTTAAGACGCACTCTCGACGCCCTCTGTTTTGGGTTTTTTTATTAAATCTTTAGGAGTCCAACTAAAAATTATATTTACGTTGTATATTTTATATCAACATAGACATAATTACATTTTTCATATGTTAATCAGCAATCAGCATGTCATATAGTTGAAATTTATAATTCAAAAAATTATTTTAAAATGTCGAAATTATAATATCAATAAATAATTTAAACAAATTGAATTTTTTATTTACAGAATTTTATTAAAATAAAATATTTTAATTAATCTATAAATTAACTTTAACCATTTTTTAAAATATTAATTAAAATTTATTTAACAAGTTACAATTAAAAAAGTCATCTATATGTTGATGATGATTATAGTTAAGTTCACAATACCAAATTTGGTTTATGGGACCTTACCAAGATTATTCCTTAAGATGATTACTTGGATTGGAGTAAAGTTTGATTTCTATGCTAAAAAAAAGCTTAAAAAACCTAGGTCACCATAGTTTTGATAAGTTAGAAGGTTAAGGAGGTTTGTATTGTAGCAAATATTATAAAACTATGATTTAATGTGGGTCTATGTAGGGCATTCTATTAGAAAGTCACTTTCATCAGCCACTATGTCTTAGGAATAATCTTGTTTCACTATGAAGGTCATGAGAGTTCGTTCTTATCTTTGCTATATTAGTTTTCATCTTCGAACTAGATAAAACAAAGATATATTTTTTATCTTTGAGATTAGTGTTAATGACCGATTTATAGTATCTTAGTTTTCTTTTAACCTCTAATTCATTTTTGCTCCACATTTTCTCTTTAAACTTCTAGATGTGACAATATTTTTAATGTTATTGATATCTTGCAAAATAGCATTTTCTTCAATCGCCCAATGATTTAACCAAGCCATGGGATCTTTATACCAACCTCTCTTGAGCTGAAGTTGGTCTAAATCAATCTATCACAAACTTCTAGTTTTGCAATAAGTTTTCTTTGCTTATGTAATACCCCATTTTGACCCTTGGAATTATTTGCTCGATATGTAAATATTGTAAAGATGTGGTGTGTGATTCCTAGCGTGGAGCTCAAGGCCAAGGCCCCGCTAGTGAATGATCGGCTTATAAAGGCAAGTATTTTATATCTTGCGGACATGTGCCAGTCGGCCATGGAAAAATGTAACAATAGGTAAATATTTATAACACAAATATAATGTTTGAGAGTTGGCTATGGAAGCAACTAAAATGAGGGGCCGTGTGTATCCATTATGGAGAGGTGAGGGGTGTGTGGGGATCAAATCCTTTGTTTCCAATTGTCATCTTCAGAACCCATGAGCCATAAATGGAAAACAACCACCCAAGTGGACTCCCTTGATGATATTTATTTCTATTGTAAGAAAGCATTTGAGAAATCAGTTCATGAATTTAATGGAGGATGGGATGTGCTCAAAAATTCGTATGGCTGAGTATAGGCCTAGTTTTGGACACCCATAAGTTAATTTCCCCCATGGGGATTTGTTTCCCATCATTCCCATTCCATTGTTTTGCACCCAGACTCCAATTTTCAGCAAGCTATGCATTTCCAACAAGAGGAATAGCAAAAATCGTAACTTGAGAAAAATCCACTTTAAAGTGTAAAAAATGACTAGAAAGTCGTGTTGGTTGTGAAATACAGTGGGGGATCCATAGACCTTAACCTTGGGGTGGATTTGAGAGTGTCAAAAGCTCGAAAATCCGTGGGAGAACCTAGATTTGGGAGCCTGGAAATTGAATTTCGTGACTGCAAATTAGTGTTTCCAGGAATTAAAAAAATCCAAGAGATAATTGAAGTCAGAGAGAGATCAGAAGATGAAATTGCTGGATAAACCCAGTGTAGGAAAATATCTCTTAAGGTTTAGCAGCTTCGACCTTTCTATACCCACCCTGAATAACACTGGAGGGAAGGGGCACCCGAGGGACTATGCAGCAGAGAAGGAGACCTTCTTTGTGTTGGGTGTGGTAGGTATTGTGGGTGCCAAGGTTGGATGAATCCAATTGAGATGCTTGTATCTTTATGGTTGAGCTCACTGGCTTATCATTCTCCTTTCTTGTCTCCTTGTATGCTTGATAAACCCAACTGTGTGCTGGCTTAGCATGAGAGTATGTTCCTATGGATGTGAGTGATCCTGTGTAGTTCCTCCTTAGTGGATACATATCCCAGCTCGGGGGTGGCCTCTCAGCAAAGACCTAAAATACTCGACATAGTTCCTATGGATGGGTGGAACGTTGTTCTTCCATAGCCAGTTGCTTGGACAACTTCAATTAAGAGATGAGTGTTTGCTTGTTAATTTACTGTTGTGATAACTGTGTCTGATTTTGTTGTTATGATTGTGATAAATATGTTGGTATATGTATGATGTGTGTGAGAATAGATTTATTTCCACTATGTTTTTATTTATGCACCTGCACATGCATTTAAATGTTTACAAATTTCATAATATGGCCATGAGGGAAAAATTTAGAATCCCCTACATAGTTCATGTCCCCCTCCGTGATCGGTTGATGGGTGGGGATGTGACAACTTAAATAATGATTGTAATTTCGCATATCTAAATGTATTTTTTATTATTAAAACATAATTCATAATTGAAGTGGTTATATATATATATATATATATATATCTATCTTCTTTAATAAATATAAACATTAAAATAATTTAAAATCAAATTTCTTTTATATTGATTTTATTAATTTATAAACCAATTCAAATTATAGATTATTTTTACTATAGTTACGATGAGTTAAGGGGTTCTCGCATGAAGTTGAGGTACCCTTTTGATGTAATTGTAGTTTTTCAAAACATGCTTTCGCTTTCCCAAAAAAAAAGTGTACGCGTTCCTTGGTGCTAGCATTGGAGGAGCCCAAGCCCAATAGATCAGTTGCCATGCATGCTAGGAAAAGGAAACACACATGCGATTTGTGAACAAAAACATGTGCATGTTTTCTAGACCAAAAACGCGTGCATGTTTTGTAGGACATGGTACAAATTCCCAAAACCATCCCGTGAGTGTCCATTTCTCCCACAACGCTGATTTGGATAGCACCGATGGGAAAAAGAGGTAGAACATGATCGTGATCACACTCCTAGAGAGAATTCAACCAACAAATTGAAATCCAAGAGGTAATTCTCCAACTAATTTATCAATTCTTCAACCAATTTGTAATTCTCCAACCAATTTATGAATTCTTTAACCTATTTATTGTTCCTCAACCAATTTGTAATTCTTTCCTTATATAATTATTAGACTTGAACAAAATAGGTTCATTTGATTCCCTCTTTGTATGCCAATGATAAGAACTTTGGTTGAAAGATGATGGTCACTACAATTGGATCATCATCCATGATAAATAATACATTTTATAAATTTAAAAATGGATAGTTGACAAGAAATGGTATGAGCAGTGTTCATCATTCAAATACTTTAAAGAAGATCATATGCCTTAAATTATAACTACCTTAGTGTTCCAAACCCCAAAATGACCACTATTTCTTGCTCAGAAGCCAAGGTTCCCTATGCAAACTTATATGGTGGCTTTGGCCACATGCATTGCATGTGATCCCCAAGGATAAACTACATGGGCCTGATACCCTGTATTTTGTCCATATTCCATGGCTTCTACCACTAGAATTATCCCTAGTGCATCAAACCTTGGAATCACCTCCACACTGAACTTGTAAATCAGAGATCCTTTATTTAAGGCATGTGTGGTTGCCATGGATTATGACCTCAATTTTCCCTCATCGCTAAGAACCATCCCTAGAGCACCAAACCTTTAAGTGGCTACCATATCGAAGTTGTAGGACATGTATTCTGTATTAGGGCATGTGTGATTGCTTGAGGGATTACACATGGACCATGATCCCAAAATGTGAATGTCATTACATAAAACCTTATATTTTGTCCACGAACCATGTCATGGAAATTGATAAGAATATCTGGTGTGATATAGCTCAAAATGGAAAGCATATCTCACTCATAGGCTAAATATCCCTATGTAGAGACTATGTGGTTATTTTGGGTGCAACACATGGCCCATGAGTCCTTAGGAAATCATTTGGTTTGAGGCCATACATTTCAACCTTAGACAATGGAATAGATCCAAATAACCATCTATGGTATATTTACATGAAGAACATATCGCACTTGTATTCCAATGATTTCCTCTTTGCATGATATCCCCTTCATCATCATACTTTAAGAGGGTTGATAAAATGTATCCCTCACCCCATCCACAATGAAACTGAAATAGTTAATGTGCATTTTATCAATGTCTGCTTCCTTGTCATATTTTAAGGACAAGAGTTGTTGAGAATCACCATGGATTACATTCAAATAGTTAGTGGGGTCTCTTGGTCTCAAATGGATAATATTCAATAATTTGCAAGTTGGCTCAAGATGATAATCCCAATCAAATCATAATGTAGGTTTGGTCTTGGATAAAGCACAAGAAAATTTTCAAGTTTATGTGCATCCCCTTTGCCTTCCAAATCTCTCCCAGGGTTTTATTCCTGATTGTGTTGCAATGCATATTGAATAAGGTTAACAAGTGGATTATTCATCCTCTACCACTTACAATCATGTTTTATATTTTTTCAAAAATTCTAGTTGCCACACTTGTATATTATTCTTCTTATTGGGTTCCCTCTATTGTATGGTATCAACAATTGGAGAAATTATCCGGGGATTTTTTTTAGGCAAATTTGCAAGGAATAAAGAGTTTTCACTTGGTAAACCAAGAGACTTGTTTAAATATTCACGAGACTTTCAAATGGTTGGTTCTCTTAGAACAACATAATCCCTTTGTTCCAAATTGGTTATCCACACAATGAAAAAGCATAACAATTGGAAATTTATCCTACACAATTGCATCCAAAGAGGGGCACCACTAGGGAAAATATCCAACTCTTGGGCCAAAAAGATCATCGATAGGGCTCCTCTCATTATGAAGAGTAATGTTCATGGTAAATTTCCTTTAGACATGGGTGGCTCAAAGTGAAATCGTCAAGGTGAATATACTCTTCCTTAAGGCCCCAAACCCCTAATTCAATCCCTTATCCTACTATTTAACAATTTTTTTATCAAGTATGCATGTCTTATTATATAGGGTTGGGTTGATGACAAATTTATCTTAAAGTTGGGTGCATCCAGGTGAAAATCCATAGATTGAATCATTGAACCATTCATTAGGTGAGAATACCCTTCCTTAATGCGCCAAACCATATAATTACATTGTTATTACATTATTTAGTTAATGATTCCATTTGGATGAGCTTCCTCATTGTCCTAAGAAAACTTCATTGCCCATACCCCTTAAAAATGGGTACTTTAGGGAAATACCTTTTACATTTCCACCTACAAGAATTTATTTACCATATGATACTTCCTTTATGCACTAATCCCTATAATTATACCCTTATGTTACTCTTGGGCCAAATATTATGTTGAGAGGATTCATCTTAGTGTGCAGGCATGAAAATTTCCATTCCTTGGCATGCAAAACCATGCAATTATGCCATTATCTTACCCTTGGTATAACATGGAAAAAAATTAATACATGTCTACTATAATTGTTCAATATTAAATTTTAAATTTTAAATACTCATGTCATCATTTGTTAGACTGGTTTTACATTTTTCATTTCTAAGAGATGTCATTATACCATCCATATATTTCTACTAATGATTTATTATTTGAATTTTTTATTGCAGTGGAAAGTATGGATCCGAATGCGGAGATACTGAGAGAGATTGCAAGACTTAGAGAGATCGGGGGCAGATGGAGGTGTGCATGTAGTGCCCTGCTTTTGACTTTTGAATTTGTTATGCAACGACATTATTATTTGAGGGCATTCCGTTTCAAATGAACCAGTTATGTGTGGATTCAGACGCATATCGTAATGTGATTCTGTGGGAATTCGGTTTTTAATGACCCAACCATGTGTGGAATTGGTACTTTGATGATTAAAAATAAATGTTTGAAACTATCTATTTTGAGACATTGTTACGATGATGAACATTGATTATGCTATTTTGAGATTGTGAAATGATTTGATGATGATTGAATGTTTAAGAATGAAATGAAATTATGACTAAATGAATATGATTATGTATATGGATAACATGTATTGATTGGTCGTCAAGTGTGACAGGAAAATATAGGTATATGCGACGCGAGGTTGTGTCAATATCGCGTAGACTCCGAATTGAGTCGGGTATCCATGGAAGGTGATGTTAGCTTGAAATGCATTTATATGTTATGATTTTTCTTTAAAATATTTGATGCTCGTAGTTTTCACATACAGGTAATGGATTGCGATTGACAATCGTTCTACGTCAGGTAACGAGGATGAATGGAAGAAGGATGTAAGACTAGAAATATTCCACGCGATGAGTTGGGAAAAAGAAGCAGAGGCCTTTACTCGTCTAATGCATGTTTTCATGAGGGTATGTTGTGGAATCGGTCACTCACGAGGTATTAACTGGGTGGCACACACTAAGAACCACCAGTCCCTCATCAAGGTCGACTTGACTGAGTTAACGATGTCTCAGTCGTCGTACCAGTACCCACCATGGGAGGAATATTTGAAGGGAATGTGTGGAGCATAGTGCCCTGAATATTCCCCCCGCAACGAGAACGCGCCAGTTAAATTACAATACTAAATAGGGGGGACAATAAAGAGTATTTTAAAAGAATTAGAATGAGGATTTGAATTAAATAGTATGTGAACTAAATCCTAGAGAATTGATTTTAATTGTGAAATCATGAATAAAGAAAAGTGAGAAAATAACTAATAAAAACATGCACCCACTCAATTAAGAGAGATTGAAGGAATTGTCAATAAGAAAATGTAGGAAATTAAATGAGAGTAAAATATCAATTAATAATAAAAAAAATAGAAAATTAATAATAAGAAAAATAGAAAAGTTGAGAGAAGTGATAATGGGAGAGTGAGTAATAAAAAAGAAAGAAATAAAATAATTCAAAAATAATGCATGGATGGGATGCATTGAGGTTTCGAAAAGTTATAAAGAGATAGAGAGAGCATGAGGGATCTCATTTCTTTTACCCTATTATTGGAAGACATAGGTTATGCTTCATTTCAGACAGTGTCTCTTGAGGGTGTGGTTCATCCTATGACGAGGTTGGGAGCTTCATAGTAGTAGTCTACGTACTGAGATCTGTCTAACAAATTATATTATCATTGAACTCCGTTGTAGCTCGACGGTCCCAGGGGAATAAGAGTACCCGCTGGGTACGATAGGGTGGTTTCCGGTGGACTTCCATGATTTGAAAATCAACGTGTGGGTTTGTGGCGGATCTCCAACAACTTCCACAGTATTCGGCAACACTTCGCAAGAAAATTTATAGGTTGGTACCATTATTGTTTTAATGTTTCCGTTATTTGCTCTAGTTTAGTAATTGTGTTATCATCGGATTTTGGGGTTGAGAATTGATAGATATGTGGATTGAAATGTAAATGTGACCATATGATAGTTTGTTGATTAGTATGAATGTGCTATTGTATATTAGAGATGATCATTTAACATTGATGGCACTGGTCCAATATCCAAGAATCACGGCAAACCTGTAAACAAGAATTTAATAATTGTTCTAAGTATGAATATGTTGTTGAATGGATATTGGATTCTATGATTAATACCATTTGTAGATTGTTTATGTTGTTAAAGTTACTTTTGATGCCCTTTGAGTTGTAGCCAGTATAAAATTGTGTTATATATTACATATCTATGGCTTTTAAATCGTGGTTATTACAGGTTATTGTTGAATCTATTTTAGATCTAGAGGATTTTTAATTCGTAGTTAATATATTTATGTTGATTGTATCTATATATATGTTAGAGATAGCAGTTGGTAATTGCTGTAGATCCTCGCTACCCAAGACATCGTTGTCATAAAACATATTTTTATAGATATATGTTAGAATATGGTTTCCTAAATCGTAAGGGCTATAATTCCGTCGATTTATATGTTATAATCATGGTTTTCCATATAGCAGAGGTTATAATTCAGTCGGTGATATAGGTATAAGTAGAACATCGTTCTCCAATTCGCATGTATTGTAATTCTTTAAATGACATAAATCCATAATGAACTGTGGGGAAACAATAGAGGTTCTCTATCGCTAGATCCACATTTATTGTTGGAGGCTAGGACTTGAATTGGCTCAGATCTACAAGTGAAACAAAAGTTGAGTCACCCTCCCTACTTGGTAAAAATGCTTCCCCTGGAATTCAAACTTTCTTGAGATCTCAAGAATAGAACTGTTATGTAAATCAGTGTACATATACCTCTTGAAGGTTTGTGACACACAGTTTTGTATGAGAACTTGTATTAAGGATTTTAAACAATGTTTATGTAGTCAAACTTGCCCATGTATCGTTAAACTAAAATGATCTTGAACAACTGTTACACAGAATTTAGGGCAATACAGTGGTTTAAGTCTTAGATTTGGAGAAACTCCTAGATGTGTTTCAATGTACTGAATTATAATTTCACCAGTTAGCCTTCCCATATCTCACGAGGGACGAATGGAGAATAACGGTGCCCTCAGAAGATTCACACCGAAAAATAACACCCGCCTACACTTGAACTGTCCATCGAGGTGGTTGGCTCAACCAAGGTAAACGACTACAATTGACTATCTCTTAACTGTTCGCTATTCCACGTATAAAGGATTGAAGGAGTCTTAGTGAAGTCTTCAATGTGATCAAGTTCCACAATTTTCACCTCGGGTTAGTTATGAATCATAATAGTACTCAATATAACTCGATAGTTGATGGGTAGATGGATTCGTAGATCTGTGGCCGAGATCTATGATCAACTTTTTGTACATACAAAACAACTAGTATAACCTGAACTCCAATGTGGTTATAAAAAAATACAGTTTAGTTCAACATATGATGATATTGAAACTAAACTGCTGGTTATAACTCCGTTGGTGTTCAGAATGTGGGATAGGTCAAGGCTAGCGATAGTGGAACACGTTGGCATTCCTAATCGCTGTATTTTATTATGTTCAACAATCTCTCTCTCTATATATGAGTTTCATATATTGGATCAACAATTGAAGATTGCGAGGGGTAACGACATATGTAGTTTCAACTATGTTTTCAATATTATGAGTTTTATATATATGTGAGAGAGTTTTTCTTTAAATAACAATTCCCTTTTTGAGATTAACAACATATCATATATATACACCATATCATATGTATATATATGATATGTTGTTAATCTCAAAAAGGGAATTGCTATTTAAAGAAAATCACATATACAGAATAGGTTGATTACTCATACGAAAGGAAGGTTTATATAAATAACACGTTTTGTTATTTTCAAGAATTTTATATAAATAGAATATAATTGTAATTGAAAATAAATTTGGTTGCAAATTATATAAAGGAAACTTTGTATAGGGAACACAATTGTCTCTTTTAAAAACAAAATGTGTCGTAGATGGGTGTTACATTTGGTATGATAGCATGGTTCAACACTCTGTGCTCACAGAGTGATGTTGTATATTTTAATATGGAAATTAATTGCAGTTGATATAATTGTTCATACTACCAATGCACTATCCAAAACTGTATACATTCGCCCTTCTGCTAACATTCTGTCTCAGAATGAGGTGATACAGATTTGGGAGAAATACACGGGAAAAGCCTTGCACAAAACATACCCCTCAAGTGATGACTCCTTGAATCTTATGAAAGGTACTTCTACTTATAATCTGTGTTTACTCATATCATTTAATAGAGATCCCTACAAGCTGGGTACTGGCTGGTTTTTTCTACATAGAATTTCATATGTGCAGTATCCAGGAAATCATATTAATGGCGATATGGCTGATGGATGCAGGGCAGAGTTTAGCAGAGAGCATATTGGTATGACACATTTTTACCACATATTCTACGAGGGTTGCCTCTACAATTTTGAGATTGGGGACGATGGAAGAGAAGCCACTGAGCTTTACCCGGATGTCAATTACACTACTGTTCAAACCTCCCTCTACAACTTTGAGATTGGGGACAATGGAAGAGAAGCGATTGAGCTTTACCCGAATGTCAAATATACTATTGTTCAAAACCACCTCCTCCGCTTTTTATAAATCCGCTAGCTACATGATACTGTTCAAACCTACCTCCGATGATTTTTTTAAATTCGCTAACTATGTGATAGGAATGCAAGCTTTGTTGTGGAGAGATTTAATTTCGTGGAACCAATGGTTGAATCAATAATCTTTGAATACCAACTAAGGGTTACGTTGATCGAAGAACTAAAGTATTTTTAATGTCGAGCATAATATGTGGTCAGTTAGATTTAGATTTTAACTTAGATGGGAAGTGTCATAATTAATATTCCTAACTACTTAATCAGGTTGGAAAGTGTCATAATTAATATTCCTAACCACTTATTCTCTAGGTTTTGTTGATAATATTGCTGCAATTTTATATTTGGAATTTAAACAAAGATTTATATTTGAAATTTATACCAAAATTTATATTTGGAATCTATAAATAAAACATTTTAAATAAGCTATAATATTTATACCAAAATTTATTCCAATTTTATTAAAATAAAACATTTTAAGTAATCAATAATATTTTTTCAAATATCAATTAAATCTTGTTACAAATTACAATGAAAAAAATTCATGTATCTAAATGACTCCATCATAAACTTTTAGTTTTGCAATTCATTTTCTTTTCTTAATCAATGAATGTAATTTCTAGTCTCTAAATGTTTTAGTTGCTTGCCAAGATCATAGGGACTATACATGCTAGAGTCATGCCCACACAAAGCATCTCTTCCGAATAACCCTCTAACTTGATGCTAACTTGTCAATGTATGCACCAAAAAGGGTAGGGGACAAGGGACAACCTTGCTTGACTCCTATTTTATAGATAATTTCTTCTACCTTCAGTGTCCCTAAACTTCAATAACATTCTCATACAACCTTATCACATCACCACTCAACTTGAAAGGAAAGTTAAGCACTGTGTCAAATGATTCTCTAAAGTCAATGAAGCAACATAAAAGATTGGTTTTATTGTTATGGCACTCCCTAGAAATGGTTCTAAGGATAACAAGGTGGTCCACAATTGAATGATAGCTCATAAGCCTCACTTGGCATGCAGGTCTTTTTCTAGGACTTTCTAGCCATATAATGGTCTTCTTTTCTTGAATAATTCCATATAACTTGGCTTAAGAGGGATAATCATAATGATCATATAATTATGGGTTTGCTTTTATCTCTACTTTAAAAAATGGGAACAATTAGTCTTTGAGTCCATGGTTTAAGGAAGCATTGCTTGACAACTAAATGAATAGCTTGTAGATGAGTGGGAGGATGATAAGCCCACCAATTTTTAAGTGTTCTACTCGGTATCCTTCAATGTCTTTAGCATTCACTATTGCGAGTTGTTTAATCCCAAATTCTATTGTCGCTAAAGAAAAAACTTATTCCTCTATAGAAAGGGTTTGAATGTTGTTCACAACATCAAAGGATTGGTAAAGATTTTAAGGCATAAATTCTGGTCCCTAGATGAAATCATATTTTTTCTTTAGTTTTATGACTTAGAATTTGCCTCTAGAATTTATTAGGATCTACCTTAGAGAGATGCAAAAGCTTCTTTTGTTTTATATATATATATATTCCTTTTAATTAGGGCTTTGTACCTATATATCTTGTTGGATTTTAAGGACTTGTTAGAAGCATCCCTAATGGTTTTCCTATCATGTTTGAGCTATTTTCATACCTAAGGGCTAGTCATTTCATTTTTCTTTTTACACAACACATCAATAGAGAACTTGTTAATGGAAGTACAAAGGGTTTTGTGCTAAAATTATGATAAAGGTCTTCAATATTGTCCTTATTTAATAGTATATTTAATTCATATTTAAATCCTTTAAAATGGATCAGTTTTACTTTCATCAAAGATCAAGTGTTTTTGGTTATTAGAAGTCTATGTTATGGCACAAATTTTGGTGTTAGGGTTAAAGGTATATGGTAAGAGTCGAGCTCATGGTCATTTAAAATGTCAAAATTTACTAATTGGTTGTATACGGGGACATCAAATATCATATAATCTATGAAACTATTGCAAAGGTTACAAATATAAGTCATTTGATTGGATTTCGACCACTTCATAAGACTGTTGCAAATGATTAGATCTTAAAAATTGCAAAGTTGTATGAATTCATTAATTATGGCTATGGGGCGAAATTTAAAGGCCCCGATTCAGTTAATTTCCCGTCTTGCTGGTCTAATAAAGGAATGGGAACATTACAAATTTCTTGTGTAAGGGTACTGTGTATTGAAGGCTACTACTACCATATTTTAATTGTTTAAAGAATGGCGCTAAAATATTTTGAGTTTTTAACCTCATTTGTGATCCGTCATGACTTGCATACGTTGTCATAGAAAACACTATATTTTCTTTCCTTAATCATTATTGTACTAAGGAAGCATTGCATTGTAATCTATTTGCAAAGAATTAGACTTGCAACCTGTATTGCTTAAACTGTATCACACAGACTACATTGTGTTGAGTTATTTGGAGAACTTGTTTTATCATAGTAGATATTGTGTTTTTCATTACAAAGGATTGTATTGCCAAAGAAGAATTCTTTGGTTTCCATTGGTTGAGTAGTGCTCACTGGAAAAAACAACTATCTAGAATGGTTCAGGAAGAGCAAGCTTACCCTCATCTTCAATGACTTATGGGACAAAATTTGTGAAGGACAGATTGTTGACGGAGCAGATGGTGCTACACTTATTGCACCTAAAGTATATAACGGAAAAAGAGATTTCCATATGAAAGGGAAGACACAAGAAGGAATATGCATTGATTGATGCTACCGTAAGTGAATAGGTGAGTTGACATATTTCATCTACCAAAACCTTTTATGATGCTTTGAAGAAGTTAAAGGATCTGTATAGTTCACATTCAAAATTAGAGCTTATTCAGTTACTGTTGAGGCTCTTCAACCTAGAGGTGATGGAAAATGATCCCATGACTGCAACATTTGATATTAGAGCAATCATGCATGCCATTGATGCTATTGGTGTGAAGACAAAACTTTCTCTCATTGCCTTCATCAAGTTCCTCTACCCCTCATATTCACACTACCTTGAATCACTTCAAGCTAGTGGTAATTTGAAAGGCCTCACTTTTGACACTCCAGTGGAGAATATTGTAGAAATAGAGAAAGCCTTCATAAAGAAGACAATTCAATCCACTCCAGAGACCTTTTACCTTATCCAGAAAAGGAAGAATCAACCAAATGATTCTTCTAAAGGAGAAATTAGTAAGATAAGATGTGGAAGAAAGAATTTTAGAGACAGGGGGTAGAAAAAATCATAACAAGAGTGTAACACCCCCTATTTCAAACCTCTATTTTTAAAGTTGTAAATGATGCAATTATTAAAATTAAATGGCATGAAAGAGCTAGAACATATGCATATATACATGAACAATTATAAATAGCAAAATTATATAGTTGACTACATCCGAGGCGAGAATGATGAAAGACTATGGGGGACCAAGAATCCACCAATGAGAGAGAAAAGAGATTGTGAGAATTCCTAAGGGGTCAATAACATGACCTTGGCCTAAACATGAGCTTAAAGTACCTTTATGTTAATTAAAGTATTAAACCCCTTTATTTACCCAAATATGCTCCACCAGAATTGTGCTCAAGCTCCTCATTTCGTATGTCCTGGACAAGTTGGAGAGGTGCTCCCAACATGACAGTATCCCGAGGAGAGGTGGAGCATAAATTCGTTAACATGTATGGACTGGCTAAAGCAGAAATAATCGCGTCCAAACGGTAATTAAGATGATCCATTTTAAAATACAGGTTTTGGTTTGCACGATGAACTTCAAAAATGAGTTCCCGTTGTGCTGCAGTGAGGCCATCCTTCGATTCCATGCATTCTTCAGTTACCCCTACGAGAGGCTCCACTTGCACTGCCTCATTGTCTGCAACCTTCTAAACCCGCTTGTTACCTTCATCAACATTACCGTGGGCCGTTGACGAAGGAGTTGTGGGCTGGAATCCTAGAGAGTTGCCATATCCGTTAAACCATTTGACCCGACAACTCCACATATTGGTGCCCAAGCAATCCTTCTCCTTAACCTTAGAGCAAGAGGACGAAACTGAGGAAAGAGACGAAGATTACATTGAGGAAGTCGAAGAAATAACCTCTTCAACCCAGGATCCGAGCCGAGCAGGATGGGAGCTAGTCGCATGACGAGGGCACCCATGAACACGCATGCGAGTCATGAGAAAAAGATATACAGACGGAATGGCATTTGCATAGAGACTGCTAGAGACATAATCCCTTTTTAAATCCCAACTCAACTGTTATCACCATAAATGTCACACGTAAGAAGATCTTGGTGTAAGAAGATTTTGTTGATAGAGGATGATGCGTCTACCATTATTATCATTTAAGAGCTCCATACCGCCTCATTTAATGCTCTGCAACTAGATGCTTAATTTTCGTCTAATTGTAATTGTATAGGACGGAGGTTGAGCCTGAGTCCAATCCAGAAACAGAGTGAGAGCATGGCGGGTTATCATATTAAATAGAACCCTTCGACATCATGCACGACCGGGATGGTTGCAACATGCGACGACTGTCACCACCTGTCCTCTCGCACCCTCGCCGTATGCCTCGTTACCTTCTGCTGCAGATGTCACCCCATCCGGGAAAATACTAAAAATTATAATTTAAAAATAAATAATTAAATAAATATGTGGGCTCTAATAGTTTAAATCATCTTCCTATATTTTTATTTTGAAATTATATGTTGAACAATGAATTATTTTCAGAGAACAAAATTCACTTTTTAATTTTTTATAGATTTTTAAGGACAAATCTTTAATTAAGTGCAAATTTGATACATTAGTGACACTAATATTTTTTCAAAAAAATATTATTAATAAGACAACTCTCTACAAGTTTCTCTTTTTATTGCACATTAAAAATCACAAAGTTTATATGAATTTTGATGACTTCAATCTAAAAATTATGCCTAATACCAAATTTTCATCACCACAATTCATAAAAAGTATATCCCATATTCTTGAATTCACCCTAAAACTAGTTAACATATTTTCTTAAAACAAACTCTACATACACTTTCGTCAAAAAGTATATTGAATTTCCCTATTGTTATAGGCAATGAAAACTATATACCACATCTCCATCTAATTATTAGTAACTAAGTGCACCACTTATATTTGGAAGATTGTTGATATGAAAGTTTATAAAAAAGAAAAAATATCATCTTTGATTATCTTTAGCTTTCTAATTCCTTCATTATACAAATCACCTGAATATTCACAATGATTTTTCTTTATATATAAAGTTATATTATACAACATCCATTCACATAAGTAATTGTATCAATAATTCCATTGACCATTTCAACAAGTGAACTCCGAAGTGGGTTTCCATCCCTAAAATATATCTCAAATGTCTCAAATTGACCACCCAAATAGGATTTTGAAATTTCAATCCATCGATGGCGGAGCATGCCTTGGGGATTTATATTAAAATTTTTTGAGTTTGCATGGAGTATGGAGTTCATGTTTGGATTTCAAAATTATAATATTGAAAATTAAAACGCAAAATATAAATAAAAAACAAATGGAAGTAAAAATTAAATTTAATCATTAATCTTGAAGATAATGCATTTATAAGAATTCTTTATCTACCAAATTTTCCAATCAAATCAAATGAAACATTAAATTATAAATTATAAATTTAAACCCTCCAACCATTTTTCCAATGAAATCCAACTCGAAGTGTCGAATGAATCCTTCTTTCCAAACCACGACCACATTATTTTAAACGGTGAAGAATAATAGCGAATAGGTCACGGTGAAGAAAAATAGCGAATAGGTCATGGTGAGGGGAAAAAGTTTTAGTTTTTATTTTTATTTTTAATGATAAACAAAACATGTATGTGTTTTGGTGATATATAAGCATTTTTATTTGAAATGAACATGCTTGCATTCTTTTTATTACTTTTAAGGAGAATGTATACAATCCTTTCATCTATATAAATTAGTTAATTTATTATATTTAAAAAAAATAGATTAATTAAATATATTTATCAACATCATGCATTCATATAAATGAGATTTTAAATGTAAGTCATAGAAATGATTTTTTTTATATGGATATTTTTATTTTTATTAATGAACAAAAACATGTGTGTTTTATATATAAGTATTTTTTTACTTGAAATGAACATGCATGCATTCTTCTTACTACTTTAAAGGAGCATGCATGCAATCTTTTCACCCAGTGTGTGAGTCAATTGATTTACAATGCTTAGGCTTTTACATTATGTTTTTTCATAACTTCTGTGTTTCTAAAAAAATAAATTGAATCAAATATGTTCATCAACATCATGCATTCATACTTAATACAAATAAGATTGTAAATGTAAGCCATAAAAATTGTGTCAATTTTCACTTTACTAATAATTTGGTATAGAATAACAAGAAGAAAAAGAACGAGTGGTATTAAATATTTTAATAAGATTAACAAAGCAATGAAAAACTTAACTTTTGGGTATAAAATAATAAGAAGAGAAAAAATTGTATGTGGTATTAAACACTTTAATAAAATTAACAAAACAATGGCAAACATGACTTTAACATTTGTCACCTTTATTGAACTTCTACAATAATTTTAATGATTAATATATATAATAGGTAGTTTGATGATTTTGTTTAAAACAAACTAACAATTTGTATAGAATTTATATGTTTTTACAAATATCTAAATATATTTATCCAAAACATTTAAGAATAATTTGTCTAAAACATGTCAAACCATAATGTTTGTCTTATTACAAAAAATTAAGGTGATCTCTCACTTTGAATTGAAAATTGAATAATTTACATTATAATCTTTTATACGAATAAAGTGCATTTTGGAAAGTAATGGAGAAAAATGAACAACATAATAATAGACCTTTGCAATGACCTTTGCAATGTAGAAGAGAAAGTCCAACCTCAGGAGAAAAATGAACAACATAATGTTGCTTTCCATATTACTTGAGTAAGTGGGAGATTTTGTCGATTCTTTCGATAATATATGTTTCCAATAAATAGGATTTAGGATTGTTCCCAATTAATACATAGGGTTTAGGCTTAGATGAACAAGCCTTTGTCGACTTCCAATCCATGAATACGCTTCCAAGTCTCGATGAATAATATATATTTATTGGATATTGAAATTTTTAGTTGAGAGGAGTTGCAACTTACAACCCACCTACTTCTGATCGACTTTTTCAGTGGAAGACCATTCATTTATTTATTTATGTTAGGATGGCCGTCCTTCACGAATATGAAGGCCACCCGTCGTCGATATTCATATAAAAAAAGGTGTGTTCAACTCAATAATTGCTGCTAACTTGCGCTGATCCTGAAAGGAAATCTGCCACAATGTGATGGGAAGGCAATGCATGGATTTCATTCCTAACCGTTTCTTGGTGGGAGTTTGAAACGTAGGGAGGACAAATCCTGCGGTCCACTTCTTCCCGAAAAATGTGACTGGTAATGGAATTAGTTGGTACTGAGTTTATTACATCGATAAATGTACAAGTGGTTAGCTACACCTATTGGTCTTTACCAGCCATGTTAGTGTATTTATTGATGAACACAATGAATTGGAAATTGGAAATGGTGAATTCTCAAGGTTTTGGTTGTGAATTTGAAAGTGTTGGTTGTTACTAATGGCGGAGGGCAAGGCCAGGATTCTGATCGTGGGAGGGACGGGATACATGGGCAGAAGGTTTGTACGGGCGAGCTTGGCCCTTGCTCACCCCACTTACGTTCTTTCTCGCCCTGAGGCGATCGCCCTTGACATTGAAAAGCTCCAATTGCTCTTGTCCTTCAAAAATGCCGGAGCCCATCTTTTAGAGGTAACACTAATATTATCATGCGTCCTCCCTCCCTTCTATGGTATTGCAATTTTTACTTTTATACGCATATGTGCATTTTTGATTCAGTAATATGGCATATTTGGCATAGCAGGGGTCGTTTGATAATCATGAGAGCCTTGTGGCCGCTTTGAAGAAAGTTGATGTTGTGGTTTGCGCCATGGCTGGAAACCACATTCGCAGTCATGCAATTCTTCAACAGCTGAAGCTGGTGGAAGCCATGAAGGAAGCTCCCAATATCAAGGTAAATGCAGCTCGTATAATTTAGGTTTCTTTAATATTATAACTGGTTTATTTGCAATAATAAGTGATTAAAATATGCAGAGATTCTCCCATCTGAATTCGGCATAGATCCGGACAGAATGGAGCATGCAGTGGAACCAGGGAATGTAACTTTTATTGACAAAAGAGAAGTCAGGCGCGCCATCGAAGCAGCAGGGATACCGTACACCTACGTATCTGCAAACTGCTTTGCAGGCTATTTCGTAGGGAGCTTGGCACAGCTTGGTCGTGTAACGCCTCCTCCAGATCGAGTTTCCATCTACGGAGACGGGAATACGAAAGGTAAGCAAATACTCCTTCGTATATATGATTTATGATTTAGTGTGCTCCGTCAGCCATGCAAATAGATTAGGGTTTACATTTTGGCGGCTGTACACTTTAGATTACGGTTTACATTTTGGCGGGTGTACACTTTTTTGTGTGAGAGAGGAATCCCAGAAATGGCATGATAGCTTGTCTGGAACCTTTATGTTATTTTACAGCCATTTGGGTGGACGAAGATGATGTGGCAACTTATACAATAAGGAGCGTGGACGATCCACGCAGTCTGAACAAAACCGTATACATTCGCCCTTCTGCTAACATTCTGTCTCAGAATGAGGTGATACAGATTTGGGAGAAATACACCGGAAAAACGTTGCAAAAAACATACCTCTCAACTGATGACTTCTTGAGTCTTATGAAAGGTACTTCTAGTATTTACTCATCTTATTTAATAGAGATCCCTACAAGCTGGGTACAAAGAATGAATTTGACAGGAAATCATATTAATGGCGATAATATGGCTGATGGATGCAGGCCAGAGTATAGCAGAGCAGATTGGTATGACACATTTTTACCACATATTCTACGAGGGTTGCCTCTACAATTTTGAGATCGGGGACGATGGAAGAGAAGCGACTGAGCTTTACCCGGATGTCAAATACACTACTGTTCAAAACTACCTCCTCCGCTATTTATAAATCCGCTAGCTACATGATTCGAATGTAAGCTTTTTCTGTGGAGAGATTTATTTTTACAGAACCAATGATTGACCCAATCGTCTTTGAATACGAACCAATGTTGCTGCGACTTTATATTTGGAGTTTAGATGAAGATTTATGTTTGGAATTTAGAACGAGAATCCATATTTTGAGATTTTTGTCTGTGGCATACATTGTTCGTTCATGGCTTATGCTAAATGTTCTTTAAGACGCACTCTCGACGCCCTCTGTTTTGGGATTTTTTTATTAAATCTTTAGGAGTCCAACTAAAAATTATATTTATATCAACATATATACATAATTAAAAAAATAATAATTATATTTTATATAACATAGACATAATTACATTTTTCATAGGTTAATCAGCAATCAGCATGTCATATGGTTGAAATTTATAATTCAAAAAATTATTTTAAAATGTCGAAATTATAATATCAATAAATAATTTAAACAAATTGAATTTTTTATTTACAGAATTTTATTAAAATAAAATATTTTAATTAATCTATAAATTAACTTTAACCATTTTTTAAAATATTAATTAAAATTTATTTAACAAGTTACAATTAAAAAAGTCATCTATATGTTGATGATGATTATAGTTAAGTTCACAATACCAAATTTGGTTTATGGAACTTTACCAAGATTATTCCTTAAGATGATTACTTGGATTGGAGTAAAGTTTGATTTCTATGCTAAAAAAAAGCTTAAAAAACCTAGGTCACCATAGTTTTGATAAGTTAGAAGGTTAAGGAGGTTTGTATTGTAGCAAATATTATAAAACTATGATTTAATGTGGGTCTATGTAGGACATTCTATTAGAAAGTCACTTTCATCACCCACAATGTCTTAAAAATAATCTTGTTTCACTATGAAGGTCATGAGAGTTCGTTCTTATTTTTGCTATATTAGTTTTCATCTTCGAACTAGATAAAACAAAGATATATTTTTGATCTTCGAGATTAGTGTTAATGACCGATTTATAGTATCTTAGTTTTCTTTTAACCTCTAATTCATTTTTGCTCCACATTTTCTCTTTAAACTTCTAGATGTGACAATATTTTTAATGTTATTGATATCTTGCAAAATAGCATTTTCGTCAATCCCCCAATGATTTAACCAAGCCATGGGATCTTTATACCAACCTCTCTTGAGCTGAAGTTGGTCTAAATCAATCTATCACAAACTTCTAGTTTTGCAATAAGTTTTCTTTGCTTATGTAATACCCCATTTTGACCCTTGGAATTATTTGCTCGATATGTAAATATTGTAAAGATGTGGTGTGTGATTCCTAGCGTGGAGCTCAAGGCCAAGGTCCCGCTAGTGAATGATCGGCTTATAAAGGCAAGAATTTTATATATTACGGACATGTGCCAGTTGGCCATGGAAAAATGTAACAATAGGTAAATATTTATAAGACAAATATAATGTTTGAGAGTTGGCTATGGAAGCAACTAAAATGAGGAGGCCGTGTGTATCCATTATGGAGAGGTGAGGGGTGTGTGGGGATCAAATCCTTTGTTTCCAATTGTCATCTTCAGAACCCATGAGCCATAAATGGAAAACAACCACCCAAGTGGACTCCCTTGATGATATTTATTTCTATTGTAAGAAAGCATTTGAGAAATCAGTTCATGAATTTAATGGAGGATGGGATATGCTCAAAAATTCGTATGACTGAGTACAGGCCTAGTTTTGGACACCCATAAGTTAATTTCCCCCATGGGGATTTGTTTCCCATCATTCCCATTCCATTGTTTTAATTCGCAGTTAATATATTTATGTTGATTGTATCTATATATATGTTAGAGATAGCTGTTGGTAATTGCTGTAGATCCTCGCTACCCAAGACACCATTGTCATAAGACATATGTTTATATATGTATGTTAGAATATGGTTTCCTAAATCACAAGGGCTATAATTTTGTTGATTTATATGTTATAATCATGGTTTTCCATATCGCATAGGTTATAATTCTGTCGGTGATATGGGTATAAGTAGAACATTGTTCTCCAATTCGCATGTATTGTAATTCTTTAAATGACATAAATCCGTAATGAACTATGGGGAAACAATATTAGAGGTTCTCTATTGCTAGATCCACATTTATTGTTCGAGGCTAGATTTAAAATGGTTCAGATCTACAAGTGAAAGAAAAGTTACTACTATTGGCATGATTCTCACTTCGCAGAATGCAGTTGAGTCACCCTCCCTACTTGGTAAAAATGCTTCCCCTGGAATTCAAACTTTATCGAGATCTCAAGAATAGAACTGTTATGTAAATCGGTGTGCATATACCTCTTGAAGGTTTGTGACATGTAGTTTTGTATGAGAACTTGTATTAAGGATTTTAAACAATGTTTATGTAGTCAGACTTGCCCATGTATGCTTAAACTAAAATTATCTTGAACAACTGTTACACAAAATTTAGGGAAATATAGTGGTTTAAGTCTTAGATTTGGAGCAACCCCTAGATGTATTTAAATGTAGTGAATTATAATTTCACCAGTTAGCCTTCCCATCTCTCATGAGGCATGAATGGAGAATAACTGCGCCCAAGAGGATTCACACCGAAAACTAACACCCGCCTACTCTTGAACTTTCCATCGAGGTGGTTGGCTTGCCCAAGGTAAACGACTATGATTGACTATCTCTTAACTGTTCTCTATTCCACGTATAAAGTATTGAAGGAGTCTTAGTGAAGTCTTCAATGTCAAGTTCCACAATTTGCACCTCGGGTTAGTTATGAATCATAATAGTATTCAATATAAGTTACGCCCAGTACACCCGATAATCGATGGGTAGATGGATTCGTAGATCTATGGCCAAGATCTATGATCAACTTTTTGTACATACAAAACAACTAGTATAACCTGAAATCCAGTGTGGTTATAAAAAAATACGGTTTAGTTCAATATATGATGATACTGAAACTATATTGCTGGTTATAACTCTGCTGGTGTTCAGAATGTGGAGTAGTTAAAGGTTAGCGATAGTGGAACACGTTGGCATTCCTAATCGCTGTATTTTATTATGAGTTTCATATATTGGGTTAACAGTTGAATATTGCGAGAGGTAACGACACCTGTAGTTTCAACTATGCTATCAATATTATGAGTTATATATATATATATATATATATATATGATTTTCTTTAAATAGCAATTCCCTTTTTGAGATTAACAACATATCATATATATATCCTTTTCTTTTTGAGATTATCAAAAAGGGAATTGCTATTTAAAGAAATCCACATATATAGAATAGGTTGATTACTCATGCAAACGGAAGTTTTATATAGATAACACGTTTTGTTATTTTCAAGAATTTTATATAAATAGAATATAATTGTCATTAAAAAGAAATTTGGTATAGAAAATCTGGTTGCAAATTATATAAAGGAAACTTTGTATATGGAACATAATTGTCTCCTGTCAAAATAAAAAATGTGTCCTCGATGGATGTTACATTTGGTATCAGAGCATGGTTAAACACTCGGATGTGTTCTCACCATATTAAAGTGATGTTGTATATTTTGATATGTAATTTGCAGTTTATATAATTGTTCATATTACTAATGCATTATCCAAAATTTACAGGATGGACTTTGAAAGACGGGGATAAGAGGAAGGGGGACTCAGACACGGGGAGTTAGAACATGTAGTGCGCGGAATCCTTCACCACCTCCTTTTCCACCACAATTAGGAAATGAAGAATCTCACATACCTTGTAGAGATGCAATGAACATGATGTGATCATTCCATAGGATATTAGATGCACTGATCAATCAGTTGGAACAAGAAGGTAGAGGTGCCCCATCCCTGTGGAAGTGATACAACCACCACCACAAGATAATGCTCAGAGAGAGCTGGAAAATATCAAGTTTTTGAAATTTTGGGGTGCCTTAGATGGCGTGTCGACAGAGGTGTTGATGGAAAAAATGATCATGTGATTTGCACTCCATAGTTATACCTCCAAAATGAAGGTATGTATGACAATATTGCAACTGAAGGGTAGTGCTCTGCTCTGGTGGAAAACGCTACTGCTAGAACTTGTACTAGAGATCTCAGAGGTATCTTGGGAACAGTTTGAGGAGCAATACATGAAGCGATATTTGTCAGAGGAATTCATAGAAATACAGTTGAACGAGTTCAACTCCCCGAGGCAGGGAAATCGATTGGTTCTTGAGTATGAGAGGAGATTCATGGAACTATTGCGGTATGCACCACATCTGAACACTGAGAAACAAAAGGTGAACACGTTCATTTGAGACCCTAATTATAACATCTGATCTAAGGTGCACATTATGATGTTGCACACCTTGCATGATACCGTACAATGGGCCATTATTGCAGAGGAGGAGGTCACAAGAGGGTAGCGACTGCCTCGACCCATAGGTCAGATAGAGCAGAAGTTAGGGGTACATTCCACAAATGCCTCAAAACTAGGATCAGGGAGTAGAGACCCTTATTCGAACACCATGACGAGGAATCCTAGATGTGCACTTTGGGGGAAGAGACCACCATTTCTACCACCATCACTACATTACCAACAGTTGGGAAACAGACTGACAACTCAGCGACCGCAATACAACAATGGTTCTATGTTCACTTGACCCAGTGTGCAAAAGTCATCTCCTAAAGGGGGATGTTGGATATGTGGAGAGCTACATTATCAGTGAGATTTTCCACAAGCACCAAGAGGGTCTAATCAAGGATATAGAGTAGAGACAAGCTACAGTGGGCTACATGGGACAAGCACAATGGATTCACGCAGCAATGAATCATTGAAAGGAAGAGCATCGGTGTAAAGTATTGGAGACCACATGTATGATCAATGGTATAAATTTTTATGTGTTCATAGATCCTGGAGATACTAAGAGATTTATTTCTCACAAAGCACTGACCAAGTGTAAAATTATGGCAATCAAGCAACAACATTTCAACATAGTTGAAATGACATCCGCAATGACCCAAGGGGTTTGGTTGTTGGTCCCATACTACAAGATAGATTTAGGAGTATGTGTCACAAATGTTTCCATTTATGCTACGACACTCAGACACTATGACATTATAGTAGGAATGGACTGGCTAGAGGCCCATTCAGTAGTTTTAGACTACAAGGTGAAGAAACTGATGTTCATCAATGACTTTGGACATAAGCAAGTGTGGGAAAGTATGAAAAGAGGAGTATCATTGAGATTTATCTTCGCATTACAATTGAAAAAGAGTACGGGTAAGGGTTCTTAGATGTATGCAGTGATGGCTATGAATGATAAGTTAGATATAATAGATGTGAGCCAACACCCTATATTGTCGTAGTCCACTTATGTATTTCCAGGAGAACTACTGGGATTTCTTCTAAGGAGAGAACTTGAGTTCACCATTGCGCTCAAGCCAAGAACCAAACCAATATCCAGAACACCATACCGCATGACCATGCCAGAGTTGCAAGAGATGAAAATACATCTTCAGGAGCTGTTGGGCTTAGGGTCCATTTGACCTAGCATATAACCTTGGGGAGCACTGGTGATATTTGTTAAGACTAAGGATGAGTTGTGGAGACTTTGTATTGACTATCATCAATTGAAAAAAGGCAATATAAGAAATCAACACTCTTTTCCAAGAATATATCACATTGTTTACTAGATGAGGGGGGAGACAGTGTTTTCCAAGGTATATTTTAGGTTACTATACCATCAATTGAGCATTAAGGAGTAAGACATACCCAAGAAAATGTTTAAGACGTGTTATGGTCACTTCGAGTTTGTCATCGTGCCATTTGGGCTTTCGAATGCAGTGGAAGTATCTATGAACCTAATGAATAATGTATTTTGGAAGTAACTAGACAAATTCATGCAAGTGTTCTTAAAAGACATATCGATTTACTCATGGAATGCCGAGGAGCACGAGGAGCATCTAAAGATGGTTTTGAGATGTTTGAGAGAGCATAAGCTATATGCGAAATTGTCTAAGTGTTCATTCTTTCATACAAAAATCCACTATCTGGGGCATGCCATCTTTAGAGATGGCATAGCAGTGGATCCATCCAAGATTGAGGCAATATTGGAGTGGTTGAGATCGAAAATTTTTCATGAGGTTTGGAGTTTCATTGGATTAGCAGGGTACTACCACATATTTATGGAGGGGTTATCAAAGATCATAAGCCCCATCACTGAGTTGCAAAGGAAGAATAAGAAATTTCTATGGTCCAAACACTGTGAGGAAGAATTTGTAAAACTTAAGTAGTTGTTGACAAAAACCCCGATACTGAAGGTACCATACATGGAGCAAGAATTTTTGGTCTGGACCGATGCTTCAAAAGAAGGTCTAGAAGGAGTATTGATGCAGGAAGGTATGTCGATTGCTTATGATTCTAGGAAAATTAGACCACATGAGGAGAACTATGTGACACATGGATTGGAGCTTGTAGCTGTGGTCTATGAGTTGAGATTATGGAGATACTATTTGGTTTGGGGAAAGTTTGAATTGAAGACATATCACCATGGGTTGCAGTATATTTTACCCAGAGTGACCTCATAGGAGGTAGAGGAGGTGGTCAGAAATGATGAGTGAGTACGATTTTGACATATTGTACATCAAGGGGACGATGAACAAGGTAGAGGATGCCTTGAGTCAGAGGCCTCGCTTATTCACTATGTTGCCACTGACGATGAATTTGCGAGAGAAGATATTGAAGCTACAACTGGAGGACAATTGGTATAGGGAAGTCTGTGCATAACTTGAAAATGAAACCATGGAGGTTCCTAAGTATGAGGGTTATACAATTGAAGATGATGGGTTGTTACGGTACAACAAGTGGATGTATTTTCCAATGAACGAGGAAGTTCGAAACTTTATTCTATCTAAATCCCACAGGGTATCATATATGGCCCATATAGGGGTTAAAAATATGTACGTAGATCTAAAACAATTATTTTTATGGAACTATATGAAGAAATATGTTGTTGATTTTATGGAAAGGTTCCTTGAATGCCAGTTGGCGAAGCCTAAGTATCACCATCTGTCAAGGTTATTACAGCCTCATGCTATCCTAGAGTCAAAATGGGAGGTTGTATCGATGGAATTTATAGTTGGATTGCTGATTAATTCTAGGAGGCATGATTCCATTTTTTTTCGTATTAGACACATTGACCAAAAGTGCACACTTCATCTTGGTAAAAATTACTTATCAAGTGTCGGAAATAGCATGGGTCTTCATCAACGAGGTAGTGCAACTACATGGCATACCTTGAAAGATAATTTCTGACAGGGGGTTAGTATTTATAGGGATATTCTAGATGAGTTTCCAAGAAGCCTTAGGAACACAGTTGAACTTCAGCACAAAATACCATCTTGAGATGGATGGTCAGACAGAGAGGGTTATCTGGGTTTTGGAGGACATGTTGTGCAGGTATGTGATGGACTAGCAGAGTCAGAGTTCGATACAAATGGAACCATTTGAGTTTTTTTACAGCATGCCTTGTTGAACACCCTTGAGTTGGGATCGACTTGAAAACATGGTCCTTGGGGGTCTAGAGTTGATCCAAGAGATGGAGGAGTAGATACAATCCATCTGGGCATGACTGAAAGATGCCCAAGATAAACAAAAAAGTTACACTGATGCACATCGGATTGATAAGAATTATGAGGTTTGTGATAGAGTGTTCTTGCGGGTTAGGTCGTAGAAGAGCTCCATCAAATTTGGAAAGGGGACCAAATTGTCACCATGGTTTGCCGGACCATTTGAGATCATCGAGAGATTGGAACCTATTGCTTACCATCTTGCTTTTCCATCATCATTGTGTCATATTCATGATGTTTTTCATGTGTCATTTTTTCATCATTACATGTCATACCCATCTCATGTTATTGACTTGATTAATTTGCATATTTTGGAAGAGGGGGCCTTGGTGGCCGAGCCGACTCGACCCGTATTCTAGAGCGAAAAAATTGACAAATTTGGTGTCAATTAGTCGACAAGGTCAAGGTGCAGTGGGATATATTTAATCCCAGCTCCGCGAACTGGGAAGATGTATTAGAGATGTGTGAATGGTTTCCTTATTTATTTTAGAACTTTGGGACATATTTTACTAGAGGAGGGGTGTATGTAGTGCCCTGCTTTCGATTTTTTACTTTGTTATGCAACCACATTATTATTTGAGGGATGAATTCAATTTCAAATGACCCATTTATGTGTGGATTTATACCTAGATCGTTATGTGATTTATGAGGGAATTCGGTTTCGAATGACCCGACCATGTGTGGAACTGGTACTTTGATGATTTCAAATAAATGTTTGAAACTATCTATTTTGAGACAATGTTATAATGATGATCAATGATTATGTTATTTTGAGATTGTGAAATGATTTTATGATGATCAAACATTTAAGAATGAAATGAAATTATGAAATGATGACTAAGTTAATATGACTATGTTTATGGATAGCATGTATTCTGATGGGTCATTAAGTGTGAGAGGTACATGTGACATGAGGTTGCATCGATACAACAGAGATTCCACATTGAGTCGGGTATTCACGATAGGTGATGTTAGACTGATATACATTTATATGTTATGATTTATCTTTAAAATATTTGATGCATGTAGTATTCATGTGTAGGTAATGTATTGCGATTTCCAATTGATCCACATCAATTAATGAGGCTGAATGGAAGAAGGATGTAAGACTTGCAATATTCCATGCGACAAGTTGGGAAAAAAAGTGGTAGAGGATTTTTCTCATTAGGTGCGTGTTTCCATGAGGGTAGGCTGTGGAGTTGGTCACTCATGAGGCATTAATTGGGGGGCGCACAATAAGGACATGTCCTTATTCCCCAGGAACCACCAATCCCTCAATAGGGTCAACCAGATTGAGTTAACGATGTCTCAGTCATCCTACAAGTATCCAACATAGGAGGAATATTTGAAGGGCATTGGCAGCGCATGGCACCCTTAATATTCTCGTCGTAATGAGAACACGATAGTTAAATTAAAATACTAAATGGGAGGGGGGGGGGGACAAAGAGTATTTTAAAATAATGAGGATTTTAATTAAATAGTATGTGATGAAATCCTAGATTATTGATTTTAATTTTGAAATTGTGAAGAAAAAAAAGTGAGAAAATAACTAATAAAAACATGCTCCCACGCAATTAGGAGGATAGAAGGAATTGTCAATGAGAAAATATAGGAAACTAAATGAGAGTAAAATCTCAATTAAAAATAAGAAAAATATACAATTTGAGAGAAGTGATACTAGGTGGGTGAGTAATATAAAAAAAGAAATAAAATCATTCGAAAAGAATGCATGGAGGTTTTTAAAAGTTATAAGGAGATGCAGAGAGCATGAGGCTCTCATCTCTTTTACCCTATTTCTGGATGGAATAGGTTATGTTGGATTTATAACGTTATTTGTAGAAGGTGTGGTTCATCTCGGTACAGCGAGGTTGGGAGCCTCATAGAAGTAGTCTCCATACCAAGATTTGGCTAGAAATTTATATAATTTATCCCCATTGTGGCTTGGGGGTCCTAGGGGAAGAAGAGTACTCGTTGGGAACGGTTGGGTGGTTTCTAGTTTACTTCCATCATTTGGAAATCAACGTGCTGGTTTGTGGAGGATCTTTGACAACTTCCACAGTCTTCGGCAACACTTCGAAATAAAATTTATAGGTCGGTACCATTATTGTTTTAAAGTTTCCGTTATTTGCTCTTGATTAGTAATTATGTTATCATCAGATTCTAGGGTTGAGAATCGATAGATCTATATATTGGAATGTAAATGCGATCATATGATAGTTTGTTTATTAGTATGAATGTGATATTATTTAGTAGATTTGATCATTTAACATTGATGGCGTCAGTCCGATATCCAAGGATCATGCCAAACCTGTAAACAAGAATTTAAGAGTTAGATCTATAATTTTTCTAAATATGAAGATCTCGTTGAATGGATATTGGATTCTTTGATTAAAACCATTTGCAGATTGTTTATGTTGTTAAAGTTAATTCTGATGCCTTTCGAGTTGTAACTAATATAAAATTGTGTTAGATATTATAGATCTATGGTTTTTAAATCGTGGCTATTACATGTTATTGTTGAATCTATTTTAGATCTAGAGGATTTTTAATTCACAGTTAATACAATTCTGTCGATTGTATCTATATATATGTTAGAGATACCGGTTGGTAATTGTTGTAGATCCTCAATACCCAAGACACAGTTGTCGTAAAACAAATGTTTATAGATATATGTTAGAATATGGCTTCCTGAATTAGAAGGGCTATAATTCTGTTGATTTATAAATATGTTAGTTTCATGGTTTTCTAGATTGCAGAGGTTATAATTCCGTGGGCGATATAGGTATAAGAAGAACATCGTTGTCCAATTCACATGTATTGTAATTATGTAGGTGACATAGATACATAATGAACTATGCGGAAACAATAGAGGTTCTCTGTCTATAGATCCACATTTATTGTCGAAGGCTAGGAGTTAAATCGGTTCAGATCTGCAACTAAAAGAAAAATTACTACTATTGGCATGATTCTCACTTCACAGAATGCAGTTAAGTCACCCTCCCTATTCGGTGAAAATGATTCCCATGGAATTCAAACGTTCCCAAGATCTCTGGTGTATAATTGTTATGTAAATCAGTGTACATATTCCTCTTAAATAGGTGTAAAACGAATTTATGTGTTGTTAATTTTAAAGAGAATTATGTGTATATAGAATATGTGGTCAAATTCGAAAGAGAACCATATATATATATAGATCCCTTTGTTATGAATAAATAATATATTGGTTATATATATATATACTTAAAAAAAAAAAAATTCCAAGGAAAAAAGCGTAATTTCATTAATAAAGTAACCAAATTTCATATTGCAAAAATCTTTTAGAAAATCCTTTTCCAAAAATGTGGCCAGCTTTTCCAGCTGCAAAAATATCCTCTCATGGGAGGATTTTAGCCATGATGTGCATCAAATTATGAAAGAGTGACTTCGGTCCCCATAATCAAGTAAGTGAGAGTCCCATATACAGGTCCATATATTTTGTATATACATTTTGTAAAGACAAGATCCATTAGAGATTTATAGTCGCCACACCCTCTATAAAAGGTCTATGATAATATTCGTACGTCTCTCCATTTTCTGCTTTCAAAATTTTCCAATGTCCAAAAGGAATGTTCAGTCCCTGTTTTGAGAGGTTGTCAACGATGCAAAGTAACCATTTTAGAGCAAAGAGTTCAGTAAAGTTGTTCGTGCCATATCCGAGACCCATTTGTATGTGGTAATAATGAGTATTGGATATGTGAAGAACAACCCCCACCACATTGTTGATCTTGGGACGCCCCATCAAAATATGCCCATAGTTTGGAAGAGTCGAAACTCTCAGATTCAGTGATTTTTCGAATGGCAAGGGTGTTTTTCCCTTGTGGGAAATAGGAGAGGATATCAATATTGTGGAAGGCCACAAGTTCCAGAACATAGGGTGTTTCCTGAAATATCGCCTTATTGCGGGCTAGCCATGTTCCCCAGGTGATCAGGAGAGGCAAAGCACGATATGGTTCAGTTGCGGGGGTGTCGAGCTAGTGCTTCCTCAATCGAAGGACCAATCCAATCACAACCCAAGTTTAATTGCTTGTGAAGGAAAGACCAAATTTGTAGAGTGAAGGGACAGGTGGTGAACAAATGGCACACCAACCAAGGCCTTCCAAATGCCATCGAGTCATTCTATCCCAAACTAGAACCTTGTTTTCCAGAGTGCACCATGTTAGCACTCAAAATGACCCTCAAGGTTGTGGGAAAGGGCACTTCGAGGTAACCACAAAACCAAGCTTTAGGAAAAGAGAGTTGGCTTCTATCTTTCCAGAGAGGGATCTCTCGATGTTTGTTTATCAAGGCCAAATATATGAATTAAAATTAAGATCATATTGGTGTTTGGTTGAAGCAAGGTGAACATTCATTGGGCAATGGAGTCAAAATACTTAAGGTGGTAAAGGGGCAATGCTTTGCATAGGAATTCTTGTCAGAGGCAGGGTAGTTACTCATTTACAGTCAAAAAGTTGTTTGTATGGTGATAGGGAAGAAAATAAGAACACTCCATTAACACAGAGCATTATAAGATGAATTCTGCATTAACTTTAGTAGAAAAAGGTTTGTGGATGATTGGAATCAAAGAAACAGAGCATAAAGATATGAATTCTGCTTCAATGTACACTTATCCAAACATTAAAAGATAACAATATGGCATAGATAACAAGGAAACATTCACATGTAGAAAAGGAGATACAGACTGTAAAAAATAAACAACAAAAGAATCTCTGCTTCAAATCACTTGCTCAGCTCTGCCCATTTTATTAAAGAAGTATCTCAAATATACATAACACAAGGACTCACAGGTTCCAACCAACAACCCCTTTCTCTTCATTACATATGAATATATATAGGAGGATATAACCTCAGTTCTCCAACTCGAGATATTCTACCCTAGATTCCAAACATATAGTTGTTACAAAATTTGATGACACCTATACAGGTAGTTGCATCCTCTATGAGAACTAGTTACAACAAAAACAACAAATGCTGACAGGTAGGCTTAACAACCTCTACAAGTTCCCTCGAGCATCTACTTAGCTGGTAACAAACTCTAGTAAATAAACAAAAATCCTTGGTAATTTTCTTGAGCTGCAAATCTTCACGATCCTCGAATCTTCATGCATGCAGTTTCAGTTTTGCTTTCCCATACTTCTCCACGAGCTTCCATTGATCAGTAGTTGGAAATTTTGACGTGGCCACTTCCTTTAGCAACACTCACAGCTCTGTATGGTCTCTGTATGAATAGTTTTGAAGGTGTGTGCATGCTTCTTGTTGATGCCTCGGATATCGTAGCATCAATCAGAAGGGGATTCTCCCCGAGAGACGGTCCCAATTAGACTGTCTCCCGTTTGGTGTAGGGAATCCGTCCGGTTAGCGGTTCCGGCAACCGTGGTTTTGGACTTTAAATCCGACTTTACCGGTTATGGCCCGATCCACCTTTCTTTTGGATTTTATGTGTTTTATATGAGATGCATATGCCTAAATTATACTTAGTCTAAATGCAACTGAAACAGATCTAAATTTAGAAAACAGGAACACGTCTATCTATCCCTGCAGGGGAACACGCTTAAGGGGAGCAATCAGCTGTAACAATTATCGTAATCAAAGAACAGATAGCTATTATCTCTCACGATGAAAGCTACAGCAATATGGAGATCTTGAGAAGGTAGCTTCTCAAGATCAGCATGGGACGCACCTATTGCTCAGACAACAGAGGGAAACGAAAGAATCAAGAACGCATCTATAAACAGGGGAAAGCAAAAAATTATCTAATCTAAGTAACAAATAAAGAAACAGATCCAAACGTAACAAAACTGAAATTAAACTCAAAGATCCCTGCAAGGAGCAATTTAAAGTCATGAACAATGACCCACATGGATTACCCGGAAGAAAGAACAGTTAGCTATTCGATCTAGACAGAGAAATTCACTGCAATACATTTCATTGTTCACAAAATAGAGAGAACGCATGCATAGATGAGAGCAAAATCATTAATGCAAAGAAATAATTCAGAAGTCAAGAATGATCTCACATTGCAGAATTGCGGTCATTAGAATAGTCCAACACAAAGCAACCCAACATTCCAAGCAAAACGTTCATCTCCCGTGGCTTCTATTAGAAAATTCAATTTACAGAGCAGATACAAGATAGCTCATATCATTCGCCCAAAATTTTCATTCCCTGCCAAAAGTCCTTTCTAATCTCTTCTAGCTCCTATTTATAGTTACAAATTTGCCCTCTGGGCTGACACCTAGCGTTCCCCCACCTGTCATTTACAGAGATTTCTAATATAATCGATCACCGAAAATGGCCACTTCATTTACAAAAATATTTTGACAAAAAAAAAATATGGACAGCTGTCCCACGGCTTACGCCTTACATATAACAGAAAATTTGCTAAACTCAAAGCGTTCCCTGCTGGGCACGTGTCTGGCTGAAGAGAGTGGCTCACTGAATTCAACTTCTTCCTTCCTGTGCGTGAGCTTCTTCTGGCAAAGGGTCGCCCAAGTTGATGGTTACTGATGCTGCCTGGGAAGAGGCCCTCGAATCCCCTGCTGATGCTGCTCTTAATTGAAAAGGGGGAATGGGACTGGCCAGACTTCCTGTTATTGCTGGGGAAGAGGCTGCTGGGAGAGGGGCTGCCGGATCAACTGATGCTTCCGCTGCTGCTGCAGCTTTCCTGACCTCCTCTTCTATGTAGCTGTGCCACACACCTGTATCCCTTATGATTATGTTTGCTGCAGCAGGAAACAGGATTTTCTGAGAAGTTACATTCTTCCCGAGCTCTATTTTAATGCTTTGTACTTCTGCTTCAGCAACTTGATATGTTTCCTTCAACAGATGATTGTGAAGTGTGGATGAACCGATGTAATGTTGGAGATCATCCATGGCCAAGACATCAATCCTTTTCACATACTCCATCTGAACGCCTAGCTCTTCTTTCAATTGAGACAACCGCTGTTCCTTTTCCGGGAAGTCTTCGAGGGTCTGAGGGAAGGTCAGTGTGCAGTTGTCATGGACTCCCTTGAGCTTTTGGTACAGGACGTTGATTCTATCTGTTGTCCGCTGCACACTGGCCATCAGCTTATTGGCACAGTTCCGGCCAAACTCCAACAAGGCTATATCTTCATTAAAATCTTCCACGGCCTTAAAAGGAAGGTGCGGGGGGAAACCTCCTTTCCCTTCCCTCCATGCCATCTGACTTATGACATTTGCTTTGACACGGGTATTCTTAGCCTTGAGCCTGTGGGCTTCTGCATTAACCTCCTTTAGCCTAACCGTCATGGCCTTGAGTTTGCATACCTCATCAGTGATTAACTCTTGAGAGCCATACACTTGCTGTAGTATAATGCATGACAGCTCGTGGAAGGGGGACATGTCTAAGGTTCTGCTTTCCGCTTGCTCTAAACGCTCAGCTAATGCCCGCTGGTCTGCTTCTAGCTGGGAAGCCTTTTCTTCTGCTCCACTCTTCTCTGCTTCTGCAATCATTATTTGGAGTGCTAGCTGGTCCTTTTCCTCCTCCAGGTAGCTGTACTTGTTTGCCAACTCCTTATGCTCAGCGTACAAGCAATCGTATTTATTTACTATCAGGTCTCTTTGGGCTTGTTCATTAGCCACATTTTGCTGCAGGGCACGTGCTTTCTTCTTAGTCAATATATTTTCTTTGACTATAACCCCTACATTGGCAAATGATGCTTGTGCTGTTGCTATAGCTACGGATGCCATGGCGATGGGATCTGCGTCTGTGTTCTGCATGACAGCGACCTCTCGGCGAGTAACTATGTCATCATGGAAGGGGCTTTTAATCCTCTCTTCTGATTGGAGGACCATCGTTTTTCTTTTCTTGTCATAGACAAACTCATTCCATTTGGACACCGTACGCTTCCCAGATGGAGTGTATGGGACAATTGGTCGGTTTATGATGTCTATGTCTTCTTCCATAGGTGGGGTTCGGACTTCCTGAGCGGGGTCTGCTCCTTCCTTTTGGATGCCAGAGCCACCTGCTTGAGAGGTGTCTATCTCCATGTCTTGTTCACCGGACCCACCTACCTGGGTATCTTCTCTTGCCTTCAATTCTTCCTCCGCCTTCTTCCTTGCTTCAGCTTGCTCAATTTCTGCTTCTTTCTGCTGTTGGGCTTCTTCAGCCTCCTTCCGCAGTCTCTCATTTTCAGCGTCCTGTTGCTTCCTTGCTTCCTCGGCTTCTTTTTGTAACCTTGCCTCTTCTTTTAACCTGAGTTTTGGCATCTTGAATTATCCCTGATAACATCCATATACAATTCATCATGAGTTTGAGCAACAGGTTGTATGGTTTCAGCAGAGAGCAACATTGTTTTAATGAGATAAATCAATGAAGCATATATTTAGGAAGTAAAACATTATTTCAATTATAAGACACACATTGAAACATTTGAAGCTCTTAAAAGATGAGTGTGGGATAAGCTATGTTGCGGACGCTATTGGTTTTATTGGACCGATAGGCGATTCGCGGAAGCAATCGGCTTCCGGTTCCGCCTCGCGGAAGGAGAAATCTTTCGCTAAGGCTGCGGTTGGAGAGGTCGAAGGCGGGGAAGAGGCGGGTTGACTCGGTGAGGGCTATGGATGCTATCGTCACGCGCGGCTACTTGCCGAGTCACTACGGGAGGCTTTAGTCTGAGCGAAGGTAACGGTGCCGGGGACAAACTGACGGGGAGAGCTAGGGCGGCTTCAAGTTTTGGCTCTCGTGGCTTAACCGCTTACGGGTTTCGGCTTCGCGTGTAGGGACTGGGGTTTATGGAAAAGGGCCCAGGGTTCACGGTCAGGGACATGGAAAGCCCATAGGGTTTCGATAACTTAACCCACGACGAGGGGCGCGGCCCGGGGTTTAAATTCAACACAAGGCATGGTTAACCGCCCGTACCCATCAACATAAAATATACGTCTTACGAAGGCCCATGACGATTTTGTGAAACGAAAACTCCGTTCACTGTACCTGACGGGCAAAACATAGCCCTTGACGGGTGTTTTTCCCGTCACAATCCCACTAAAACCCAATATTTTCCCAAAAAGGACAACTCAGTGGTGGAAATCAGAGTTAAGATCCTACCTGGCACCGTGGGGATTGCTTGAGCAAGGTGGCTGCGAGCACGGATGCGCGAGGTGAGCTGGAGCGATTTGCACGGTATCACACGTCGCTGGCCGGTTCAAAACAATGGTGTATTGGTCGAGCCCCCCACGGTATTTTATAAAGAATGGCACGTGTGAGCATTTAATTGGGTAGGTGGCGTGGTTAAAACGGGGTTTAAATTCGCCGCGCGTAGCGGTCACGTCAAAGCACCTCGGTTTCCGTGCGACCGTCACTTGCGGGGCCAGTTCACGAATTGCATCCGCCGTTGCGGAAGGATTCGATGAAAGCTTCCGACGTTTCGGGGCTTAAAGCGGAAAGGAAACTCGAAGCCTTCCGCGAGAGACTGCCGCGTAGCGGACGGGTAACGCCAAAGCTTCCGCCCTTTCGGAACGGTATAGCGAATGCTCCCGGTATTTTCGGAAGACTTTTGCGAAAGCTTCTGCGAACCAAAACTTCAAAGTCTCGTTGATTTTCGGAAAGTTTTTTGGCTACGGCTCCCGCTAGTTTCGGAAAGCTTTTGGGAATGGCTTCCGCCGTTCCGGAAGCAAAAAATATACTTTTCCGCATACTTACCCGGGGTCGTTTCGGAGTCCTTTTGCCGAGCGGGTTAAGTGATTGGCTTCCGCTGTTTCGGAAGGGTAGCCCGAAGGCTTCCGCGTTTCGGGAGCAAAGGCTGAAGGCCTCCGTGACAGCTTTCTTGAGGAAATCCTAAGTCCTTTCATGGTTTTCGGAGGGCAATCGTGAATTTCTCCGCGGGACTTATGGGGATGGCTTCCGCTGTTTCGGAACGTTTTCATGAAGGCTCCCGCGGTTTCGGGAGCAAAAGACTGAAGGCTTTCGCCGCAGCTCTCCGAAAAAATCTAAGTTCTTTCATACTTTGGGAGGAAATCGTGAATCCCTCCGCGGGAATTATCCAAATGGCTTCCGCCGTTTCGGGACGTTTTCATGAATTCCCCCCGCCGTTGCGGAAGGGTTTCATCAAACGTTTCCGCTTATTTTCTTTTGGAAAGATATCGCGGCGGCTTCCGCTGTTTCGGAAGGGTTCCTTGAATTCCCCCGCCGTTGCGGAAGGATTTTACGAAGGCTCCCGCCGTTGCGGAAGGGTTCCCTGCAAACTCCCGCCGTTTCGGGTGGGCTCACTTAAACTCCCGTCGTTGCGGAAGGTTGAAACTAAAATTCTTTAAGTCCTTTGTTCCCGCAGTCTTCTAATCGAAAGAAAATCTAAGTCCTTTTCGGGAGACTAAGGTGAATGAGCCCCGCCATTTCGGGAGGAAAGCCGGAACCTTTCCGCGGTTGCGGGAGGTTTGAGTGAAAGGCTCCGCCTTTTCGGGAGCTAAGTCGTTTCGAAGCTGGAACCGTTCCGCAGAAGCAACGATTGAAAAATTTTCCAAGTGCTTTTACTTCGGAAGAAAATGATGAACTGCTTTGTGTTATTTCGGCGAGTTTATCCGAATGGCTTCCGCCGTTTCGGAAGACAGAGCTGAATTGTTCCGCCGTTTCGGATGGTTTTGTTGAAATCCTTGCCGTTTCGGGAGAACAACGCGAACCTTTCCGTGGTCGCGGAAGACTTGATCGAAAGCTTCCGCCGTTTCGGGTGGTTTTGCCCAACGGCTCCCGCGGATTTTGACAAAGAAAATCTAGGTCCTCCTCTCGGAAAGGTTGGACGTTTGACTCCCGCTGTTTCGGGACAAAGTCCGGATTACTTCAAAACGTTTGGGCAAAACTAAGTTATCTTTTGGCTTATTGGGAAGAACATGGAAGGATTGACGGCAAGCAGCTCAGCAGGGAAGCAAAATTTTATGTTGAAAACAGAGCGGACGGCTGGGATGTCTTCTCAAGCAGACTTTCTACGAAAAATACAGGAGGGGCCCCAACATGTACAAAATTTTGGGGAGGGGTGTTGCTGCAACAACAATGGCGAGTCGCTGGCGAACACAGATCTCTGAAAAAATACCCTACATGGTCCGGAACTTCATTAAAACATCCGTCTCGGGTGCACTACTCAGCTGAGCATTTTAGACTCATGGGTGAAAAGGAGCACTTTTCCTGCTAGTCATTGGGAAAGGGGAGCTTCGACCGAGGCATCTTCACTACTCTCAGAGGGCCAGCATATGAGATTCATTTTAGGAGGGTCATCCCTCAAATGGTCACTACTGCCAGACTCCACAGGATTTGCAACACTTCCTCATGGACACTATTGTTCTTGTTCCTCATTCCCGTGCTGCTGGCATCCTTTGGGATGCTTGTATTTTGGACAGCTTAGCTGTTTGAGCCTTCCAGGGATATTTTCTTTTGGACCGATCTTTGATTTGGGCTCCTCAATCCATAATGTCCTTTTGTGTGAGTCAGAGGTTTTATTGATTTGATCAAACTTCACGGACGGAGAGGAGCCTATTTTGAGCTGGGCCTTTTGGGCAGCCTCCTTGATTTTACATGTCCCTTTTGTTTTGTCTCAGCCATGCTTTAATTGAGGCGAGAATCCCTGGAAAACAGACTCTTGAATGTAGGCCATTTTGGCTTTTAAATCAGCAGCATGGAGTCATTTCAATACCCCGTGTCTTCGAGAAGTGCCACTTTCCATGGGTCCAACTTAGGTAACCTTTCATGAGATGCCTTTGAAGTGTGAGAGTGGGTGGAGCCCAACGATAGTAGTGAAGATGGCCATGGGTCTCTGTTATTGAACAGGATTAGTGTGACTAGCAGGGTAGGCCTCCCGTTTTTTGATTATTTCAGCGAGAGCACAGCAGGCCGGGTTTACTGAGCAAGGTTCCAGACTCATGGGTTGCAGGTTTTCTTTGAGAGAGCTATCTTCAACGGGAAACTCAAACGGGTGCTTCAGAGAACAAAACCTATTGAAAAGTTCAAATAACAAAACAGGAAACAACATGGCCGAAAAATAAAACAGCTAAAAGCGAAAGCGAACAGACAACTTTATTTATGTACAGGAAGTCTCACGGAGACTCACGCGAAGTACTGTTTCAGGGCGAGGCCATTGAGTGGAAGGGCTACTTCCTCTCCCTCGAGATTTGTCAATTTATAAGTGGATGGGCCCAATTTTGCAGAAATTTGGTACGGGCCTACCCATAGATGTTGAAATTTCGTATGCATTCCTTTGCCTTCGTGATTATGGTCCCATTTCAGGACTAAATCCCCAACTTCAAAGTCCCTCTTGCCGGATTTCCTCTTATCGAACCATCTCTTAACTATGTCCTGGTGTTGATGAAATCGGTCTTTAGCTTTGTGTCGGGCTTCTTCCAGTCGAAGCAGGGTGTCTATCCTGGATTGTAAGGCTTGGCTACCAGAACCCCGAGAGGCTTGGGACAATTGCAAGGATGGCAGCAAGATGTTTGGGGGAAGTATGGCTTCCTTGCCATAGACAAGAGTGAAAGGGGAGACACCTAAAGCATTCTTCGGGGTTACCCTATCTGCCCATAAGGCATTTGGGAGAGCCACATGCCAACTTCTCTGGTTTTCTATCACCGTTTTCTTAAGGATTCGAATCAGATTCTTGTTTGAGGATTCAGCTAATCCGTTTCCCTGAGGGTAGTAATTGGCTGAATAATGCAACTTAATTCCCCATTCATAAACAAATTCATTTATCTTGCAAGATGAAAAATAAGTAGCATTATCAAAAACAAGGGAAATTGGAACCCCAAACCTGGTTATGATGTTCTCTTTCAAGAAGCTGATAACTGCATCTTCATTGATCTTGCGCAGCGGGATGGCCTCCGTCCATCTGGTGAAGTAGTCGGTAGCTGTCAGAATGTATCGGTGTTGCAAGGAAGAATTTGGATTTATTTCTCCGATAACATCTATGCCCCATTGCTCAAAAGGTTTAGAGATGATGACAGGCTGCAATGGGCCTGCGGCCTTAGGTAACTTCCCAGTGCTTCTTTGACATACATCACAGTTTCGTGCATAGGTGTGGGCATCTCGAAACAGAGTGGGCCAGTAATAACCAGCTCTCAGTATCTTGTGCGCTGTCGTCTCTCCTGAATAATGACCACCTGCGGGGCCATCATGTAATTCCTTGACAACTTTGTTTGCGTCTTCCTGCTCCAAACATCTAAGAAGGACCCCATCATAATTCTTTCTGAAGAGGATCCCATCAATGATCTGATAGGGTGCTGATTTCAAGCGGAGTGCCCTTCTTTGTTTAGAATTCCAGTGCTCGGGTAGATAACCCTGCTGTAAATAGTGCACTAGATCCCTATACCATGACTGGGGAGCTGTAAAGATATGGCATACCTCAACCGAATTGAGCTCAGCTTCATTTCTCCAATGGTGCTCTTCATCAGTCGAGTTTCCCGCCAGTAACTTGCATAGACCTTGTCCTTTGATGATTGTAGCCGGTTTAAATTCCAAATCATACTCCTGCAGAGCTGTGACCCAGTTTCCTCTCCTCTCTCCCAATTCCTTTTGAACGAAAAGGGATCTAACAGCTGGATGGGGAACTATGACTTTAGTTCTGTTCTTCAAAATGTATGGCCTAAATTGCTTGACTGCTTTGAAGACCGCGTAGGCATGCTTGTCCACTACGGGGTAATTCAGCTCAGCCCCTTGCAGACCAGTGCTCATAAACGAAATTGGGTATTCGTCCCCCAACTCCACCTTTTGCGTGAGTACAGCTGCGAGAGAATCCTCCGAAGCGAAGGTATACAGGATGAAATCTTTATCGAAATCTGGACTTCTTAAGGAAGGAGCTTTAGCTACAGCTGCCTTGATATCTCTAAATGCGTCCTTCTCCAAATCTGTCCACTTAAATTGTATGCTTTGTTTAACCATCTGTTGCAATGGCTTAACAATTTGTGCAAAATCCGGAACAAATCTGCGGACAAAATTGATGGTGCCCATGAAAGACTGCATGGATTTTTTGTTGTGAGGCATCGGAATCTTATTAATAGCTTGGACTCTTTCCTGGTCGATTGACACTCCCTCTTTGGAGATGATATGACCCAATAGCTTACCTTCGGGTACAGCAAACACGCTCTTCTTGGGATTTAAGGAAATACCATACTTCCGGCAGCGATCAAAGATATGTCTCAGATGAACGACATGATCTTCCCTTTTCTTTGAAAAGACTGTCACATCATCTAAGTAGACAACAACGCATTGTCCACCCAATCCTCGGAAGGCAATATCCATCGCCCTTTGGAATGTAGCTCCTGCATTTATCAGACCAAATGGCATCCTTCTATAGGCGAAAGTTCCCCACTTAGTCCTGAAAGTGGTCTTGAGACGATCTTCTTCGGCTACTAACACTTGATTATAGCCCGAGAAACCATCGAGGAGAGAAAACAATTCGGATCCTGACACCATTTGGAGGATTTGCTCCATTGAAGGCACGGGGTAGTTGTCTTTATCTGAGGCTTTGTTTAAATTTCTGAAGTCTACACATAGCCTAATCTCTCCTGATTTCTTCCTCACGGGAACCAAGTTCGCAACCCATTCGGAATGCCGAACTTTGAAGATTATCTTAGCGTCCAGGAGCTTCTTTAATTCCTTTTGGATCAGCGGTTCAAGAATGGGATGCATCCTCCTCAACTGCTGCTGAAATGGCTTGACACCCGCTTTCATTGGTATAACATGCTGAATGATGCGGACGTCATATGTTTTCAGATCTTCATAGGTCCATGCAAAAACATCCTTGTACCGTTTAAACAACTTAATGAACCTTTCTCTTTCTCCTGGTGAACAGCATTTGCCAAGGTTGACAAATTTTGGTTCTGCCTCGGTACCCAAATTAACCAACTCATGTTGCATTGATGAGCTGTTAGTTTTGGTATTAGCTGGTCTTTTGAATTTATTTTGAAGATCGAAAAGCATTTCGAGGGACCTTACCCCTTTTGGCATGAAATTTCCCTTCTCCTCTTCCTTCTTCATCAAATCATCATCATGTTCTTCCTCATCTATTGCAGCTCCTTGAAAACTGTCTTCATTTGTCAGGAAGCTGATAATCTGCTCGTCATCATCGAAGATTCTGAAGTTTGTGATGTTATCGGGAATGGAAGGCCTGAAAATCAATTCCATCGAGCATTTATTATTTGTCGGCACCAATCTAGAAGCAGATGTTGCTAACAAATCGGCAGCAGAATTTTGCAACCTAGGAATCGATTTTATATTGAAAGCGTCAAAATACATGATTAAATCCCATACCTCAGCCTGGTAACCTTTCAAGTGCGGTGAGAGGCAATGAATGGTGTTTCTTACATGTCTGACTACTATCTCGGAGTCACCAAAAACCTTCAGGTACTTAACATTTAAGCCAATGGCCTTCTTTAAACCATGCACCAAAGCTTCATATTCAGCGGTATTATTAGTACAATCGAATTCTAATCTACAAGACAAAAAATACTTGTTCTTCTTTGGATCCATTAGAACACAACCGGCTCCGGATCCTTCCAGAGTTTTAGAACCATCAAAGTATAATGTCCAAAAGGTATCTTTAGATTCAACTAAGTTAGTTTCTTTGTGGTCTATGTTAGCAACTAAATTGACTATGTTACAATCAACCTCATCAGTCCGAGAAAAATGAAGGAGATCGGACTGTTTGTCCGATTCATGGCAAAAGGTTTCAGATTGATAGTTACCCGGATCCATTTCCAAGAAGTAATTTCCCAGGACCGAGGAAGAGAAAGCTACAGCCTCATTCTTTTCTTCTAGCTGGGTTACGTTTTGTTTCATATGAGGTTCCCTAAGAATTTTAATCTGATTCTGCCTGTTCTGATAAGGCAGCCATAGATGAGACCAATCGGTAGCAAAGTAGCCGCTCAACTTGGTAGACCAATCCCTACTCAGAATCAGCCCATAAGCTTCAGGAATATCGACCACCATTATGTCAATGAATTGGAAAACTCTAGGGTCGGCTGACAGTCTAATTAGAACATCTTTCATCTCCCCTATAACCTTGACAGCAGTCCTGTCTAATTGTATGATTTGAGCTGGAGATGGTACGGGCTGCCCATTAATTTTCTTACAAATTGAAAGTGGCATGACGTTTGAAGAAGCTCCGGAGTCTACCAGACAGTTATGAACATTGTGATTAAAAATTTCGAATGTCAGCAGAAATGGCAATGTTTGGGACTTGGATTTCCCACCGATGCTGGCCTCGTTAATTTCAGGATTGTCTTGAGAATCTGTTAATGTAGCGCTGGATTTTGGTTGTAAAACATGAAGTAGTTTGTCTCGTTGATGGGGTAAGCTACACATGTCAAATATTGATACGTTTGCTTTAACTTTCTTGATATCTTCGATAATATCATACCCTATATCGGATTCATTCCCAATTCGAATGGACTGATCAGTTTTGTTCAAGGTTTCCTTAGGCGACTGAACTGTGTTGTCAGCGCTTGGCCTTTTGGCAGCTGTTTGGTTTACTTTGGGCTGTGGTGGGATGATTGGTATATGCCTCCTAGGCGGATCTTTCGAAATTTTAGGCTTATGGGGAATGGTGACTGGTACAGGATCCGCAATTGGGCCCTTGCTGCGAGTGGCAACATTTATGGTAGAGGGAGAGCTGTCTGCGTGATCTTCTTCTATTAATTCAGTCATAGGTATCCAATCCCACAATACCATAGTAGTGTCCGGGGTTGGTTCCTCTAACTCAGGGCCTGACTCTTCTGGAGGATCATCCTGGTCTGGGATCTGAGAATCTAACATTTGGTTCATGACCAAGCTCATGGAATTGATCCATTGAGGGCAGCTCTTCTCCGAGTGTGGTTCTTGGTGAAAGGTGCAGAAACTCTCCATCCCAATCTCATTCAAATTTAGAACAGGGGCAGTGTTCATTGGTGGGTGAGACTGTTCCCCGTCTTCCCTTCTCTTATAGAATGGCTTGAAAGGTTTCCTAGATGTATTAGCAGCCTTGTCTTTCTCAAGATCTACGATTTTGTTAGATAACTTCTGCATCATCTTAACTACGTTTTCCATATCCGTAGATGGCTCTTCTTTGCCTCTCGTGAGAAGCAAAGGTTTCTTGCTAGCTGCTGGTTTTGTTTCCACATCTAAGGCATGTTTAGCTATGCTATCAGCCTCTTCCTCTACCTTTCGAGCTTCCTCAAAATTCTCTATTAGGGTCGTTTTCTTGGATCGTTTTACAAACATTGCGATTGGACCTTCAAGAGCTGTTGTGTAGTATTCAATCAAAGACTCCTCTGTGGGTTTGTTAGTTTCACTAAAGTTATTTAACAGCGTTGTGAATCTTTGATTAAAGTCTTGAACCTTTTCCTTCTTCTCCATTCTCATGGATAAGAGCTCTTTCATAAGCGTGGCTACAGTTTTTTGGTTCCCGTATTTCTTGAGGAAACACTTTTCGAAATCATCCCAACTAGAGATTGAGCTGGGTTGAAGGCTAAAGTACCAAGATGATACCTTAGGCTCGAAAGTATACGGAAACAACCTGCAGACTACGTCCTCATGTTGTACATTTAAAAGGTTCAGAGCTAAGTAAAAACTCTTGAGGTGATCCTCCGCCGAAATGGCCTTCCCTGGATCGTACTTAGGCAAGACCTTTTCTGGGTTTTTAGGGAGATTATGGAATGGTCCAGCTAGGTTCAGCGCTCCCCTTGCTCTCCAGGCAGGTACAGCCATGTTTGGGTTTGGACGTGGAGACCCTGGTGGAGAATTGTAAGGTGAATTCGGTGGAGTACTTTTGGGAGTGGTAATTTCTTCGAGATTTTCTTGGTCTGACTTGTTAAGAGTGCCGGAGATTTCTTCCAACGTTAGATTTACCAGTTCTTCAAAACTCTGAACGAGGATCGAATCACGGGTGTATTGCGGCTCCTTTCTGGGTGTAGTTTTCTTAGGGAGGAAGTTGACAGCGTTTAACCCACCTAGCTGTCTAACGTAAGATCTAGTATGTCTTCTCAAGTCCTCTATTTCTGCAAAAGGAACAGCGTATAAAGCTTCCTGAGGCTCAGGGTCAGAAATGAGGCGTTCTTGGTCTGTTAATCCAAGATCTGGGCTGTTTGAAAAGTTTCCTTCAAGCGGGTTTTCAGTGTTATCTATGACCGTGGAAGATTTTCCTCTATCAGCCATGCACTTCAGGCCCTCCTTCTAGCGCCAAAAACTGTTGATGCCTCGGATATCGTAGCATCAATCAGAAGGGGATTCTCCCCGAGAGACAGTCCCAATTAGACTGTCTCCCGTTTGGTGTAGGGAATCCGTCCGGTTAGCGGTTCCGGCAACCGTGGTTTTGGACTTTAAATCCGACTTTACCGGTTATGGCCCGATCCACCTTTCTTTTGGATTTTATGTGTTTTATATGAGATGCATATGCCTAAATTATACTTAGTCTAAATGCAACTGAAACAGATCTAAATTTAGAAAACAGGAACACGTCTATCTATCCCTGCAGGGGAACACGCTTAAGGGGAGCAATCAGCTGTAACAATTATCGTAATCAAAGAACAGATAGCTATTATCTCTCACGATGAAAGCTACAGCAATATGGAGATCTTGAGAAGGTAGCTTCTCAAGATCAGCATGGGACGCACCTATTGCTCAGACAACAGAGGGAAACGAAAGAATCAAGAACGCATCTATAAACAGGGGAAAGCAAAAAATTATCTAATCTAAGTAACAAATAAAGAAACAGATCCAAACGTAACAAAACTGAAATTAAACTCAAAGATCCCTGCAAGGAGCAATTTAAAGTCATGAACAATGACCCACATGGATTACCCGGAAGAAAGAACAGTTAGCTATTCGATCTAGACAGAGAAATTCACTGCAATACATTTCATTGTTCACAAAATAGAGAGAACGCATGCATAGATGAGAGCAAAATCATTAATGCAAAGAAATAATTCAGAAGTCAAGAATGATCTCACATTGCAGAATTGCGGTCATTAGAATAGTCCAACACAAAGCAACCCAACATTCCAAGCAAAACGTTCATCTCCCGTGGCTTCTATTAGAAAATTCAATTTACAGAGCAGATACAAGATAGCTCATATCATTCGCCCAAAATTTTCATTCCCTGCCAAAAGTCCTTTCTAATCTCTTCTAGCTCCTATTTATAGTTACAAATTTGCCCTCTGGGCTGACACCTAGCGTTCCCCCACCTGTCATTTACAGAGATTTCTAATATAATCGATCACCGAAAATGGCCACTTCATTTACAAAAATATTTTGACAAAAAAAAAATATGGACAGCTGTCCCACGGCTTACGCCTTACATATAACAGAAAATTTGCTAAACTCAAAGCGTTCCCTGCTGGGCACGTGTCTGGCTGAAGAGAGTGGCTCACTGAATTCAGCTTCTTCCTTCCTGTGCGTGAGCTTCTTCTGGCAAAGGGTCGCCCAAGTTGATGGTTACTGATGCTGCCTGGGAAGAGGCCCTCGAATCCCCTGCTGATGCTGCTCTTAATTGAAAAGGGGGAATGGGACTGGCCAGACTTCCTGTTATTGCTGGGGAAGAGGCTGCTGGGAGAGGGGCTGCCGGATCAACTGATGCTTCCGCTGCTGCTGCAGCTTTCCTGACCTCCTCTTCTATGTAGCTGTGCCACACACCTGTATCCCTTATGATTATGTTTGCTGCAGCAGGAAACAGGATTTTCTGAGAAGTTACATTCTTCCCGAGCTCTATTTTAATGCTTTGTACTTCTGCTTCAGCAACTTGATATGTTTCCTTCAACAGATGATTGTGAAGTGTGGATGAACCGATGTAATGTTGGAGATCATCCATGGCCAAGACATCAATCCTTTTCACATACTCCATCTGAACGCCTAGCTCTTCTTTCAATTGAGACAACCGCTGTTCCTTTTCCGGGAAGTCTTCGAGGGTCTGAGGGAAGGTCAGTGTGCAGTTGTCATGGACTCCCTTGAGCTTTTGGTACAGGACGTTGATTCTATCTGTTGTCCGCTGCACACTGGCCATCAGCTTATTGGCACAGTTCCGGCCAAACTCCAACAAGGCTATATCTTCATTAAAATCTTCCACGGCCTTAAAAGGAAGGTGCGGGGGGAAACCTCCTTTCCCTTCCCTCCATGCCATCTGACATATGACATTTGCTTTGACACGGGTATTCTTAGCCTTGAGCCTGTGGGCTTCTGCATTAACCTCCTTTAGCCTAACCGTCATGGCCTTGAGTTTGCATACCTCATCAGTGATTAACTCTTGAGAGCCATACACTTGCTGTAGTATAATGCATGACAGCTCGTGGAAGGGGGACATGTCTAAGGTTCTGCTTTCCGCTTGCTCTAAACGCTCAGCTAATGCCCGCTGGTCTGCTTCTAGCTGGGAAGCCTTTTCTTCTGCTCCACTCTTCTCTGCTTCTGCAATCATTATTTGGAGTGCTAGCTGGTCCTTTTCCTCCTCCAGGTAGCTGTACTTGTTTGCCAACTCCTTATGCTCAGCGTACAAGCAATCGTATTTATTTACTATCAGGTCTCTTTGGGCTTGTTCATTAGCCACATTTTGCTGCAGGGCACGTGCTTTCTTCTTAGTCAATATATTTTCTTTGACTATAACCCCTACATTGGCAAATGATGCTTGTGCTGTTGCTATAGCTGCGGATGCCATGGCGATGGGATCTGCGTCTGTGTTCTGCATGACAGCGACCTCTCGGCGAGTAACTATGTCATCATGGAAGGGGCTTTTAATCCTCTCTTCTGATTGGAGGACCATCGTTTTTCTTTTCTTGTCATAGACAAACTCATTCCATTTGGACACCGTACGCTTCCCAGATGGAGTGTATGGGACAATTGGTCGGTTTATGATGTCTATGTCTTCTTCCATAGGTGGGGTTCGGACTTCCTGAGCGGGGTCTGCTCCTTCCTTTTGGATGCCAGAGCCACCTGCTTGAGAGGTGTCTATCTCCATGTCTTGTACACCGGACCCACCTACCTGGGTATCTTCTCTTGCCTTCAATTCTTCCTCCGCCTTCTTCCTTGCTTCAGCTTGCTCAATTTCTGCTTCTTTCTGCTGTTGGGCTTCTTCAGCCTCCTTCCGCAGTCTCTCATTTTCAGCGTCCTGTTGCTTCCTTGCTTCCTCGGCTTCTTTTTGTAACCTTGCCTCTTCTTTTAACCTGAGTTTTGGCATCTTGAATTATCCCTGATAACATCCATATACAATTCATCATGAGTTTGAGCAACAGGTTGTATGGTTTCAGCAGAGAGCAACATTGTTTTAATGAGATAAATCAATGAAGCATATATTTAGGAAGTAAAACATTATTTCAATTATAAGACACACATTGAAACATTTGAAGCTCTTAAAAGATGAGTGTGGGATAAGCTATGTTGCGGACGCTATTGGTTTTATTGGACCGATAGGCGATTCGCGGAAGCAATCGGCTTCCGGTTCCGCCTCGCGGAAGGAGAAATCTTTCGCTAAGGCTGCGGTTGGAGAGGTCGAAGGCGGGGAAGAGGCGGGTTGACTCGGTGAGGGCTATGGATGCTATCGTCACGCGCGGCTACTTGCCGAGTCACTACGGGAGGCTTTAGTCTGAGCGAAGGTAACGGTGCCGGGGACAAACTGACGGGGAGAGCTAGGGCGGCTTCAAGTTTTGGCTCTCGTGGCTTAACCGCTTACGGGTTTCGGCTTCGCGTGTAGGGACTGGGGTTTATGGAAAAGGGCCCAGGGTTCACGGTCAGGGACATGGAAAGCCCATAGGGTTTCGATAACTTAACCCACGACGAGGGGCGCGGCCCGGGGTTTAAATTCAACACAAGGCATGGTTAACCGCCCGTACCCATCAACATAAAATATACGTCTTACGAAGGCCCATGACGATTTTGTGAAACGAAAACTCCGTTCACTGTACCTGACGGGCAAAACATAGCCCTTGACGGGTGTTTTGCCCGTCACAATCCCACTAAAACCCAATATTTTCCCAAAAAGGACAACTCAGTGGTGGAAATCAGAGTTAAGATCCTACCTGGCACCGTGGGGATTGCTTGAGCAAGGTGGCTGCGAGCACGGATGCGCGAGGTGAGCTGGAGCGATTTGCACGGTATCACACGTCGCTGGCCGGTTCAAAACAATGGTGTATTGGTCGAGCCCCCCACGGTATTTTATAAAGAATGGCACGTGTGAGCATTTAATTGGGTAGGTGGCGTGGTTAAAACGGGGTTTAAATTCGCCGCGCGTAGCGGTCACGTCAAAGCACCTCGGTTTTCGTGCGACCGTCACTTGCGGGGCCAGTTCGCGAATTGCATCCGCCATTGCGGAAGGATTCGATGAAAGCTTCCGACGTTTCGGGGCTTAAAGCGGAAAGGAAACTCGAAGCCTTCCGCGAGAGACTGCCGCGTAGCGGACGGGTAACGCCAAAGCTTCCGCCCTTTCGGAACGGTATAGCGAATGCTCCCGGTATTTTCGGAAGACTTTTGCGAAAGCTTCCGCGAACCAAAACTTCAAAGTCTCGTTGATTTTCGGAAAGTTTTTTGGCTACGGCTCCCGCTAGTTTCGGAAAGCTTTTGGGAATGGCTTCCGCCGTTCCGGAAGCAAAAAATATACTTTTCCGCATACTTACCCGGGGTCGTTTCGGAGTCCTTTTGCCGAGCGGGTTAAGTGATTGGCTTCCGCTGTTTCGGAAGGGTAGCCCGAAGGCTTCCGCGTTTCGGGAGCAAAGGCTGAAGGCCTCCGTGACAGCTTTCTTGAGGAAATCCTAAGTCCTTTCATGGTTTTCGGAGGGCAATCGTGAATTTCTCCGCGGGACTTATGGGGATGGCTTCCGCTGTTTCGGAACGTTTTCATGAAGGCTCCCGCGGTTTCGGGAGCAAAAGACTGAAGGCTTTCGCCGCAGCTCTCCGAAAAAATCTAAGTTCTTTCATACTTTGGGAGGAAATCGTGAATCCCTCCGCGGGAATTATCCAAATGGCTTCCGCCGTTTCGGGACGTTTTCATGAATTCCCCCCGCCGTTGCGGAAGGGTTTCATCAAACGTTTCCGCTTATTTTCTTTTGGAAAGATATCGCGGCGGCTTCCGCTGTTTCGGAAGGGTTCCTTGAATTCCCCCGCCGTTGCGGAAGGATTTTACGAAGGCTCCCGCCGTTGCGGAAGGGTTCCCTGCAAACTCCCGCCGTTTCGGGTGGGCTCACTTAAACTCCCGTCGTTGCGGAAGGTTGAAACTAAAATTCTTTAAGTCCTTTGTTCCCGCAGTCTTCTAATCGAAAGAAAATCTAAGTCCTTTTCGGGAGACTAAGGTGAATGAGCCCCGCCATTTCGGGAGGAAAGCCGGAACCTTTCCGCGGTTGCGGGAGGTTTGAGTGAAAGGCTCCGCCTTTTCGGGAGCTAAGTCGTTTCGGAGCTGGAACCGTTCCGCAGAAGCAACGATTGAAAAATTTTCCAAGTGCTTTTACTTCGGAAGAAAATGATGAACTGCTTTGTGTTATTTCGGCGAGTTTATCCGAATGGCTTCCGCCGTTTCGGAAGACAGAGCTGAATTGTTCCGCCGTTTCGAATGGTTTTGTTGAAATCCTTGCCGTTTCGGGAGAACAACGCGAACCTTTCCGTGGTCGCGGAAGACTTGATCGAAAGCTTCCGCCGTTTCGGGTGGTTTTGCCCAACGGCTCCCGCGGATTTTGACAAAGAAAATCTAGGTCCTCCTCTCGGAAAGGTTGGACGTTTGACTCCCGCTGTTTCGGGACAAAGTCCGGATTACTTCAAAACGTTTGGGCAAAACTAAGTTATCTTTTGGCTTATTGGGAAGAACATGGAAGGATTGACGGCAAGCAGTTCAGCAGGGAAGCAAAATTTTATGTTGAAAACAGAGCGGACGGCTGGGATGTCTTCTCAAGCAGACTTTCTACGAAAAATACAGGAGGGGCCCCAACATGTACAAAATTTTTGGGAGGGGTGTTGCTGCAACAACACTTCTTTAAAAATCATGACCAATTCAAATTCATTTGTCAACTTTTCCACCACTGTTTTTCCAGATAGTGGCTGGTTCATGCCAGAAAAGTCTGTGTAATCCAGCCTGCATCCCACCAACTTATCCTGATACTCCTTCTGGGTTAGTATGTTACCATCTTCTTCCCAGAAGAGAGGCAGTCCCTTCTTGAACAAGGGGTCAAACATATCCCTGAAGTATTTTACTTGTTGTGCCATGACATCAATTCTGGCCTGAATAGCATTTACCTGCTGATGCTTGTTTATCACTCTCTTGGACCAAATGATGGTAGAAATCTATCCTTTATGCCTGCTTCCTTTACTTCATCTTCAGTTAAGCCATTTAAGAACTTTATAACATTTTCAGCACATCCCACATGCTTCTTTTTCAGTTTTTCATTTGTTGCTGTTATACTTTGCTTAGCCAGCTTGATTACAACTTCCTTGTCTAGGAAAAAGTCAAGGTAGGGCCTCAATTTGTCTACTTCAGTAATGATGTCATCCCAAATAACTTGCTTGGATTCCTGCAGTGAAGAATGACCTGTAGCCTGCTTTACCAATTCATCATACTTAACCTGTAGCTCTAGGTACTTGGCTTCCCATGTTTTCCTCTCCTGCTCTTCTTCTGTGACCATGCTCTCTAGAGCTGTGTTCTGCTTCTGCAACTTTACTACTTCTAAGTCCTTTAGAGTTTCTTGTGCCATAACCTACACAATGGAGAAATACCTGGATTCGATGGAGGAAGGAACAACCATACTTTCCAATTCTTTGCTCTTTTCCTGTAACTTCCCCTCCAAATCCTCAGACTTATCTTTCCACTTCTTTTCACTGTCCACCATAAGAGCCATATCACTCAACCATAGCTTTTCTTTCTTTTCAAACTTCAGCAATCCAGATTTGCAGTCTGTCAACTCATTTTTCATCTCCTCTCTCTTCTCCTCGAGCTCTATCAGCTCCAATGCCTCTATTAGCTGGGTGGAAGGGATCTTTAACTTCTTCTTCAATGTCTGAATATCCTTGTCTTTATCATCCAAAAACCTTTGTATACTAGCCTTCTTGTCTTCTTGGCTTTTAGTAGCCAACAATTCATTTTGCAGCTTTTTGATTTGGGCCTTGTGGGCTTTGTTCTCCACTCTCTCTAGTCTAAGTTGATTTTCAACCTTGTTCTTACTGACTTGCAACTTGGATAATTATAGTGCAGCCTTTAATAGTTTGGCATAGATAACCTCCCCAGTCTCCTTGTGCAAGTTGATCATATCAGGAATAGGAATATCTTCCAAGTTCACTTTTAGCTTAGTGGCTTTGTTCTCGGTAACTAAGGCCAAGTTCAAGGTGTTCTGGGCATAGCTCTTGCTAGCTACCAAAGACACATATTTATTGGAAATCTGCCTCACCTCTGCATATAGCTTAGATTCTTCTGAGGTTGCCTCTATTCTCTCTTTGTACTCACCCAATAGTTTTTCTCTGCTTTTGCTTGATGCAACAGGTTCAGTGGTTGCCTTATCAAATACATATTCCTTAATCTCGAAGGTAGGTAACTTGGCCTTCACCTGCTTCTTCTTAGCTTGACTAGTTGAAACCTATACAATTTGCTGCTCAAGTTTTTCTACTTTCTGCCTTTTGGGAGCTCTTTGTGTGTCATCATCTATATCCATGACATCAATGGTTTCCAATTTGCTCGCTCCTCCAGAGCCACTGGCAGGGGGAACAACTGCTACAATTGTTGGGACCAAGCTGGGGCTGCCAATTTGTGGTAATGTGGCCTTCTGCACCAGAGAGGTGGGGTCATGGTGTTTTTCGACCCGAGTGACCATCTTTTGTATGCTTTTCTACAAATAAAAGGAAAATCCAGCTTGGAGTCACCATTTAAATGCATTAAAAATCTTATATGGTACCTGAATATCGTAGCATACCGACCCTCACAGGTTATGTAACTCTGAATCATGCTTAATGGAGCTCTCCATACTGGCTTGACTTTACTCCAATGAATACCATTTTTCTAGTTTAGCTTCTCGAAGCCAGGCAACAGAAACTGATTGAGGTCCACTTCAAACACCTGATTTTTAAACCATTTTCAACCTTTAAAAGATATACCAATAGCCTTTGCAATGGTAATGTCATCTACCCTAACAGCTAGGGTTTGGAAGTCCACCATAGAATACTTGTAACTCCTTACAAAAGCATTGGTTACCTGCACATTATAACCCTTCATTCTTTCACACAAGGAGAACCAGCCCGCGGTCCTCATCATTGCTGCGCATCTGGGAAATTCATCGACCCACTGATGGTTATCTGGTTCAAATCTACAGAGTTTCCCACTACCTTTCTTAGTTTCTGCCATGGTGATATGAAGCTCCGGCTAACCCGAATTCCTGTAAAATATTCCACAACAACACAAGCTATGCCGAGAAAGTCGATTCTATATGGTTAGTTGAAAACAAAAACTCAGATCCATAATTTATGATGATGTCGAATTGTTGTGTGTACATTTGTGTTATGAGTGATTTACATTCTTCCCTTGACACAAACTTAAGGTTGTTGTCAGTATTTTAATGAAACAATACATCTCTTTAAAACATTTGTACTAATCCTGCCCTCAGCACTCATTTCATTTATACACAAATCCAATCTGGCAGCGCCATCATTTCTTACATTTTTCAATACGCTGCCAGTATGTAACCAAAATCATACATGAAATAGAGTTTATAACATTCAAACTCTGATAACATTCTTGTATTGTTTCAATAAAGAATCAAAGACTTTGAAATATTAATGAAAATGAGCCTCATTTTGTTTTAATAAACGACACAATGATAAAATGACTAGGAGCTAGGGTAAAATTTAAACAACCAAAATCAAAATTCGAAGATAAACTAGGATAAATCTAGGCAAGGTGACTATCTAAAAAATATTTCTAAGGTGGATCTAGCATACAACTCTAGAGATAACATCTGGCTCCGATTGGGGATAAAGCTCTCCTTGTGAGGCTTTAAGAACATCTTGACCATGTGCCTTCAGAAACCTGCTAGAATCATACTTCTGTCTTATTGGGATGGAGTCTTATATACAAAAACTTTAGTGATATATACAATGAATATGTACAATGAATGCCTCAGTTCAGTATGTATGGAAATGTTTCAAAAAATGCCCATTTACTGGGCCTGCAACTTCATCTCCACTTAGATTTTGTAAGACAAAAGTGTTATTTCCCAAGACTTTAATTATTGTAAAAGGTCCAAGCCACAAATTATCAAATTTTCCATGATTACCTTTTTCATCATTCCGTGCATCCCATCTAAGAACTGCATCACCAACTGCAAAAGTATCTTTCTTAATCTTTTTGTCAAAACTTTCCTTTACTTTCTTTCTCTAAGCTTCAACTTTTTCCACTATTGTTTCTGTTTCCTTTTGTAACTTGGCTATCTGAAACATTCTTCTTTTCATCTCATCAGGTTCCTCTTCTTCCTCTTGCAAAAATTTGATTACTGGAAAAATTAGTTGGACATGAAAAATTGCATCAACTCCATAAACAAGCTGAAAAGGTGATGTTCCAATTGACCTTTTTTCAGTTACCCTGTCTGCCCAAAGAGCATATCTTAATTTGGTATCCCAAGTCCTTTTATTCTGCAACAACATGTGTTTAATACTATTCACAATATTCTTATTAGTGGATTCTGCTAATCCATTCCCCTGAGGGTAATATGGTGTGGACTATTTCAACATGATGTTATTTTCTTCACAAAAACTTACCATATTCTTGGACTTAAAGGCTGGGGCATTATCGGTAACCAAATTCCTTGGACAACCAAATCTGCTTAGAATATTATCTTTAAGAAAACTGATAATGACTTTATCTGTTTCTCTTCTTGTGGGAATAGCTTCCACCCACTTGGTAAAGAAATCAGTGGCAGTTAAAATCCACCGGTGCTGACCACTAGAAGCAGGATGAATTTATCCTATAAAGTATAAACCCCATTGTTGGAATGGAGCATTCACTACAACTGGTTTTAAGGGTAAATACTGTAACTTGTGATTTCCTGCAAATTTCTGACATTCAACGCAAGCTTTGAAATACATATACACATCTGTGAAAAGAGTGGGCCAATAGTAACCTTCCCTTAAAAGTTTGAATGCAGTTTCTTTCCAATACTTATGTCCCCCACATGTACCTCCATGTAACTTTGCAGTAACAACATCAGCCTCTGATCTATCCAAACATTTAAGCAATATGCCTCCAGGATCTTTCCAATATAAAACTTGATCAATTGAAACATATTTCAAAGCTTTAAGTTTTAATGACCTATATTCATTCTTATTCAGATTAGGAGGACATTGTAAATGCAGCAGAAAAATAGACAATTTTCTCATACCAAGAAGAATCAAGATACCTGTTATAAACTTGCTCTTTGTCACATTTTGTTGATACATCCTGTGCTGATTGTTCATTCACCATATGAACATCTAGAACCTGACAATTTGAATCTGCCAACAACTTTGCTAATCCCTGCCCCTTTACCAATTTGGTGGGCTTAATCTCAACATCATACTCCATGACCTTAGCTATCCATCTTCCTCTTTTCCCCTCACTATCAAGATGGACCAAAATTTCTTTAACTGCTATGTTAGAGTGTAAAACATAAACCCTAAAGAATTTCAGAGCTTTAACCTGAGCATAAGCTTGTTTCTCCATAGTACTATACTTTAACTCTGAATCTCTCAAGGTTTTGCTGAAGAATGAAATTGGTTGTTCTAAACCATCTGAATTCTTTTGTAATAAAACAACAGCTATAGTGTCTTCAGATGCAAATGAGAAAATGGAAAATTCTTTGGCAAAAGTTAGGACTTATAAGAACTGGTGCTTCTACAAGTGCTTGCTTTATCTTTTCAAATGAAACCCTAGCCTCAGCTGACCATTTGACTTCCCTGTCTTTTTTCAGCATCTCAGTAACAGGTTTAAGGATCTCTGTGAAATTAGGAATGAACCATCTTAAGAAATTAATCTTACCAATGAAAGATTGAATTGCTTTTTTGTTTCCGGGAATACTTTAAGATGGCTTTTACACGTTCTAGGTCTATCTTAATTCCTTCAACAGAGACTATATGACCTAAGAGCTTACCCTCTTTCATGTCAAAATGAGACTTCTTTGGATTTAATGATAATCCAAATTTCCTGCACTTTAGAACTGTTTCAGATGCTTTAGATGTTCATCATCAGATTTAGAGAATACTGTAATGTCATCTAGATAAATTACTACAAACTTTTCTTTCTCACCAACAAAGGCTATATCCATAGCCCTCTGGAATGTAGCACCTGCATTCATGAGCCCAAAAGGCATCTTATCATACATAAATGTACCCCAAGGAGTTGTAAATGTTGTCTTTTCCCTGTCCTCTAGTTGTAACTAGAGAATCCATCAATCATTGATATCCTCCGGGATCCCACCACTCTTTGCAAGATTTGATCAATTTTGGGAAATGGGTAGTTATCTTTGAAGGAGAATCTATTCAGGTTACGGAAATCCACACAAAGTATTATCTCTCTGTTCTTTTTGCGTACTGGTACCAAATTTGCTACCCAAGAAGAATACCTAAGAGAATAATGATTTTGGAATCTAGCAATTTTTTGACCTCTTTTTCAATAAAAGGAAGCAAAGCTGGATTAAGTCTTCTAAGCTTTTGTCTGAAAGGCTTAGCATTTGACTTCAAAGGAACTTTATGCTGGATAATACTGGTGTTATAAGTCCTCAGATCTTCATATGACCAAGCAAAAATATCAATAAATTCTTTCAGCAAGGTAACTTACCTGTTTCTTTCCTTTTCTGAGAGTGTCTTGGATATATTAATCATTTTTGGCTCTTTTTCAGACCCAATATTATAACTCAAGACATTTTCTTCAGTAGACTGTATTGTTGGTTTTAACAAGTTATCATCCTTTGAGAACTATCTTTCAAGAGGCACAAGTCCCTTAGGAATAAAATTCCCTTTTAATTCCACTACCTCATGATTTTCAATTGAATTATTTATGTAGGGACTCTTTTCATCACAATCAAAATCTTGATCCTGATCAATCAATGAATTAGAAAAATCCTCTGTCAACTCCAAAAATTCTTTAAGCTCCTGATCATCCTGAAAAACCTTCCAATGTTTGACATTATCCAAAACTGAGGGTCTGTATCTTACTTCAATTGGATATTTAAGATGAGTTAATTTCGGAACTCTGAAGTAGGTTGCTGCCAAAGCCAATGAATCTGTTGTTTGATTATGATCCCTTGGGATATAAGTTATGTTGAAAGCAACGAATAAAGTATCAATTAAATCCCATACTTCATTCCGGTATACTTTCAACAAAGACTGTTTCACCTGATACACATTCCTTACTTGCTATACTATTAATTCAGAGTCGCCAAATACAACAAGCTGTTGAATGCCTAAATCTTTTGTAGCCCTTAACCCAAGAATCAACGCTTCATACTCAGCGATATTATTGGTTGTTTGGAATTCCAACTTATACATTAAAGAAATGATCTCACCTCAATAGGAAATAAGTACCACACCAGCAACTACTCCCTCCTTACATGATGAACCATCAAAGAAAAGCTGCCACATACCATCTTGCCCCTCTCTCTTAGGCTGAATTGGATTATCCCTTTGAACTTGCAAAACACCTGTGGAATCATCATTTAAATGTAACATACAAGAATCAAAGTTCTCTTGTACATAGTAGATTGGATGGTTTGTAGGATTTCTCTCATCACTCACCAAATATGCAAGATGTACTTCTCTATAAAGTCTCCTGTATTCTCCTCCAAATATGGGTATTGAAGCATAAGACAAATCCATCTACAAGTTTCCTCCTATCTTTTTTTCCCATGACTATGACAACAACATACCAAACTTAGGAGAAACATCAGCTACAACGAAATCCATAAGCACACTCTTCATTGGCAGTTGTGCAAGATTTACCACAAGGTATTTAATGACACCAAGACATTTTACTACTCTAGAGTCAAAGGCATATAGGTCCTGATAGGGTTTAGTAACAAAAATCCCTAGAGATTCCATGACTTCCTTAGGCATAAGGTTATGTGAGGCACCATAGTCTAAGAGACATTTATGTAGCATTTGATCATGGACAATGAGTGTGATATAAAATGGAGGAGGAAAGTGGGATTTGTTATCTGGTAGATCAGATGTCTTAGAACCATAAATGATAGTCAGATTTTCATCCTGTAAATTAATAACATCTGATGGTATAAGAATAACTGAAGAGTTCAATATTTTAAGAGTGGGCTCTCTGTATGACTTATTCTTCACCAACTCAGTTAATGGAATGGGAATTTTGATTTTACTAATCTCATGTTCCAAACTAAAATTAGCAATTTTACCAACTTCCTCAGTTTTTGTAATCTTATTCCCATCTCTTTGTTGTTCCTTCATTTTCTGACAAGACACCCCTTCTTCAGTAGGAACACCCTTCACCTTCCTGTTTCCTGCTGCTGCCTACTTCATCCTTGACCTAAGACCATATGAATTCTGTTGTATCTCCTGATAAACCTCTGGCATATATGATCCTTGTTCAAAACAATTTGTGTCATGATAATCTGCCATCTTTGCATAATGATATTCAGCCTTAGTAAAAAAATTAGAAGAAGAAACATCATCTAATTGATCTATATCAGGTTCTAAGTCTTCAACCTCCATCTGATCTACTTCATATGACTCATCATCTCGTATCAGATTATTTTGGAAAGGGGGTTGAATCTTGTGCTCCTCATTATCTCTTCTTTCTCTTTGAATATCATTGTTCCTTCTTTCTTTAGGAATGAATCTAGGAGCAAAATTACGTCTGAATTGATTTGGATTTCGATCTCCTTCCTGCATAGGTCTGTTTTGATTCTTTTCCATTTCTAACCTATTAATTTTTGTAGACAGGTTCTTGATCAACTTATTCATCTCATCGAATTTATTGTCTGATGGATTTCCTATAGAAGTTGATGATATCATCTCTTTTTTACCCTTTTTATCAAGCATTTGAGATTCTGTTTCTTTAAGGTTGCTTGATGCCAACATATTTGATTCAACTTCCAACGCAACTTCCTGCATGTTTAACAAAATTACATACCTTCTTTCTCTTAATAGCAAAGAGAACTCATGATCAAAAGAATTAGCATAAGTTAACTTGGCCGATGTTTCAGAGGGTTTTATCTCAGCTGGGATCTTTCCATACATTTTATTAAACCGCTTTGAAAAATATGCTACAACTTCATCTTTCTTTCCTTTTAAGGCTCAAAACTCTGTGATGTAGTAAAGATAGTCCTTTATGTCCCCCTATTGTCTCATAAACACTTCCTATAACTCTTCTATCCCATTTATTGAATTGACTGGTAATTCTCTGAACTATTTCCTTACCTCCCCATCCAGGATTTGAACAAACATCCTCATCCAAACATCCTTAGCCTCAATGTTTTGATTATCTGCATAACTGAAAAAGGCATTCCAATGTTCTTCTGTAGTAGTTTCACCTTGACCACTGAACCTAGGAAGATACTTCTGATAATCTCCTGCAGGAAGGGAATTAAGGGGTTGAGGGAGGACTAATGGAGCGTATCTTGCAGCCACTATACGATCCATCATGTCAAGAAGCTGACTAGCCATCTTGGAACTAGTTTGGCTCGGTGGAGAAGAAGGTCTATTGACTTTACTCGGGCTTGACTGAAAAAGTAAGATTATAAGTTTTAAGTTGATTAAAGGGGATCTTACTTGTGAATGGAGTATAAGTTAAAGGTTGATACTTCGACAAAAAGTTTCCCGAGTCAAGAAGCTCAGTTTTGACCTTTTAAGAAGATAAGGGATTAGTGTAAACCTGAAAGGTATCAACCTGAGTAGTGGGGATAAGCCAAGATAAATATTGTTCTTTTTCTTCTGGTTTAGGCTCTGAATATGCAAAAGGAGATATTGGCTTTGACTGATCAAGAATAACAATAGAAGGAGGAAATTGAAATCTTCCTGATGAAGTAGAGGTTAATTGTTTCCTATCTTCTCTCAAAATTTTCTCGGGATCCGGGACTCCCAGATGCAAGGGATATGTAGGATTTCCCCTTGGTCCTATTTTCTTAGAAGCCATTGTGAAAAACTACTGGTGAAATGTAGTTTGTAAAATATACTGATCTTAATCACCTTCCAAAATCAGTTCTATTGATGTCAAACCCAGGGAAGGTATTCTGGATATTATTCACTCAGATATATATGGACCTATGTCCACAACTTATCTAAGCGGGTATGTATACTATCCTTCCTTTATTGATGTTTACTCCCAAAAAACATGGATATATTTTCTGAAGAATACGAATGAAGTCTTTGAAAAGTTTAAAGAGTTCAAGGCTCTTGTAGAAAACCTCTCCGAGAAAAAGATAAATATTCTAAGGTCAGATAATGGAGGGGAATATACTTCAGGCGATTTCAAATATTTATGTAAACAAGCAAGGATTAAGAGGGAGCTTACTATTCTCTAAAATCCACAACAGAATGGTGTAGCTGAAAGGAAGAATAGAACGATCATAGAGGTAGTAAAGGCTATGATCCATGATCAATAATTACCCATGCATCTATGGGAAGAAGCATCCAGAACTGTAGTATATGTACAAAACATAATCTCTCACAATGCTCTTGGAAACAAGACCCCATAAGAGATGTTCACCGGTAAGAAGCCTGAAGTTAGTCATCTAAAGATATTTGGATGTTCAGTGTTCATGCACATTCCAAAGGAGAAAAGATCGAAATTAGAACCTTTAAGGAAGAAGGGAATATTTGTGGGCTATAGTGAGCAATCTAATGCTTATAGTATCTACATCCCAGGATTCCACCAGATCGAGCTTAGCCAGGATGTTACATTTTATGAAGACACGGCCTTCAACAAATCCAAGAAGACTCATGAGGATGAAGAGGAGCAGGAGGCTCCTAGAGTTACAGAAAAAAGTAAAGTACCAGACATAAATATTGAAGAAGATCCTATTCCAGAGGATCATGACATGGCAGAACCTTAGAGACCTGAGGAGACACCTCATGAGGATATTTCTCGAAAGAGAAGACCAACTTGGGAACGAGAATTAACTCAAGATGAAGGAAGGTGTGGTTCCCTAGAAGGAACCAATAGAGAGAGCAAAATACCAAGTCCATACGACAATTATGTATCCTTTATGTGTAACCTTGTTGAAGAAGAACCAACTTGTTTTGAAGATGTAGTGAAGAAGAAGGAATGGTTGGATGCTATGAATGAAGAATACCAATCCATCATCAAGAATGATGTTTGGGATGTGGTACCAAGACCAAAGGATAAATCAGTTGTATCGTCAAAATGGATCTTCAAAACAAAACACTCAGCAGACGGAAGCATTGAAAAGTACAAGGCAAGATTTGTAGCATGAGGATTCTCGCAGAAGGAAGGAATTGATTATGAGGAGACTTTTGCTTCTGTGGTTAGATATACTTCAATTAGAACCATTCTTGCCTTGGCAGCTAAGATGAAATGGAAATTACATCAGATGGATGTAAAGATGGCGTTCCTGAATGGGAAGATAGAAGAAGAAGTATATATCGAGCAGCCAGAAGGATTTGAAATAGAAGATAGAAAGTCACATGTATGCAAATTGAACAAATCATTGTACGGGTTGACGCAAGAACCTAGAGCATGGTATGGAAGAATTGATAGTTTCCTAATGATTTTGGTATTTACCAAGAGTAAAGCAAATTCTAATCTTTATTACAATATTATGGATGATGAACCTATGATACTACTATTGTATGTCGATGATTTGTTCCTGACGGGAGAAGACAAGCCCATCATTGAATGTAAGAGAAGGCTTGCAGTAGAATTTTAGATGAAATACCTTGGTATGATGCATTACTTTCTAGGTCTTGAAGTATGGCAATTTCCAGATGAGATTTTCCTAAGTCAAGGAAAATACACAGTTGAGATCCTAAAGAGATTTGGGATGTTGGATTGTAAGGCCATGACTACTCGATGGTGACAAACTTGAATCTCCTGAATGATGCTTCATCAGAGACAGTGGATGTCACGATGTATAGACAGATTATTGGGTCATTGATGTACTTGACCAATACTCGAACAGATATATGTTTTGTTGTGAACACATTGAGTCAATATATGGTGGAGCCCAAGAGTGTTCACCTGATTGCAACAAAACATGTGATGAGGTACCTAAAAGGTACATTGGATTATGGACTCAGATATACTTCAGATAATGAGTTCAGGTTGTACAGGTACATAGAATCAGATTGGGGTAGAAGTGACGAAGACAGGAAAATCACTTCAGGATGTTGCTCTAGTTTGGGCTCAGGTATGATCTCATGGATCAGTAGAAAGCAACCCTGTGTTGCACTCAGTACAGTGGCAGCTGAATATGTAGCAGCTTGTTCAGCTTGTATCGAAGCAGTGTGGCTTCGCAATATGTTGGAAGGATTGTTCGATCCAAAGATTGATTCTACGGAGATACTCTGTGACAACCAGAGTTGCATCAAGATGACAGAGAATCCTATGTTCCATGATAGATCGAAGCACATTGAAATCAATTTCCACTATATCCGGGATATGGTGTAGAAGGGAGATATAAAGCTCAAGTGTGTTCCTACAGAGGAACAAGTTGCTGATGTGTTGACTAAGCCTCTGTCTCGCATAAAGTTGGAATACTTTCGAGACAAGCTTGGTGTGGTCCAGAGGGACCTCTCTCGAAAGAGAGAATGATAGTGTTCCAGTTCTTCGGAACTGATGCCTGTTCTGGGGACAGAAGATCAATATTGGATGACTAATAGAGTTCCTATCTGAAAGGATAGATGCCTGTATTGGGGACATAATATCAGTACTGGCTGACTGATAGAGTTTCTATCTGAAAGGATAGATTCATGTCCTGGGGATAGAAGATCAGACTTGGTTGACTGATAGAGTTCCTATCCGAAAGGATATATGCCTGTCATGGGGACATAAGATCAGTACTGGATGATTGATAGAGTTCCTATCTGAAAGGATAGATGCATGTTCTGAGGACAAAATATCAGTACTGGATGACTGATAGAGTTCCTATCTGAAAGGATAGATGCATGTCCTAGGGACATAAGATCAGTACGGGTTGACTGATAAAGTTCCTATCCAAAAGGATAGGTGCTTGTCCTGGGGATAGAAGGTCAGTACTGATTTACTGATAGAGTTCCTATCTGAAAGGATAGATCCCTGTCCTAGGGATAGAAGATCAATACTAGCTGATTGACAGTGTTCCAGCTGATGATGTTGTTGACGAGGATGTTCTAGTAGAGGATTTTCCAGTTGATGATGTTGCTGATAGCAGAAGATGTTCCAGGTGATGATGGTGCTGATGAGGATGTTCCAGCTGACGATGTTGCTGATCCAGCAGAAGATGTTCCAGTAGAGGATGTTGCTGATGATGATACAGAGGATTCTATTGATGATGATATTCCAGCAGATGTTTATGATGACATTCCAACAAACGTTGATGATGCTACTCTAGCAGATGATACCCCAGATAGATGATGATCCAAAATATTCCTACGACATATAAAGTTTCACAAGTCAGTTGTGCAGATGTTGTTGTTACCTGCAGAATACCTTCCTAGTTAAGAGGGAGTGTTAAAAGAATGTAACTACAGAAAATATTCTATTTATACTTGTCTATTGTATTATTGTATTCCTCCTTCGGGAGATGTCATTGATGTAATTAATAATGTAAGAGTCATTGAAAGAGTCAATGTAAACCGTAGGTCTTGTGTTGGCCTAGAAGAACCCAAAAGAGATTATCATATTATGTATTTGACAAGTCAACCCTATCAGTTAGGAGAAGTCGGCCCTATTGGGGAAAAGTCACCCCAACGAAAGAATATAAATAGAATAGGTCTCTCTCATTTGTAATCACTCATTCACTCACACAAGTTCGCATATGAGAGACAGTGAAGTTCACACAGGTGGAGGAGTAGCTGATTTTGTCTTGGGGTTTACTTTTGTACTTTGTGATTTCTATATTGAGGAATATTTTTCTGGGATTTTATCCCGTGTGATTTCCCCAAGAGAAATAGTGTGTTCATTGTGTTCTTGTTGTGTTTGTATTTATTTCAGTAATAGATTTTTTATTGTTATATGCTAAACAAGTAAGAAAAACTAACAGTTCTCGATGTCTTTTCTTCAACCCTTCCCACCATGAATTCCCTAGAGATCCATATTTGAATGGATTTTTCCTTGATTGAAATATTTTTGCAACATTCAACTTCAGTTGTATCTACTCCAACTCATGGCCCATTGTAATATCCCTAATTTGAAAAATTACTCCATTTTGGGAAAATTTCGAACCTTGGACTAGTGAAATCCCAAACTGTCCCAAATTCTTTCTAATTATGTATGTAGGGTCTTGGGAGGTATTAATACATCCTAATTCACATCTTAGACACTTATACATTCATTAGAAACATTCAGGGTTTGCATTTCTCAAGGAGAAAGGAAGGGGAAAAATACTACGTGAATTTGATGGTTAAAAACCCCACTAGTCTAGTAAATTTTTGGCTTCCCAAACACTGTATGACCTTCCCTATTTGATGAAATAAAATTTGTCTCTGATAGAGGACCTCAAGGGAAACCAAAATGCAGCATTAACTCAGGTTAAGGGTCTGCTATAACTCCCATAAAACAACAGGGTGTGAGACATAGAAATTGTGAGAAAATGATTAACCTCAAAGGGTTTGCACAATATTTAGGAAAACCTCAAAGGGTTTGCACATAAAATTTAGGTAATAAACATTACTTCATATGCATCTTAGAACATAATAAAAAAATTAGAAAAATTCTGATGTCAAACAGAAACAAATTCACTCCAAAAACACCATGTGAAAGCTCAAAGGGTTTGCACAATAATGGGACATAATATTTGTTGCACAATATTTAGGAAAACCTCAAAGGGTTTGCACATAAAATTTAGGTAATAAACATTACTTCATATGCATCTTAGAACATAAGAAAAAAATTAGAAAAATTCTGATGTCAAATAGAAACAAATTCACTCCAAAAACACCATGTGAAAATAGGAAGGAAGGCTAGCTCGAATCTTGAGTTCGCTTGGAAATATTACATGAAAGGTATGGTATTTCGAGCCATGGATCCAATAAGTAGTTCATTACAGTGATATACATAAGAAAACATAACTATATATTCAAAATATCATTCTCCACAAACTTTATGCAGCTATGGGTGCGCCATCACACTTAAACATGGACATTGAGAGAGTATTGAGAGAGAGATAGTGGAGAAAGAAGGTATAAGATGAACTCGAACTAAAAGGGGACTCGAACCTGCATCAAAACATATCCATTAATATCTGTTGATAGGTATGAATTTCCTCTCCTCCAACCAACTTGGATAGGGATCTTTCACCTCCGAATTTGGTTCTAAGCCAGGGAGGATGAACATCCATTGTGCAAGGACAAGCTAAGCTCTCCAAGAGTGCAAATGAGAAATGACCAAAAGCTGCTCTACTTCCTCATCCTCCACTTTTATTAACCTCAAGTGAACTCAAGAGCTCGAATACCCTCCAAGAGACTTCACTCAACTCGAATTAGTGATGAATTCCCTCATGAGACACTTGTCCACTTCTTCCTTACATTCATATTTTCCCAATTCGAATTGGGAATCTTGGCTGACCATAAATCCCCCTATGAACCCTTTTGGTGGCTATTTTTAGCCCTGATATGTCAGATGTGTCATAGGTCTTCCATCAGGTCTTAATTTGTCATATTTTTCATAGATCGCTTCATCATTGTTGTCACAGATGCCATGGAATCTTGTCACAAGTGTCACAATTTGTCTATTATGCTTCTTCCCCTTTATTGGGAGTTAATCTTCCACTCCAATTCGAATCTCCTTGATCTTTGACATGAATATTGCCCCTTAATATACCCCAAGTACGTTACCCTCCACCTTGAACTCAAATTTGTGTGAGGATGATTCCAAGTGTAGTGGGGAATCTTGCCACATGTGGGTCCCACAACCTCTTATGTACCCTCATGATCCAATGCCACCTTATTTTCTTTTTTATTATTATTTATTTGACCCATTTAATGTGAATTTGTAAGTCTAAGGTCATTTTGGGTCTTGTAGCTCCATTATTCCAAATTTTGATGCTTCCACCCCCAACCTAGGGGACTAGTAAGTTAGTGGAATTTTTCCTCCATGATAGTTTATTTGGATGGGGACATTACAAACTTTGAATTGGGAATTTTCGCTTCATGTGACCCACCTTGTCCATTTGGCTCTAATTTTACATTATTACTAACTTGGACATCATGCTTGGAAATTATTTGACCCTTAGCACCAATTTGACAAACTATCATGAACATGGCCAACTGGCTTAGGCCATTGTGACCCAATGCAAAATTTGGGGACATGACACCCATTTCAGCCATCTCCTTACACCAAATGACAAATTCTTCCTCCTCTTGTTCAATTCACACTGTGAGAGGACCTTTCCTCTTGGTATGAGTGATACCATTTAGCCAATAATGCAATGAGGTTGGTGCGATTCCATAATCTTTTGTAGCTTCTCTCACATAATGCTCATTGTATTCGACATCGTCAATTTCCTTCATCATGTCCTCTTTTGTCCAACGTCTGATAGCACTGATCTTCTTGCTTGAACCAGTTACCTACACTACATGTGCAGGTGGAGCAGCACCATTAGGCTCCGACATGCATTGGTATTGACCATTTGCATCTCCATTCTGGTCAATAATATTTTCTTGTGGATCCTCATATGATGCAACATGTTGTAGTTGTGCACCTCTAGTGCCTCTCCTACGTGTCCTCCTTGTTCGAGCAACATAATTTCCTATTGCCATGATTACAACAACCTGTATGAGAACATGGTAGAATTGTGATAAGAACATTGAGATGAGATAAAACATTGCTTATTTGCACATTATATGTCCACGTGCTCCTATGTTTCCTCACTGCATTTTACCAAAGCTTCTAATCCATTTCATGCTAAGCATAATGGTGAGTAGTTGCATGGAAGGTCTGCTGAAATCTTTTCTAGGCTAGTCTGTCATCTACTGAGTGTTTCAAAGTTGATTCGTAGCTTTTGTTGACATGGCATCCATATATGAACCTATTTATTGACACTAACAAGCTTGCAACAAGCATCCATATATTGAACCTAGTTATTGGATTCCCCCAGCTACTTTGTAGTATACGACTTGATTCTTCATAATATTGGAGTCATTTTGGTTACGATGCTCATGAAAAGAATAAATTTGAATTTGTCTCCACTGGCTAAAGGAAAGATAGTTGGGAACAAACATAAACATAAACTTATGAACGCTTGATTGTGATAATTGTAATTCTATGCATTTGAAACCTTATAAAACATTTTGTGAAAATTGTAATTCTATGCATTTGAACAGTTATAAAGTATTGACCGTGATAATTGGAATTCTATGCATTTTAAAACATATACAAATTTTCATGTGAAAATACCTGATCCGAGTAGGTTATGGGAGGGGGTGCTCTGTTAAGTGGTTCCAGTTGTGAAATCCAAAAATAGTCTAAGCAGTTCCATTTGTGAAATGCAAAAACAGTGAAAAGCATTAGAGATTATGTGTGATTTATAGCCTGCGACTCTTAATTAAGAATGTTGGTTGTTATTGGCATGGATTGCAAACTTGTTTTTAGGAATGTGTGGTTCTGATTGCTTGGAGAATGATCCAAGGGATAGCATGGTTGATCCCTGTGTGTTTGATGAGTTTAATGGATCCTTGTGCTTTTGATGGGTTTAATGGTTGATTAGATGTGTTTAGTGGTGTGGTTGTCATTAAATTCATGGCATGGTTGATCGATGTGTGATTGAACATTTTATTCGATCCTTCTACTTGTGCTTTTGATGACTTTAATGGTTGATTAGATGATTGATCCACTTTGGTTTTCCACTTGTGCTATTGAACATGCAAATTCAAGGCTACCTGCTCATTTTTCTTTACGCTGCCTTATCATGGTGTGATGATTGATTCGCGGTTAATTGATTTAATGGTTGATTTGCAGTTAATTGATTTAATGCTATTTATTTCATTTCTAGGGTTGGGTGGTGGAATGATGTGGCAGGTGAGGCTGGACACTTCATTTTGTTTATTTGTGCAGGTGGGAATAGGTCTTGGGTTAATATTGTGCATGAAGCTTGATAGAAAATCTTGGTAGAACATTCGTTGGGAATTATTTGATAGTGCAGGTAGTTGGAAAGGACTACTTAGGAAGGTTTAAGGTCTTATGGGTTTTTAGTGAGAACACTGCACAAACAGCTGGTCATAAAGACTCACTTTTGGATCATTTGTTAATCCACTCAATTTATGGGAAATTTGTGAAAAACTTTTGGACTTTTTTTGTATATATTTAATACTATATTTAAGCTATTTTAGTGAATCTTTATATATATGGTTTATGGAGTGCTAACGTGAATGTTTCTATGACCACTTCTAGTCCCTGCTCCACTAGTAGTGTCTTTCCCCTCTTCATTACGTATCAGAATTCCGTGGAAAGCATTGCAACCCACTGACTTCTTTTCAGAGGAAGACCATACTCCACAATTCTAAACAACGTGAAAGAACACCTGCCAAGTGTCATTTGGAAGCCAAGGTGCGGAGTTGCACTCATCACCGTAGGTTAAATGTTAAGGCAAGCCATGGAATTGCACTCGTCATCATGTGTTATATAGTTGGTGCCTTCAAACTTAGGAATGGTGGATACCTACATCCCACACTCCTTCAACAACGATGCAGATGGTATTAGGTGGTACTGATATTATGTATTTATTGATTGAGTGCAGAGGCAGGGCAGAAAACAAAGTAGTTGGAGGCTTGAAAACATGATAGGAGCACTCATCTCTTCAACATATTAACCAATCATTAAGAAACCGGATACATGATACGTCAAAAAGATAAGCCTAGAATTAATTACAATACAAAAATATCCTACCTACATGCATTAAATGCAGCGACCAAAATGGCATCTACCTACTACATTAAATGCCTACAGACATCAAGCTACAAGAGGAGAAATTACTCTTCAACGCTCCCCCTTAATTTCAACTTTACATTTATCATATTCATCAGCACACGTAATTCCTAGGTGTTGTCTTTGAAATTACAAATTTTCTTTGCCCAATGGCTTAGTGAAGATGTCTGCAAGCTGGTCTTTAGAACCACAGAAATGAAGATTGACTTCTCCATTGTTGACAAGCTCTCGTATGAAATGAAAACAAGTGTCAATGTGTTTACTCTTACGGTGAAACACATGATTTTTTGATAAAACAATTGCTGAATTGTTGTCGCAGAAGATTGGAGTTGGCTCGATCTCTTCATGTGGAAGATCACTTAAGATTCTTATCATCCACACTGCATGACATGCTGCTGATGTTGCTGCTACATACTCTGCTTCAGCTGAAGAAATAGTGACTATGGGCCGCTTCTTAGATGCCCAAGAAATAAGACCTGTGCCTAGATGAAAAGCATAACCTGATGTGCTTTTTCAGTCATCAATACTTCCTGCAAAGTCACTATCTGTGTATCCAACTAGATGATTTTATTCAGAAGCTTCATACAAGATTCCATATTAAATTGTACCTGCAATATACCTCAAAATTCTTTTTCCAACTTTCCAATGTGAATCCTTGGGAGACTCCATGAATCTAGAAATTAAACTGACTGCAAACATTATATCTTGTCTTGTTGTTGTAAGATACATTAAACTACAAACAAGTTGTTTGTACAATGTAGGATTGATTGCTAGACCTCTGTCTTGTTTGCTTAACTTTGTGCCTGTAGCAATTGGTGTATTTGCTGGTTTACATTTGGTCATTCTGAACCTTGCCAAATATATTTGACATACTTCTTTTGGCAGATAAAAAATCCTTTTTCAGTTTCCTCAACTTTGATCCCAAGAAAATATTTCATGAGACCAAGATTAGTCATTTCTTATTCCTTCTTCATTGCAGATTGAAAATCTGAAAGTTTTAAATTTCCTGTATATATCATGTCATCTACATAATGACAAACAATTAACAGATTACCTTGCTGATTTGATTTTGTGTACAAAGTGGGTTCATTACTACTTCTTTTGAACCCATTGTTGAGCAAATATGTATCAATTCTGCTGTACCATGCTCTGGGCGCTTGCTTTAATCCATACAAGGCCTTTTTCAGTTTGTAGACCTTCAATTCTTGACCTTTCACCTCAAATCCCAGTGGTTGATTTACATAAACTTCTTCTTTCAAAATGCCATTTAAAAACGTTGATTTAACATCCAATTGATAAACTGGCCAATGCTTTTGGGCTGCAACAACTAAAACTGTCCTAATTGTGTCTAACCTGGCAATAGGGGAAAATTTTTCCCCATAATCAATACCAGGCTGTTGTGCAAATCCTTTTGCAACTAGACTTGCTTTGTATTTCTCCACTTTGCCTTTCTCATTGTATTTGGATTTATAAACCCATTTGACTCCAATGCTGGTTTTTTTTGCTGGCAAATTCACGAGATCCCAAGTGTCATTCTTTTCTATTGATTCAATCTCTTCATTCATTGCATCGACCCATTTCTTCTCCTTGACTGCTTCCTCAAAATAAATTGGTTGAGAAGATAACAGAGCATAATGAACTTGCTCATCTACATTTTCATGCTGCTCATAAATTTCACTTAGCTTTCTTGTTTTTTGTCTTCTAAGCGAGGCCAATGTGGGATCTGATTCATTAGTTAATGTTGGACTATGTGTGGCTTGTCCTTCTTGTCTTGAGACTTCTCCTTGAACCTGTAATCGAGGAATTCTTTGTGTAGATTCATGTTGTTCTAAACCGTCCGCTGGTTCACTTGCACGTGGGAAAGGATGACTCCCTATTTTTCCCTCATCTTCTTCACTCCAAGCCTGGTCTTCAAGAAATTTAACATCTCTAGTTATTATGGTTTTCTTAGTGACCGTATTATACAGTTTGTATGCCTTTGAATGTTCACTGTATCCCACAAAGATACATTTTTCACTTCTATCATCCAATTTTCTTCTTATTTCTGCTAGGACATATGCATAAGCAATGCAGCCAAAAACTATTAAATGAGAAATATTTGTCTTCATTCCACTCCATGCTTCAAATGGAACTTTATCTTTTACACTATTTGTTGGAGATCTATTCAAAATATAAACTGAGCATCCAACTGCTTCTGCCCAGTATTCATTTGATAAATTTTTGGATTTTAACATGCTTCTGACCATGTTCGTGATGGTTTGATTTTCCCTTTCAGCAACTCCATTTTGCTATGGGGTGTATCTTGTTGTAAATTGTCTATGGATACCTTGTTCTCTGCAATATGTTGCAAAATCCTTGGAATCATATTCACCTCCTCCATTTGATCTCAACACTTTGATGTACTTGCCACTCTGTTTTTCTGTTGTAGCTTTGAATTCTTTGAATTTTGCAAATGTTTCAGATTTGTTCTTGATAAAGAACACCCACGTCATTCTGCTAAAATCATCAATAAATGTTAGAAGGTAAAAACTTCCTCCTATAGACTCGGTTTGCATAGGACCACATAGGTCTGTATGGATTAACTCAAGAGGTTCTTTGGCTCTATAGGTAGTAGCATTTGGAAATCTGTCCCTTTTGTGTTTAGACAAGATACAACTTTCACAAGGATTATGATGAACATCTATCATGGGTAAACCTTCGACCATAGACTTCTTTTGCAAATCATTTAAACCTTTAAAAGACAAGTGACCATACCTACAATGCCATAGCCAAGTTTCATCTGAACTAGTAGCTGTATGGGCATAAGATTGTGATAGATTTTCACTTTCCATGACTAATGGGAACATCCTATTTTTGGTCATTTTAATTCCGGATACAACCCGTCGACTAGGTGGTTTGTCCAAGATTGTGCATGATGGTCCTTTAAATATGACCTCAGAACCATTTTGACTCAGTTGACCAACACTTAAGAGATTATGTTTTAGATCCTGGACAAAGTAAACATTTGGAATGTCTTTCTTTTCATTTTGCTTGGTTATGACTGATACTATGCCTTTTCCTAAAGCATTTACATGATGATCATCACCCAATTTGATTTCAGTCTTAATGGAGTTATCTAAGCTTAAAAAATGTTCTTCATTACATGCCATGTGATTGCTGCAACCACTGTCCAACAACCATATATCTTTGTTGTTGAATTCTTCTATAGCTTGGCAGGAAAGGAACATGGATTGTGACGACCCTTATTCTGTATTGGTTACATTGGCTCTTCCTTTGTTCAAATCCCATTGCTTCTTTCTACACTCACTCTCAAAATGGCCATACTTCTTGCAGTAAAAACATTGAACATTTGATTTGTCAAACCTCCTTGGTTGATTGTTGCTTCCACCTCTTCCTCTGTGTTATAAGAGGAATTTTGTGGTTGCTTTGTCTGTTCTGTAGCTATTGGTTTGTTTCCTGTCTGAAAATGACCTCTTCCTCTTCTGCCTCTGCTTTTACTTCCACATCCTCTACCTCTGTTGAATGGCGTCTGAGACTGGAATGCATTTTCATAGGAATAACTATGCCTGTTGATTCTTGTTTCATGTGTTAACAATGATCCAATGAGCTCTTCAATAGACAATTGTTTTAAATATTTACATTCTTCAATGGTTGTAATAACCATATCAAATTTTTCTAGAAGACTTCTGAGCACTTTCTCAACTACCTTTTGAGTTGGAACAACTTCTCCATGTGCTTGAAGTTGATTTACAACATTCATGGTTTGTGTCATGAATTTGTCCACTAATTCTGTGTCCTTCATCTAAAGAGTCTCAAGGATTTTCCTAAGTGTTTGCAACTTTGCATTTTTGACCTTATATGTGCCTTGATAGGTTGTTTCAAGAGTTGCCCATCCTTCAATTGCATGTTCAGCTGCTGCAATTTTTGGAAATATTGCATATTCTACTCCATTGTGCAAAAACCATAATGCCCTTGAGTCCTTTTTTCTATTTTCTGCAACTGCATTCCTCTGATTGTTAGTCATTGCTTGCAGATCTGTTGGATCTGGCTCAGTAAACCCATTTACTACAACTTCCCAACAATCTTGTGATCATAGAAAACTTCTCATCTTAATTCCCCACATTTCATAGTTTGTTCCTGTTAGAATTGGTCCTTGAGACTGATTTTGATTGCTAGTTGACGTCATCTTGTGGAATGAAATGGAATATGGTGTTTATGGAATTTTCAAGACTTTGACGAGACGCGTTGGCTCCTTCGCCTTCTTCTTCTTTCTGCTTGGACTTCCCTCACTCGACCTCTAGGATCTCGGTCGCTGCTTGAGGGTTTCCTTGGCTGTGACGGAGCTCTATGCTGATTCTTGCCTTTTGGATGTAGGAACCGTCTATACTGTCTAGTAATAAGAGCTCTCCTTCTCATTGGGTGTGCACTAGCTATCTGAATTCCTTTGCGCAGCCTGGGCGATGTAAGCTGGGTGTTTTAAGCCTGGGCTTCCTCTCATTATTACACCTGCGGCGTCTCGTTTCGTGCTCTGCAAACTGTTTGTTGGGGATCGTATTACCCTACGAATTTTCCGGTTGTTGTAGTAGGGATTTGTAAGACCAAGCCCAGCGAAGATGGGACTTATGAATATTCATCAATGACTCCGGCTTACAAGAGCCTTTTCCAGAGGTTCTTAAAGTCTGTGTGCCATGTAGCCATGACTATCGGCGGCTCTATGATCCTTCATGTGGCTGGTGAAGGGGGACTCGCCTTACTGCTCTGATACCATGATTGAGTGCAGAGGCAGGGCAGAAAATAGAGTATTCGGAGGCTTGAAAAACAGGACAGGAGCACTCAGCTCTTCAACATATTAACCATTCATTAAGAAACCGGATACAAGATACATCGAGAAGATAAGCCTAGCATTAATTACATTACAAAAATATCCTACCTACATGCATTAAATGTAGCGACCAAAATGGCATCTACCTACTACATTAAATGCCTACAGACATCAAGCTACAGGAGGAGAAATTACTCTTCAACATTTATTGATGAACAATCTGGTCATGAATTTGAAAGCTTTGGTTGTTATTGGTATCGTTGATGGCGGAGGGCAAGGCCAAGATTCTGATCGTGGGAGGGACGGATACATGGGCAGAAGGTTTGTAAGGGCGAGCTTGGCCCTTTCTCATCCCACTTACGTTCTTTCTCACCCTGAGGCGATTGGCCTTGTCATTGAAAAGCTCCAATTGCTCTTTTCCTTCAAAAAAGCCGGAGCCCATCTTTTATAGGTAATACAAATATTACTATGCTGCTTCTCTTCTATGGTGTTTTAATTTTTAGTTATATACGGCATAATTGATTCAGTAATATGGTATTTTTGGCATGGCAGGGGTCGTTTGATAATCATGACATACTTGTGGCCACTTTGAAGAAAGTTGATGTTGTGGTTTGCGCCATGGCTAGAAACCACATTCGCAGTCATGCAATTTGTACAGACATTTATATAATAAAATCAATCATTTATTTAAAAAAAATATAAAATATCAACAACTTGGAATATGACAAGTATGAGAAACTACAAGTAGTTATTAATAAATATTTTAATAAGATAGTATTAAGTTAAATTATATTTGTGTTTTATAATGTTTAAATAATTAAAGTTTTTTTTAATTGGTTTTGAAAATTTAATTGTTCACTAGTAAAAATCATATCAGTATTACACTTACACTGAATATTGGAGAGCCTAAACAAAACCGTCTATGTTCGCCCCTCTGCTAACATTCTGTCTCAGAATGAGGTGATACAGATTTGGGAGAAATACACGGGAAAATCCTTGCATAAAACATACCTCTCAAGTCATGGATTCTTGAATCTTATGAAAGGTACTTCTACTTATAATATGTGTTTATTGATCTCATTTAATATTGATCCCTACAGGTTGGTTACTGGTTGGTTTTCTCTACATAGAATTTGACATGTGTGGTATCCAGGAAATCATATTAATGGCGAAATGACTGATGGATGAAGGGAAAAGTTTAGCATAGCAGATTGGTATGACACATTTTTACCATATATTTTACGAGGGTTTCGTGTACAATTTTGATATTGGAGACGATGGAAGAGAAGCGACTGAGCTTTACCCGGATGTCAATTACACTACTGTTCAAACCTACCTCCAACGCTTTTTATAAACCTGCTACCTACATGATAGGAATGTATGCGTTTTCTGTGGAGAGATTTTATTTCGTGGAACCAATGATAGAAACGATCATCGTTGAATACCACCAATGTTGCTGCGACTTTATATTTGGAGTTTAGACTAAGATTTATATTTGGAATTTAAACCAGAATTTATGTTTGGAATTTAGACCAAGAATCTATATTTAGAGATTTTTATTTGTAGATACATTGTTCATCGAAGTTTATGGTGTATGCGAAATGTTCTCTAAGACGCCCTCTTTTGGGGTTTTCTATTATTAAATCTTCACGAATCCATTTAAAATTTGCTATTTTATTATGTAGAATTTGCAATTTCACTCATTCAAAAAATTGTTTTAATTTCTTTGAAGTTTAAAAAATAATTTATAATGACGAAATTACATTATGAATAAAGAATTTAATCAAATTAAATTTTTTATTTGCCAAATTTTGATAATATAAAATATTTTAATGAATTTATAAATTAATTTTAATTATTATTGATAAGTATCAATTAAAACTTGTTCAACAAATTACAATGAAAAAATTCATGTATCTAAATCACTCCTTCACAAACTTATGTTTGTGCAATTTAAAGGTGTTTCTAAATTAATTATATTTATTTTAATTATTAATTAATTAATTATGGATACTCGCACCAAGTCACAAACTTATGCTTTTGCAATTTAAAGGTGATTCTAAATTAGTTATATTTATTTTAATAATTAATTAATTAATTATGGATACTCACACCAAGTTGAGGGATCTTTTTGTGCAATTGAATATTTGTGAAACATGCTTACGCAAACGTGTTTCTTAGTGCTAACGTTCATGTTGTATAACGCATTCTATAAACACCCAAAACCGTCCCATGAGCGTTCATTTCTCCCATAGGGCAACTTAGAGAGACCACCAAATCGCAAAAGAAAGTAAAACGCAAACGAAACACGCTCAAATAGAAGATTCAACCACCAACATTGAATCCAAGAGGTAATTTTCCAACGAATTTACCAATTTTTCAACTATTTCATGTGAAATCCTCCAAAACATTTGTCAATTAATTCAATTTGTTGAGTCCCACTCAAACCAACCAACCAACCTAGTCAAATTTTTAATAGAGACTCCTCCTTAGGAATAAATCACCTTAGACCATAAATTTTACCTCATGATTTATCAATTTTTTCCTCCCTAAACCTAAAATTTATTGACTGCATCAAGCACAAAAACAAGTTTGTTTTGATTGACACTAGAAACATCTTTAGTTTTGTTTATTAGTGAGTTATAGAGGAAAACCATTGTCATGTCCATGTGGTGCATAATTTTCAAATTATGATAGTTAGTGGTGTTATGACGATATGTGGTGGCATGTGTGAGAATGTGAAACTTCAAATTTATCATAAAAAAGAGGAGAGTTCTACAACAAAACTCTATTGATTGTTCTATTAAACAAGTTAATTGTACACATATAAATACATAAGGTTTTTTGGTCAAGAGAGACACTTTACATTATCTAAATCATAACTACTTTATCAAATATCTCAACCACACACTAAAACGTCATTCAACAACCTCCTAAAAACCTCTAAAGAAGCATCTTCATGTAGAGGTACTCTCAACTTCACAATAATCAATACAATAACAAACTTACGTGAATAAATACTAGCACACAAGACATGTATGAATTAACTATAATACTCCCATTAATGGAAACATGTCTTGTTGACTGAGATCTTCATTATTCTCTACTCTACTGAAGGAAATGATTCTTCAAATATTGAAGATGATATCACACTACAAAGTCTTCATCTGGTATGACATAGTATTTTTATCTTGTACCTTGAGCATAGAGTCCCCACCAAACTTTCAAATTCCTTATAAAGGAACAACCATACATCATAATATATGGATATCCAACCATTGTAACAACTAATTTTCTAGGAATTCCTTCATGGACATTATTCATTCAACTCCTTTGTGAAATCCCATTGAATGTGCAACACAATCCACTAGTAATTTCCAAGCACTAACTTGTGGAACCAATGCACCTTTCTCTCTATGGATACATATTTCTTGAATTTTACCTAAATCTAACACACATTGTCCAACATCACTCGAAGTATATAGCTAGCGAATGGATTACTGAACACATTTAAGTGTTAACAAATCCATATACTACTGAATAATATCCCCTTTAGGGAAACTCAACAATGAACATCAAGCCCTCAAATATGAGTCTAATGCCACATAACCATTGTTGGATATTGGACCATGAGTTTTATGAAACATTACCAAACTAGGGGTACACATGCATGAATAGATATTATAGCCATAATCCCAATTACATTACACAAATTTTAAACCTTGCCCCAAATACTATAGGTCCATGATCCTTCCTTTATGCACTAATCCCTATAATTATACCCTTATGTTGCTCTTGGGCCAAATATTCCATTGAAAGGATTCATATTAGAGTGTAGGCATGCATTTATGATCAATTTCCATTCCTTGGAATGAAAAACCATGCAATTATGCCATTATCTTACCCTTGGTATAACATGGGGGTGATTCCATGAATGTGGTTCACGGTTTTTAGCAAATGGGGCACCAAACATTTGTGTAGCTGACCCTCGATCGAGGTATTTTTAAGCCCTCGATCGAGGTATTAAAATCTCGATTGAGGGTTTAAAAATACCTTAATCGAGGGATTAAAAATACCACGATCAAGGGTTTAACATAGACCTCGATCGACCTACTAAAACCTCGATCGAGGGCTGGGTTAAACCATCGATCGGGTATTGCTCGATCGAGTTGTTGAAACGAAATTAAAAAAAAATGAGCCCATGTGTCGGCCCTTGCCAATGCGACTGACATCGATTGAAGCAGAAGCTTGACCGAGAAGCACAAGCTCGACCGAGGACCTGATACCATCACCACCTCGCCACCGAACCATGCCATCAACTCCACTAGGTATGTGGACCATAAACCTCAGTTTTTTCGGTTTTATTTCTAAATGTGTATTGGAAAGTAGAAATATTATCGGATTACACATTTGGAAGTAAAACCGGGTTGCCATTTTTTTTTCCAATAAATTTAATCAAATTGTGTAAAAAAAACCATTGAAACCTAATTTTTTTATACCTATGAACCTATGAATTACCAAGAACCATGTGAAAACTGATTGAAAACATCGAGTGAAAACATGTGTAACAAAACCAATTATATTAGGTTAAACATGTTTTAAATTTAAGTTTTATTTATTTATTGAAGTTATAAATATTTATGTTTATATCAACCTACAATGTTTATGCTACCAGTTTTATTTTAAAATGTGTATTGGCAAGCATAAATGCTGCTTGATTTTTTTCAATCCTCTGAGAATGCCATGAGGATTGAAAAAAATAAAAAACCACACATTTGAAAATAAAACCAAGAACCATGTGAAAACTGATTGAATTACCAAGAACCCTGTGAAAACTGATTGAATTACCAATAACCATGTGAAAACTGATTGAAAACACCAAGTGAAAACATGTGAAAACTGATTGAAAACACCGAGTGAAAACATGTGTAACAAAACCAATTACATTAGGTTAAATATGTTTAAAATTTAAAATTTAAGTTTTATTTATTTATTCAAGTTTTAAATATCTATGTTTATATCAACCGGCAGCATAAATGCTGTCAGTTTTATTTTAAAATATGTATTGGCAAGCAGAAATGATGCCCTTTTTTTTCAAATGATTGAAAAAATAAAAAAAAATACACATTTGAAATAAAACTGGAAACATAAGCGTTGCCGGTTTTTTTTCCAATAAATTTCAATAAGGTCATATAACCATGTAACAAGAACCAATAACATTAAAAAAAAACATTTGAAAACCTTTGAAATTGAAATTTTAAACTAAAATTGAAATTTTAAACTAAAATTGAAATTTTAAACTAAAATTGAAATTTTAAACTAAAATTGAAATTGAAATTTTAAATTTCAATTTCAATTGCAAATTGAAATTTGTAATTGAAATTGCAATTGGAATTGAAATTGCAATTGAATTTGAATTTGAAATTGATATTGGAAATTGGAAATGGAAATGGAATTGGAATTGGAATTGGAATTTGAAATTCAAATTCAAATTCAAATTTGAAATTGAATTTGAATTTGAAATTTGAAATTTAAAATCGAAATTGAAATTGAAATTGAAATCGAAGTCGAAATCGAAATTGGAAATTGGAATTGGAATTGGAATTGGAATTGATATTTGAAATTAAATTGAAAATTGAATTTGAAATTTAAATTTAAGTTGAAGTTCATGGAGCACTAGTACATTCAAGTGTATTCAAAGTATCAATGTGCTTGTCACATTGGAGCACCATGACCCAATTTTCACAAAAAAACTCCGATCTAGTATCTTTAATCTTGGCATTAAAGCATATATATATTGGTCACCTTGCAAAAAGAGTCTATATAAACGGGGAAAAACCAACTTCCACAAAAATATCCAATAAAATCTTCAACAAGTCAGCGTGACAACTATATCAATGTTGCAAGTGGCATGTGTAATTCATTCATCTGGCCAATGGGTTATAGGAATGCAAGTCTCCATAATACGATCATGGTCAACTGCTGCCATCTTCCATCTCTATTGCTCACCTCTCTTCACCTTGATTTCTGTTAGATGTATCCGAGCTTCCACCACCAAATGACTGTATTGGCAGGATATATATTCAGGCATAAAATCTCTATAAATAATATAAGCACCATGTTTTTTCACTCTTTCAAAAGAGTGGCCCATCAGAACCAGGTTTCCAATTTGATATGTGAACTCTCCATCTTGATAAGGTAGCACCAACCTGCTTTTAGTTTGTGTGAACCACATCAAATAATACGCCACATTTTCTTGATTGTCGGGGGGTGCAATGACAACGAATACATCACCTGCAAGATAAATTACAATTATTATTCAAATGTCCTACGTGCATTTCTACGGGATTTGTATATGTGTAATATATAATGAACTAATTAATAATGAAGTCTTGTACCTTCCCTAACCACATCAGAAAATCGATCATGATCTAGTGAGACCACTGCCTCGTCAGTGTGCATATCTTGCCATGTCAGAATTGGATGTGGGCCCCTTGGATTAAGAGGGACATATTTCCATGGTTTCACATATACATCATTTTCACAGTGATGAATCTTGCATCCATTTGCATCAATGAAAAAATCGTAAAAACAAGCATACTTCCTCGTTTCAATGGTGAATATGTCACCCATGTCTTTACTCCGAACATAATGTAATTTCCTCGTACCAGGTATGGTCTCACAATACCACGACATGGATCTATTCACATCACCAAGGGAAACATCCCAAAAGAACGTGCATGGAATTCAATTTGTCATATAAATTCCTACTAAGCATGTGTTTTTTTGGAAATGATGATATAATGTTAATAGCTTATTAATTGAGTTTGGAGTTTATTACCTGTGCACCAGCCTTGCTTGTTCACGACCTTAATGTCCCAAATTTCATGTGCACCAATCAACTACTTTTGCAGAGCATTTGAGTCAGGTTGCACCATGACTCATATGGTACCTCTGAAGTGCTTGTTTCACACATGCACCCGTGCCATCATGTTCACCCTTTCCATGCCATGTTTTAAAAAATCTCCAGGTGTATCGGACTCCTATCTCTTTGTGAAGGCGACTCAACCTGTAAAAAGAGCGTGTCGATTTGAACTTCCCTGCGCACCCATCTGACCAAATCCAATGTTTAGTAAATGATACACCTGAATCATAAATCAATTGACCCAAAGCATCATTGAACGAACAATGTGTCATGCTCACGATCATCACTAACATAAAAATGGTACTCCTTGATCACTTCGCATGATTGAGGAGTGTTATCCCTACCATCAATGCTTTCTTGAGCATGTTTGTACAATACATGTATGAAGATAGACACCTGGTCGGAGTGATAGTGCTCACTCTATATCTCTCTCTGAGGAGCAAAAGTCTACCACTGATAAGATTGTGCCTGACTCAAATACCTCACGAGAATGTTTGAATTCTGAAGCTTGCCACATGGACCTATGGGAGCGCTTTATGTATTTATAAATCTGACTTTGAAACTTCTCCATGACATCTGAAACAAGAATCTCATCCTCGAGCAATTTGATCCTCTTAGATGGCACGGATAAAGAAGAGGATGGATTCATGGAGACATACCCATACCTCTTCCACATAACTGTAATATATGACAATCTAGGGTGTGTTGGATCGATAGTAAATTTCCCATGGAACAATGTCAAATCATCACATTCATGGCATCTTCTCCCACCTACACACCTCTTATTGAAAAACACTTCATCATGATTCATGTTGCATAGTATCATACAAATAAAATCTCGCATTGTGTGAGGAGTTGGTTCACTATTCCAATGCCTTTTGAAAAAATCCAAAAATGTGTCATAGTATAGTTGGAATTTAACATGATATCGGCAACAACAAGTGTCGCGAATTGTATTCGGCCTAATATACCACGGTTTCAATTTGTTTAACATGATAAATGATATCCGAACACTAGTATTGGTTTCTTGGAATTCCTCGTAAAGTGAAACTCCCGCAATATCCATCACATGCTTACAGTTCTCTTGATAAATGCCTATGGATAAGCATTGTCGCAAGACATGCTTTCGATCAGGAATAGCACGAGAATGGCTATCCAAAAACTCTATCACCTTCTCTCTAATTCCCTCTTCCATCCCGCCTCGATAGGGTTCCCTACAAATAAGATCCCAACAAGCAGTTTCATCATTTTCATTTATCCGAACCCTGAATTTAGTATATTTGAACAATGTTCTTTTTTAAACTTTGAGCAATGATTTCATTGTTTCTACCATTCAATTTATTGAGGTTCTTGGTGCCACAAAAGCCGCTGTAATTTCCCTACGAGCAACTCAGATATCATCATTTCTTGATTTTCCAAACGAAGATAATACAGTTCTTACATTTTCTATTGCATTATCTTGTGTATTTTTTGTTTTAGCATCTTGAAAACCCAACAACTTTGTGGCAAGTTTCATTTTGTTTTTGTTTTTTATCAAACCCATGTAGGATTTGAGCTTGTTCCATCACTGAATTTTGTTCAAAATATGACTTGATTATGTTACTGATATGCTCTTTGACTGTCCGACTAGGGATCGGGTTCCCAAGCTCTTCTCGTGCAGTAACAACTTCACAATCCTCTAGACAATTTTCACCCCTTCCAACCCCATTGCAGCTCCCAATTATACTTGAAATGTGATAGGGAAAAGTGTCATGTGATGGTTGTTCAAGATCGTGAGGGGGAACAGGGTCATGTGATTCTTGATAATAATGATGTGATGGATGACCATAACATAATCAAAATTCATGTGAAGGGAATTTCAATCAGAAATGCACTATGCAAGGAGATTAATTTTAAAGCACCAAATTGAAGTGTTTTTAATGCGAAAGACGCAAATGCAAATCAAGAATTTAATTTGTCCATCATCATAATATTTAAATTTGATTGTCATTGTAGAATTTCATGACATTAATGTGATAACATAAGCATTGTTATATTATTGTTTCACTAACTCATATACATAACATACATACACTCATTATTCTTTGATTTGTAAGCTCCTAGATTTGATTATTGAATTGATTAAATAATTCCTTATTATGGTACTATAAGGAAAAAAAATATAACTTATCACTACATTCATGCATAGAAAATGTTGGTACAATAATTGAAAATACATTAAAAACAAGAGGATTGTTTGTAACTTTAATTCAAAATAACTAAATATGTATTTAACTTGAAATTGTACATTTAGCTTGAGAATTGTTAGAAAATTTTGAAAATTAAGTATATATATTTAGCTTTATAATTGTTAATAACTTGATAGTTGTACACTTAACTTAAAAATTGCTAGTAACTTGAAATTTGTTACATGGAAATTAACAAACCGAAAATTGCTAGTGACTTGAGACTTGGAGCTCACATGAGGCTATACAATTTTTTTTTTAATTCCTTATTATGGTACTATAAAGAAAAAAATATAACTTATCGCTACATTCATGCATAGAAAAAGTTGGTACAAGAATTGAAAATACATTAAAAACAAAAAAATTGTTTGTAACTTGAATTCAAAGTAACTAAATATGTATTTAATTTGAAATTGTACATTCAGCTTGAGAATTGTTGGTAAAGTTTGAAAATCAAGTATGTATTTAACTTGTTAATTGTTAATAACTTGATAGTTGTACATTTAACTTTAAAATTGCTAGTAATTTGAAATTTGTTGTGGAAATTAACAAATTGAAAATTGTTTGACTTGAAAATTATCCATTTAACTTGAAAATTGTTACAAATTATTACACATTGTTATGTATATTTATAAGAATAAGATTTGATTTTTTAGTGCATGTTTAAGATATTATGATATACACATACCACATAACACATACCAAATCTAATTAGATCAATGACAAGAAGTATTTGAGATTTGACAAAATCTACAACCATTTTATTGTCATTGAATTTTCAAACTATTACATAACTATCACAATGTTCATTTTTATTGTTGTCATTGTATTTTCCAACTACTACACAACTATCACAATGTTCATTTTATTTGATCATGTCATTGAATTTTCCAACTACTACACAATTATCACAATGCTCATTTTATTTGTTGTCATTGAATTTTACAACTACTACATAACTATCAAAATGTTCAATTTATTTGTTTTCAAAATGAATTTTCCAACTAATACATAACTATCCATTTAACTTGAAAATTGTTACAATTTTTGAAATATAAATAACATATAAATTCCTATAAGTAAACAAATATAACTTATCCCTACATTCATGCATATAAAAAATTGGTATAAGAATTGAAAATAGATTAAAAACAAGATACTTGAATTTTCCAACTACTACCTAATTATCACAATGTTCATTTTATTTGTTGTCATTGAATTTTACAACTACTACATAACTATCAAAATGTTCATTTCATTTGTTTTCAAATTGAATTTTTTAACTAATACATAACTGTCATGATGTTCATTTCAAATAAAATGAGGGTTCTAAAACGAGACATTAATAGTCATTTCTGTGAAATTCCATAGGGGTAGATTACTAAGCTTGAACAAACCTCACAATTTCACAGTGTTTATTGCATAGAAGAATTAGCAAGAAATATGACCAAATTCACTCATGAAACTCAAAAGATATGAGAAACTGTTGTTGATACATTCATCAACTGTAAGCTGGAAAAAATATGATAATACAATAGAATGAATTTGATACTCCTGGGAGGATTCGAATTCACCTCAAGTATAGGCTTACTTTGCATTGGAACCATCTCCCGATAAAGTTCAGTCACCACTGATGATGAATAATTAGTTAACTGAGGTAGAACTAAGCATAACTGAATCATGTGGGAACCAAAATAGGGTAGGAGACTCTAAAGGGGAGAAATACTGACTTGTAGTGGTAAAAATAGGTGCTCCTACACTCAGTAGCAGTGAAACTAGGTGTAACAATCAGTTAACTAGGCAATCAAGGGGACAAGGTGCCTTAAATCATGGAACTGACTGTGCTAACTCCTAAAATCATGCATGAGGGTGAATTTGTACTTCAGTGATGTAACCAAGGTGCTTTGAGTGGATAGGAGGGCTAATGATGGCAAAAAAAAAGCTCTGGGGGGCCAAAGTAAGGACTAGGTTCTAGGAGACTCAACTGCTAATGCATGGATGCATGCACAGTATGTAAGACCAACATGAGATGGTGAGAATGTTCCAATAGCCCCCCTTAAGTCAGACTATGAGGAAAAATAAATGAAAATTAGGGACCTGGTTACTGAGACCAAAGGTCACCTCGTAAAACAATCTAAAAAAGTGAGGAAAGAATGAAAACCCAATGGGAAACCCTACCCCCCCTCAATATAGGCTGAGACACACCAAAAATTTCCGCTCAAGACTCAAGTAGGTGTGATGCTTGATTCAATGTTTAGAGGTATCTTCCTCTTGGGAAGAAGTGGATCTTGCTCCAAAAACATGTGCTTGAATTCTCCCACGAGGGTTTCACTCAATAAACTACTATCATAGCACGTTCGTTCGCGCAATATGAAACAATACCCCTAATTTCACTAAATATGGAAAATACCTTCCAAAATCGTTTTTTTAAACCCCCTCCCAATATGCCTTCCCAATTTAAAAAAACCCCTATTTTCATTAGATATTGTATGTATCAATTTTTTCATTAACATTTTTTATACCCCTTTATATTTATACCTAGTGTATTGATATGATACTTCTCTTATGACTCCACATGCATTCTACAACGCACCTTGCTTCTTTCGATGTATATTGTGGATGTACATTACTTCACCCATAATGTAATTACTCAACCACATATCATTATGATTTGCAACATCTAATGGTCTAATGAAGAGATAGGAGATCACTTCTTGTATGTCACTAGAGCCAATGCACATAGTACAACATTTAGATTGCATGTTGCAGTTCCCCAATTGCTGACTAAGCCTGTTGTGGGCTAGGTATCCAAGCCCCTAGGGCCTATCACAAGCTCTAGGAGGTTGTCTAAACCTCCCAAGGCCTGTAATAGGCATGAGTGGTTGGGTATTCAAGCCCCCAAGGCCTATCGAGGGCCTATAACAGGCCTTGGAGGCTTATAGCCTCCCAAGGCTATTGGTAACAACTAGCTGAGTGTTATTGGTAACAATTGGCTGTCAATGACCATTGTCTCTTAACTATGATCAACTGGAAACCCACTTCACCACGAAACCCCTGGCCTCAAGCATGCCTCAAGACGTGATTTCCCTGCGTACCGGTAAGCCTAAGCCTTGCCTCAACCCAATTTCTCATCTGGCCATGATCTCGTCATCTCCATTTGGCAGATATTTGTCAGCCCTCCCATATAAAAAAGGCCCCAAAGTATTTTTCTATTGTTACATGAAATAAAAAAACCCTTTGCCCCTTAATATATAAGCAATATAATTTTGAGGTTTTCATGAATATTTAATAGCACAATATGAATGAACATGATATTATATTGCCTTCTAGTGAAGCCCTCGTGAATTCTCCTTCAATGGATTCAAGCAAATATGGAGGCTTTCTAAACTTGCTCTTCAAACCAAACATGATGATTAGAACAAATCCAAAAATATGAAGATCATCATGGAACCTGTAATTCGAACCAACTGAGGTAGGATCATCTCCAATCAAATCTAATTGCTCTTGAAACTTGAACTTCTGATCAGTGGAAGTTAAATCAGCTCCAAGAATTGATAGATGGTTTCTGGTGATATCCTTTGAACTATAAGGGGAGAGATCAAAACCAAAATCACCAAAATGTTCCCGAGACTTGAACCCAAGTGAATGGTAGTGTCCTCCATCTTCAGTGAAACTCTGAGAACATGTGCCAATGCTCAAATAGAAGCTCATAGGAATCATGTGATCAAGGAGGGTGAATTCATCACCTCCAAAATATGATTTAACCTCCAAAACATTCAATAGATCATCATTATACACACCAGCATACTCATGGGAAGTAGAGAATTCGAAACTCTCTTCAAATTCTAGAGTAGTAACTGACATATCTTGCTCAGAATTCGAAATAGAATACATTGAGAACATGAGTGGGGAATGGATAATCTCTACAAAAGGATCATCTTCATTAATTGTATCACTTTCATTTGCATCAGCTACATGGGAAGGGGACAATTCAAAATTGTCTTCAAATTCTAGAGGAACAGAAGAAGGAATTTCTTCAACATGAACTTTCTGTATTGAATCTGCAGCTTCTTCTTCATCTTGAACAACTTCATCATGTGAGATAATTGAGGCCAAGACATAATTAGAGAGAACACTTAAGGAGGTATCACTGGGCTTGTTCTCCAAATAATTTGCACCAATCTCTTCATTTTGTTTTCCAAATGCTTTATCTAGTTGGGCCCATAGGTGACTTGGATATTCAACAGTTTCCATGAGGTAGTGCATACTAGGAGACATAGCAATACACACTGCTCCAAAGGCTCTGTCACATTCATTTAGCCAATTATTCTCTTATTCATAGGAAGAAAAATATCTCATAACACCAATACAAATATCAAAATGACCTTGTCTCTTCAGATATGCTATCATCTTTGGTCCCACTCATCATAGTTGAATGGAGAGAGAGGAGGAATTGCTTTCAGATTCATGGAAGTTGTTGTAGAATCCTGCAAAAACAATGGAAAAATATTTGGAGGATTGTTAATGAATCTATTGAACACTTCTTTAGGATAGTAAGCACTTTTATCCGGATCCTTCACACCTGGCTATACCTCAAAGGATTTCTCCAATGAATTCAATGCAATGGCACCAAGATTTGATGTGGAAATCCAGAGGCTTCTGGTGCTCTACTAAAAGCAGATACTCAATCTACTGCTGCAACTGTTGCACTCAAAATCTATCACAAGATCTCACAAGCTCTAATACCATGTGAAATTCCACAGGGCTAGATCACTAAGCTTGAACAAACCTCACAATTTCACATTGTTTATTGCATAGAAGAATTAGCAAGAAATATGATCAAATTCACTCATGAAACTCAAAAGATATGAGAAAATGATGTTGATACATTCATCATCTATAAGCTGGAAAAAATACGATAATATAATAGAATGAATTCAATACTCCTTGGGGGATTCAAATTCACCTCAAGTATAGGCTTAGTTTGCATTGGAACCATCTCCCGATAAGGCTCAGTGGCCACCGATGATGAATAATCAATTAACTGAGGTAGAACTGAGCATAATTGAATCATGTGGGATAAAAAATAGGGGAGGAGACTCCAAGGGGGTGAAATACTGACTTGTAGTGGTCAACATAGGTGCTCCTACACTCAGTAGCAGTGAAACTAGGTGCAACAGTCAGTTAACTAGGCAATCAAGGTGACAAGGTGCCTTAAATAATGGAACTGACTGTGCTAACTCCTAAAATCATGCATGATGGAGAATTTGGACTTCAGTGGTGTAACCAAGGCGCTCTGAGTGGATAGGATGGATAATGATGGCAAAAAACAAGCTCCGGGGGGCCAAAGTAAGGACTAGGTGCTAGGAGACTCAATTGCTAATGCACGGGATGCATGGATGCATGCAAAGCATGCAACACCAAAATGAGATGGTGAGAATATTCCAACAATTTCAATCAACAAATGTTGAGACTTGGAGCTCACATGAGGCTATAAAATAATTTTTTAACAAATAACAAAACAAGAATTGAAATTACATTTAACTTGAAATTGTTAGTAACTTACAAAATTTAAAATAGCTAAATATGTACGTTTTAACTTGAAATTTGTTAGTAACTTGAAAAGTGTACATTTAATTTGAAAATTGTTATATTAAAGTTTGAAAATTGTACATTTTACTTGAAAATTTTTAATAACTTGAAAATTGGATTCAAGTGTACATTTAATTTGAAAATTGTTCCATTAACATTGAAAATTGTTAGTCACTTGAAAATTATCCATTTAACTTGAAAATTTTTACAAATTTTGAAATGTAAATAACAAAGTTAAGAAATAAATAAGAATCTCATTACAAACAAAATAGTGAAGAAATTCTTCGAAAATAGTTAATTGTTTTTTAAAATTGTTACTGTTTTGTAATCTAAATAACAAATTGTTAAGAATCTTATTAGAAACAAAATATAGTAAGCATAGGATGAAAAGAAATAGTTATTATATAACTAATTATTAGAGAAATATAAAATATGAAATTTAAATTAGGTAGCATGTAATTCGCCCGTAGGGATGTAGCTCAACCGACGATTCGCTTGATATGAAGGAAATGTTGTAAATGGAGGTCACGAGTTCAAATCACCCCAGCTTACCCATTCCCCATGAATGTGGGTTGTGTGGGTGCACCTAGGGGTATAGTGGTAGCGAACGGGATTGGATCCCTGGACCCCGTGTCACGCGAGTACCAACCCCTTCCCAGTTGTCGATTCCCCTAGTTACAAAAGAAAAAGAATGCATGTAATTCAAAAATTACCTTGGTTGTCCTCCATTGGAATTTGTTGCACCAAAGGTGCATCTTCTTCTTCTTCTCTCAACCTTGCTCTTTGTTGCCTCATCCTTTCTCTATTCTTTTCACGCTCTTCATCGTCATTTTTTCACGAGCATGCTTCCTTTGTCATTTTATTTTACTCCGCATCAAGATTGAATGACAACAAACAAATATTTATTCCAATTTTTATATAACAACAATATGTTAATATGGTATTTGAAGTAGATCTTCAAAGAACTTCCTATATGTGTAATGAACTCTAATTGAACAACATGAAATTCACATAGATCTAAAAGAAATTAAACTAACAATGATTAAATCAAGTGTTGTTGGGAAATTGTTTAGTGGTTATATAGAGGTTGGTTGTTGTTTTTGTGTGGGAATGGTGGTTAGACAACATTAATTGTCCAACTCATTTCCCGGGCTCTTTTTTATTTTTTTGTTTACATAGACAAACCCTCGATCGAGATTCTTTTATGAAATCTCGATCAAGGGCTTGAAGAGACCTCAATCGAGGTTTACATAAAACCCTCGATTGAGGTCTCTTCAAACCCTCGATCGAGGTATTTTAAAAACTTTGGCCGAGCTAATATCTCGATCGATGGACTTAAAAACAAGCCCATAGCCCTTTTCTCTATAGAAAGAAAATTTTGTGTGTCTTTCAAGGGCTTAAACTATGTCATTAAATGCACATTAATGGTTGGAATTGATACCATTGGATTCATCAACGAATCCTCTATCCATGGACATATAATCTACGAATTTTTATTTCCGTATGTCATTCTTTTTTAAATTTCTGCTAAAGCTTACCCTAAAAACCATGTCGACAACTTCGAATGAGCTCAAAGATAAATCAACAGCATTCAAAATACACATCCATTTTTTTTTTAAATATACAAGCGCTACATCAGTGCGTCCTCTTCAAAATGGTATTTTTAGTTTTGCAATTTATATAAACAATCAAAATATTTGGCGCACACACGCCCATGTGTGCAAAATGCGACTGAAATATTCATTGGTCAGTTTTGAAAAATAATAATAAATATAATTTTTTGAGAAAAACAAAAATAAAAATATGTACGCACTAGTGCATTTTGTCTAGATCATGTTCATATATTTCATTTTTTTTTAATTATTAATTTAACATTAAATTATTTTGCACACACACAAGCCACTTGTTAATTGCTCTTCAAATTTTTAAGGACACACATTTCATTAAATGAAAATTTGACACACTAAATGACAATGGTATATTTTTAAAAAAATATCATTGGAAATCCAACATAATTCTCTACATTTCATTTTTTAATTGCATGTCGAATTCATATGGAAAAGATGAGTTTCGAGGGATTCAATTTAATACATGGGTAAATTTTCCATTTTTCATCGCCATATCTGGCCAAAAAGAGTTACCCATCTTCATGGAATCACCCATAATGGAAAAAATTTAATACACATCTAACATAAATTTAACATGGCAATATTTTATGTTGATTCTCTATTGTAGTTGTTCAATTTTAAATTCTAAATACTCATGTCATCATTTGTTACAATAGTTTTACATTTTTTATTTTTAAGAGATGTCATTATACCATGTATATGTTTCTAATGATTTATTTTTTGAATTTTTTATTGTAGTGGTAAGTATGGATCTGAATGCAGAGATACTGAGAGAGATTGCAAGGATTAGAGAGATAGGGGGAATGTGAAGGGGTGGAGACCAGCTCCACCACTTGCTTGCAGAGACCCTAAACGCCATTATAAACACAATTACCCAATTAAATGGTGCTCTATACAACATTGCGTCGCACATAGAAAGGAAAAGGAAAGAATATGTCGATGGATTGGATTGCAATGCCATAAAAAAGATAAAGATCACAAAGGAGAAGATATTAGCATTGTTTACAGATCCCCAAATGGGGCAAGTTCTAAGCACAAACATAGCCCACTTTTGTATTGAGTGGTGCACCTATCAACCATTCCAAGAGAATTGGATGGACCGGTGGTACATGTTTTTTGATGTGCCACCCCACAACAACAGGGAAATTCCTTTATATTTCCTTAGAAAGATGTATGTTGAGTTCGTAATGGGAAAACACATCAACTATTTCAATACATTGGAGTTCCAAGGTGTTGATTTTGGGATGCCTCAAAATTGTCCCAATGCTAGGCATCGAGATGCCATTTTCCCAATCCCTCCACCTCACAGGTAGCTACCTAGGCCAAATTTCCTGCATGCACATGATATGATACCACCGACATAGAAGGCATTTCTGATTATAGCACATTAAGTTGTTCGCCATAACACCATCATTGATCATATGGGATAGGAAGGGCCATCTCTCACTGTTGGTGTACATCCATCACCTCCTGGTGGTACAATACCATCCAATAGTGGGGTGTATCTACACATCATGAGACCACCATTGAGGCTCACGAGTGCACAACATTTGGCCATGCCTTCTATGGTCATGTGCTAATAGATGTTGCATTTATTAGGATGCTTATGTAGGTAAGTATATGGTTAATAATAATCTTGTCCAAACTATTTTTTCCTTATTGTATACATATATAGATTGTTATTATTTAAAAAATTTAAACTTCCAGATGCTAGATGCCTATGTAGAGGGGTAAGGCCTTGGCACTAGTGATGGAGAGACCAATGCTCCACAATCTATTGGGGTTTTGGTGTGTCAGGTGTTTTCGTATCTTTGATAGCAACAACTCAAATATAGGTATCTTTGATAGCAACATGTCAGTTTGTTAAAACATGTTAGATCATCAATGATAGACGGTCTAATGTTTACAAATTTTAAGCTTACAGCTGCTAGATCCTCAATAGAATGGGAAACACATTGATTCTAGTGATTGCCTAGATGTTAACTTACTGGGTTTTTTAGTGGGATAAGTATATGCTTAAAAGTAATCATGTTCAAAATTGTTTTTTCTTACTGTGCACATGTATATATTGCTAACACTTATAAATTTTAAACTAGTAGATGCTAGATGCCTCTACAGAGGGGCAGGGCTTTGGCTCCAGTGAAGCTCCCCTTAGTGGAGACACAATTCACATTGAGGTAACAATTTCAGCATGTTAGTTCATTGGTTCATGCATATATAACTTCATCAACACTTGGTGGCATTTTAAACTTGCAGATGCTAGATGCCTTTGCAGAAGGGGCAAGGATTTGGCACTAGTGAAGCCCCCCTTGGTGGAGAGACAGTTCACACCGAGTTAACAATTTCAACATGTTAGTTCATTGGTTCATGCATGTCTAACTATGTCAACACTTAGTGAATTTTTAAACTTGCAGATGCTAGATGCCTTTGCAAATGGGCAAGGCTTTGGCACTTGTGAAGCCTCCCTTAGTGGAGAGGCAGTTCACACTAAGGTAACAATTTCAATATGTTAGTTTTTTAATACATGTTAGTTCATTGGTTCATGAATGTCTAACTACGTCAACACTTGGTGACTTTTTAAACTTGCAGATGCTAGATGCCTTTGCAAAGGGGCAAGGCTTTTGCACTATTGAAGCCCCCCCTTGGTGGAGAGATAGTTCACACTAAGGTAACAATTTCAACATGTTATTTCATTGGTTCATGCATGTGTAACTACATCAACACTTGGTGACTGCAGACATCAACTGAAATCCGAGTGCCATCACTTTCATTTGACTCTCCTCATGTGCCACTTCGCTAGTAGAATTTGGCAAATTAATGACCATGTGACTAAAAAGGTTAGACATGATAGTGTTTTTAAGTTAAATACTACTAAATTTGAGCAACCCGACTGAAAATGACTAATTTAGTCATGGAATAAAAAATACGACTAAATAATAAGACAACTAAAAATGACTAAAAAACGTCTGATTTAGTCAAGGGATAAAAATTATGATTAGATAATAAGTACAACTAGATTAATATGAATTAGAATTCTAATGCTAGCTTATAAATGAATTTGACATTTTCCTTCAAAATTAATTACACCCCACCGTACATTTTTAATTCATCATATCAACAATTAATGAAAGTCAAGAAGGGTATTTAATGCTACTGAATATTTATATGTACTCCATATACTCCCTGCAAACAATAACCATTCATTCAATGATTAATACATCAATTAATCATACAAGTGTACATGTACAATGTAGGCATATATAACTAGTGTATACATACCTATGTGTGTACTAATTATAGACAATCACTCTTCTAATGCAAGATAACAAGATAACAAATATAGTTCCTGTATGTTCTCATTCTCATCCAAGTATGCAAGATAACAAATATAAATCTCAACATCTAACAATCACACTAGTTTACAATAATTCGATACAAATGACACAACATAATCATATCCTCACACATGAGTAAAGCAATATTTTTAGAACACAAAAGTAATCATGTTGTTAAATAAATAACTCACAACATCTTTCTAATGTACTTCAAACCATCCTTCCTCCCTAACCTACTTCCATCTTCTACATCCTATCCTTTCCTCTATTGGAATACGCTGGAGCGCCAACTATATTGACCTAACCCCATATAGAACTCATAAGTGTAAGTGGAAGTGTCGACTATATCGACCAAGCCTCCCCAACAATCAACTGACAGTCATCATCACACAACTTGGGAAGCGTGTCTCTGCACATCCCTCTCATGACTCTAGGTTTTGGAGGATACACGGTGGGAAATTTCTCCACCCCTCCTGATATAACTAGGGTTGACACCCTATACTAATCCATACTACGCAATTATTGTTCTTAGTCACATCATTGAACAACCATTTTGGGAAAGATATGCATCTTGTCAAAACCACACTTACCGAAAGGTCATAGTAGTGTTTCAAATCATATGACAAACTTACACAACACATTATTTCCATGATGTCTATGACATCCAATTTACCTCATTACTACAATCATTTGGTTATTACATAGCTCACCAACATGTAGGCTAATTCAACAATAACTCATATCCATGTAAACAAATTTCATATTTCAATATATTTGTATCGATGTTGCAATAAGAATCATGTTTTTTATTTATACCATGCCTCACATCTATTATACATTTACAACATGGTTTTGAATTGGTATCCATATATCAAATCAACACTATTTACTTCACATATTTAATGAAATCACATATCACAAACAAATAACCATAAAAATAATATCCCACAATAGATTTAGGGGAATTTTGAGGTTAAAAATGGGTCTTAAAACAAAAAAAATGTCCTATCAAAATCAACTTTAAAATAACGGATCGCATTCTAAAGGATGACATCATCCCTTATAATTGAGGTGGCATTGATTAAGTTAAAGATAGATATTTGTCAAATTCTAAATAGTGAATAAAAATGCTGAAAAATACTAATATTATTTTTTAATATAATTTAAATATATTAGATGAAGTACTTACAAAAATAAAAATACTTTACATTTCAAATTTCAAAATAATTTTATATCCGAAATCAACACTCACTTTTCAATATACAATACAATCCATAATATTTTGAATTTTTTTTTAAATCATAGTAATTATGTACGTGATAATTATATATTTTTTGAAATTTAATTTTTTAAATAGAATTCATACGTGATAATTATGTATATATATTTGAAATTTAAATTTTTAAAGAGAAATGCTAATAATTATATACGTGATAATTTAGCATGATGTACTTTGTATGTTTTAAATAGGACCCACCGAAATTATAGTTAAGGGAATTCACGTGATAATTATATAAACAATAATTATGTATATTTTGAACTCTAACATGGTATGTAATTTTTAACTTTTTTAATTTGTATATTTTGAATATGATCGTATTAATAAGATTTACATGAATAGTCTTTTAGGAAAAAAAATTAGTAAATTTATTTAATAAGAAAGTTAAAAAATATTGACTAGTAAATTTATTTAATAAGAAAGTTAAAAAATATTAACTAAATATTAACTAGGCGAAAAGTTTATAGTTTATTTTATAAGAATTATAAATTTATATTTAATATTTAAATATAAATTAAACTTGTATGAATGCATTATTGGTTTTTATTTTTAATGAATGTAAGTTATATTTTTATAATGAATATATACTTTTTAAATACAAATTGTAAATGACAATTTATTTATATAAATTTAACTTATGTTCAAATTTCAAAATTATGAATATATTGTTTTCAACAAAAAAAATTCAAAATTATGAATATATGATTATATAAAGACATTTTAAATATTAAATAAGTGAATTATTTTCAAATTTTCAAATATATATATATATATATATATATATATTTCTTTTATTAGTACTTTACTTTTATTTTATAAGTACATTCATGATATAATATTTAAAAGTAATTTATGTATACAAAAGTACTCATATTTCTAGTTATTTAGGAGTTTTTTATTAATTTTATTTATAGATATCTTTTTAATTTAGCTTAATTATAGTTAGTTGATTTTAGTGTAAGACGTGAGTTGTAAATATACCTTCCTCACAAAATCCCTAACTCATAATATTTTATAATATCTCTTAGGCGGCTCATGCCTCAAAATTCCCCTAGTGATGTCATCCCATAATTTTAAAAGTTCATCTATAATAGGCTCAAGATATACATCCATATCTTTAACTCGGTGCTTACTTAGTTATTTGAAAAATATTATACATAATTAAGTTCTTATACATGCAAAAAAAAAAATTGCTTATATGTTGTTAACAGTCTTAAAAATAAGTACTTGGAACAATTAATACCAACATGATGAGCTCCCTTTTTATTGCTATCTAAGTTAGAATATGTAATAATGACTTCTGAGATGTTGTTAGTTGTGTAAATGCATATATAAATCTAATATTATAAAATAGAGTTATCCCACATGCATCATTTAATAAATTCTCTTATCACCATTCTTGATATAAGAGAAGTGATAAATAATTATCTCACATGTATTATGGGATGTTATTTTTCCATACCTCTAACTATATAATAGAGGTGAATGACACTTTGAGGGCATGTTGTGGAAACACACATCAGTGTGACATGAAGTGATGATGGAGTGTGATGTAATAATTATGTGAGGATGCCATGTAATGTAAGATGGAGATTTCTAAAGAATAAGAAGGCAATATATTGCCGTGGATGTTTTCTCATTTGGTGTTTTACCACATATATTTGATGTATCATTCGTTTCTCTTATCTCTTTCTTACTACTTTGATCATATGATGCTTGTATGGATAGAAGGATAGATTAGTAGATTCTTGTTATTCATTTACCTGTTAGCTAGCATATTGTTGTATGTTTATGCATATTCTCAATCTTCTAACATGGTATTAGCATTGATTACTATTCTCTACCTTCTTTGGTAATTTTTTGAATTTTTTTTACAAGCAATAGTTCTTCAAATTTTTTTGGTCCTCCATATCTAGTAGAAGTTCCATTAGATCTATCAAATCCTTATGGCTATTATTTAGATATAGGTATTTTTTACATGTTTGAGATTTGTTTTTCAAACCCTAACCCTCATCATTATTTTTTCATATTTTTTTAAGTTTTTCTTGATTTTATTTTGTAAATTTGAGTTGAAATCCATTTGTATACTGACTTGATATCAATGATCTATCTTTCTTGCAGTAGATGTATTGTTTATTTGGCTTTGGTTTTGTTTTGTCATAGGTTTTTGTACATGATGACAACTGGTTTCATAACTTTCCATTTTTGGACAGTTCCAGGCAGTTTAGGGCATACCCACACCTTTAGTTTAGAGGAAGCATATACACATGCACCCTTTTTTAGACCAAGCGCATACACATGCACCTTTCTCACAGAGAAAGTGCATGGGCCCTATTTTTGGAAAAAATTTCATCCAAAATGATTTTATGTTTGTTATTTATATTATAGGTTCACAGATCTGTTAGTAAGTTGTTGTTGGGTTTTGTAATTAGTGAGAAATTTTAGTTTTATTCTCTGATTCTTGTCATTGACATTTTTTTCGTGTTTTCATTAGGGTTTAGTTTCTTAGTTTATTCATCATGTTTTTAGAGGTTGTCTCTTGCTCCTATTTTACTTGTCTCTAACCTTCTTATGTGGAAGATGTTTTTTAACATTTTCAGAGGCATGTATATCTAACATTTTATCATGGTGACATTAAGAAACCAACTGATGACTAAGACTTAGTTCCTTGATGGATATACTTTCTAATCCCTAAGTGATATCATTTTTTTCTCAATATTATAACATGGTATCATACCAACCTCTCACTCTTCTAACGATGATGATGCCTTTAACATGGTATCATATTTTGTTCATATTTATATGTTGTTGCTAACTCTTGTTTGTGTAAAAGTAATTTCATATTTCATATTCTTTATCCTTCATATATTATGTCATATTTCTTATCATTTTGAGCTTATCATGTTCATTATATGCTTTACTCTTGGAATCTCTTGTGCAAATTAGTTCTATGTTTACTTCACTTTCTCCATATGGGTAATTGTGAAGAGTTGTGGGACAACTTGCTTCTGTCGTTCTTTCCTATCTTAAGCATATTGAAGTTGTTATTTCTGGTCATTCAACATTGTTACTCTCTACGACCTATCATTGTCAGAAGCAAGTTGAAATTGTTTGCCACTTTAGCCAGGATATTTGAAGTTGTAATTAAGAATAATGTCATAAATACCATATAATATCACCTTATTCTAGTTATAATGTAATGAAAGGAAGGGCCATCTTATTTTTTCAGTTATGATTATTATGTGCTAGACACATGTTTTGATGGACATACCATATGATGCTCTTGTATTCGCAATGTAATATTCAATAGAGTTCTTTGGTTATGAAGACTGTTTGCTAGAAATATTTCTAATGCTTAGGCCATATGGTGTTCTTTTTTTTTATATGAGGTTAACTGCAGAGTTCTTGTTTCTATTAGGTCGGTTGTCACAATGATTGTCTGCTTGCCACATTTTTTTTTGTATTGGCCATATGAGGTTTATGTACAATATTGTGGTGTTCTGCAAGAGTTCATTCTACAACTTGGTTCAAGTGCACTTTCACGATTCAGTGAGAAGCATTGCTATCTTCATCAAATCCATGAGGTGACGTGTGTTTTTGCATCTTACGGTGAATTGTGTAAGTTGTCAACAAGAAAGATGTTAATGTAATGCCACCTTCTTCCATTTGTATTCTTTATCCCTAGTCATCATTAAGGGGGAGTGTTGGAATGTTCAATGATGACTTGTGAGGTGTTGTTAGTTGTGTAAAGGCATAAATAACTCTAATATTATAAAATATAATTATCCCATGTGCATCATGTAATAAATTCTCTTATTACCATTCTTTATATAAGAGAAGTGGTAATACATTTATCCCACATGTATTATGGGATGCTATTTTTCCATACCTCTAGCTATATAATAGAGGTGAAGGAGACCCTTTGAGGGTATGTTGTCGAAACACACATCAATGTGACATGAATTTACAATGGAGTGTGATGTGATGCTTATGTGAGGATTCCATGTATGTAAGATAGATATTTATGAAGAATAAGAAGACAATACCTTCCCATGGATGCTTCCTCATTTTGGGTTTTACCATGTATATATGGTGTATCATTATTTTCTCTCGTCTCTTGCTTACTACTTTGATTATATGATGCGTGTATGGATAGAATGATAGACTAGTATATTCTTGATATTGATTTACTCATTAGCAAACATATTGTTGTATGTTTATGCATATCCTCAATATTCTAACAATCTAAGGAGGAAGGTTATTGCTTATAACAAAAACTGACCAAACAGAGTAATTGGTTCTACGTTATCCAAATCGATTGACACCATCAACTACCATTGAAATTCTAACATTACGTGGTTATTATTTAAAAATGGACCATCTTTACTCAATGTCTCTAAACACATAACCATCTCCTGTCATTTGCTAGCTTTGACACCATCTTCACTTCTCTACCATGCATGATAGTCCATAAATTGTGCTATGTTCTTGCACTTGAACAATATTCATTGGAAACATGAAATTATCGGGATATTATGATGAACTTTGTTGGCCACCTTATTTGTTACATGATCAGTATACTATCTAATAATTCCACATTTAAGGCAGGGTCAATCCATGAAGGTGGTTCATGATTTTTGGCAAGCGGAGTGGAAAAAATTTGTGCCGCGAACCCTTGATTGAGCTATTAAAAATTTGATCGAGGGTTTTAAAATACCTCGATTGAGGGCATTAAAGTACCACGATCGAGGGTTTTAAAATACCTCGATCCAGGGTTCGCGACACAAATTCGCTGCAGCAATGAACCTCGATCGAGGGTTCGCAGCAGCAATGAACCTCGATCAAGGGCTTTACAAGACCTTGATCGAGGTCTCTCTCGAAACCTCGATAGAGGTTCTTTTTATCCCTCGATCGAGGTTTTTTAAAAACCTCGACCGAGGGCCTAAAAATAGGCCAAAAGCCCTTTTCACTGCAGAAAAAAAAAAAAAAAAATTTGATCTGCCTTTCATAGTCTTAAACTATGTCATTAAATGCACATTAATGGGCGGACTTGATACCATTGGATTTGTTAATGAATCATCTATCCATATACATATAATTTACGAATTTTTTATCTCCATATGTCATTTTTTTTAATTTATGCTAAATCTTACCCTAAAAAACCCCGTCGAAAACTTCGAATGAGCTCAAAGATAAACCAACAACATTCAAAATACATGTCCAAAAAAATTGAAAAAATATGCAGCATTACATTAGTGCGTCCTCTTCAAAATGGTATTTTTAGTTTTGGAAATTATGTAAAGAATCAAAATATTTTGTGCACACACGCACATGTGTGTGCAAAATGCGACTGAAATATTCACTAGTCAGTTTCAAAAAATAATTATAATTATAATTTTTTGAGGAAAATGAAAAGAAAAATATGTACACACTAGTGCATTCTATCTAGATCATGTTCACATATTTCATTTTTTAAATTATTACTTTAATATTAAATTATTTTGCATACACACGAGCCACTTGTTAATTGCTCTTAAATTTTTTAAAGACACACGTTTCATTAAATGAAAATTTGACACGATAAATGACATTGGTACATTTTTAAAAAAAATATCATTGGAAAGCCAACATAATTCACTACATTTCATTTTTTAAACTCATGTCGAAATTCATATGGCAAATATGAGTTTTGAGGGCTTCAATCTAATATATGGGTAAAAATTCCATTTTTCATCGCCATATTTGGCAAAAAAGAGTTACCCATCTTCATGGAATCACCCGTCATTCACCTTTTAATGCATGTTGTCCATAATATTGTTGTAGGTACAACAGATTCCATGTTTTCATTAAAACATGGGAGCCCCAATTTTCATATGCAAAGGTAATGTTTAAATTCCTTGGTCATTTTGGGGTTTTTCAACCTGCTTATCATGCTTTTGTCCCTTTGCCATGATTTGATTCAGTTAGTAATTTTCCATTTGAAAATTCCTTTGGTTTTTCCGTTTTTTTTGTGAGTTGCGTAAAGATTTTATTTTCCCAAAACTTAGCTCTTTCCGCAACCCGCAATCTGCAATCCGCAATGCGGATTGCCGAAGCTTGGTTTTCGGTTTTGAAACATTTTCGTTCTGCAACCTGCAATCCGCAATGCGGATCGTGGATGCGTAATTGTTTTTCAATAATTATAATCGTTCGCACCCGCAACTCGCAATATTTGCACGTTGCGTTTCTGCAACCCGCAACCCACAATTGCGGATTGCGGGAAGCCTCTCAAAATAGTTTTGCACGTTGCGTTTCCGCAACCCGCAATTGCGGATTACAGATTGCGGAAAGCGTTTGAATAATAAATTCGCGTCTGGCTTTTCCACAACCCGAAATTGCAGATTACAGAAACTTCTGGTTTGTTAATACTTAAAGTTGCGATTCCGCAACCCACAATTGCGAATTGCGGAAAGAATGTATGTATATATATATATATTGAAAGAATAAACCCCTGCAACTCTTCTTCTGCATCCTGCATGTTTAATCTTAAAGTCAAGGGTTTCAGGAGCAAACATCCTGAAACCCTTGACTTTAAAAAACGTAGAGCTTTAAGGTTAAAAGCCACACCATATCAATTTATAGATGGGGTTTTGTTTAGGAAGAACTATGATGGTGTTTTTCTCAGATGTTTAGAGAAAGAAGAAACTGATAACATTCTTTTGGAATTTCATGCAGGACCCGCAGGACGGCACTTCTCAGGAGAAACCACTACACATAAGATCCCAAGGGCAGGCTACTACTAGCCTACTTTGTTCAAATATGCATACTCTTACGCCAGAATATGTGAAGCATGCCAGAAGTGTGATGGGAAATTGAAAAACCTGCATTTCCTCTCCAGCCAGTGATAGTCCAGTTTCCATTTCAATAGTGGGGACTGGATTTTGTTGGACCTATCAACCCTGCTTCCTCCCTGCAGCACAAGTACATATTTACAGCCACAAACTACTTTACCAGATGGGTAGAGGTAGTCCCTCTCAGGAAAGCCAATACAAACCAAGGGATATCCTTCCTTGAAAGCCAAATAGTCACTAGGTTTGGTGCACCTGAATTCTTAGTGTTTGACAATGCCTCTTATTTTTTCTCAATTGATCTTACACAGTATGCTCTTGAAAAAGGGATAAAGCTGAAGTTTTCTACCAATTACTATCCACAAGGGAATGGACTAGCAGAGTCTTCCAACAAAAACTTGATTAGTATCTTAAAGAAGATAGTTGCTACCCACCATAAAGATTGGCACACCTAGCTATATAATGCTCTTTGGGCAGACCGGGTCACCCCAAAGGAATCCATAGGAAACTCCCCTTACTATTTAGTTTATGGTAAGGAGGCCATCTTTCCATCCAACCTCATGATTCCTTCACTACAGTTGACACATTCCATACAAGAGGATGATTCTTCCCCACTCCAACAGAGAATTGATATGTTACTCAAGCTAGAAAAAGATAGGGAGAAGTCCAAAAATGCATTGTATCAACACCAGCAGCTAGTAAAGAGGTGGTTTGATGAGAAGCCCTCATTTGATAGGGAGTTTACTGTGGGGGACTTGGTGTTGAAGTGGGATAATCAACACAAAGACAAGAATGATTACGCCAAGTTCCAATGCTTATGGATAGGACCATTCATTATTACAGAAAAGTTTGGTCCTAGTATTGTCCGGTTGCAGACACTGGAAGGTATTTCAGAAACCTATCCGGTAAATGTCCAGTTGCTCAAAAAGTACTTTGTTTAAATGAGCAGATTCGCTTACTTGTACATAAAGTGTGGTTTGTTTTCTTTCCTTCTTTGTTTTCATTTGATTTTCTTGTGTACATTGGTTTTATTTTGAATAATGTCCACACATGTGGCAAAGGCTGTTGATCAGTGTGTCTTGAGATTAATACAGTTTGAAGTTTTGAGATAGCAATGTCAATTTTAATTTCACTCAGCCTATATCAGAATTTGTTTTTCATAAAATCAACAATCAATATTTGCAGAACTTTGATTGATACCTTCCCACCTGAATCACTATCTTTATAGATGTCTTATTTGGTTAATTGAGGTTATGGAAGTGATTAGTTTTTCTTATCTTATGTTTCATCTGTGAATGGCAGCATATCTTCATAACCTGGTCAACCTTTATCTATTCTGGATCCCATTATAGTCACCTTGAAAATAATTCACCTTAATAATTGTAGATTGCAAGATGGGGGGTCTTATCACAAGCCATCCCATTATGTTCATAGGTGTTTAGTGGAATGGCATCTCCACATCTGGTCACCAAGCTACGAAGATGACTTTCAGTTACTACTGGAAGGTGGAAGATCCTATCACAGGTCGGTCCACTCATGATCTACAAAACATCAGTGAGTAACACTACTAGAATATGGTCACCAAGCCATGGTAGTGTCTTGTGATTTACACATCAATATATTTTGTTTTCCTTTTTATAAGACAATTGTTGTATATGAGGATAGGGGGGTCTTATTACAAGCCATCCCTACCATGATCATGAATTTGATGTTGGACTGGAATTATCACTTTATGGTTACCAAGCCATGGTAATTGATTTCAATGTTAAAAGTTGAAAGACAAGGAGTCTCCTTACCGAGCTAGCTTGTTCAGTTTCCAAATCAAGTTTGTGAATGGCATTGCCAAAATCTGATCACCAAGTCAGGGAAATGGCCTTGTGTCAACAAAAGTCTTATGCATATATTTTCATTCTGTTTTCAAAAGAAAAGAGAATTTAAAAAAAAAAAAGAGAAAAGGAAAAAGAGGAAAAGAAAAAGAAATCTATATATTTTTCAGTAATGCATCTGTACATAAATAAATTATTAATGAAGTCAAGGTGATTCATAATTTGGTTATCCAAAATGGTTCTAAGTTTGTTCTAAGGTTCAACACAAACTGCCTTCCTATGATTGCATAATGGTAAAGGATTCCTATTTACTTCTAGATTTCCTTATCAGATAGATATCATCATTAGGTTTTGGATGGGAATATATCAATCATATGACTATCTCTGTTGTTTTGGTTGTGTTTTTGTGAGAACATTTTGAAAATTGCAGGTTGAAACATCAGTTTCTTGACATATATTCCTTGTAACTACATATTTCATTTAGAGAGATAATTGGTTCATCCCAACCAGTCATCATTTGTTGTAGGTACAACTGATCCCATGTTTTCATTAAAACATGGGAGCCCCAATTTTTATATGCAAAGGTAATGTTTAAATTCCTTGGTCATTTTGGGGTTTTTCAGCCTGCTTATCATGCTTTTGTCTCTTTGCCATGATTTGATTCAGTTAGTAATTTTCCCTTTGAAAATTCCTTTGGTTTTTCCTTGTTTTTTGTGAGTTGCGGAAAGCTTTGATTTTCCCAAAAGTTAGCTCTTTCTGCAACCCGCAATCCACAATGTGGATTGCGGAAGCTTGGTTTTCGATTTTAAACATTTTTGTTCCGCAACCCGCAATCCGCAATGCAGATTGCGGATGCAGAATTGTTTTTCAATAATTATAATCTTTCGCACCCGCAACCTGCAATTGCATATTGCGGGAAGCCTCTCAAAATAGTTTTGCACGTTGCGTTTCCACAACCCGCAATTGCGGATTGCGGGAAGCCTCTCAAAATATTTTTTCACGTTGCATTTCCGCAACCCGCAACCCACAATTATGGAAGGGTCATTATGTTAAATAGTGTCGTTTGCGTTTCCGCAACCCGCAATTGCGGATTGTGGAAAGAATGTATATATATATATATATATATATATATTTGAAAGAATAAACCCCCACAAATATTCTTCCGCGTCCTGCATGTTTAATCTTAACCATTGTTTTTTATTGATCCCATGGATGATATTACGTTGTTTGATTTGAATAACTATTTGGGATTTCCGTTTTTCTTCACCAATTTTTAAATTGCAATCAGGTTCTTAACTGCAATTTTCACCTTCGGCCAAACATGAAATGGTAATCATTGATCCAACTAATTCATAATGATCGAATGTTTAGATTTGACATCAAATCATGCGTGATATAATGAAAATCGTATCTCTTCTTAATCCAAATTTCGTCGACACATGCTGTGTGTTATTTCATTGCAGACGTGATAATTGCAATTCCCAAACCGTACGATTTTAATCATGCCAATTCATTACAGTCAGTCATTTTGGAATCTTTATTGATTTTTTTTAAATACAAACATCAATATGAGCAATTCATTGGTCGTCATATTGCATAGAAAAGGCTTGTTAGTCAATTTTTAGAGATTTCCTTCTAACAGTTACATACTGTGAGCAAGATGCAGAAAATTCACAAATCTTCGGTCAGATTTTGTGAAGAGAAAGAACTTCAGCCTCTTGAATACCATGAACCTATGTCTCCACCTTTTAAAGTAGATGTTTTGGATGACAACACTGGTGGTGAAAAATAAGACTCTGGGAATCAATCCATGTACATATGGCTCCCTCAGAGGAAGAGAAGGAAGATAACTGAAAAACATGCTGATCAAGACGGTACGATTATCTGGGATTTTATAATCAATTTAGTACCTGTCACTCCACCAAACCCCTTGAAGGAAGGACAAGTGGCCGACTTTTCATTTTTTGAGGACATTGTCGATCATCATGAATCTTCTAAGAAAGATCTTTCAGTTCTCTTGTCATTCGTTACAGAGAGCTAGTAGATTGTTGTTATCTTTCATAGTCCATTACGGGATACTTCCCCGAAAGTATGTGATGAAATATTTTGGGAATTTTGTGAAATGCTTAGTATTAATCACTCTTGGAAATGATTTAGCAATGGAAGTTGATTTTGTAATCCCTGTTTTATGGGAAGTCTATCCTTTGTAACTATTTTGTAATTATTATTTAAAGGGTAGAGGTCTCATGGGGTGGGAAAGAAAATCTGCAAAATAAGATTGGAGATACTCTGATTAATGAAGATATTGTAATTTCTTGCAATTTTGGGCTAATACAGTTAGTTTTCTCTTAATTCATCTTTTGTCAATTTATCAAATTTGTTCGATGAATGTTGATTTTCACTTCAGCTTATTAATGAACACTGTTTAATTTTTGCAATCAATAATCCATGCATTGATTTACTCTTTAGATTTGTCTCAATTGATGATCTGTGTGTATTTATGTTTTAAGTGAATTTATTTATTTAAAACATTTATCTATTTCTGCAAATGATTAACATAAATTATTAAATTAATGTTAATTTTTCAATTAGCATTCTAGCTACAGGATAATCTTGCATGTACCTAATCTTCAAACTACTATCATTTAATTTTTATTGTCTGATTGTATTTTGAGGTAATAAGAAAAGATCCATTTTCACATTTCTGTCAAACTAGTGAAGAGCCTTATTAAATTTTCAGATCAAGTTATCATGCATATCAACAAAGCACTTTCTTTAGATTAGATCTAACTTAGTTTAGATTTCTTTTAATATAGATTTCTTTCTAGAGTTAGAACTTTTTGATCTTCCCTCACGGGAAGACAGATCCTTTCAGGATCAAACTCCATAAGTGCTAGTGGAGGCCTTTATATCCGTGGGAGTTAACTACACCAAACAATCTGGGGATATATCTACTCTTGCACAGAGCTTTTTGAAGCCTTTCAAAATGGGTTTTCTCCCTCTGTTCCTAGCCTTGGACACCATTCCAACAACCTACATACTCGGGGCTTCAACAAATATATAATATGATCATTATGATATGCATCAATTGTGTTATACTCCATTCCTATGTTTCAAAATTATGCAAATTTCTTTGTATGTGCGAGTAAAGTATTTGATAGTGGTAGAAGAATATCGCCTGATACCAGAAAATTAAATTAATATACTGGAAAATAAAAATTAAGGGCATGTATATTACAATCACAAATAAATTCCAAACAATAATAACTATATACGGATAAATCTTGCATATCTTAACAATTGTGTCATTCATATGCTTGAAATACAACTCACTGCCTTCAAGTTGACCAGAAACAAAAGAGTAGAGAGAAGACTTATCTTTGAGTATTTGTATAAGTTTTTTTTGTGCTTTATCAATAAGAGATACATGGATATTTTCATAGATCTCACCTACATGTGCATTCTCATCCATGGCAACAAATGTGCCATGGATCAACCTATTTATCCCTTCATTCTCAATAATATTAGGGTCATTTTATTCCATTGTATCTTCAATTTCATTACCCTCACCATCTCTACTATGAATTGTAGCATGTGGATTCCCAAGCATTAATGGTTTTGTCTTTGTAATAATTATGAAAAAATAAATACAAATAATATTGAAATAGAAAAATATAAATATTGAAAAATGACAAAAACATGTTCTCTATATCTTACCAAGGGGTGATATTATTTTCCACTTTCCAAATACCCATGCTGTAAGAAGTGTTTCCTAGTCGCTAACTTAACAACTCTTCTTCTCTTTATCCCTTTGCATTGCATGCAAGGGCAATAACATTTCCCATCACCAATATCATGTTCAAGATTGGGTTGATTTAGGTAAGATGTTTTATCATGATTGCTAGTGGCACTGAATACAAAATTGAGAACCAATTGTATAGGTTCATTTCGTTCGGATATACTAGCGATCCAACAGATAGGGTTACCTGACGTTGTTCTCTATCTCAGCAAAATACAAAAACCAATCATTTATACACTAACAATAAACACAAAGAAATTCACAAATAGAAAATGAAAAAAAAAGTATTAACAAAATTCAACTCTATGCAAAATGTCTCTTCACGGGATAGTGTTTTGAATGGTTTGCGTACACAAACGTGGTAAAACTAATTAAACATCTAGTGGATGCTTACCATATGTGGGCATATAGATGACTCTTAAGCGTCATTACATGGAAGTTTGACATGTCTCTTAAGTAATGTCAAATAGGATAGTGACACCAACTCTTGGGTAAAGGACAAAGGATAAACAAAAGAGAAAAGGTGCAAGATGATGATGCTAGGGTGATTTCAATAAAGGGACGATAAGGAAGGTGGTGATATTAAGGTAGGCCTAAGGGGGAAAGATAGAAATGTGAGAGGTATTGTTGGTAAGGTGATATCATAGATGTATCCTTTAAGATGAAACAACCGCATTCCATGTCTTATAGGGATAACACAATGGTTAATCACACCAATTTGCAATTGTATTGAGTTAGGCCCCACTTGAAATGATGATGCAAGGAAATATCAATCAGTTGGGATGTAAAGAAAGAGGAGTGACCAAGAAGCAAGAAGGTGTAAAAGGATAAATGAGAACAAAAAAGGAAGGATGAGAGAAAATAGTACAAACCAAGTATGAGATAACTAATTCTAACTAGTACAGGAGGCCCAAGCTATCCCTATGAAGCTTTATCAAGTAGGAGGCTTCATTCAAATAGGAAAATCCTTATTAAAATAAAAATAAAAATATTCCCGAGTTAGCAAATTTATCTCATGTCACTAATGAAAAAGTAAGGATGAAGAGGATCCCTTCCTTTAGAATTCGAATGTATCGGGTGAGAAAGAGGGTAGGAACACAAGGTTGCCCCAAACTAATCAAGGTGAGCGACTAGGGGGAGGGGGAGTGCCTCATGCCAATCCAAGATGCAAGTACATTTATTTAATAAGATCAAATCATACAATCAATTTAAGTGTCAAATGAAACATCATGACGAAATGTAAAATATTAATGCTCTAGTTAATTCAAGCATAAATTTGAGTTTAAAGGATAATATCAAACCACAAGAAAATTTAATTCTAACCAAATTTCTCCTTCTCCCAATTTTCTTCAAAAAATATATTATTTTCTTTGGTCCAATCAATTTTTCAATGTTGCAAAAAAAGAAAAAATATCTAAAAACAATTTGAGTGCCGCTTTGGAGAAGCACACAAGGTACGTCTCTGATGAAGGAGCATCCTCAGGTCTAGGTCAATCTGCATTAACCCAAAAACATTTTGATTCTGAGTTAGTAGCTATAGGATGAATAAGATGTTGTAGAAGTTGTAGGTCCACATGGATTGGGGATTCCTTCATGAAAAATGGTGGGTCCCATGAGAAAGGAAGGGGAGTTGATATGAATAGGTTGGAGGGATTGAACAATCAAAATCATTCGTCCCAATGAGAACCCAAAACAAGCTATCACTTAAGAGGAGATGAGATTAGGAGAGAAGGGCGTTCTCTCTTGATGAGTCCAAATACAACTCTGAAGGTGAGAGAGGATGCACACATTAATAAAAGAGACTCAAGACACAAGTGCGCAAACTAAGAAAGAGGTGAATGGTCCAGAATTGCATAGTAATAAAATATCTAGTAAAAACAAGGGAGATTGAGACCTTATTGTTGGTTGTGGAGCCAGATCTTCTAGTCTCATAGATGATATTGTATCAGCCGTGTTTGTACCCCAGTTCTATATGATATGTAGGTGGACTGTACACTCACCCCAGCGGGGGGGTGTGGGGGGGCATCGCCCCCCCACGGGGTTCCAGGGGGGACCATCCCCCCTGGCTGGGGGGTCCGGGGGCAGCGCCCCCGAAGGAAATTTTTGGGGCTGTTTTCGCCAGCTGTTTTGCGGGCCCATGGTTTTGGGTATCCCGTGGTATTTTCCCATTGTATTTCCCTTATAAAAGAAGGACATTGTAATACGGCTAGGGTTGATGTATTAGGTTTTATGCATTGTAAAGATATTTGAGATCTGGAGAGAGACTGTGAAACAGAGAAGAGGAAGTGCAGCAGTTGTGCTGCAGGTTGTATCCCTTCATCTTGCTGGACGGTAATAATAATAAGGACTGGCAAATTCAGTGTGGACGTAGCCCAAGTTGGGTGAACCACGATATATCTGTGTCTCTCTTGTAATGTGTATGTGTGATTATATTTGCATTTTTGTTTATTGTTATTGCTCTGCGATCCTGTTTTTCTAACACTTATTGTTGTGCATATTATGAGTTTTAAAGAATCAAACTCTATTATGATTTCCTCTCACTTATATTATTTATTTCAATTCCTCTTTGTGTTGTTCATTAAACTTTTCATATAAGTGTCTAATAATGCTGGTAGCTAGGAACTTTGTTTGTCAACGCGGGTTTTGGTAGATGATTAAGTAGGGTAAGACCTATAGCAATTTTAAGTGGTATCAGAGCGAGGTTGCTCTCGAGGATTGGTTCCCAAATTTTCTCTTGTAGAATGTGGTAACCAAAAGCCCTGAGTGGTGGTGATTCAACAAGATTGTTGAGATACAAGTTGTGTGGAACAAAGCCTAGAGGTAAGGCCTGTGAATGTTAGTCAGAGTGAGTACTGCGAGACAACTTGGAAGAATTCCATCACAGGGAGGAGGAGCATGAGGAGGTGCTAGGAACCGATAATTAGAGGAACTGATAAGAAGGATAGAAGAATTGGGGAACAAAAGAACTCGGGATGGTTAAATAGACATAGAATCTGAAGATGAGATCAGAGAAGAACAAAGTGATGGCATTTGATATATTTCCTAAGAGATAGAGGTAGCACAAAGGTGGAAGTGTCTTACTACGATGGAATTTTAAAGTTTAAGACTCTATTGGATTGGATAAGGGACATCGAAAGGTACTTTCAGTACGATAATGTTCATGCTCCTAATCAGTTTCAATTTGCGATTAAACTAAATTGAAAGGGCATGTTGCACTTTGGTGGGATATGCTAAAGAAGGACATGGTAGACAACAAATAAGAGAAGATTAAAACCTGGAGGAAGATGGTGAGCAATATCAAAAAAAAATTCCTTCCTATCGATTACCAACAAAATTTATGTAAGCAAGTATAAAACTTTAGGCATAAAGAGATCTATATCTGGGAATACATTGAGGATTTTTTCAAAATGTCCCTCAAAGAAATGATAAAAGAACTGGAGTATCCAAGAGTGGCAAGATACATGAATGGGTTAACAAACCAAATCTAGGATGATATGAGTACACCTTTATTATGTAACATAGATGAATCCTATCAAGTGGATTTAAATTTCGAAGAAAATATTGATATAAAATTGCAGTAGAATTTATGAGGAAAGGGCCCTAGAGGCAAGGGTAGGGCAAGTGCTACAAGAGGTAGTGAAAAGGAGGATGAATCGGCTAGTAAACAAAGAAGCAAAGGAGGAAATGGTACTAGAAGAGGAAGGAGATTTAGAAGAGTGAAATTAAGTATCCTATCAATTATTACAAGTGTGGAGTAGAAGGAAACAAGGCATCAGAATGTCCAAAAAAGCATAATGCAAGGAAAATGAGTGAATCCAAAAAACATGCCACACAGGCTGATGAGGCCCTTGTTGATGGCGTGTTACACCTAAAATATACTCATCATCAGATTCAGTGTATACATCCTTGAAGTCACCTGGACAAAGTATTTTCATCTGGGAGGATTTGCACTCAATCCTGCAATCTTTTGAGAGGTCATCACAGGTTGCACATTAGCAACATGCAACGTCATAGCTTGCTCCACTGCAGGGTGCGACGAGTTCTGTTAATGGGAAAAAATAGCCTATTCGAGATCCTTCTTAAAACTTACCCATTTAGGGGCTTATCCCTGACCTCTAGGGGAGCTGGTACTCGACCCCTAACTCCTTGGGAGGATCCCCTATCTCTCTCCTGCCATCTCTCAACCTATCCTATCCATACCCTATCCATTTAGTCCTATATAAGTGAGGCTCACTCCCATCCCAAGGGGAGGAAGACTATGGTATCTACATGATGGTGAAATCTCTCTTAAGACACCTCCATTCACCTATTGGAGAGCTCATACATCCTTGGAAGGTTATGGCAATTGGCTTGGTCAGAGAAGGGCTACTGCGTTAAGTCTTTGGTTGTAGTTCTATATCTCTATCATGTACTCCTCTATTTGCAGTAATACAAATGCTTTCCACCAATATTGTTCTTATGTGCAATGATATTGTGTACTTTACCTGCTTAACTATTTACTTAGATCACTTATTGTATAGATGTCTTTTACTAGTTTCTCTTGTTTCTTTGTCTTGACAGGTCGTGCAGCTTGGATCTGACGATCGTGGGATGTGGATCAACATTCAGAAGAAAGGATTGTGTAGTAAAAAGGTAAGACATCTAGTACTTGGTCCTTAAGTAGATCTAGGAGATGTGTTTGTAGTCTGTTCTATTTGTTCTAGACTCACATTGAGCTAGGGAGATCCGGCTCGCGTCTGCTTGAGTGGATTGTCCGATAACAAATCTGGCGACCTTCATGCTTTGGGGGAAAATCTGTTACACCCAAAATCTACTCATCATCAGATTCAGTGTATACATCCCTGAAGTCACCTGGACTAAGTATTTTCATCTAGGAGGATTTGCACTCAATCCTGCAATCTTTTGAGAGGTCGTCGCAGGTTGCACATTAGCAACATGCGACGTCGCAGCTTGCTCCACTGCAGGGTGCAACGAGGTTTGTTAATGGGAAAAAATAGCCTATTCGAGATCCTTCTCGAAACTTATCCATTTAGGGGCTTATCCCTGACCTCTAGGGGAGCTGGTACTCGACCCCTAACTCTTTGGGAGGATCCCCTATCTCTCTCCTGCCATCTCTCAACCTATCCTATCCATACCCTATCCACTTAGTCCTATATAAGTGAGACTCACTCCCATCCCAAGGGGAGGAAGACTATGGTATCTACATGCTGGTGAAATCTCTCTTAAGACACCTCCATTCACCTATTGGAGAGCTCATACTTCCTTGGAAGGTTATGGCAATTGGATTGGTTGGAGAAGGGCTACTGCGTTAAGTATTTGGTTGTAGTTCTATATCTCTATCATGTACTCCTCTATTTGCAGTAATACAAATGCTTTCCACCAATACTGTTCTTATGTGCAATGATATTGTGTACTTTACCTGCTTAACTGTTTACTTAGATCGCTTATTGTATAGATGTCTTTTATTGGTTTCTCTTGTTTCTTTGTCTTGATAGGTCTTGCAGCTTGGATCTGACGACCGTGGGACATGGATCAACATTCGGGAGAAAGGATTGCATAGTAAAAAGGTAAGACATCTAGTACTTGGTTCTTAAGTAGATCTAGGAGATGTGTTTGTAGTCTGTTCTATCTGTTCTAGACTCACATTCAGCTAGGGAGATTCGGCTCGCGTCCGCTTGAGTGGATTGTCCGATAACATGGCAAAAATGTGATGATAATTCAGAAGGAGTAGGGGGATAATTTAATGTTCCGGAGAGTGATACTTAAACATGAGAGGAAGATCACGAAGGATCCTTAGCAGAGAAAAATAGTTTTAAAACTAAATGTAAGGTTTAGGGAAAGTGTTGCAATTTGATCATTGATGGTGGTAGTACATAAAATCTGGTGTCCAAAGAGGTCATGGAGAAGTTAAAATTAAAATTTGTATCTCTTATCCTAATCCATATCGGTTTATGTGGTTACAAAATGGACAATGGTGATAGTGACTGAGCAATGCCTGTTAAATTCCAGATTAGGGATTTTAGTGAGCAAGTATTTTGTGATGTTGTAGAGATGGACATGTGCCATGTATTGCTCGGAAGGCCATGCATATTCAATATAAAGGTTTTCCACGATGGGAGAGAAAATATATATGAGTTCACAAAATATGGACAACATCGTACATGTTGAAACCAATGTTGGAGAATGAAGTGACAATACTAGATAAAAGTAGCAAAAAAAGCATTGTTAGTAGTAGCAACAGAGTCATGTTGTGCTCAACCAAAAAAAATTTAAAGGAGAAAAAAGGGACAAAATTTGCTTGGTCATGATGCCAAGGGGAATCTAGGAGGACATGAAAGAAAGTAATCTGCCATCGGAGATTCAATCCTTGTTAAAGGAATTTAAAGAGATTGTTGCAGATGATTTGCCATCATAACTACCTGTAATGCTTGCCTCGGTACATTGACTGACCGTAGACTTGAGGACACTTGCCAAGCGACCCGGCCGAATAAAATCCAGTAATTGGTCCTTTGAATATTGAAAATGCTTGAACGATTGAAGAACGCATGATGATTTGCATGATGACAATGATAAACGAAAACAATGCATTGAATGACAATTATAGAAATTGGTACTTTACTTAATAAATGAATGCTCTACTTAATAATTTGCAAATTTACAAAACGAACGATGACTGAATGTTAGATATGCTCGACTGATTGAGATAGAATGACTGAATGTTAGATATGCTCGACTGATTAAGATAGAATGACTGAATGTTAGGTATTCTCGACTGATTGAGATAGAATGACTGAATGTTAGATATGCTCGACTGATTGAGATAGAATGAATGAATGTTAGATATGCTCGACTGATTGAGATAGAATGACTAAATGTTAGTTATGCTCGACTGATTGAGATAGAATGACTAAATGTTATGCTCGACTGATCGAGATAGAATGATGAATGATAGATATGATTTACTAATTGAGAGAAAAGGATGAATGAAATATATGCTCGACTGACTGAGATATTATGATGGATGATGAAATATTTCATAGTGCAGCACTACTAATGTGCGCTTGAGTGTGTGTGTGTGTGCAGTGGTAGGTAAGACGATTTACCGACTGACCCACAATGGAATTATAGGGGTTGTAAGAACGGAAAGAACACTTAAGGGTACGACGACTTACTATCGACCCTGAATTAGCAATCCATGCACGGGTGAAGCCGTTTCAGCTCACCCAGGGAAGCGTATGCCGTATGGGAAAGGCCATAATGATTTGGTCGCATACGATGAGTTGAGGGGCGCGCAATAAGGAGAGCCGTATCCCTCAACATCCCTTAGTCTCCAAGGAGTGTAGTTGAGAGATTGTGGTAACGGTTCCCGGTCGCTACGCAGTACTCCCCATAAGAAGGAAGAAATAAAACTGTCAGAAGGGCCCGCCGAAGAGGTACCTAGACAAGAACGAGAGAAAGAAAATTAATCAATGGTATAAATGAAAATTTCACATAAGATTTAAGAAATACTTTATTTCATTTTGTTCTATTTGATTAATTTGAATAATTCTATTCAAGATTTTATTTTTGATCGATTTCATTAATTCGAATTATTCATTTTAATTGATTTTATTAACTTGAAAAAGAATTGAAGAGATTGACTTTATTTATATTAAATTTGATTAATTTTTAAGAAAAATTATTATTTATTCAAAAGATTTTATAGATTTTATTATTTTAAATCATTCTATTAGGGATTCTATTTAATTGACTTCATTATTTTGATAAAGAATTGAAATAGGTCATTAATAAAATGATTGTTTTTCTTTTATTATTATTCAAAGATTTTACTTTAATTAAATTTACTATTCATTTAAATTATTTTATAAAGAGGAAATCTAAAATAGATTATACTTTTAGTAAAAGGAATCATATTTTAATTCAATCTTAATTTTAGGAAAAGAAAGAAAAGTAGAAAGCAATAAATCTAACTAAAAGATTGTTAAGTAAACTAAATGAGAACCAAAAGAGAAGTAGAACTCTTCTACACCTAACTCCCACTGATCTAGGGATTTAGGTGCACATTAAAGACATTAAGAAGACACATGTGTTTGAGAATATTGGAAATTAAAATATTAAATTAAATTAAATATGTGCATGGACAGACACATGGCACATAGGCTTTTGCTATATAATGAAGGAGGAGGAGGGAAGGGGATCTCTTGCTCCCTAATGCTGGATGGTCATCATAATCTTGGATTATGTTATGATCCTTGGAGTTGGGATTAGCCGGAATGAGGATTGGGAGGCTAGATTGTGTGTTCTTACGACCCCATTAGCTCAGGGGTTCAGGGTTAAGAAGAATAACCTCGATATGGTAGGGAGGTCAACCGAGGGGTCACTCGGTACTTCGTCAGGAGATTGGATTGGATCGTGTGGAAACCACTTCGAGGACTCCATCGATTCGCTGGATCAACTGTCGAAAATAGGTTTGAAGTATTTTTATTTTATTTATTTTGCTAAATCTTTTTGAGAATGAATAAATCTGAGTATATAGTTTTATATATTGACATTCATGTACTACAATAGATAGAACTAGATCTGTGGCTTCTATATCTTCTTCAAAAAAATTCATACTAGAAGTTATTTTTGGGGACCCCGAAATGGGGGTCCCTACACTACCTCCCCTGTAGAGTATTTCACACCAAATTGACTTGATACTAGGTTCAAGTCTTCCCAGTAAGGAACCTTATCAGATGAATTGAGAAGAAAGTGAAGAAGTGAATTGAAAAGTGCAGGATTTGCTTGAAATATGACTGATAAGGGAAATTCTAAGTCCTTGTGATGTGCCAACAGTGTTGACACAAAAAACGTGGTGAATGCAGAATGTGCACAAATTCATGAGCAATAAATAAGATCAATATCAAGTATAAGTTCCCCTTACCAAGGATGGATGATCTTATGGATTGTTTGAGTGTAGCCAATCACTTTTTGAAGATAGATGTGAAAAGTGTGTACCATCAAATTCGAGCAAGGGAAGGTGATGAGTGGAAGACAATCTTCAAGACAAAGGATGGACTATTTGAGTGGTTAGTCATGTTGTTCAGTTTGACCAATGCTCCCATCACTTTTATGAGACTTATGAATTGTTATAGCTTGAAATGACACCTCTCTGTCCGTGACGACACTTGCTTCCCTTGGTCGCATGACGACACTTCTTGAGATCAAGTTCAGTCACACAACAGAAAATTTGTGGATGGATGAGTCATTTAGGACACTAAAAATGGTTGAAATTACCTCATTATTGACCCATTTGCTGCTTATGACCCTCAGGAACATTTTTTCAGACCAAATCATCTCCTGAAAATGAGCAGAAAAGCCTGTTTTTGGCCCTTTTTTTTACATGAGCACTACTCTACCTTAATAAAATAGCGTGTGTACCCTACTCTAGCGTAAAATAGTAATTCTCAACCCTCTTGAGCACTACTCCATTGTGAAATAGTAGCGTACACCCCTGTTTTGGTCAAAATTTCAAAATTTGAGTAAGTTAAGTTGGTTGGGAAACCTCCTGAGCAGTTATAACTTCTTTTCCTATCCTTCAATGACTATATAAGGAGGGTAGAAGGGCCATGTGAGGGGACCAAGCCTATAACAAAGTTATGTTGGAGGAATGGAGACCCTCATCCCCCTCTCTTGTGCTTCAGTTTTGGTAAACCCTAGCACAGTTGATTAGAGGCTGGAATCCTTGGAGAACAGAAGCAGGAGACCTTGAATCGAGGTTTCGTGAAGTGACAAGCTTGAAAGAAGGTATAACTTTATGTACTTGCTTTCATTCATTAATAAAGATTAGACGTTCTTCTCTTTCCAAATATGACCTAGTTGTGTGTGTCTCAGATTTGATTACATTTTGTTTATAATCTGATGTCTTCTTCTATTATGAATATCAGTCTTATGTATGTAGTCAAATGTGTTTGAGAAAGGTATCAAGTTGTTTTGCAGGTCTAGACATTGCGGCACTGGATAAGCATTGAAGAGTGAGGGAGGCAAAGCTAGGATCAACCTTCTGAATGAGGTGCCTACATCTCTAAACCCTAATCTCTTCACTTATTTGTTGTACTTGCAGAATGCTTGTAAGTCTATCTTTATCACCGTAAGTTGGTAGTTTCTCCCCTGAACTATAGGTGCATTTTCCCCACAACAGAATGGCGACCATACTGGGGAATGCCTAACTGCTTAGGGGTATCCAAGGTCATTTATTCAGTCTTGTTTGGTGGTCTTTGTTCATTTTCTTGATTAGGATCAGTTAGTAGGCTCTATTTGACCCTCCTTGTCTCTTACAGACCCTTCCCAGCCCTTGCAAACCCTTGTGGACCCAGGTGTGGGGGTTTTAACCCCATTTTTCAAAGTTTTTCCACCTGTACGCTACTGTTTGTACAACACAGTAGCGCCCATATGCTACTTTTCCTCTACACAGTAGCGCCCATCCTGCTATGGGCACTGGTATGCCTCATACACAGTAGCGCCCACAATCTGGGTTTGATTTTTTTGAGTTTTTGGGTTGTGGACCCAAATCTAGGGGCTGTGGCTGCATTTTTGGGGGTCCCTGATGACCCTAGATCTGTGTTAAACCACTGTAAGTGGTCTCCCATCCTTGTATTGATCCTACATTCATGATTTGAACCTCTTTTGATCAATTTGGGCTTGTTTGGAAAGTTTTGGGGCTTGTTGACCCAAGTTGGGGGGTTGTGGACCCGTTTGGTGTTATGTACCCTAATTTGTGTCTAACTGAACCTGCTTACCCCATTTCCACTGGATTTGAAACCTCTTGAGTCTTCTTGACCCTGTTTGTATCTATTTGAGTGAAATTTCTCTTTTAGATTGGTTTTTAATCCTCCCTTATGCTTTTAAGTTTTCTTTTGTAGTGAAAGCTCAAGTGTTTTGGCTATTGTTCAAGACCTTGTTTGCATTGTTTATGTGCAGACCTGAATTTACCAAACCATACTTCTTTGTAGGTCATTTTCTTCGTTTGGGTCTAAAAGTAGTTTTTGTACTCTTTTCCCAATGGTTGGCATGCTTACATCAATAAGAATTTGAAAGTCATATTTGGTAGCTTTTACTGTTTCATAAAGAGAACCTGAAAGTTTCTTTGCTTTGCTTTGATAGTAGGTTAGTTTCAGTTTTGTTTCTTACCTTTGAAAGCATAAATAAATTTGATTTATTTTCTGAATAGAGTACCTTGCAAGTGGCTTAAAAGATTTTAGAGTGCTTTGCATCAAAAATAACAAGTTTTCTTTTGCATACCTATTTGCTTGAGTAGCTGCATTCTTAGGTTTTGAGTTTAATTTTGTACATTTAGACTTTATTTTTACCTCTTTTGCATTCGAAATATTAAAAATTGCATTTTCATATGCATTCTAGATCATAATTTTAAGACTTGCATTGAAAAGAAAAGATTTGTTTGGTGGTAAATATTTCATTTTCAGTACTCTATCTCTATTATAACCACTCTCACACACCCACTACCTTTTTGAGTAAGCAAGTAACCTTTAAAATGAACTCTAATAAAATGTACTAGCAACATTTTCTTTTCTAGGTTACACTACACCAACTAGTCTTGGTTAGGATCTTGGGTTTAAAACACCTTAAACCACCCAAGATCACACATTACGCAAAAATCGTAGTTGGACTATCACAGGTAAACCCACTTCATTCAAAGCTTTCCTGGGATCTATGCAGTAGGTCTTGTGAGATCATATTGTTGGGAATACTCCTCCTACTTTCTGTTTCGAGCATATACCAGGATTGGATCGCGTTTGGGGACTCTTTTGAGTTTCGGGCTCAGTTACCCTGCCCACGCCTTCTGATTCGACCAGAGACTGTTCCCCCAGGAGTTTTCGGTGTGGTGGTATCCTTAGTATCTGACCATAGGTTCATACACAGGTGACATCGGAGGGTATATCTGTTGTACCTAGGACAGACGTGGGAGGAAATCCCTTGCAGGTCTTTGGGAGGGCGGTTGGGTGATTCCAGCACTTGCACCCTTAGTCATTGTATTGTGGACCCCGGGTAACTGTTCTTCATCCTTAGTTGATCTGTTCTGGGCCCTCACCATCCCAGACTCTTCTCCAGAACGCATCTGTTTGCCTGGTTTGATTTACCTAGGACCTTTTTTAAGTGGTGTTCTCTTTGTGCTACTTGTTTTAGTTTGCCTTAGAGAACTTCTTGTTCATTTGAGCAGGAAACTATGTTTAGCGTTCTGGCGAGTGCGAATCAAGGTACCCCTATTTCGGGGGATCCTTGTGCTGTTCAATTCATTGGAAACATTGGTGCTCCCTTAATGGCTACTCTGAATCTTCCTAGATTCACTATTGGGCTGCCGGTTTGGTTGTTTTCCACTCTGAATTCCTTGCATGCTCCTGACACTTCTTCTGTAAGCATCTCAAATCAAGAGAATCAGAACCCTATGCCTCCCTTGCCAGTAACATCTTCTCCTCCTCCTTCTACCTCATGTGGCAAAAGTAGAAATACTAGTAACCAACAGTCTAAAAGGAATAGATGGAGGAAGAATGGGAAGAAGATGCCAAAACAAGGGGGCATCAACCCAGCCTTTGTAAGTCATGCTGGGGACAAGCACCCTGCCCCTGCAAGTCATGCAGGGGGCACCCACCCAGCCTCTGGAGGTCATGCTGGGAGAAAAAATTTAGTCACTAAAAATCATACTGAAAGTTTGTCTTCAACCACTGTCAGTCATGTTGGGGACATGTCATTGATCACTGCTAGTCATGTTAATGACAAGTCACCAGTTCCTGTGAGTCATACTGGAGACAACAGATTAGCCGCTGCAAGTCATGCTGAGGGAGTTGACATTGTCAACAAACCAAACAAACAGAAGCTTAAATTCCCTTACAAGTTTTGTGATGGAGCCCACCTTACTTACGTGTGCCCTGTACTTCTAGAAGTGCAAAAAGTGTGGTCCTTAGTTCAAAAGTCTTCTGATTCTAAGCAACCAGCCACTACAAGTCATGCTGGGGCAAGCTATTAGCCAATGCTAGTCATGCTGAGAGTACTGATGTTGTAAAGGAGTCTCAACCTATAGGATGAAAACCAAAGTTCCCTTGTAAACTTTGTAAGGGAGATCACCTTACTCACCGATGCCTTGCCATTCCAGAGGCATGAAGAGTGTGGTCCATGTCCGAAGGAACCTCTGTTCCTGAGTTTTCTATAGATTCCCTACAGTCAAATGCACCTTTGGTTGATAAAGTGGCTGAACCAATGCAATCTTTGGTCGACCCCACTCTTCCTTCGGAGAGTGAAGTGATCGAATCGATGCAATCTTCGATTGATCCCATCAGTCCTTCGGAGATCGATGCACCTACTGTTGAAGTCTTCTGCATTACCAGTTTGGATGTTCCTGAAAAAGGGGGAACTTCATATGTGCCATGTGAGCCCCTACCAAGCCCTAGGATTGTTTCCTTTGATTGGAATAGTCTAGTTGAGCCTCGTCTTCCTTCTTTGACACCTTTCCAGATAAAGGTTGATATCGGGAACCATACAGTTGACCGATGCATTGTTGATGAAGGAACTTCTGTTAGTATCTTGTCCGCTTATGCTTGGAGAGATTTGGTTTTCCCTAATGTTATTCCAGCTCTTAATTGGTCGTTGAACTTCGATAGAAGACCTAGTGAACCGATCGGATTCCTCCGTCAGGCACCTGTTACCTTGGGTGGAAAAACAGTCTTAGTTGATTTTATGGTTTTAAAGGACCCTGTGGACTTTGATATGATCCTTGGGTGTGATTACGTTTATGCTATGCATGCTGTGGTGTCTACGCTCTTTCGTGTGATTTATTTTCCTCATAACGAAAGCATCGTCACTATCGACCAGCTTGCATTCGTTGATCCTCCTTATTACCCAACTGTAGACCAGTCTGATCCCTCGTCATTAGGCACTACTATGTCACATGGCGCTTATGTGGCATATTGTTCCTTGATTTCAACTGCTACTGAGAAGAATTCTCTGAGTTCATGCTTACCTTCTCGGGACTTGGTCCCAACTTTTGACCAAGTGACACCTCCATCTGAATGTTTAGATATGTGTTCTATCTGGGATGATATGCTTCCTTCCGATGAAGTTTTCCTAGATTCTATAGTAGAGTCTGCCATTCATTTGGATGTTGATCCGGTTGCAGTCATGTCCAGCCCCGGTTTGACCTTAAAGTCTGATCTTCCTACTATTGAGTCTTTGGACTCTCCTATAGATCCACAAATCGGTGTTCCTGCTGAGTTTGATTATGCTTCTAGAATTTTCAACTCCCGTGATGATGAATTTGTTTTTGTAGATTCCATCATGTCCTTCAACTTTGATCTTCATCCTGAAGTCGATCTTGTTGATTGTAAGTCCTTGGGCTTGGGTACCATAGAGTCTTAATTTGAAAACTCTACCTTGTTTATGCCTGTTGTTGATGATAGTGAAGTTGAAAGTATTTGTACCGTAGTGAATTGTATCGGGTCTTTCTTTACATATGTTTTAGATATGATCCTGGTACAAATGTTTCTTGGAGACAGGATTCTTAGCTGGATTTATACTTGCTTATTGGTCTCTTTTGACACCTTGTGCGACCTTGTCAGGTATATTCGGAACATTGCATATAGGTTTAGGATTCCCATAGGGTCAAACTTTTTGGATATTGGTGTGTTAGCCATCTCTTTATGAATCATGCACCAGTCCGACAGCAGAGCCTACCTAACATGGGTCACCCTAGTCAGCACCCTTATGTCATTTTGGTGCCCATGCTGAGTTTTTCTCATAGGCTTGGGAGCCTTTTTAGATTTACCATGACTTTGAGAAGAAGCCTCATATCTTTCTTCCTCATATATTTCTGGCCATCCCTGATAAGGCTCCCATCTTTGTGTTTGAGTTGCATATGCATCTGTTATGATCTCGCTTGCGCTAATGAGCCTAAAGCCGGCTTCCACGCTTTTAGCTTGTTATATAAGCCTCCATCTCTGATCTCATTTCCGCTAAGCCTTGTATCATTTTGCATTCACAGTTTGACACCTTTTACCTGGAGGAGACACACCCTGAGTGTCCTTATCTTGCTCATGTTCCTTGCATTAGGCATAGCTTTGTTCCATGCACTTGGAGCTAGTCTCGCATGTCCTTGACACTCGTCTCCTCCCATTTCGAGCATTCTTCCACCTTTACTTCGAGCTCGTTAAAAACAGTAAGTAGATTTTGAGCATTCTTCCACCCTTACTTCGAGCTCGTTAAAAACAGTAAGTAGGTTTCGAGCATTCTTCCACACTTACTTCGAGCTTGTTAAAAACAGTAAGTAGGTTTCGAGCATTCTTCTTTTACTTCGAGCTCGTTAAAAAAAGTAAGTATGTTATGAGCAATCTTCCACCTTCCCTTCGAGCTTGTTAAAAACAGTAAGGAAGCTATGAGAATTTATTTCATCTTCAGTTCGAGCTCGTTAAAAACAGTAAGGAAGTTATGAGCATTTTTCTATATCTCCTTTGAGCTCGTTAAAAACAGTAAGGAGGTCATGAGTTTACTTTTTCGGACTCGTTAAACCTTTACGGAAAACATCCCTATGGAGTTCTTTTAAGCCCTTTTCAGACTCCTTAAATAGGAAAAGTTTGCCGAGCATAGTTGTCTTTTCGGGCTCGTTAAAATAACTGAACCGACATCCACTTAGGTATAGAATTACCCCTTTTCCGGGCCTTGGTGGATAATTTACGGAAAAGGTATACTCTAGGTATACTTTGGTATGCGCTAGAAGAGTTCTTCTTCCATTATTTTACACTTTTTTGGGGAAGGAGACTAACTTTATGAAAAAGGACCTTTGGAGTCATCTTTAGGGTTTTCAGACTCTCGAAATGTGAAAACACCAAGCGAGCATTCACCTACTCGGGCTCGATGTGAAATCCATGAGATGGTGTGTAGAGGACTGTTTAAGTTTTTCAATTCTATAAACAAGAAAACACCGCCGAGCACATACCAATCTGGGCTCGATATAAAATCCACGGATAGGTGTATAGAGGACTATTTAAGTTTTTCAACTCTATAAGCAAGAAAACACCGCCGAGCACAGACCAATCCGGGCTCGATATAAAATCCATGGATAGGTGTATGGAGTTTTCTTCTAGGTTTTTCAGACTCCTTAAATATGAAAATACCGTCGAACATGCTTTAGTTCTTTGTCAAGCTCGTTAAAAAATGAAAAAGGAAAGAGAAGGGAAGAATGTTAAAATATCTTTCAATATGATGGCAGCAAGTCAACTATCTCCTTGAACAAAGCACCTGTTTTGAGTCTATCAAACAAGTTGGGTTCTAGTGTTGGCCTTAGGATAAACCTGATATCAGAGTTCTTACTCCTTCGTTTGGTTAGTCTTCCAATCATATGGAGAATCTGTTAATGTCTCCTACATTGCAGATTTGTATCATGGTCTCTTTGTGTTCAAAGCTTCCTAAGTCACTCTTGTGTTGTGCTCACTGTTCAAGGATATAACCTGTGTCGGTCATTCTGCAGTTGCCTTTACCTCATGTGTCGGCCATTCCTTGGTGTCAGTATGTTTCATCATGTGTTCAGTCCTACTCCGAATCAGCTCATACCTGTTGAGTGTCCCTCGTGTTGGATGATAGAGGATGCATTAAGGCCTCCCTTCCAATGGACTTCTTCCCATCGACTTCAACTCATTATACTCTGGGAATGAAGTTTAGAGTTTTAGTTAGTACCTTGGGGATTGCAGTCATTAGTGGCAGTTTCCCTCGCTATTGGATAGATGGGAATACATCAATGTCTCATGTTCGATGGATTCTTCAAGTGTTCAACGGAAAGACCATTTATTCGCACTTGCTTGAATGTACTAGGTACCTTGGGTTCCATTTTCATTATTGATGGACACCCTCGCATTTGTTAACGGTATACATCAATGACCGGTAATCAAACAATACCTCCCATGTTCGACATCGACTCATTTATTCACATGGATAGGTTTGTACATTGGGTTTTTTTTGGATGAAGACCTTGGGATCCTCAATAGCATCACCTCATTTATGTATCACCCAAGTTGTGCAAGACTGAGCCACACTCTTTTTGGCTCTTGATGAGACATAGATCCAGCTTGTTCTCTATGGCTACGTTCTCCAGTTTTGACATAGATCCACCTTGTATTTATGTGGCTATGTTTACAATTATGTTCCTCATGGATCCATGCTTGTATTCTAGTGGCCATGATATATGCATCAGTATTTGGATCATTATTGTATCCTCTTGGAGGTCATGTTCCACCATTTAAACATGGACAGTTACCCCAAGGATAAGTTTGTCTGACATTGCCTTTGCTTTCAAGTACTTCATTTGAGCCTATGATTCTTGGTTTCTCTGTTCCTCCATGATTCAACTCTTTGTTATTTATAATGTATTTCGGCCATCGTTTCCCGCACTCCCTCTAACCTCATACATTAGGGGGCATCTATTATAGCTTGAAATGACACCTCTCTGTCCGTGACGACACTTGCTTCCCTTGGTTGCATGACGACACTTCTTGAGATAAAGTTCAGTCACACAACAGGATATTTGTGGATGGAGGAGTCATTTGGGACACTAAAAATGGTTGAAATTACCTCATTCTTGACCCATTTGATGTTTATGACCCTTAGGAACATTTTTCCAGACCAAACCATCTCCTGAAAATGAGCAGAAAAGCCTGTTTTTGGCCATTTTTTTCACATGATCGCTACTCTACCTTAACAAACTAGCGTGTGTACCCTACTCTAGTGTACAATAGTAGCGCTCAACCCTCTTGAGCGCTACTCCACTGTGAAATAGTAGCGTACACCCCTGTTTTGGTCAAAATCTTGAAATTTGAGTAAGTTAAGTTGGTTGGGAAACCTCCTGAGCGGTTATAACTTCTTTTCCTATCCTTCACTGACTATATAAGGAGGGTAGAAGGGCCATGTGAGGGGACCAAGCCTATAACAAAGTTATTCTGGAGGAATGGAGACCCTCATCCCCCTCTCTTGTGCTTCAGTTTTGGTAAACCCTAGCACAGTTGATTAGAGGCTGGAATCCTTGGAGAACGGAAGCAGGAGACCTTGAATCTAGGTTTCGTGAAGTGCCCAAGCTTGAAAGAAGGTATAACTTTATGTACTTGCTTTCATTCATTAATAAAGATCAGACGTTCTTCTCTTTACAAATATGACCTAGTTATGTGTGTCTCAGATTTGATTACAGTTTGTTTATAATCTGATGTCTTCTTCTATTATGAATATCAGTCTTATGTATGTAGTCAAATGTGTTTGAGAAAGGTATCAAGTTGTTTTGCAGGTCTAGACATTGCGGCATTGGATAAGCATTGAAGAGTGAGGGAGGCAAATTTAGGATCAACCTTCTAATGAGGTGCCTACATCTCTAAACCCTAATCTCTTCACTTATTTGTTGTACTTGTAGAATGCTTGTAAGTCTATCTTTATCACCGTAAGTTGGTAGTTTCTCCCTTGAACTATAGGTGCATTTTTCCCACAACATGAATGGAGTCTTGAAGCCATTTTTGGGGAAGTTTGTTGTCTTGTACTTGGATGACACTATGATCTTTAGTATAACCAAGGAAGAACATTTGGTCTGCATGTGAGAAAGGTGTTTCAGTGGTTGAAGGAAGAGGAACTATTGATAAATTTGAAGAAGTGTACGTTTCAGAAAGAGGAGTTAGTATAATTGGGTTTTGTGGTTTCTAGTGAAGGATTTAAAATATATCCTGAAAATTTAAGGACCATTTTGGATTGTCCAACACCTAAATGAATCTTCGATGTGAGAAGCTTCCATGGTTTGACAAGCTTCTATAGGAAATTTATTTGAAAATTTAGTGAGATTTGTGCACCCCTTACATAATGTATGAAGAAAGGGACTTTCCTATGGACTGTAACAACAATGAATTCATTCTTAAATCTAAATAAGAAGGTAATGAAACAACCGGTTTTGGCACTTCCATATTTTAATAAAGTGTTTCAGGTTGACTGTGATGCAAGTGGGGCAATGATTGGAGGGATTTTGAGCCAAGAAGGAAGATCGATAAAAAATTTCAGTGGGAAATTGAATGAATCCAATAAGAAGTAATTTATGTACAACCAAGTGTTCCATGCTATTGTACAAGCCTTGAAGAAATGGAACATTACTTGCTTCCGAAGGAGTTTATCTTACTTACTAATCACAAGGCACTACCGTACAAAAATAGTCATGGTAAGTTAAATCAAAAGCATTCAAAATGGGTAGAATTTTTGCAAAGTTACTTGTTTGTCTTGAAACATAGGTTTGGGAAATCAAATAGAGTTTTAGATGCATTAAGCTAGAGAATAATGTTGTTGAATACTTTTTCAGTAGAAGTTGTTAGCTTGGATTGTATGAAATATTTGTATGTAGAGGACATAGATTTTGCAGAAACATGGAAGGAATGCAAGGAACCCTGAATTATGGACATAAAGTTGTATCTGGATTTCCACATCCATGAGGAGTTCTTATTTAAGAATCAGAAATTATGCATTCCCTGTAGCTCACTAAGATTGAACCTTGTAAGAGAGTTGCATAGTGTGGGTTTGGGTGGACATTTTGGTGTTGATAAGACCACACCATTGGTGAAGGAAAGACAATTTTGTCCCAACATCAAGAAGGATGTCATAAAATTTGTGGAGTGTTGTAGATTTTGTCAATTGGAAAAGGGATGGAGTCAAAATACCAGGCTATATACCCCATTGTCGATTCCTGTGAGATAATGGGAAGATGTAAGTATGGACTTCGTTTTGGGACTTCCTAGGACATAAAGAGGCCGCGATTCTGTGATGATTGTGGTGGATAGGTTATCGAAGATGGCACATTTCATATTGTGCAAGAAGACAAATGATGCTATTAAGGTGGCTACATTATTTTCAAAGAGATTGTGAGGTTACATGGACTGCGGAGAAGTATTACTTTTGATAGAGATACAAGGTTCTTTGGACATTTTTGGAGAGTAATTTGGAAGAAGATGGGTTCCAAATTGATGTACACTTCATAGTATCATCCAAAAACATACATACAAATCAAGGTGGTCAATCGAATTTATTGAGGGGGTGGAATTAGTAAATATAATTTTCACTCTTTCAAGTATATAAAAGGACACTGCAGCTGGGAAGAACGAGCACTACAAGACCAAATACCCAAGGTACTCAAGCAGATCCTAAAGGATAAAAAAAGTTTACGAATACTATCAATGCCATTGGAAATCAAGAACCAAAATCAAGGAGAGGAAATCTCCTAGCCCTTTCAAGTTGATTACAAATATAAACTGAGACATGCTAGAAATTGGAAAATAATCCAATAATACATGATAAAGTATATATAGTTGACATTTGACCATTTATAAAACCAGACAAACATAACTTCTTATGGTTATTTTAAATGCAATCACTATAATTGTTTTGAAAATGAAAAATAGTTTGAATGCGTTAGAATAGCTTTCCAACATCATTTGTCCCAGAGTAAAAAAAAAAAACAATATGCAAGTCATACTAGATAGGCATGCCTCTTTCACTTTAGAACGTACACTATGAGGCTTGAGTTTCCTAGGTGCTTTATGATGGGTTCTTCTAGAATTTTTTACATCTCTATAAGAATAGATTAAAAAAATGAAATGAGAAAATACAAATAAGGCATAACTTAATAACAAACAAAAAAAAACCGAACAATTTGATAAATAACACAACTCCATCATTTAAAAAAAAAAATGAAATGAGAAAATACAAATAAGGCATAACTTAATAACAAAAAAAAAAAAAACCGAACAATTTGATAAATAACACAACTCCATCATTTAACACATTAGCAAGAGAACCTTGGAGAAATGTTATTGGCTTCCATATCTAGATTGGACTAGTTGTCTGATATAAGATGGGAATCTTGAGAGCTTGAATCACATTCAACAATAGTTCGGTCACTTCCATCAGGATCAGTTGGAACACACTTGATTTTGTAATTGAGGGACTCTGATGCAACTTTTGGTAAGTGAACTTGTTTTGAATGGTGGTTCTGACCATCACTTTTGTCCTTCTTAAGTGTTACTTTTGTTAATCTAGGTGCCTTCGGCTTCAAACTATTAGGGTAATCAAATCCTTTTTGGTTTTCCTTGTCAGCATTCTCTATTGTTAGACAAACAAAAGCATTATAAGCTTTGTATGGGAATGATGACCCTGATCATTGGCATCAACATAAAGTTTCAACACCTATGCAATGTTGCGTGGAAGTAATATAAATGAAAATTGAACTTCCATACATGAATATAAATATGAGTACAAATGGAATTAAGAAATACTTAAATTAGCATACTTGTTATAACTCAGATTACGATATGCTTATTATTAGCTAAAATCGACTAAAGAAATAGTTGGACTGACCTGTCACATCCTATTGTGCAGTGAGCTTAGAATTAAAAAGACTGACTCCAGCTGCCACCTCCATGCTTCTATAGATGTTCATCAAGGCATCCATATGTGGATTTGGCAATGCCTTTGCTCAAAATACAGTTAATCAACAATATCAAAACTTAAAGGTAACACTCTATGTTCGAAAACAAAAAAACATAGCAAGAATAAGAGGAAAATGCAAAGAATGGATGCATGTCAAGCTAATATAATACCTCTCTGCCCCACTAGAATTTTACAAACAGGGCATGATGAATTTTTCTTTAGGTTAGACACAATGCAGTAACTTCATACACCACATCCTTACCAAATTATCATTTTTTGTCAGGAAGGCTAATTGTTTACCGAAGAGGACGGGAGAGCCTAAAACTTATCATAAAAAAATTGTCTTGATCATAAGATGCAGAAATTATAAAACATGGACCCCTAACAATGTATATCGTTTCTATGGTCATATCAAATTGATGACTGATCAAATGCCAAGACATGCAGGGCACATGTAGTAGTTTCTTGTTCTTCATACTTTACCAAGCAAATCTCATACCTCTAGCATATCGTTTGTTGAATATTGTAACTTCTAAGAATATTATATTTGTACATTAATTATTCCGGAGATGTTTCATTCCTCCGAGGTAACCCTACTATGTATCTGGAGATGTTTATTCCTCCAGGAGTTGATATTAACTAGGGTTATTAGACCCACCATGTGTGGGTCGGCCCTGCAGTTATATTTTAGGGGTTATTAGACTTCTCCAGGTGAGGTCGGCCCCAACAGTCTTTTAGTGAGTTGAAAGTCAAGTATAAATAGAGGAGGTGATCTCCTCATTAGATCATTCACTCACTTGTGGAAGAGTGCGCACTAGTTGAGGAGATCTGCTAAGGAGTCAAGGAGAAGGAGCACATCTTTGTATTTTGGTTGATCATCTTATTGAGGAAAGCTTTACTGGGTTTTCTACCCCATGAGGGTTTCCCAGGATATATTGTGTGTTATCTTGTGATTATGCTTCTTTCAGTGATCTTGCTTGGCTATTTGGTTTAAACTTAACATGGTATCAGAGCTAGACTGAATAGGACATCTTTCACAAGGTAAGATTATCTCTCTCTCCCCTTTTGGTGAAGTTAGGGTTTTCAGCCCAAAGTTGGTATTATTGATTTTTGGTTGCATGGCTGGAAAGCCCTCCTCAAGAGCTTTCTTTTAAGCCCTAGATCGAACTTTTTGGTTGGGTAGAACTCCGGGAATTGCAAACCCTAATTCTACCAAAAGTGCGATACGTCAGATTTTGGTTTCAGAAAAAAGTTGTAATTTTTTATTTCTGATTACATGGCTGGGTAGCTCTTCTCAAGAGCATTCTTTTGAGCTATAGATCGAACTTTTTGGTTGGGTAGAACTCCGGGAATTTCAAACCCTAATTCTACCAAAAGTGCGATAAAATTCTGCTCCAGATTCCGGAAAAGTAAAAGGTAACTTTCCAGGTAAGTCTACTCTGTCTCTTGGACTCCCCCAAGAGAAGATGGCTCCAAATACTAAGCTTGAAGACAAGCTAGAAGGCATAGAGAATTTCCGAGCATGGAAATACAGAATTGGTTTAATTCTCGAGGAGAATGATCTTGCTCATTATGTCAAGGAGGAAGTTGCAGAACCAGAAGAAGATGAAGCCAAAGAGAAACACAGGAAGGATCTGATTAGGGCAAAGAGAATCATAGCTGATTCCATTAAAGACCACTTGATTCCACAAGTGTCTTCCAAGAAGACTCTAAAGGAAATGTATGATGCCCTAGGAAGAATGTATGAAGGAAAGAACATCAATAGGAAGATGAATCTAAGGACTCAGTTGAAGAATACCAAGATGCACAAAGGAGAATCCATTCAAGACTACTTCTCAAGAGTCCATCAAATCAAGGAACAACTAGATGCAATTGGTGATACTCTTGATGAGGATGAACTAGTGATGACTGCTCTTAATGGCCTCACTAGATCTTGGGAATCCTTCATTCAAACCATGTGTGCTAGGAAAGAAAGCATGAAATTTGATATAGTATGGGAGGATTGTGTTCAAGAAGAAGCTAGAGTTGCCAACAGAGAAGCTCTTCTCAAAGAAGATGACCAAGCTTTGGCCACCCATACCAAAAGAAGAAGAACAGGCCATCTCAAGAAGGTTGACCACAAAGGATCTCAACACTTCTCTAAAAGGAGAAAAGGACCATTTCCAGTAAGAGATTATTCCACAATCAAATGCTATACCTGTGATAAGCCAGGACACATCTCCAGATTTTGTCCCTCTCAAAAGAAGAAGTTTGCCCACAAAAGACACCATGCTCATATGGCAGAAAATGATAGTGAAGAAGAAGAAGGGGAAGAAGATGAAGAAGAAGAAGAGGTAGAGGTAAAGCCTAAAAGGAAAAGAAACAAGGTGAAGAAAGAAGATCCAGAAGAATATGTTCTATTCTCTGCACTCTCTGGATCTGTATCTCCTGGAGAAGATACATGGCTAATTGACAGTGGTGCCTCCAAGCACATGACAGGTCAAAGGAAGACCTTCTCAAATCTTGAAGAAAAGTCTTCCTCACAAAAGGTATCTCTAGGAGATGATTACCAATATCCCATCAAAGGAATTGGTGAAGCTAGCTACAAACTAGATTCTGGAACACCCTTGAAGATGAAAGACATCTTATATGTACCAGGTTTAAAGAAGAACCTTCTCTCTATTTCAGCACTAGATAAGAAAGGTTTTAGAGTAGCCTTCATAGATGGACAAGTACTCATGTGGTCCAAAGGAAAGACAATTAAAGATGCAGTTGTTATTGGTGAAGAAGAAGGAGGTCTCTATAAACTCAAAGGCCATCCAGAAGCTGCCCTTGCACATGAGATCTCTAGCCCCAGTGAGCTATGGCATAGAAGATTAGCTCACATCAATTATAAAGCCTTACCCTATGTAAGCAAGGTAGTCATAGGTTTACCAGATTTGAAAACTGATCATGATGGCTCATGTAAAGGATGTAAGAAAGGGAAAAATATCAAGAACCCCTTTCCAAAGAGTGAAACAAAGACTAAGAACATTTTAGAGCTCATACACTCAGATGTATGTGGACCTATGCCCACCACTTCCTTAAGTGGGTTTGAATACTATCTTTCATTCATTGATGACTTTTCAAGGAAAACTTGGATATACTTCCTGAAAGGTAAGAATGAAGTCTTTGGAAAATTCAAAGAGTTCAAGGCTCTAATAGAAAATCTATCAGACAAGAAAATCAAAACTCTCAGAACAGATAATGGCGGAGAATTCACCTCAAAGGATTTTGAGGACTTTTGCAAAGAAGTTGGGATTAGAAGGGAACTAACTACTCCTTATAATCCCCAACAAAATGGGGTGGCTGAAAGGAAAAATAGAACAATCATGGAAGCTGTGAAGACCATGATCCATGACCAAGATCTTCCCATGTACTTATGGGCTGAAGCAGCCAAAACTGCAGTTTATGTGCAAAACAGATTATCTCACAGTGCCCTTGAATTCAAAACTCCAGAAGAAGTGTTTACAGGTAAGAAGCCTGAGGTAAGTCATCTTAAAATATTTGGGTGTCCTGTGTACATCCACATTCCAAAAGAAAAGAGAACCAAGTTGGATCCCTCAGGTAAGAAGGGAATATTTGTTGGTTATTGTGAAACTTCCAAAGTATTTAGAATCTACATACCAGGTTTCCATCATATAGAAATAAGTAGAGATGTAACCTTTGATGAGGAAGCAGCTCTCAAGAAATCCAGAAAGTGTCAACTCGAAGAAGTTTATGAAGAAGATTCATCACCCAGGATTTCAGAGACTGTTCACATCCCTGAAGAAGTTACACCAGAAGATCATGACATGATGGAACCACAAGAACCCCCTGTTGCAGAATTATCCAGGAAGAGAAGACCAGCATGGGCTAGAGACATTATTCAAGGAGCTGAAAGATATGGTGCTCCTGAAGGCTCCACTAGAGAAAGGAAGAAGCCAAAATTGGTATCCAACTACATGGCCTTAATGTGTGATCTTGTGGATCAACTACCTACTAGCTATGAAGAAGCAGCTCAAAAGAAAGAATGGGTAGAAGCAATGACTGAAGAATACCAGTCAATAATGAAAAATGATGTTTGGGATATTGTTCCCAAACCGAAAGATAAAAGTGTGGTTTCTTCCAAATGGATTTTCAAAATAAAACATGCCGCAGATGGAAGCATCGAAAAATACAAAGCAAGATTTGTAGCCAGAGGATTCTCTCAGAAGGAGGGAATTGACTATGAAGAAACTTTTGCACCTGTTGCCAGGTATACTTCAATTAGAACTATCATGGCACTTGCATCCATGATGAAGTGGAAATTACACCAAATGGATGTTAAGACAGCTTTTCTGAATGGTGTAATTGAAGAAGAAGTATACATAGAGCAACCTCAAGGGTTTGAGGTTAATGATGGAAGAACTCATGTTTGCAAATTGAAGAAGGCATTATATGGGTTGAAACAAGCTCCAAGGGCTTGGTACGGAAGGATTGACAATTTCTTAACTAGCATGGGCTTTACCAAAAGTAAAGCTGACCCAAATCTTTATCTCAAAGTGATGGATGATGAACCAGTGATATTGCTGTTATATGTAGATGATCTTTTTCTAACTGGAGATGAGAAACAGATTATTGAAAGCAAGAAGAAGCTTTCTTCAGAATTCGAGATGAAAGATCTCGGATTGATGCACTACTTCTTAGGCTTAGAAGTATGGCAAGAACCAAAAGGGATCTTTCTAAATCAAGGTAAGTACACTGTGGAGATTCTCAAAAGATTTGATATGTTGGAGTGTAAAGCCATGGCCACTCCCATGGACTCCAACTTAAAGTTATTAGTTAATGATTCATCAGAACTAGTGGACATAACTTTATATAGACAAATCATTGGATCATTGATGTACTTAACTAATACTAGGCCTGATATATGCTTTGCTGTAAATACCCTAAGTCAGTATCTAGTAGAACCTAGAAAGGTTCACTTAATAGCTGCAAAGCATGTAATGAGGTACCTAAAAGGTACATTAGATTTTGGCCTATTTTATGTTGGAAATCATGAACTCAGATTACATGGTTACTCAGATTCTGATTGGGCAGGAAGTGTCTCAGACAGAAAAAGTACCTCTGGTGGATGTTATGGTCTTGGATCTGCCATGATTTCCTGGTTCAGCAAGAAACAATCCAGTGTGGCTCTCAGTACTGCTGAAGCAGAATATATAGCTGCCTGCTCTGCTAGCTGTGAAGCAGTATGGCTTCGGAAACTTTTATCTGGAGTGTTTGACTTAGAAATGGATCCCACTGTGATTATGTGTGACAATCAAAGCTGTATCAAGATGACTGAAAATCCTGTATTTCATGATAAGTCAAAACACATAGAGATCCGATACTTCTATATACGAGATATGGTACAGAAAGGAGCTATCAAGCTGGAGTACATAAGCACTGAGGATCAAATTGCTGATATCCTGACTAAGCCTCTGTCTCGAGTAAAGTTTGAACACTTCCGAGACAAGCTTGGTGTAGTTCAGAAGAACCCTCCTCGAAAGGGGGAGTAGCTCAGTATCTGACAAACCAGCCTATCTCATCAATGATGAGGCTACCTATTTTTTGTTCTTATTTACTTAAAATTATTTAGATTTAGGACTCTTATATTACATGTTGTGATGATGATGATACATGTTGTGTTTATACATGTTTTGATGATGTTGATACATGTTGTGTTTATACATGTTTTGATAATGTTGATACATGTTGTGGTTATACATGTTGTGATGATGATGATACATGTTGTGCTTATACATGTTTTGATGATGTTGATACATGTTGTGTTTATACATGTTTTGATAATGTTGATACATGTTGTGGTTATACATGTTGTGATGATGATGATACATGTTGTGCTTATACATGTTTTGATGATGTTGATACATGTTGTGTTTATACATGTTTTGATGATGTTGATACATGTTGTGGTTATACATGTTGTGATGATGATGATACATGTTGTGTTTATACATGTTTTGATGATGTTGATACATGTTGTGTTTATACATGTTTTGATGATGTTGATACATGTTGTGGTTATACATGTTTTGATGATGTTGATACATGTTGTAATTATACATGTTTTGATGATGAGGATACATGTTCTGCTTTGGTGAACAGTTGAGGGGATTGGATCATCCCTAGACTTTCAGTCCTAAAGTGAGCCGTAGACGTGAGGTCTCCGAGAATGAAGTCCTTAGTGGACAGTTGAGGGGATTGGATCATCCCTGGACTTTCAGTCCTAAAGTGAGCCGTAGACGTGAGGTCTCCGAGAATGAAGTCCTTAGTGGACAGTTGAGGGGATTGGATCATCCCTGGACTTTCAGTCCTAAAGTGAGCCGTAGACGTGAGGTCTCCGAGAATGAAGTCCTTAGTGGACAGTTGAGGGGATTGGATCATCCCTGGACTTTCAGTCCTAAAGTGAGCTGTAGACGTGAGGTATCCGAGAATGAAGTCCTTAGTGGACAGTTGAGGGGATTGGATCATCCCTGGACTTTCAGTCCTAAAGTGAGCCGTAGACGTGAGGTCTCCGAGAATGAAGTCCTTAGTGGACAGTTGAGGGGATTGGATCATCCCTGGACTTTCAGTCCTAAAGTGAGCCGTAGACGTGAGGTCTCCGAGAATGAAGTCCTTAGTGGACAGTTGAGGGGATTGGATCATCCCTGGACTTTCAGTCCTAAAGTGAGCCGTAGACGTGAGGTCTCCGAGAATGAAGTCCTTAGTGGACAGTTGAGGGGATTGGATCATCCCTGGATTTTCAGTCCTAAAGAGAGCTGTAGACGTGAGGTCTCCGATAACTGAATGACAGGACTGAATCGTCCCTGGACCTCGGTTCAAAATGTACGTGACAAATCCTAGAATTACTCTAGGTTACATCCAGCATGAAAAAGGGCTGGCTCTGTAGATGTGATACATCCAGCATGAAAAAGGGCTGGCTCTGTAGATGTGATACATCCAGCATGAAAAAGGGCTGGCTCTGTAGATGTGATACATCCAGCATGAAAAAGGGCTGGCTCTGTAGATGTGATACATCCAGCATGAAAAAGGGCTGGCTCTGTAGATGTGATACATCCAGCATGAAAAAGGGCTGGCTCTGTAGATGTGATACATCCAGCATGAAAAAGGGCTAGCTCTGTAGATGTGATACATCCAGCATGAAAAAGGGCTGGCTCTGTAGTTGTGATACATCCAGCATGAAAAAGGGCTGGCTCTGTAGTTGTGATACATCCAGCATGAAAAAGGGCTGGCTCTGTAGTTGTGATACATCCAGCATGAAAAAGGGCTGGCTCTGTAGTTGTGATACATCCAGCATGAAAAAGGGCTGGCTCTGTAGCTGTGATACATCCAGCATGAAAAAGGGCTGGCTCTGTAGCTGTGATAAGGATTGATCATCCTGGAACTTGATCTGGATTGCATCATCCATGGACTCATGTCCTAAAGGGAGCAGGATTGATCATCCTGAAAATATGATCGTGTGATGACGATGCTACTGATCGTGTGATGACGATGCTGCTGATCGTGTGATGACGATACTGCTGATCGTGTGATGACGATGCTGCTGATCGTGTGATGACGATGCTGCTGATCGTGTGATGACGATGCTGCTGATCGTGTGATGACGATGCTGCTGATCGTGTGATGACGATGCTGCTGATCGTGTGATGACGATGCTGCTGATTGTGTGATGACGATGCTGCTGATCGTGTGATGACGATGCTGATGATCGTGTGACGATGATGATGATGATCGTGTGATAACGATGTTGATGATCATGTGACGATGATGATGATGATCGTGTGATGACGATACTAATGATCATACGACGATGCTGATGACGATGTTGATGTTCCAATAACTAGTCAAGTTATTGATGATGATGAATTGAAGAAAGCTTCCGATGATATATAGATGATGTAGTAAATGACTCCTTGTTCCTACAGATGTTGTTATAATATCCTTCTCGTTAAGGGGGAGTGTTGAATATTGTAACTTCTAAGAATATTATATTTGTACATTAATTATTCCGGAGATGTTTCATTCCTCCGAGGTAACCCTACTATGTATCTGGAGATGTTTATTCCTCCAGGAGTTGATATTAACTAGGGTTATTAGACCCACCATGTGTGGGTCGGCCCTGCAGTTATATTTTAGGGGTTATTAGACTTCTCCAGGTGAGGTCGGCCCCAACAGTATTTTAGTGAGTTGAAAGTCAAGTATAAATAGAGGAGGTGATCTCCTCATTAGATCATTCACTCACTTGTGGAAGAGTGCGCACTAGTTGAGGAGATCTGCTAAGGAGTCAAGGAGAAGGAGCACATCTTTGTATTTTGGTTGATCATCTTATTGAGGAAAGCTTTACTGGGTTTTCTACCCCATGAGGGTTTCCCAGGATATATTGTGTGTTATCTTGTGATTATGCTTCTTTCAGTGATCTTGCTTGGCTATTTGGTTTAAACTTAACATAGACCTGTTGTTGCTGCAACATTCCCCCCAAAATTTTTGTAAATATTGGGTCCCTCCTATTCTTTTTTGTGCTTAAGCACTTGTTTTTTATCAAATCTTTCTCACCTAATCTTCAACTTTTCCTAAAAGTGCTGACCCTTCTAGTTTTTTTTGTTTTTTTTTACTAAGGCATTTTTTCCTTCTATTGAAAAGCAGTGCGCTATTTAAAGCTTAAATGTGCACATCAGTCGGCACCATTTTAATGGTTAACTGTGCACGCGCTCAAAGCGTAGATTGGAATCTTATATTTTTGCGCTAAAGGCACAACGGAAAGGGTTTAATTGCGTGCTTTTTAAAAGCGCAAACTTTAGGCTTATGTCTTGCGTGAAAGGCACACTTTCTAAGAGTTATGCTTCCGCCTCGTTTCCAAAACTTGGCTTTTCAATGAAGTTTCCCCACGAAATTAAAGGTTTAAAATCTGCGTCGTATTAACGCATGATTCTTTTGTAGAGTCTAAGTCTAGCTCGGCCGCCATCGACGCAATTTATAATAATAGGATGAGTGTTTTGGCTCAGGATTTGTCCTTAAGAATGTTGACACAAAAACTCTTAAGTATTTTCTTTATGGCTCATTGGAAGAGTTCTCATTAGCGCACATTTCGTAACTAAAACTTGCGTCAAAGGTGCAAGGCTTATCCATATAGCTTTTGCTTCCATATCCGCGCCTCATCTTTCCTCGAATTCTAATTTTGGTGCAGCGCTATCATCGCAGAACTTAATCTTGCAATCACCGCTTTGGCACAGGACTTAACGTCATGATCGCCACTTAAGCGCGGGATTTAATGTTGCGATCGTCGCTTTGGCGCGAAGTTTTATTTTGGTGCATGTGCAACCACGGAGTCGGTAGGGTCATGAATGTGGCCATGTGCCATTTTAAATGCACAAGGCCTCGAGCCCCATGCTCATTAAATCCACCAACCCACCACCTTACATGAATTCAATGCCTCGCCTTATTAAATGCATAGAACGGGGTTTTCAAAGCCATTCTGCCATCTACCAAGGATAACAAAGCTCGCCATTCGCCATCAGACTTCTGTGGGAACTACCGCCCATCTCAGAACGACCAATAGCCATCAAGGAACACTGCGTGGTTGATAGGTAGGTGCTCTACCCTTCCCCGTTCGTATCATTTGAGGTTCTAAATCAATTTTACGTCGTTAATAGCTCGTTATCACTATATATTTTTGCTGTAAGGAACCTTGAAATGCTTAGAATAGGCATTCTTCTTCATTAGAAACCATGAAGATGCGAAACCACCATATGCGAACCAAAGCTTGGATGGCCCTATCCTCCCATGCGCGCATGAAGTTTTTCCCACTGTCGCATGCTCGGCATCCTAAGTAAGTTTTTCACATATCTTGCCGTCTCTGGGTTTTGCGGGTTATATCTTAATGGCCACATTTCTTGCGTTCCACGCTTAAATCCATAGCTAAGTGCTCATTTTCGGTTAAAACGTTGCATCCACGCACACCCCATGGAAAATCGCTACCAAGAGATGATACCTTTCGCGCCGAGGCCACCTAAAACCCACAGTGCTTGGCCAAAACCACCTTAGAGCATGTGATAAATACCTGACGGGATAGCAGTAGGAACATTATGAATAGCTCTGCATTCTACACATAGAGGCCAACATCCATGAAAGAAGAACCCAATGAAACCACCCATGTGTTATTTACCTCCTTGACTTGCGCGAACTCAATGGTATCTCCAGGTGCACAAAAACATTATAGGTACTTGCGCATTTCTGTGAATGTCATGACACCATTAACTACTCTAGTTTCCTTAGTCCTCCATTAGTTATCTTAGCTAGGTGATTTGATGTGGAAGACACCTACATATTGAGCAAAAGTAAATAGCGCAAATAAGAAGCTTTCTCGCTACCTTTCCACCATGTCGATTTCCTTTTTTTTTAGACTTCCTAAACTCTTGTCTTTACTCTTGGTATTACATTGACAACGAACTAGCTTTGTCGTGATACGATATTTGAACATGAAATCAAGACAACCTTGATCATAACCATCATTCCAAGAAGAATTAAACCATAGTGCCATTTCTCTTGTATATGAAACCACAGTGGCTTGCATAGCTTGTTGGAATTTGCGTCTAGTATTTCTCATGATTTTTAACTGTGAAGTGGTAGCTGCAATTGTGAATTAGTTGATCATTTTGTTAAAATGGCCTCCATATTATGAAAGTGGCATATTCTAAAATTTTCATAACTGTTTTGCTAATGCTTGAAGGTTATCTAGTTAAAGCCAACTCTGTCATATTTTATTTCACAGATCTATAGGAGGCTTTGCATTTTAATAATGGATGAATGTCTACATACGCCTTATTTGTACTGCCCTACTTACCGCAGGATTATCATGCATAGGAGGTCTGCAAGGAAGAAAGCTACGCAAAAGATCGACTCAGATTCAGACGTAGAAATCTTGTTGGACACTTCACTCGAGACAATGTTTACTGATACACAAGCTACCACCAATGTGCCCCCTGGGAGCTCTGCCTCGAAATTTCAGTGGGGTGATCTATATAGGTTTATCATGGACCAAGACAATTCTCAAGCCTCCATAGAAGATGCTCTGGTGTATGCAAACATCCAAAGGTCTTACCTCCATAAGGAAACAACTCATCCTGAATTGTTCCCATGTTCTGAAGTCATTGGCTGGTTGATCCCTCATGTCAGGACTGACACTAGGTTCATAAATGATAAAAATGGGATGAACCTAGCATCTTTTGCTCCTGAGCATATCACAGCCACCTACACATTACCTCAACCCAAAGCATGGTTAGATAATAAATGGATAGTAGAACATCTTATGGACCCGCTGGACGCCGCCAGGAAAATGATGATAGCTGACAGACAAATAAGAAGGAGGAATAATAATGAGTATGAGAGCAACCTCCTAAAGACTCCTTATAGACTCATTGTTCTGATGTTGAGATGGATCTTTGGTATGCCAAATGGAAATATCTTTAAGCTCGGATGGATACCAGTAATTTTCCATATAGCTATGCATGGTACCATCTTTAACTGGGCTGATATAAGTTTAGACAGCTTGGTCTCACAGCTAACTACTGCCCAAGGAGGAATGACTCAAAAGAAGGCAGAATTCTTTATGTCCTCATACTTGATAGACTACCTACTGAGCAAACACACCTTCCCTGACTTGGGTTGTTCATGGAACAGGAAAGAGACACCTCTCTTCATGGCCTATCAACTCACATGGGCAAGCAAGTACGCGAGCTATTACAAGGAGGTTTGCGAAAAATTCATCATGCCTCTATACTAGCTTATATTTGTAAAGGAACCAGATTGCATGTTAGAGAACGCCATGCCCATTATCGAAGCATTTGGCAATTATTACCATGGTATAGAAGGTACTTATATCCGAATGAGTGGAGGATTCATAGCTCCCTTTGTACTCCCCAGATATGCTATAGATTTTGTGATATACCGGGAAGCCATAAGGAAACTCTTCAGCATTGGTAGGATCAATAGAGTTCTCACTGAAAGGAAGAAAGGGATGTATCCGCCAATGCCTTTCACTATTGGCACATACAGCCTCCCGAAGGCCAGGGAAGGAGAAAACTATGTTCAAGATCTAGATATCTTCCATTTCGGTACAAATTTTTTCAGAAGGCATGACCCTTGTGGTACCATTGCCGAACATGTTATTGATGTCAAAGTCAGCTTCGAGTACGCCCATCTTATGGACAAGGAGGAAGAGTTTTTCCGTAGTGCTCGGAACTTAACGGAATTAGGCAAGCACTACAAGAAGAAAGGTAGAAAGAGCTCTAACCCCAATCCTGTCGGCCTAATACAAAAGGAAAAGGAAGCGTCAGTGTCTCAATCAGGAGAACTGACAGGAATAGAACAAGAGGTGGATGACAGGATATTATGGGAACAAACTATCAAACATCAGCACAATCAAGAAGCAGCTAGGATCCAAAATGAACAAGCTGCCAAGTTGCATCAAGAAGAGGCAGTAAGAATCCAGCAAGAGCAGGCTATTCAGTTGCAGCAGCAAAAGGAAGCTGCTAGAGTACAGAAGGAGCAAGAGAAAAGAGCTTTGGAAGATGAAGTTGCTAGAGTACAGAAGGAGCAAGAGAAAAGGGCTTTGGAAGATGAGGCTGCTAGAAGCCAGAAGGAGGAGGAATTAAGGGCCCAAAGAGAAGAAGAAGACAGGATCATCCAGGAACAGACTGCTAAACTACAAGAGGAGAAAGAAGAAGAGAGGATTTTGTTAGAAGAAGCAGACAAAATACAAAAGGAATTAGCAGAGCTATCTAAAAGACAAGAAAGGGAGCAGACTGAGAAAACTCCCGAACCAAAACCTTCTACTCCACAAGACATGGAGTTGGATCCGCCACTGATAGACCAACCAGGGATAGCTTGAGAAGGGGTTGCTTCTACTGAAGGATTAGCGTTGACCTCATACAACCCCAAAAAGCAGCGCCAGGTGGCCAACTTGGATTCCGTATATTTTCACGAGTGAAAAAAGGCTATCATTGACTGAAGAGTAAGGAAAATGGAAATTGGGGAGGACTTATATGAATTCAGGGTATCATAAACCACACTGGTCCAAGGAACTGATGTTGACCCTTGATTCCAAGCCCAATGCACTGTGGCATCAGCCGAGGCGAGTAAAGTCAATACTGATAAGTTAGTAAAAGAGGTAAAACATTACAGAGATCAATGCTTCAAGATAAGAGATGACAGGAAGAGGGAGGTTCTAGAAGCAAATGAATTGAAGAAGAAATACAGGGAGATGACAGAAGAGAAGTTAAGGTTAACTTCGGGAGCTTTGCAACTTGAAAATGAGAAGAATTCACTAGAGATGCAGTTGGCCATCGCCGAAGACGAGCAAAAGAGCTTAAAGGCTTGGATATCAGAATTGGAGGAGCTCGAAGCCAGCAGGGCCCAACAAATTTATCTCCCTAGGGATCAGTATGAGGGGTTAATTCAAGAAAAGGAGCAATTGTTGAAACAACTCAAAGAAGCAACGGAAAACAAGCAAGACCTGTTCACGTTTCACAAGCAAGCATGTGACATGCAAATAAAAGGCCATCAACTGCTAGTGCTGATCTCAGGAGAAATTTGCACTGTGAAAGAAATGATCATGAAAATGACAGCCATCGAAGTTGGAGCCTTAAAGAACAAAGACAAATTTGCAAAGCATGTGTAAGAGTTAAAACAACAATTTGAGTGGAGAAGAGGAAAATCTGGATTCCCCTCAAACTTGCACACCACCACCAAAGAAGAATTTGACTTAGATGCAGGAGTCCTTGAATTTAGTAAAGATTGTGGCACCGGGATAAGCTTGGAGATTAGAAATACTGTCCGCAAATGTCACTCTTTCTACTCCAAAATTAGAGAACCCCATGTCAAGTGCCACTTGGTTCTACATGAAACTATCTATGAATTCCCAGAACGAGAACTTCGGTTGGCTGAGTTGGACCAAGATTTGGACTATGTTAAAAAGTTAGAGGTGATAACCCAAGATGAACTCCAACAGTTCATTGGCCAGCCCGCTGTGCATATCTACTTTGTGGAAGCAATTGCTCAAGAAGCAGCAACAGGAGCAGCACAAGTCAAATCAGATCTGTGCAAGCATGAGATTGCAGGAAAGGTAACTATATCTGTTCGAAGCAAAATTATCTTGAGAGAGCTCAGTCAGTGGGCCACCCATATCCAAAGTGTAGATGGCCAAGCATCCACAAGCGAGCCAGTAGGTGGGGATGAGTCAACAAGTCAGCAAAAAGAAGCCAAATAAAATAGATAAACCATCAGAATTCTTATTTGTCTTAATGTGAGAAAAGCTGAAATTCCTTTATTGTATAAATGCTTTAAAAGACAACTGGCTCTATTTTTTGTCTTATATGGAAGGCTCTCCATGAATCTGTGGGTTTTGTAATTGTGCACTAAAGGAAAAATTAGAAGGTTCTAGAGTTTAGGGTACACCTGTCAGTTCAAGGAGCAATTTGTAAATTTATAAATAGAAGAATAGAAGAGAATAGAGGACTTTTGGTAGGTGAAAGAAATTTTCTAGTGGGTACGAATTACTTTGCTACTTGCTCTAAGAACTGGAATTTTTCCTAATGAAAGCCTAGAGAGGACGTTTTTGTCTGGAAATGTGTATTGAATGCTTGCTGGACTACTCTTGTGTCATTCATATACCACTGTGAGATCTTTCTTTGCTATATGAATTATTTCTGTGTAATGGATGATTTTGCTCTTTTCTGTACAATGATGTCTCTCTTAAATGAGTAATGGAATGTATTTAGCGAATTAAAGCTATATTTAATATCTTTTATCTTCTGCTGAGATTGCATCTTTATGATTTAATGGCTATCTGTATGATCTTTAGATGTTTCTTTCAGCATATTGCTCATATTTACAGTTTGCTCCTTGCAAGGATAGATTAGATTTGCTTATATTGTTTTAGGTTAAATTAAATTAATTACCTGCATTTAGCTTAGGGCACTTGCATGTCATCTTTAAATAAAATACATAAACGGTGGATCGAGTCGCAACCGGTGTAAAGAACAAGAATATGTAAATCTTACGGTAGCTGGAACCGTTAACCGGACGGATTCCCCACACCAAACGGTGAGCGATCTAATTGGGCTTGCTTACCGGGGAGAATCCCTTTCTGATTGATGTTGTGATTTCTGAGGCATCAACAAGACCCTTAACAGGGGAATGTAAAATTGACAGTGGAATCTACAAACTCCACCTTAAGACAAGACAATACAAAATGAATTGACAGTTTACATGACACAATTTAAAAACTCAAATATATCCAATTGAATTACCTGCAAAATACATGGTTACATGAAAGTGAAGTAGTTTGATTCAACAAGCCTTGGTTGCAACCAAAACCATACTGATGTGTAAGTAAAGTATCAAAAACTAATATTGGCATATACTCAGCGGATGTTATTTAAATGCGGAAAAGAAAAGAAGGGAATCCATTTATAGGGATAAAGGCATTGAGAAGGCATTAATTTAAACAAGGAAAAATATGAAATGGGAATTGGTTATTGGAAATAAAATGCATAAAGACACTAATCATAGAGTGCTTGAATGGGAAATTTCTGAGATGGGCACCTCTTTACAGGGACAAATAGCTTATAGGCATATAACTATATTTAAGAGGGCATGTAATTGAAGTTGATGTGGTGTGATCATTTCTCAAATAACGAGAAAGATAAAATAAAAAAATACTCGATGGGTGTTATCACATATATTTTAATGTTGAGTTGATTAATATATTGTCTATGGGTTTTCTTCAAGAATGGAATTTTTAGAGTACCCACCAAATAGGGAACTTGAGCTCCTCTACCATTCTTTGAATGGGCCAGTCTTCTGGAGGATCCTGAATGATTGATTTTGCGAGCATGGACGCCATGGGTATTTCCTTTAGGTGAATAGAATGGACGAAAAAGGAGGAGGCAGGTGCTGCAAATAGTAGTTCAGCTTAGTTTTGGTGGAATGAATTCAATGTCCATGTTTATCCTTTGAAATTTAGTTTTTTACTCCATGGTATTCGGCTCACCCAAGCCCCATTCAAGGTCGTGATAAAATAAATCTTAAATCATTTCCTATAATCCACCATATCAAAGAATTCAATCATGTAAAATAGTCATAAGTTATAGTTCATAAATTTACCTATTAATCTAAAGCTAAAGGAAACATTTGGGTCAATTTTGGAGGTGTGAAAATCCAAAACTCTTGTGCATCACTCCCATTCCCAACTTTGTAATAGTACTTATTACTACACTGGAACAAAAAAGATAATAGTCATTGGAAAGAACCATAAAGATTCTTAAATCATTAATATTTTATACAATATCTATGATAAACATGTTCATGCCAAAGTACTCAAAAACTAGCCTAGAAAAGGAATCCCATGATTTGCTAGCTGAGAGAGATTGTGTGCCACTGCAATATGAAAGACTAGTGCGACTGCCTAATCTTGTCAAGCCATGATGATGGCAATGACAACGATCTGTTTCTGTTATCCAACGTAGATGGTGCTCTGGTCAGCCTTTGATCATGCCAAAAACATCTGAATATGTGTAAATAAGGAGACACCACTGAGCTCTTGGTCATTTCCGAGATGTTAATCAAAATAGAGAGCTGGATGGGATCCACTGCAGATGGGCCATGTTGGAGTCGCTCGACTGTATTTTCTTGGAGCTGCTGGCCAAAAAATGGGAATGAGATTCGAATAAGGAAAGTTGATGGCCAAAAAATGGGAATGAGATTCAAACATGGGTTACTGGGGTCTATGTATATGAACAAACAAAAACAAAACCCATAAATTGCCCTCGACCCTTTTGCATCTGAAAACTCAACCTTGAAAAATATACAGAACGAGTGGTAGAGGGTTTGTAGAGGAAGCATGCTTCAACTTTGATCTTTCGAACAAATCCCCTGGAGAGGTCACATAGTGTGCTAAGAAAAATCATGAGCATTGTAATTTTCCACTCCACGATGCGCTGCTTAGCCTCCTCTTGCTCAACGGCTTCCCATGCCCTTGAATTTTGTTGTGGGATGCATATGATAAAGAAGAGGAGAGGCATCTAATGGTAGGGTCAACTATGAATATGATCCAGGTCCTTGTGATGGTAAAATGTATATCAATGGTGCAGGGGAGACAGTGGTCCTATCCGTAGGAAAAAAACAAGTTAAACACGCAACCTTCACCTGCCAATTGAAAATGGACGATCCAAAAGCTTTCAAGTAGCTTTGATTGTAGCAGGTTAGATTCGGACGAATGCATTCAAAGAAATGGTATGTAAGTGCATTACATCACCTATCACCTATCACCTGCCATCCTACCTCAAACCTATTATGCCCCGAGACAATCAACAGACCAAATCGCTCCAATCATCAAACAAACCATCCAACGTCCAATAATGCGTACAAGCCAAAATTCGAGGAGTCTTTCCCACTTGTAGAATGCCTTATGACGTAATTACTTTAAACATATGTCATGTTATGATATTTTATTTTTCTTTATTAATTTTTTATGTAACTTTTTCAAAATTTCAAAATGTTTTTAAGAGTTTTATTTCTCTACTTTTTCTTCTTTCCTTTCTACCTTCTTTGTAGTAATCTAACTTTTTCAAATGGGAAGGTAAGTGCTAAGCTTATGAGACAAAAATTTTCATAACCCAATGTGGGGATCGTAAATGGTGGTATTCCTTTTTATGGAAATGACATATTCATTTAAGAATTAAAATCTTTATGGAAATGGCCCAAGTATCTGTATTCTCTACAAGACCGAAGCCGAGACCATCGACCACCTTATATTGATACATTGTCCATTCACTCAATAGGTTTGAATTTTGGTTAGAAGTGAATTAAAAATTGTTCATTAATGGAATCAATAATCTTTGAATGATTGCTTTCAAAATTGGGTTCAAGTTGTTTTCACATGGAAGGAATTGCCTACTAATATTTGTTGAGAAGTTTGGAAATTGAGAAATGGTGCTTTATTTGAAGGGAATTTTAACACTGTGAAGGAAGTTAGTATCAGATCCTTTGGAGGGTATATAAGGAAAGTCATAAAGATAGGGATGAAGGCTAGGCTTCTTCAGATAAAATTGACAAAATGGCTAGAGTCCCAACTTATAATCATGAATGGTCAATTGGTTTTTTTATGGGTCTTCTCAAGAGAATTGTTCAAAGTGTGGAGTTGATGCTTACCTAAAGCTAAATGAGTCCTATGCTTTTAAACCAGAGTTTAATGTTAGTAGGGGAACCAATACTAGAGGTGAAGTGCTTGCTTTTTTTTGTGGGGGGTGTTGTTATATTTTGCTCGTTGCATTCATATATCTCATCTATAGGTTGCGGGTGTGTTTGACGGACAATCTACCAAGAGCGGACTCAAGGCGTGATCTCCCTAGCTTAATGTAAGACTAGAACAAATAAGACAGAACATAGAATACTCTCCTATATCTAAATAGAGATCAAGTAGATAGATGCTTTACCTTTCAGATCACTGATCCTTTCTCCTTGATGTTTGCTCCAAGCTTGATGGTCTTCAGATCTCAGCTGCAAAACTTGTCAAGACAAAACAAGTAGTAAAATGCACCTAAACAATAATAGATCTAAGTAAGCAGTTAAGCAGGCAAACTACACAAAACATCATCATTGTAATGAGATTTGGTGGAAAGCATTTATATTACTGTATAATAAGGGAAAGTACATAGAAGGGAGTGATTACAACCAATGACTTAATGTAGCAATCCTTCTCCAAACAAGCCAATGCCAAAACCTCCAAAGGGATGATGGATCTCTCAAGGGATGAGTAGAGATCTCTCCTAAGCTAATTTCACCAGCATATAGATACTATAGACTTCCTCCCTTTGGAATGGGAATGAGCTTCACTTATATAGGACTAAGAGGATATGATAGGTTGAGATATGGTAGGAGAGAGATAGGGGATCTCACCCAAGGGCTATGGAATCGAATGCCAACTCCCCTACAGGCTAGGGATAGGGATCCACATCACTCTCCTTAGAGAATGGGCTCGAAGATGTTCTTTTATCCAACTAACTGACATCGTCGCAGGCTGCATTAGGACAACCTGCGACATTGCAGGTTGCACAAGGGTGAGCTACGACGACCTTGAAAAGTAGGTCAGCTAAACACTCCAGTCATGGGAATCTTCAGAGATGTTTACACTGAGTGTCAGGGTAGTAATATTTAGGTGTAACAAAATGCCCCCCAAAGCATAAAGCTGTTTGAATTTGATAGGTGAAATGCTTTGATAGAAGGATTGGAAATGGACTTGTCGGATGAAGGACACTGCTGCAGTACAACTGACTCTGAGTACACAGTCTCATACCATTCACAACATGGCTACCGACCAATACAATGCAGATCCATGGTAGTAGTAACCGACTGAACACAATCATGGCTACTAGACACAAGCGTAGATCCATGATGAGATGATAACACAGCCATGGCCAATACAAATGTGGATCCATACAATATGACTCAAAACAATCTCCATCGCAACCTGGGTAAAACATGACTCTCCAGGGTCTTCAAGCTGAACCCGCGATGATACAAATCTATCCATGTTATTACAAATGTCTTGACGTCGAACATGGTAGAAACCACTTGATTACCGGTCATTGATGTATACCATTAACAAGCGTGAGGGAAATCACCATTAATGTCAATGATCCCCAAGGTATCACAGTACATATCGTCAAGCGTGAATAAATGAGTTGAAGTCGAACGCCAGACAAAATCTTTAAATCAAGAGTCAATGATGTAAACTCATGTTAAAAGCGAGGTAACCTACCATTGAGGCATGCAGGACCAAGGTACTCGATTGGTTTCTAGATTCAATCCTCGGATGATGATTTGAAGTCGACAAGGATGAATCCGTCGAAGGAGGGCCATGATGAATCCCCCATCATCGACACAAAACTCGATAACAGATGTTTGGAGTAGATCGGATGGTACAGTAACATACAGGACTGACTCAGAGTAGACCGACATGGCGGAAGGTGTATTGACTGCAGATAATGAGTGGTCAAAGTATTCTTGAACATGGGTATGGCATGACTTGGCAGTATTGACATGACAAGTACGACACCAAATCCTAATGCAACTGATGGTGGAAGTATTCTTTGGATGACCCAAAGGAGTAACAAGACTCATGAAGTAGGCAAAACTCGAGGACAAACGTATGATCCAAGTGTTGTATGCAAATGAAAATGAGTGCCATGTTCAAGAATGACTAGGTACTGCCACAGATAAAAAAAGTGTAACATAAAAGCTTTCCTTTTTCCCCATCATGAATGACGAGTGCCTCATGTGTTTTTTACGAGCTTGATGAGGGTAACCAAATGCTCGGTATAGCTCACCTCATAGATGATTCCAATCCCAAATATTTTTCGAACCTGGGAGAGGAGGGGTTCGTTCCATAGCGGGCCCTTCAATGTTAGATTTTAACGAGTCCATAGAAGGTAAACTCGATCGTCATTTCATGTTTAGAGAGTCTGCAAAGAACTAAAGAAGACTCCAAAGGTCCTTATTTGTAAGGTTAGCCTCTTCGCCTGGAAAATGGTAAAACAATGCGAGAGAGGACTCTTCTAGTCATGATTGGCTGGAGTATTCCTTTTTCGTAAATAGTGCCCCCCTGGTCCGAAAAAGGGGTAAACTATCACCAGGGAGACGATCATTCAAATCCTTTTATAAGCGAGAATGAATCAATTTCGCTTGGCCATCTTTTCCTATTTTAGGAGTCTGAAAAGAGATTAAAAAGGACTCCATGAACAAATTCGTCATGGTTGATAACCGAGTACAATAAAGGAAAAAGTAAACTCGACACAGTTCATTTTCCATAAATAGTCTAGCGAGGCCGGATAAAGTGATAACCTATACTTGGTAGAGACACCTTTTTACTCAAATTTTTAACGAGCACGACAATGGTATCAAAAGCACTCCGAATCTTTTTCATGTTTGAACCAGAGCATGAAAAAGTAAAAACTAAGCTCAAACCACTTTTCATGTTTTAACCAGAGCACAAAAAAAGTGAAAAGTAAGTTCAAATACTATCTTACTATTTTTAACGAGCTCGAAGATAGGTTGGAATAATTATCATGATGTCTACTTCATTTTTTAACGAGCTTGTAACAGAAAATGAATTATGCTCGGGATTATTTTCATGGTTTAATGAGCTCGAAACCTAAAAAGGAAAGTATGCTCAAAAATATTCCCATTGGTGGATTTCTTCCCAACGTGATATCCAAATATTGGTACATGCCCCTAGCATGATTGCTAGAAGTAAGTGACTTAGCTCCAACATGATGTGGAGAGGCGATCGAGTTGATTTTCAACATAACGTCCAGAGGTTGAAAATAGATCTAAGTAAGCAGTTGCTTACTTAGATCTAATTGGATCCACATAACATCCAGAGGTTGAAGACATGCCCCCCAAGCTTCATTTCATTCGCCTAAGGCATAGGTGGATGAAAAGAAGGTTCAGGTACAAAGTATACGAGAATACTCGACTCAAAGGGAAAGGATCTATTTCATTTTTTAACAAGCTTGACACAAGAAAAGAACCGTGCTCGTGGGAACCTATTTCATTTTTTAACGAGCTTGACATAGAAAGGGAACTATGCTCATAGGGAGATGGTTTCATTTTTCCACAAGCTTGAAACCAAAGGTAAACTGTGCTCCAAAAAAGGGCCATTTCATTTTTTAATGAGCTTGAAAGGGAATAAAACTATGCTCACAGGATACTGTTTCATTTTTTAATGAGCTTGACACAGGAATAGAACCATGCTCGCAGGGTACTATTTCATTTTTTAACGAGCTTAAAACAGAAATAAACTAGGCTCAAGGTTAAAGGCACTTATCCAACATGATCTGCAGAGGTTAGTGGTGTGCCCCCCCAGCATGATGTCCAGAGGATGGAGATATGCCCCTCATGCTTAAGGGGAAGAAACCACTAGTACATGTGGAACATTCAGGGAAGTTTGTTGAATGGCTGTCATACGATGATTGGGTGTCATGAAGGAAAGCTGATCAATGGTCTCAATCCTCCCATCATAGGGAAAATAAATCACTCAAAAGAGTGTGGAAACTATGGCTTTCATAGCATAGACATAATTATGTACAAGGAGAATATTGAAATCTAAAGGACCTTGGACAACCATGCCATCAACGTAAATAGTTTTACCTCCCAATGTGACAGGTAATTGTGGAAGAATCCCTAAAGGTCCGGTAGGTCTCCTATTAAAAGCCAAAAATCTAGCTGGTAACCAACGCAAGCTGAGGAAACCCTATAGCTTTCCAAGCAATTGAGGATAAAATACTAACAGAAGCTCCCTCGTCAACTATAGTGTGAAAGATTTCCTTATCGGAAACACCTACAGATAACTGGAAAGGAACATCTGAGGGGAGACGAGATTCTGCTAGACTATTCCAATCAAATTAAATAACCTCAGTACTTGGGGGAGGTCCTGTGGACGAAACTTCTCATTGCCTAGAGCTGTCTGAACCGACTAGAAAGATATCAACGGTTTCTAATTTGCTTTTAGTTGGAAAAGAACACGAAGATTTCGTGATGGTAACTGCTTCAGTCTGGGCATTTTCCAATGAAAGAGTTGGGTGGACCGAGGATAAAAATTGATCTACCTCTTGCGTTTCACTCTTCAAAGGGAGAGTGGGGTCAACCGAGAATGATACTTGGTTAACTTCTTGGGTATCATCCCTCGAGGGAGGAGTGGGGTCGATCAAGGATGTTGTTGAATCGACCACTTCATTTTCACTCTCTGATGAAAGAGTGGGGTCAACCGAGGGTGGGGTTGGATTGACCGTCCTATCAACCAATGTAGGATCAAGGGACAACTTACAACATTCAGTTGGAAGGTGTTTATGGGATATGACCATGTCTTCCAACAATTGTGAAGCTTCATCCATGCATGGACAAAGGTAAGTACGATGCATGCCCTTGCATAACCAACAAAGGTCTGCAGCTCTACCCTTTCGACCCTTAATTACAATGTCACTGGTCGATGGGGTATCATAGGTATGACCTCCAAAGACTGATGACAAGGGATGTTCAGAACGCGACCATATTTCTATGATCTTGGAGATACCAGGTCATCTCTTAAGAAAATGGGATCCTTTACAAAGTTTGCAAGGGAATTTCGGTTTACGCAAATTCAAAATAGGTGTATCAATGCTCCCAGCATGATGATCAGTGACTGGTGAGTTCTCGGCTTGATGGTCAGAGGCCAGAGTTGTGACCTTCTGCTTAGTGTTCTTCTTCGTAGTCTTCCTTTTCTTCTTCTTCTCACCCGCCTTCTTACTAACATCATAGTTTTTAGTAGGAGAAGAGGAAGAGACGGAAGCCGATTCAACTTTCAATGAAGAAGGAGAAAGGTCACCATGAGATTGATACTCATGTGGTGAAGGACCTAGGTTTGACACAATTGGTGCACTTGGTGTAGCTGGATTGGAGAATAACCATACTGGTAATCCTATCGTCAATCCAAGAAGACTCAACGTAGCCATAAAGGGAGGACCAACAGTTCCACAAGGGGGAATAACAAATGGCATACCCTGTAAAGGGGCCTCTTGGTTGGTAGTCTCGGAAGAGTCTTCCATATCTAAACTTCCTAAGAGTCTCTAAAGTACCACACAAATCAAACACTACTCAAGTCTAAAAGCAAAAAGCATACTGTGTGAATAGGAGTGGATTTAAAGTCTGGAACCTCACGGGGTTGTCAAGGCTTCGCAAATCGCTATATACCGCAGGGTCCAACAGTAAAACGCGACAAGGAGGATTGGGACCGTACCCATTCCTGAATACCCGGCTACCTGGACAGTATGTGCATAGTAATCTCCCCAAGTGTTGTTCTTGGTGTATTGCTCTGCCAAGAAGGCCAAATTGTTAACTCAGTTGGTTTTAGGAATCCTAATGGTGTCTTCCGATATACTCAAGGTATGTGGGAGCTCAAATCCATAGTGGTGCTGTCTAATGCACAACCGTACGACATGAGACCTTCCTATATACTACCGAGTACGTGAAACACCTTTCAATATACACCAAGTACATGAAGTACTTGGTGGGTACGTGAAAGAGATTCGATATACCTAGTTGGTACATGAAAGAGATTCGATATACCGATAAGTACGTGGAAGACTACAATACCCTGGAATACAGTGCTGGAAAATAACGACAACTGCCACGTTTTACGACACCGAAACACGTCTCTAACTTAACACACAAGTTACTAAATTATTTTAACCTAAACTAGCATTAATTTTATCTTGTACGGTTAGGTGGATGCATGAGGTGTAGACAGGAAATGTAAAAATAATGCAAGTCCTAACTACATGATGATGCACATTTTCCTTTGTCTTTCGATGAAACCTACTTAAGGTAAGGAGATATATTTTTCTCTTTTATAATCAAAATGACCTTAAGTAGTAATAAAATTAAGAATTCCTACCTAGAATGCAATAACTCTAACTTTCTGCAATAATAAGCCAAAAAGCACAAAGAGAATGAAAGATGCGACGAATCTCAACAATGTATAAGACAAAATAATGAAGCACTTTCAATTTTCAAATGCATTTATAAAAAATGGAACTTGATAACTAAACGCTTTTCATATCTATATACAGAAAGTGAGAGAAAATCTACAACACTCTAATCATTCAGAATTTCCCAAAGAAAAATGACAAGCACTGAAACAACTCAAAGGCACTCAAGAAAGGCTCAAAATCTACCAAATGCAATAATTCTAATCCATTTCCTATCTTTTTACACTTCGAAAAAGACACATCTAAGCTACAGAAAGGAGGATTCCACAAACGTTTCCAATCAAATGCAAGACAAAGAAAAGCACTCAACAATCTTATTAACTCAAAAGCATACAAATTTGAAACAAACCTTTCTTCTTCTTATGAGTGTGAGACCAAGAATTTCAAATGATCAAAGTAAAGCAAGAAGAATACTTATGTTTTCCAATTTCATTAATATAGCAAAAGAGTGACAAAATCAATATTTTCTTTGAACTAAAGTGGAGACAAAGAATCAATCTTTTCTTTGAACTAAAGTGGAGACAAAGAATCAATCTTTTCCAATAATCATTAGATAGCTTAGCATGTAAAGGAAACAAGATGCATAAACCAAGAAAAAGAGGCTCAAGAAGACATGGATATCCCACACTCTTCAAGTCTTTAAAAGAAGCCAATCACACCAAACCAAAAATGATCTTAAAACCTTAATATGGGTCAAAACACTAGTTTTGACTCAAAGGGCCAAACATGAATCCAAATCTCAAAAGACCCCAAAAAATGGAGGAAAATGATAGTATGATGTGTTTAGGAGATCTGTGGCTGGAAAGTAAGGCACAGAGAAGGTCTGCACACTAAATCAAAACTCAATTCAAAAAATGGAGGGGGGATGCCCTTGTATCAAAATTAACAGATCGGCGCAATCTGTGTTCAGGCATAGAGCAACCGTCGCAGGTCACCAGTGTGGGGTTTACGACGATGTCGCAGGACACTAGTGGTAAAAATGCAATGACAGCTTAGAAGACAGAGAAGCAAAGTGCAAAAAATGACAGATCGTCGCTCTATTTCTACTTCCCAGGTGCGACGGGCGAGATCCAAACTCAAGGATCAACAGATCTCCAAGAAATGAGCAATGAAAGGGTCTAAATATTGTGAGTACAGACTCATAGGAAGACAACAGACTCTTGAAAGTGAAGATCTGATTGTGAAAAAGGCTTAGGAGGCAAATAAGATGGCTTGCAAAAGAAATCAAAGTGAAAATGACATTCAAATTGAAAACTACAAACAATGTTCTCCCCGGTATGGTCGCCAAATTTGTTTGACGGACAATCTACCAAGAGCGGACTCAAGGCCTGATCTCCCTAGCTTAATGTAAGACTAGAACAAATAAGATAGAACATAGAATACTTTCCTAGATCTAATTAGAGATCGAGTAGATAGATGCTTTTAGATCGTTGAACCTTTCTCCTTGATGTTTTCTCCAAGCTTGATGGTCTTCAGATATCAGCTGCAAAACCTATCAAGACAACACAGAAACAAAACAGGTAGTAAAATGTACCTAAACAATAATAGATCTAAGTAAGCAGTTAAGCAGGAAAACTACACAAAACATCATCAATGCAATGAGATTTGGTGGAAAGAATTTATATTACTATCTAATAAGTGAAAGTACATAGAAGGGAGTGATTACAACCAATGAATTAATGTATCAATCCTTCTCCAACCAAGCCAATTCCAAAGCCTCCAAAGGGATGATGGATCTCTCAAGGGATGAGTAGAGATCTCTCCTAAGCTAATTTCACCAACATATAGATACTATAGACTTCCTCCCATTGGAATGGGAATTATGAGCTTCACTTATATAGGACTAAGAGGATAGGATAGGTTGAGATATGGTAGGAGAGAGATAGGGGATCTCACCCAAGGGCTAGGGAACCGAATGCCAGCTCCCCTACAGGCTAGGGATAGGGATCCACATCACTCTCCTGCGAGAATGGGCTCGAAGATTTTCTTTTTATCCAACTAACTAACATCATCATAAGCTACATTAGGGAAACCTGCGACGTCACAGTAGGTCAGCTAAACCCTCCAGTCATGGGAATCTTTAGGGATGTTTACACTGAGTCTCAAGGTAGAAAGATTTAGGTGTAACAGGGTGATTCCAAGGTAGTTATTGGATGGGCTCTTCACGAGTGTCAGTTGGAGGTGATCTCTTTAGATGGTTGAAAGAAGAAGTCAAAATCCCCAAGGGTTATTTTCCTAAGGTTTCATTTCTCCACATATTCAAAGAATTTAATGTTATTGTAGACTTTCTCTTAAAGCAATTTTTGGAGCTGTCTGAAGGCTTTATATATTTTGAGATGTTGAAAGATTCAAAGGTCATCTATGATGGATCTCTTCCTAGGTAGTGATTTTTCCTTTGTGTCAGGTGTGTTTGATGGTTAACAAACTAGGTTTATTTTTGCCATTCTAATTACTAATTTAAAGATACACTTGATTTTTTATACTTAATAAAATTATCGTATTTTTTTATGTCTGAATTTTTTTTTTGTAAACTTTTCATAATTTTTAAAGCATTTTACTTTTCAACCTTATCAAAGAAAACTATCTATTGAAGATATTGAAGAATCTGAAGCTCCCATGATGCGGGATACAGTAATAGAAGGATGCCATGATCGAGGAATACCAGTCGATCATGAAGAATGATGTATGGGATGTGGTCCCAAGACATGAAGGGAAGTCTGTTGTGACTTCCAAGTGGATCTATAAGATCAATCATGCTGCAGATGTCAGCATAGAGAAATACAAGGTGAGGTTTGCAGCTCGTGGCTTCTCCTAGAAAGAGGGAATAGACTATGAAGAGACTTTTGCTCATGTAGCCAGATACACTTTCGTTAGAATAGTACTTGCTCTGGATGCAGTGATGAAATGGAAGATACACCAGATGGATGTCAAGACAACTTTCTTAAATGGTGTAGTCAAAGAGGAAGTGTATGTGGAGCAGCTACTCGGGTTTGAGACACATGACAGGGAGTCATATGTGTGTAGATTGAAGAAAGCCTTGTATGGCTTGAAGCAAGTTCCTAGGACTTGGTATGGTAAGATAGACAGCTTTTTATCCAGTTTGGGTTTACCAAGAGTAAAGCGGATTCCAACCTTTACTACAAGGTTGAGGAAGGAAATCCAGTGATACTACTATTGTATCTGGATGACTTGTTTGTTACAGGTGAGGATAGATTGATTGCTGATACAAAGAGGAAGCTTGCTGCCGAATTCGAGATGAAGGACTTGGGGATGATGCACTGCTTTCTAGGCATTGAGGTGTGGCAAAGTGCAGATGGAATCTTCCTGAGACAAGGGAAGTATGCAGTAGAGATCCTGAAGCAGTTCGAAATGATGGACTGCAAGGCCATGGCCACACCTATGGCATCGAACCTGAAGCTTCTGTGTGATGCTTCATCTGATTCGGTTGATGTCACGGTGTATCATCAGATGATTGGGTCCTTGATGTACCTGACGAACACGAGACCATATATTTGCTTTGCAGTGAACACATTAAGCCAGTTCCTGACGGATCCCAGAAGTGTTCACCTGGTTGTTGTAAAGCATATTCTGAGGTACCTGAAGGGTACAGTTGATTATGGGCTCAAGTATATGCAAATCAAAAGTTTAGCCTGGAGGGTTATGTTGATTCAGATTGGGCAAGCAGTGTTGCAGATAGGAAGAGCACTTCTAGGTGTTTCTTTAGTATGGGATCAGGTGTGATCTCTTGGTTTAGCAGGAAGCAGTCCTGCGTAGCACTGAGTACAGTCGAAGCAAAGTATGTCGCAGCTTGTTCGGCTAGTTGTGAGGAAGTATAGCTTAGGAAGCTACTATCTGAGTTATTTGATCTTTCGTTGGATGCTACTAGTATCTTTTGTGACAACCAGAGTTGTGTGAAGTTGTCAGAGAACCCGGTGTTCAATGACAGGTCGAAGCACATTGATATCAAATATCGCTATATCAGGGATATGGTGCAGAGAGGAGCAGTGAAGCTCCTGTATGTTACGACGGATGATCATGTGTGATGAGTATCAGGACGATGATCAGGATGATCATGCGATGATGACATGCATCAGGACGATGCAGTGACGATGATCAGGTTGATCATGTGATGATGTACATTAGGATGATGTATGATGAGTATCAGGTTGATAATCCGTGGCCGTGGACAGGTTGTGTAAGATAAGCATATAATAGCGCCCTGGGATATTTGCAGATACTCTTTCGAGGTTTTTCCTATGGCATATAATAGCGCCCTGGGATATTTGAAAAATGCTCTTTCAAGGTTTTGCTTGGGAAGACATGTAATAGCGCCTTGGGAGATTTTCAGATACTCTTTCGAGGTTTTTCCTATGGCATATTGTCATGTCCCAAATTTGGCATTGGGTCACAATGGCCTAATCACATTGGCCCTATTCATTAGAGTTTGTCAAATTGATGCTAAAGGTCAAATAATTGCCAAGGAGTAAAATTACTAGTTTCCTAAGTTTGGGGTGGAAGGTTTGGGATTTGGAATAATGGGGATAATAAATGATGTTTGAACATTAGAATGGCATAAATATTTAATAAATGAGCTAAATAAATATATACAAGTGAAAATAAAAGTGGCATTTGATCATGAAGACACATGGAGGAAGTGGGACCCACATATGGCTAGACTTCCCCACTACACTTGGCATCATTCTCTCACCAATTCGAATTCAAGGTGAATGGTAACATACTTGGGGGAGTCCAAAAGGTATTATTCATTGCATGACTCATCCAAGGTCGAAATATAGAGGAAGAGTAACTCCCATGGAAGAAGAAGAGGCAATTTGGAGCTAGTGAGACACTTGGGCTAGATTCCCTAGCTCTATGACAACAATGATGAAGATGCTATGACACCTATGACACAAATCAGACTTGAAGGCTGACATATGACATGTCAAGGCTAAAAATAGACTCCAAGAGGGCGCTCAAGGGTGCTAGGGCAGCTAAGATGCTTCCACATGTGATTTGGTGGAAGTGAGAGACTAGGAATTGTTGTACAAGTGGCGTTCTTTGGAATCTCTTCCCAACTTGAGTTGGCATGAGTCTCTTGGAAGAAATTCGACCCATGGAGGACATTAGAAGTTTATAAATTTCAATAACAAAGAATGAAACCAACTTTTGATCATTTGTAGAATTTGTAATTGCATTTGTGAAGAGGGAGAGCTAGTGGATGACTAGTTTCTTGCCTTGGCCAATTTCGAGGGTGAAAGATTCCCATCCAAGTTGGTAATTGGAAAGGCCATTCAGACCTTTCATTTGGAGATTTAATGGAGTATTTATTTGCAGGTGTAAGCTACAGGGTATCTCATGGTTTCTTCTATTGCAGCTCACTCCTTCAACCATTTCCGGTTTTGATGGCATATTCTTGATCCTTGAGGGAGGGCATTTTTGGTGAGTTATTGTACTCTTTGGGGGATATTTTAATGCCTTATTTATTTTGTAATATGAAGTAAATACTCTGTTCTTAATCTCCAGAAAGTTTCAGGTCGAAATTCCAAGTAGAAATGTATAAATCTCAATTTTAATGAAAGAACAGTGCCATTTCCCCACTACCTTGTTGTGAATCAATGTAATGTTGATGATTTCGAATGAATGGATTATTATCTGATATATTTGTCATAAATGTACTGCCATGGATGTCTTCTACAAGTTTCATGTACTGTACTTGAGCATTTGAAGCATTTTTACTCAGTTTAGTTGTATTGGGAGGTGAAATAGTGCCATTTCCCCAAGGGTCGAATTGGGGATTTTTGCAGTTGAATGGGAGAGGGTGAGAATAGTTGTAATAATCTATTAATGGTGCATATGATACTTTAATAACATACTTAACACATTACATACCTCTGTTCATAAATTTGAGTGGGTTTGGAGGCATTTGGGAAGCCATTTTCAATACTTACCCCAGGGGGATTTGAACCCCAAATTACTAGTAAAATTGCATAATTGGTCCATAATATTAAGAGAGTTTTCAGAGGTCTTTTGGTGGCCATATATCATCCATAAAAATCATATTCAAGTTATAATATCATTCATAAACCATCCGTGAAGATTTGAAGGCATTTGGAGTCAATTTGAGACCTAGAGACCAATACTAGTCAAAGGGAAATCACTAGTAAAGTTACCTACATTGATCAGAATTGAAAGAGGATTTGTATAAGTATTTTAAAGGTCCAAATGAATCCCTAAAACACATATTTATTTTCTAATATCATTCATATACCTTCTCCGAAGATTTGGGATCATTTGGGGCAAATTTGGAACCTAAAGATCAAAACTAGTCAAAGGTCTAACTAGGGAAAAAAGTGAAAAATTGCCATTTTAATAAAATTCCTAACAAGAGACATTACAGTGGTATCAGAGCATGGTCCTTGAACCTGTGTATTAGGTACATACATTTAAGAATAATTGGCAACCATGTCTTACTATTATGATGAATCCTATGAGTACAATTCTTATGAGGAATATGTAGATGCTTATGAGCAATATGAAGCAGAATGTGAATGGTACGAGGAAGAGGTGCCATCATGCAACACTTCTTACAATTTTAAGAGAAATGAATATTATTCTTATGACTTTCAATCTGATAAATATGAGTGTGTCACACCAACCAAGGATAATTCTATGAGTGAGTTCCAAAGATGGAGAGCAACATATAAAACCTTGCCCCAACAATATCAAAAATATCAAGAATATATTGATTTTAGCAAAAATACACAAAATGCCATGTCTTTTGAGTACTATGCTGAAAATGTTTTTGAAAATAGGCCCAAAAATGAAGATGTGGAGTTAGTAAAGAAAGGTTTATGCCCTTCTTGTAAAGAACCTTGGAGTGAGTATCATATATGTGTGCATGAAATTATGTCCCACTTGAGGAGAGCTTTTGGGAATTCTTCAAAAAGAGATTCCAAAGATATTGATCCTAAGGAAAACAAGGAGAAAAATGCATCATCTTGCTTGAAGGATAAAAATGAAGAGACATCACAAGAACATGAAGAAGATTCTATTGAAAATATGGAAGATCATTTCGAGACATCTTCTAGCTTAGACATGAACCAAAGAGCATCTACTGATGGATGCTTAAACTATGAAGGAGTACCTACTGATGGGTGCTCACACCTCTATGTTTGTGACATAGAGATCACTTTTGAAAGTGTTGCTGCAAGCCCAAGTTCCATTAAGCATGATAATGAAGACCTTGTAGCAATTGAAGAAGAACCAAGATCAACTTCCCCATCACCACTTGAGCTTCATGAAGTTGGTCCAAGCAAAAATGAAGAAGATGAGGAGGTTCATTTGCAAGAGCCTCATTTTGTTGAAGGGTCCTTAAAGATGAATGAAAAGAAGATCCAAGAGTCCCTCAACATTCTCCATGACACTCAAGCATTGGTGTCAAATTCTTGTTGGAGAGCTACTTCATTGGAGGAAACATCCTTCATTGAAGACATGGAGAAGATTCAAAGAGCAATGTGCCACATCAAAGGTAATTTCATGTCTTTACTTTTTGATAGAAACCATTTGTTTGAGCTTAATGAATTGTTACATGATGCATACTTGAAGAATAATGAGGATATTCATAATCTCACAATTCAAAATGAGCAACTTCTTGAAAAGTTGCAAGATACTTGTTTTTCCTCCTATGTTTTAGATTGTCAAATGGTAGATTGTTTGGAGGATTCTCATGACATGGTGGATCATGAAAATGTGGAAATTTGAATGTGCTTAATGTGTTTGAAGATGAACTTGAAGATATCCAAACACTTGATGTGGTGGAAGAGGAACTTGAATTGTCTCTTGATGAAGGTTATGCAATTTTTAAAGAAGAGCATGATTCCTCTACATTGGAACCAATCTATGACAAAGGTTTCACACTTTTGAAGGAGATGCATGATACTACTCATATGGATCCTTCCCATGATGAAACTTCTGCACTTTTTTATCATTTGGGTGAGTTAGTTCATTATCCTACATCCTACAATTCCATGTTTTGCAGCATTAGTCTCAATGAAGTATGGGTGAAAGGGTTCTTTTTGATGGTGCCACATGAGGAGTATGGAACTCCTAGATTTAAATTTTATGATGACATGGTTGGAGCAAATTCTTATTCACATTTGTAGCAGCATCCTTTGTTACTTTATGATGATGCACAGCTACACGGATGCACCTATGATATGCATTTGAGTCACTTGAAGACTCATGGTTTTTCTTGCTCAACACTTGATTCATTTGATGTTGGAGGAACTTCATCCAACACTTGGGTGAATAGATTTATGATTGGAGAACAATTTTGTTGCAAGACACATACTTTGTTATATCTTTATGACTCTCACATTCAGCGATGTATGGGTGAGACTTCTTTGAGTCATTTGAAGTCTCCTTGTTTTTTCTACTCATTATTTGGTTCAGATTTTAGTGGACATTCTTCATTCACTTCTTGGATGAAAGAATACATGGTTGAATATTTTGATGCATATCACATCCTTTTGGAGCAGCATTATAGGACATGGGATCCTTGCCTATGTCATTGGAGCAGATTTGATTGGTCACTTGAAGCTTGTATGCACTTGGAAAATGGTGGTCTACTTGCTTGGAGGTATAAGCACTTTCATGACTCTTCGATGAAGCATATCCTTGATGTACATTTTCATTATGTTGTTATGTACTTTGATGATATATATTTGGTACTCATGATGTTTGGAAGGATGCATACAAGAAAATGGGATCCAGGAATCCTCTTAACTAATGGTGTGGGTTGGAGAGCACTCTTAATTATTGGGGTGCAATACAAGCAATGGGACCCTCGAATAATTTTTATCTCATTGGTTTCAAATTTTTTGGGGAAACAAGTAGTATGGGAGATGGATTTCCCCACTTAATAAAGTGATTTTATTAGAGTAGTGCAGCAGCAAGCATGGTGGTTGCTCTCTAAAATATTCATGGAAACTCAAAGACTCAAGCTTGGGCAATTCAATGGCAACTTCAAAGAATTATACAGAAAGCAGGTTCTTCAACACCCATGTTTAAAATTGCTTGAGGACAAGCAATATTGGGAAGGGAAGATTTTTCATGTCCCAAATTTGGCATTGGGTCACAATGGCCTAATCACATTGGCCCTATTCATTAGAGTTTGTCAAATTGATGTTAAAGGTCAAATAATTGCCAAGGAGGAAAATTACTAGTTTCCTAGGTTTGGGGTGGAAGGTTTGGGATTTGGAATAATGGGGATAATAAATGATGTTTGAACATTAGAATGAAATAAATATTTAATAAAGGAGATAAATAAATATATACAAGTGAAAACCAAAGTGGCATTTGATCATGAAGACACATGGAGGAAGTGGGACCCACATATGGCTAGACTTCCCCACTACACTTGGCATCATTCTCTCACCAATTCAAATTCAAGGTGAATGGTAACATACATGGGGGAGTCCAAAAGGTATTATTCATTGCATGACTCATCCAAGGTCGAAATATAGAGGAAAAGTAACTCCTATGGAAGAGGAAGAGGCAATTTGGAGCTAGTGAGACACTTGGGCTAGATTCCCTAGCTCTATGACAACAATGATGAAGATGCTATGACACCTATGACACAAATCAGACTTGAAGGCTGACATATGACATATATGACATGTCAGGGCTAAAAATAGACTCCAAGAGGGCGCTCAAGGGTGTTAGGGCAGCTAAGATGCTTCCACATGTGATTTGGTGGAAGTGGGAGGCTAGGAATTGTTGTACAAGTGGTGTTCTTTGGAATCTCTTCCCAACTTGAGTTGGCATGAGTCTCTTGGAAGGAATTCGACCCATGGAGGAAATTAGAAGTTTATAAATTTCAATAACAAAGAATGAAACCAGATTTTGATTATTTGTAGAATTTGCAATTGCATTTGTGAAGAGGGAGAGCTAGTGGATGACTAGTTTCTTGCCTTGGCCAATTTCGAGGGTGAAAGATTCCCATCCAAATTGGTAATTGGAAAGGCCATTCAGACCTTTCATTCGGAGATTTAATGGAGTCTTTATTTGCAGGTGTTAGCTATAGGGCATATCATGGTTTCTTTTATTGCAGCTCACTCCTTCAACCATTTCCAGTTTTGATGGCATATTCTTGATCCTTGAGGGAGGGCATTTTTGGTGAGCTATTGTACTCTTTGGGGGAGATTTTAATGCCCCATTTATTTTGTAATATGAATTAAATACTTTTTTCTTCATCTCTAGAAAGTTTCAGGTCAAAATTCCAAGTAGAAATGTATAAATCTCAATTTTAATGAAAGAACAGTGCCATTTCCCCACTACCTTGTTGTGAATCAATGTAATGCTGATGATTTCGAATGAAGGATTATTCTCTGATATATTTGTTATAAATATATTGCCATGGATGTTTTCTACAAGTTTCATGTACTTTACTTGAGCATTTGAAGCATTTTTACTCAGTTTAGTTGTATTGGGAGGTGAAATAGTGCCATTTCTCCAAGGGTCGAATTGGGGATTTTTGCAGTTGAATGGGAGAGGGTGAGAACAATTGAAATAATCCATTAATGGTGCATATGAGACTTTAATAACATACTTAACACATTACATACCTCTGTTCATAAATTTGAGTGGGTTTTGAGGCATTTGGGAAGCCATTTTCAGTACTTACCCCAGGGGGATTTGAACCCCAAATTACTAGTAAAATTGCATAATTGGTCCAGAATCTTAAGAGAGTTTGCAGAGGTATTTTTTTGGCCATATGTAATCCATAAACATCATATTCAAGTTCTAATATCATTCATACACCTTCCTTGAATATTTGAAGGCATTTGGAGTCAATTTGAGACCTAGAGACCAATACTAGTCAAAGGGAAATCACTAGTAAAGTTACCTACATTGATCAGAATTGAAAGAGGATTTGCAGAAGTATTTTAAAGGTCCAAAGGCATCCCTGAAACACATATTTATGTTCTAATATCATTCATATACCTTCTCCGAAGATTTGGGATCATTTGGAGCAAATTTGAGACCTAGAGATCAAAACTAGTCAAAGGTTTAACTAGGGAAAAAAGTGAAAAATTGCCATTTTAATAAAATTCCTAACAAGGGACATTACACATATAATAGCGCCCTAGAATATCTGGCAAATACTCTTTCGAGGTTTTTTCCTATGGCATATAATAGCACCCTGGGAGATCCGATAGGTTGAGCAGTATGCTCGTAATCAGTCCTGGGATGCTCTTTCGAGGTTTTGCCATGACCACATGTAATATCGCCCTGGGAGATCCGATAGGTTGAGCAGTATGCTCGTAATCAGTCCTCGGATGCTCTTTCCAGGTTTTGTGGTGGGGTCACATGTAATAGGGCCCTGGGATATCTTGTTGGTCGTGCTTAGGCACATAAAGGATACTGGGATACTCTTTCGAGGTTTTGTGACTCACGTAATAAGTCTTGAGGATTCCCTAGTATGGCCAGTGATGATGAAGACCTGCAAGAGGCTAGGCCAACATCCAACATGAAAAGGGGCTGGCTCTGTAGAACTTCCTATGACGAGGAGAATTCATAGATAGCCCAGTGATCGAGATGTTGAGTACAACAGTAGTGATGACGATGATGCTCCGTTATCTAATGATGATGATTCAGCTCCACAATTGAAGACTTGCACCTATATGTATTGATGACTTGTGTCAAGAGAATACCTTCCTAGTTAAGAGGGAGTGTTGATGTATTTGTAACTTTGGAATATATTCACTTGTATATTGTTTTTGTACTTTATTGTATCCCCAACAGAGATGTAGTATTCCTCTAATTGGAAGTGTCATCATTTGTATTTGCAAGTGTTGCAAGTATTATTGTAAGTGTCGCAACTTATATTTGATGGGTTATTAGACCACCATGCTGGGGTCGGCCCTATATGAGTTGTTGGGTCAAAGGGTTATTAGACCACCCTAGTGGGGTCGGCCCAGATTCATTTTATGTTAAGTAGTTAAGTTGAGGCCGACCTAGTTGAGTAAAGGTCAAGTGAAAGTTAGTGTATAAATAGAGAGTGTGTCTCTCTCATTTTACACATTCTATTATTCACTCACTTCGCATTAGTGAGAGAGAGGAGGAGTGCTCACAAGTGGAGGAGGAGCATGCTACTGAAGATATCTATCTCTTGGGTTTATCATGGTGATCCTTTCATTGATGCTTATTCTATCTTTGAGGAAGTTGCGGGGTTTTTCACCTTCTTGGTTTTCCTCGGTGAAATGTTTTGTGTCTCTTGTCTCTTGTCTCTTATGCTTGATATGCTGTACATGTTGTTCTTTCAATTAAGATCCTAGATCTATTGAGTTAAATGATGAAAAACTAACAATTATTCTCTTGATATCTTTTATAGTTATTTCCAGAATTTCAGAAAAACGTATTTCCTCTTTTCTTTTGATCAAAACCCTTTCCTTTTCAGGCTGGTGTATTATCTTTTATGTTTTTATTTTGTTCATAATAAAAAATTTCTTTTCTCATTGCCTCTTCCAACGTTTTAGGATTATCCTACTCAATCCTTTCTTTATATATTACAGGCACACAACTTAAAATTGTACTTTTGGTTTGTCTTCAATGATGTAGGGTACATATCGAAGTAAACTTAAAAATTTACTGCATAACTCCTTCATAGTTAGTGTACCAAGTTTCAGATCATAAAATTATTTAGCCTTCTCTTCATAATATTGTTCAAATAAATATTTTCTTTTAAACAGTTTCTTAAAAGAGTTCCATGTTACATAACGCTCTTTTATATTTTTCACTTTTTTAATTTCTTGCCACCATATATATGCCTTTCCGGACAAATTATAAATGGCCATTTTTGCTTTCAATTCAATAGAGTAATTATAAATCCAAAAGTACTTATGCATTCCAGACAACCATGCTTCAGCTTCTTCTCCAGTTTCAACTTCACCATTAAAGATAGGTGGTTTTATTTTCTTAAACTCCCCAGTAATTTCTTCTTAGCTCTTACTCTTTTTCTTAATTTGTTCGCTGTCACTAATTTCACTGGTATTATACTTCTTTGTATTTTTCCTTACTGAAATTCAACTAGATGGATCAGTTTCATTATCTGCAAAATTTAATTTTCGTGTTTTTCGCTTATATGATGCAGTTTTCATAATTCATTCATCTGATAATTTGTTCTTTACTATTTCTTGATCATGTATCTTATTAAGTAGAACATTGTTTAACTCTTCCTGTTCCTTTAGGATACATTCATTATCTTCTTTCACACTTCGTATTTCTGCCTTTAATTCTTTTATTGTTTGTAGTAATTCAGATTGATTGTCATTCCTAGTTTCATTCATATCAACCCATAGATTGTCGTTATTAATATTTTCTTGTTCATGATTTTCTTGTTCACTATGATGTGATCCTTCTTCAGCAGATGTTTATACTCCTTCCATTTTCCTGTAAAATAGAGGTTATATTTTTGTTCTGTCATAACCATAAAGGAAACATAAGTCAGTTTTTATTTTTGTTTCGTCATGACCATTCGTGTTGAACCTATTTTCAAGCCTAGTGTTTGTAACCATGCTCCAATACCAATTTTTCACAACCCAAAATTTACCCAATTAAAAAAAAATTAATACAAGTATTTAAGTTGACATTACTTCTTATGACGTAGTTGTACAGTTGATGAGGATGCAATACAACTCAACATCTCTTTCCTACAAGGTATAATTGTAATTCTGATTTTCTTAGAGTTAATGTTATTAATGACGTAGTTTTTGCGGAATAACTGTCAGCCTTTAAATGGTGACTGTGACCATTATCTGACTTCTTGACTGTCGTTAACCTATTTATGATTTAAGCTCATCCTTCGAGCATATCAATCGTGAACCTATAGCCAACTACCATTATTGCAGAAGTCAGTATTTTTATACATTGATATGCAACATGATAGCATTATTATTATAGCTTAATCCTAAGTTATGAATCTATCACTACTCCTATTATGCTACTTATCAATACTATGGTAAGTCCATGCAAAGATTTGTTATTTTTTTATGTTAACACATATAAGAAATATGTGGAAGTCCTAACGTATGATATTGCTACCATAGTCATCTCAATCCACAACTCATAAGTCTAAGTTGTTATCACAACTTATAATATATACATATTCCCTATGCATCCATATCTTATTATGCTCTTCAAGTTTCGTGTATAACATAACTATGGTATTACCAACGTAAAATATTTGGTATGACTTTAACATTAAATTGTGTTATGAATTTCTCTTTAATACGACTGGTGTGATGTCAACGGTGAGGAGGCTCTACGGGATGGCCATGTGATGGATTTTAATGTTGGTAGTACCTCTTGCATGTTTGGTTAGCATGGATCTCCCTATTTCATTCTATATCCTCCTCGAGATCATCATCACATCTCCCAATTTTATTCGGACCAACACTTCCAGTTGCACTCAAACTTTGTTCTTTGTTAGTGGGTATGCTACTACGGAGCCTTCGGCTCTATGTAGAGCTTCAACTTGGATCGTATCTTGTTGTTTAGACCTGTAATCATCTCGGTTTGTCCTCCTGGTACTGTTAATGGTTAAATTTATGGCATTGTGGTTCTCCTTATGGATTTCTCGCATTTATTTGCCTCGGGGTTGAACTTGCCTCTGGTTCGACCCTGTCCTTTGTTTTGCGTTCATCTCTGTTTCATGTTGAGTTCTGGTTTGGGATTTTACTTTGGTTTTGAGCATAGAAAATATCCTTGCTTTTGCAAGATAGTAAGGGTTTTGGTCTCAACCCTTTGCTTGGCCTTTTAACAGGTAAGCATTTTCCAATATTTGTTTACATTTGTTTTAAATGTTTCAATACATGTATTTGACTTTGGGAACGTCGTGTTAATGCAGGTATTGCTTTGTTGAAGCAGAGGGTTCTTTTGATGTAAAAAATTCTCTACAAGAGGACCCTTAATGTTTTCTAAGGCTTGTATGCCCTCGACTTCGTTGTAAGGAAATTAAATATCGGTCGTTGTTTTGAACCGGGGTTCTTTCGGTTATTTCAGTCGCAGTCTGGGCAAATTTTTCTTGGCATACGGATAACTACTTCTTCATACTTCAACCCTATAAGTATAAACTCACAAGTTTAAGGTTTATTTACTTCTTAAGATTCAACCCTGCAACCGACCCTAACTTTTGCGCATTGTATTGTGTATCGGTGCTGCGTTGTTGCCACGACGTTGGTTGCGGACACAGGTATGTTCTTACTTACCCTTGGTAATAATATATGTTTGTAATACATCATGCTCAGTGCATGGTTAATTTATTATGCCGGTGCAATGGCAATGCTTTCACATTTGCCATGCAAACACTTGGTTCCACAAGGATTAAGGTTAGCCTTACGGCTTCCCATATGTCTTTCGGCTCTTAAACTTGGAATGTCGTTATTGTATGGAAATCCTTTTGGATTCTGAACAGGTGCTTCTCGAAATTGATCTACGACGTTTTCGTTCTGTTCTTTAACCATTTCGGCTCTGTGCCTATATGATATGTATATATATAGATATATGTATGTGTATATATGTGTATGTATGTATATGTATATGTGTATGTGTATGTATATGTGTATGTATATAGATAGATACACATATACATACACATATCATATACATATATTGTATATGTATATGTGTATGTATATATATACATACACATACACATACACATACACATACACATACACATACACATATACATATATATATATATATATATATATATATTCAGATATATACACACACATATATATATCTGAATATATATATATATATATATATATATATATATACAGAGCATTTCGACTCCCTATGTAATACTTGTTGCAACTCTATTAATCAAAACGTTGTTGGTCTCTGTTGTAATGTCTCTGTGAATTTATATGAGGGTTCAATATTATTACAGGTCTTTTATGTATGAAGAGAATATTTAAGCCTTATGGCTTTGTATATGAATCGTTTTTTCTTCTTAAGATAGAGTTTATCGTTATGTTCGACTAAGCCTTTCGGCTTTGTATTTACATATTTTGTCTATATAAAAGCCTTTTGGATCTAAGTATGAGACATCATCAATCGTAATATTTTGTATATGTGTATTAATATTTCCATTATTGAGGTTGGAGTTTGCAGTGATATTTTGGTTTCTCAGCCTCTCGGCTCTGCGCAATAATGATTTATCATTATACTTTTGAAATTGGTATAAAATTGTGTTTGATCCTTTCAGCTTCTTGTACGAAATATTTTAGTTGTAGAGTATATGGAAGTTGATATTTCTAATGCGTGAATATTATTTAAGCCAATTGGCTCTGTGTAAAATTCCTATGTGGTAATGTATTTGACATACTCTGTTTATGTTATTATTTAGATACTTTGTGTTTCATAATCGACCATTCAATGCTATATAAGCATTACGAATAATACTTCTATGTATTTAAATCAGTAATATAATGCATTCAATATAAACCCCAGGTTTACATATATGATAGATTAATAAACCCTAAATCCTAATTTATTAAAAACTCTAAGATTTCCAAATGAAACAGTGTTGTGAACAAAAACTTAGAATTTGCAGTATAATGTAATTAACACCGATAGAATAGTAATGATGTAAACTCGGTAGCATATAATCACATAAGATTAGTACATTTCAAGATAAAAACATAAAACATTGATGTTTAGATATATCGTACCACATACTATAGTAAACAATACACAGAAGTAAAATACTGAATACTATTAAACATATAATAAGAACCTAAAAATAAGAACAGACCGAATCCAATCTGAAGTTCATCGTTCCTCCCAACCAATCTTCTAGAACAGCCAATATTACTTGCTCTGAAACCCCCAAGCCTCTTCATTGGACCACAAGGACAAAGACTGTTGAAAACAATTTTGCACTAGCACTCAGTTCCACTCCTTTACTCAACAATGATATTTTCCCTCTTCCATCCAAGCCTCATGCTTGTCTGATGGGAATGCATATTTAACTTTTCCTAGGACTTATGTCTCTCATGAGCCTCCTGCTCTAGAACCTCCATATGGAGTTCTGAACTGAATTATAAGGATGATGCCTCCTGCACCTGTTGAGATATTAATTATCCGTTTTCACCACTAAGGGCTTTTTGTTCAACACTTGTCATCTCTCCTTGTGGGCCAGCTTACACTCTTTCAACAGCTACTTCAAATTGGATTCTCCTGTTTATATTTCTTAAATAATAATAATAATTCAAAATCCTCTCACAAGTGTCTTTGACCATACTTGGTCAAATAATTGTTCAACAATAATTAAAATAATATTACAAAGTATTTAACTTTAACCAAGGTTCTAGGGGTATTACAGTCATTCTTTCTTATCTTAAGCATATTGAATTTGTTATTTATGGTCATTCAACATTGTTACTCTCTACGACCTATCATTGTTGGCAGCAAGTTGAAATTTTTTTCCACTTTACCGAGGATACTTGAAGTTGTAATTAAGAAGGAATATAATGTAATAAATACCATATAATATCACCTTATTCCAGTTATAATGTAATGAAAGGAATGGCCATCTTATTTTTTCCGTTATGATTATTATGTGCTAGACACATGTTTCGATGGACATACCATCTGATGCTCTTGTATTCACAATGTAATCTTCAGTAGAGTTCTTTGGTTATGAAGATTGTCTGCTAGAAATATTTATAATGTTTAGGCCATATGGGGTTCTCTTTTGATATGAGGTTAACTGCATAGTTCTTGTTTCTATTAGGTCGGTTGTCACAATGACTGTCTGCTTGCCACATTTTTTGTTGTATTGGCCATATGAGGTTTATGTACACTATTGTGGTGTTCTGCAAGAGTTCATTGTACAACTTGGTTTAGGTGCACTTTCATGATTCAGTGAGAAACATTGCTATCTTCATCAAATACATGAGGTGACGTGTGTTTTCGCATATTACGGTGGATTGTGGAAGTTTTCAACAAGAAGGATGTTAATGTAATGCCACCTTCTTCCATTTGTATTCTTTCTCCCTATTCATCATTAAGGGGGAGTGTTGGAATGTTTAATGATGACTTGTGAGGTGTTGTTAGTTGTGTAAAGGCATAAATAACTCTAATATTATAAAATATAGTTATCCCACATGCATCATGCAATAAATTCTCTTATTACCATTCTTTATATAAGAGATGTGGAAATACATTTATCCCACATGTATTATGGGATGCTATTTTTCCATACCTCTAGTTATATAATAGAGGTGAAGGAGACCCTTTGAGGGTATGTTGTTGAAACACACATCAATGTTACATGAATTTACAATGGAGTGTGATGTGATGCTTATGTGAGGATGCCATGTATGTAAGATATATATTTATGAAGAATAATAAGACAATACCTTCCCATGGGTGTTTCCTCATTTTGGGTTTTACCATGTATATCTGGTGCATCATTATTTTCTCTTGTATCTTGCTTACTACTTTGATTATATGATGCGTGTATGGATAGAGTGATAGACTAGTATAATCTTGATATTGATTTACTCATTAGCAAAAATGTTTTTGTATGTTTATGCATACTCTCAATATTCTAACAATCTAAGGAGGAAGGTTATTGCTTATAACAAAAACTAACCAAACGGAGTAATTGGTTCTACGCTATCCAAATGGATTGACACCATCAACTACCATTGAAAGTCTAACATTACTATTCTTTACGTGATTGACACCATCTTTAATCGATGTCTCTAAACACATAACCATCTCCCGTCATCTCTTGACACCATATTCACTTCTCTACCATGCATGATAGTCCATAAATTGTGCTATGTTTTTGCACTTGAACAATATTCATTGGAAACATGAAATTATCGAGATATTATGATGAACTTTTTTGGGCATCTTATTTGTTACATGATTAGTATACTATTTAATAATTCCACATTCAGGGCATTCACCTTTTAATGCATGTTGTCCATAATATATAATATGATCATTATGATATGCATCAATTGTGTTATACTCCATTCCTATGTTTCAAAATTATGCAAATTTCTCTGTATGTGCGAGTAAAGTATTTGATAGTGGTAGAAGAATATCGCTTGAAAATATAAAGAAAATTAAATTAATGTACTGGAAAATAAAAATTAAGGGCATGTATATTACAATCACAGATAAATTACAAACAATAATAACTATATACAGATAAATCTTGCATATCTTAACAATTGTGTCATTCATATGCTTGAAATACAATTCATTGCCTTCAAGTTGACCAGAAATAAAAGAGCAGAGAGAAGACTTATCTTTGAGTATTTGTATAAGTTTTTATTGTGCCTTATCAATAAGAGCTACATGGATATTTTCATAGATCTCACCTACATGTGCATTCTCATCCATGGCAACAAATGTGCCATGGATCAACCTATTTATCCCTTCATGCTCAATAATATTAGGGTCATTTTCTTTCATTGTATCTTCAATTTCATCACCCTCACCATCTCTACTGTGAATTGTAGTGTGTGGATTCCAAAGCATTGGTGGTTTTCTCTTTGTAATAATGATGACAAAATAAATAGAAAAATATAAATATTGAAAAATGACAAAAACATGTTCTCTATATGTTACCAAGGGGTGATATTATTTTCCACTTTCGAAATACCCATGCTCTAAGAAGTGTTTCCTAGTTGTTAACTTAACAACTCTTTTTCTCTTTATCCCTTTGCATTGCATACAAGGGCAATAACATTTCCCATCACCAATATTATGTTCAATATTGGGTTGATTTAGGTAAGATGTTTTATCATGATTGCTAGTGGCACTGAATACAAAATTGAGAACCAATTGTATAGATTCATTTCATTTGGATATACTAGCGATCCAACAGATAGGGTTACTTGACATTGTTATGTATCTCATCAAAATACAAAAACCAATCATGTATACACTAGCAATAAAGACAAAGAAATTCACAAATAGAAAATGAAAAAAAGATTATTAACAAAATTCAACTCTATGAAAAATGTCTCTTCACAGGATTGTGTTTTGAATGGTTTGCATACACAACCATGTTAACACGGGTTTTGGTAGACGATTAAGTAGGATAATACCTATAGCCATGTTAAGTGGTATTAGAGCGAGGTTTCTCCTGAGGATTGGTTCCCAAATTTTCTCTTGTAGAATGTGGTAACCAAAAACCCTGAGTGGTGGTGATTCAATAAGATTGTTGAGATACAACTTGTGTGGAACAAATCCTAGAGGTAAGGCCTGTGAATGTTAGTCAGAGTGAGGGCTGCAAGACAACTTGGAAGAATTCTATCACAGGGAGGAGGAGCATGAGGAGGTGCTAGGAAATGATAATTAGAGGAACTGAGAAGAAGGATAGAAGAATTGGGGAACAAAATAACTCGGGATGGTTAAATAGACATAGAATCTGAAGATGAGATCATAGAAGAACAAAGTGATGGCATTTGATATCTTTCCTAAGAGATAGAGGTAGCACAAAGGTGGAAGTGTCTTACTACGATGGAATTTTAAAGGCTAAGACTCTCCTGGGTTGGATAAGGGAGATAGAAAGGTACTTTCAGTATGAGAATGTTCAAGCTCCTAATCGGTTTCGGTTTGCGATTAAACGAAATTGAAAGGGCATGTTGCACTTTGGTGGGATATGCTAAAGAAGGACATGGGATGGGCTCTTCACGAGTATTAGTTGGAGGTGGTCTCTTTAGATGGTTGAAAGTAGAACGTCAAAATCCCCAAGGGTTAGTTTGCTAAGGTTTCATTTCTCCACATATTCAGAGAATTTAATGTTATTGCAAACTTTCTCTCAAAGCAATCTTTGGAACTGTCTAAAGGCTTTATATATTTTGAGATGTTGAAAGATTCAAAGGTTATCTATGATGGATCTCTTCCTGTGTAGTGATTTTTCCTTTGTGTCAAGTGTGTTTATTGGTTGACAAACTAAGTTGCTTCATAAGTTATATGGGGGAGTTGTATTCATATTTGTGAATCAATGAGTTTGCTTATAGACTACGTATCATTAGAATTTGTAATGCTTTTTCTTCACTATGGGGCTCTACAATGGACAATGTATTTTCCATTCTAGTTATTGATTTAAAGGTCTCTCATATTTTTTTATTAACATTGTATTGATTTTTTATACTTAACCAGCATAGATCCATCTTAAATCCGTATCTATAGAGGGATCCAATTTCTTGAGGTGTATTTATTTTTTTAAATTTAAACTCAAGAAATTTGATATCTCTTGATTGATAGACCGGGTTTAAGTTTTAAGTTTTTATTTTATAAACGAACATCGATTTTTTAATTACTTTTGATAATATTTTATTTTATGAGCCAACATGGATTTTTTATAAATGCTTTCATTAATTTTTTTATTTTATGAGCGGACATGAATTTATTAATGGTCGACATAATATAATTTATTACTTTTTACTCTTTTTTTATGAGTGTAGAGCACCTCATTTTACTTGGTACAATAAAATTATCGTATTAAATTTTTTTTTTAAACTTTTCATAATTTTTAAAGGTTTTTACTTTTCTACCTTATCCCATCTACTTTTTCTTTTTCTTTCCTTTCGTTTCGACTTGACTTTTCTTGTAGTACAATTATTCATCACATAATGGAATTTATTGTTCTATTCATGACGTATCGGCATTCGTTGAAAGCATTGCACACCACCTACTTCTCTTATTAGGCGGAAGAGACCGTCCTTCACGAATATGAACAATTTCAAATGACACCTGCCAAGTGCGATTTGGAAGGCAAGGCACGGACTTGCACTCGTCACCGTGGGTTAAGGGTTAAGGCAAGCCATGGACTTGCACTCGTCACCGTGTGTTCTACGGTCGGTGCCTTCAAACTTCGGGATGGGCATACCTACATCCCACACTCCAACAACAGCGATGCCGATGGGATTAGGTGGTACTCAGATTCTGTATTTATTGATGAACACACTGAATTGGAAACGGTGGTTTCTCAAGGTTTTGGTTGTGAATTTGAAAGTGTTGGTTGTTACTAATGGCGGAGGGCAAGGCCAGGATTCTGATCGTGGGAGGGACGGGATACATGGGCAGAAGGTTTGTAAGGGCGAGCTTGGCCCTTGCTCACCCCACTTACGTTCTTTCTCGCCCTGAGGCGATTGCCCTTGACATTGAAAAGCTCCAATTGCTCTTGTCCTTCAAAAATACCGGAGCCCATCTTTTAGAGGTAATACTAATATTGCTACGCTGCTTCTCTTCTATGGCGTTTTAATTTTTCCTTGTATACGGCATATTTGATTCAGACTTCAGTAATTTGGTATATTTGGCATGGCAGGGGTCGTTTGATAATCATGAGAGCCTTGTGGCCGCTTTGAAGAAAGTTGATGTTGTGGTTTGCGCCATGGCTGGAAACCACATTCGCAGTCATGCAATTCTTCAACAGCTGAAGCTGGTGGAAGCCATGAAGGAAGCTCCCAATATCAAGGCAAATGCAGCTCGTATAATTTAGGTTTCTTTAATATTATAACTGGTTTATTTGCAATAATAATTGTAGACTTCTGATTGATTAATATATGCAGAGATTTCTCCCATCAGAATTCGGCATAGATCCGGACAGAATGGAGCAAGCAATGGAACCAGGAAATGTAACTTTTATTGACAAAAGAGAAGTCAGGCGCGCCATCGAAGCAGCGGGGATACCGTATACGTACGTATCTGCAAACTGCTTTGCAGGCTATTTTGTAGGGAGCTTGGCACAGCTTGGTCGTTTAACGCCTCCTACAGATCGAGTTTCTATCTACGGAGACGGGAATACAAAAGGTAAGTAATCTTTCTTTCTTATATGGTTTAGTGGTTGAATGGTTTAGTGTAGGTTTGGGTGTACAGTTGAATTTTACAGAAATGTTATGATGCCTTGATGCCTTGTCTGGAATTTTAATGTAATAGATTTGTTTGGTTACTTGAAATTGAAATTTAGCTAGTTCAGGTTTGTTCTGAAGAATTCTAAAATATAAATGGTAAATCATAGTATTAGTAATTAGAAGTTATTTTATAGCCATTTGGGTGGACGAAGATGATGTGGCAACTTATACAATAAGGAGCGTGGACGATCCACGCAGCCTGAACAAAACCGTATACATTCGCCCTTCTGCTAACATTCTGTCTCAGAATGAGGTGATACAGATTTGGGAGAAATACAGAGGAAAAGCCTTGCAAAAGACATACTTGTCAAGTGATGACTTCTTGAATCTTATGAAAGGTAAGTTGTAATCTGTGTTTATCGATCTCACCTACTACAACCATTTAATAGAGATCCCTACAAGCTGGGTACTGGCTGGTTTTTTCTACATAGAATTTGACATGTGCAGTTATATCCAGGAAATCATATTAATGGCGATATGGCTGATGGATGCAGGGCAGAGTTTAGCAGAGCAGATTGGTATGACACATTTTTACCACATATTCTACGAGGGTTGCCTCTACAATTTTGAGATTGGGGACGATGGAAGAGAAGCCACTGAGCTTTACCCGGATGTCAATTACACTACTGTTCAAACCTACCTCCAACGCTTTTTATAAACCCGCTACCTACATTACAAATTTACAGGAATGTACAGTCAATACCATCCTCTTTTTCTGTGGAGAGATTTGATTTCCTGGAACCCTTAATCGAACGAAAAATCTTCGAATACCAACTTTTGCATGCGAACTTTCAGTGTTGTGTTATATATCAACGTATATGTATAAGCCGTATGTTTTTTGCTTTTTAAAACAGGTAAAAATGTCATGTCATATCATGCGAAAAAAGTCATGTCATGTTGCTTTTATTATGCAAGCTGTACGTTATATCGCGTAGTGGCGACAGCACAACTCTTGGTGTAGTGGTGGAATTCCATTTCACCTCTGTCCTGTGGACTTCACAGTCATATAACGGATAGTCGGAGACATCACTTTATCTCTGATCGGACTGTTTTTTAGCCCCTTTTTGTATATGTGTTTTTGATTAAGAACTTGAACGATTATTGTACTATTTTTTTTAGTCTTTTTTGTATATGTGTTTTTGATTAAGAACTTGAACGATTATTGTACTATTTGATTCAAAGGAATAGTAATAGTATGTTTTTTTTCTGCTGAAAAAAAAAAATTTAGTTGAGAAAGCTATCAAATTCTTTCTTACAATCATAAAAAGTTCTTAATTGAGAAAGCTACCAAGTTCAAGTTCTCTTTGAGAAAGCTACCAAGTTCTTTCTTAGTCATATAAAGTTCTCTTTGAGAAAGCTATCAAGTTCTCTGTTAAGAAAGCTACCTTTCAATAGAAGTTTGTTAAACAAATTAACTTTTATTAATATAAAAATATTTAAAAAATTAACTTTTAATAAAAAAAATAGCAATAAAAGCATTTACTGTATTTTTATCATATATTGTGAACGTTCTTGTCTCAAACATTCGCAATGGGCTGGTGTGATTGAGTGAAGCGTTATGTTATTGAGGAAAATAGGTTTCATTAGATCACTAGGTTGACATAATTGTGAGTTTGGAAGGAAAAGTCGGAATGCATGTTGCTACTATAACATTGTGTTAATTTAATTTCAAATGGAAGCTTAATGCTTGGTTTTGAAATACAGGCGTGAGGTGGGTGTCTAAGACCAAGGTATTTCGCATAATTTACCACACAACCAACTATTCCAATCTTGATTACACACTTACAACTACGAATATGTTGATGGGCCAACCTTTGTGCTATAGTTAAATAGAAATTTAAGATGATTAAAAAAAACATCCAACGTCGAAAACACATGTAGGTGAATTGTTTATCCATCTGATGAGACAATTTATTAAAAATTGTAAAAGGATTTGATGGGAAAAATACCCCGGGCATTTGCGTGTCAAATTCCAACCCTGCTTGGGTAGGTCAAATAAGAGCTATTTCATATTTACTAGAAGGGACCCCACTTATGGACAATCATTCTTGTATCTTTTGGCTAGGGGTTAAATTTAAGGGGCACCGTTACCCATCAATAAAGAAATTTATGACAGTTTTATTTTTGAAATTGCCCTTCGTCTAATGTTTAAGAATTATTATTATCCTTCTATTAAAATTTATTCCAAATGCTACACACTACATCCAAATTCGGGATGTGGTTTTGGGCACAATCTTACTCTTCACCCATGAAACCATTTTGGAGGTTTTGAATTCACTAGATGCCAAAGATATGGGTGATGCTCTCATGATGTCATGACCCTTTTAAGTTAAGCAAACAATATTCGATCTTGAGTTCTCTAGTCCTCAATAACATCAACTACAAATTATCCTACAAAGGAGACTGGAAATTTACACTATATGCTACACATTGACCCAAGCATGTCCTCCCTCATGTGCCCTTGAAGGTCAGTAAATTCTATTCAAAATACTGAAATTTCACGTGTGTTAGTTTACTGATTAAATGAGAATGGTTTAAGGTGAATAATATTGAGTGCATAAATAGTATGTCCTAGAGAAATTGTTATGAGGAACCAAACAAGTTAGTGCTTCTAAGCAATGATGCATTGGTCAAATGGATTGCAATGAAGAAGTGGCACATTGACTATTTATGTGGGGTCATAAGGTATTTAGAATTTAGATTTAGTTCAAATGAAGCTCACAAACAACTTTGCCTATATTTTTGTGCGGTCATAAGAGATGTAGAATTTAAATTCAGTTCAAACAAAGCTCAAGGAATTAGATTGGAATTTTAAATAATGAATGCAACAATTTCACCATTAATACCTGAGGAAGAAGCTGTGAGACAAAATCTTGGAGATGAACAAGTCGAGAGTAATTATGAAGAATAAGGCCACCTCAATCCATTATCGATCTCCCATAACCAATTGTATTGGACCAATTGGCCAGAATCATTTTTATTGGACTATGTGATGTAAACATTATTTGAATAATAAATTTTAGAGCACTTGCCTTTTCAATGGTAACTCAAACTTTCCAACCCATTTTCTTTGAGTGTCACTAGGGTATTGGAATTTCTCGAGTAGTCTACATTAAACATTAATTTAAACCATCACTCATGATAGACCTGAGACCAACCAAAGAGAGAAACCCACCATCACATGGCTCTTCTCTCATCAATATGTGAAGGAGAAATAGCATGCTCTCTTATTTTTGTTACCTTTTCACTAGCATTTTCATTGTCTAAACACACTGATCCATTATGATTATTATTGGAGAAGTTGTATTCCCATACAAAAATCCAAAGAGAAGAGCCACCTTCAACTTTGTGGGAATGAAAATTACGACCACGACAAATAGCTACTTTCTTAGAAAAGGGCTTGCACTCCAAACTCCGTAGGGATGGATTTCATTCCCTCAATTATCACCAAAATGCTATATAAAGAGCCATTAAACCTATAACAAAAGAGGAATTATGGATAGCTAAATTTAGCTTAAGAAAGAAAATGCCCCTAAGCTAGATCAATTTCAGAAATACTTTGACTAGTTAATTTATGATACTACAAAAGCCGAAAAGGAAAGCAATGTTTTTGCAAAATAGTAATTTTAGGTGGCAACATTTGATGTGAGCGTATCGAGCAGGATGGAGGCAATGGACGTGAATGCTAGTGTCATTACCAATTTATTTATGCTAGGAACAAATGTGGTGATTATAAAATCCTTCAAATGAGGAATAGAAACTAAAGTCCGTTACAAGGAAAAAATGAATACTAGCAGTCATTTGCAAGACAAATACTGCAAGCGAAAAATGTGCAGAGAATAAAAGTAAATGCACTAGAGTTTTATAGCCTTATAAGATATTGCAACATGTGATAATTTTGATCAATGTACACCCACATTGGCTAGATTAATTGAAATCAAAATTTCTTATTTATAAATTCCACACAATGCTAATGGGATTGTACATCACTATTGAGGGCGTTGGCTTCTCAAGCCAGCCACTAGTGTTCCAACTTCTAATCTCTCCAAGGGCATGTTCTTAAGCTATAGCACCTAAAAACCATTTCTCATGCACAGGCAGGTTGTCATTTGGTTTGCCCCTAGTTGGGTAGCTTTCCTACACATGTGGGTCCAGAGCATGCGATTCTTCCTATCTAGCTCAGTGGAAGCATCATATTCAAGGAAAAATAAATAAATTCCATATAACACTAAAAACAAAACATAAATTTTCTCTATAGGTTTATGTATAAACCCTATAGGATTAAATCCACATAAAATTATATTATGTTAAATGTAAAGCCACAATTCACATGTATTACTCGCTACAACAAGTTAACTGGGACATAACAATATATGGGAAGCTGCAAAAACCATTGTAGTTTGGAATATAATATAAGGAGTTATTAATGAGCATTACATCCCATGTTGTTTTGCTATTCCCATTGTCAATTGTTTCAATCCCTATTTTAGCATCTCCCAACCTAGTTTCTTTACTTGAGTTTTTATGAATATCCTGTATCAAATACATAATACAAAATAAAAACCAACTAAATCATTTGTTGTAAACCACAATCACAAACTGTTGAAAAGGGGGGGAAGAAAGACTAATTATTGAAAACGAAGATGAACACTGCAGTTATGTCATTCTGAACTCTACCAGCGAATCATAAAATAAAATACATTTTGAATAGAACTCTAGGGTTTTCACGTGCATATCCATCCTTATCATGTGTTGCACCTTAGCAAAAAATATGAAATAAGATTTAAAGTATAAGAGTTAATCCTTACCCATACTTTGTCATTGTCATGGAATTATTGAAGAGATTGAGGAAAGCAAAGTCATCCCATAGCATCATATCCTTCACCACCATTGAACCTACCATATGAGAAATTCGAATAGCATGCTTGGCCAAAAAAAATACATGAATTCATCTACCCAATTCATCTTCGATGATTAGAGAGTGTTGCTCCGTGTTCATCCGATCATTCCATTCATTGAATCATTGCAAGAAGAGGCTTCCATGAAATAAATAAGGATGGATGGATACTAACCAACTTGGGCCCTATTTGTTCTCGATTTAAGGGGGTTGGCTTTATTTTTGTTTAATCAATAGGGTGGGTAACTTACTATAATTACAATATCTATTCATATATTATATATACCCATGCTTCAACGCGTAAATATTAATATTGATCAATATGTTAATATGGTAGGTTGTATTTTTTATATGGTATACATATCTATTCATATACACATTTTTTTTTCCGCGAAAAAAAGCATACTATTGCTATTCAAAGAGCTGAATCAAATAGTACATAATAGTCTCCAGCAGTAGCAGGATCCACATACGACTCCAAAAAAGAGTGCAAAATACTGAGTACAGTCTATATCCCAACTAGATACTATACCATCAAGAAATGGCCTCCAAACCGGTAGAACCAGATAGACACTAGATCTGTTCGATCATTGAGACTACAAAATACAAAACATGTCTACAATCCACTATAAGTTAATGAGTTCGAAACACAGAACAGAAGAAGAATCAAAGCATAATGTTGTATGATCCCGCATTAATCACCAAATGATCCCAGCATTCCTCCCAAAGCACATAATCCTCTACCCCTTCCAGTGCCAGCTTTGATAGTCGATCTGCCTGCTCATTGTGTTCTCTGAAGATATGTTCCAGTGAATAGGAACAAAATGACCAAAGTTCATCTTTGATCCTTCTGCACCAGCCATCGAGTTCCAAAACATTAATGTCAAATTCTCCCCTAGCCCATTTGATGGTGACGCGTGAGTCTCCAAAGATTTTGATACTTGGAAGCCCAAAGATATGTGCAACCTTGACAACACACCATAAAGCTAGCAGTTATGCCTTCATATTCGTTCCTCTTCCACATTTAAGACGGAGTAAAAACTGTTGATGTTGATTAATAATAATCACCCCTCCAGCACCACAATTTCCAAGGCTAGCAGCACCATCAAAAAATAGAACAGGTTCCTGTAAATTATACTGGAAGACACCAATATTCCTCTGGACAGAAACGACATCCTTTGATTGATATTGCAGAAACTGTGAAAGTATGACATTGTATGTTCCATAAAAATCAGGTAGTTGTTCTTCAAAGGTAGCTCTGTTTCTCATGGACCACACAGCCCAGCACAAAAAGAACGGCAGTGTAGCATATGGTTTACATTGCTACATCCAATCTTTCAGACATGCGTCCAGAGTGTATCCCTTCCAAACATGGCCAATATCAAAGACTTGATAGAACTTTTCCAGAAGTGAAACAGTAAAAGGACATTCAATAAAAAGATGCGAGACTGTTTCCATATGTGACTTGCATAAGATACATCGATTGGGCCCGGCCCAACCAATCAGTAATAAATTATCCCACGTCTTTAATCGATTCATCAGAAGGAGCCAACAGAAACTTTTCAAATTCAGAGGTAAGTTCCATTGCCAGACCTTCATATACCACCAATGGTTTGGGAATATGCAACGTCTGCGAATCATACAATCGTATGCAGACTGTGTAGTAATAATACCAATAGCTTTGTTTCCAGCCCAAACCACAACATATTCCACAGCCGAAATCCTGATACCAACAACGTTCAAATCACGGGTGTATGATTCCCACTCTTCGCACAGAGGTGGTGGTAAATTCAGATCCGTCGCATTGAACCAATATTCATTCAAATAATTTTTGACTATGCTATTAATAGTGATCAACCCATCTGCTCTCAGGTACGCATAGAGACCCATCGAGAATGTATAATCCCCATTTAAGCCAATTATCGGGTCAACTTCGATAGCAACCTCAGACCCAAAACCCACTTTCCAACAAAGTTTATGTGAAAACCAACAGTATACCTTCATGAAGCCTCTCCATATAAGGGAAACACCCCTCACCTTTTTACTCGGTTGTCTTAACCAGAAAGAAATTTTGGTCTTTATATATTTATGATGTATAACATTAGACCATAGTGAACCATCGAAAATGGCACGCCAGAGACTTTTCAATCTCAATGCATCATTAAAGATCGAAATATCCTCCAATCCCCAGCCACCAAATTTGTGAGGCATAGATAGTCTCTCCCAACCCACCATAGTCAAAGCAGACTACTTAAGGCCTCCAGTCCATAAAAATTTGAATATAAGCCTTCTTAAGGAATTAATCACCGATTGAGGGACAGTGAGAAGCGAAAACCAGTAGACCGGCGTCCCCACTAGGACAGATTTAGCCAAAGTTAATTTACTGCCAATAGAGAGTAGGCGGTATGTCCAATGTGTAATACGGGATTCAAAATGCTTAACAAGCCAATCCCAATCCTTAACCAAGTATCCATTAGGTTTCAAAAGAAAACCCAAGTAAGAAAATCCTTCAATAACCTTATTACATTTATATGGGACAACAGACTGAATCTCAGATAACCTGACACCATCCACCAAATATTGGTAAAGGTTAGACTTCCTCAAGCTCACTTGCATACCTGAAGCTTTGCAGAAAAGTTCAATAATATTCTGGAGAGATTTCCATTCCTACAACGATGTTATCCCAGCAATTAGCACGTCGTCAACAAAAGGGACATGAGTTAAATAAAGTTCCCTGGCAATTTTAATACCTTTAAACTTGCCCTTCTCTCTAGCTTGTTGTATCAGCCTGCTTAATCCATCCATAACAAGAATAAATAACATAGGAGACATCTAACATCCTTGACGAATCCCCCTTGAGCAACTAAAGAAGGACGTAGGAGAGCCGTTGACGAGTACAGAGATATTCGTAGTATTAACACAGGCCATGATCCATCTAATAGCCAAAGCTGGCACCCCAATCTGAATGAGCAAGATCCTCAGGAAATCCCAAATCACCCAATCAAATGCCTTTTCAAGGTCCAATTTGAACAGAATAGCACTGCGTTTCTTTCATTTAATAGAATGTATCAGTTCTTGAACTATACCCATGGCATCATGAATCTGCCGATTCTGTAAGAGACCGAACTGTTCAGGAGTGATGAACTTCGAAAAGACAGGCTTTAAACAACTTGCAATGATCTTGGAAACAATTTTGTATGCCAAACTACACAATGCAATGGGTCTGAAATCTGCAAAGTTCATAGGATCATTCACCTTTGAAATAAGAGTGATGAAGGTAGAGTTTAAAGCTCCTGAAAGATACCCATGGCATCTAGTATATTCAACCATATTAACAATATCATCACCCATAATATCCAGAAAATGTAAAAATAGTTCCACCGTCCAGCCATCAGGGCTTGGACTTTTCTCTTTTGCAAACAATTTGAGAGTGCATTCCACTTCATCCAATGTGACAACTGAGTATGGCTTATCAGCATCATCTTGGTCAAAAAATCTAGGGAAAAGCCGAGCAACTTGTAGTTGTGAGGTCAGGTCACACCTTTTGTCATCGGAGTAAACAAATGAAAAGTGCTTGTGAGCTTGAGCTTGCAACTCCCCAGCGCCAGCATATACAACCCCATCATCATCGTCCAGCTTCCAAAGAGTGTTGTTATTCCTCCTAGCAGAAGCAAACTTATGAAAAAATCTAGAATTTTTATCACCCACCTTCACCCACAAAGCCCTGCTCTTTAACCTCCATTCCTTCTCTTCCATCAGGTAGATCCTGTCCTTCTCTGCTTCTAAATTTTTAAGCCTTTCCAACTCCAAACCTGTAAGTGGGCACTCAATATTTTGAAGATAGAGCTATTGCAGCTGAGATTCCACATCAGCCAACAATTTCTTATCCAGCTATTTTTTCAAGTGTATCCAATTAGAAACTTCACCCTTCAAGACCTTTAGTTTGTAACAAAAAAGATCAACAGAGTTCAAATCAGTATCACAGCTAGATATAGTCCACACCTCCCTGACCAGACGATCGAAATCTGCATTGGATAACCAGGAGCTATCAAACTTAAATGGGTAATTAGAAGACAAAAAGTCCTCCTCCAATTGTAAAAAAATCGACCAATGGTCCGAAACTTTGCACCTTCCAACCTAGGACCGATACCGACTACAATTCTCCAATAATGCAGCATTTGCTAGAAACTTATCTAGCCTCTTATGTACCCATTCATCACCTGCTCTACCATTTGACCAGGTAGGAACAAGTTCCCCTATACACACATCAATAAGGTCATTGTTAATGAGAAATTCTGAAAAAAAGTGTGCCAACTCATCCAATCTCGCATTAGTTCCCCAGACTTCCTGAGCCAGTCTGGTCAAATTAAGATCCCCCGCTATAATGATGTTATCTCTGTCAATGATACTATAGGATTGAAGTCCCAGCCAAAAGAATTCCCGATTTTTATATGGAGCATAAAAATTCAGCAAAGAAAAGTGCAGGTCCGAAGCCCTACAATAACCTTCCAACAAAATACCCCAAGAGGTCCGAAAAGGACAAAAACAATAGACCCTAGGGTCCCAGGCCACAGCCAGACCATAAGAGCTAATAGCTGAGATCTCCCACCCAGGAACCACCCCAGCTAGTTTGGAAATAGCAACATGATCTTCACACATGGTTTCTTGAATTAATAAAATACTAGGCCGAGAAGTAGAAATTAAATTGGACAGGGCCCTTCCCCTAGCAACCCTCCCCAACCCTCGAATGTTAAGAGAACAGATTGACATTAGGGAACAATGTCACGGGGGATAATTGCTCCAAGGCCCCCAATTTTAACCGACATATCCTCCATACCCTTCCCGACCCCCACAGAACCAGAAACATAGAGACTCTGCATGGTATCAATGGTCCTCAAACGATCAGTCAAAGGGGTAAAGTCTGACTCCAAATCCTCAGATAAAACCTTCACCTTCTTGGCGGATTTCTTCACCTTCCTGATGATTACGTTTTGGAATTTGGCAGAATTGACCGACGAAACCTTCGGGTTGGCAGAGGGGTTTTTCAAAAATATTTGCAATGGAGTGATAACATCCGAGGGTGAAATGCAGCCGGCTTCAGTCAATATAGCATTATCACTAATTGTAAGCTGACCTTGATCTTGAATGTCAGTGGAAAGTCCAACAGTCCCACTATGGTGAACAGAAACCCCCAAGCCCGATTCACTGGAAGGAAAGGCAGACTCATGGCCAATAGTATCCCCCATAACCCCATAGCCCAATACAGATACCTGCCATCGTTCTTGAAGTGGAGCCGTAGGAATATCAGTGTCAATGTGAGGCTTATCAATGTCCCCAAATAAACCCCGACAATGTCTAGGTTTGACAGATGATGGGTCGAAAAGTAAGTACGGAGATGAAACCCTCACTTGACCCTTATTTATCACAATATCCCCAGAGGCCAATTTATTATCAAGTATATCATCAGCAGCTTGAGCTAATAAAAGATCCTCCTCCGGAATGTAAGGAATGGGAGAACCAATATGAGGATTAGACTTACCCGGAATAGGAGTATCTTCTGAAGGAGTACCGTCCAAGCTAGAAGTAGCTTTTGCCGAAGACCCTGAGTGGTCCGTGGAACACCACCAGTGAGCCTGTATCCTAGCTTCCAGACATTTAGCATGAATATGACCATTCCGAAGGCAAAAATGACATCTAAAGGGAACCCGAAAGTAGTCCAAGCGTTGCCTCCAAACCCTAGCACCCCAGACTAATTCCACCTCCTCCGGTAACCCTTTAGCCATCTCAAACTCCACCATAACGCGAGCCGACCACCTGTTGAAGCTATGAAGTGACGAGTCCAGACGAACGAACCTACCCACAGAATTGGCGATCCCCATCAATACAGTTTCCGACCAGAGTTCTATCGGGAGTTCGGGTATAATCATCCACAAATGTCGGAAGATTTGAACCTCTCGCACAGGATCGAACAAAAGATGCCACTTCTTAAGATAGAGAGAGCCTTCCTTGAAGCTCCAGAACCTTTTCAAAATTAAACCAACATGTGCAGGGTTGGAAAATATAAACATCAGCCACCCATTGATGAGCTGCAAAACCCTAGGCATATCCCCAATAATGGGCAACCAAGACTACGGACCCACTCCACTAGGTCCTTCTGCTCATCCCCAGTGAACTCAAGACATCCAACAATAGCATGACTACTGAGCATTTATATCCGATCAAGGTTAGTCTCCAATGGAATCTCATGCCGAATCAAACCCTCCCTCACTTTCAGCGATTTATTGGCTCTTCGTTTCCGAGCCTTCCTACCAATGAATCTAGATGGACACTTAGCCGGAAACTGTACAGTAGTCTGAGGCTCCGATGAAACCCCAAGATTGCAAGCATCAACCCCACCCGGAACCCTTCTCTTATGTTCCAAGGAAAATGGTAATGGGGTGTCGAAAACCACCCCTTTTGGGTGTAATCCAAATTTTCTATGCCGATGTCCCATCAAAACCTGACACCGGTAACCAGCATCTGCCCTAGCCAAATGACAGGACACGTAGTTTCTCACCGGATCGACCAGTACAAATACAAGTCGGTAGGTGACCGGATACAATAAGGAAACGTCTAATAGATATTCAGAAGCCTGCAGACTCGTGACCCCGTCACCCGGCATGCTCCAGGTCACAGGACAAGGAATAGCTAAAATGTAGCGCCCAACAGACTGGCCCAATCCATCTACTGAAGATCCAACAGTATGTCAAACTCTAAGGCAGGACCACCCCTGTATGATAAAGAATTGAGTAACAGGAGCACCAAAGAGCAAACGTGAGCACCACCGTATGCCCATAATTCCCTCTTTTTTTATACTTGGTAGGTACTGGGCTGGTTCAAATTGAACCAGCTTGACTCCAAGTCTCTCTTGCTCAAAAAATGTCCCCCGGAACTCCATACTCAGTCTCCCGCAGCACTGCACCGCTTGAAACCCTAAGAGACATGGGGAAAAAACTCCTTATTCATATACACATACATATCGGATATACGCTTGTTTCAATAGATAAGTAATTGTTTCTAAAAATTGAAAAATGCTTTGAAATTGGTTTCTAAAGGAAAAAATATTAGAATCATTTTGAAATTAATATTAGAGGTTAACATTGATGATTGAATTATATTCGAGAGTCTAAACTTATTTTTCATTGCAAATAATAATTTTATTAATCTAAATTGTAATTTTATTTATTTTTCATTAAATAAAACAACTTTATTAATCTAAATTATAATTATAATTTTGTTTAAAATTGTGTGATTAAATTTAACTCATGATAAATAAGAAAAAATAAAAATATGAAATATTTAATTTACAAAAAAATATTAAAAAATAGAATGTCTAACTTAATTTGAACTTGTGACTTCTTAGGAGGAAACACATGTTTTTAATAGTTATATCCACTCATGTTGTACATAACTTATAGTAAATAGCTTATATTTGTTAAATAAATAATTATTATTAAATGCCCTTTTTATTTGTAGACTTTTGTAGATGCTAGTAGTCAAATCATTGTGTAGAGGGGATCCCTTGTCACACAAACAAGGGGGTCTCATACACCAATTTGGTCATTAAATGCCACTTGTCAACTAAAGTTAACATCTATATCCCAGTTATATGTATTATATTATGTATATTTACTTTGCAAGGATAAATATTGCTAGATGCAAATTGAAGTTATGTTTGATTTACTTACGTGGGGAACACAATTGGGACTTCTATGGTGAATGGTGGAGCTCACCTAGTAGGTAAATGTAATGTGGCTATGTTTTCTTTAATGTCGTGGATCTTTGATCTACTATGGACATGGGAGACCACCACCTCACAATGTTGAGGTTCAGAGCAATAGGTCAATCACAAAGTGAACTTTGTACTGGATTATCATCTTCTTCAATCATATCTACTCATAATCTATATTATTTATATTTTTATATATTACATTTTGTGATAATAAAAGAACAAATATCAATTAGATTTAATTTGGGTAATCCAAGATTAAAACCCAAGCAAGTGAAGCAATGCATACATATTTTTAAGCAAAATAGAAAGAATAACAACGGCACACACATAACACACAAAGATTTATCTTGGAAACCCTTCATCGAAAAAAACCAACCTAACTTAGAGGCTCACCTCTATCTTCTTCATTATATTAACTTAACCATCCACAATGCAATATCTAGGAATTCTATAGCATCCAAAACCGTAATCCATTAACTTAAATTAGATTATAATCCTAATCCCTTAGCCAGGATTAGATTACAATGGGCTGAAAAATTATTGACCCAAAAAGCATATAAATACCAAAAAATTGACCTAAAACAAAATTGGGGTGGTGTCCCAAACGCTAACGCTTGGAATTACCACCCCTCGCCGTAATGTGTTGCATGAAACATGTGGGACATAACACCCCCCTCTCGTCACCCGGGATTAGTGACTAGTTGTGCCTGGTGCAATCTTCATGCAAATAATATAACACAACTCCAACAAGTAATTAAGAGGAGACATTGTTATAGTCCCCACCCATTTTCAAATCCCACTTTAACATGGTTTCCCTTTGTTGTCCAATTAGGGATAGTAAGGTACCAACAATCTCACTCTCATTTAAGTGCTTAGATGGTTAATATGAGATGTCTAGCTTAGATGGTTAATAGGAGAAGTTAGTATCCTCCCCACCCACTTTCAAATCTCAAACATTATATATATTCCCTTTGTACGTCGATTAGTGTTGGCAAAGTACTAGCACTCTCACTCTCGTTTAAGTGGTTGAGAGTGGGACAATGTGAACTTTCCAAATATTATAGCCTGAGGGGTTAGCTCAATCGATTGTTGCCGATTTTGTTGGGCGTTTGGCTAGTTTTGTGCCAACAAGTGCCCAATTTGAACTCCTTTGGGTGAGATGGAATAGTCTATGTCAACATGTTTACTAGGGATTTCATCCATGAATGTGGACAAGTATTCCTTAGGTATTCCTCTAAAGTTTTCCTTGGAAAATAAAATAACAACAAAATTCAACAAGACATTAAATTATAGAATATAATTGTTTAAATTTTATTTATATTGACAACCATGTAAGGTCTATGGGACCATATGAAGAATTACACCCTCCCCAAAAAGTATAGATTTAATCTTATTGTGTCGAGAGGTGATTCTACAACCTAGTATGAGGGAGAAGTGTAATTTCATGCTCAAGGTGGAGGTGACACGTGGCACTTGAAGGTAAGTAATTAAAAATTTTACAATGTTATCCCTAACCTAAATTTCAAAACCAAAGATATATGTATTCCAATTAATTAAAACTAAAATAATTCATTAGAATATATGTGTATTTGTTAAATAAGGTTTTTGAGAGAAAATATGTCAATTCAAAAACCATTAAATTCATTTACTTTGTTTGGTTACCATCTTAAAGGATAATGTGAAAGGGTAAAATTTATTATAATTAAATCTACCATTGAGGGAGAAGTGTAATTCCGTGCTCAATGTGGAGGTGACACATGGCACTTTAATAAAATAATAATAATAAAATATTAAGTAAATAAAACATTTAAATTTATATCTTAAGATAAACTTCAAAACCAAATATATATGTATTCCAATTAATTAAAACTAAGAGAATTAATTAAAATATATGCCACCAAGTCATCTTTCATCACCCTTATCCCGAAGGAGACCCACCCCTCTTCTTTTTTTAGGTTTCGACCAATCTCTCTTTGCAACTCAGTGTACAAGATCTTAAACAAGGTTTTATCCAATTGCATTAAGGATCTTCTACCCAAAATCATTTCAGAAGGGAAGAAGGCTTTCGTTCCAAACAAACAAATTGTGGACAATATTGTCATTATTGAGGAGGCCATTCATTCTAGTGTCTCAAGAAAATAATCGTGCATGGTGATTAAATTAGACACGGCTAATTCCTTTGACCATGTCAAGCATAGTGTTATGGATATTTATCCCCTGTAGATAGGTGATATTTCTCCCTTGGATCCTTTCCCTAATCCAAGACAGATAGAGGGGGTAGACTAATATGATTTCACCCACCATATCTGATAATTCACCCAATAGATCCACTTCTTCATTCACTTACAAAATATGGAGAGAGAGAGAGAGAGAGAGATGGAATAAATATTAACACACCTTTACTTATTTGAGGTCCTTTGGTGAAGATCAATTCCAGCTGTTATAGATTTGATAGACTTTGCTCCAGCTTCACTTTCTAGCACCTTTCTTGACTCAACCAAGATGATCAAAATGGATGTAGGATGCACTAGGGATTCCAAAAACATAACAATACTAAGAAAAGAGTCTCCTATTTCTCATAGAATGGCCTCAATATATAAGTGGATGGTGGATGAAGGAAGGATGAATGTAGACTCCAAAGGACACATGGACTTGAGCTGGTGTGTGAGTTCCTATGTCAAAATGAGGTTGAATCTAATAATAGTCATGATCCTCCTGAAACTCATCCAAAAAATAGGCAAATAAGGACCATCGCCCCCCTAAGCAAGAGAAAGGAGTGATGGTGTCACTCCTTGATATGCATGCAAGGAGTGATGGTGTCACTCACTGACAGGCATGCAAGGAGTGATGGCAATGTGACCATCACCCCCCATATTCTACGAGGGTTGCGTCTACAATTTTGAGATTGGGGACGATGGAAGAGAAGCCACTGAGCTTTACCCGGATGTCAATTACACTACTGTTGAAACCTACCTCCAACGCTTTTTATAAACCCGCTACCCACATTAAAAATTTACAGGAATGTACAATCAATACCGTCCTCTTTTTCTGTGGAGAGATTTAATTTCCTGGAACCCTTAATTGAACGAAAAATCTTCGAATACCAACTTTTGCATGTGAACTTTTCAGTGTTATGTTATATATCAACGTATATGTATAAGCCGTATGTTTTTTGCTTTTTAAAACAGGTAAAAATGTCATGTCATATCATGCTAAAAAATTCATGTCATGTTGCTTTTATTATGCAAGTTGTATGTTATATTGCGTAGTGGCGACAACACAACTCTTGGTGTAGTGTTGGAATTTCATTTCACCTCTGTCCTGTGGACTTCACAGTCATATAACAGACAGTCGGAGACATCATTTTATCTCTGATCGGACTATTTTTTTAGCCACTTTTTGTATATGTGTTCTTGAGTAAGAACCTGAATGATCATTGTACTATTTGATTCAAAGGAATAGAAATAGTACGTTTTTGTTTGTTGAAAAAAAAATAAAAAGTTCTCGGTTGAGAAAGCTACCAAGTTCTTTCTTACAGTCATATAAAGTTCTCTATTGAGAAAGCTACCAAGTTCTCTATTAAGAAAGCTACCTTTCAATAGAAGTTTGTTAAACAAATTAACTTTTATTAATATAAAAATATTAAAGAATTTAACTTTTAATAAAAAATAGCAATAAAAGCATTTATTGTATTTTTATCATATATTATGAACCTAGTTGGCACAAAAATCTTAAAAGTTACACATTAAAATGGAATGAACATTCTAAATTTTATAAGGTTAAGGTACTCTATCACCTCTATAATTGAAGAGTCTCGTTCTTGTATCAAACATTGGCAATGGGATGGTGTGATTGAGTGAAGCGATATGTTATCGAGGAAAATAGGTTTCATTAGATCACTAGGTTGACATAATTGTGAGTTTGGAAGGAAAAGTTGGAATGCATGTTGCTACTATAACATTGTGCCAATTTAATTTCAAATGGGAAGTTAATGCTTGGTTTTGAAATACAGGCGTGAGATGGGTGTCTAAGACCAAGGTATTTCGCATAATTTACCACACAACCAACTATTCCAACCTTGATTACACACTTACAACTACGACTGTAAAGAACTATAGGTAGCCATTTGATAACAACATCCACATATACACATATGCTGATGGGCCAACCTTTGTGCTATAGCTAAATATAAATTTATGATGATTAAAAAAAAAATCGAACGTCGAAAACACATGTAGGTGAAGTGTTTGCCCATTGGATGAGACAATTTATTAAAAATTGTAAAAGGATTTGACAGGAAAAATGCCTCGGGTACTTTCCTGTCAAATTCCAACCCTGCTTGGCTAGGTCAAATAAGAGCTATTTCATATTTAATAGAAGGGACCCCACTTCTGGACAATCATTCTTGTATCTTTCGGCTAGGGGTTAAATTTAAGGGGCACCCTTACCCATCAATGAAATTTTTTATGACAGTTTTGTTTTTGAAATTTCCCTTCGTCTAGTGTTTAAGAATTATTATTATCCTTCTATTAAAATTTATTCCAAATGCTACACACTACATCCAAATTCGGGATGTGGTTTTGGGCACAATCTTACTCTTCACCCATGAAACCATTTTGGAGGTTTTGAATTCACTAGATGCCAAAGATATGGGTCATGCTCTCATGATGTCATGACCCTTTTAAGTTCAATAATCAATATTCAATCTCAAGTTCTCTAGTCCTCAATAACATCAAATGAGGATTATCCTACAAAGGAGACTGGAAATTTACACTATATCCTACACATTGACCCAAGCATGCCCTCCCTCATGTGCCCTTGAAGGTCAGTAAATTCTATTCAGAATACTGAAACTCCATGTGTGTTAGTTAACTAATTAAATGATAATGGTTTAAGGTGGATAATATTGAGTGCATAATAAGTATGTCCTAGAGGAATTGTTATGAGGAACCAAACAAGTTAGTGCTTGTAAGCAATTATGCATTGGTCAAATGGATTGCAATGAAGAAGTGGCACATTGACTATTTCTGTGGGGTTATAAGGTATTTATAATTTAGATTTAGTTCAAATGAAGCTCAAGGACAAATTTGCCTATATTTTTGTGGGGTCATAAGAGATGTAGAATTTAAATTCAGTTCAAATGAAGCTCAAGGAATTAGATTGGAATTTTAAATAATGAATGCAACAATTTCACCATTAATGCCCGGGGAAGAAGCTATGAGACAAAATCTTGGAGATGAATAAGGCGAGAGTAAGTATGAAGAATAAGGTCACCTCAGTCCATTATTGATTTCCCATAACCGATTGTATTGGACCAATTGGACAAAATCGTTTTTATTAGACTATGTGTTGTAAACATTATTTGAATAATAAATTTTAGAGCACTTGCCTTTTAAATGGTAGCTCAAACTTTCCAACCCATTTTCTTTGTGTGTCACTAGGGTATTGGAATTTCTCGAGTAGTCTACATTAAACATTAATTTAAACCAACACTCATGATTGACCTGAGACCAACCAAAGAGAGAAACCCACCATCGCATGGCTCTTCTCTTGTCAATATGTGAAGGAGAAATGACATACTCTCTTATTTTTGTTAGCTTTTCACCAGTGTTTTCATTGCCTAAACACACCGATCCATTATGATTATTATTGGAGAAGTTGTATTCCCATACAAAAATCCAAAGAGAAGAGCCACCTTCAACTTTTTGGGAATGAAAATTACAGCCACAACAAATAGCTACTTTCTCAGAGAAGAGCTTGCACTCCAAACTCCATAGGGATGGATTTCCTTCCCTCAATTATCACCAAAATGATATATAAAGAGCTATTAAACCTGTAGCAAAAGAGGAATTATGGATAGCTAAATTTATCTTGAAGAAAGAAAATTCCCTTAAGCTATATCGATTTCAAAAATACTTTGACTAGTTAATTTATGATACTACAAAAGTCGAAAAGGCAAGCAATTTTTTTGCAAAATAGTAATCTTAGGTGGCAACATTTGATGTGAGTGTATTGAGCAAGATGGAGGCAATGGACGTGAATGCTAGTGTCATTACCAATTTATTTATGCTAGGAACAAATGTAGTGATTATAAAATCCTTCAAATGAGGAATAGAAACTAAATTCTGTTACAAGGAAAAAATGAATACTAGCAGTCATTTGCAAGACAAATACTGCAAATGAAAAATGTGCAGAGAATAAAAGTAAATGCACTAGCGTTTTATAGCCTTATAAGATATTGCAATATGTGATAATTTTGATCAATGTACACCCTCATTGGCTAGATTAATTGAAATCAAAATTTCTTAATTACAAATTCCACACAATGCTAATGGGATTGTACATCACTAGTGAAGGCGTTCGCTTCTCAAGCCATCCATTAGTGTTCCAACTTCTAATCTCTCCAAGGGCGTGTTCTTTAGTGATAGCACCTAAAAACCATTTCTCATGCACAGGCAGGCTATCATTTAGTTCGCCCCTAGTTGGGTGGCTTTCTTGGACATGTGGGGCTAGAGCATGTGATTCTTCCTATCTAGCTCAGTGGAAGCATCAAATTCAAGGAAAATTAAATAAATGCCATATACACTAAAACCAAAACATAAATTTTCTGTTGGTTTATGTCTAAACCCTATAGGATTAAATCCACATAAAATTATATTCTATTAAATGTAAAGCCACAATTCACATGTATTACTCGCTACAACAAGTTGTCTGGGACATAACAATATATGGGAAGTTGCAAAACCCATTGTAGATTGGAATATAATATAAGGAGCTATTAATGAGCATTACATACCAAGTCCTTTTGTTATTCCCATGTCAATTGTTTCAATCCCTATTTTAGCATCTCCCAACCTAGTTTCTTTACTTGGGTTTTTATGAATATCATGTATCAAATACATAATACAAAATAAAAACCAACTAAATCATTTGTTGTAAACCACAATCACAAATGGTTGAAAAGGGGGGAAAGAAAGACGAATTATTGAACACGAACATGAACACTACAGTTCTGTCATTTTGAACTCTACCAACGAATCATAAAATAAAATGCATTTTGAACAGAGCTCTAGGGTTTTCACATGCATATCCATCCTTATCATGTGTTGCACATTAGAAAAAACTCTAAAGTGAGATTTAAATTGTAACTTGAGTTAATTCTTACCCAGTATTTGGTCATGGAATTATTGAAGACATTGAGGAGAGCAAAGTCATCCCATAGCCTCATATCCTTCACCACCATTGAACCTACCATATGAGAAATTCGAATAGCATGCTTGGCCAAAAAAAATACACGAATTCATCTACCCAATTCATCTTCGATAATTAGAAGTAGAATATCTATGGCAATGCAAAGCTTCAAAGACAATGTTGCTCTGTGTTCATCCGATCATTCCATTCATAGAATCATTGCAAGAAGAGGCTTCCATGAAATAAATAAGGATGGATGGATACCAACCAACTTGGCCCTATTTTTTCTCGATTTAAGAGGGTTGGCTTTATTTTTGTTTAATCAATAGGGTGGGTTTAACAAAGAAAATTATGCAACTGAATTCAACATACAAGGAGAATTAGTCACAAAGCAGTCATCTTATGGATTTTCGCTAATCTCCATCACAATCTAGTTACAAGAAAGAGCAGATCATGTTCATTACAGATGTCAAATATCAAATAGGGAAAGTCTCAAAATCTCAAAGCAAATAATACTCAGGTTTTTTGAATAATGTACTCAGCTGGATTTGGCCTTAGCCACGACTCAACCATTTTTTTCCATTTTTTATCAATATATTTTAACCGTTTCAGTTAAAAAAAACATCTATATCCCATTTATATGTATTATATTATGCATATTTACTTCGCAAGGATAAATATTTCTAGATGCAAATTGAAGTTATGTTTGATTTACTTATGTGGGGTACACAATTGGGACTTCTATGATGAATGGTGGAGCTCACCTAGTAGGTAAATGTAATGTGGCCATGTTTTCTTTAATGTCGTGGATCTTTGATCTACTATGGACATGGGAGACCAACACCTCACAATGTTGAGGTAAAGAGCAATAGGCGATTTGCATTATATATGTGAATATCCCACACACAATAAGCTCAACCCATTGGTTCACATATCTCATTCTTTTCAGTTGGCACCTTTCATGCATGGAGAAATAAGTTTTGTTAGGGGAATCAGTGCACCTCAAACTGTTGGGGACTACTTGAAAGTCCCATTTCATTTTTAATAAGATTGCATACTCAGATTAAGCACAAAGTGACCTTTGCACTAGATTATCATCTTCTTCAATCATATCTACTCATAATCTATATTAGTTATATTTTTATATATTAAATTTTGTGATAATACAAGAACAAATATCAATTAGGTTTAACTTGGGTAATCCAAGATTAAAACCCAAGCAAGTGAAGTAATGCATACATATTTTAAGAAAAATAGAAAGAATAAAAATATCACACACATAATACACAAAGATTTATCTTGGAAACCCTTCATCGAGAAAACCAACCTAACTTAGAGTCTCACCTCTATCTTCTTCATTATATTAACTTAACCATCCACAATGCAATATCTAGGAATTCTATAGCATCCAAAACCGTAATCCACTAACTTGAATTAGATTATAATCCTAATCCCTTAACCTGGATTAGATTACAATGGGCCAAAACATTGTTGACCAAAAAAACACACAAATAACAAAAAATGCACCTAAAACAAAATTGGGGTGATGTCCCAAACGCTAACGACTTGGGCTTACCACCCCTCACCATAATGTGTTGCATGGAACATGTGGGAGATAACACCCCCCTCCCCGTCACCCAGGATTAGTGACTAGTTGTGCCTGGTGCAGTTTTCATGCAAATAATATAACACAACTCCAACAAGAAATTAAGAGGAGACATTGTTATAGTCCCCACCCATTTTAAAATCCCACTTTAACATGTTTTCCCTTTGTTTTCCAATTAGGGCTAGTAAGGTACCAACAATATCACTCTCATTTAAGTGCTTAGATGGTTAATACGAGATGTCTAGCTTAGATGGTTAATAGGAGAAGTTAGTATCTTCCCCGCCCACATTCAAATCTCAAGCATGATACGCATTCCCTTTGCAGGTCGATTAGTGTTGGCAAGGTACGAGCACTCTCACTCTCGTTTAAGTGGTTGAGGGTGGGACAATTTGTTTCCAAATATTATAGCCTGAGGGGTTAGCTCAATCGATTGTTACCGATTTTGTTGGGCGTTTGGCTAGTTTTGTGCCAACAAGAGCCCAATTTGAATTCCTTTGGGTGAGATGGAATAGTCTATGCCAGCATGTTTACTAGGGATTTCATCCATGAATGTGGAGAAGTATTCCTCAGGTATTCCTCTAATTTTTTCCTCGGAAAATAAAATAACAACAAAATTCAACAAGACATTAAATTATAGAATATAATTGTTTAAATTTTATTTATATTGACAACCATGTAAGATGTATGGGACCATATGAAGAATTACACCCCCCCAAAAAAGTATAGATTTAATCTCATTGTGTTGAGGGATGCTTCTACAACCTAGTATGAGGGAGAAGTGTAATTTCATGCTCAAGGTGGAGGTGACACGTGGCACTTTAATAAAATAATAAAATATTAAGTAAATAAAATTTTTACAATGTTATCCCTAACCTAAATTTCAAAACCAAAGATATATGTATTCCAATTAATTAAAACTAAAAGAATTCATTAGAATATATGTGTATTTGTTAAATAAGATTTTTGAGAGAAAATATGTCAATTCAAAAACCATTAAATTCATTTACTTTGTTTGGTTACCATCTTAAAGGATAATTTGAAAGGGTAAAATTGATTATAATTAAATCTACCATTGAGGGAGAAGTGTAATTCCATGCTCAATGTGGAGGTGACACATGGCATTTTAATAAAATAATAATAATAAAATATTAAGTAAATAAAACATTTAAATTTCTATCTTAAGCTAAACTTCAAAACCAAAGATATATGTATTCCAATTAATTAAAACTAAAATAATTAATTAAAATATATGCCACCAAGTCATCTTTCATCGCCCTTATCCCCAAGGAGACTCGCCCCTCTTCTTTTTCCAAGTTTCGACCAATCTCTCTTTGCAACTCAATGTACAAGATCTTAAACAAGGTTTTGGCCAATTGCATTAAGGATCTTCTACCCAAAATCATTTCAGAAGGGAAGAAGGGTTTTGTTCCAAACAAACAAATTGTGGACAATATTATCATTATTGAGGAGGCCATTCATTATAGTGTCTCAAGGAAATAATCATGCATGGTGATTAAATTAGACATGGCTAATGCCTTTGACCATGTCAAGCATAGTGTTATGGATATTTATCCCCTGCGGATATGTGATATTTATCCCTTGGATCCTTTCCCTAATCCAAGACCGATAGAGGGGGTAGACCAATATGATTTCACCCACCATATCTGATAATTCACCCAATAGATCCACTTATTCATTCACATACAAAATATGGAGAGAGAGAGAGAGAGAGAGAGAGAGAGAGAGAGATTAACACACCTTTACTTATGTGAGGTCCTTTGGTGAAGATCAACTCCAGCTGCTATATATTTGATAGAACAGATTCACTTTCTAGCACCTTTCTTGACTCAACCAAGATGATCAAAATCGTTGTAGGATGCACTAGGGATTCCAACAACATAACAATACTAAGAAAAGAGTCTCTTATTTCTCATAGAATGGCCTCAATATATAAGTGGATGGTGGATGAAGGAAGGATGAAAGTAGAATCCAAAGGACACATGGACTCAAGCTGGTGTGTGAGTTCCTATGTCAAAATGAGGTTGAATCTAATCATAGTCATGATCCTCCTGAAACTCATCCAAAACTAGGAAAATAAGGACCATCTCCCCCCTAAGGTAGAGAAAGGAGTGATGGTGTCTCTCCTTGATAGGGATGCAAGGAGTGATGGTGTCACTCCCTGACAGGCATGCAAGGAGTGATGGCAATGTGACCATCACCCCCCATAAGCATGCAAGGGGAAATGGTGATAAAAAATGGGCCAGGAGAATGATTCAAATTTTAGGGGGCATATGGTCTAAATTCATATTTATAAGCCATAAAAGCATTAAATGGAGAGGCCACCCTCTCCCATTTATCATAAAAGCATTAAATGGAGAGGCCACCCTCTCATATCCATGGTATTTGGTAGCACATAGTTTTGGCCCATGGTATGGCCTCAAGACACATTGTAATAATGCTATATAAAGGCCTAGCAAGCCTTCTCATAATAACAAGTTACTCGTTTGGCTTCTCTCCTATTTTCTATTTTTCATTGTGAGATTAATTAGATCTGAGTGACTTATTGGAAATTAGTTTAAGAGGTGGGGCTCCTCTTTGAGCCTCACGTCCCAATCACTTCATATGTTTTTGTTCATGCTTATTTTCATGCAAGATTAGTGTTTTGCATGTGAATTTTATGACAGATTTGCATGCTTAATCTCCTCCCCTCTCGGCATTCAAGCCTTCCGGTTCTCAGCTCCCAAGATCCTGATCAGAGAAGGGTATAAGATGTGGTTTTAGCTAGGAAGATAAGTAATGTATTTAAGGAGCTCATAGGGTGGCAAATAAGGGTATAACACATTCCCCCTAAAGTGTGAGGTTAGAAGAGAACCCAATGGCTGAAACACTTTACAATAACAATATGTCAAGGTAAGGAAATGGAAGCAAGGAACTGGAGAGTACCTGTCATCAACCAAGTATGCATATATCATCCCTGAGGTAGGCATACTGATGCTCGGTAATAGAAGTATAAAGCATGGAAACCGAGAAAGTACACTGCAAACCCATGTACAAGATCATGGCCATGAAAAATACACAGTGGATCCATGTCATTAAAAGGATCATGGCCATGAGAAAGTACAATGTGGATCTATGTTGCAATATTAAATCAGGAGGACAGATAGCACCATTGATAGTGCTCAGATAGTCCTCATACATAGTCATTAATAGTGATATGAACTCCAACACAGCGTGGGAGGGGAAACAAGGTTGAGTGATGCAACCCCTAAACCCAAGGTATTCATCTCAAATCCTAATGGTGTGATTCTACGATATGTGAATATATGTGTTGATGTTGAACATGTGATAATTCGTCTGATTACCGGTCAATGATGTTTACTATTAATAGACACGAGGGAGTCCACCAATGATGATAATGGATCCCAAGACACCTAGTACATTCTAGTGAGTCTAAATAGATGAGCTGGGGTCAAACACTCATAGAATCGCTCGATTAGGAGTCAATGAGGTTTACCCCTTCCTGAACGCAAGGAACACCTACCATGGATGACTGCAAGCTCCAGGGTACTATGGTTTCTATATTCATTTCCTAGATAGGGAGTTGGAATCAATAGGAAGTAACCCATCGAAGGACCTTACTATATCCGCCATCAATCGACACGAAACAAGCATAGAGAGATGTGATAAATATATAGAAGATCACCAGGTACAAAAAAATGACATGGGCATGGATGACACACAAGATTAATGAGATTGTAGAATGCCTGACTCAGGATGACATTCCCTTGAACATATAGCACGACAACTGTGTGACTAGGCAACATAGACTCAAGAACACCATATATACCATAGTGCAACAACGAAGGAGGCATTGAAGCACCCTCCATAGTGATTGGAAGACTAACCAATAAAATAAGTACAATGACTCATGAAAATGGTAAGGATTTGAGGCAAGCGGACAACCCAATTGTAAGAAAAATATGCAAACATGTGCCATGTTCAAGGGTGGCGTACTGGGCTGTTTCCACTTCTTGAGATAGACAATGTAATTCCCCCCCTTTTTTTCCTCTTTTTTAAGTGCCTTCTTAATTTTTTAAGAAGCTCGAAAAAGAGATAGAAGTATGCTCGATAAGATAATTTTCATAAGAGTTTAACAAGCCCGAAAAATTATTTCCTGTTAAATTTTAATGAGTCCGGAAAATTAAACTCAAGTCTATCTTCATTTTCTAAGGAGCTCGAAGAAGAGAGAGAAGATTGCTCGATATAGGTCCATTTTCATAAAGTTTAAAAAGACCATAAAGATGAACTTGATTCCTCCTTCTATTTTTAATGAGCTCGAAGGAGAGAGGAAATAATGCTCATAAGGGTACCCTTTTTGTAAAATTTTAACGATCCTGGAAAAGTAAACTCAATACCTCCTATTTTTAACGAGCTCGGAGGAGAGAGGGAAGAATGCTCATAAATGTACCTTGTCCATGGAATTTTAACGAGCCTGGATAATTCAACTCAAGTCCATATTTACTTTTTAAGGAGCTAAAAGAAGAGAGATAAAAATGCTCCATAAGGTTCCTTTTTCATTTAGTTTTAACAAGCTCGAAAAAGGATAAAAGGATACTTGGTAGGAGAGAATGAGTGGTACTAGAAGATGCAATAGGTTCCTTTTCATGTGGAACCAAGTAGGTGATAAGTGGTGAAAGTGTGGAATCATGAGCAAAAATTGACCACTCATAGCAATAGTTCTCTCCCTAGGTAAGATATTGCAATAGGAAGCGATGTGGGGCATCAGGCTAGTGTGTGCGATGGCAGTAGCATAAGTATAATGAGTTGAGAAAGGAACAAGAAAAAAGACATAAGAGACCAAGCAAAAATGACCATATAAGCAATAAAAACTTGGGAACCCCAAGGGAAGGCCAAAATAATATTGATTAGAGAGGAAAATGAGGCTCAATCGTGTGGGATTCATGGACTAAAGGGGTTCTCGGTCCTACCATAGCAGAATCATGGGCACCAAACAATAATCTAGGTGCTACTCTAGGATACCCATGTGGGGAAGGCACTATCATACGATTTACAACATATATTTAAATGGAGTGGCTAATGTCGTAGCTCAGCGAGATCAACCCAATGGGGAAATAATGGGTATAATGGTGGATATATCAAATGCAATGTGCAAGGGTAAAAATCCTATCCCTATATGCCATGGGTAGGAATTACATACCATAAGTGGATGTTGAAAAAACAAAATCCCATGTCTCATTTGTCAAATCCCGAAAAAAATAGCCAAAACTATCTCCAAAACACACGTCAATAGCCTCGAAAGGTAAAAATAGGAAAAAATGCACCTATGTAATGTTTTTAGATTTTTAATGTTTTTAATGTTTTTGGGTTTTTAATGTTTTGCAACAGACTGGGACATAGCATACACACAAAAAATTGACACCGCACCACACTACATTACATAAAATACAAAGCATTACGAGGCAATGTGGCATATGCATAGTACTTCTTCAAGTCAGGCCAATGCGAGGCTCTAAAAAAGGATCTCCATTGTAATCGGCTAACTCATATGCCCCTTGATGTAGCATATGTTTAAATTTGTAGGGGCATTTCCATAATGGTTTGGTAGTCAAAACGGGGGTTTGAATAACATTCTCCACTTTTTCTAATCGAGTAGAAGAGATGCACCATGGTACTTCTCTTCACAAGGCTTGTCATTAATTGCCATGAATTTCGTAAGGGCCTCATCTAAAGGTAAGGAATCGTCAAAAAAGTCGTGTGAAATAGGTGAAGAATTGTCCCAAGAGGGAAAGGGATCAATATCGACAACTGGGCGAGGATTTGAAATAGGATCATGATCAACAATTAGGTGAGGATTTGAATCAACATTGGGATCGACAACTGGGAGAGGATCGGGATCACGGTCAATTGGGTTTGGATGAATAACTTGGTACACGACCTCTACCACTGATAAGGGCATAAAATATCCAAATGAATCAACTTCCGCAGGTTCAGGTACAATCCAAGGGTCAAACGAAGCAAGGGAATTTTTAATCATGTAAATAGGAGCTTCCACTTTAGAGGTATTAGGTGATGGAAAAGGAAAGGAACCCATAAGTGTGAGTCCTTAAACAAACCAACGCCCGCACTCTTATAATCCTTCATGGAATCGCCGAAAAACAAAATGTTACTATTAGGGTTGAGACACAAATCGGGTGTGCAGTAAGCAAGTTGATATATGGTGACAATATTCCCTTGATGGGGGAAGCAAAGGAGTCGAAATACCAACGATACTACCGCCTTCATGGCATAAAACCAATTACGCCAAAGAAACATATTATATTCTAAGAGTGCATTGACCACTTCAATGCCGACATTAACAATTCCCCCCCTAGTTCGATTGGTAAGGAAGCAAGGATTCCATGAGGTGTAAATGTTTTTCTGTCAAATGCCTCTAACATAATGGAATACTGGACAAGATCAGGTGATCCTATCACATGCCAACATGATATAGACATAACAAAAGTAGAGGCCCCTTTGTCAATAACAGTGCAAAATATATTCTTCACATGCAAGACTACTTGAATTTGGAAATAAATATGGTGGGAGAGCCTCGGTTGGTTATGTTCCATGTCAAATATGACCAAACTTCATTCAGTGGGGTCAATCCCTCCAATATCCAACAACAATGATTGACGTTGTGAAGGACAAATTTGCAACACTTCAAGAGCAGACATGGATTAAGGTGCTTGAGTTTGATCTTCCACAATACTGTAATTGTGTGTAGCGTAGGCATTGAGATTATGTGTTGCTTGTAGAAGTACCCCCTTAGGAGGGTGAATGACTATTTCAAGAACAATCTTCTCTATTTGAAGAGGGACATTCAGTTGGGATGATGAGGCTGAGTCCTTTTTAGGAGAACTATTCTTGGGTTTCTCATAGGTACAATTGCGAGTGGTCAAGGTGATAATTTCCTCACATAAAAAGACATTGGAATTTGGTGTCCCGTCCCCTTGATAAGGATGACCGCCATTTCCCCCTTGCATAGGTAGAGAAATTGTAACAATCATTTGTTGATGTTGTTGCTAGGGAGGGAAAGGATTCGTCAAAATAGCAGGTTGTGGGGTAGGGTCTTTGTGAGTAATAAACTCATTGAATTCTTTTAGATGAGGACAAAAATGAGTCATATGGTCACCACGACAAATATTGCGAGGGAAATTGGGTTTCCTTTCCTTTTTTTTTCCCCCAACATTAGGTGGTGGGGATTGCTATGCTCCTAGCTCATTAGAAGTGTTCTTTTATTTATTTTTCTTCTTTTTACCTCCAGATTGTTGGTGTTTTTTCATTTGTGGAGATTGGACCATATTAACCTCGGAGGTTTGAGTAGGAACAAGAGGTGGTTTGGAAGTAGGTGCAGTAGAAGTTGTTTTATTGGAAATATCAAGTTGATTAAGTTTCCCACTCAATTGGATGACTGTAGCAGTGGATAAAGAACCAACAATTCCATTGACATGTGGTCTAGGTGTAAGTCTTGATGGATCAATTGATGGTCAAGGAGCATGCAGAATAATGTTGTATAAGGTGACTGATTGTGAATATATCAAATCCAAATGTTGCGCCCAACGTATCACTTGCTCCTTAATTACGGCCCCATCCATAGAAACATCATGAGTTATAGGGGGTAGAAGTGATTTTGTGAACCAATCCACTAATAATTGATCAGTAATAATAGCTTTTACAAGCCTCCATCATTGCCTCCATTCATGAATGTGATCATAGATATGCATGGCGATGTTTTAATGTAATGACGTCAAAAGATCAATTCCTGTCTCATAACGGATAACCAATTAGAAATGAATTAAAAATTCCATTTTTAACATGTTGAAGTGTGTGTAAGAGGTGCTAGGCAATTGAATATACCATTTAGAGGCACTCACGGTTAGGATGCGAGGTAAAAGTTGTAACTTGACACTCTCATCCAACATAGAGTTAGAGACACACGATAGATGGTAAGTCATTATGTGTGTGGATGGGTCCTCCCCCATTTTACCGTCGAAATTTGGGATGTTAGATGGGATCTTATGTGGGATCACCAACCATAATGGGTTATGCAGGATGGGATCATTGGTTAACCTTGACAAGCCAAGAAAATCAAGAGTATCCAAGAAAGGAAACTATGTGTTAGCAAACAGATTTTGTGTCAAAGGTAATTGGGCACTAAGGTCTGTTGGACCAATTGAGGTCCTCCCATATATTGGCCCCTAGAAGTATAAGATATTGGGAAAGCATGACTACCCCCAGGAAACTGATTTATCACATAGGAAGGATTGCCCCAGTAAGTTGGCTCCCTCCATAAGATTTGTTCCCCCTAATTAAAGGATTGTTCCCATACGTGGAACTTCCCCATGGAATTTGACTACCACGAGTACAAGGTAGAAAGGATTGGTCAAAGGGGGGTTAAAGTGTGGGACAACACCCCCACCCACAAATTTAACCTCAACTTGATCGCTATGCATTGAATCACTTTCAGAAATGTTGTTTTCAGTAACCTCTACTTGAGAGGTGATTCGCCTCCTAATAGATGGTGGTTCTTCCTTGATAGGAGCACGACAGGAGAAAGGCCCCAAATATGTCTAGATTGGTGAATCAGTAGATTGGCCACGATGAAAGATGAAATTATAACATAAAAATAGCAATCCTATGGCCAACTACAATAAAGAACCAAAAACACACCCCTAGCAAAAATCTAGGCAATCAACAAGCAAACCAATTGTATAAAATGACTCTTTTGGAGGTGGGGTCTCAGGTCACCGACAAAGAGGTGAGAGACATTTACGGTAAGCTCTCTTACTCCCCTGAATCCAAGGTCCAATTTCTTGTGGGGCACCCGCCAAGGTAGAGGAAGCATATGATTATGTGTCTATCTTAGGTACCACAAGCACTTACCACTTGTAGGAACCTAGGAATAACAACTATGTTTACCATTTCATAAAACGATGACAGATAAGAATAGTCGTAACTCAAGTTCAAACGTGGGGTAAAGGAACATAAGACACAAGTATCAGACCTGAATCCCGCCAGAAGGTGTCACCCCGAGGACTTTCCAACTAAATAGAACCCCAATACACGCAAGAACCCACTAAGCACACCGAGGGGGGATATCTCCCAGATGCACTTAGCTTGACTTCATGCATGAATCTTGTGTTAGAAGAGATTTCCTGGAAAGTTCCTTTTTCTACTAATGAATTTTCTTCCTTTAGTGACTCTAGTTTCATTTTGTGGACTTGGAGAATGTCCTCTCCAATCCTAATCCAAGGCCCTATACTCTAATCTAATGTTGGTTTGGTAGACCAAAGAAAATGTCTAATTAATTTTAATTAAGCGCTTCCTTTTATGGATATTGGTTACTCAATCAAGGTGAATGGAATAAGACTTGGTGATGTTATAGAATCTTGACTCTTCAAAGAAAATATGCAAGACATGAGAATGAACTCTTTTCATTTGATGAACACCTATCTAAGAGAGGGAAGAGAGCTCTTTTTCCTTTTTTTTCAACAATAAAACACAACACACAAAGAACCCAATAAGATACTAAGACATCCCAAATGTATATCTGATCATATACAATACCTACGTGTAATGTAATCAAATTGAAGCAAGCACACCAAACAAGAAACTATGAACATGCCAAATGTGGAAATCTTTTGTTTTGCCCTTTGTTTGCAAATGTGAAACAAACAAACAAGAAGCAAATGCATGCAACAAAGATCTTCAAATAGTGACAGTCAAATCACATCAACAAGCCAAAGTAGTGATTACTAAGCAACCTAACAACCACATATATTCCTTTCCATTATCCTAATGCTTGGTATAGATTGTGTGACAATGAAAGGCAAAAGGTATTCCAATTATAAAATGACTTAATCAGAAATGCATGAACAATCAATAGATATTAAAACAATCCTTAAAGATCAACACCAATCCAAAGGGAGTGAATTAGAGATGAACTCACTAATTGTAGGTATCACAAGACACCTTAAATAAGAGAGGTGTGAAAACAATCAAACCACTCAAACCCAGGAAAAAGCATCAATTGAGTGTTACATAGAGGTCAAGGACAACAAAACATAGCTCTGAGAACAATTATGTGGTAGATTTGAGAGATATTGGCCCAAAAATCAATAAGAAAGCAAATCTAGAACACCATCGCCCTATATCCAACTAGCAAGGAGTTATGGTCACTACAACATCAACCCCCTACAGCAGGTCATTTTTTAAGGATTCTAATAGTATGCCTAAGTATAGTATTCTAGGCGATTATTTTCAGTTGAAAAAATCATATATATAGATCAGTAGGCAAATGTTAAATATGAAGCATAGAATTTACTACTAAAATTTGTAAATTTTGGTGAATATTACAATAAAAAAACATATTTTATGTAAATATAGGCGATATTAGAGAGTAAATTGACCAAATAGCGAATTTATTTTTTGAAAAAATGACCAAAAAATAGCCAATTAGCGAAATTTCGCCCCTAAACATTACCCCGCCCTACAGTCCAGTAGGGAGTGATGGCATCTCTATGATCCTCAAGGGGATGGGGGAAATGACCTTCAAAATGGCCCACAATTTGGAAATTAAACCTAGATCTGAGAGGATCCATAGGTTGGGGAGGTCCAAGACTTATGACAGAAGACTCTAATGATCAATGAAAGACTCAAGAAGGCCAAGAAACTAGGAATTCAGAGAATTCAAAGGATAAAAAACTAGGGAAAGTATAAATAAACTTTCCCTAGTGAAGTCGCTAGTTTTGTTATGGATATTTCTCCCCTACGGACAAATGAGACCTCCCTTGGATCCTTTCCCTGATCCGAGACAGACAGAGGGGGTATACCAATATGATTTCACCCACTAGATCTAAGAATTCACCCAATAGATCCACTTATTCATTCACATACAAAATATGGAGAGAGAGGGAAGAAATATTAACACACCTTTACTTATGTGAGGTCCTTTGATGAAGATCAATTATAGTTGTTGCAGATCTGATAGAATTTGATCCAGCTCCACTTGTTAGGACCCTACACACAAATAAACAAGCAATACCTTTCTTCAAACATTTATAACATATATAAGAATGCATGTAAATGATATAAACATGTATATCTAAGAAAGATATATCTAGATCTAATTTGATTTACTCAAGCAGACCAGATCCACCATAAATATCATGTCAAACACATAGATCTAAATCATACACATCCATAAACACCATGATGTGGAGGGGGGGGGGATGCATATATCTATATATCATATAAATAAGAAGATGTATAACAAATAATACCTTCAATCTTGATGTAGATCTCCTCCAATATTCTTGATCCAAGCCTTCCTTGACTCAACCAAGATGATCAAAATGGTTGTAGGATGCACTAGGGATTCCAACAACATAATAATACTAAGAAAATAGTCTGCTCTTTCTAATAGAATGGTCTCAATATATTAGTGGATGTTGGATGAAGGGAGGATGAATATAGACTCCAAAGGACACATAGACTCAAGCTAGTGTGTGAGTTCCTATATCAAAATGAGGTGGAATCTAATAATAGTCATGATCCTCCCGAAACTCATAAAAAAACTATGCAAAGAAGGATCATTTCCCCCCTAAGGTAGAGCAAGGAGTGATGATGTCAATCCTTGTCAAGCATGCAAGGAGTGATGGAAATGTGACCATCGCTCTCCCATAGGAATGCAAGGGGTGATGGTGGTAAAAAATGGGCTAGGAGAAGGGTATAAGATGTGGTTTCAACTAGGCATATAAGTAATGTCTCTAAGAAGCTCATAGGGTGGAAAATAGGGGTATAGCACATAGTTTAATTTATGTTGTCATAGAAAAGTTGGGCTTCTCCCTTTTTTTATACATTGGATTCGAGCTTGCATCGACTATACTTGGATAGATCCATTGGTTAATGGAAGGCCCTCCGAGTTATTTCAATCCTGAAGGGATCTCAAGTAGGGATGCCCTCTCTCTCCATTTGTATTCATTATCATGGATGAAACACTTGATAGAATCCTAGAGAAGGAGGGTGAACATGGTAGTTGGACATGTATCTCTATTGCATGTGGAGTCAAAGATGCAAATAAAGCCTAGTTTGTCGTTGATACAATTTTTTGGGAGGAGCCTTAGTCATTAATGACAAGAGACTCAAACATAAAATAGATTCATTCCTAGATGCATTGGGTGGAACAATCAATTAAGAAAAAAGTAAAATTTACGGATGGAATGTTCCTGCCATGGTTTTTCAGCCAATCTCTTAGGTCTTTGGTTTCAATGGATTTGATAGATGGACTTCATTAAAGTATTTATGTATTCCAATATCCTTGAGGAGAGTTAATATGGAGGACTGGCAGAAAATCTCTTTTAAAATTAAAGAAAAAAAATCCAGCCTTGATGAATGTGATGGATTAATCTAGCAGAAAGGTTACTCTCATCTGGTCGGAGCTCTCTTCCCTTCCTCTCTTTCAATTTTCTTCCCTTTGGGATCCTATGGGATTTATGTGTGGCTTGTGTAGAGAAGTCTAAAAATTTCTATGACAAGGTGGGAAATCAAATCACCAAAAATTTCATATGGTTAATTGGAAAACTGTCAAAGGGATAAAGGACTATGACGGTCTAGGAACCAGGGACCCAAAGCTAATGAATTTAGAAATGGGAGACAAGTTGTTATGGCCCCTTGTTTCAAGAGATAATGCTTGGTAGAAAGACACTCTTGTGAAAAAATATCTTAAAAATCTACGACCCAGATGCCTGGACAATCATGGGAGGGAGGAATTTGGTTATGAAATTAAGTGTCTATGCAAGAAGGACTAGAATCTAATTTAGGAAGCGCTCTTTTGGATCAATGGAAACGACAAGCAGATCAAATTGTGGGATGATAGTATCCTTGGTCATGCTCCCATTTCGAGCAAAGATGAGCTTGAAGATATCAAATAATGGTTATGCTCTAAAGGAATCAAGTTTTGATTTGATCTTGTAGTGTAATACCCCCAATTTTGACTTAGAATGTATTTAATCAAAATTATGTAATTGATGTAAATATGCTAGTATGGATTCCTAGTGCAAAGCTCAAGGCCAAGATGCGACTAGTGAATGAATGGACATGTATGATGTATATATTTTTATTTTGACCATATGGTTGCCTTATCATGCCAATTCGAAATATATGTAAATATTATGTTGGAAAATAATAAAATGGTCCAATATGGTTGTGTAAAGAGCACTAGAGGGGATATGATTGCACCAGAGGGGAAGAGAAAAGGGGGGCCTATGGGGAAACTAAATCCTATGTTGCAAAGTGTTAACCTTAGAATTCATCCAAAATCTTCCATGTGCCTTCAATTAGCCAATTACTTTGTCTTGACTATAAAACCCAATCATTGAATGCATATGTGAGGTTGGTGGGAAAAGTTACTTCATTTAGTTATTTAAGCATGGGGGTTGTGACAATTATGTTAGTTTTCAGCAGTCCTTTCTTATATGGTAAAAATCTATGTTAGTTGTCTTTTCACCCTTACCTCATATCCCTTGGATTCAACACTCTTTTGATACATTCTCTCATGCATGTTTCTACACTACGTAGAGTTTTCCTATGGTTGTTCATGTCCATTACCATACCGTGTTTAACCCGGAATTTCGAATTTGGAGACAAAGCTACATTTTTTGAGGGGAAATTAGATGGTTGTAGGTGAGCATAGAGTTTGGGAAAGCTAGGAACCTTTACCCATTGACTTCTTCTACTTTTGGATGCTTGAGAATCCATGGATTAATGTTGCAGGAGGTTCTCCAATAGCATACAATAGGTTTGACTCTTACTACACACACTTGTAAGCACTATAAGGTTTGGATTTCTTGAGGGATCCATGGATAAATTAAGGAAAATTCCTTCCTTGTGTTGTGTGGGGTAGTTGGAAGGAGTGCCCTGTCTGTGATCGCTTAGTGAGACCCCTGTAGATCTATGGTGGAGATTTTGGCTAAGCATAGAGAGCAAAGTGGATTATGGACAGAGAGAGAGAAGCCTGTAGGTATTTCCTTCGCCCTCGTGGCCTCATATCCCAGCTTGGGGGTGGCCTCTTAACATAAACAGTATATGCTAGACGGAGTGCCTATGACTAGGTGGAAAATCACTTTTACACAACCAATTGCTTGGATCTTCTTTTTTTAAACATGAATATTCTTATGTATCTAATGTGCATTGAATTTATTTATATGCCTATAATAATTATGTTTGTAATTGTATGTTGTGTGTGTGGATCAAGTTTATTTTCCGTTGTGTTTTTTTATTTCCATATCTGCACATGGATTTTAGCTATTATAAATTCATAATTGTGGTCATGGGGCGAAATTTAGAGGCCCCGGTTTAGTTAATGTCCCCTCTGCTAGACATATTGGGTGAAGGGACATTACAGAGTGGTATTAGAGCTTCCGGTTGCAATACTGGAGTTGTATGAGCCAGAAATGCATAGTTACAGGCAGAAATAAAAAAAATTCTTTGTGGAAAATGGGTTGTGTTAAGAGACATTTAAGGGGCTAGACATAACCTTAGAATAGTCTCCTTGTTCCCGAATTAAAATTTCATACAAATGCGAAATTTTAAAATTTTGGGAAATTTTAAGGTGGGCCCCACCCATGCCATGCATATGGGTGACATGGAGGAGCCATGTGAGAAGAAGGCATGATGTGGATCATCCACATCAAACCCATGAACATGTGATTTCCCAGGATGAAGTGCAGAGGTGACAGGGATGTTACTGTTGGATGAAAGGTAAGATTGGCGGTTGTGGATCTTAGTGTGTTGGTAATATGCGCCCTGGTTAATAGTAGGTAGACAGAGATCCGACCGCTAGATCCTTTGGAAGATCAATGGCCCAAACTCATAGCATGTCGGTAAAGTGCATGTTGATTAATTTGTGGCGAGCAAGGAGTTGGACGAAAAATCACTTGGGGCGCGTGTCACTTTTTTATTGATAACGCCTTCCCAAGGACATTTTCCAAAACAACTTTCATGAGGAGGGGTTACTGCTTTTAGTAAAGGGGAAAACTGTCGACGTGCTTACGCCCAAGGTAGGCAGTATCCTGACTTGGATTTTGTGGAAGGTGACATGTAGGACCTGTTAGACACATAAATGGGCACATGTTAGGCCACACCAAGACTTTGCCATGTTAGCAAAACTCGACATTTTTCTTATGCACTAGATCGCGCAAAATTGATTTATTTACAAAAAAAAACAATGGCATTGCCCTTGACCCGCCCTGTAGCGGCATAGGGAGGTCGTAAGGGGGAAAGCCCCCTTGACCCCCATTATTTTTTTTTAAATCAACAAAGTTGGATCTGGAGTTTAACTACGGCCATTGGAGCAACATAAAATTGGTCATATTTTGGAATGAGAGTGGATGCTACATAATTGAAAAAAAATTAAGTCTAAAGAAAGTTGAAAAAATGACAAAAGTAGCCAATTCTAGACTGATATAGAAGGTGACTATAACATCATATCAGAGAACTGAATATTGATGAGTAATCCTCAACATATGTATTATCTAATCCAATAGAGTATTTGTTCCGATTCTCCATAGGTGGTATTCTGTAGGTGTCTGAAGTTGGTCTCTTGGGTTAAATGCACCTACAAGAAAAGTACAAAATTTGCGCCAATTTGACAATTTTGAAGGGTTGTAATTTTCTTCTCATAATTCAAAATTGAGCACACTTATAGTCGTTGGAAAGCTTATCCAAAAGGGAACAATTTTACAAACTTAAATTATGAATTAGTGATTTAGATGTTTCTGTAATTTGATCAGAAAAGTGACTATAGCCATAATTTGACAAAAACTGTCAATATGGGTATTTTCTGGAATACATGAAAATTGATTTTTTTATTTTCTAAGAACTTAATAAATCTAACAATTGTTTTTATATAAACACTTTGATTTTCATAATCATGTCAATGATTGTTAAGGGTCAGTAGTAATTATAGTGCAGTTGGTAAATCTCTGGTCTTGGTTGGGCCAAAACAGTGATCATCATGGATGATGCACAAGATCCTTATGAAGTTGAGGAAGATGCAAAGGGAGAAAATATATAGGTTGAGAATGAAGAGACATAATCCAATGGTAGGAAAAATCATGTGACTCCCCCATACATTGCAGAAAATATGAGGATCCTAAGGGTGGAACTGCAGATTTGTAGAGAAGACAATGAGAGGTTTATTAGAGCTCAAGAAGAGTATATTCAGTTGAATGCATCTATGCTTCAAATTCTGACAAACATTCAAAGGAATATTAACTATGGACATCATTTTGAAAATCAGGAAAATAGTGGGAGTAGCTCAAGGAGGCAATCTCACAAGAGGTCCCATAGCTCAAGAAGGATTTCTGGAGGCATGTTATATACTCCAAAAATATCTTCTAGTGAGTCATCTAACTCTAAGGATTCCACTGAAGGATCAAGCCCTTCATATCATAGGAATAAGAGGAAGAGGTCTTCCAAGGACAATTTACATGTAGAATTTAGGAAGGCCAAACCTCCTACCTTTGATGTTGAAGTAAAATATGGTCAAGAAGTCGAGTCTTTTCTTCTTGGGATGAGGATGTATTTCCAAGTCCAAGACTACCCAGGAAACATGCCAGCAAGAGTGGCCATATTCAATCTTAATGGAAGATCATCTATATGGTGGGATCACCATAGGCAAGGGAAGAATACCAATGAAAGGAATATAGTGTGGAAGCAATTCAAGAATTAGTTCAAGCAAAAGTACCTCTTTGATAGGTACTATGATGGAAAATTTAAAGAATTCCATTAGTTGAAATTGGGCCAAATGAATATGGAGGAATATGCAAATAAATCCTTGGAGCTACTAATATATGTCAAGTATATTAGAGATGATAAAGTCAAAATTCAACGTTTTCTAAGTAGGTTGCCTCAGTCCTAAAAAGATAGAATTGAGTTTGATGAGCCTCAAAATCTAGATGAGACCATAAGAAAGTCCAAACATTGTTATGATCAAGCCAAAAGCATACCAGATTTCCATAAGGCATGGAAGGACAAGAAGAATAAGAAGTTTGACCAAAGGAAAAAAGGTTTAAAGTCTCCTCATTTCAGAAATCAGCCAAGGAAACCACCACAAGTTGTGACAAAGCCAACCAGATGATGGGAGACAAGCCAAGGGAGCTAAGAGAACCACTTCAATGTTGGGGAAGTTGAAACTGTGGGTCAAGTGGCAAGGAATGTTCCTAGGATTTATGCCGCACTAGAGGACATCCAAGTAGATCATTAATAAACTATGGTTGAGGTTGAAACTAATATTGCTAAGCAATCTATTTCTATTTTGATTGACCCTGGATCTACTCACAGTTATACCAATCCTAAAATTGTTGATATTTGTGCTTTTAAGAGAACCAAACATAGTAAATCATGGTTGGTTCAACTAGACACAAAACCAAGAGAAAAGTTAGTGAAATAGTGGATAAATGTCCATTATAAATGGGTGGACTGTCCACTTGTAAAAATATTAATATTTTACCTCTTGGTTCATATGGAATTCTCATTGGAATGGACTGGTTGGAAGCACACAGAGTTGAACTTGACTGCCACAACAAGAGTTTTGAGTGCATTGATGATGAAGGAAACCAAAGGGTTGTAAAAGGAATTCCAAAGGAAATTTCTGTTAGGCATGTTTCAACCAAGTAGCTGAAGAAGATATATATGAAAGGTTTCCAATTGTATGCATCCCATATATTGGACAAAACAAAAATTGAAATTCCTAGATTGGAGGACTATTATGTGCTACAAGAATTCAAGAATGTGTTTCCTGATGAAGTGCCAAGAATACCTCTCAAGAGGGACATTGATTTCACAATTGATCTTGTGCTAGGAGTTGCCCCAGTGTCTAAGACACCTTACAGAATGAGTACACTAGAATTATTGGAGCCGAAAATGCAATTGCAAGAATTATTCAAAAAGAAATACATAAGGACAACATGTATCCATGGGGATCACCTGTACTATTTTGAAAAAGAAATATGGTACACTCCGATTATGTATTGAATATAGGAAACTAAATAAAATGACATGAAAAACAAGTACCCATTTCCTCTAATTGACGATATTTTTTATCAAATGAGAGGGGAAAAGGTGTTTCCAAAGATTGATTTGAGGTCTAGTTACCATCAGGTGAGAAGAAAAGAAGAAGATATTCACAAGACAACCTTTATAACAAGGTATGGACACTATGAATTTGTAGTGGTGCCCTTTGATCTCACTAATGCGCCCGCTACCTTCAAGTGTCTCATGAATAGCTTTTTTAGCAGATATTTGGACAAGTCTGTGCTTGTTTTTTCTAGATGGCATTCTTATTTACTCTAATAATGAAGAGGAGCATGAAGAACATTTGAGAATGGATTTGCAATTACTAAGGGAGCATAAGTTGTATGCAAAGCTAAGCAAATGTGACTTTTACAAAATAGAATTCATTATTTGGGTCACACTATTTCAGAGGAAGGAATATGATTACCGGATCCATAAAAGATTGAATCCATTTGTGAACTAGAAAACTCCTAAGAATGTGATAGATGTAAGATCTTTTATGGGTTTTGTTGGCTACTAAAGAAGATTTATTAAAGGATTCTCCAAGCTTGTACACCCAATCAGTTCTTTGCAAAATAAGGGAATGGAATTCGTATAGACACATAAATGTGAAGGAAGCTTCCAGCTATTGAAGAAGCTTCTCACAAGTGCTCTAATTCTGAAAATTGCAGACTCAAAAAAATAATTTGTGTACAAATGCATGTAAACAAGGACTTGGAGGAGTTCTTATGAAAGGAAGTCATGTGGTGTGTTATGAGTCTAGAAAATTGAAGGAGCATGAAAATAATTATGCCACACATGATTTGGAGCTTGCATCCATAGTGCACGCTTTAAAAATGTGGAGGCACTATCTAATGGGTAGAAAAAATGAGTTGAGGACAAACCATTATGGTTTGAAATATTTATTTTAGCAACCAACATTAAATTCTAGGAAAGCTAGATGGCTGAAATTTTTATGTGAGTTTGATTTTGAGATAAAGCACATAAAAGGAAAAGAAAATAAAGTGGTTGATGCACCCAGCAAAAAGGTGCATGAAATGCATGTGGCATCCATCACAACTTGCCAATCAAATTTAAGACAACATATTATTAATTATCTTGTTGAAGATGAATTATATGTGCAAATAAAAGATAATTTACAACCGCGGAATTTTTAAAAGAGGTATGAAGGGTATCATTTGGAAGAGGATGGACTTCTTATTTATAAAAATAGAATTTATATTCCAAATGTGGCAGAATTGAGGAGAATTGTTATGGATGAAACTTATAAAATGCCATATTCTTATTACCCAAGATATCAGAAAACAATTGCTACAGCTAGGAAACAATATTTTTGGCCGGGGATGAAGTAAGATATTGCTGAGTATATTTCAAGATGTATGCAATGTCAACAAGTGAAAACTGAGCATCAACACCCAGCAGGTTTGTTGCATCCTTTGAAAATTATGGAATGGAAATGGGAAATAATTTCCATGGATTTTGTTACAAGTTTTTCAATCACTATGAAACAACATGATTCTATCATGGTTGTGGTGGATAAATTGTCAAAATCAACACACTTTATACCGGATAAATCTGCATATAAAATAGATATAAAATAGATGCCATTGCAAGAATTTTTATGAATAAAAATTTCAGATTGCATGGGTTTCCAAAGGCAATAATTTCAAATAGGGATACCAAATTTACTTCAAATTTCTGAAAAAGTATTTTTGTAGATTTGGGTTCACGGCTGAACTTTAGCACTACCTACCATCCAAAAACATATGGACATACAGAAAGAGTAAACCAGGTTCTTGAGGACATGCTTCGCATGTATGTGATGGAAAAACCATCCAAGTGCGAAGATTATCTACACTTGGTAAAGTTTTCATATAACAATGGGCAACAAGCTTCATTGGGCATGAGTCCATTTGAATCTTTGTATGGCAGAAAGTGCAGGACACTAGTGACATGGGATAATCCAGTAAACATAATTGTACTTGGGCCATAATTGCTTAAAGAGATGGAATAGGAGGTTGCAAAAATTAGGCAGAATTTAAAGGTAGCCCAAGATAGGTAGAAACGTTGTGCATAGAGAATTCGGTGTTGGGGATCATGTCTACCTTAGAGTGAGGTCAAGGAAGATTTCCTTGAAGCTTGGAAGTTGTGCCAAGCAGTCACCAAGATATTGTGGGCCATTTGAAGTGCTTGAAATGATAGGGCCAGCTGTATATAGAATTGAATTGCCTACTAGTACAAGCAATCATAATGTTTTTTATGTTTCTTTGCTTCAAAAATATGTACATGATCTTAACCATGTGATTGGTTGGGATGTGACTCAGGTGGAACCCGAGGGAGAGTTCCAAACTGATCCACTATACATCCTAGATAGGAAGGTAACATTACTCCATAACAGAGCCATCAGATAGGTAAAGGTGCAATGGAATCACTTCGATCTCGATGAGGCTACGTGGGAGTTGGAGGATGCCATGACAGAGACATACCCATTTTTGTTCCTGATTTTGAGAAACATTGAGGATGATGTTATTCCAAGGGGGAGGGGATTGTAATACCCCCAGTTTTGAATTAGAATGTATTTAATCAAAATTATTTAAATAATGTAAATAAGCTAGTATGAATTCCTAGTGCGGAACTCAAAGCCAAGGCCCGACTAGTGAATGGCTAGACATGTATGATGTATATATTTTTATTTGGACCATATGGTTGGATTATCATGCCAATTCGAAATATATGTAAATATTATGTTGGAAAATAATAAAATTGTCCAAGATGGTTGTGTAAAGAGCACTAGAGGGGCTATGATTCCACCACAGGGGAAGAGGAAAGGGGGGCCTATGGGGAAACTAGATCCTATGTTTCCAAGTGTCAACCTTAGAGCTCATCCAAAATCTTCCATGTGCCTTAAATGAGCCATTTAATTTCTCTTGACTATCAAACCCAATCATTGAATGCATATGTTAGGTTGGTGGGGAAAGTCACTTCATGCAGTTATTGAAGCACGAGGGTTGTCACAGTTATGTCAACTGTTAGCAATCCTTTCTTCTATGGCCAAAAGCTATGTTAATTGTCTTTTCACCCTTACCTCATATCCCTTGGAGTAAACACTCTTTTGATTCATTCTCTCATGCATGTTTCTACACTACATAGAGTTTTTCTATGGTTGTTCATGTCCATTACCAGACTGTGTTTAACCCATAATTTCAAATTTTGAGATAAAGCTACAGTTTTGGAGGGGAAATTAGATGGTTGTACATGAGCATGGAGGTTGGGAAATCTAGGAACCTTTACCCATTGAGTTATGCTACTTTTGGATGCTTGAGAAGCCATGTATTAATGTTGCAAGAGGTTCTCGAATAGCATACAGCAGATTGGACTCTTACTACACACACTGGTAAGCACTATCAGGTTTGGATTTTGCGAGGGACCTCTGGATCAGTTAAAGGAAATTCCTTCCTTGTGTTGTGGGGGGTAGTTAGAAGGAGTGATATGGATGTGATGGCTTATTGAGACCATTGTAGAGATCTAGTGGATAGTTTGTCTAAGAATAGAGATCATAGTGGATTGTGGGCTGAAAGAGATAAGCCTCTAGGTGTTTATTTGCCCTGGTGGCCTCATATCCCAACTTGGGGATGTCCTCTTAGCAGAAAGGGTATATGCTGGACAAAGTTCCTATGGCTAGGTGGAAAATAACTCTTACACGGCTAGTTGCTTGGATCTTCTTTGTTTAAAGATAAGTATTATTATGTATCTAATGTGCAATGAATTTATTTATATGCTTGTAATAAATTGCATGTTGTGTATGTGGATCAAGTTTATTTTATGCTTTGTGTTTTTATTTCCATATCTGCACATGCATTTTAGCTGTTAGAAATTCCTACTTTTGGTTATGGGGAAAACTTTAGAGGCCCCGATTTAGTTAATGCCCTATCTGTTGGATGGATTGGGTGAAGGGGACATTACATGTAGAATCAAAATGGTTGATGGGTTGGTTAGAGAAGGTTAGATATCCTAGATAAGTTAACCTCTAAATATGAACTTCTTTCTCATTATCATGGAGCTACTCTAATTAGTCATGGAAGAAAATATAGCAGGGGATGGGGGAAGTGCAACAAATACACTGTTGAGGAAGGATATAAGAAACAAATCCTAGACCAACTGCATCCTCCCTTTTCCAAACTTTGGGCTAAGATTTGGCATCAAGACATCCCACCTAAATTCAATGCTTCCTTTTGGGTTTTGGTCCATGGGAAAATCCTTACGGTGGAGAATTTAAAGAACCAACATATTTTAATACCTTCTCAATGTGTGATATGTAAATGTAAGGAGGTTTCGATCCATCATCTATTCTTTGATTGTGACTACATTAAACAAGTTTGGGATTTTCTATTGCAAGATTTAAGTCAAAGTTTACACTTCCTTCTTCATGGAGTGGTTATTTTCTCCACTGGAAAAACAACTATCCAGGATCCTTAGATCATAAACCATCCTTGGTTCAAATATAGAATGCATACCCCAAATATGTGTTCCAGAAATTTTGGACAACTAGAAACAAGGAGATCTTTGAATCGATCTTAAATCCTCCAACGCATGCTTCTTCCAATGCAATAGCCCTATTGCACAATGCCCTTCTTAGTAGGGGTCTATATGATCTCCCTCAAGAGCCTATTATATTTTCAAGAAGGAAATGGATCAAGGATTTTCTTCTAGCAATCTCCCTTCAGTCCAATGTCAGCTTGAGCCAGACTTCTTCTTTCCCCCTAGAAAATAGATATGGCACTTAGAGAATTCTAGAGGTGGCTAGCTTAGAAACAAAATTATGTTCTCTTATTCGATGGTTCCTCGAAAGGAAACCATAGGGAGTCAGGAGTGGGGGGATTCTTCTTAATCCCAAATAAAATAAAATCATTTCATTTTCCTGGGGCTAGAGAAAAGCCAACAATAATTTGACAGAAATATATGTTGTGGTCATGAGCATGGATTACATTGTCTCTCTTGGAATTCAAGATTTTTTGGTCATAGGGGATTCTCTTTTGATCATATCGTAAGCTATAAAATGCATCCCTTTGGAGGATAGAACCATTGGGAGACTGCAATCCCGAATCATAGATATTCTACGGGGTATAAAAGCAATCAATTTGGTGCATGTTCGAAGAAATAATAATTTGGTAGTTGATTGGTTATTCAATCATGATACAACACTTGGTAAAGGAGAATCAATAAAAAATGGAGGCCTACCCCACATTTGGTGGCTCCCCTAAATGGTTAAGTATGAGTTTGAAACAATGGTATAAGACCCTTCATCCTTGCATGATCGCCACACGCCGATGGTACTAAAATTGAAGTTTGGGTATTAAGGGAGCATTCAATCCATGCATGGGATAAGTATTGAGAGACCACACCTTGATGGAGGTTGCATTAGGATATTGTTATATGGGGTTGTAGGATGTTTTCGCGAAAAAATATGGTATTTTCCCTACCCTTCAAGTCTAGCGTGACGTTTGTAAATGACTTCTCTATGAGACTAGGAGCTCTATCTCTGGTTCCTTATTCCTTTTCAAGAAGGAATTTATTCTCAAGTTGGCGAATATTTCCTTTCTTCCTGTCTAGATCGAAAAATGTAAGGATTTGTTCTATGTGACTGGGTGTTCTATTATTATCTCTTTTGGCATTTTTTGGGAGGTTTCTTATCTCGGGATGGTGCTTCCTTTTTATCTTGTTCTTGGACCCACCCTTGTCATTCTCTTGTAGGGGAGGGGTTGTGTTCTAGTGTAGTTTGAGTTTTGGGTGTCCGTGGTCAAGGATATTATGAAGGTTGAGGAGATGACCATGACTGATTTGATGAAATTAGTGGTTGGATTTAAAGACATGAAGGATGATATTCGAGATCTTCAGGACACCCTACATAGATCCAAATCTCATATGGAAGGTGAGGTAACCACGAACATCTCTGATGGGCCAAAGAATTGCAACTATAAAATTGAATCCCTTGGCTCATTACTTAAATTATCAATCCAGGAATTCGTACAAACTTAGAGGTACCGTGCACTGTATATGCAATTGCAAAGTAAATAGCTGGAAAGACTAATTAAGGAAGACAATAAATGTAAATCAACAACTCAATCTAGGAAAACTTGGAATGTTAATTAAGAAATACAAGAAATGTAAATCTATGAAAGCATGGAAATCTAATTTATGAAAACATAAATCTAATCTATGAAAGCATGAATCTAGTTTAAATAAAAGCATGAATCTAATCTATCAAAGCATAAATCTAATTTATGAAAGAATAAATCTAATCTATGAAAGCATGAATCTAGTTTAAATAAAAGCATCAATCTAATCTATGAAAGCATGAATCTAATCTAGGAAAGCGTGAGTCTATTATATGAAAGCATGAATCTTATCTATGAAAACATGAATCTAATCTATGAAAACGTGAATCTATTTTATGAAAGCATGAATCTATTTTATGAAATTAGGAATCCATTATATCAAAGCATGAATCTATTCTATGAAAGCATGAATCTAATCTATGAAAGTGTGACTCTATTTTATGAAATCATGAATCTAACCAAATAAAAGCATGAATCTAATCTATGAAAGCATGTAAAGTTAATCTAATTAAAGAAAGCATGTAAATTCATCTAACTACTTTAATTTTGTAGGAACTGAATACACAACAATATGAAATGACTAATCTGTTTGTAAGAAAAAAAATTATGCAGGAAACTACAGTAATGCAATAGGAAACTACAGAAACGTTACAGGAAACTACAGAATATGTTACAGGAAATTACGGAAACGTTACAAGAAACTGTAGAAGACGTTACAGAAAACTACAGAAAAGAAAAATGTATGGATTCAAATGAAACAAACTAAAATAAATTAAATGAAAGACATGCACGGGTTCTCAATCCTTCCCTTGAGTTGTACCAACCCAAGGAAGCTCTTGGAACCCCTGCTTAGGCAAGTATATTAAAGAAGGAACAAAAATAGCTTTTATTCATTAAAAATACGCCATTACAACAGGGCAGCAAGCTACCCTTTACAAATTCGCTTTGAACAACAAGAGAGAAAGAAATGAAATGATAAGAGAAGAATAATAATAGAATATTTTTCATCATGCTATAAGATGCACAATTATTTATACAAGAATAACTAAAAACTGGTCATGCAAATCAGCTCATTGATTTGTGGAAGTTGTCTCAGTTAACTAGTAATCTGCATGCAAGTTGGTGGGATTGCTTTTCTCTTTATAAATTCAACTTGGACTCCATGGTTTAGACTTGGGATGATGTTGATTCCTTATTCCATGTGTTGGAATCTCGTGAGAATCAAGAGGGGACATAATCCCTTAAATATCTCCAACAAACTCGAGTGAACTGATTGAGAGCAATTGAGCTGATTTTTGTAACTTGATCTCTTTCACTTAGCTTTTAGATAATATCCCACCTATCGCTTCATCAAAAATGAATAATACTTTGAAAACTATTAGCTCATAAATAAATCAAATGAATAAGAAAATTAGGGAACAATACTAAACAATGTTAAGATATTCATTAAAGCAAACACGCATTGGCTTTTAGGAAAAAAATGTCATAAAGTTAAATTTATCTTGTCATTTTAATTCCTTATTCCTCCTCATAATTATTTTATGTTCCATTAGATGGACCAAATAATGTTCCTTTTTAGGGTCCCATCATACACCCCGACTTTAAGATTTTTCATGTCCTCGTGCAACAAAACAATTCTTTAGAAGTTGGTAACTGTCATGCAAGAGAAAGAAAGTTCCTAGTTGTTGATTGTGTTTTTTCTACAGTATCAAACATGTTGTTTTGTGCCCTCTTGATTTTTTTTTTTTTAATTTCTTAACCACTTGTACTAGGACTTAAATCTACATGGTGATGGGCTTGAGATCCAACCTCATGCACTTTATTACAACTGATTTTACCATGACTTGTGTCCCAACAACATGCAATTTATCACAGTTGATTTTCTTCATATGCAGGTTCTAAATTTGCAAAGTGATGGGATTGAGATCCAACATCGTGCACTTTATTACAGCTGATTTTACCATGACTTGTGTTCCAACAACATGCAATTTATCACAATTGATTTTTTTCATATGCAAATTGAATTCATAAAATAGAAAGTCTCAACTTTCCTTCCCCCCGACTCTATTTCGATGTCCACATCGAATATTAGTATGGACCATAATATATGGAGTCTGAATGAATACAATATCCAACTCATTTTTTAGTGCCATCAACAATTTTGAAACTTCATGATATACCTTTTAGCCTTGCATGCTTGTTTAAATGAATAAATTGACATAGGTTAGTAAGTTACCTAATTTTTCTTACCCTTTGAATGATTGCATGCAGGTTTATCTTTGAGATGACTGAGCATTGAATAAATTGGGGTTGGAGCTGCATCAATTGATTTCATGGATGGGCTGGCTCGCTTGAAATACTTGCAGGCTCGCTTGAAAGAGTGAGGGTTTCCTTGCTTGAAAGAATGAGGGTTGCTTCACTTGAAATAATTGCAGGCTCACTTGAAAATATGAGAGTTGGCTCGCTTGAAATAATTGCAGGATATTTTGATTGGATTGGATTTAATTTCTTTGTAGGAAAAATGGAGCTCTCCAAATTTGGATTTGATCTCTTGAAAACTCTGCACTTGAAAGACTAGAAAATCCTTCATTTTGTTTCCAATTCTACTTTTCTGGATTTCCTAGATGCAAGTCTATAATTGAAATGTTTGACACATTTATACACCTCGATTTGTGATGAAATAGTACAAGTTCATAAAGCAGGACATCCTCTACATCTTGTAGACATCTCAAATCTTGATTCCATTTCATTAAGGATTAACAATTAAAATACGAACATATGTCAGATTTACCTTCAAATCCCCATGCTTCCAGTAGATGATTCCATTTAATTTTTTTGAACCACTTATACTCACTCTTTTTTGATAAAATTTTATGCATATATATAGTAGTATGTTCTCTATTCTCTGTGAAAATTTCAGACCTTCTTTCCAAACCATTAGTAAGTATGAGTAAAACTAATGCATCCATGTCAAAACTGCTACAGATTTGTACATGACTGTAATTTAAGTTTATACCCCACTTAAAATTAATATTTTTCAATGAAAATTCATTTATATATATAATAATATGTCCCCTACACCATAATTTTGTTTAATATCTTGATTCCAACTTTTGAGGGGGGTAATGAGATGAACACCGTACCTATGTCAGAGTTGTCCTGAAAGTTGACAGTTTTCTGTAGTTGACTGTAATTGGATTTTTTACCCATACTAAACTTATAAATTTTCAATAAACTTGTGTGAGGAGATAGAGGAACATGTTCTATATACCCTCAAATTTTTTCAGACCTTGATTCCAACTTATGAATGAGAAATGATAAAAATATAGTACCTATGTCATAGCTGTCCTTAAATTTGGCAGCTTTCTATAGTTGACTGTAATTGAATTTTTTACCTATATTAAACTCATCCATTTTCTATAAAAATGTATGATGAGATAGAGGAACATGTTATATAAATCCTCAAATTTTTTCAGACCTTGATTCCAACTTATGAATGAGCAATGATAAAAATACAGTACCTATGTCAAATCTACCTTTAAATCTGCAAGCTTTTTGTAGTTGACTGTAATTGAATTTTTAACTCAACTTAAGCTCATCCATTTTCTATAAAATTGTATGAGGAGCTATAGGAACATGTTATCTACACCCTCAATTTTTTTCCAACCTTTATTTCAAACCATCAGAGAGTATGAGTCAAAACATCGTACCCATGTCCAAAATGTTTCTTTAAATCTTCAAGTTGTATGTAAAAAATTCAGCCTCTGATATGCATGCATTTGGGAATAATATTAGGGAAATCGGACGATACTGCTTCTTAATGCTCAAATGCTCTACTTTTTATTTCTCCTTGGAAAACAACATTGATCCCCGAATTTGTATGAACATGCTTTGATCCCTTTGTACTTCATAAAATATAAGCTCTAATCCTTTTCTTACATGACCTGTGAGAGAAAAAGTAAGAAGTACCAAGTACAATTTGTTTTCTCGTTTATTTTTCTCAAAGAAAGGGAGCCATTGTTGGTTTTCACCAATACTCTATCTCATGGATCCATTGCTGGTTTTCACCATGAGTAATATTTTATTTCTACAGACATTTACCCGCCTCAAAGGAGGTTTTCAAGCAAAGACCCGTCCTAGGCACCTCAGAGAGGTTTTCACCATAGGATTTTTTATTTTATTTTATTCTCTTTTTTTTCCCTTTTTTTAATTCACAAAAACAAATCTACCTACCCTACCCTACTTGGAAAAGATTAACTATTTTTCTCAAGTGTAGGGATACTTCCAATGCATCCACTTGCGTATAAGAATCTCAAGAAAACTCATATCCAATTTTGAAAAATATACTTCAATAGATGCCATTATATGAGAGACCGATTGCACAAGTGGAAAAGGTGCCAAGAAATTTTGAAGATGGGAGTGGTACCGCTTATTGATGATTTCTTGAAACCAAGACTCAAGGTAGTCGTGATCTTTCTGGATCTTTTTTTCTTTGAATGCAAGGAATTCCTCAACTTCAGCCTCTAATGTCTGCTCCCGATCAAATTTTATCCATGAATATTTGATTTCCTTGGTATGTATGCAAGGTTGGATGAGAGAAAAGAATGGATTTGCATTCTCTTTCACATGCATGAATAGATGGATGAGAAAAACTTTTTTTTCATGAATTCCATAGTAAGCTTCATTGAAATATAAAGACAACAGAAAATTTCCATCATCTTCTTTTGGACTTTACTCATGGATCCCTTCTTTTATGGTTGTTTGGGATGCAGATCTATTCCTGTTTGGATTTATTGGTGTACAACACAGATTTGAGAAAATCCTTGCATTAATTCGTCCTCCTTTCTACCACAATATCTTTAGCATCATGATCACCAAAGAATTGCAACTATAAAATTGAATCCCTTGGCTCATTACTTAAATTATCAATCCATGAGTTTGTACAAACTTAGAGGTATTGTGCACTGTATATGCAATTGCAAAGGAAATATCTTGAAAGACTAATTAAGGAAGACAGTAAATGTAAAGCAACAACTCAATCTAGGAAAACTTGAAATGCTAATTAAGAAACACAAGAAAGGTAAATCTATGAAAGCATGGAAATCTAATTTATGAAAGCAGAAATCTTATCTATGAAATAATGAATCTAGTTTAAATAAAAGCATGAATCTAATCTATGAAAACATGAATCTGTGAAAAGCATAAATCTAATTTATGAAAGCAGAAATTTAATCTATGAAAGCACGAATCTAGTTTAAATAAAAGCATGAATCTAATCTATGAAAGCATGGATCTAATCTAGGAAAGCGTGAATCTATTTTATGAAAGCATGAAACTATTTTATGAAAGCATGAATTTATTCTAAGAAAGCATGAACTGAATCTATGAAAGCAGGAATCTATTCTATGAAAGCATGAATCTATTTTATGAAAGAAAGAATCTATTCTATGAAAGCATGAATCTATTCTATGAAAGCATGAATCTAATCTATGAAAGCATGACTCTATTTTATGAAAGCACGAATCTAATCTATGAAAGCATGTAAAGTTAATCTAATTAAAGAAAGCATGTAAATTCATCTAACTAATTTAATTTTGTAGGAACCGAATACACAACAATATGAAATGACTAATCTGTTTGTAAGAAAAAAATTATGCAGGAAACTACAGTAATGCAACAGGAAACTACAGAAACGTTACAGGAAACTACAAAAGACGTTATAGAAAACTACAGAAAATAAAAATGTATGGAATCAAATGAAACAAACTAAAATAAATTAAATGAAAGACATGCACGGGTTCTCAATATTTCCCTTGAGTTGTACCAACCCAAGGAACCTCTTGGAACCCCTGCTTAGGTAACTATATTAAAGATGGAACAAAAATAGCTTTTATTCATTAAAAATATGCCATTACAACAGGGCAGCAAGTTTCCCTTTACAAATTTGCTTTGAACAGCCAGAGAGAAAGAAAGGAAATGATAAGAGAAGATTTTTCATCATGCTATCAGATGCACAATTATTTATACAAGAATAACTAAAAACTTCCCATGCAAATCAACTCCTTGATTTGTGGAAGTTGTCCCAATTAACTAGTAATCTGCATGCAAGTTGGTGGGATTGCTTTCCTCTTTAGAAATTCGACTTGGCCTCCATGATTTCGACTTGAGATGATGTTGAGTCCTTATTCCATGTGTTGGAAGCTCGTGAGAATTAATAGGGGACATAATCCCTTAAATCTCTCCAACAAACTCTAGTGAACTGATTGAGAGATATTGAGTTGATTTTGAAACTTGATCTCTTTCACTTAGCTTTTAGATAATCTCCCACCTATAGATTCATCACAAATGAATAATACTTTGAAAAATATTAGCTCATAAATAAATCAAATTAATAAGAAAATTAGGGAACAATACTAAACAATGTTAAGATATTCATTAAAGAAAACACGCATTGGCTTTTAGGAAAAAATGTCATAAAGTTAAATTTATCTTGTCATGTTAATTCCTTATTCCTCATAATTATTTTGTGTTCCATTAGATGGGCCAAATAATGTTCCTTTTTAGGGGCCCATCAATCTCCTTGCTTGACCATAGGTTTGATAACTTTGAATATTAGATTCATGTGCAAAGTGCTCAGTTGGAAAAATTAACAATTACTATGGATGTTCATCAAGAAATGATTGATGGAAGTTAACCCGGGATGACCATGGAATGTGGGTTCTAGGATTGTTGAAGAAGATTTGGTTCACAAACCGAATGGAGCCTTTGTGGAAATTTCAATCTCTCATGCTCTGCAAGAGGAATTTGGGAATGCTTAGGGATTCTTCTATATGTTTGTTTAGATAAATGTTATGTTTTTGTGTCTATGTTCTTGGACAATATGTAAGGGTTTATAGTAGTAAGGCCTACCTATAGCAGTCATGAGGCTGCTAGTAGATGCTAGAATGTTGAAAACAACTCTGCGGGTTTTTGAACTAGGCTGTGATTTGGAAAATTTTGTAACATTTTGTTAGTTTTCGCAACTTATTGATACAATTTTACTCGCTTATGTATGTGTGTGTGTGTGTGTGCATATTTGTTAAATAAGTTTTTTGAGACATAAGATGTCAATTCAAAATCCATTAGATTCCTTTACTTTGTTTGGTTACCATTTTAAAACATAATGTGAAAGGGTATAATTTATTATAATTAAATACTAGCATATATCCATCTTACCTCTAGATCTATCATATGTCGAGAGGGATCACATCCCTTGAGGTGAAAACCTGTACCTCAAGGGATCCGATCTCTCTCAACATATGATAGATCCAAAGTTAAGATGGATGTATGTTAGTTTATCTTAAAAATATCTAACTTTCAATCTAGTTATATTTTTTTGTGTTCGAAAACATTTTTAATATAATGGTCTATTTGGTTTGTTGACAAACTCAAAAACTATGTAAATGGTGCAAGACCCACATTCCTATAATAAAATTCACATGATTAAATCACCCGAACTCACAACATTATAACTAGCAGTTTTCCTAAAAGATGCAAAGGAATGCTGCTAGATGCCACAAGCAAAAAGTGCCATGTAGGTATGGCCATTATGCTTTAAATAAAAGTGCAAATAAGTATGGTATGTATGTTGGTTAAAAAACAAGAATACACTCATAGCCATGTGCATTGCACAACCTTTAATACTCAAAAAAAATTTAAGTTGTACAACAAATAGAAGGACAAAAAAAATATTATCTTTACTTTATTGAACATATACTTTCAATGTGAAAAGCATATCAATCATGGTTTTAATTGTGTTTTTAAGATAATAGAACATGAGCTTGTCGAATGTGAAGAGATTTAAAACAAAGGGTGACAAATAATAATAGGTAAAAACAATGAATCGCATTTCTACACATATGTTAATTTGTGATAAAATTATGCAACATTGGGTAACTTGGTTTTAACCCGATGAAGGATCATATGAACATTTATGTTGTATACTAAAATTACAGGTTGAAACAATGGACAATTATAAGTGAGAAAAACCATTACCAACTACCACACAATATTATGTATGAAGTGATCATGATACACAATGATTCTTACAAATTTTCAAGCAATGACGAGCATGTATTCTTTATTCATGTAAGAATATTTTTATAATACTTAAAAGTTAAAAGAAATGCCTTTAAATTTTAAATGCAATGAAATGCTATTGGTTTGTTAAGAACATAAGTCACGCCAAATCTACATTGTGCCTTAACATTAGTTAAGTTACGCTAATTGGTGATGTGACGAAAATGTGATGTTACGGTCGCAACTTCATATATACAAATACAAATTGACTAATGGGTCAGTTTTTCAATGGAGGAACATAGCAAGGTTTTTCAGGTGACTCGAACCCGAGTTGGGTTTGTTTGTTAGGGTTGTTTGCAGGGATCTCTCTAGTTCTATTTTTCTTTGATGATTTTTAGGGTTTTCTCTCTTCGTTCTATTTTTTTTCCAATTATTTTTAGGGTATTCACTCTTTCAGAGATTGGTCTTCATTTATTAGCTCTATCTATCTTGTCCCATCATCTCTAGACCGATGTAAGATGATGCATGTGTTTTATGAGGCTATATTGACTCCTTCTTCAATGATGACATTTGGACTATTATTTTGATCTAATGGACATATCATATGGGCGATCCTTCCCAAGGTTCTCTCCACATGATTTGAGGCAAGCCTCTTCTCCCAAAATGGTTTATAATCCATACCATCAGTCAATGAAGGGTTTAGAATCTTGTCCTCCCCTCTCTTGCTCATTAATGAGCTCATAAAATGTAGGGTTTCAAGTAACTTCGCGGTCGGAGAAAGAGGTCATCAACAATGAAGGAGACCTATGTGCCATTTATTTTCATCATAGTGGTTTGGTTCCATCAGGTCCTAGGAGTAGGAATAAAGTTAAGAGAAAATCGTCTGATATTTCTTTAGCTTTAGGTGAGGATATCACCATGAATAAGGTGATTTCCATGTCTAGTTTTGCTCTGGTGGGGATTTTTGGCAAGCATAGTATGAGGATTCCAACCTTCATATGGTGGGTGGCTGAACACTTGGGTGAGTTATTGGGTTACCTCCCTACCTGTTATTCTTTGGCTCATGGATAGGTAGGGGTGATGCTTAGTAAAGAGGAGGATGTGTTGACTCTTATGGAAGGTGTCTGGTTCTAGGGAATGATAGCCTTAAAATGGTGCAAATAGAAACCATTATTTGATGTCAAAAGAGAAAGGACATATAAAAAATTAGTCTGGGTGAAGCTTCTTGGATTACTACTCAACCTATGGATGGAGGAGATTTTTAACAATATTGGCTCCATGTTGGGTAACTACTTAGCAACGTATTTTAGTTTTTTGTCGTATGGATTTATGACTATAGCTTGAATTTTAGTGCAAATAGACCCGAGGGAGGGTCTATCCGAGGGTATGACATTACAGTGGGAAATTATTCCTTCTCTCAAATTTTATATTATTCTTTCCTACTCTTTAGGTGTAACCGATATCACTCTATCAATCATCTGGTGAAACAATATCCCCTTCTTTTAAAGAGGGCCTCATGGAGGAAAAAGTCTATTGATCCCTCGACTGTAGAAACATAGAAAATTGGTTCATAGGAGGTGGAGGTATTGGATTCAGGGGTTGAGGGATTCGTTACTACAATCGATGCATGTTTAGATTTATCGATGAAATAAAAAGGACTCAACATCCCTTCTAAAAGGGTTGACTCCTCTAAGGTTTTTTATGTGGAGAAGAATGTGGGTATTAAGGAAATTGAACCTGTGAATCTACTTTTGAATGCTCTATTCTACTCTAGCGGAGGATATTCAGTGGAAAAGACTGATTATTCTAAAGGTATGTCTATTAGCATGCCTATCTATCCCTTTTCAAATTTTCTTGGATTGTCATTCATTTGTTCAAAGTCTTGCATCTTTGATTTTTCTAGTTCTCTTTGTTGGGATGATGGATTTTTGGCTCATATTAACCTACCAATGGTGGGAATAGAGGTCCTACCACTGAACTCTTTGGTGATTTCACTTCTTGGCCCTATGATTGGTGGAACCCCTAGGTTGGTGGATGTCTCCTAGGTAGCCTCCTTAGATGTGGACTTGAAGGGTATGAAGGTGGGCTCTAGGAAGTTCAATATTTGTTTCTCATCCTTTATTGATCTTTTGGTAGTCGGTGATGACCCTTATTTGGATCCTCCTTTTTTTCACAAATGATTGTCCTGTCAACCCTCTTCATTATTCCTATTAGCCAGAGAGAAATAGGAATCTGACACAGCCAGTTTTGCTGTCCCTAGGGGGTGTATATATTTTTATCAGTTGATAACAAATCTTGTGCAAGAGGAAGGATATGGGGGGATTTTTATCTCTGAGCCGATAGTTATTAAACCTCTTGGTGGTACATTGAATGTTAGTTTCGATACTATCATTCCCATGGATTACATGGAAGGCGGTTTTAAGTTTTTAAACAAGTTTCTGGTGAAGATTCATGATTCTTGATAACGACGGATTGGTGGTATGACATAGGTCATGGTATTGATATAGATTTGGTGGAGGAATATAAGTCTCCTCTTTTATCTCGATGTGTGTCACGTGATGGATTTAAGAATTGTATGCCTAATCTCATGGTTCTGAATATGGATCCTGGTCCTGGTAAGGATGGTCATGGGAAACATAGGCTCTGATTTCTATGGATTTAAGTTCCTCTTCTTTGACCAAGTTGAAGAGTTGTATTACTCTTGTTGGCTCTATATACAATTTTAGACCACGTTCTTTGATTAAGAACTCTCGAGTATCTGTAATGAAGGGAGTTATTATGCAAGATTCATTAGATATCTCCTTTAGGTTATGGGGCAGGATGTCTATCATGGAGTCGGACAATGCACAATCCAAATGTGACGTCATGGAAGGTCATTAGAAAACCATTAAAGGGACTCTTAGAGTGAGCCATCCTAGCCATAAGTCCCCCTAATTATTTTAATGTCCCTAAACTGTCGAGGGTTAGGGCTTCCCTCAAAAAATATCGCTCTAAAGAGATTAATTAATTCTAAGAAATCATCGGTCATTCTATTACAGGAATGTTTAGCATGTAGGGATGGAATTATTATGGATCTTAAGGCTCTTTTACCTGGGTGGGATTTTTTTTAAACTTGATTCTATTGGAAGATCGAGAGGCCTCATCACGGGCTGGAAGACCAATGAGTTTCTTTGTAATAATTGTTGGACTCTCTCGTCAGGTTTAGGCTTTGTCCTGTTCTCTAGAGAATTGGGGCATTCTTTCACTATCATTAATATTTATGGCCCTTATCAACATTAGGTCAATTTTTGGGAAAAATTGTTTCCGACCAGGAAGCTAATTGGAGATAGAGTTATTATCAAGGGTGATTTTAATTTCTCTATTAGTGATGGTGATGGTGAAATTTGGGGTCTTGACACACATAAGGATTCCTTGTCTGACTACTTCATCCATAGATTGGATGAGTATTCATGGTTTGATAATAATCCAGTCAAGCTAATACCAACATGGAGAAATAAGTGGGTTGGTCAAGGTAGAATCACCAAGAGACATGATAGATTTCTTATCAATGAAGGGATTATGAAATCCGTTGTTTTCCTTAGATAGTGGGTTGGTGAGGGAGGGGACTCATACTGTTTCCCAATCTATTTGGAGGTGATTTTGGCTTTGGATAAACCTTCTAGATCCTACAATTTTAAATCTACTTTGTTGGAGGATGAAGATTATAAAACAATGGTAAAAAATCTTTGGATCCCATTTGATGATTGTAATAATGTCTTTGTAGGTATCCAATTTCTTATAAATATGAAAAGGGTTAAAGATAGATCAATTGCATGGGAAGCAGATGGGAGGAAAATTCAGGATCAGGAGCTTAAACGAATTGAATATTTACTAGATCATTTTCATGATTCTCACCTTGAAGGATTTCTCACTATGGAGCGAAAAAGTCAGGTGATAACTTTGGAAATCAATAGAATAAAAATTATGGATGAAAAGTAGGCCACTTGGAGACTAAAAACCAAAGCCATTTGGATTTAGAAAGGAGACGATATAACACTAAATATTTCGATAACTATGTCAAGAAAATAAAGCATAAAAATTCTATATGGAAGATAGAGGAGGATAATGACAATCAAGTGATGGGGTTCAGGAACCTAGCAATGGCTAGTGTCAACCACTTTAGTAATATATTACAAAGAAGAGTAGGGCATTCATATGGGTCAAATGATGAATGTTATTGTTGAATGCCTAACTTTGGCGAATGAAGATAAAAATGATGAGCTCATGTAGGACATTACTCTTGAATAAAATAGTTGTACACTCCTTACAGAAGGACAATAGTCCCGGCTCGGATGGTTGGCTAGTGAAAATTTTCAAAGGTTTTATCATTTATGGATATTTTTTATAAGTATTTGTTAGCTGTAATTGAGGAATCTAGACTAAATGGTAGGGTGTTAGCAACTTTTAACTCTACCTTTATAGCAATAATCCCTAAGGTGTATAATGTCAACAAGTGGGAGGAATTTAGGCCTATCACACTTTATAACTTTGTGTACAAGCTGATTTCCAAAGTTATTGCTAACATGATGAAGCGGACTCTCTCAGGGCCAGTTTCATAGGAACAATTTTATTTTCTAAAGGGCAGATAGTTTCATGATGCCATAGGGATTGCACAGAGGTGTTGCATATTGTTAAGATAAAAAAGATTCTAGCTACCATCATCAAGGTGGACCTCTCCAAGGCATATGAAAGGGTGATTTGGTTATTTTTAAGACTCATCCTGTTACAGGTAAGCTTTCAGCTATAGTTTGTGACAATCTAGAAGATCAAACACAATGTTGATACACTATGAAAACATTCATGCTCAAATACAATTTGTGAATTGGGTTCTAACCTGTGTTAAATATGTCTCTTTTGTAATACAAATTAATGGATCTACTTCTTCTTTTTTTAGACCTGGAAGGGGGCTATGGCAGGGTTGTCCCCTGACACCCTTCCTTTCATATTAGTGGTTGAGGGTCGGATTCATGCCATACCACATGCTAGATCAAATGGTTCTCTAAGAGGTGTTAGGATTAGGGGCAATGTCTATATAATACATCTTTTATTTGTTGATGATATTATCTTGTTCTCCGATGGCTCCAGAAGGGACATTGAACATTTCAAAGCCATTTTAACTAATTTCTTAGATGCTACAGGGATGATAATCAATAATAGGAAATATTTTATTTCTTATATGAAATTGGAACATAGGATTTTGTTTGGATCAGTTATTTCTATAATTTGAAGTTATGGAAGTATAGGAAGGAATTAAATATTTGGGTTTTGTGTTAACACCTAATGTTTATTTGAGGAGGGACTGGGATTGGTTGATTGGGAAGGTTGAGAGAAAACCACAAAATTGGTGCAATAAGTGGTTATCTCGTGGGGGTAAACTGGTTCTGGTGAAAGTTGTTTTGGAAGCTATCCTATTTTCTAGTCTTCACTAGCTAATGTTTTTGAGAGTATCCTAGAGCAGATAGGGAAAATTTGTTGTAATTTTCTGGGGAAGGGGAATCCTAGAGGTAATTCATATGCTTGGGAAGCCTAGGATAAAATTTATTTTCCTAAATAAATTGGAGGTTGGGGCTTGAAAAATCCTAAATGCTTTGCAAAGGATTTATTGGCAAAGGGGATTTGGAGAACTCTTAAGAATGAAAGGGATTCAGGTTTCAATTGTTTATCATGAATACATTCACCCTGTCACCATTGAGGAATGGTTTAGGATGCATGAAAAGTCTACTAGAAATGTGTCATCCATGTGGAGGGATCTTATTTTTGCATTTGATTTGATTGGGTCTTGGCTTGTTTGGAGCATCATAAATACAATAGAAGTCTACAAATTGGTATAATCCATGGATAGGAAGTACTTCTCATAGGCTTCTTGAGCATATGATTGGGGATGTTAGAGATCAAGGAATTTTTCTTTCTATTCTAGGTGTGGGATAGAATCCATACCACCCCACATAATCAAATTTGGATTAATGTTAAGGTATTGGCTTTTGAGGAATATGACATTATTATTTGGAATAGTACATCAAAAACCTTAAAGAGTCATATTCATTTGGTTGATAGAGAGTATTATTTGGTTTGGTCAATGAATGAGTCTGGTAGTGGCTACAATCCTAAGTTGGGCTATAGATTCCTGAGAGAGGAAGAATGCCATCCTAAAGTGCCTTGGTGGATTCCAGTCATATGGAAACTTAACTATCCATTAAAAGTTAAGTTGTGTATGTTTCTGGTTTTTCATAAGAAAATTATTGTCCAGGAGGTTATGATTAGGAGATTCTAAATAGGGCCTAGTAGGTTCCCTCTTTGTGAGGAATTCAATGAAGAAATAGACCATTTGTTCATCACCTGCTCATACATCAGGAACATGTGGCTCCTTGCTTCATAGGTCACTAGGGTTAACTTTATTTGGAATGGTTTACAACTATAGGATATTTTCAAAAGTTGGCTTTCTAATGTTTCCTTCACAAAGTATAAATCTTTACCAGCCTTACTGAGTTGGGGTACTTGGATTGCTAGAAATAGGGAAACTTTTGATGATATACTTTTGGAACCTTTACATGTATCCAAAATCTTGGCCATCCTTAGACTCTTCCCACAAACTGAGGACATCCCCAAAGTTAGAAGGGTGGTAGAAGAAGTGATTAATAGATCCAGTTGTTGGGCATATTTTGTTGGTGCCTCTTAGGGTGATCCAGCCTTGGGGGGTGTAGGAGGCATTATTTATCTGAATGATAATCTTTGGTATAAGTTTGCAGCAGGTTTGGGGCTGAGTACAAACAATGGTGCTGAATTGAAGGCTTTAAACTTCACCATGCTTGTTACTCTTTCAAAAGATATTCCGCAGCTTCAGGTGTTTGGTGATTCGAAACTAGTAGTAGATTGGAAGAGGTTGAAAAGAGCTCCGCAGAACATTTATCTTGTTTTCATATATGAAGAATTGATTCAACGTTCAGGTCTTTTTTCTAAACATTAGTTTCCAGCACATTTACAGGGAGATAAATGCATATGCTGATCTTTTATGCAAGCAGGGGTTGCAGCTGGTCGAGAGCACTTGGATCCAATGGGAATACATAAATGATAATATTATGGAGTTGGATCCCGATCCTTTCCCTCTATGATTGAAGGGACTCATAGAAACATCCATGGATAAGTATATGTTCAGATGCCAGTATGGAATCAAGCCATATTTATTTAGATTTGTTATGCATGTTAAAACAAGTTTTTGTGAATTCTACAGGTTCATATCTCACACATTTTGGTGTTGAATGTCTCATTTTTTATGTAGTAACACTACTGCTATAGCAATATCATAGCTTTTTGGAGTTATGTTTTATGATAGAAATTTCAGCTATAACATACATTTTGAGTATGCCTGACAAGGCATTGACAAGCCTCTAAACAATGTGATTTGTTATCAATTTAATAAATTGTGAATTTTCTTTTGAGGAAATAGAAAGGTAGAGACTCTCTAGATACATAGATTAGAGAATTCAAAATTTGAAGTAAGCTTATCTTAATACCAACATCATTATTACAACTTCAATTTCAATTTATAGAAGTAACTTTTAACTTAATGGACATTGCTATGTTTATGGGTTATGAATTATACTGCCATGTAATCATATTCTCTAAATTAAAGTATACAATATCACCCTATTCTGAGAATGCATAAACAAAACTTGGAAAATTGATTAAATATTAATTATTGGCATATGCTACTTGGAACACCCTCCAAACTGCAATAGTGTCAAAGTAATATTTTTTTATGTGAAATATCAAAGGTGCACTTTGTTGAGAAGAAAAATTATGTAAGGAAAATCTTAAACCGACAATCCCATTTAAGTATCAAAATTAAGTTTTTCACGCAACTTTGAAGTGTCAAAGGGAATCATCCAATGTTGACTATTCTCACACAACCTATGATAAAAGGGAATCCTTAAAGTGCATAAATGATTCTAAGAATATGTTAGGAACAATATATATATATATTGAAATTGGGTGAAAATAACAAGTTAAAAAGAATATTGCATCTTTACAAGGGGTTTTTGTCAAACATTTTATTCCAAAATGTTGTTTATCTAAATTCATTCATTCATGTTTATGTATGATCGAAATGAGTTTATTTAAACTATCGTGGAGAGTTGCATGCTAGACAAAAATTGTTAAAATATTGTTGTGAATGAGGAGTCATAAGAGAGATAATGGTCACCACTCCTAAACTATTGATAGCCATTCATTTCACTAAGATTTTCAAAGTATTAAATGGGATAAATTTAAATAAATGTGTATTGTCTTATCAAAATATCAAAGTCACCTACAAAGTTTGAGTATGCAAGATAAATCGACATGTAGGCCCACTCCATTTGGAAATTTAAAGGTGTGCGTGGCTTGAAAGAAAATATGGTGAAATGCAAGGTCCATGAGGATATATATGTTGGTATAGGTTTGTGGTATGCTGCTAGACATTCTAAATAAAAAATGAAAGTAAAATCTGCAGGATGGTGATGAACAATATTAGGATGCCGCCCAAGGTGTCCACTCAAGGGATTGTGAGCAGGGGATGCATGCAGTTGATGATGTACATAATATCATGTAGTTGATGGTGTCTATAGTATCATGTACGGGATGTTGTTTGACAAGAGGTTTGAGATAAAATAGGACCCCTTCTTTCTTCACCTCATTACTCTCAAGGGCCCAGAGGATCCAGATGGGCTAGAGATTTGAATATAACTAATACAATTTTATTCCATCCTTGATCGTTTTCAGAGGATATATGAATATTTGCAACCAGTGAAGGAAATGAGTTAATCATTGTTTATGGATGCTGAACACACACTTATACTGAGAGGGGGGACATGAATCAGTAAAAGACAATCTTTTCACTTATTTAAATTCAATTACCATAATAAAACAATCACACATAAGATCTATAAATTACAGAACATGGAACACAAGATTTACGTGGAGACTTGTTTCGAAGAAAACCACAAAAATACTTCTCTTTATAATTATCTGTAGGAAACAACCTATTGTTACAAATATTCGTAGGCACCAAGCTACTGGAGACACCAATCCCCATTGATACAAATCCTTGTAGGCATCATCCTAATGTTACAGATCTTCATAGGAAGCAACCTGTAGTTACAAATCTTCTCAAGCACCAACCTACTTGAGATACCAGTCCCCACTATTAAGCACCAACTTAGCAAGAGACACTAATCTCTTTGTTTGATCAGTATCAACCCCATGATTACGATTCTTACTTCATTGAATAAGAATTCTTTGAATAATCGTTTATATTTCTACTTCCATTCTTTCTCGCACCTTCTTCACACATACATACTTCTTCTTGAGAGGTTCCTCTTAGAATGATATTGCTTTTCTGTTCACACACTTACCCTTCAAATCTTCTTGAATACATATATATATATATATTAGACATCCTTCATAAAGAGTTTTGTCTATTTGAAAAGTCACATTAACCTTTAAGTAAATTATTATTATTATTATTATTTACTAATAATCCCATGGTTTTGGAAGCTGATCCATGGCTTTGAAAACTCGCCCATGATATTTTCCCATAGTATTTACTATGTATAAAAGACCTTTAAGTAATAATTAATTTATTTCTTTTTTGGCTAATAATCCCATGGTTTTAGAAACCCATCCACGGTTTTGAAAACCCACCCATGATATTTTCCTTTGACATTAATGACAACATCAATGCCAATTTTGCTAACAATGATCTTCAAATGTCTCTTTGGTAATGGGTGTTGTGAAAATATCCACAATATGTTCCTTGGTGGCAATATATCACAACTTGATATTTTGTTCTACTACTTGTTCTCTTAAAAAGTGATACTTGATTAGAATATGCTTTGTTTTAAATTTCATAATAGGATTCTTTGAAATATTTATTCCACTTGTGTTGTCACAAAGTATTGAGATTGGTTGATCACATTATACCTTAATATATCTTAGTGTCTTCTTCATCCAAAGAACTTGTGTGCAACATGATGCTACTGTTATATACTTGGCCTCTATTGTGGATAGAGAAATTGAAGACTTTTTCTTTCTCAACCAAGGCACTAGATTGTTGCACAGAAAGAATGCTCCTCCACTTGTACTTTTCCTATCATCAACATTGCCTACCCAATATGCATCAGTATATGATGTTAGAGTAAAAATTGAACCTCTTGAGTAGCACAATCCGAAGTCCAAGATGCCCTTTAGATATCTAAATATTATATTCATTGACCACACATGAGTTTCTTTTGATGCATCTTGAAACCATGGAACCAAATTCCAATCCTACTACTTGCATAATATATGGCCTTGATGTCGTCACATATAATAGGATTTCAATAATTGACATGTACAATGTTTGATTTTCTTCCAGAGATTCATCATCTTTGCTCAATTTACATGTGACCATGGGTGTGTTGACTTGTGCACAATATTCCATTTTCTTTAATATTTCATTGATATACTTAGTTTGTGAAATGAATATGCCTTAGTCAAATTAAGAAATATGTAAACCAAAAAAGAATGATATTTCACCAAGCATAGGCATCTCAAATTCCTTTTGCATTTCCTTTTCAAACTCTTGGCACATTTTATTTTTTACTGCTTGCAAAATTGATGTCATCTACATAAACCACAACAATTAACTAGTTTTCATTTTCTGTCTTGGTGTGGAGATTGTTGTCCACAATTCCTCTTTTGAAACCGTTTTGGTGTAGATATTTATCATGCCTTGAATACCGGGATCTAGTGTCTTGTTTTAGCCCATAAAGTAATTTATTCAATTTGCACATATGATCCTTATTTTCTAATAATAAGAACCCTTTTATCTATTTAATGTATACTTATTCCTTTAGATTTCCATTGAGAAAGGCTGACTTGACATCCATTTGATAGACTTTGAAGTTCTTGAAACATGCAAATGCCAAAACAATTATGATAGCTTCTATTCTTGCGACCATAGAAAATTTTTCTTCGAAATCCAAATACCTTCAACTTGAGCATAGCCTTTATAAACCAATCATGCCTTCTTTTTTATTACTTTCCCATCTTCATTCAACTTGTTCCTGAAAAATCACTTGGTGCCAATCACATTCTTATCTTTTGTATCGGGTACAAGTTTATGTGTCTTATTCTTCTCAATTTGATTTAGCTCTTCTTCTATAGCATTAATACAATCCTTATCTTCGCTAGCTTCTGTAAAGTTCTTAGGCTTTATTTTATATAACATGGAGAAATTTGCATATTCTGGTGCACTTGCTAGTCTTCTTCTAGTTTGAACTCATGCATCTTTATCACGAACAATTATATTTTCCAAATGATTGTTTTGAACAAATTTAGAGGGTGCCTTTGTATCTGAACATTCATCATCTTCTTCTTCTTCTTCTTTGTAGTACATCTCTTCTAAAATTTGATTTTTTGTGATTTATCCTTTGAGACCTTGCATCATCCACTTTTACATTTGCACTTTCTACAATTTTGCACAATCTTTGATTGTAACGTATATAAGCCTTGATTCTAGATGAATAACCAAGAAAGATAGTGGAAAGATACCTTCATCATCTTTGAATTCAAATTTTCCCAAATCCTCTTCATCTCTCTTTATACAGCGCTTGCTCCCTAATACTTTGAAGTACTTGACTGTTGTTGGTATACCTTTCCATAATTCAAAGGTTGTTTTACTATTGTTGACTCTAATTTTCCCTCTATTTAGAATATAGACCATTGTGTCAACTGCTTCTCTCCAAAATATGTCTAATAGATTAGATTCATTCAACATTGTTCTAGCAATCTCGTGTACAGTTTTAGTCTTCATTTCTACCACTCCATTCTATTTTGGAGTTCTTGTATATGAAAAAATGTCTCTTTATTCCATGAAGCTCATAAAAATATTCAAATTCATTTGAGATAAATTCACCTCCTCGGTCTGATCTAAGGCACTTGATTTTAAATTAGTTTTATTTTCAACCAAGGCTTTGAATACTTTGAACTTATCAAATGCTTTAGATTTGTATTTGAAGAACACAACCCATGTTATTCTTGAATAATCATCAGTGAGTAGCATGAAGTATTTTTCACCTTGTAAACTTTGTGTTCATATTGGTCCACAAAGGTCTATATGCACAAGTTCCAGTGTATTTGATGTTGAGTATTCCTTTGATTTGAATCTTGCTCTTATCTACTTCCCATGTTGACATTGCTTACAAATAGTGTTTGAAGGTTTTGCGATATTTGGCATGTCTCTCACTTCTTGTTTAATGCTATTTTTCACTAGATTATCAAATTTCATATGGTTCATTCTTCTATGCCATAACCAACTTTCATCTATTTGTCCCATATATCATTTTTCTCCATTGAGAATATATACATTATTTGAAGTTCTAATTGCATCTGCCACTAATTTTTTATATCCTAACTTCCTATCTCATAGCATTGAGAATAAAATGTGAGAGTGTGTCCTTGATCACACATTTGAATAACACTAAGTAGATTATGTTCCAAACCTTCAAGATACAAGACATTCTCTATTTTAGCTTTCTACTATCAAGACCAACATTACCTTTTCCATCTATTCTTGCGACAACATTATCTCCAATTGTTACACTGCCTTTGTTTACTTCCTTCAAAGTGAGAAACTTAGTTTTGTCCCCTATCATGTGGCTTAAGCATCCACATCCACTGTACCATTGATTTCATTTGTTTTGGGCATGAAGTGTATTTTGTACAAGCATGTATTTCTCCTTCTTTTGCTTTTCTTTCTCCTGCTTCTTTTTCCAAACTTTTATGGATTCTTTCTTTTGTTTGGAAAGGGTATCTTCTTCCCTATTTTTTCTAGGAGATTATACAATGCCACTTATACAAAAACATACTATGTGCCCACAGTTGTTGCACTTATAACATACAACATTGTAATCAAGTAAAGTGGAAAATGAATTATAATTTCTATTCGAGAACCCATAAGTGCTTTTGTATTTGTTCCACACATAATTATTACATGCTCTACAATCTATTGCTTTGTAACCAAAGTGATTACAAGAAAAAAATAACCAAAGAAAGAGTATTGGTACCGAGTTGTGTGAGGCCACCTTGGTGGAAAACATCTTATGAACTCGTCCTTGTTTTCCTTGTGAGGAAGGTCAGGTTTATGCGGGACATCATCCTCCTTATTCCTGTTTCCTTTGCTTTTATGGAGTTTTTTAGAACATCAGCATGGCTTTTAGGCTCTTTTTCATTCACCTTCTTTGGTGTCTTTGTATCCTCATAGTTTGAATTTTCTTTAAGAGTCTTCTAATTCTTATCATATCCAAGACCAGTCTAAACAAATGGTGACCTTTGGCAATTGATGATATCATCTAATATTTTAGCACTCTTTTCAAACTTCAAGATTCTATTCAACTAAGCAGTTGACTTCTCCAATTCCTTTCTTAATGAAACAATTTTAGATTCTAATGCTTCACAGGTTTATTCCTTTTATTTTATTTGGCTTCTCGCTACTTCTTCTATCCTTTTTGGCTCTTCTAGTTGAATATTTAGGCTGATAATGGTATTTTCTATTTCTTCAAGACTTTGTGGTCTTTTCACTTTTGAATCATAATCCTCCTCTTCATATTTCTATAGTTGCTCCTTTTGTTTCAAATTCCTTTCTTAAGATTCTTATTTTGCTTAAGGCACAAATGAGATCTTCTTCAATATCCACTTCCCCATCCATCTATGCATTTTCTTCATCTTCTGAATCCATCATTTCTTCCCTTTTTTATTCATTATTCAAAGCATCAATCTGTGTTTCGATTGTCACAAAGAGAGTTTTTTCTCTATCACTATCAAAATTGCTTTCATTTCTCTCTTCAAATTAGTCACTAACCCCTTTTGAGTAGAGACTCTTCTTTTGCTTATATTTTTTTCTTCTTTTCATGCTTTTCTTGTTTGTGGTTCCTTTTGTGTTGATGATGTTTTCTCCCTTTATTTATGTTATGGTATTCTTCATCATCACTATTTGCATCCTTTACATATTGACACTTAGCCGCAAAATATCCTACTTTCCCACAATTAAAGGATTTAAAGGGAAGCTTACCTTTGTATTTTCTAGATCCCTTTTTGAGTTTTCTCACAAAATGTGTTTCCTCTACATCTGATTCACAGCTGGAACAATCGTTTGATTTTCGTTCTTTGTTATTCGCCTTCTTTAATTCTTTAAAACTGCTTCTTTCTTTAATGTATTTTTTTTTCTATACACAATTCATATGTAGTGAGAATCCCATGCACTTCATCCATTGACAATTTATCAATATCCTTCATTTCTTCAATCATGGAAACTTTGTCATCAAATCTTAAGGGGAGTGACCTTAACATCTTTTGTACAATCATTGGATCTTCAACCTTTTCACCAATTCCTCTGATGATGTTGATAATTTCATCCACACAGAGGAGATAGGATGCAACATTTTATTTGTCTTTTATTTTCAGACTCTCAAACTATCCTCGATGAGTTTGGAGCTTTTCCTTCTTAACCTTGTCATCGCCTTCATAGATATTTTGAAGCTTGCCCCAAACTTCTTTAGTTGATTCACAATGCATCACCTTGAAAAACTCAGATTTTGATAGACCACGCAAGATGGAATTCATGGATTTTGCATTATTTTCAATAGGCTTTTTCCCATCCCCATCTATTGGTGGTGTTGTATAACAAGTCATGACTAATTCCCAAATATTAAACCTAAGAGCCATTAGATATGTTTGCATCCTTATACTCCAAAATTCATAGTTTGTTTCGTCGAACGTTCTTGATTGACCATGATGTGTGCTCTTGATATCTACCTTCCAGCAGTTAGATTGTTTTTTAAGGAACTCACTGTGATACCAATTATTGAACACACATTTATACTAAGATGGGGGCAGTGAATCAGTATAAGACAATATTTTCACTTACTTAACTTCAATTACCATAATAAAACAATCACACATAAGATCTATCCATTACAAAACGTGGAACACAAGATTTACGTGGAAACCATTTCGGGAGAAAACCACACACAAAAAAATATAATTCTTTGTAGGCATCAGCCTACTTTTACAAATATTCAAAGGCACCAACCTACTAGAGACACATCCAATCCACATTAATACAAATCCTTGTAGGCACTAACCTACTCTTATGGATATTCACAATCACCAACCTATTGTTACATATATTTGTAAGCACCAACCTGTTGGAGACACCAACCCCACCGCTAAGCACCAACTTAGCAAGAGACACCAATTTCTTTGTTTGAGTAACACCAACCCCTTAATCACCACTATTTCTTCCTTGTATAAGAATTCTTTGAATAATTGTTCATATTTCCATCATTTTTCTTTCTCACACCATCTTCCCACGTATGTACTTCTTCTTGAGAGGTTCTTCTTAGAATTATATTTTTTTCCCGCTCACACTCTTTCCCTTCAAATATTCTTGAATATATATATCTATTGGAGGCCCTTCATAAAGAGTTGTGTATATTTGAAAAGGCATGTTAACCTTTAAGTAAATAATTAATTTCCTTTTTTATTCTAATCATCCCATGGTTTTGAAAACCCATCCATGATATTTTCCCATGGTATTACGTATAAGAGACCTTTAAGTAAATAATTAATTTCCTTCTTTTTTACTAATAAACCCATGGTTTTAGAAACCCATCCATGGTTTTGAAAACCCACCCATGATATTTTCCTTTGACATTAATGACAATTTTGCTAACAATGGACCCATTCTATCAGAGGGTAGAAGTAAAATTCAAGTATCTTATATTTGCATTGTTGTTTTGTGCTCATATTACACTAATTAATCAAATAGAGCATTGATTTTTCCCAAATTGCATAAATTATGATCTTGTAGGGTAGTGAAAGTAGGCTTTTGGGTTGCATGATCGTCCTAATGATGTGTTTAGCTTAAGACATAGTTGAAACAATTGGGAATTGCTATAATGCATATTTATTTTATCATTGAAAGTTTCAAACTCAATTGGGAAACAACATTAAGGTCCCACTACACCCCCAGAAATATGTTTGATGTGATCTATATGCCCCTCATAAACAAAGGAAACTACTTGCTTTGGATCCCACCATTTTTAGTCCAAACCATGGGGAATTGCCACAATGTAGATTTTTATATTGAAATTTCAAGTCATTTGTCCCATAACATTTAGGTCCCACAACAACCCCCAAATATATGTATGATGTGATTTATATGCCCCTCATACAAATAAAATGATTGTTTTCTTTAGATCCCACCATCTTTGACACTTGGTCCCTGAGTTCCTAGTGGACACACACAACATAATACCATTGTATATCAATATTAACTCCAAATATATCATGCACCAAGAGGGATCAAATATCTCCAGGTGAAAATATTTTTAGAGTTCGAAAACTTGAGGAAAGGTTTGCACCTCGAGGGATTTGATCCCTCCCAGTGCATGATATATCTAGGGTTAAGATGGATCTACACTCGTATGATTATAATGTAATATCTTTCCATTACAATGTGAATCTTCCCCGAATCACACGCATATCCCGGATAATCTTAACAGAATTTGCATGCATATCCATAGTTAAACTTCTACAAATAATTTATAATATTCCCTTGCTTGCATATATGGGTTTTGAGGTTTAAGTTAGAGCTAACATTGTAAAATATTTATTTACTTAATATTTTATTATTTTATTAAAGTTCCATGTGTCATCTCCTCATTGGGCACATAATTGCACTTCTCCCTCACTTTGGGCTATATAAAGCGTGCAATAAAGTCCCGCATGTCATCTCCATGTTGAGCACAAAATTACACTTTCCCTTATACTGGGTTGTAGAAAGTGCCTCTCAACACAATAATTGTACGTTGCACATTTTGTTTTAATTTTCATACCTAATTGTAAATAATTCATAATGGGGTATATCACTTGGTCAAGGGTGGCCACTGTCTAATTCCATGCCTCTATGTATAGATACTACAATGAATAGTGTACCATATTTGTTCCTCTCTACTTGCATGTTTGATTTCTTGGGTTTCTCTATTCTTGTATGTGAATATTCACATTGTTGTTTTGTTTTCATATTATATTAATTAATCAAAGAATATTTTTTTTCCAAATTGTAAAAATTAAGACCTTCTAGGGTAATTAAAGTAGTCTCTTGATTTCTATGACCCTCCAAATGTTGTCTTTTAGCTTAATACATAGTTGAAACCATAGGGAATTGTCATAATGCAATTTTTTATAATTAAAGTTTCAAAGTGATTTGTCCCATAGTATTAGGTCTCACTACACCTCCAAAAATAATTTTGATGTGACATATATGCCCCTCGTAAACAAAGAAAACTACTTGCTTCGAATCCTGCCACCTATGAGTTGAAACCATCGGGAATTTGCATAATGCAGATTTTTATATTGTGTTAGACCTAGTATTTTTGAAGGTATCATTTTTTAAGGAACAAGCTAGTGTGGATGAGGACAAAGTGGAACCAGTTCAGCATAAGGTTCATCTCTAACGAAGCGGCTAGAAAATGGGTAAAAAGGTCATGCTGATTCTGTTAAAGCTCTCAAGTCGAGTTCGTTAGTTAGAATTGGTCCACATTATAATAATGAGTCAATTGTTAGGATATCTCATCATTCAGTATGTACTTTGCATGCATGCATTGCATGCATCTGCATGCTTCCCAATCACCAGTTTGATGCCTCCAGCACCTAGTCCCTAGTTTGCAAGCACCCGGGAGCCTATTTCCATTCAGTTTTATCCCTCCTAGTCAGGGAGGTGCCCACTTCTCACCCACCGCTTGATAAGGGCACCTTTTCTCACCTACCAGTCCAGTTCACTTCAGTTTGCTAGTTGTCTTTCCTTGATTTGAGGCTAGACTGACTCCTTAATGTTGTTATCACTCTGATTGACCTCCGTTGAGACTTGACTACCTATTCTGAGTGCAGTTAACTCCTCATGTGCCATCCACTGAGCCTCCTTCCCTACATTAGTGGCATTACCATCAGTTACACTCATTACACTCAGTTAGACTCAATTTGACACCTAGCTGACAATTCCTTGTGCATTGATGACCACCACCGATTGATAATGAGGACTCCTAGTTGGAGCCAAGCTACACCATGCAGTATATTTGAATGACCTCCTTGGATAATTCGAATTGCTCAGTCATTGTGATAGTATTGTATTGTAATTCTACTATTCTGGGTTATAGAGCACTGATGCATCTCTCTTGCACAGTTTTTACTCCAATTTGTTTTACATCATTGTGATTGATATTATTGTTCAATAGATCTGTTCTGACTAATTTTACATGGTATCAGAGCCATTGCAGGGACAAGATCTCTCTCCTACAGGTGTTCTACATGAAGAATTGAGTGAATTTTCTCAAAGAAAATTCAGCAGTAGCATGCAAAATATCATGTGCATTCGTCCATGTGCATGCAAATGCTAAAAAATACTCTCCAATCCACTCCAGAAGCTTGAGTTTTCCACAGAATTCCTGGATTTGATACATTAGATCATTCAATCTTGCTTGATCTCCAATCCCAGGTGTGATGCAACTTTAAAAGGGTGGATTGTTCAACCTTACTGTTCTTGTTTTGATTGTGATTTGCAGGTTTATCATCTCCATTAAGTGCATTCGCTATCATTGAGATGGATTCTTCTTCTTCAAAGCTACTCACTTCCTTCAATTATTTTGAATGGAAGAATGACATGGAGATTATGTTGCGCAAAAAAAGGGTACTACAAAGTCACCATGGGCCCTGAAGTTGAGCCCAATACTCATTGAAAAATCCAAGCACTTCAACAAATTGGATGAAGCATATGGTCTTCTTTGCCTCAATATTTCCAAGGATCTTCACTTTCACCTCAGTGGATTGACTACTCCAAAGGCAGTATGGGAGAAACTAGAAAATCTTTTTGGAAAGCAAGATGACATGCAGTCTTTTCAATTGGAAAACAAATTGATTGCCTTGAATCTTGAGAATTTCGAGAGCATCAATGATTTTTTCACAAGAGTCAAGCATTTTTCTTTGCAATTGAAGAACAATGGACTTATCAAAGAGGATAATCAATTGATCCTCTCCATTCTTTCAAAAATTGGTAAAGATTTCTCGATATTTGTCTCTACTTTCAATTCCAGTCGGCTAACTACCCCGAATTGGAAGATGCCTACCTTGAATGCCTTCATTAAGTCTGTTACCAAAGAGCATGATAAGCTAATTCAAATGGGGTCCATAAGCTCCAAATATTCAGCTCTCTTTGTTCAAGGATCCAAGAATTCGAATGGCAAAGAGAAGCCCAAATTCGATCCTACCAAGTAAAGAGAGAAAAGAAAACCATCGAATGCACCATCCGGTTCAAGGAACAAGCAAAAGGGTAAAGAGTGTAAAGAAAAATCTAAATGTTCATATTACAACCGTGGCTTTCATCCTGAAAGTTCATGCATGAAGAAAAAAATAGACCAAATGGCCCTCCTTTTGGAAAAGAATAACATAACTCTTCTCAACGGTGCACGAAAGAAGGATAGAAATGATGATCATGAAAGAGGTCAAGCACTCATGGAAACTGTTTCGAAACCCACCACTCTACTGATAGATTCTGGTGCCTCAAATCATATTGTTGCAAATATTGAATCCTTTTCTTCATTTGATCCAAACAGCTCCATCCCCATCCATTTGGGAGATGACTCAAAAATTTCATCAAAGGGTAAAGGTACCATCCAGTTAGAGCATGGAAGTTTTCAGAATGTTCTCTATGTGCCTTCCTTGGATTCGAATCTACTTTCTGTGTATCAATGACACACACTGGAGCACTGAAGCAAGTTACATTCATCCCTAACAAAGTTGAAATTTCTGATATTGAAAGTGGAAGACTTATTGCAGTCAGAAAGGAAAATCATACTGTAAAATACTATGAGTTTTCACACTTTGTGCCGCTTGAAAATCCCATTGCTCTTCTCACTCATGTCAATCAGGTTAGTAGGCTTTGGCATGAAAGGTTTGGACACCTTAATTACAAGTATTTTCTACTATTACAAAACAAATCCATGGTTGATGGTCTTCCGCACCTCCATTCCTCGAAGGGAATTTGCCCAGGTTGCATCATTGAGAAGCACCCCGAGCACAAGTTCGACTGCGGCAAAGCTAGCAGAGCTTCTACTATTTTGGGCCTCATACATTCTGATATCAGTGGTCTGCTGCCAAATATGTCCATGAATGGTTCAAGGTATTTTTTGACATTCATCGATGACTTCTCCCGCTTTACTTGGGTATTTTTTCTCAAAAACAAGTTAGAAGTGCTTGGAAAATTCAAGTATTTTAAGGCTTCTGTTGAGACCGCCACTGAGAGCAAGATCAAAGCTCTTAGATCTGATAATGGTGGAGAATATATCAAGACTTATTTTTTGCAACTTTGTGCCAAAAGTGGAATTCAGATCCAACATACAGTTCCCTACACACCCCAGCAGAACGGTGTAGCGGAAAGGAAGAATCAGTCACTGAAAGAGATGGCTACCTATATGCTTGAGTCAAAAGGTTTGGCTGCAAATATTTGGGATGAAGCCATGAATGTTGCTGCATACATTCAGAACCAAGTTCCACATTCATCCGTGAAAGGTAAAACTCCTTTCGAAGCATTCACTGGTCACAAACCGGATGTGTCCAATTTGAGGGTTTTTGGCTCCACTGCATGGGCTAGAATTCCTTCTGATAAGAGAAAAGCTTTGGATCCACAAAGTATTGAATGCATCCTAATAGGATATGGAGAAGAATCAAAATCATATAAACTCATGAATATCAGATCCAAAAAGATAATCATAGAGTGAAATGTGAATTTGAAGAACCGCTTCCAGATCTGAAACTAGTCGAGTAAAACACTGTCGATCCGCAGTCTCTACAAGAAGAAGTTTTGAGAGAAGATGAAGAAAGAATTAGATCTGATATTTTTGATATTTTATCAGAATTTGATGGCCATGACATATCAGGTTCAGAATCCGACCATAATGATCCTCCTCAGTTACCAAAGTGGGCCCAAAACACTCTACAATCTGCTGCTCCAAACATTGGAAATCCTGCTGATCCAAGGAGAACAAAAGCATAATTTCAAAGAGCAAGTATGGCTATTTCATTTTCTGATCCATTATTATCTGAGAAATGTTATTTGATGATTTTTTCAGATCCCAAATCATGCTATCATTCCCACTGAGATCCACGATGGCAAACCGCCATGGATGAAGAGTACAGTTCTCTTCAAAAGAACAATACATGGGAGCTAGTTTCTCTTCCACCTGGAAGAAAATTGGTCCAATGTAAGTGGATATACCACACGAAGGTTGCTTCTTATGGCTCTATTAGAAAATACAAAGCTAGGCTGGTGGAAAAATGTTTCTCCCAAGTCTAAGGAGTGGACTACACTGATACCTTTGCACCGGTTGGAAAGATGGATTCCATCCGCCTAGTTTTGGCCATTTCCGCATCCAAGCACTGGGAAGTGCACCATATGGATGTGAAGAGTGATTTTCTACATGGAGACCCTGATGAAGAAGTATATATGAAGCAGCCAGAAGGATACATATCGGATCCATCATTAGTTTGCAGATTGAAGAAATCTTTGAATGGATTGAAACAGGCCCCAAGAGCTTGGTACACAAAGATGGGTTGCTTCCTTCTTTCTCAGAATTTCAAAAGATGCAAATATGATCCAAATGTGTACCTACAAAAATTTAAAGGTAATTTTCTTATTGTTGTTCTTTATGTTGATGATCTTCTCATAACTGATAGCACTCTCCTTACAATCAACAAGCTAAAAACCGCTTTAAATCTAGCTTTTGACATGAGCGATTTGGGCTTGCTTAAGCAATTTTTGGGCTTGGAGATAGCTCAAAAATTTGATGGGATCACATTATCTCAGCAAAAGTATGCTTCAAACCTGCTATTAAATTTTATTATGGAAAAATGTAAGGCTGCTCCATTTCCATTCCTCTCAGGAATCAGTCTTGAGGAAGGAAATTCTACACCGCTTGCAGATTGCACTATGTATCGACAGTTGATTGGTTCACTACTCTACTTGACACACTCAAGTCCTGATATTTCATATGCCGTGAGTGTTGTATCAAGGTATATGCAGCAGCCCCATGAGATTCATTGGCGGGAATCCAAGCGGATCTTGCATTATGTGCAAGGTACGAGACAATTTGGCATACATTATGCTGTAGATTCTGAGCTAGATTTCATGGGTTTTACTGATTCAGATTGGGAGGGTGATAGCATAGATTGGAATTCCACTTCCGGATATGTTTTCATGATTGGCCATGGCCCTATTTTCTGGTCAAGCAAAAAGCATGAAGCCATTGCACTTTCTTCAGCAGAGGCAGAGTATCGAGGGGTAGTCAATGCTTGCATTCAGGCAGTTTGGTTGCAAGGCTTTCTTTTCGAGTTTGATTTTGGTAGCACTACTTCGACTGTCATATTTTGTGACAATCAAAGTGATATTAATATCTCCACAGATCCAGTTCAGTGGCAGAGGACCAAGCACATTGAGATTCATATGAACTACATCTGAGAGTTGGTGCATGATCGCACCATCAATCTACAATATTGCCCTACTGATGAGAAAATTGCAAACAGCTTCACCAAGAGCTTCACTAAGAAGAAGTTATCTTACCTCCGTTCATTGTTGGGTGTGAGTTTTATCATGGTGGAGACAGATTAGATCCATTTTTATGTTTAGCTTGAGGGGGGGCTTTCTTCCCACTGGGTTTTCCCTCTTTCCTCACTTAGCTTATTTTCAACATTTTTTGGATTATTGTATTGGAGTGACCTTCGGTCTCAGTAACCAGGGCCCTACATATTATGTTTTACATCATAGTATAGCTTGAGGGGGGGTGTTAGGATATCTCATCATTTAGTATGTACTTTGCATGCATATGCATGCATTGCATGCATCCACATGCTGCCCAGTCACCGGTTTGATGCCTCCAGCACCTAGCCCCTAGTCTGCTAGCACCCGGGAGCCTATTTCCATTCAGTTTTATCCCTCCTAGTCAGGGAGGCACCCACTTCTCACCCACCACTTGAGAAGGGCGTCTTTTCTCACCTACCAGTCTAGTTCACTTCAGTTAGCTAGTTGTCTTTCCTTGATTTGAGGCTAGACTAACTCCTTACTACTGTTATCACTCTGATTGACCTCCGATGAGACTTGAATACCTATTATGAGTGCAGTTAACTCCTCATGCACCCTCCACTAAGCCTCCTTCCCTACATTAGTGGCATTACCATTAGTTACACTCATTACACTCAGTTAGACTCAATTTGAAACCTGGCTGACAGTTACTTGTGCATTGATGACCACCACTGATTGATGATGAGGACTCCTAGTTGGAGACAAGCTACACAATGCAGTATATTCGAATGAAATCCTTGGATAATTCGAATTGCTCACTCATTGTGATAGTATTTTATTGTAATTCTACTATTCTGGATTATAGAGCACTGATGCATCTCTCTTGCATAGTTTTTACTCCAATTTGTTTTACATCATTGTGATTGATATTATTGTTCAATAGATCTGCTATGACTAATTTTACATCATTTAGGAAGTTAGTGGGTTAGTGGGAGCGGGGCTAGCTTATTGCGCCCTATAAATATGTATGAGGAAAGAACTTTTATGGTTGTTATTACGATTATTCAGAAATACAGTTTGTGTGATGTAATAGGAATCTATGTTGTATGTGTTGAAGATATTTAAGGAGAATTCGAGGCATTGATCTACAGGCTGTGTGCGCATATCTAATGTATGTAATGAAGAAATCTATAAGTCGTACTTGAAGTGCTTATTTGGCTGCGACTCTAATAAAATACAAGCACTTCTGTGGTTTTTCCCATATGGGTTTTCCACGTAAAATATGGTGTTTTCATGTGTGTTGATGTATGGATGATTTGTTGTGATATATGTTTATTTCTTCTGTTAAACAATTAGTTGAATGAATGATGGAATTAACTGTATAAAGAATGGATGCGATATATTAATAAGTTCCAAGTTCTAAATTCTGGTGTAGTTATGAGTATGTCGAAGCTCTGGTTTTTCGCTTCTCTGTAGGTGTAATATGGTGATGAATGTAATGAACGGTGGATATTCCCCCTCTGTATTGCATGAAGTATGGTTCCTACAGTTCCCATAGATACTTCGGGTGAGACCTCATCTGCTTTGCAGGTGTTTCCGAAAGGGTTAATCCCCTTTCGGGCTGGAGTTTGTGGATTGTGGCGTTTGTTGGTAAATGTTAAGTGTTGAACCCTAGTCGAAGTAAAAGTGCGCCAACAAATGGTTATGTCGTCGGGAATGGGAATTTGACAAGAAGGGGAATGTTGTGGCATCCGACAAATCCGAAGATAGAGGATTGGGTAGATCTGCAATTGGAAGAATTTGCAAGACAATATAATAGGCATCCTCGCTTGGATAACGAAGGCTAGTTAGATAAGTATGTTTTTACCGATATTCATGAAATATTTTTCATTGAGTTCTCAATAATATTGTATGAATGGTTAGCAAGGTTAATTGAACAGTCAATGAACTTCCCAAGAAGTGAACTTATACATTGGACACCAGAGTTGATACAACGTCTGAAGGGTGTCGACAACCGTATTTCTCGCTCGGTGGACTTTTGGCTAGATCATGTGTTGGAAGGGTATATTATTGAATTCACTATTGACACTATCAAGTCCTATAGTGCAACAGAACGTGAATTCTTTAAAGGGCCATGTGGTAAGTACCTTAAGTCTTTGAACTTGTCGATTAAAAAGCTTCTTTGTGAAAAAGGAATAATGCGAATGGAGTCTAACGAGTAGAGCGATTGTGCGCGGTGGGAATGGGTATTGTATGGATGACGGTATGAGGGAGTTCATGGGATGAGATGGGATGATTAGAGGAGAAGAAACTAAACCCGACGAAGAGTGTGGATTTCGGTGAAGTGGAAGACGGTTTTGGTCAAACAAGAGGAGGAGAACTACGATAGAAAAGAGGGATTGCAGTGTGACTGAGAGAAGAAGCTACAAATAAGTATTGCATCTCGAAGAGTATTCCAATGAAGAAGAGGACAATTATAGGATCATTTCTAAGGAAGAAGAAGGTGCTAAAGGATTGTTTCAGACCCAAGACTGCGACATACCTGCGACCTCGCATACATCTCTAGAGACTGAGGTAATGCCTAATATTTATTCTCATTATATTCTATCTATTCAAAGTAGTGGTAGTGGCTTGAAGGGTACATCACCGAGTGGGAAGGCTCCCAATAGTGGTCCAATAGTAGTAAATCAATCAAAACCATAGAGATCCATAATGGTTGGGGATGACATGAAGCTACCTATTTTTAATTGGAATGGATTAGAAGATACAGAACAACACTGGTTTTTGTGTAATGTTGTATGGACTGTGAAACAAGTTCAAGATAACAACGTCAATTTGGCTCAGTTGATCATGACCTTTAGAGGTTGTGCCTTAGACTGGTTCATGAAGTTTTATGAGGTCACTAGTAATCATCCCACAAAGACCTTGATGAAAGTCAAAGAGGGATTGAAAAGCGAATTTAAGAAACCTAAATTTGAATCTCAATGTATTATGGAATTGAAGGAGATTAAACAAGTGTCGAATGAGCCCATTTGGGACTTCGACCAGTGTTTTAAAACTTTGATGGCTCATACTAGTTTTCCAATGAATTATTTACAACATAAGGAATGGTTTATTATTACATTGCTGCCTCATATCAGAGTTTCACTTATGCAACAAAAGATACGGACACAAATAGAGGCCTTGGAATTGGCCATGAAATTATAATCATCCCCCATCAGTGAGACTGGCACCGGTATGGCTCAAATCCAATCACAGTTATCAAAGATGTCTATTCAGATACATGATATCAAGAAGGGAAAAGAAAAGAGTGAAGATGTCTGGTGTACTAGATGCAAAGATGACGGACACTCTAAATATCAATGTACATCATTGCAGGATTATCTTAGTGCTAGCAACCCGAATCCTTTGAATCCTGTTGCATGGTGTAATATTTTTCACACTAAGGGGCATCAACCAGAACACTACTATTTCTTATAGAAAATGGTAAGTAATCCCCAGATTTTATGGTGTAAGTTCTGTAGTTATATCGGTCATGATGAGAAGCACTGTCATGTGCACCAGTTGCTCACTGAACGGACTGCAGATACATTTCTTATGAAGGGAGAAGGCTCAGCCAAAAGACCTGAGACACAATTCAATCAACCGTGAGGTGGATTCAAAGGCCGCGGATGAGGAGGATTTGGTCGATGAAGAGGACAACTCATATGTTATAACTATGGCACTCCCGGACACTATGCTAGAGACTTCCCACACCCTGCGGCCTCTTGTACGTATTGCAGAGCGTTGGATCATACCATCGAATATTTTCCACAGTTGATAGCAAAGTGGAAAGCCAAAAAAAATCAAAATCAGAACTAGAATCTGAATCCAAATGTGCAAATTTTTTTAGCAAAATCACGATCGGGCCAGCATAACGTCGTTTTTGTAACCAGGAGTGGTACCACGACGGGTGGAGTTAAGAACACTAATACTAATACATGGGACTTGTGAGTCATACCAGTTACTCAGAAGCCCCCGCAGTTTGATGTCGAAGAAGAATTTTTTTTTATTTTTCGAAGCTCGGGATGAATTTCTGAAGGGTGCATCAACATCCAGGACGACACCCGTTCGTGAAGAAGGACTTGTGTATGACATGCCACCTCGCTTCAACAAGCCTGTGCTGGAGAACAACTATGCAAAAGTAAGTGTCGTCAATACCTTTCTTAGAAGTTGTTTGAATTTGATTAAATATGTGGATGCTTGAAAAGAACTATAGAATTTAGTTGAGGAGTATGAGGAAGAAGTGCAATCCGAAAGGGTTGTTAATCATATCCAGAGAAGACATAAGACTGGCCGAGAACTCCACCTTAATGTCCAAATTGGTGATTATGAGATGGACCATTTTATTTTAGACTTGGGTTCGGATGTAAACATATTGACTAAACAAACATGGGAAAACATGGGTAAGCCAAAACTATCATGGTCACCTATCCAGCTATGACTAGCTAATTAACAGAAAGTAATACCATTCGGTTGACTGATAGGGTACACTGACTTCGAAGTAATAGATATTATCAATGACACTAATTTGTATCCTGCATTACTGGGAATTGATTGGGATATTCAAAACTAGACTACTATCAATTTCAAAAACAGGATTCTCACATTTGAAAATGAACAAATTAGAGTTGTTGCACCACTGGATCAGTTAGAAGGACAGAGATATGTAGAACTAGTTAAAGGAGAATATGATACTCAAGATGTTGAAAATATCTATAATGTATCCTCAAATATTGACAATGATTATATTAATCGTACAACAGACGGTACAGTCAGTTGGAGAAGTGTTATCTCTTGCTCTTCTGACTCTGGTGAAACTCTTGAGAACTGGAAAAATAGGTTGCATGAATTTTCTATGCACAGGTGTGTTCCTGTGTGAAAAAATCCCTACGTTGGGTTGGAACAAAGGTATGTAATATTCCTACTTATGAGGGGTTTCCTAATGTCGGTCAGTTTATTTATGAATGTGAAACCCAAGTTCCTGAACAACAATGCTTATTAGCCTTGGATTTCATCCTGAAAGCAACAACAACAAGATGGTGTGCTACACATAATCCCTTAGTGTCTGGTTGGTCACAATGTCGAAGGTACTTGGAAATTCGGTTTGGGGAAGGGATCCCCTGCATAGGAGAGATATATATAGGACTTACTAGTCCGATTGATCATATGGCTACTTGCAGCACAATTTGGCAGAATATACCCAAACAAGAGTGGGTCCATATGTTCATCCATACTCTTGACACTATCCCAAGAAATCGGTATACATTGCTAGAGTTGCGATGAGGAACTGCAGATTGGGATTGTTTGGCTACCAGCTTCAAACACACATTTAATTATGAGAATGAAAGTCCTGCAATAGATGTATCATTGCAGATCATTAAAGCCAATATTTTTGAGGAAATCCTAGGACCTATATCTAATGTACCACAATGGACTGCGACAGTTGAGAAAATGATGGAATGCTACAACATCAGTGGTGGACTAGAAGACGATGACCCAAGAGATATCCACATTCGAGAAAGTGAAGGAAGCCGTGATTTGAAGGGACCAGACATCTTATCAGATAAGTTTCTACACCCATTGAAGATAAAAAAAATAAATATTGGTTCTACTGAAAATCATAGGTGATTATTGGGATGATGAAACCGTAGGAAAAATTACTGAATTATTGCATGAGTACCAAGATCTATTTCCTACTAAATTTTCAGAAATGAGAGGTATAGCTGGTGATTTAGGTGAAATGAAGATCCCTTTGAAACTAGGTGCCAAGCCTGTGAAGCAACGACCATACAGATTGAATCCACGGTATAAGGAGAAGGTTAGAGTAGAGTTCGATAGATTGTTGGATGCAGGAATTATCGAACCTGTCAAAGAATCAGAATGGATTATTCCTATGTTCATTCAAGATAAGAATACTGGAGAGATCAGGATTTGTTTCGAATTGCGGAAACTGAATGATGCATGTCTCCACGATCCTTTTCCCACTCCTTTTACAGACGAAGTATTGGAAAGTGTCGAAGGACAAGAAGATTACTCGTTTACAGACAAATTCTCTAGATATCACCAAGTTAAAATCGCCAAGGAGGATCACCATAAAACCACTTTTGCGACATAGTGGGGTTGCTTTCAGTATATGGTAATTCCTTTTGGCCTTAAGAATGCCCCTGCCATCTTTTCAAGAATAGTTGTCGCCGCCTTCAAGGAGTTTATTCATAAGTTCCTAGAATTTTATTTTGATGATTGGACAGTCTATGGGTTACTGAAGAATCATATTGACAATTTAAGGCTAATGTTAGAACGGTGTCGCCAGTATCAAATATCTTTGAACTTAAAGAAATGTAAATTATGTGCCCCATTTGGTATACTGTTAGGACATGTTGTCTGTAAGCAAGGCATGCTTCTAGACCCTGCAAAGTTCGCTATCATCGTTGATTTAACTCCACCCAATTCAGTTCGACAGTTGAGGACAACTTTGGGCCATATAGGATACTATAGGAAGTTTATTAAAGACTATGCCTAGATAACGACACCGATGGAAAAATTGCTCAAGAAGGATGCAAAATTTCAATGGAATGAAGAATGTCAATGGAGTCTGGATACATTAAAAGAAAAGATGGTTACAACCCCTATATTAGTATTCCTGAATTGGAAGAAATATTTTCAGGTACATGAGGATGCTTCATCTATCGTGTTAGATGGGGTACTTGCTCAACCAGGTCAAGGTTCTATCGACCACCCTATTTTTTTTTCCAGTAGGAAATTGTCCACTATAGAGTGGAACTATACTACAACTGAAAGGGAGGGTCTTGATATGGTATATGTGCTGCAAAATTTTTGGCATTATCTATTAGGAGGACATTTCAAGATGTTTACTGATCATTCCACGTTAAAATATTTGGTTAATAATCCAGTGTTGGGGGGGAAGATCTATTGTTGGCTATTGTTATTTCAGGAATATGATTTTGAGATCATAGTTAATCCCGAGAGGTTGAATGCGGACCCCGACCATCTATCGATATTGGAAACAGGAGAAGAACCAACTAGCTTAGAAGAAAATCTTCCCGATGCACAACTTTTTTTCAGTAAGAATGGTTGATGACTACTTTCAAGATATTGTGACATTTATGTCTACCGGAATGCCACCAGAAGGTTACACAACTTCCCAGAAGAATCAATTAGTCATCCAGTCCGTGCATTATCAATTGATTGTCGGATAGTTGTATAACATGGTACCATACCAAGTGTTGCGTCGTGTTTTGGAGCACGAGCGACCAATCATATTGTCTTAAGCACACAATGGGGGTGGCAGGAGGCCACTATGCAGGGAAGCCACAGTGCAGAATATCTTAAGATCGGGATTATGGTGGTTGACCCTCCACAAAGATGCTAAAGAATAATGTTAGAATTGTGATGTATGTCAAAGAATTAGGAAGCCTTCAAGAAGAGATAAAATGTCATTAGTACCTCAGATTACATTACAGGCATTTGACAAGTGGGATGTCAACTTTGTGAGACCTATCAATCCACCAAGACGAAGAACGAGAGCAAGGTATATTATCACCGCGACAGACTATCTTTTACGGTGGGCTCAAGTAGTGTTAGTACGGGATTGTACTGCAACGACTGTTGTGAAGTTTTTATTTGAGAATGTCATAACCAGGTTTGGTTGTCCGCACGTTTTGCTCAGTGACCAAGGTACACATTTTGTTAATAAGACTATAGACGCTCTTATTGAATAATTTCAAGTTTATCATCATAAAAGTACTCCATATCATCCGCAAGAAAACGACAATGTTGAAGTATTCAATAAAATTATGGAACATGCACTCACTAAAGTCTATAATGTGAGCCGCGACGACTGGGATTTATGAATACTGGAAGTATTATGGGCTTATAGAACAACATGTAAATGGTTGACGGGTCAAAATCCATTCAAATTGGTGTATGTGCAAGAGGATGTGATGCCCATGGAGTACAATGTCCCCAGTCTAAGGATTGCAGCATTTACAAATATGTCTGAAATTGGTGCTATTGAGGAAAGGTTAGCACAGTTACTTCAATTGGAGGAAGACTGCTTCGTCGCAAGTTTTCATCAGCAGGTGTAGAAGGACCTAGAAAATGCATGGCATGATCACCACATTAATAAGAATAATTTTCAGCAAGGAGATTTAGTTCTTCTCTACGAAAGCAAATTCATTAAACACCCTGGTAAGCTACGGATGCATTGGCTTGGGCCATATGTCATAAATTTTATTACAGAAGGAGGTGTCATACAATTACAAACATTAGATGGTCAAATACTCCAAGGATTGGTGAATGGGAGTTGACTGAAGCCTTATAGGGATAGCCGTGGTGTGTCAAAGTGAAAAGAGTTGATTGTAAATTTGTACATAGATATAAAAAAAAATTGGAAACCCCAAGTTTTTAGTTCTGTAGTTGTTAGACCTGTTGTAGTTAGTTGTGTTATGTCGGGTTTCTTTGGAAACCCCAAGATACAGTTATGTCGGAGGTTTGCGGAAGCCCCTAGTTACCATTTCATCAAAGATATCTTATCTTGGGTACTCCAGATGGAGTTCCAAAGTTGTCAGTTGGAAACCCCAGCTTCCCGGAATGTCGAAGCATCTCTATTCGTCAAAGTTGGTAAATTGTCGAAGTAAGTCTGGAAAAATGTTATTTATGTCCCCTGGAAACCCCAACATGCTAGACCTATCAAGCACACATCTTGTGGAGTGGCTAATTGTCAAAGTCATATCTGTTGAAGTTCCAGGGTGACCTTATTTGTCAAGTTGCAATTGGGACACATTTATTGTTATTTTTATGATGTGTTATGTGGTGGCCCTAGTGGCCTTTTCGAATTAAATGTTGAAGTGACTGGCATGTGTGAATGGATCCGATGCTACCCTTATCATCATTGGTGGATCTAGGAAAATTAATCTATCTTGGGAATGACATACGGATCGCATGCACGGGATAAATTTACAAGTCGCTCCTCCTTTGCTCATTCTTCATTATGAACTTTGAGCCTATTGCAATCATGAGTGAGAAGCTAAAAGCCGAACTCTGTGAATGAGCTTGTGAAGATTGTGTGACATCAAGATGCAGGTTGATTTGTTAGTGGCGAGTGAATATCAAGGTTCTATCGAGGAAATACATCTGTTGGGATCCATTTCTCTTAGTGTGGAGAAACCAGAGGTCGTTTCTTCACAATTTCCTGAGAATGTGCCTCCGAAGCCAAGGAAAACCAATTGACCCAACTTTGAACCTAGAACAAAGGCATGCCATGATGCAGGTACTTCTACGATGGGCTCTACCACTTTCTTTCCAGCATGTGTCCTGCCCTGAAATTCAAGTGCCAAACCAGGGAAGTTGCAGAAGAATGTCTGGTATCAAATTGATACCGTACCGATACCGAAGGGAGTTATTGTCCAAGGTGATATACTAAAGAACATCCAGAAGTTTTTGTATGTTGATCATGATATCAGTAAGTTTCCCAACTTAAATTACACAAATTGTATGAGACTTACTCTTACAGTAGAGGGCCATCCGACTGAGTTAGATCCGCAGTAATGGGTTCTCGGGGTGGCCCACACCGGTCTTTTTCCTATGTTCCATTTACCATACTTTGGCCGCACTGCGAAGGCCAATGTGTGTGTGAAGGAGCTCTTAGTTTGTTTGTATGGAGGGTTCCTTTGGTTGGAAACCGAGGTATCTATTGACATGGAGTTCATCTCTCACATTATGGGTTTACCTAAGGCCGTGGTAGACACGTCGCAGTTCTTTGTTGGCAAGGAGCGAGACCATGAATTGGTGACAAGGATGAAGGAAAAGTACAATTTGACCAAGAGAAACCGAGGCTTTGAGGTAGCCTCTATCAAAGACCAGGCTATTTGGTTCGTTGTGAAGCTATTAGCCACTAATATCGTGAGAAAGAATAGACTGAACCAAGTAATATCCTCTATTATTGCTGCGACATAGTAGTGTGCAATGGGTGCTCAAATGAATTGGTCGGCGTTCTTGTTAAATGAGTTCCTGGAAGATGTTGTGGACGCACAAGATAATGGTACACCGTTCACATGTTCATGGTTACTATTACTCATTTATTTTGTAGGTTGGAAGGAGCCTACAAACTATCAAGGAATGCAACCTATCAACCCAGTTGAGGGGTCGTGTTACATGAACCTGTCTTATTCGGATATAAGGAGCCGACAACAAGAAAGTAACGTGTCATTGTATATGCAATTAGAGGAACTAAGGTATTACGTGGTCCATATACCAAGGATTGACGAAGCAGTGGTAGAAAAGTACCGTGGAGTGGTGAAGTTCAAAGCTGGGCCCCACCATATGCATGTCCAGGAAAGGAGGAACCCACACCAGTAGTGGTTGGTGATGGGATTCAAATTATCCAATGACGAGGTCGAGAAAATGATTCAAGAATGGCCAGAAAAGTGGCAAGTACCTCCTAAAACTATATCGTTGGATCCATCATAGTTGAAAGGTGGTACTAGTCAAAACACACTACCAACTAAAGGGGGGGGGTGACAACGAAGACCAGCAATCCATCCAGACCTCCATTGATCTAGTAATTAGAGAAAAATGAAAAGGTAAAATTTCAAGGCACGACGCCAGGAAGAAGCATAAAGCTCAGCACCATGAGAGTGCCCAGGCATTGACGAACGATGACATCAACATCCTTTTCAATAGGATGACGGAAGTGGAAGAAGAGAATAGAAGGAAAACATAAGATAAGACAATACAAATGTTCAGTAGTTTCACCGACATTATGGATACGTTGTGTATGGAGGTGAAGAATATTAGAATCTCGGCTTCGTCGCCGAGTACATCTATGCGGGCCGATGTCGAGCATGAAGTACAAGCACCAATCCCGGAAGCATCACTTCCCTCTAAGGAAGGGGTAGTAAAGATATTGCCACGAGCAATTGCATTTGGAGATTCAAGCAGTGTCGAGCTTCCAAAGTCGGGGTATGTAGACATTAAACTACCTGCCTTACCCCTTTACATATTACATTGATTGCAGGAAGGTGTTACACAAGAGATCAAGTTAATGGATAATTCCCTCTTGGAGTACCTGAGGGAGTATAAGAACCAGGCCGCCACGTTGAGGGATTTCAATGCAGAACTCCAACAGGATAAGGATCTGCTGCGACAAGCAAAGGACAAGGTAGAGAAAGTTGTCGAAGTTTCCTACCAAGTGGTATAAGAAGAAGAAGAGATTAATGAAATGACAACTGAAGAGAAGGTGCAGCGGTTAGAGGCGGTCATCTCCAGATATTGTCCTAAGGTACAAGAACTAGAAGCAAAGTTGGTTCCTAGAACCCCTCTTGAATTCCTAGAGCAACAACGATAAGAGGTACAAAAGGCCATTAAATATTTACAAGCAGCAAAATTAGAATCCATGAATATGTATGACACCGTGTTGCAGTCCTAGGATTCCCTATTTGAAGATGCTGAGCTGCAGGAGTTTCAGATGATGCTAGGGGATGTTGAGGGGAAAATGAGTGCTTTGCGGGAGCAGTTGAAGAATCTCCCTCCAGTTCAGAGGATGAGCAGGGCGAATGAAATCAAATAGTTACAACAAGAAGTCCATCAACTGCAGATGCAACATAGGCATCCCACTGAGAGGGTCCAAACACTTAAGTATGAGGCCCAACGTATATCAGAAGATATTGGGAGTCTCCATGCTTCCATCCAATCGACAGTCACTCAAGATGTCGAGATAATCTAGAACCATCTGTCAGTGGATGTACTAAAAAGTATTGGCCAGAATAGTAAATAATTCCAGCAGTTGGTCGTAGCTAGCAAGACCATTTTTTAGGAGTTTTCAACGAAGCTACAGGAACCTGACTCACAGCCCTGAAGTGGATCAAGACGAGCCACATGTGAGTGTTGGGGGTCTGTTAGGACTAGTATTTTTCAAGGCATCATTTTTGAAGGAACAAGTTAGTGTGGACGAGGACAAAGTTGAACCAGTTCAGCGCAAGGGTCAGCTTTGACGAAGCGGTTAGAAAATGGGGAAAACGGTCATGCTGATTGTGTCAAAGCTCACAAGTTGATTTAGTTAGTTAGAATTGGTCCACGTTGTAATAATGAGTCATTTAGGAAGTTAGTGGATTAGTGGGAGCGGGGCTAGCTTAGTGCACCCTATAAATATGTATGAGGAAATAAATTTTGTGGTTGTTATTATGATTATTCAAAAATACAGTTTTTGCAATGTAATAGGAATATATGTTGTATGTGTCGAGGATATTTAAGGAGAAGCTGAGTCGTTGATCTACAGGATGTGTGCACATATCTATTTTATTTAATGAAGAAATATCTAAGCCCTACCTGAAGTGCTTATTTGGCTGCGACTCTAATAAAATACAAGCGCTTCCATGGTTTTTCCTAGATGGGTTTTCCACGTAAAAATTGGTGTTTTCATGTGTGTTGATGTATGGGTGATTTCTCGTGATATGTGTTTCTTTCCTCTGTTAAACAGTTAATTAAATGAATGATTGAATTAACTATATAAAGAATGGATGTGATGTATTAATTAGTTCCAAGTTCTGAAGTCTATCGTAGTTATGAGTTTGTCGAAGCTCTAGTTTGTCGTTGCTCTGTAGGTGTAATATGGTGATGAATGTATTGATCGGTGAATATTCCCCCTCTGTACTGCATGAATTATGGTTCCTGCAATTCCCATAGATACTTCAAGTGAGACCTCATATGTTCTATAGGTGTTTCCGAAAGGGTTAATCCCATTTCAGGCCAGTGTCTGTGGATTGTGGCATTTGTTGGTCAATTTTAATGTTACTTAATTAACCTCAATTTAATTATCAACCGGGCAATCGTAAACTTTGAGCTGCTACACTATATGTGCAGGCAAGATAGTGTTAAAACAACCCTAATCTTTCATAGAAATTCCACCTACAGCAATCTTTTCAGAGAAGTCCTACCTACAACAATATTTCAGAAGAACAATCTATGGATAAAACAAATCCTACTGCAATCCCTTAAACATTCCACAATCCACACTCAGCTACAGTGCTCATAATCTATTCTAAAACTGAAAGAGTTTAATAAATAACTTTGATCTGAAAACTCCACTATAATCCTACGAGAATTAATGCTTCACTTCACACAAATACTGCTAAAATTATTGCCAGAATAACACCTGTAATCTCTTGACTTTAAATAGTCAACACACAACCTGTTATAATGAGTCTTGGTTGGTTATTATTATTCAAATATACTCTGTTTTATTTATGCACATTAATGCACACAGGAAAAAGGCCAAGGTTATCCAAGCAATGCTCATTAATCAATAATAGGGCTGTATGAAAAATATTCAATAGTTCTGGTTTGCATGTGCACACTGTGAAGCTGGTGTTAATTCAGGAAAACATTTACAAACCCTATTTCATCAATGTCAAATAGCACAATCACTTATTTAAAGGATTATTAACCAAGCCCTATCTGCTCTCTAGATTCCAATTTTCAAACCTTCTACAAAATATCTCAAGTGCTGTGCAATTTCAACAAGATACCCTACAGCTCTACAAATTTGAAAATGAAAAGGATGAGCTGTTCATTAACTATTTCCACGCTGTAACAAAAATTACCCTATAGCTCTGCAAACTTAAAAGTGAAAAGAATGAGCTGTTATTAACTATTTCCAACAGCTAGAGTCAACCAAATTGCCAATACTGCGCTGCATACTGGGAATCAAAGAAAACATTTAAATTCACACCATTTCCTTAATCTATTTTACAGTCTATCGCTGGCAATAAAAGGGAAAATCTATTGCTATTTTGCTATAGGAAGAGTGAATAAAAAGAAGTCTAGCGCTGTCTCACTCTACGCTGGCAAATAGAAACAATATGAAAACTCAGTTTACTTGTAACCTTTCAAACATCAAAACGTGAATCGAACCATCACACAATTCATAAAAAAAACAATAACCCTAAACAATGTTCATGGCCATTAACACACAGTCCACGCTGAAACCAAAAAGGGTATCAAATGAAAACTGTTCCTGAATTATTCAACAGAATAAATCAATTGCATTTAACTAATAATCTGCAGTCATTCATATGAGGGAGATTATCAGCACTCTCTATCTAACAATATCAAAAAATAGAGACATTAACTAGTGATTGCAAAACACACAGGACAAAATACCAAGGTTGGTGCTGAAGGGGGCCCTCCCTCAACGCCTTCCAGATCTAGATCGAAACCTTAAAAAGAATACACGCTGATTGTATTAACAAAATGGAGCATTACAATCGTTTCTCAACATTCTCTCCGTTCTTAGGGTTTCAAAAGCCCTTTTATACTAAAAATACAGACTAGAATCAATCATGTGATAGAAATTGATCCTCAAACAACTCTACAGGTAACTCGGCACACCTGAGCCAAATAGGGTAGCTCGAATCCCTTTCAAATCTATACAACACTAAAACAAGAAAGCAACAGCTTCGTATTCAACGGCCATCCAAAAACAGAACCTGAAAAGTCTGCGTAGGCATGTTGGAAGGCGATGGAAGCTCAGGGTAAGCCCAAAGTGTGGATCGAAACCCCCATATTTGTCGGTGCAGCCATTGTGCCATCGTGAATCTGCCATGGAGCGCCGAAAAACCCTGCATAAAAGAAATAACGAGCCATCAATTTGCCGGACATATATATATGAAGATTTGAAAAGCCAAATGTATACACAAAACAATATAAAATACCCAAAAATATCACTCACCAAGGTTTTTATTCACGTGGGTCTCCAACCATAAATAAACAGGAATAAAACTAATATATTATATGGTTTACCAAGTATTAGGCTAGAAAGCGAGGTATTAAACAACTAAAAATAGAAGACCAACATCTCCCCCAACCCAAAGATCTTGCAGGTCCCTCTGCAAGAAAGTCTCATACAACCAGATTTGGAACTCAAAGGAAAGTCTGATAGAACTAAAGTCTGATTTTGCAGACTTTACTCATCATTCCCGCATATAGCAGGTCAGATATGCTGATGAACATCGGTGGTGATCAACAATCAAGTGTTCCAGGAGCAAAACTTGCTAGCAGAAGGACTTAATCCAAAACAAATCACTAGAAAAATACATAAAGCTGATGGCACAAAGCTGAGAAACTCAGCATCTAAAATAGAATAAAGTAGCCCTCATTAATGGCCTTGCCATCCAAAACTCAAAGAAGCAATCATGGCCCAAATCCAAATTCAGGGCCTTCTTGGAAAGTCCACCTACTAGAGAATTATGCTCCCGGAAAACGTGGTTGAAGATCACCTGAGGAGCCATGTGAATCAAAATATCTTATATCTTTGCACCAAGGCATCAGAAAAGAACATCAAATGCCAACAGTCGATTGCCATGAAATAACTATCAAGGAGTCTTCATAAATTAGCTGAACTGGAACAGCTAACTGCATCATACTAAAAAAAACCCCAATTGCAATAAAACAAGGTTATGATTTTTTTATTACAGGCTGCCAATCAATAATAAAGGATGGACATAAAAGAAAAACTGTGATATATCAATAATATGAGTGCCAAAGTTATCATGATAATTCACAGCTCATCAAATTTTAGTAATGGCAAAAAAAAAAAAAAAACATTGAATTATAACCATAAACCTCAATACATAGCAATTAAAACTTACCAAATTATGCCATGTGCATTACCTGTACCAGCATTTTTACCTTTGTCATATCGATTTGCAAAATTTTTATATTCCAGTACCTCATCCAGCATTCGATCCAATACTTCAGCCAATGTAAACACAGCAGTGTTTTCATGTTGACCAAGGTAAACAAGAGTTATTAGCATCTCGAGCAGCAGCTGTGCTATTCAAGTAAAGGCTCTCACACAATAATGTTAAACCACTAACTTTCCCAACATGCAATATTTAAATGAGTTAATAAACAAATAAACTGAATTAAAATTTGTTTAACCAAAACAGTTTATAGTTTTAAATCAGAACAGTTTATAGTTTAATTACCTCATTTTCAACTTACTGCTGCTCATAATCACACAAGAAACCAAACTAAGACATGAAATCTATTTTTATACAAAACAATCAATCAGAATGCAAATCTCAATCAAGCACCCTTATTCCTATGTAATTCCAATGCTCAAACACTCATAAATGCAAACTTGATTCTTGCCATTCATACAGAACTATTTCCACCAAGACATAAGCCACAGGACAAAAGGAATGCTAATAGAAGCTAATGGAATAGTAGTCCTCTTTGACCCAGCTTCACACAGGATAGTTTGAGTAGTGCCAAAAACTGTGCTATGTTCAGAACTTAGAGAATACCAGGCATAAACTTTCTTTTTTTTTTACAAGAATCAGGTAACCCAAAATGCAGAACAGCTAGAGATGATTATCAATTGGCTAACAATTAACTTGTTCAAGTAGTTTATTAAATTTTATTTAACCACCCTGATGACCTCTCTTTTACCTTTACGTAGGTACATCGTTCATATGGACAAGTATAGATGAGGCTGTGAAAGGAGACATTAGAGTCAGAACCCACTGCCAGCAAGCCCGTTCAGTACTCCGGTGGGGTAACTGTAACATCTAAGAAGCTTCTTCCCCAGGCAGATGCCCCATTGCCAACAGGCCTGTTCAGCACCCTGATGGGTTTGCCTGTTCATACCACAGGTCGGTACCCGCTGCCAGCGGACCTGTTCAGCATCCCGGCGGGTTAACCTCTTGCACCCTTTTTCTATCAGAGGCTCTGGTCCCAATTTCACCTTAAAGATAAAATTTATGATTTGCTCAAGCATAGATGAGTGGGGGAGCAGCTCTGAAAACCATCTAGGAGTGGGATGGTACCAGAATTGGAAGAGTATTCTTTGTACATGCCTGTAAAAATTTGCCCAGATGAACAACTAACCTTTGCAACTGTAAAAAATGAAAATCACAAAGTGGCTGTACAACAATATATATATATGTGTTTAGTATTATAACAGCCAATAGATAATAACCCCCAAACTGCCCAGCCCTGGATACCTCTTCCAAAAAATGCTGCCTGTCTTTAAAAAATAATTAATGCCCATAGCTGTTACTAAAGACAATTCCCTCGCTCCATCTGGTGTGAAACCAGGTCAAATGGTCCTAACAACCCATAAGTTCATAAGCATAAAACATTTGGGAAGCTTAAAGCAGTAATGTAGACATTGCCTGGTGGTTAAGTACGCATATGAATAGCCAGAACAGTTCTGAAAAATATGACAGCACTCATACATTTACCTGATACAGACATTCTGATTATTAATGCAGCCCAGAAATTACCCAATCAATACAGTCTTTTGCCAAGAAAAACAATCATGGCTGAAAAATAAAAATAAAAAAATAAAAAAATAATAACAAAAGACTTCCCTGTTATATTTAAAACATCCTGAGCCTAAAAAGAATATCTGCACCTTTCAAAAGAAACCCAATAAAAACAAAAACAACTTCCTGTACATATATACAAAAACAATTTTATCAAATGTTATTATGAGGAAGTGGGGAATGAGGAAGTCATTCCTTCTCCTACCAGTTCTAGCCCAGATTGTTGACTCATGGTACGAATGAAATCTTGCTTGGAAATGGGTTTGTGATATACTTTTAACCTATGCCCATTCACCACAAAAGCAGTCTGTTCTTCATCAATTGTCTTTATTTTGACAGAACCATTATCAAAAACAGTCACAATCTCATAGGGTCCCATCCATCTAGTAGTAAGTTTACCTTTAAAATGTTTGAACCGTGAGTCAAACAGCAGTGCCCAATCCCCTTCCTCAAAAGTCTTCTTCTTCAGGAATTTATCATGCCACTTGGTCCGCTGATTCTGTATCAAAACAGTTCTTTGGACAGCATCTTGTCGAATTTCATCCAGCTCATTTAATTGCATCAGTCTCTGCTTCTGAGCTTCATCTAAGTTCAGGCTTAATTGTGCAGCAGTGCGAAAAGTTTTTACCTGAAATTCTATAGGAAGTAGAACCTGTTTCCCATAAACAAGCTGATACGGGGTATACCCTGTGGTATTTCTCCATGTGGTCCTATACGCCCACAGTGCCTCTGGTAACCTGTCTGCCCAGTCTTTGTGATGCAGCTGTACAGTCTTAGTTAGAATGGATTCTAACACCTTATTTGTTGATTCCACCTGCCCATTTGCTTGGGGGTGGTAAGGAGAAGATTTGTAGTGCCTAATCCCGTACTGTTCTGTAAGTGCTTTCATGGACTTGGAGACAAACTGTGCCCCATTGTCAGTCACAATTTCACGAGGAATGCCAAAACGAGTAAAAATTTCTTCGTAAATAAATTCAATGACTGATTTCTCAGTGGCCCTCAATAGAGCTTTTGCCTCAACCCATTTAGTTACATAATCAGTGCAAACTAAAATATACCTTTTTTTTCTTGACATTGGCGAAATTGGGCCAACAAAGTCCAATCCCCACTTCTCGAAAGGTTCAATTTGTACCTGGGCCTGTAAAGGCATTTGATCTGCAGCAGTGGGTCTCCCCATTCTTTGACAGCTGTCACAGCTCTGTACATATTTTTCAGCGTCTTTAAAGAGTGTAGGCCAATAATACCCCTGATGCAACACCTTATATGCTGTTCTCTTGTGCGAAAAATGCCCCCCACAGGGGCCATCATGACAAGCTTGAAGGATGTCATACATCTCATCCTCCCTCACACACCTCCTGATAATCAGATCTGGACCGGTTCGAAAAAGGTCATTACCTACCCATGAGTAATTAGCACTCTGCTGAATAATTCTTCGTTTTTCGTAAGCTGACATATGAGCAGGTAGTTTCCCTGTAACCAAATAATTGGCTAAATCTGCAAACCAGGGTGTTTTAATAGAAACAACAAATAAATGTTCATCAGGGAATGTATCATCTACAGGAACATTATCATCAGCATGAGTTAATCTGGAGAGGAAATCCGCAACCAGATTTTCCTTCCCTGGTTTGTCAACTATGGTAATGTTAAATTCCTGCAGCAAAAGCAACCATCTGGTAATTCTGCCACTAGTGATAGGTTTATTCATTAAAAATTTGATAGCAGAATGATCAGTATGGACAAATACATCATAACCAGTAATATAATGCCTGAATTTATTGATAGCATGCACAACTGCTAGAAACTCTTTTTCAGTTACTGTATAGTTTAGTTCTGCAGGTGTCAAGTTTTTACTAATAAAATAAATGGCATAGTAAGACTGGTTTTCTTTCTGTCCCAGCACTCCCCCTAGGGCAGTGTCGGAAGCATCAGTCTGTATGTGGAAAGGCAAGGACCAATTTGGTCCCCTCAACACTGGTGTTGAGGATAATTCTGACTTTAGGGTGTCAAAGGCTATCTGACAGTGCTGATCCCAGCAAAAACCACTGTCTTTAGCCAATAATTTGAACAGTGGGGCTGCTATCTTTGTAAAATTAGCAATGAACCTACGATAGTACCCCGCATGTCCCAGAAAACTTCTGACTTCTTTTTGTGTGGCTGGTGGAGATAGATTAGTAATAATTTCAATTTTTGCTGGGTCTACCTTAATGCCTGCTGATGAAATGTGGTGCCCTAAAACAATACCTTCAGTTAACATCATCTTACACTTCTCATGGCTTAAAGCAAGGTTTGTTTCCTGACACCTAATTAAAACTTTTTCCACGTTGTCTAAGGCTTCCTTGAAATCATTACCATAGACCGTAAAGTCATCCATATATATTTCCACACAGTCATGTACTAAATCAGCCAGAATACCTAACACTGCCCTCTGGAAAGTGGCAGGAGCATTACACAGTCCAAATGGTAGTACCTTGTAAGCATAAGTTCCCCATGGGCAGGTAAAAGTGGTTTTTTCTTGATCTTCTGGGGCTATTCTTATCTGGTTATACCCACTATATCCATCCAGAAAAGAAAAATATTGTTTTCCTGACAAGGTATCTAAAACTTGATCTATGAAAGGAAGAGGGAAGTAATCTCTGAGGGTTGCTTTATTTAATTCACGAAAATCAACACAGATTCTCCACTTACCTCCTTTCTTCGGAACAATCACCAATGGAGATACCCATTTGCTATCAGAAATGGGATAAATGAAATCTGCATCCAGCAATTTCTGCAATTCATCTTTAACAATGTCTTTAAGCGCAGGATTCATTCTTCTTTGTGGCTGTCTTACTGGTCTGATATTTTTCTGTGTATAGATGTGATGAATGCATGTGTTGGGGTGAATGCCTTTCATGTCTGTGTAGATCCAGGCAAATGCCCCAGACTGTGCTTTAAGTAAATCAACTAACTGATTTTGCTGGTCTTGTAACAGATTTGCATTAATAAACAAAGACCTCCCTGGGCTAATCTCTATTGGTATAGTTGAAGCTCCAACCTTCTCATCTATGAATAAAACCACTGATGATGAGATGGCTGAAGGGTAGTACTGTTCTTGAAATGCTTCTGTGAAAACATTGTCTAGGTCAGAGAAGGACTGGGGGAACTCAATACTAGTAGTGGCTGAGACAAATTGTTCTAGGATATCATCCTCAGTCTGGTCTTCCAACCCCCTAGTTTGACTAATGGACAGCAAGGGTTGTTCCACGTCCTCATCCCCATAAGGACTCTCTAACCATAGCATGTTTTCTGATACAGGTTGTGCTGGGGGATAAATTATGAGATTCTGTAGAGAGGTGCCATTAGATATAGTTAAAATGCCTTCTCTACAACCTATAAAGGCATTGGCCGTGGCTAACCAGGGCCTGCCTAATATAACAGGATGTTCCCCGATTGGATGTTTAGTTTGGAGTACCAGAAAATCCACTGGATACTCCCATGATGCTACTGTGACAGTAATGTCATCTAGGGCCCCCACAGGTTTGACTGTACTCCTATCAGCCAACTCCAAAATAGTAGGAGTAGGTCTGAGGAGATTGTGCAACTGAAGTCTCTGCATGGTGGTCATAGACATGACATTAATGGCAGCCCCCAGGTCAACTAGAGTGTTTCCTATTGGAATCTTATTAATGCAGATGGTCACCACTGGGTTCCCAGGATTTGCAAATTTTGGAGGTAAGGAACAGTCTGAAATATAGTTGGACAATTGGCCTAAAACATGTATTGTGGGTGGGTCTTTCTGTTTTCGACCAGGTTTCTTTAAGCATAGTTCCCTTACCAGTTTTGAATAGATAGGGACATCTCTAATAGCCTGAAGTAATGGAATCTTGATACAAACATTCTTTAACTCATTTTCCCAATCAAACTGTGGACGAACCACAGGCTTCTCAATTAATAACCTTTCTGGGTAAGGAGGATTGTTATTCACCTGCGGATGAGCAGATGATTGGGAATGAGTTCCCAGTGCTTGAGTGTTTTCTGAGACAATCTGCACTTCTTCTTCCTCTGTAATCTCTTTTTCAGCATTTTCTTCTCCAGTCTCTTCGTGAATAATCACTGCTGGAGGGGTTTTATTTAATGTCCTCCCAGACCTTAATTGAATTTCCTGTAAAGGAGCTGAATGGATTACATAAGTTGGGGCCATATGAATTTCAGCATTATGTACAGGCTGGGAAGGTCTATTGTTAGGGTTTGGGATAGGCTGAGCTGGCAACAACGTAGGTCTAGGTGGGTTTGGGTTTTGGTATTGTTGTGGAACTGGGGGTATGGGAGGAAGTGCAGGTGGTGTAAAGCCAGGTAATAGTTGCTGCATATTTGGGGGCATTGGACCGTAACTAGGAGGGGTGTGTAATGGGGCTGTATGTTGTATGCCTCCATAGGGCTGTCCTTGAGGTCCCCCATATGGCTGTCCTCGCCAGTTTTGCTGCCATGGTTGAGTCTGAGTTGGCTGAGAGGGCCAATTTTGCCACATTTGTGGACTCCATGGCTGCTGAGATTGTGGCATAGGATAATAATATGCAGGGTTTGGAAAAACAGGTTCTGGGTACATATTTTGGGGTCTAGGCTGCCAAGGCCTCTTTGGTGCAAAGGATGAACCTATAGGTTCAGCATTAAGCTTGTAAAAATCTTGCAGCTCTGGTAAAGAAGGGCAATTGTCCGTAGGGTGCGGATCCGAGCAAAGAGAACAGACTGCAATGGTATTAAGAGGGCACTCTTTCAAAGGGTGCCTCTTTCTGCATTTAGGGCAGAATATGTGCAATGCTGCCATATCTTCTTCCTCTTGCCGTTTCTTTGTTTTCAATGCATCAAATTGGGAGCTTAAGGTGCCTAAGATGTCAGTTTTGAAATTTTCTAACAGGTTCCCCAATTCAACTCTTGTGATCCCACTAGGTCCTGCTGTCCTAGAAATGCGGGAAGGAGCTTCCCTTGTGCTTTTTCCTGCTTTGGCTCTACTCCTAGAGTATTTTCTGCACAGTTCAGTGATCTCCTCAAAAGATTTGTGGGATACATCACCTGATGCCATCAGGTTGAGGATTTCCACATATTCCTCCAGAATCCCTTTCAGGAAAAGGGTTCTGACGGCATCCTCCTGTAAAGTGTTATATTTAGATTTCTGCAGTACAAAGCAGAAACGTTCTAAGAAATCCTCAAGACTTTCTTCTTCATGCTGTTGCATTTTGAAGATGTCATTTTGAGAATCTCTGGGTCCACAGTAATCCCGGTATTTTCTGAGGAAAGCACTCTTCATTTCTTCCCAAGTTCGGATGGTGGACTCCCCCAGACTCATAAACCACCTAAGTGCAGCATCTTTAAGGGTGGCTGGAAATAGTTTTAACTTCTGTGCATCCTGTAAATAATTGTAACTCCTGCACAAGATGTCAAATTCAAAGAGAAAAGTATCTGGATCTTCAGTACTCTTCCCATAGAAGGTAGGTAATGAAGATGCCGGGATATTTTTCATGCTGACATCTCGTGCAAGATCTAGAATAGGGAAGCCAAAAGTGGTTTCAGTTCGACCTTCATGTTCCCCTTCTCCCTCCATCTGGTGTCTGGTTTCCTGATCACTCATAACAAGAGGGTTTCTGAACCAGTTAACACCTAACCTGTCTCTTCTCGGGGATGGAATGAAATCCCAATGGTCTGGCCTAGGCCAAGATTGGAGATTGAAAGGTAAATTTGAGGTAGATTCTACTTGAGAAACTACTGGATTCTGAGTATGTCCAAGAAGGAAATTTACCCTTTCTATGTTTACCGTGTCAACCAGGTTGGAATCTTCCTTTGAAGGTGAAGTATGTTGGGTCTGTGGGGTTTCTACTGAATGTAGTTGTTCACTGAATATACCCTTGGTTCTTGCTGGTCTGATCCCTAACTCCACTAAATTTTGTGTGTTATTGTTTTCAATTTCGTTGTTGGTATTCCTATCCCTAGGGTTAGTGAGGGGGGGGTTTTTGTTTCCAACAAGATCAGAATGAACCTTAATAAATCTTCCCCTACTATCTCTGGGTCTCATCAAAACAATTCCTGAAAATAACAAAACTTTTTAATCAAAATAAATTGAAATACCTGTGCCCCAATTGGGGTTGAAGGAACTTGATATGAAATGCGCAAGTTTGCCTTACCAACCCTTCTCCTCCAATCTACAACACTGGCCACACCTAAAAGCTGTTGTAAATTAAATTACTGAAATTAAACACACCCAACTTGCAAAAAGGACAACACACTTTGCATGAAATTAAACTACGAAAAATAAATATTCTTTTACAGGAAAGATAAACACACTCTTTGCAATAAAATAAATCAATCATGCGAAGAAAAACAATCACACTTACCAAAAGGGAACAACAAGAATTTGGGGCAACCCACTAAAGTGGATGCGGCAGGCTGTTACACCATGGGAATCCCATAGTGAATTCGTCTTTGCATCTTAATGTTTCCCCTCCACCTTGTTGTGTACTGTACTGTAAAAAGATCCTATCTACCTAAACTTCTCAGTCTAACAAAATAGAAATGAGCCAACTTACCTTGGAGCAACTCCCCGGCAATGGCGCCAAAATGTTGGTCAATTTTAATGTTACTTAATTAACCTCAATTTAATTATCAACCGGGAAATCGTAAACTTTGAGCTGCTACACTATATGTGCAGGTAAGATAGTGTTAAAACAACCCTAATCTTTCATAGAAATTCCACCTACAACAATCTTTTCAGAGAAGTCCTACCTACAGCAATATTTCAGAAGAACAATCTACGGATAAAACAAATCCTACAGCAATCCCTTAAACATTCCACAATCCACACTCAGCTACAGTGCTCATAATCTATTCTAAAACTGAAAGAGTTTAATAAATAACTTTGATCTGAAAACTCCACTATAATCCTACGAGAATTAATGCTTCACTTCACACAAATACTGCTAAAATTATTGCCAGAATAACACCTGTAATCTCTTGACTTTAAATAGTCAACACACAACCTGTTATAATGAGTCTTGGCTGGTTATTATTATTCAAATATACTCTGTTTTATTTATGCACATTAATGCACACAGGAAAAAGGCCAAGGTTATCCAAGCAATGCTCATTAATCAATAATAGGGCTGTATGAAAAATATTCAATAGTTCTGGTTTGCATGTGCACACTGTGAAGCTGGTGTTAATTCAGGAAAACATTTACAAACCCTATTTCATCAATGTCAAATAGCACAATCACTTATTTAAAGGATTATTAACCAAGCCCTATCTGCTCTCTAGATTCCAATTTTCAAACCTTCTACAAAATATCTCAAGTGCTGTGCAATTTCAACAAGATACCCTACAGCTCTACAAATTTGAAAATGAAAAGGATGAGCTGTTCATTAACTATTTCCACGCTGTAACAAAAATTACCCTATAGCTCTGCAAACTTAAAAGTGAAAAGAATGAGCTGTTATTAACTATTTCCAACAGCTAGAGTCAACCAAATTGCCAATACTGCGCTGCATACTGGGAATCAAAGAAAACATTTAAATTCACACCATTTCCTTAATCTATTTTACAGTCTATCGCTGGCAATAAAAGGGAAAATCTATTGCTATTTTGCTATAGGAAGAGTGAATAAAAAGAAGTCTAGCGCTGTCTCACTCTACGCTGGCAAATAGAAACAATATGAAAACTCAGTTTACTTGTAACCTTTCAAACAACAAAACGTGAATCGAACCATCACACAATTCATAAAAAAAACAATAACCCTAAACAATGTTCATGGCCATTAACACACAGTCCACGCTGAAACCAAAAAGGGTATCAAATGAAAACTGTTCCTGAATTATTCAACAGAATAAATCAATTGCATTTAACTAATAATCTGCAGTCATTCATATGAGGGAGATTATCAGCACTCTCTATCTAACAATATCAAAAAATAGAGACATTAACTAGTGATTGCAAAACACACAGGACAAAATACCAAGGTTGGTGCTGAAGGGGGCCCTCCCTCAACGCCTTCCAGATCTAGATCGAAACCTTAAAAAGAATACACGCTGATTGTATTAACAAAATGGAGCATTACAATCGTTTCTCAACATTCTCTCCGTTCTTAGGGTTTCAAAAGCCCTTTTATACTAAAAATACAGACTAGAATCAATCATGTGATAGAAATTGATCCTCAAACAACTCTACAGGTAACTCGGCACACCTGAGCCAAATAGGGTAGCTCGAATCCCTTTCAAATCTATACAACACTAAAACAAGAAAGCAACAGCTTCGTATTCAACGGCCATCCAAAAACAGAACCTGAAAAGTCTGCGTAGGCATGTTGGAAGGCGATGGAAGCTCAGGGTAAGCCCAAAGTGTGGATCGAAACCCCCATATTTGTCGGTGCAGCCATTGTGCCATCGTGAATCTTCCATGGAGCGCCGAAAAACCCTGCATAAAAGAAATAACGAGCCATCAATTTGCCGGACATATATATATGAAGATTTGAAAAGCCAAATGTATACACAAAACAATATAAAATACCCAAAAATATCACTCACCAAGGTTTTTATTCACGTGGGTCTCCAACCATAAATAAACAGGAATAAAACTAATATATTATATGGTTTACCAAGTATTAGGCTAGAAAGCGAGGTATTAAACAACTAAAAATAGAAGACCAACAGCATTTGTTGGTAAATATTAAGTGTTGAACCCTGGTCGAAGTAAAAGTGCACCATCATATTGAAAATTTATGAAGTCATTTATCCCAATAGTGTTTAAGTCACACAACACCCCTCAAAACTATGTTTGATGTAATCCATATTCCCTTTACAAAAAGGAAAACTATTTTCTTTGTATCCCACCATATTTGAGTTGTATTTTGATAAAAAAGAGCTTTAAAACCCAACCTCCAACAAGATCTATTTTCATAGGGCATAACATGCTTCCACTAGAAAAACTTCCAATCCATGGAAAAATGAAGTCTACGTTGAACCTTTGTATTATATCTTCTTGACAAACATAAGTGGAAAAGGTCGTATGATCATCCTTCTACCTTATGTTTTGTGGTGAGGATAAGGAGAATCTTGTTTCTGTGGTAGAAACTTCTCTTAATGGAAATCCCAATATCTTGTATATTGCCCTAAAACATTGTCTTTCTATACTTATCAATTATGAGAAGAGAGGAGCAAGATGAATCCATCATCCTCTTTTGGAGGTGTCTCTTGGAAAGGAAAATTTACTACCAGTTCCAAATGAAATATTAGACTTAGGGCCTTTATAAATGATGTTTAAGCCATTGGTTAAGCTTCATTGTTTATGATCCATTTCATCATGTGAAAACTTGTTTACTTATTTGTTTCCAATATAAAACCCATCGGATTCAAATTCAAGGTTCCATGTCCAAGTTGTTAGCCTATAGTTTACATTACCAATCACAAAGTTTATTTGTCACCTTTATTTGTAATTATCATTTGGGATAATATTGATTTATCCTAAATGATGACTAAGAGATTAGAATAAGATTGCCTATACTAGTTGCCATGCAAGATGTTAGGATTTAGAAAAAATATCTTCATAAGGTGGCATCACCCTTTGTACTATATAATGGTCTATTTGTGTGAATACAACTAATTTTGGCTTTATATTTTTCCGGTCACTTTGTTGACCATGTATGTTTTAACATGATATCAGATCCCTTATGGTCTTAAGGGTCTAGTAGCTCGTAGCTTTTGATTTCATTGTGGTAGTGTTCCATGGGAAGATTGACGAGGATATAAGGAATATATGTCAATGCATAGGCCAAATGTTGATAGTCCAAGCAATTTGATCCAATGATTTGCCTTTACCTGCACACTGCACTAGAATTGCAATGAGATTTGTGCCCATGTAGTCATATCACACGGGCACTGAATTTTGAAGTTAGATGGAAGGAGCCACCGTGGCCACTATGTGAGGTTGTGACTGTTGTCAAGGTCATCCAATTGCAAAGTTAAAAAGCACGCTCAAGAAAAAATGCAAGCCAGGAATAGATTTAAAGAATATTCACCTTTCTTGATTATTTAGAGAGAAAGTGCAATCATACGATCCAAATATGTCTATTCTATAGCGATCTAAATCTATATGTTCTACAATGATATTCTTTTTCAAAAAAGAAATAGCGATATTTATGAATTTGTAAAAGAAATTGTGCATTTGCTTCCAAGAACAGACAGACCTCCTCTATCTCTGAAATATGGCGAAAGAGTGCATTTATTGTTGAGCCGTATAATTGTTATTTTTGTTTCTAGATCTTGGTTCAAGTGTCTTTTGAATATTAGTCTCAATTTCAAATCATAGAATCATGGAAAATTTTAAGAATCCATACTTATTTAAAAGTGTATAAGCCTTCACAACCTTATCAATTCTTAAAATTCTAACTATAAAATATGTGAATTTCTAAGGATTTTATATCATTTATAGAATAATTTGGTGATTTTTAGTGTAAAAATTGTACCCCATCAAAATTGGGTAAAATGCAAATTGGAGAATGTTGTTTTGGAAAAATAGCCCATCAGCAAAATTTCACCCCTAAAATTTACCCTGATTTGAACCAATATCTGATCAGATATATTACAGATTTTGTTTCGTGCATACGATCTCTATTGGCGTAACTGGTACTCAACCTCCACAATGGGTGCACTCATCAATCAACGACAACGACAGACATGCATCCAGATTTGCATCCCACGCACCAACTGGAACAAAAATTGTTAAGCGCTCTTCTGTGTGTGATCTACTCAGAAATCTGGTGCAATGATCTCTAACGCAGCAAATAATACATCCAGAAATCAAGCGATATAACGTATGTTTGATCTTCAATTCAACTCGTAGCAATCACCAATAGTGGAAGGATAGGAAACTACAACATATTCGTCCAAGTCTCATGTTTTATGAGCACTGTGATCGCTAGATAATGGCTCATTCAAGGCATTCACATTCAAGCAAATTGTGGTTCTATTCATTACGTCAACCATCATGGGTAATGCCTTTAGATGATTTTTATTCGATTATATTACTTTTTAAAGAAAAGAGTTGGAGTGAAAGCCAACGGAAGAAAGTAAAGGTGAAAATTCTATTTTTAAAAAGATTAAGCCATTGGGAGTTATAAGGACAGTATGAAAACCATAACAGGTTTTATTTGTATTTGCTTATCAGAAGACCTTTTTGGAGATGAATTTCACATAATGCATTGGATTTTGTTGTATGAACTTGATTTAATGCATTATGGTTTATGATTTGGAGATGAACAATATTGAAGACTTCTTTTGAAGTTCTTTGTCAAGTCATACTACTATTGTAGTTGAACAAACATTGGAATCGTCGCAAGGAATATATCTTAATACATCATATTTTTTTATTGGGATTATATCTTAGACCACCCCGAAATTGAATAAGGAGGTCTAAGGACACTCGTATGTGTGTAATGGTGTAAGATGCTTGATGGGGATTCCGTGTCTAGTTTTCACAACTTGTCCTTCATCAAGTAATCTTGCAAGCATATGTATAAAAGGACATTCACGTTTAATAACATCAACATTCAAATAAAATACAATCAAGGAAATAATTGATGCTAATATTCAAAGACTCAGAGCGTTGACAAGAATTCAAATTTGAATATCAAGTTCAACTTTAGAATCAAAATTAAATGTAACTGGAAAATAGTCTTTTTTGTAAGCTTATTTGTCGTTTTGAAATCAAGTCAAGTTGCATTTGTAATTTTTGGGTGCATTCTTGGTTGAACCCGACACCTTCCAATATCCAAGTCAAAATTCTTGTGTTGAATTGTAAAAGGGAGGAGTTGCAAGAAACCCTTCTTTTCTTGAGTCAAATTGTAATCATGACCTACCTTCACGAGCAAGCTTATTTAGTGCTTCAAATGGAGCGAAGTCCTGAATTATTAGAGTTGTTGAACACTCTAATAATCACCTGTTGAAGACAACACAATCATGCTCAATAAAGCCACCCTTCAATCAATGCTAACTTGTTTACAAGTGATGCAAGCTAAAGTTAGAGTTCTTCAAGAACAATCCCAACTAATGAATAATGAAATCAGGGATCTCAAAAATCAGGAATTAGTGAAACATTTTGAGCTATTCCTTGTTCAGAACAACCCCCTATTTGAGGATGAAGATAATGATGATGATTGCCATTCAAATCAACAATGCACTCAACAACAACCCTGCAAGACAACTCCAAATGAAGATGAAGATGAAGTTGTCCAAATTCATCATAAACAAGTTCAACGATCGCTTTCCAAGCCAATCATTAGACATTGGGAAGAAATACAAATCAACAAAAATAGACATGGTCTAGGATATGACAACAAAAATAGCTTGCATGTCCCAAATTATTCAAAACCAATCAACTTCCAGAGTGTTGGATTGCTTCGAGAAGTTTTAACTTCACCTATTCAAGTCAAGAATGAGAATGCAAAGTGCCTTGACATTGTAATCGCACTGGTCACATGGAAGATCAATGTTATGTTTTCCATCCTTGTCAACATTGTGGCAACAAGAATCATGCATCAAAAAAAGGTTCCAAGAGAAATAATCCTGCAAGATTAAAGATTCACTATGGTTGGCTCAATCCTTGGAAATAGTCATTAACATCTAAGAAATTACATCAATCTTACCAAAGAATTCAATCTTGAGTAAAGACCAGTCTTGCAGTACATAGCCTTTTTTGTACCTGACATAAGGAAATATAACTCCAAAGTGGTCCCCTTATGGCATAGCTTTCAAGCATGGCTCTTACAAGATGAGATAACATGTGGCTATTTCCACATGCCCACTTTGAGTTGAAATCAAAATGGTACTATTTTTTAGTTTGGGGGGGGGGGTACACTGTGAATTGAAAATGGTTAGTGGAACCAAAACCACCAGATACAAAGATGTCTCACCTTTTAGCTCACAAAGGCGGGGATATTGACGATGGTTGTCAGACTTCAAGATTCAACAACAAAAGTCTGTTGATGGAAGACTCCAACAAAAAAAATTCCAAAATAGCCAACAATAGTCTCTAGATGACAGACTTAAATACATGATGCATTAGGATGTTGATCGACACATAACAAGGCTCAAAATATATAGAGAGCACTTCAATGATTCATTGATTGTATAACGGTGATACGACATGTTCACCAATTAGCAGAAAAATACATCCTCTTCTAGCTAAATCACTTGGAAAATGATAGAATCGTCAAGTAAACAGGGAATGTTCAGACATGGCAGTTGTTCTCTCCATATTTCATCTCTCTTCTAGTTAATTTTAGATTAACCATTCAACATCTAGTTTGATGGTTTTTCAGGCATATTTTTCATTGAAGCATAGATTAACACTTCTGAAAGCTCCTTCATATCAACTTCAACATTAGTGTTTATTGCTTAGTTGATATAGATATATAGACTTGTGATTGAGGGAAAGAATGTTAGTCTATGGTTTACATTACCAGTCACAAAGTTTATTTGTCACATTTATTTGTATTTATCATTTAGGATAATAATGATTTATCCTAAATGATGACTAAGAGATTAGGATAAGATTGCTTAGCCTAGTCACCGTGAAAGGTGTTAGGATCTAAATAAAATCTCTCCATGAGGTAGCATCACTCTTTGTACTATATAATAGTATTAAGTGTGTGAATACAATTGATTTTGACTTTAGCCTTTTCCGTCACTTTGTTGACCATGTATGTTTTAACACAAGCAAGGATCATTAAAATAGTAATGCTTCATCTATAATCTCAACCCCCACAGAACCATAGTCATGTACAATACAATTATTATAAATATGATATTAATCTAAATCCTCTTACGAAAATGAGGTTTGAATAACCTCCCATGTGTATTTGACCTATAACAAAACCTAAACCCAAATTAGGACACATAATTTTTAATTGGGATTCCTGTAAATTGCAATAGTTAATTAAATTAATTGGTTTTGAGTCAATCACGTATATATAGCAATGTACATCAATATACCTAAGGCATGAAGCCCAACTATGATAGCCCACCATCGTTAACAAAAAATTCCTATAAATTAATGAGCAAGGGACAAAGACACTATAATATTATATACATAGAGACAATTTTGTAGGCTGTTAATATACACATAACCTTAACACATAATTTATTTATTGATAGACACAACCTAAGCTATATTCTTCATTCTGTTGGCAGGTGGTTTGGTAAGATGGTATCGCAACATCTCCAATGCTACGACAAGGCAGAAGATGGCGCAAAAGGCGACGAGCAAAAGATTATTTTGTGCATGTGTGGGTCAATTGTACCACAGATTGCGGGTTTTGGGTCATTTGGACCACATATTATGTATTGTTGAGTCAGTTATACCGCATAATGCGAGTTTTTGGTCATTTTTGGACTAGGTCAGTTAGATATTGAGTCGTTTGTCCATAGTGTCGGTTAACAAGTTGTTATAAAGTGGACAAGAGTTGTAAGGAGGAAGCCTATATATAGATAAGAATTGTAAGTGTTGAGAAGAGAATCGAACGCTGGAGATATAATGCGAAGCTTTGATGTTGGTTGTATGATTTTCGAGTATGTTGTGATGCCAAGAGTCATTGCGGAGATTTAGTTTTTGCAGAAACATTGTATCTGGGTCAACAATGATAATATGATGAAGTTATGTTGGTACAATCTCTATGTTCAATATGTTCAGTTATGGTAATGTGATGTTGCACTATACGAATAATGTCATACTTCTATGATGCGATGCTTGTTTTACAATTACTGTCATTGCAATGATGAATGTCTTGGTTGAATATTGCTTTAAATACCATGTTCAATGCTTAGAAATCTCTATCCCAGTTATGCAATAAGTTTAAATATTATAGCCACAACCATCCTCCTTCATTCGGCGGAAACATGGTTCCGTCTACTCTTCCTTGACCCCTCGGGTGAGACCTCATCTGCTCTGCAGGTGTTGCTGGGAGGGATAAAACCTGTCCAGGTCGGTGGCCAGGGAGACTACGGTATGTGTCGACAGTGAGTGGAACTCCTGTCAATTGGGTTTGAGCCAACAAATGGTTCCGTTGCCAGGACCGTGTTCGAAGTGAAAGGAGGAGATGTTGTGGCACCCGACGAAACCAAAGATCCAAGAATGGTTTGATCAGAAGTTGCAGGAATTCGCTGAAGAGGAAAGCCGAAACACTCGATTGACAGTAGGACAGTGGGTAGATAGATACATTCACGACGATCCACATGAATGGTTCTTCTGTGATTTCCTGGTCCTATTGTTCGAATGGTTGGCAAAGTTGACATTCCAAAAGAAGAACTTCCAAGGTGGTGAACCGACAACCTGGACCCCCGAACTGATTCAGGAACTGTAGGAAGTTAATAATAAAGCATCATGGGTTGTCAAAGTGTGGTTCGATAGCATCCTAGAGGGATATATCACAGAGTTCGTAGTTGATACTCAAAATTCCTATAGTGAAGCCGAAAGATATTTTTTCCGCGAACCTCAAGGTAGGTTTTTACTATCACTTCAACTGTCGATCAAGATGCTTATTTGCAAAAGGGGTATATTGAAGATGCATCTTGATCAATAGACAGCCTGGTGGGAGGAGGCCGTGGGTACTGCGATGGTTGGGGGGCGGTGCACGGAATGTTAAGGGGTAGATGGGTGTAGGTCATGATGAGACTATGAGTGAAGCTGAGGAAGAGAGTGGTCTTATGAGGGGAGGAGCGAGGTTCCAACAGGAAAAGAGGTAGAGGATGGGAGAAGGTCTTGCTATAGTCGAACTGCAAGACCGTGAATGAATACCACATGAGACGAAGCAACCTCACAGTCCTGACAAGGAAAACTAGGCTACGCCTAAGATAGAGGCAGGACCAAACCCCAACACCAATGTACCCACACCTCTGCTCACTATCTCTTAGATAGCAAGAAATACCACTTCGACACCGCCAAGTTCGTCAATCCCACAGAAGCTAATTGGAAGTAGTACAGCGAAAGGAGGAAGGAAGCCTAGAATGGCGGGTGATGATGCTAAGTTACCGTTCTTCCACGGGAGTGTGACAAACAACCCAGAACAGTATTGGTTTTTGTGTGAAGCGGTCTGGACCATCAAATGGATCACCGATGATGCTGCTAAAAAATGACAGTTAGCGACGACTCTGCGAGGTCTTGCATTAGATTGGTTTATGAAGCTCATTCTAGTCCCTATAGGAGCCCCAGAGAAGTCACTGGATGAGATTCAGGATGGGCTGATTGCCGAATTTAGAAGGCCCAAGTCTTAGGCTCAATATATTACAGAATTGAAAGAAATTAAGCAGTATCCCAATGAGACAGTATGGGATTTCGACCAGCGATTCAAGACACTGATGGCAAAGGTTAGTTTTGATATGAGCACTGTCCAACATAAAGAATGGTTCATCACGGCACTATTGCCACATACTCGGCTACCATTGATGAACCAAAACATCTCAACGCCTAGTGAAGCTCTGGAGATTGAAATGCGATTGGAGGCATCTCCAATTAGAGAAAATGCAAAACACAGCTCGCTAACTTAACTATACAGCTGCAAGATTTGAAAAAGGGCAAGGAGCAGCATGATGATGTTTTGTGTACGCGATGTAGAGGAGAAGGGCATACGAAGGACAATTTCCCAGACTTCCTCAATTATTTGGTTTCAGAAGCGCCAAATCCATTGAATGGTGGTAGCATGCCATGGTGTCGCATCTACCAGGTGTATGGGCACAGTCATGAAAATTTCCCATATATGCAGAAAATGGTCACCACCCCGAGGAATCTCTATTTTACATTCTGCAAATTAGTGGGTCACAATGACAAGGATTGTTGTGCATATGGGTTGCTACAAGAAAGAATGTGTGATTCGTTCTATGTAAAGGACGACTAGCGTGCCATACAACATCCACAACCATAGGTAGCCCAGCCGCTACCTCAACTGCAGATGCAGTTTGTACCGCAATAGCAGCAACCGCCGCAGTTCATACCGCAATATGCTCTGATGCATATGGCTCCACAACAACCACAATATGTATAAAAACCGTAGTATGCACCACAAGGACAAGGAATGCAACTGGCACTAGGGAAGCAACAGTTTAATCAACCATAGTACCAACAGCAGGCAAGATTCCGGGGAGGATACCGGGAAGGCCATGGCGGTGGATTTGGTCGTGGAGGACGACTAGGTGGTCACGGACCTGTTCAATGCTATCAATGTGTGGTATGGGGACACTACCAGCGAGACTGTCCGCTACTACAGAACCAATGTATGTTCTGCTTTGTTAACGATCACACGGTCTAAAATTGTCCACAGTTGATTGCGCGATGGAAAGGAGGAAATACTCCCCAGTTGCAGAACCAGCCCCAGGCATAACAGCCTGCCCAAAACCAAGTGCAACAACTGGTACAGAACCAGAGTATGCGACAGAATCAGAATCAAAATGTGAACCCACCTGGGAATCCGTCGTTGAACCAGACCCAGGGTGCAAACATCGCAACAATTTCTGCAGAACCAAGACCGCAGGATGCTTCTGTTGCTATGGTCACATGCGGAGGAAAGACAACTGGAGCGGACAACTCAATGATCAGTTTAGCCGGACAAAAGAAGGTATCATTTGACATTGATGAGGAGCGGGAGACATTTCTTCAAACACGACGTGCACTAGGAAATGACCAAGATAAAGCTATTGTGTATGACATGCCCTCTACTTTTGATGCCACTTCAGAGGCCGGCTTGTCACAACGGTCCAGCACGCTTCGAGCATTTTTTGAATATTGTTTGTCTCTGGGCAGAGATCCTGATTATCTTGCTGCAATTGAAGCCTTGTTGCGATGACTGGCCCAGGATCGACAAGAGCTCGCGGTTAATTACCTACAACGACGGAAGACGGGTAAGGAGATGCAGATGAATATTCAAATTGGTGACTACAATGTCGATTCGGTTATTCTGGACCTTGGTTCGGATGTCAACATCTTGACCAAGCAGTCTTGGCAAAAGATGGGGAGCCGCCCATTGAGCTGGTCTCCTGTACAACTCTGGTTAGCTAATCACGCTAAAGTAACACCAATTGGGAGAGTTCCACAAATGGTGGTGGACATTGAGGGAATGAAAACATATGCCAACTTTGATGTAATAGAAGTAGTCGAGGGAGGAAGCTCTTATCCAGCATTACTGGGGATTGGATGGGCTAATGATAGTGGAGCTGTAATCAACTTCAAGTTACGAATGATGACTTTTGAAAATCACGATCTTAGAGTTATCGCCCCGTTGGAACCGGCTGAAGGATGCCGCTACATAGAGCCAGTGAAGGATGATGATCCCAATGGATGGGACCATGCATTCAATATTTCTGAAGATTATATTTATCCGACTGCCAACGACGAGCTGGGATGGTGCAGCGACAGCTTTGCGTCCTCCGACTCTGATGATGTGCTAGAATATTGGTAGAACCGCTTGCACGAGGTATCGCTTCGTAAGTGCGGGTTGGTTACACAGTCAGTATGCTGTATCGCAACTGAGATGGTTACACTACCCATATATGAAGGGTTGCTTGGCTTATCTTACTTTCTGATGGAGTTCAAAGAAAGAGTTTTCGAACCTCAACGATTGCTGGCATTGAATGAAGCATTGAAGCCTGCTCCAGCACGCTGGTGGGAAACACACAAGGCATCAATTGATGGATGGTCGAAATGTAGAAGATTGATGATGGTACGCTTTGGCGATACCGAGGTCTACCCCACTGGGAAGTATGATGGTCGGGATAAACCTAGTGGTCATTTGATGGAGTGTCAGCGGTTATGGGTATCGTGACCAAAAGATGAGTGGGTCCATGCTTTTATCCATACTTTGGATGAGATGCCACGCTCCTGGTATACTGCAGCTGAGTTGCGAGGGGAAATTTCTACTTGGTTAGAGCTCACTGTGTATTTTACCCATACATTCAGTTTTACGGATGACAATCCCGAGGTCAATAATGCATTACAGCTCATCCGCGATGTCATTCTATAGGTTTTCTCAATGGCCTATCCTGCGGATCCACATGCTCATTGTCAGATGCAGTCTCTCATGGAATGCTTTAATATCAGTGGTGGGCCAGAAGATGGTGATGATCCGCGGAATGTGAATATCCCGGAATCTGAAGGAAGTCATGCTGTGGTACCACCTGATGCGCCAAGCGATCCTCTTAGTCAACCGCTGAAGATCCGCAAGATTAAAATTGGGACAGAGGACACTCCAAAGTTTGCAAATGTCGGGGATTACTGGGATGATGAGCTGATAAGAAAGGTCACTGATATGCTCCACGAGTTTTAGGATGTATTCCCGACAAAATTTTTTGACATGAAGGGGATTTTTGGCGATTTAGGGGAGATGAATATTCCATTAAAACCAGATGCTAAGCCAGTCCGGCAGTGACCCTATCAGCTAAATCCGCGACACAAGGAGAGGCTCAAGGCAGAAATTGATCGCATGATGGATGCTGGTATTATTGAACCGGTTGAGGAGTCGAAATGGATTGGTCCTATGGTGGTGCAGGACAAGAAGACTGGAGAGGTGCGCATCTATGTGGATTTATGAAAGTTGAACGATGCCTGCTTGCATGACCCATTTCTGACCCCATTTACTGAAGAAGTACTCGAAGGAGTGGGCGGCCAGGAGATGTACTCATTCACAGATGGGTTCTCTGGATACCATCAAATCTGAATTGCTAAAGAAGATCGCCATAAGACAACTTTTGTTACCAAATGGGGCTGCTTTCAGTACACTCTGATGTCATTTGGCTTGAAGAATGCACCTGCGATATTTTCACGGGTTGTCGTTGCTGCATTCAAAGATTTCATTCAGAAGTTTTTACAGGTATACATAGACGATTGGATGGTCTATGGGTTGGTTTGTGATCATTTGGAAAATCTACGGTTGATGCTAGAGCGATGCCGACAGCACTAGATATCGTTGAAGTTGAAGAAATGCATCTTTTGTGCACCGTTTGGCATACTATTGGGTCATATTGTATGTAAGCAAGGATTGTTGTTTGACCCAACAAAAATTGTGCTTATTCTGAGTTTGACACCACCGACTACTGTTAAGTAGTTACGGGCGACGTTGGGACACACAAGGTATTATCGCAAGTTCATCAGGGGTTATGCTGTGATTACTGCCCCTATGGAGAAGTTGTTGAAGAAGGATGCGGCGTTCCAGTGGAGCCTGGAATGTCAGGATAGATTTGAAACACTGAAAGTGAAGATGGTGTCGGCATCGATATTGGTGTTTCCGGAATGGAGTAAGGAATTCCACGTCCATGTTGATGCCTCATCGATTGCGTTGGGCATTGTATTAGCTCAACCAGAAGAAGGGGATCTTGATCACCCCATTGCTTTTGCTAGCTGGAAGTTGTCATCTGCAGAAAGAAACTACACTACTACGAAGAGGGAAGGTCTAGCAATGGTTTATGCTTTGCAGAATTTTCACCATTACTTATTGGGAGGCCATTTCAAGTTGTTCACAGATCATTCTGCATTAAAATACCTGGTCAATAATCCTGTGTTGGGGGGGAAGATATGCCACTGGCTACTTCTTTTTCAGGAATTTGATTTTGAAATTATTGTGAAGCTTGACCGGTTGAATGCTGGTCCTGATCATCTCTCATGGATCGATACAGAAGAAGAGCTGACCAACATTGAAGATGGTTTACCAGATGCCCAACTGTTTCGGGTTGAGGTTGCAGATGGCTACTTTACGGAAATCATTCAGTTTCTGACAATGGGTATTGCACCCAACGAGTTTACCACTAGTATGAAAATCAGTTGGCAGTTAAGGCTGCAGACTTCCATCTAATCGCAGGAGATTTATACAAAATGGGTGCCGATGAGGTATTGCACAGATGTGTCTTACCGCATGAGAAAGCACATATATTAGCAGAAGCGCATGGAGGAGTAGCCGGAGGACACTATGGCAGTAGAGCGACTACTAGGAAAGTGCTACGTGCCAGGCTGTGGTGGCCCACACTGCATAATGATGCGATAGACTATGCACGGTCCTGTGATGTATGTTAGTGAACTGGAAAACCATCCCGACGCAATGAGATGCCACTCATGCCTCAGTTGACATTGCAGCCATTCGACAAATGGGAAGTGGATTTTGTAGGACCGATCAATCCACTGGGGAAGCACACGAGTGCGCATTATATTATCACAATGACAGAGTATTTGACTCGATGGGAAAAGGCAGCACCAGTAGTTGATTGTTCCGCAGTTACGGCGGCGCGATTTTTGTTTGATAACATCATCACACATTTCGGCTTCCCCATGATACTGCTGAGTGACCAGGGTAGCCACTTTCTCAGTCGCACTATCAACGCATTGACGGAATAACTGTAGATACAGTACAAAAAGAGTACACCATATCATCCCCAAGAAAATGGCACAGTGGAAGCCTTCAACAAGGTATTGGAGCATGCACTAACAAAGGTGTGCAATACGAACCGCGATAACTGGGATCTGAAAATCCCAGCGATATTGTGGGCCTATCGCATGACGTGTAAAAGGTTGACAAGGAAAACACCATTCAAGTTAGTATATGGACAAGAAGCAATTATTCCCATGGAATATATTGTCCTGAGTTTGCGCATCGCGGCCGCAACAGGCCTGGATGATGCAGCGGCACTAGACGAACGTCTCGAGCAGTTGGTGAAGTTGGAGGAAGATCGTTTCATCGCTGGGTTCTACCAGGGGGTAGAGAAGGATCGCCAGAAGGCATGGCATGATCGACACATAAAAAACAAACAGTTTCAGTAGGGTGACTTGGTGCTGTTGTACGACAACAAGTTTATGAAACATCCAGGAAAATTGCAGATGCATTGGCTTGGTCTGTATCGCATCAATAGTATTACTTCAGGGGGTGCAGTTCAGCTGCGGCAGCTGGACGGGGTGATGTTCCCAAAATTGGTGAATGGTCATAGGTTGAAGCCCTATCAATCGTGCTTGGAACAGTGCGATGCCTGAGTCGCATGAAAAAAAAAAAAATGTGTGTGTTGCAGGATGATTGGTGGCAGGATGGCGCACCGATGGAGAAACAAATGCGCAAGCAGGAGGGCTTGTGTCACAAGTGACGAGCAGTCCGCGACAACTGGCCGTGTTACGACTAGGTCAAATCAGTAATAAATGCCAAAAGTTAAACAGTTAATTAATGGCGCGTGTTCAAATGATGGGCATTAATGGTGGATCCGGCTGATCGGCTAACAGGATCGATGATGGATTTGCATCATTAATACAGGATTTTGGTTGAATTAATGCATGATTTCGTGATGATTATGGAGGTTTTTGGTCGAATCTATAAAACCAGGTAGGAGTTGGTCAGAAAGCACCGAGATTTTTGTTGATAAGTTCTTGTGCAAAACCGATGAGTATTGGCATAAACTTGGTGATGTTAGGTCGAACCAGCTATTAGTTATAAGCGCTACGAGGTACGCCAGGCGAACTGGAGACAATTGATATTAGTAGCGAAGTGGAGTCTCCCTTCATCCCGGTGGTTGTTGAGCAAGAAGTTGTGTCATCCAGAGCCATTGATCTTGGAGCTGAAGTTGCAAATATGCCGGTGGGAGCATCAGTCATCGCTAAGAGGCGGCGGGGGGGTTAGCACTCTGAGTCCCCGCAGAGTAAGAGGGTGCTTTGGTCATCCGCCGCGACGGTAGGCGAAGCTCAGGAGCAGGTGGGGCCATCCAGTCATCACATTTGTGAGTCTTCCCCATGGGTGGGACTGTCAGTCGGTGACATCCTTGGATATATCCCTCCCATTGGTCTGGATGCCACCCCCCTAAGATAAACCCAAAACAGAAGTATGGTGTGAGGATGTCGGCACTCCTGGCTGGAATGGACTGCTCTGTGGATATTGGGCCGACGTTGATGCACTTGCGTTACGACAATCATGATATGGTGGCCTACCCTGACATTGCATCCGCCCCATATGTTCCTGAGACACGTCGTTCCCCGACGCCAACTGTACAAGACTGGGCATGAGGATTGAAGCAGGATGACTTGATAGGGCTTATTAACATGCCACATTTTGGGAAACTGGAAGAAGTCAATGCTTGTGTGAAGCAGCTCCTTGTGTGCTTTCATGGTGATTTGTTGTGGCTGGATAGAGGAATCCCGGTCACCATCGATTTAATCTCGCTCATAACCAGCTTGCCGAAAAATGGAGTCAATCCCTCGTAGTTCATCCAAGGAAAGGAAAATGACAACAAGCAGGTGTTGCAGTTGACACAGAAATACGGCTTAGCAATGGATGGGCGTGGGTATCACACCAGCAGCTGCAATGATCAGGAGGTAGTCACGGGCATTAATATCCTATCCTGCAAGGTGGTTAGGGGTGGTCGACCTAACCAATGCAACTCGGGGATTGTTGCATGCGCAGAGCAATGTGCGGAAGGAGTCCAAATGAATTGGTCTCTGTTTCTCTTGAATCAATTAATGGAGGATGCTGTGGTGGTCCAATCGGGAAAGGGTGCCTTCACATATAGTTGGTTGCTGCTATTGATCACCTTCGTCGCATGGAAAGATCCCGGCACATACCAGGGCATGAACATTCCAGCCGTAGCAGAACAGCAAGGTGTGCGATATCAGAATCTGTGGTATGTACGGGAGCCAGAGAGACTCCAGGATTTCCAATTAAAGTTTTGGCTGTTTTGGGAGATGCTTTGTGCTACGGCAACACAAGTCCCGCGAATATCTGAAGAAACTGCAACATGGTTTAGACTAGTCATGGCATTTGCAATTCGACCACATAACATACATATACAAGCCTGCCGTGATCCTGATCAGCAATGGTTACAGACCTCGTATAAGGAGACGTCCGAAACGTTAGAGGCTACTATGAATGAGTGGTCGGAGGCATGGCGACAACCCATGAGTTTAGCAGAGATAAAAGTTGGTGGCCCGGCATTGGGTCTAGATGATCGGGCATCGACCCAGGACTAGCAGAGTCACCATCACTCAGGGCAAGAATCGACCAAAATGATATCGGATGATAGTGATTAGGCCCTTGAAGAAACCCGATCGAAAAGGTACCAGGAGCATGCAACGATCAGCGGGTTGTCCTTGCCAGCCGAGGCACAGTTGGGCCACTTGCTCATAGCACTCAATACTGTATCCTCTGCAGCAGCGGATAAGATGTCAAGGAAAGTGGATGAAGGGTTCCATGCGATCATCGCTCGGTTAGAGTCACTATATGATATGGTTTCCAGAAAGGCACTAGAGGAAGCAACGGTACCAACCTTTGGCACAATCAACACCGAGCCGTGGGTGAGGAATGTGGAGATTCCCCCAATTGCGATTGTGACTGAAAATGAAGCTGCCAACGCCGTGCTACAGCAACTGAAAATAGTGACCATTAATGTGAATGCCTTTCCTGCGGAAGGGTTGACCACTGTGCAGGCTATTACCAGTAAAGAAACGACAGACAGACTGCAATAGATCAACGGTATGTGTGTATGACTACAGGCAAGTGAGGTCGATGCGAAGCACACTATCGAAGAATTGACCACCAGGGATGCTTCCGCACAGTAGGCCATGGATGACCTTGAAGCACACATCAAGGGAGAATGGGCTGAGAAGGAACACGAAATCGAAGGCTTGAAAAAGGAACACGATTTCCTTATTGCGAAGAAGGCTCGTATGTGGGATGACAGTGTATGGGTTGACCGGGCGATCATGGAAGCTTATCGACACATGTCGGAGCCCACTGAAGAGGTGGATGTACTCCACTAGGTGCAACGACTGGGGGCTACCATTATTCAGTTACAACAGGAGAATCAGGCATTGAAGGCCCAGATGAATCCAGGTACGCCTCAGGCTGAAATTGATGAACAAAGAAGGGCAATTGAGGAAGCTTCCACTCAGATGGAGGAGCTGGAGATGCAGGAAACCAGGCTCAAGACTGACACTGTACAATTTTGGGGTCGCATTGTTCACGACGAGTAGGTTGAACAACTGACTAAGTATCGACAGGAAGCTGAGGGATAGTTGACCACATTGAAAGCGATAATGAGCACTATGCCACCAATGGAGCAAGTTGCTAAGTCTCAGGAGCTAAAATATTTGCAACACTGTGTCGCTAAGGCGGACAAGCGACAGAAGATGCGCACATCATAGTTAGAGGAGTTTTAGGACAACGGCAGAAAATTCATGATGCAAGCTAGTGAATCTCTGCAGGCCGTACAGAAATGTCGACAGCAGGTAGTGGAAAAGCTTACAGATCACCCATCTGCCGAAGACATGGTCAAAAGTCAGTCAGCAGCTACGGAAGCCAAGGAGGTGGTGCAGACAGTTGAACAACCATATGAGGACTTCAACGTCAAAATGACCAAGTACACCGTATCCAGCTGACGTGGCTCGAGGGTGAGCCACAAGATTGTGTTGGGGGCCTGTTGGCAGGCAGTTTGGTAAGATGATATCGCAACATCTCCAATGCTGCGACAAGGAAGAAGATGGTGCAAAAGACGACGAGTGGAAGATTATTTTGTGCATGTGTGGGTCAATTGTACCACGGATTGTGGGTTTTGGGTCATTTGGACCACATATTATGTATTGTTGAGTCAATTATACCGCAGAATGCGGGTTTTTGGTCGTTTTTGGACTAGGTCAGTTAGATATTGAGTCGTTTGTCCATAGTGTCGGTTAACAAGTTGTTAGAAAGCGGACAAGAGTTGTAAGGCAAAAGCCTATATATAGATAAAAATTGTAAGTGTTGAGAAGAGAATCGAACGTTGGAGATATAATGCGAAGCTCTATTGTTGGTTGTATGATTTTCGGGTATGTTGTGATGCCAAGAGTCATTGCGGAGATCTAGTTTTTGTAGAAACATTGTATCTGGGTCGACAATGATAATATGATGAAGCTATGTTGGTACAATCTCTGTGTTCAATCTGTTTAGTTATGGTAATGTGATGTTGCACTATATGAATAATGTCATACTTCTTTGATGTGATGCTTGTTTTACAATTACTGTCGTTGCAATTATGAATGTCTTGGTTGAATATTGCTTTAAATGCCATGTTCAATGCTTAGAAATATTTGTCCCAGTTATGAAATAATTTTAAATATTATAGCCACAACCATCCTCCTTCATTCAGCGGAAACATGGTTCCACCTGCTCTTCCTGGATGCCTCGGGTGAGACCTCATCTGCTCCGCAGGTGTTGCTGGGCGGGATAAAACTTCCGGAGTGAGACTGCGGTATGTGTCGACAGTGAATGGAACCCCTGTTGACTGGGTTTGAGCCAACACATTCCAATTAAGTGATATACCAAATTGCCACGCAATCTCTGGGAATTATTTTCCATTCTCCAGTCATATTGTTTCCCACATATTGTTGCTCCACTTCCTTGATTTGATAACTTGGCTATGAAAAACATGGGTTGGGCTCAATGAATGAATCAAATCGCCACAGGGAATGTTTAGAGTGAACCCTTATTTTCTAGATGATGGTCATGCCATTATATGCTAATCTATGATGATCCTACTAATCAATATATCCTACCTTATGAAGATCAAATTATGGTGTTATTTGTCACTTACCATAAGTAAATTTAATTCCTCTCTAATTGGTTGGTCAAGTGCCTAAAGGCTCTCTCTTTCCAATCACAAAATAGAATAAATAACAGAGTGGTGAGGAAAAGGTTGGAAGGGGTATTTATCCATATGAATAAATGAGGAATCCAAAAAAAATACTTAGGTAGTGCAGTGGAAAAAAGAGAAGAGGATATAGGTAGCCATGATCGAATTTTCTAAACAAATTTGTAAACTCCAAGTCAAATAGATAATGGAGTACCAACCATTTAAGGAATCATGTGGTTGGTTATGTCCCTACCTGTGAAAATACCTACAAGAGAAAAAAAGCTATAGTCAATTTATACCATTATGGAGAATTAGGCACTAATCTTGATATTGATTTTGACTACCAGAAATTGGCGGTTAGCAAGGGAGATCAGAAGTGTGGCATGGACTACATATTTGAAGTGCAAGAGAAAGGTGAAACAAAGAAAGATAACAAAGGTGAAATCTATCATCAGTGTCACAAAACCAAGTTTCATGAATAAATGGCCATCGGTTGCTAAAACACTGTAGATATTCAGTCTACATGATTCTACAAACTTACATTGAATATAAAAATTATTTTCAAATTAAATGCTACCAATATTATTAACTCAATTGATAATGCTAAGAATCCTTGTTACATTCACAAAACCATTTCCCATCCACAAATTTCCATTACATTTACAAAACCATTTCCCATCCACAAATTCTCGGTATACTATAGGTGAATGATGACAAATTTGAATTGCACATAGTTCCACCATCGACAATTTTCAAAATGTAACCCTCTACATCAGATAGATGATGTGGTGAAAGGTTGAATGCCATCCTACTATCTAATGCATCCACCTAATCTATCTCCATGTCCAAGTGTGTTGACATGGAATCCTGGGTGTGTGCAAGCTAATGAGGGTCTCTTTTGACACGTTAGATGCAATAGAAAACTGGAAAAACAGGCATCCATCAACTTACATGGTTATTTTGAGACACATAGACAATGAATCTTCCGACGAGTAAAAAATATGAAAAGTACGAAATTAAATGATATTTCCGAATATATAAATTTTTCTATTAAAAATGTTTTTAACTATTTGAAGTTTGATCTTTTTTAATATGCACTTTTTTATTTTTTGGACAAATTATAAGGTATATGTTTTTGTGGGTGCATCCTTTGAGTGCCTAAATGATGGAATCAACTTACAAAAACTGGTAGACATATAGAGAACAACTAGTACTAGTGCACCACTATTTTTCCAAAAAAATTTAATAATTTTTAATTTTTTTAATTATCTAAGTGATCAAACCTTGAAAACAATATGCCAAGTGTGGGTGCAGCCTTTAAAGGTCTTAATGCAATTATTTCGAAATGGTTTTTTTATAGCATGTAGAGGTCAGTGTCCTTTATTACTACACCATACATTTTTTTTTCAAAATGGTTGAGAAACGAAAGAGTTATGGATGAAACACTAACAATGTGTTTTTTGAGTTGAGTCATGACACAAGAAAAATAAGAAAAATATATATATTCTTTTTAAAAATTATATATTTGGAATATGTAGAAAAAATTCTATATGTGTCTAAAACCTCATAAAAAATGATGGTGTGTAGCATAATGTAACCAGTGTTTAAACACAGGCATACTAAAAAAAATGGATGTAATGCTCAATTAGCCATGGTTTATCATACTCCAAGGCACATGCATGGTAAATCCGAAGCAAAGTCTTAAGCATACACATAGGCATATGAATTCCACACCATCTCGTGTGGAGGGTCGGGCATAGTGCTAAGAAACACATACGCGTTTTGTTTAAATTCAAATTTTAAATTCCACCAAAAAAAAATGTGTGCGTGTTTTATCTTTAACAAATGTGTACACGATTTGTAACCCTATAATTTTATTGTTTACCGATTATAACATTAAAAAGAACTTGGGGTGGTAAGGGGTTAGAGGTAGAGAAGGGGGGGTGGTAAGGGGCTAGAGGTAGAGAAAGTCGGGGTGTTAATGGGTTATAGAGAAACAAATAGAGAGAGAGAGGTGAAGGGAGAGACATTGGGGGGTGGTAAGGGGTTAGAGGTAGAGAGAGATGGGGTGTGTGTGAGAGAGAGATAAAGAGATACATTGGGGTTTGGTAAGAGGTTAGAGGCAGAGATATAGGGGGTTTTAAGGGGTTAGAGGTCGAGAGAGAGGGTGGTGTTAAGGGGATAGAGGTAGAGAGAGAGAGGTAAAGGAAGATATATTGGGGGGTGGTAAGGGGTTAGAGGTAGATGGATATGAGGGTGTTAAGGGGCTAGAGGTAGAGACAAAGGGTGGTTTTAGGACTTTGGGGGAGTGAGAGATGGGTTGGTCTAAGGTGTAGGTGGAGGTGATAGAGAGACAAAGAGAGATTGTGTGTCAGAGAGGGAGTAGGAGAGATATAGAGAGGGGGGGTTATAGGTAGGGAGAGAGGGGGTTGTTAAGGGGTTATGGGTAAGGAGAGTAGGAGATATATATAGATATATGGTTGTATTGGAGAGTTTTAATCACCCCCTACCTACTTCTTCACTAGTAGCATCTAAGGAATCCACGTATTCCAAATATATCCAACCCAGGGCTTCAAATATCAACAATATAGGGCTTCAAGAGGATAACCATTGAGCAATAAATGTTGTAATTTTTCTGATTTGATGCACACAATCCAATGGAAAATGGCTACGGAATTTATCACTGGAAGGGTGGGATAACTTCCTCCAACCAATGTTGTCAGCACAAATCCACGAAATGGAATAAGGGTGGGAAACAAATTTTAAACCACAACCATAAAATTATGTGTGTTATTAATATTAATAAATGTATATTGGTGCCACTAAGAGGTTTTCAAAACCAAGTATAGGTGTTAAAGAATTTGGTGGAATCTATGGCCTCCAAGAGTGGATATGGGCTCCATTCGTAGGACAATGACTATGCTCGGGATGTGGAACCTTCGTTGGAGTTCATCATTACAACTGAAGATGTAGTTGGCGTAGATGCTCCTGCTTCCTTGTTGGATGTTAACAATGAGAAGGGATTTCATAAATAGATTCATGATTCTATATGTAGCGTGGGATAATCCACCAAAAATAATAGAAGGGAAGGTGGCTATATTGGAGTAAAAGGTATAAAATATGAGTGTTTCAAATTCTATATTCTTGAAATCATATAGACATCGACATTTTTTCTAAATTATATATTAGTGAAAACATATAACCCTCTGGATTTCTTTCTTGTTTTGAATGGAAAATTATTGTTTTCATTGCAGGTATTGGATTTAAGAACGTTTTCTTAGTCGCAAGCCAGCCTCTCATTTTTCAGAAAAGGATACAGGATAAGATTCAATGAAATCCCCCCCCTGATTTTAATATTGGATATATTATTCCCAAATGGATAGAAGATAGGCCATGCAAAACACAAATCGAAGAAATTTATGGATGATAGCTTCACAATACTGTTATAGTTCTACCCCTATGTCCTGAGAAGGTTGAAATTGTAAAGCAACAACTCTCTAGTATGCATCCTGAAGTTCTTTTGTTTATGTCTAAGATAAAGATGCTCTCAATTCGTGAGCTGGAACATATGGATCTTAACAGGATTTATACAATCTTTGTTTTACGAGAAACTAAACTTAGAACTTCTCAGAGCAATGACAATGAATCCTTCATTCTGCATTTGTTAGCAGAAGAATATCATTTTTTTTATGAAACAATGTAGTTATTACATGTGGAGGTAGTGGTTTCTTGGGGAATATGAGTGTAGGGTTGAGCAGAGGAAATATGTCAAAAAATGGGCTATTACATTACCTTTTCCATTGGGTGAATGACTTAAATGAGGAAATATGGCGGCCGAGAGGAATCTATTCTTTTCTTCCCACAGAAATGGTAATTGGATTTCCATTTAAAATACAGGAAGATTTAAAATATAGGTAACAAGAGTTTTATAACAGCTTGAATTTTTTGGGTGTGGTTAATGTCTCTAACAATTGGTATTCTGCATGTATTCGGTCATCTAGTTGATTGAAAGGCCTACCTAAAAATCAGTACGTTGAACTTCTTTGTTTCATTGCTGAAAATTGGAAGGGACTTTCAAGTCACCTACAAAACACTCCTTTGTTGAAGTATGTAAGTTTTTCCAATAACACATATTTGGAAAGTGTATCAAATGCTTCCATCTACACCATAATTTATTTTTCATCAAATAAATCGAACATATCGTGGATGACCAAATGGTCTGGGGAGCTTGGAAGTTCCTCCAAATATGATTTCATTCTTGAATCTCATCAGAAGGAAATTATAAATTTAGATCCTTGGGAAGGTTGAATTAGCATTCTAAAATTATAGAACTTTCTATCTCAGAGTTTGTTGAGCAGATCTTACATGTAGTATCAGACTCAACATAAAACAATTTTGTTATCACCACCACTCATTTTTTCACTATTCATTTGCAAGTAACTACATCTAGCTCAGACAACTTACCAGTCTTTGCGAGAATATTCTCCTCATAGATGAAGGTAGGAATATCAGCAGGAAATGAGGCTCTCTAAATTTTTTCCTGCCTGCATCCACAAGTAACTGAGCCAAGTTAATGGAAAGGAATACCTCAACTACTATGGGATTTTCAACCCTTTCTTAATACTACCTTACATTACAACCTTGTGAAGGAGGTTTGATGTATTCAGTTAATGATTTGGTTCCATTCTTTCGAAGACACCTTGATTTAGTAGATATTCCATAGCTATTTCCTCTAAAAGCCAATCTTCCTTTTGTTTCCCATGCTTTGACAAAGGAGAATGCATTTATTCTTCTACAGTGGATCCAATCAGGAAATAAATGCTATAATTTTTATAATTTGATGCATGCAATCCAATGGAAAATGGATGAGGAATTTATCACTTGAAGGGAGGGATAACTCCCTCGAAACAATGTTGTTAGCACAAATACACGAAACGAGATAAGGGTGGGAAATGTTTGCACTGGAGTTTGTACTTAGACTATGAAAGTGCAAATCCAGATCACCCACAATAAAAATAGAAAATTATTGAAATTTTACAAGGTGTGAAGGAAATATCCAGGACAAGGGCAGTGAAAAATAAGAATATTGATCAATAACCAACAATGATTAAATTAATAAGACTTTGAAGGCTAGGGATTAATCATAAAACAATCAGGTTTCAATACTTAATATTTGAGACAGTACTCTTCCTAATATCAATTATAACTTTTATACCCAGAAAACATCTAAGGCATACATCATAGAAAAGCATGCACTTGTTCAAAAGCATTCGAAGATAAAAAACTTTATCATAAATGAAATAGTGAACCGGATAATTAAATTAATCAAAATATTTGCTAAGATAATAGATTAAAACTGGCATATATATGTGTTAATCCAAAAGTATCTTTCATACATACTTATAGAGAACCATTTTGAAGTCTTGATGGAATAGATAGTATCAGCTAGCCCTCTCCAGAAAAAACCTCCTCTTAGCACTACTATTGTTCTCCTATTTATATTCTTTACAAAATAGTTTTCTAGATCCATTTCTTAAGAATCAAATTTGAAAAGAAATTGTAGACTTAACTATTTCCTGCTTTTCAGGAGGAGAAATTCTGAAAAATAGACTTCAAAGCACCACCTGTAGATATCAAACCGTAATATATGTGTGAAAACTATGAGAGGTTTTTGAAATTGGCCCGTTCCAAAAAAAACCCATGTTTTATTTTTTTTATTTTCCTCTCCGGCTCCTGGGAATACTCTCCCAAAGATGATGACTAAAACAGGAAATTATTAAATGTTTAACCTAAAAAATAGTCCGTAAAGGTTCATTCAAATCTTCCAAAACATGACATATGTTACAAAAATGAGAGAGGTTTTTGTGAATGAGTCTGTATTGGACAAAAACCTCTTTTGGTTTTCTGAAGTTCGCTTCCATCGCCTCTTAATATGCACTCAATGAAAATGACTAAAACAAAGGAAAAATATTTTCATCATTTGACATTCCTGTAGCGCCGACCTATGTATTTCTTCATCATTACACTGCTGGAATTTTTTAACTCACACATGCTAAAAAATCAAAGGCAAACTTAGGCAAAATGGGTTAGCATATACATAAAATCACTCATAGAAGACCTTTTAGGAAGAATTTAAATATATAAGCCGAATTATAACCTATAATCTTATACAAAAACATAAATATAAGTAAGAAATATAATAAAAAATAGGAAAGGTCTAAAATTTGAAAAAAACTTATAGAGAAAAATGAAGAAAATAAAAGAAAAGTACAAAAGACGACAAAAGTAAAGGTACAAATCCAGTACTAATAGGAAACAAATTTTAAAAGACAACCAAAACAATATGTGTGTTATTATTATTAACAGATGAAAATTTTAAAATACAACCTAACCCCCACCCTCCCTCTCTCTCTCTCCCCCTCCTCTCCTTAACCCTTACTAACCCCTAACCACTAACCCCTTAACACTCCCCCCATTTCTCTCTCTCTATCTTACTAACCCCTAACCTCTAACCCTTCTCTCTAACTCTTACTAGCCCCTAACCTCTAACCCCTCTCTCCTACTCTTACTAGCCCCCCTATGTCTCTACCTCTAACCCTTTAACACCCCCACTCTTTTTATACCTCTAATCCCTTACCACCCTCCAATTCCTTTGGATTCCTTTCTCACCAAACCAAACAGTATAGTTGTAATGTTAAATATCGTGATAAAATTGTAATGTTAAATACCATGTATGTGTTTTAGTGAACAAAAACGCGTACGTGTTTTAGTTAACAAAAATAGGTATGTGTTAAGTTTACCTATGCTCCTAACCCCCAAGCCCTCTAATACACCCCCTCTACAACTCCCAAATTCCCCCACATTAATCTAGAACACCCCCCTAACCCACTAACACCCCCTTCTCTCTCTCTCTCTCTCTCTCTTTCTCTCTCTCTCTCTCACACACACCCACCCATATGCCTCCCCCTACCACTAAAACCCCTCTCTCTCTCTCTCTCTCTCTCCCCCTAAAACTTAGTAACCCCTTCTCTCACTCTCTTTCTCCCCTGCTCCACTTATCTGTAATCTCCTAACACCCCCTTATGTCTCTACCTCTAACCCCTTAACGCTCTCCCTTTGTATCTACCTCTAACCCCTTAACGCTCTCCCTTTGTATCTACCTCTAACCCCTTACCACCCCTAAAACCATGCTCCTTACCTATACCCTCCTTTCTCCCTAATCACCTTCTCCTCCCCAAACCCCTAACACTCTTTCTCTCTCTGCCCCTTACCATTCCCCAATCTCTCTCTCTCTCTCTCTCTCTCGTTTGCGCGTGCGCGTGCGCTCTTCCCCATAAATCTTACTAACACCCTCTCTCACTCTCTCTCACTCCCTACTCATCCACCTACACCTAACCCCCACCCCTATCTCTTCCCCAACCACCTAACCCACCACCACCCCATTGGTTCTCTCTCTCTCTCTCTCTCTCTCTCTTCCCCATAACTCTTACTAACCCCCTCTCTCACTCTCTCTCACCCCCTACTCATCCAACTACACCTAACCCCGAACCCTATCTCTTCCCAAACCACTTAACACACCACCGCTCCATTGGTTTTCTCTCTCTCTCTCTCTCTCTCTCTCATACGAACCCTCTCTCTCTCTCTCTCTCTCTCTCTATATATATATATATATATATATATATATATATATATATTCCCTAACTCATACTAACCCCCTCGCCCACTCTCTCTCACTCCCCTACTCCTCCACCTACACCTAACCCTGACCTCTCTCTCTCTCTCTCTCCCTAACCCTTACTAACCCCTTCTCTCATTCTCTTTCTCTCTTGCAGGAAGAGGAGGGGGTAAGTGGAGTAGGGGAGAAAGAGAGTGACAGAAGGGGTTAGTAAGGGTTACGGAGAGGAGGGGGGAAGAGAGAGGGGGTCAGGGTTAGGTGTAGTTGGAGGAGTAGGGGAGTGAGAGAGAATGGAAGAGGGGGTTAGTATGAGTTAGGGGGGATATGGTGTGGGGAGAGAGAGAGAGAGAGGAGGGGGGGTTTTAGTGGTAGGGGAGACATAGGGATGTGTGTGTGTGTGTGTGTGTGAGAGAGAGAGAGAGAACCAATGGGGTGGTGGTGTGTTAGGTGGTTGGGGAAGAGATAGGGGTGGGATTTAGGTATAGGTGCATGAGTAGGGGAGTGAGAGAGAGTGATATAGGGGATTAGTAATATTTAGGAGGGAGGGAGGGAGAGAGAGAGAGAGAGAGAGAGAGAGAGAGAGAGAGAAGGGGTTAGGTGTTTGGGGAGGAGAAGGGTGATTAGGGAGAAAGGAGGTATAGGTGAGGAGCATGAGTGTTTGGGTTAGAGAGAGAGAGAGAGGTAAAGGGAGATACTTTAGGGGGTATTAAGGGGTTAGAGGAAGATAAGGAGGAGGAGTCTTAAGGGGTTAGAGGTATAGATAGAAGGGGGTGTTAGGAGATTGGGGGTAAGTGGAGCAAGGGAGAAAGAGAGTGAGACAAGGGGTTAGTAAGGGTTAGAGAGAGAGAGAGAGAGAGGAGGGGGGTTAGTGGTAGGGAGTGGCATAGGGATGTATGTGTGTGTGTGTGTGTGTAGAGAAGGATGGGGGTTAGGAAGAGGTAAAATTATATTTTGAGAAACTGCAAATCCAAATTTGCAAATATAACATCTGGTCAACCTATTTTGTTATATGGTCTAATGGAATTATTCTTCCTTTAGTTCATGATTCTTCTGATGGACCCTTGCAATCTACAAAATTTGTTTTTTCATGTTTCATTTTTATGTTGGTTCATTCTCTCAGTTGCTATGTTATTTGTTTTATCTTTATGACTCTAATTTTGTCTTTCCAGCTTTTTATATTTGTGTATTGAATCCTTTCTTTGGTGCCTAAGAGAAGCTTTTTAATGTGTTACTGAAACTTGGATTATTAAAACAAAGTTGAGACGTTTGTGAGTTTCTCTCTACCTACATGTATATTGTCTCATTTGGTTTGATGTTCTATGTAGAAATATTATTCTTGTTATTAACAAGGAAATATGTTGAATTTAATGTTTTTAAATTTTAGACTAATAGTTTATGAAACTAACATTTGTTTTTATTCTTTTGCACTTTATTTTATTTGGTTTATCAAATGGTGTGGGTTAGGTGTAGGTGGAGTAGGGGAGTGAGAGAGGTGGAACTAATAAGAGTTAGGGGGAAGAGTGGGGGGTGTGTTAGGATTGTTAGGGGGTTAAGACTTAAGGGGTGCAAGCGGGGGCATTTAATGATCTCTTAGTCGTGTAACGACATTCTTAAATGTTACCAATCGTTACTAGAAAAAAATGCACATCGCTTTAGATGAACAAAACGCGTATGCGTTTTGTGCCTGTATAGATACCGCTTGTTCCTAGTCGAGAGACACTCTAACAGGTTTGAATAAAAATATAGTGTGCATGTAATTTATGGTTCTAGACAACACATTCACTCTCTCCATTACAAGAAAAACACACAAATTGATGATTGCATTCACCATCTCCATCACAACTGCTATAAGGATTGCTTGGAGCACCAAATACATTGGAAAAGGTTCAAGAATCCAATAAAAAAACACCATAAACCATATCCAATTACGCACCATTAATTGTCTTACAATTTAGGAGCATCAAATGCAATATTTCATTGATAATTGTGGTGGATTATAGATACAATTGAGTAAGAAAAACACCAAGCTTGGAGAATATCCTATTGAGGACCACCATATACCATCCCCACCATTGATATTTTTACAATTGAGGAGCATCAAAAGCAATATCTCATTGATCATTGTGGTGGAGTATAGAAACAATTGAGCATGAAAAATACCTAGCTTGAAGAATCTCCAATTGAGAAGCATCATAGACCATCTCCACCATTGATTTTCTTACAATTGAGGAGTATTAAAAACAATATCTCATTTATCATTCTGGTGGAGTATAACATAATTAAGCAACACAAATACTAATCTTGGAGAATCTCTAATTGAAGATCACCATAGATCATTAATCATTATGGTCATGGGAAATCTACGCAATCGAAAAAGAAAATATGCAAGGAAGAAAATATATAAAGAAATCATCAAAGAAAATAGAGAAAAGAGAATAAATGACATGACCAATCAGAGACATTCTATGGACACTCACCCAATTCCAGTTGTAGAGGATGCCACGATTCTTCCTATCGATCCACAACAAGACAGACAGGAGCATTCACTTGAGGGGCCTTCAATTTCCACAATAGTTGAAGAACATGCACCCCATGGAACCGATCAAGGAGTAAAATGTAGGTGCACAACAAGGCCACCTAAAAAAATTGACGATTTGGTCTCTTTTGGTTATACAAGTGACGAATTTAGAGAGGCGTTGCATGCCAAACATATGATTGAAGAAGACAATGACATTAACACCATCCAAGAGGATGTCCAATTTACACCATCCAACTTCCAATAATAGAGAGAAGGACATGAAGCTCATTTTGAAACGCCAAATCGGTCAGGTGATGAAGCACCAACATCCCTACCTCCATTAGCAAGTTCACACCGAATAACTCCAAAGAGTATACAGATTGATGAAAGTCTCATTGGTTCTCTTGAAGGTACGCTATCTAAATATAGTATTTCATATCAAACTCAACACATACTTGTTAACTATTTTGATTCTAAATGTGATGGAGATAAATGTAAATTATTTTTATCATTATTAAAATATAGGTGTATGATAAAAATATAGGTGTATAAATGTTGTTAGGAGAAAGTTAAGGATAAATATGATAAGTAGTTCTTAACCAAGTCCTCATATTTTTAGAATTTTAGTAGATGCATTTAGTACAATTGGAAATAAATCTCATTCAAAGGATTACAATGCGGCTCACTATGTGTTCTCACAACGAAACATGAACAAAATCACTAGGTCCCTTCGTCTTCTTAAGCCTACATCCAAACTTATTAATTTAAATGTCAAAACACTATGTAGGTATTGTGTTAGAAGGGAACAGCTTGAAACTGGTCAAACAGATGCCTATGCCTTCATTGGTAGGTTTCCATGCTTTGATATGAATCTCATTAACGTGGTAAAGGGACTGGTGCAATATTTTTGGCATGACAACACTAGACCTTCTTCCAACCAAAATGATGTACTAAAATTGAGAAAGGGGTTCAAGGGATCACGAACCCCACTTTAAACATTTTCTTGACATGACACAAACAAAATTATATGAAATATTTGGCATGAACATGATGAACTTAATTTGGGCCAAATATCCTTCGATAAATGAAAAACAGGGTATGTTAAAATAAACAAAACTCGTAACACATGTTGTTGTCGATACCACATAGAGTATGGTTATTATTATGACACACACACACATAGATATATTTTGTGTGTATTGCATGACATTCTTGTGCAAGAATGCTCATCTACATTGCTACCAATGTCATCTAGAGACTTTACCCATAACATATTGTGCAGAAGGCCAGAATGTTGCACATTTTATCAAAAATATTGTGTAGATGGGACATGCCTGGGGTGCTATGGAATGGCATTATTGGACAAATGCATGTACATGTGACCGATGAGCATGAACTTGGGAGGTAGGAGGTGAACTTGCAGCATTCAAATATGTCACATATGATATTGATGGAGGGAATGAAAGAAAAAAAAAAAATTGGTCACTTCTCAAGTTAGTAATGAACACTTGAATACTATTTCCCTCTTCAAATTGCAATTTCATGTGTAACAATCTATTGATATATGTATTTATTATTGATCTACTAGGTACGGGTTTGCGATTTCATGGAAGGATTCTTTGAAAAGACACGTGACAATATGTAATGCATGTACATGTGGCTCATTGGAAAGATGAGTAGTTTTGAACATGTCGAGATATGTTTCCTATTGGGACTATATTATCAGTGGTCGATTTTGTGGAAAACTACACTCTTCAGCCACAAAATGAGATTCAGAGTCAATATTATCAATCAAATCAGATCAGTATAATGGTCCATATAACCTACATATATGGAGCAGATAGTATTGAAGACAGTAGGGTTATATTGAAGGAGTATCACTTATATATAAGTGATGACATGTTTCATGACTTGGGATTTTGTACGACACAACTTTCAATTGTTCTATAGTCACTTGAAGGATGACAGTATACAATTGGAACAACATTGAATTTGGCATGATGGTTGTGCGAGGCAATTCAAAAACACTTGTGTCTTTGAATGGTTGTGTATGCTCCACAAAATGCACAAGGTGCCACATATTTGGAACTATTTCGATACTGGACACAGAAGAAGGGAACATGGTGGAGTTGGTGCATGCATCAAGACTGCATTACGTAGGAAAGAAATGAAGTTTATAGTTGTTTCACTCATTCGATATGTAAAGACCGTTGTTAAATGGTGTTCTTCATTCATGGGGGAGGGAGTAAGAATTCAATAAGATCAGTCAACCATGAAAGCACATGTACATAGATATTTTTTGGATGTGGTCGATGTAGATCGATTACAGTTATAGGAGTGTAATATTGTCCAGGGAACTCGTGCGTTTCATTCAGTTAAGACATCGGACAATGCTATACTTGAATCTGGACAAGGAAACTCTCTTGTTTTTGTTCTCAATGTAGTAGTAGTGAATGGGACAAACATGAATGCATGGATTGGGTTGATAGTTGGGACCATGTATCAATCCTTATTGGTCGACGTATATCTACAAAATTATACCAGTTGGAGGAGGACCAATCAAGTATTTCACCATACTATGACCACGTATTAGATATCGTACAACCATGTTCGATTAATATTTTGATAATTTTGAATTTTTTGACAACTAGTTGTGTCTAGTTAGTTGACTCAAATTTTGGCACTATACTTTTTGCGAGGCACATATATGTAGTGGTTTCCTCGAGACAATATGCATGGTGCACTGACTATTGGTTGGAAAGTTGCTTGGAGGGGAATCAGACCCTCAATGTCTCATTAATGGAATCTAAGGCCAATGATTTTATGACTGGATCGATGGTTATCAAAGGAGAATATTTGAGCCAGGTTTCCCACTCAGAAAGTAAAAAATGGTATGTATTTGAAGATTATAGACTAGGTCGGATTGTATACCATTATACAAACTTAGTTATTGGAACAAACCTCCAACTGCAAAAAATTCCAAGGAAGAACTCATCAAAGGCATGATACTTATTGGCTTATTTAGAGCACAATAGGTTAAAGTATAATGGTTGTATTAGAGGTGATCCCAATGGTTCTAGTCGAATGACCATAGGTAGGTGCCAGAGATCATATTTTAGGTCGATTTTGGAAGACCATGGGAGAGGTCCTGCAGAAGCCAAACTTCATGGGAAGGGATTCCATGATTTGAAAATGGGTTCCAGGTGGAATGCCATAAGACATTATTAATGTTTCATCTGCACTACATGATTGGTAAACAATATGAGTGGGATGGTGAAGAATATGTCAGTAAGACATATGAAGGATATGTAACATCAAAAGGAATTGGGAGGTCAAACCGAGGGACTGTCAACTCAGAGAAGGAGCCTCCATTCCTCATTAAAGAAGAGAAATAACATCGGCAAAATGGATAAGTTTTCCATAAACCCTGAATGATATATATATATCTAATTATTAGAGTTAATATGCAGAGCACGTTTTGATTTTATTTCCATCATGAAAGACTGCTTGAAGTATGATTAGGACCTTCATAGTTCACATCAGTAAGGAGTGCACGCCTTTCTGGTGCTGAGTTATGTTAGGGACTCCAATATTGACTACGCCTTAAGGGAATGGACGCATTCCTGGTGTTTCAAGGTTGGATAGTGAATGTTATGAAATATGTTTACAATTCTAGGGTAGCGATACTAATGAGCTCGCTATCCATTTTGTGTTGACAGAGTATACATATGAAACTCAGTGCTGCACATTAAAGGGAAAAGTGAAGAAAATGATACTCAAGAGGACTGTATGGGCAGTGGTAACCCTTGTATGGGGTGAGTGGGTATCATGAGGCCATGATAGCCTGCAGTTAAGAAAGTCACCTAAAGAATTCCTTAATGGAACCGTCGGCTTACATAAGAGAAGAAGTGCCACCCTTGTGTGGGTGAAGAATTGTTATGCGCATTGAGGGATTGTGATACCGTGAAAGGCTGATGCAAGCCTAAGGCAGAGTAGTGGAGCCTTGACCTGTAATGGTCGGTGGCGCAGTTACCTTCCATTGGTTGATGACCCAGACGTATGTGCTGGCTCGGCAATGGAGAGGGCCAACCAGGTATGGGACTGGTTGGGCACCACCAAATGCTTGGTAAACCCAGTCGGCGTGAAGGTGTACTGGTAGGCATTAATTATTTGATGATTTGGAGCAGCCTGCGTGCTGGCCAAACATCTTAGTCCGCAGGAGGATCCCAAGGCTTATAAAGTAAAAGCAGGACCCTGTGGACCGGAGAAGAAATGCACAGTATAGATAAGTATTCATTTTCATTCATTTCTTATTTGAAATAATGAAGGTTTCAAGCATAAAGCTTGTAACAGTGAGCTGGTGCATTATTGTTTCTTTGTTGGAAACCCTGGTCAATGCAGGAAGCAAGGACCTTGAAAGAACTAAAAGTTGCTTGGTAAATCCAGAAAGTGGCTGGTTGAGCAAGATTATTGATGATTTGGGCAGCCTGCGTGCTGGCCAAACATGCGAGATTATTGATGATTTGGAGCAGCCTGCGTGCTGGCCAAACATACAAGGTTATTTTATGTTGTGGAGCAGCCTACATGCTGAACAAACATACAAGACTGTTAGATGTTGAGGGGCAGCCTGCGCGCTGGCCAAACCCCCAAATCCATAGGCGATTCCAAGGCTTGTAAAGCAAAGAAGGACCCTATGGAATAAAGTAAAGACATCTAGTGCAGATAAGTATTTGGTTATTGTGTAATTTCTTGCTTATGAATATACATGTGTATATGATTTGGTTATGGTTTCCTATGAAAATAAACTAAACACATGAATTAATTCAATGTTTGAGTGTAGGTATTGTTGGAAGCAATGACTATGGAAGCATCTTAAGGATGCATGTGGACATGTAACCACCCTAAAGAGCTCAGCATGAGCAGTAATGAAAAATGGGGCTAGTGGAACTGTGTGAGTCCTAGCAGCTAAGAGTTAGACCAACCAAGTGGAGGAACTCCATGGTTGAGAGATCTGGAATAGACCATAGACACTACGTGTCATAGCCAAGAAGGGCAAGTCGAGCATTCACCTGAAGTGAAAGAGGACAGGAGCATGAAAACCACAGTGGTGGTGTGGGTTCCAGAATGGAACAAGACTAAGAGGAGAAACTCTTACTGCTCTCTCTCTCTTTCCTTTTATTGATGCATTTATATAATTAGAAAAATTGCTGAATGCATGCATGACTGAAAGTAACAGTGTGTTTATTTGATTAAAGTGAGTTGTGAATGCTAATTAATGAATTGTGAATGGATGAACATGAAGGAATTCATGTGTATGTTGGGAAAGCATAAAAAGTGTGGAAGTCTCATGAGTAAAACATGGACTATCCATGTCAACTGGGGAAAAACCATTGACTGATTTTTTTTAAATGTTTGGGTTGCACTTGGCCTAACGAGAATTGTAATGATGAATTTCACAGGTGGAATTGAATCAATTGGTTGCAGCCGGTGCAGACAAGTGTTGCTAGTGAGAAAAGCGTGGTCAGTTGTTTCCATTGACCATGGCAGCAGACCAAGGGCTATTAGGATTGGCTGGAAGTCTTCTTCAAACAATTGTCAAGACCCAAGAAAATCTTGGAGAGATGCTCAAGATGCAAAAGCAGCAGAACGAGATGAACCACAAGGTCTTGCAGGACACTCTTCGTCTGCAGAATGAGGTAAAAAGCATTATGAAAGCAATCAGCAAGGGGAAGAAAAGTGGATCAATGAAGAAGCATTCGTCCAAACGTCCGATCAAGAGACGCTCCAGGTGGGAAGACTCAAAGGAAATCGAGCAGGTAAAGATGAAGCAACCAGTGAAGTGTTGGAAATGTGAAGGGGATCATTGCCTCCGTAACTGCCCAACAAGAGAACCTCAAGAAGGTAGCAGCCAGAAAGCTTTCAGACTTGTGGATGAGCTGGAAGATCCGAATCAGCAGGAGCAGCTCGTGAAAATCAAAGGACTTGGTCCTGAAAGTTCAAAGTAAAGAACAGAATGCAGGGAAGATCTGCAAGGTTTTTGAAGTTTTGGACATGGGTAAATTGTACATGTATACCTAAGTCTTGGAACACCGAGGACGGTGTTGTTCTAAGGGGGAGGGGAATGTAATACCCCCAATTCGACCCTTAGGATATATTAGCCTTTAATGAAATAGTGTGTACATGTGATGTATGTTTTCCTAGCGTGGAGCTCAAGGCCAAGGCCCCGCTAGTGAAAGCCCGAATTTTATTTAAGGGCAAGTATTTGATATTTTGATACCATGTGCTCTTGAGCCATGGAAATTGTAATAGGATGTAAATAAACATCAGGCAATATAAAATTCCAAGACTGGCTATGGAGGCAATGAATGAGAAGGGGCCACGTGTATCCACTAGGGAGTGGTGAGGGGGCTATGGGAGTGAACCATAGGTTGCCATATGTCTTTATGAGAACCCATTTGACCTTTCTAGATGACATTTATTCCTGTTGTAAGAAGTGGTTGAAGAATTAAGTCAATGACTTTGATGGAGTATGGGCAGCCCTGAAATTCGTATGGGAAGGTATGGGCTCTTTTGACTTGTCCCACAAGTCACTCTACATCTTGGGGGTTGCTCCATCCTTATCCCCATTCCATTGTGGAAGTATGGGACATCATTCTCCATCCAAAAACGAGCTCCCAACAGGGAGAAAACCAGAAATCGCGACTATGAGAGAACCCACGTTTTGGGAGGTCAAAAACGTCCCGATTTGGTATTGGACTGTGAAATCCAATGGGGGATTCATTGGTAGGAACCTTGGGGCGAATTTGGGAGCAATAGCTACCCCAAAAGCCATGGGAAAACCCAGTTTTAATGGCCCAGAAAATCAGTGACGGATTTGGGTTGTTTGTGACAGATTTGTGAGAAATCCGATTGTGGATATATGAATAGAGGATGGGATTGCTGAGTCTAGTTTTGAAGGGTATGTGGCTCTGGGTTTGAGCTCATTGGACTAGCATCCTCCTCCATCTCCTATTGCATGCTTGAGAAACCCAACTGTGTGTTGGCTTAGCATGGCTGTTTGATTGAAACCCTGACTGTGAGTGAGCCATCTAGTTCCTCCTTAGTGGATACACAGCCCAGCTCGGGGGTGATCTCTCAGCCGAAAGAATACAGGCTGGACAGAGATCTATGGTTGGGTGGAACGTTGCTCTCACGTAGCCAGTCATTGGATATCGCATTGCAAGATAAGTGCTCTCCGTGACTTTAATTTGGATATATATATCTGGGTTCTGCAATGTGTTATTTGAATGATTATTCTTCATGTTAATGAAATTGAAATGAAGTCTGTGCATGGCATACGAATGAGAATGGGTCTCTTTATGTTGAATCATTCTCTGCTGTGGTAAATATGTTATGCAATTACGGTCTATTTGTGTGCTCGCTAGTATGTTCATCCGTTGTGTTTATATTGAAACGAATCTGCATATAGAAGTTTTAAAATGTTAGTTATTTATGTGCAAAAATATTGGGGCTAAGTTTACCAAAAGCCCGGTATGTTGTTAATGTTTCCTTCCCTGTTGTTCTATGGAGAAGGGGACACTACATATGCTTTGCAAGTCGTCCTGTAGTATTTGTTGATCCATAGTTTGTGTTATTGTTGTTGGCGCATATGCTTTGTAAGTCGCCCATAGTTTTGTTGATCCATAGTTTGTATTGGCCTATGGTTTTGACTCATAGTATTGGCGCTTAGACTTAGCCCATGGTTTGTATTAGCCCATGGTTTGTATTGACACATAGTATTGACCCATGGTATTGGCGCCTAGACTTAGTATATAAGTGTGTGTTGAGGCCTATGAAGGCACCATGAAGTTATCTGTATTGAGCTTGCTCAAAGGAGGTTGGCCCCTCGAAGTGGCCTACGATCAATATAAAAGTGATTCTGAGTTCTGTCATTTCTGCTATTTCACATATTCTTATTAATTAATTGTTGCAGGTGCTTCACATCTGGTATCAGAGCACTTTCTTGGGCTCACTGGGTGAAATTTCTGCCAATTTTTTTTTCGCATCTGTTGCAAGTTCAGATTTGGGAATAATCCCTATCCGCTTAACTGTGGGAAGTACTTGGGCATAAGCCCTAAAAATCATTGTGAGGAGTACCATAGGAACCCCGAAGTAGCTAGCCCATTGAGAGGACCTTCCAGTGAAAAGGGCAACGACCCCTACTTGATTGACTAGTTCCCACCCGTGAGGTAAACCAGAGCTTTCGTTTGTGGAAAAGTGGTTATCAGTTTTACCTGAGCCGTGGAGTGAGGGGTACTGCCTTAATACGCAATCCGTCAGACAACATTAGTGGCCGAGTGAAACCCCTGAACTGTTAGGAAGCCGCACATACCTAGGGTCCATATCTATTTTCAGCTGAACTATTGTCAATCACTGCTACACCGTTTCAGATCCAGCCGTTCAGATCCATTCTGAAATCCGTTCCAGATCCAACCGTTTTCGATCCATTCGGCACCATTTCAGATCCCTTTGTTTATGCTCACTTCAGGGCCGTTGCAGATCTATCTGTTTCAGATCCCTTCTGAGCTGTAGCCGCTACATTCTAAAAATAAAATAAAATAAAAACAAAGAAACAAACTTTTTCTGACACCCCTGCAATCCCATTCTGCATATTTCATTCCTGAGGACCCTATCCCACATTCCACTTTCCAACACCCGAAATCTCACATTTGTCTATTTTTATGGTTTGCCATAACTTCTTCGATTTTCACCCGATCGCCTTCAAATTTTACCACAGAGTTCCTTTTCTAATTTTGCTTCTTTGTCCCTCTCTGCCAAATTTTCTCATTCTGAAATCCCCCTTTTCTACTTTCCTGTCCTTTCGATAGTGTCCAAAATCTCGTCAAACCCCAATTACCCATCATATTTTTTCCCCAATCCAAATTTCCCTTTACTAAATCAACTTCTGTTTGTGTTTTTCTACCCATTCCAACAAAAAAAAAAAAAACCCTGGTTATGGTTGTCACCCATGCAGGAGCACACACCATGGAGGAAGCACTTGCAGCCATCCAAACCAAACTCCAAGATCTGGATGAAAAATTTCTCAGCCTCCATCTTCAACATTTAGCCATGAACAATAACCGACAGCTAGAATCTTTTGCAGCCACCGGGTTCTCTTCTTCCAGCAATTTTCGTGGGCCGAAGCTTGATTTTCCTCGCTTCAATGGTACTGATCCGACTGGATGGATATACCGAGCAGAACAATATTTCAGTCTGCATAATACTTTTGATGTCCAGAAATTTTCACTTGCATCCTTTCATTTGGAATAGGAAGCCCTTCAATGGTACCGTTGGTACATCAAAGCTCATCCCGAGCCAAACTGGACAGATTTTTGCCAACTCCTTTTGCCACAATTTGGTCCTAGTGCTTTTGATGACTTCATAGGAGAACTCACTAAACTTCACCAAATGGGCACAGTGAGAGAGTATCAGACAGAATTTGAGAAACTGGCCAATCACACAGAAGGATTGTCTGATGAATTCTACAGGAGTTGTTTTATCAGTGGTCTCAAGGATGAAATCCACTCAGAGGTCAAAATGTTCTATCCCAACACAATGATGTAATTCCTAGGGTTGGCTAAGTTGGCAGAGGACAAGATCGTAGCTCAACAACGCTCTAAACCCACCTTTGTTCCCTTCAGAAATATGGGTTCCCAATGACCTCCCATCACGCTTGCTCCTCAACCAATTCCTATCAAGCATTTGGCTGAAACAAAGATGCAGGCATGCCAAGAAAAAGGGCTTTGTTATAATTGTGATGAGAAATTCACTCGGGGACATAGATGTGTTCAACAAAAGCTCTATCTCTTGGATGTGGATTCTCCTCCTGCCTCAGAACTTGGTGAAGAAGCTACAGATATAGTAGATGATCGGGTCGACATTCAACACCCGCCTGTTGACACCCCATCTCAGGACGACCCACCCGAGATCTCTCTCCATGCTGTAACCAGCGTCACCACCCCACAAACAATGCGGGTCAAGGGATACTTCAAGAAGCTCCCTCTTACCATACTCATTGATTTTGGTAGCACTCATAACTTCACTGACCCTCGGATTGCCAAATAGGCTGATTGTTTTGTCCATCCTTGCTCCAACTTTGAAGTCATGGTTGCCAATGGGGGCACCTTACCTTGCAAGGGGAAGTGTCACAATGTGCGTATCTCTATGGAAGATTATAACCTACGCTCTGACATGTTTGCCTTGTCCTTAGGAGGATGTGATGTGGTTTTGGGCGTTCAATGGTTACGCACACTTGGCCCCATCTTATGGGATTTTGCTGAACTTTGGATGCAGTTTTCAGTCAATGGGACACAACACAAATTTATGGGCTTACAACCAAGGTCTCTCCGCATCATCAGTTCATATCGCCTGGAAAAGATGCTTAAGAAGAATTCACATGGTGTCATTGCGCATCTCCACCATTCCCTTCAGATGCACCCACCAATGGTCTCCACTACTTCTTTGGATAGATATGCATGTGTCTTTGTTACACTAGTGAGCTTGCCGCCTTCATGAGACCTTTTCGGTAAGCATTTCGCCACATCTACATCTCAGCAGGACATGATGGCTATTTTGCATACAGTACAAAAGTGGTAGCCATCCCTATTGGGGAATTATTTCTACATCAAGACTGATCTCCAGAGTCTGGAAACTTTCCTAGAACAACGGGTCTCCTCCCCAGCACACCTGAAATGGGTTATCCAACTCATGGGTTATGATTATGCGACCACTTACCAGAAGGGTAAGGACAATATGGTGGAAGATGCTCCTCCTCGTACATTTGATGACCTAGTTTCTCTTATAGCTATTTCTCTGCTTGTTCCAAATTGGTTGCAATCTATTCAACGGGGCTATCTCTTCTATGAAATCCATGCTTCTTCATTAGTAGGGCACTCTGGGTTCCTCAAAACGTATGACCAAGCACAATGTAACTTCTTTTGGCAGGGACTCAAAATGACAATTCAACGGATGGTGGTTGACTGTGATACTTTCTAGGTCAACAAGGGTGAAACGACCCTCCTTTCGGGACTGCTCGAACCCTTGCCCATTCCTCCACAGATTTGGACAACTATTTCTATGGATTTCCTAGAAGCACTCTAGTGGTATAGTACCACATCTCAAAGGACACCATATGAAGCAGTCTCTGGACAGGCACCACCAGTTCTTCTTCCATACACCTTCAGTAGCTCCCCAGTTCAGGAAATTGACTCAATTCTTCGAAATCGTGATCAGCTTCTTCTCATTCTGCAGGACAATATTCACATGGAAAGAATTCGATTGAAACAACAAGCCGATCAGCACTGTTCTGAGCACACTTTTCACATCGCTGATATGGTTCTTCTTTGTCTACAACCTTCCACGCAATCCTCCCTGAAACTCCAAAGGCGCCAATGGCTCGGAATGCAACCTGAGGATGCTACAGGGGACCCACTCCTTCAGATTCTGCATCAATTTCCACATCTAAAGCTTTGAGGACAAAGCTTTTTCTAAGGGAGAGGGGATGTTAGGAACCCATGTCTTTACTTTGTTAGTATATTGTTGTTGGACGCATATGCTTTGTAAGTCGTCCCGTAGTATTTGTTGATCCATAGTTTGTGTTATTGTTGTTGGTGCATATGCTTTGTAAGTTGCCCATAGTTTTGTTGATCCATAGTTTGTATTGGCCCATGGTTTTGACTCATAGTATTGGCGCCTAGACTTAGCCCATGGTTTGTATTAGCCCATGGTTTGTATTGACACATAGTATTGACCCATGGTATCGGCGCCTAGACTTAGTATATAAGTGTGTGTTGAGGCCTATGAAGGCACCGTGAAGTTATTTGTATTGAGCTTGCTCAAAGGAGGTTGCCCCCTCGAAGTGGCCTGCGATCAATATAAAAGTGATTCTGAGTTCTGTCATTTCTGCTATTTCGCATATTCTTATTAATTAATTGTTGCAGGTGCTTCACAATGCATGATAAATTACTAACCAATTTTGTAATTGATGAACATCTCACCAAAAATATATGCTCTGGGATAGGATATTGATTTTCTTCTGTAGTGAGCATAGTTGTAGGTTGAACATGAACCTCAGTCACATGCACTATTGGACTATACTGAGGCTACATTCACCAAATGATAAAATAATTAGGCATCATGCATGTGCATACACAATACGAATGAACTGTACATGTACAAATATTCAAGTAGATACCTCTACATTACTTATTCACATTGTACATGTAACATTAACGACAACATCAACAACCCCGCTAAGGTCTGGCATGGAGGACTCTCCCGCCTAATGTTGTAAACATGCGAAAACAAACATTAAGAAAAACAAGTTGTGGAGTGAATTGAAATGTAACCAACAACTATCATCGAAGGATATGTACATTACCATGGAATCAGTAGGTCCATGATCATGGACACCCACTCTTTTTACGGAAGAGGGTCATATGGTGTAGAAAAAACCCTTCTCTACATTTGTACTGCGGGGAGATCCAAACCAAAGCGATGGTAGATTGATTTGCGTTGATTCCTACAACCACAGAGTGTTGTCATAGTTAGACATGTACATGAATGGATGAACAAGATGTATTGAAAAACTAACATGCTGTAATACTTACCTCTACCTGGGACATATCTCCCCGTGGGAGAGATTGCTACTAGCAAATTTTTGCCCCTCTACAAAGCCAGATAACACGCGCAAGTTTAAAAATTATAAATATTAGCAATCTATAAAGGAGTACACTAAGCAAAAAATAATTTGAACAATATTAATTCATTAACCATGTACTTACATTCCTAAAAAAGTCATAGAATCCAGCTGTGGGGAATTCACTCAAATCAATATCTCCCAAATCCTGTTGAGAATGTGGTGCCTGCAACTGCAACTTCAAAAAATGCAAATATTAGACCATCTAACAAATTAATGAACTAACATGTATTAAAAAAATGACATGTTGAAAATATTGGCTAGTTGTTGGTTGTTGTTGCCTCAGATATGACAACACCAAGTACACTACCACCCCCTATAGAGGCATAAAGCTCCTACAAGATTAAAAATTGTCTATATTAGCAATCTTTTAATGTGTACAATATGGAAAAAAATAATTTGAACGACATTAGTGTTTTAAAATTGTATAAATTTTTCAGGGGAAGTATAGAAGTACTTCCCTGTTGTTGTGTGGGGGAATGTCAAAAACCATATACCATCTATCCATCCAGTGATCTCTGATTGGTTGAGAAATGAACCACTCAATTGAAATATGTGCTCTACTAGTCTTTGAAATGACATATGTCCGAGGCACTCTAAAAAGTGAATATATCTGCTCTTTGGTGATTTTTAACTTCTTCACATCATTGTAAGTCAAACCATCGACATATTTTTGTTGTTTTCTTTCTCTATACGATGCTATGTTGTACAACACATCGTTCCAGCGACTGATAGTGTCTACAATAGCATCTAATGATGCTACCAGGGAGCGACGGATTTCATCTCCACCCCTCCAAGCTGCACCATCTCTCTCAAATGACCAATCTCTCTCAATATCTCTGCATTTTGATCCATAATAGCCATTACAATCATAAATACAAAAAATATATCATTAGAAAAATACACATGGTATAATGACATCTCTAAGCAATGAAAAACGTAAAACTAGTGTACAACAAATAACAACATGGACTATTTATAATTTAAAATTTAAAATTGAACACATTTTACACTAAAGAATAAACATTTAACATTTTTCCATCTTAAATTTATGTCGTATATGTGTATTAATTTCAATTGCCAGATACATACATTAAATGTCCTATGTGTATAGGTCTACCTTATTTTTAGGCTTGGATTATGAAGTTTCATCAAAATTTTAAGGTGTTAACTAATGCCCTTGGAGGAGCAACTCCGAGATTCCGGGTAGAGGCAAGGGATAGAGCCTAGTGGAGGGGGCACATGGTGCTATTGACGAATAAAATCCCAATATAGGCAAGGATTTTGATATATGTAATTATTTGTTGTAGCATGAAGTTTTTTGTACTTTATAGGCCATTTAGAATTTTTGTTTATATGTAATTTGGGGCATATATGGATTCCACTTGATGTTATTTTAGTTGTATGCACTCTTTCTATATACACATGAGAAACTTTGTATATTTTTGTATAGTGGTTTGGGATCTAGAATTCAACAGAATTAACAGTTTTCAAGATTTTAGGATTGCAAGGTTTCCATTGGATTCTATCATGTATGATAGTCTAGGATTGGCATGTAATCAAACACATCAACCTCCCTATGTATCTTGATGTTGGTAGAGCCTATTGTTGAACTCCTCTATCCTGACCTTAACCAAAATGCACCCTTCACTCAAGTGAAAACATTTATTAAGCATGGGAAGCTTCTCTACCCTATTTTAAAACTTGGATTAGGAAGTTTCATCAAAACTATAAGGTGTTGACTAATGTCCTTGGAGGACCAACTTCGATATTCCAAGTAGAGGCAAGGGCTAGTGCATAGAGGAGGGGTAAATTGTGCTATTGATGAATAAAATCCCAATATTGGCAAGGATTTTGTTATGTTATTATTTGTTGTGGCATGAAGTTTTTTGGACTCTATAGGTCAATTAACATCTTTGTTTATGTATTTTGGGGAAGCTATGAATTCTACTTGAAATTTTTTTGAGTTGTAAGAAACCTTGCTATATACACGAGAAACTTTGCATATTTGTGAATATTGGTTTGGATTCATAAGGATGCTCATGAATATATATGCATCTAGTGAAATTGATTTGATTTTTATGAGTAAATTGGGGTTTTAATTTCCTTTGGGCATATAAATGACTGGATATATGGTTTAAATTTATTTTAGAGCATACAAATTACAAAAATTATGGTTTCAATTCATGTTAGGGCATACAAAATACTCAAAATAAAGAAATTAGAAGGATGGAATTTGATGTAAATACCTGAGATTGAGGAGACCAATGTTGAAGGTGGAAGAACCAAGCTCTAGTCACTCAAAAAATGTTCACCATTACCCGTTTTGTCACCCAAAGCTACTACTCTGTCATTGTCGTGGAGGAAGTGATGGGCGCATCCCATTTTGGGGCATAAAACATCTTTTACAAAATGTGTATGCGTTTAGTACTACATAACGCGTACACGTTTTAGGACTACATAACACATACATGTTTTGTTTAATTATCCTACTTGGCCTTCACTGTGGCAGGCTTGGGACTAGGTTTGGCAGGGTCAGGATAGCTTGGGATCAATTATCTTTTATATAACTTGAATGAGTTTCTTGAATCTATCATTGCATCTAAAAGGTCCCTCAACTTTGTGCACTCACCCTCCTTTGAATATTGATGTTGTTTGCGGTATCCTAAATTCATTATTTCCCAAAACTCATGCCTAGGTCCCAAATGAACACTATGTTGTTGACATGATTGGAACTAAATGTCACATGTCAATTGGTGGTAGGTCATGATCAATGGGATTTATTGTGTAGCATGTTTACGTAGAAACCCTTCCCTTCTCCTCCATCATTAGCCTCTTCCAAGTACTTTCCTTCTATTTCCTTTTATTTCCATAATGAGTCTCTAATGTAGGTTTCAAACCTTACTTCAAGTTCATTTTCCTTCAACAATGTTAACGACCTACCACATGGATTCATCGTATGTCTAATAGGAAGGATGAACCTTCTCTTTGTTTTTATTTTCCTATGCACCACCACCTTTGCAATATATGGTTTACCTTCATTGAATATATTTCTTTGATGCAAAATGTGTAGTTACAATGTGATCCACCTTTCTTATTTTCCTCCACATTGCACCTTTCCACATCCTCTACATTGCATGGTGTGTAGGACTAGCTCTTATGTGGATGGAGAACCCTTCTTTAAAAAAATTCCTCTGCATTAAAACTCTACAACAACTCCATATTATGCCTACCTCCACCTTCACTACCCTGCCATTATCTTCTACTCCACATTGCTTGAACTTGGGAAAATTTAAAGGATCTTCAAAAGGTTTCTACGACTTGATCCTTTTCTTAGAGGAATTGTTTACAATTTTTTTATGGTTTTTGAGCTTACTAATAGATGTTTAACCTCGTATCATGAAAACAAAAAATACAAGTAAATTTTAAAAAAATGGGTTGATGTAGGATTGTTTAATCCCCATGGATGTTATTTCATCAAACACCTCTAGTTAAAACTTTTGATCATATTAATGTGGTACTAATCACCAAAATGAAGTGGTGGCGAAAAGATTGCAAAACCTAGCTTGTGAAACTCTATTGGTGGTGCCTTCTTATGGATTCTCCTCCAAATATTGATCTAAGAGAGGCTTCTTGGCTCCTCAATATGGATTTTCAAAATGTTATTTCCTCCTCTTTCCCCTCTTCCTCACTAGTGGTTCAACCTTCACACATTGTGAAACTAGCCTCAATGCCATAAGTAAATATTTTCTCTTCAGTTGCTCAACAAAAAGTAATCGCCCTTTCAAATCGCGTTCTAGTGGGACAGTTCACAGGGTTATGGCCTTCCCCTCGGGCAATAGAGGTATGTATGGTTAGAAAAAAAATGGAGACCCCTCATCTTTGGGAACCTACATCACAATTTTTGTGGGAGAGGGGTTTATGTTTTTCTCTTTGATAAGAAAGAAGGAAAATATCTCATCTTCAGGAATGGACCCTATTTTGTGGTCCCTAAGGGAATTTATTTGGCATATGAGATATATATTTCGAACCAAAGAAGGATATTATATCCATAATTCTATTTTGAGTTAAATATCCTCACTTTCCACTACATTGTTGGTTTGATGAGGATCTAGCGGCACTTGGGAACTCCCTAGGTTAATATATTGACTGAGCAAAACCAAAGCCATTGATGTTTTCTTGTGCTCGCATTTATGTGGAATTAATCTATAAAATGGACTATAAGAGGCCATAAACCTCTCTATGGATGGATGGACTCACCTATAGAGACTATATTACAAACGTTTTCCTTTCAAATTCAAGGCATGACATGAATAAGAGCATTTTTGTTGCAACTGTACCAAAACCCCTGCTCAAGAGCATTCAAATTGGAAAGAATAAGGATGGAAACATGGTACTAAAAAGGGGAGGAAATCCCCTACAACAGTTCTTACTGAAGCTTTTCCATCCTCCTCCAAACAATTCCAATTTCAATTGACTAAAGAAGAAGGGGAAAAGGAGGATGGGCAATTTCAAGGGAAAAACACACCGCATAGTCAAATCAAAATTAACTACGCAGTAAATATTTATTTTTCTTTGCTTTGGAACTTTGACGGAAACGCCAACTTTTACTTCTCCAAAGACTTCACTTCGACGGACATTAACTTCGCTGAAATTGACTTCGCAGAAATTAACTTCGCGGAAATTGACTTCGCATAAATTTACTTCGCGGAAATTGACTTCACATAAATTTACTTCGCAATTATGCGAAGGTCTCAACTTCATGAAATAATTCACTTTGCAGATTTCTTGACTTCACCGATGCGAAGCTTTTCACTTTGCGGAACTCTTAAACAAAATTTATATTGAAATATTCTTGCTAAGACATAAGAACCAAAACATTTAAGTGAAGCTTATGTCAAAGTTACTTCGCATTAAAACAGATCTTTTACCACTGTGAAATATTTGAGAAATATTGATTTCTTTTACAGACCGTAAATGTAAACAACATTTACACAAGTAAATCTGGAGAAGATGTGCGAATGCAATATTCAACATTCTTGAGAATGAATACATAAAACTATATACTTATATATATTACCGCAGTAAAACTGAGAAACTTGTCGCATTACACAAAGATGAGATTTTACTTTGATCTTTCACCTTATTACAGAGCTTGGGCTCTCAAACAAATGGCAGACATATTCTTCTTCTCCTTTCTTCACACACCTCTCTTTGTTCCTCTATGTATGACTTTCATTTCTCCTTCTTCTACATTTACACGGACTTGAGATCGATTCACCTGGAAGCTACTATGTTACATTTAAAGACTGTAATTAATTTCTAGATACACATTCATCTCGTAATTACATTTTTCCAACACTCCCCCTTAATTATGAGCGGATGGGGATCATTAAAAAAAATAAAATTTACAAAATATTTCAGAGCTGAAGCATGCTCTGTGCATGATGAAGTTCATTGTGCAGAACTTGTCACACCTAAACAACTTCGTAGATATTGGAATGTGTCCCTTTCCAATGGTTTTGTAAATATGTCTGCTACCTGATCTTTAGAACTGGAAAATTCTAAACAGATTTCTTTGTCATTTATCAATTCTGTGATAAAATGATACCTTGTGTCAATGTGCTTGTTTCTCTTGTGGTACACATGATTCTTTGACAGTGCGATAGCTGAATTTTTGTCGCAATAAATGGTTGTGGGATCTTGTTGGTTTTGCGGTAGATCACTTAACATCCTCCGCATTCAAACAACTTGACATGCAACGCTTGTAGCTGCGAAATACTTTGCTTCTGCTTAAGAAAGAGTTACAATGGGTTGTTTCTTTGAAGCCCGTGATACAACACCTATTCCTAAATTAAATGTGTTTCCATATGTGCTTTTTTTGTCATCTATGATGTCTCCATTTTCATTGTTAGTGTATCTAATGAGTTTGAAATTTTCTGCGGTTGAATACAGACTACCAAAATCTTTGGTTCCACTTACATACCTCATAATTCTTTTACCTGATTGCCAATGAGATTCTTTTGGTGAGTCCATGAATATTGATATTAAACTAACTCCATACATGATATCTACCCTTGTCATTATAAGATACATAAGGTTTCCACCAAGCCTTTTAAACAACGTAGGATCTACCTTGGATCCATCATCATCCTCTCTCAATTTCAAACCTGTTATCACTAGTGTTGGAGTTGTCTTACAGTTTAACATCTTCAATCTGGTCAAGATATCACTTGCATACTTCGAATGAGATATAAATATCCCATTTTCAGTCTGTTAGACTTCAATGCCCCAAAAATACTTCATAAGCCCCAAATTAGTCATTTCAAATTCACTTTCCATGACTGATCTAAATTACTCTATGCCAAAATCACCAGTAAATATTAAATCATCTACATACAGGAAGACAATTAGATTATTACCTTTCTTGTTGATTTGTGTACAGCATTGGTTCACATTCACTTTTGTGAAATCCATTTTGAATGAGGTAAGAGTCAATGCAACTGTACCAAGCTCTAGGAGCTTGCTTCAAACCATAGAGTATCTTTTTCAACCTGTATACTTTGTGTCCTTGTCCTTGGACTTCGTAGCCTTGTGGCTGCTCCACATATACTTCCTCCTCCAAATAACCATTTAAAAATGCATATTTAACATCCATTTGATAAACAGGCCATTTCTTATGTGCTGTGATGGCCAAAACTGTTCTGACAGTGTCCATTTGTGCTACAGGTGCAAAAGTTTCATTGAACTCTATGCCAAGCTACTGTGTGAATCCTCTTGCTACCAATATTTCCTTGTGCTTCTACACATTTCCATCAACATCTTTCTTGTTCTTATAAATCCATTAGACACTTATAACATCCTTGTCAATAGGAACATTGACTAATTCCCATGTTTTGTTCTTCTCAATGCATTCTATTTCTTCATCCATGGCTTGTGCCCAAACTTTATCTTCGATGACTTCTTCAAAAGTTAGCATATCATTAATTTGAGAAAATAATGCAAAGACTGAGAATGAAATTATTGGGTGTACCAGTCTCATATATCTCACACAGACTTTCTTTTCTTTGTCGGAGTTGTTGGTGTAGAAATCCACGAACTACTTGACGGAGTTTGTTGCACTCTTGGTGTTCTTGTCGGAGTTCCTTGTGTTGAAACATGTCACAGCGTCCTAGGAGTAGACGGAGCTGCGACATTCTGATTCACATGTAAAGTCGCATCCACATCCTCTGCAATGTCATCATGTTCGACATGTGACATGATTTTAACATTCTTCTCTACAGTTCCATCCCATGCTTCATTTTCTACAAACTGAACATCTCGACTAATAATAACTTTTCTTGCGACAGGGTCATATAACTTGTATGCTTTTGTGTCTTTAGAATACCCAACAAAGATACATTTATGTCCTGTTTTGTCTAATTTCCTTCTTATCTCATCTGTAACATGTGCATATGCAACACAACCAAAAAAATTTAAATGCGAAACACTATGTTTCATACCTGTTCAATATTCCTGCGGAACTTTGTTCTTCACACTCTTTGTTGGACATCGATTCATGATGTATACAATAGTTTCCACTGCCTCATCCTAGTATTCATTTGAAATATGCATCGCTTCCAACATACTACGTGCCATCTCCATAATGGTTCTATTCTTCCTCTTTGCGATACCATTCTGCTGCAGTGTATACCGCGCAGTGAATTGCCTGTGTATGGCATGATTTTTACAAAAGTTTAAGAAATCATTTGAAACATACTCACCACCTCTATCTGTTCTTAATATCTTGATTTTGTATCCAATCCGCTTCTCTACAAGTGCCTTGAATTGTTGAAAACATCCAAACGCATCATATTTATGTTTTAGAAAATATGCCCAGGTTTTTCTCGTGAAATAATCAATAAATGTGAGAAGGTAATTGAATCCTCCCATGGACAGTGTTTGCATCAATCCACAAATATCAAAGTGCACAATTTCAAGTGGTGTGCGAGCTCTATATGACTTTCCGAATGGAAAAGTCTCTCTGTGTTGTTTGCCAAAAATACAGCCTTCACCAATTCTCTCTGGTTTTTCAATCAATGGCAATCCTTTCACCATGTCCTTTATGTGCAGTAGCTTCAGCCCACCAAAATTCAGATGTCCAAATATGAAGTTCCACAACCAGGATTCATCTCGTGTTTTTGTTTGAAACGTTGTTTTATGTTCTTCCTCAATTACACCTTCTGAGTTTCCAATCTGACTTCCATGAACAACTTGAGTTGTTTTTCCTTTTATGTTTGGTCTTATCCTCAAGGGAAACAAGTGATTTCTTGTCATCTGCACTTCGGATATTAAGTGATTGCTTGGATATATGTCATTGATCAGACAATTCTTTCTTGGAATATGAACTCTGTAACCTTTTTCTATCAGTTGTCCAATGATGTAATGTCCCCATTCAAATAAATGCATAGCAGGACAATTCTATCAATCCTACTAGTTCCCTAGGTTGGATGGAGACATTGGGATTTGCAATAAGGGAGCTATTAAATGATGTTTTGACATTAGAATGGAATAAATATTTAATAAATGAGCTAATTAAATAAATGAAAGAGAAAATCAAAGTGGAAATTTATCATGAAGACACATGGAGGTTATGGGGCCCACACAAGCCAGAATTGATGTGCCAGATGGCATTCTCCTCTTGAAATTTGGAATCCATGGGAAGCCTAAGGTTCTTGGGATGAGTTAGAAGGATCATACACATGTCATTTAACATCATAGGTCGAATTTGGATGGGGAGGTAGCCTCCATGGAAGAGGAAGAGTCAAACTAGAGGTTTGTGGACACTTGGGCTAGATTCCCTAACACTTATGACAACAATGATGAAGAATCTATGAAACCTATGACACAAATCAGACCTGAAGGCTGAAATATGACATATATGATATTTCAGTGCTAAAAATAACCTCCAAGAGGGCGCTCAAGTGAGTTAGGGCAGCGAAAGAGACACCAATTCGAATTTGGAGATGGAGAGGGCTAGAATTGGAAGGACAAGTGGCATACTTGGGAATCTCTTCACAAATTGAGTTCGAATGAATATCTTGGGATGAATTAGACCCATGGAGGACCTTAGAAGACTAAGGATTTTTATAGAATACATAAATGAAGTAAGAGAGGAGCTTTTGATCATTTGATAAAATTGCATTTGTGTAGAGAGAGAGCTAGTGGATGACTAGTTTCTTGCCTTAGCCAATTTCGAGGGTGAAAGATTCCCATCCAAGTTGGTGTTTGGAGAGGCCATTCAGGTGTTTCATGGAGATTTAATGGAGTCTTTATTTGCATGGGTAATCTACAGGGCAGCTCATGGCTTCTTCTATTGCATCTCATTCACTCAACCATTTCCATTTTTCATTGCATATTCTTGCTCCTTGAGGGAGGGCTTTTTTGGTGAGCTCTTGTACTCTTTGGGAGAGATTATAATGATCCATTTCTATTTTAATATGATTAATATACTCTTTTATTCATATTCAAAAAGTTTCAGGTCTAAATACCAAGTGGTTATATGTAAAATTGATTATTAATGAGCAAACAGTGACCATTCCCCCACTAGATTGATGTATGCCAATGTATTGATGATGATTTCGAATGGAAGAATGTTTCTATGATATATTTTTGATGTATGGACTTCAATTTATGATTATTACAAGTTTCATTTTTATCACTTAAGCATTTGGAGCCATCTTTCTCAATTTTATTTTATTTGAAGGAGATTTAATGTTATTTCCCCCAAGGTCGAACTAGTGATTTTGTAGCTGTTTGGGAGAGGGTTATAACCATATTAATAAATTGAATAATTATGCACACAAGAAATTAATATTGTCCCTTAGACATCCTCTTCCTTTTTTTAGAAATTCGAGTGGGTTTGGGATCATTTGGAGAGTAATATTCAATATTTACCCTGGGGGGGGATTGGAACCCCAAATTACTAGTAAAACTCCCATCTTGGCCAGAAGTTTAAATAAGTTTGAAAAAGTATTTTGATGTTAATAAATAATCCCTGAACATCATAATCAAGTTCAAATATCATTCATACACCTTCACTGAATATTTGGAGGCATTTGGAGCCAATTGGAGACCTAGAGACCAATACTAGTCAAAGGGAAATTACTAGTAAAGTACCCTACATTGGCCATAATTGAAAGAGAATTTGCAGAAGTATTTTAAAGGTCCAAGAGTACCCCTGAAACACATATTTATGTTCTAACATCATCCATATACCTTCTCAAAATATTTTGGAGCATTTGGGGCAAATTGGAGACCTAGGCATCAAAACTAGTCAAAGGTCGAATTTGGGGAAAAAGAGAAAAATTAGTCATTTTAATAAAATTCTTAAAGAGGGACATTACAGTGGTATCAGAGCATGGTATTGGAACCTGATGTGGTATACCATTAATTAAGAATAGGAGTCAAAGAAATAAGCCACCACCCTTAGAAACTGAAACTGAAAGTACTTTGGTGAAAGGGAAGAAGTAGGAGAAGAAGTGCTTTCCTTGGTCACCATGAGTAAGGATGAGAAAGGAACCTTAGAGGATAATGAGGAGTTTATAAAATTATTGAAACCATCCTTTGAAGACATGAAAAAATAAATACTACAAGGGTTCGAATTGTTGGCTAGTCGATTTGAAAGCCAAGTGGCAAAAAGAAGGAGCAATGGTTCTCTTTTCAAGGAAAAGAAGGAAATGGATGAAATAATCTATGTTACAAAGGAGGAACCTCATGTAATGGTGGAACATGAGGTACATGTTGATATGCAGATGTTTGAATATGCTACACTCAAACAAGAATAAGAACAAGCACTTGTCTTTGTTCAGATGGATTATGAGTTGCCTCATGGAGAGAGTTGCAAAGCCTTGGAGGAGGCACATGATCTCACAATAGTTGGACCAGCCAATTATGGAGAAGATGAATTAAATATTTCGATGGGTAAGAGTTGTAAAGATTTAATATTGGTTCATAGTTCCTCACCCGTACTTCTTTTTCAGTCACATCAATTGGGGATGAAAATTGGGTGAAAGGTTTTTTTCTAATGGTGCCACATGAGGGGTATGAAAATCCTACCTCTCCTTTTGATGATGACATGAATATAGCACCTCATTATTTACATTTGAAACAGCATATTGTTTTACCTTATGATGATACATATCTTCATGGATGCACTTATGATGTTCACTTGAGTCACTTGAAGACTCACGATTTTCCTTGCTCCTTGCTTAGTTCCATTGATGTTGGAGGAACTTCATTAACTAATTGGATGAAAGAATATAGGGCTGATTGTTTTGATGCATCTTACATATTTTTGGAGCAGCATTATAGGACATGGGATACTCACCTATGTCATTGGATCATATTTGATTGTTCACTTGATGCTTGTATGCACTTGGAAAATGGTGGTCTACTTGCTTGGAGGTATAAGCACTTTCATGACTCTTTGATGAAGCATCTTCTTGATGAACATTTTCATTATGTTGTTATGTACTTTGATGATATATATTTTGTACTCATGATTTTTGGAAGGATGCATACAAGAAAATGGGATCCAGGAACAATTTTTCAGCATGAAAATTTGATATTGCTTAAGGGCAAGCAATCTTGGGTGGGGAGGACTGTAATGTCCCCATTCAAATAAATGAATAGTAGGACAATTCCATCAATCCTACTAGTTCCCTAGGTTGGATGGAGACATTGGGATTTTCAATAAGGGAGCTGTTAAATGATGTTTATACATTAGAATGGAATAAATATTTAATAAATGATCTAATTAAATAAATGCAAGATAAAATCAAAGTGGCAATTGATCATGAAGACACATGGACGTTGTGGTGCCCACACAAGCTAGAATTGATGTGCCAAATGGCATTATCCTCTTTCAATTTGGAATCCATGGGAAGGATAAGGTTCTTGGGATGAGTTAGAAGGATCATACACGTCATTTAGCATCATAGGTCGAATTTGGATGGAGTGGTAGCCTCCATGGAAGAGGAAGAGTCCAACTAGAGGTTTGTGGACACTTGGGCTAGATTCGCTAACTCCTATGACAACATTGGTGAAGAAGCTATGAAACCTATGACACAAATCAGACTTGAAGGCTGACATATGACATATTAGACATGTCAGGGATAAAAATAGACTCCAAGAGGGTGCTCAAGTGAGTTAGGGCAGCCAAATAGACACCAATTTGAATTTGGAGAAGGAGAGGGATAGAATTGGAAGGACAAGTGGCATACTTGGGAATCTCTTCCCAACTTGAGTTGGCATGACCTCTTGGGAGGAATTCGACCCATGGAGGACCTTAGAAGACTAAGGATGTTTATAAAATATATAAATGAAGTAAGAGAGGAGCTTTTGATCATTTGAGAAAATTGCATTTGTGTAGAGAGAGAGCTAGTGGATGACTAGTTTATTGCCTTAGCCAATTTCGAGGGTGAAAGATTCCCATCCAAGTGGGTGTTTGGAGAGGCCATTCAGGTCTTTTATGGAGCTTTAATGGAGTCTTTATTTTCAGTTGTAATCTACAGGGTAGCTCGTGTCTTCTTCTATTGCAGCTCATTCACTCAACAATCTCTAGTTTTCATTGCATATTCTTTCTCCTTGAGGGAGGGCGTTTTTGGTGAGCTCTTGTACTCTTTGGGAGAGATTATAATGATTAATCTCTATTGTAATATGATTAATATACTATTTTATTCATCTTCATAAAGTTTCAGGTATAAATACCAAGTGGTTATATGTAAAATTGATTATTAATGAGCAAATAGTGACCGCTCCCCCACTAGATTGATGTATGCCAATGTATTGATGATTATTTCGAATGGAAGAATGTTTATCTGATATATTTATGATGTATGGACTGAAATTGATGAGTATTACAAGTTTTATGTTCAACACTTAAGCATTTGGAGCCATCTTGCTCAGTTTTATTTTATTTGAAGGAGATTTAATGTTATTTCCCCCAAGGTCGAGCTAGTGATTTTGTAGCTATTTGAAAGAGGGTTATAACCAAATTAATAAATTGAATAATTATTCACACAAGACATTAATATTTTCCCTTAGAAATCATCTTCCTTTGTGTAAAATTAGTCACAGCAGATCTAATGAACAAGTAAATCAATCACAACAGATGAACATAGAAAATATGGTGTAAAACTATGCAAAACATGCATCAGTGCTCAATATCCCAATGAGGGTGAATAATTACAATACAATACAGTAACAATGACTGAGCAATTCGAATTGACTAAGGAGGTCATTCGAATTACTGAATGGTGTATCTTGGCTCCAACTAGGAGTCCTCATCATCAATCAGTGGTGGTCATCAATGCACAAGAACCAGTCATCCAGGTGTCAATCTGAGTTTAACTGAGTGTAACAAGTGTAACTGAAGTGTGTAGCACTGATATAGGGAAGGAGACTCAGTGGAGGGTGCATGGGAGGATTAACTGAAGTCAGAACAAGTCATCTAGTCAATCAAGAGGTCCAACGGAGTGAAACAGTCAGTCGGGAGTGAAACTAGCCTCAAATAAAGGAGAATCGGAGCTAACTGAGTGTAAACTGAGTGGGTAGGTGAAGAAGTGTGCCCTTCTCTGGAAGTAGGTGAGAAGTGAGCGCCTTCATGAGTAGGAGGGATAAAACTCTGATGGAAGGAACTCTCGGGTGCTAGAATGAAGTGGATAAGTGCTGTAGGCATCAACTTGGTGACTGAGATGCATGCAAACCCTAATTGCATGAAAGGTCCTAAAAATGATGATTTGGATATCCGAACACCCCCCCTCAAGCTAGACTATGATGTACAAAAAATAATGTAGGGCCCTGGTTACTAAGACCAAAGGTCACCCCAATACAATAATCCAAAAAAAATGCTGAAAATAAGCTAAGTGAGGAAAGAGGGAAAACCCAGTGGGAAGAAAGCCCCCCCTCAAGATAAAACATAATAATGGATCAATCTGTCTCCACCATGATGGAACTCACCCCCAACAGTGAACGGAGGTAAGAGAACTTCCTCTCAGTGAAGCTCTTGGTGAAGATGTCTACAATTTGCTCATCGATAGGACAATATTGCAGAATGATGGTGCGATCATGCACCAACTCTCGAATGTATTGCATATGAATCTCAATGTGTTTGGTCCTCTATCGCTGAACTGGATCTGTGGAGATCTTGATAGCAATTTTATTGTCACAAGAGAGGACAGTCAAAGTAGTGCCACCAAAACCAAACTCGGAAAGAATACCCTGCAACCAAATTGCCTAAATGCAGGCATTGACTGCCCCTTGATACTCTGCATCTGCTGAAGAAAGTGAAATGGCTGCCTGCTTTTTGCTTGACCAGCAAATAGGCCCATGTCCAATCATGAAAACATATCCGGAAGTGGACTTCCGATCTATGCTATTACTTTCCCAATCTAAATCAATAAAACCAATGAAATCTAGCTCAGAAGCTGCAGCATAATGTATGCCAAAATGTTTCGTACCTTGCACATACTACAAGATCCGCTTGGCTACCCGCCAATGAAGCTCATGGGGATGCTGCATATACCTTGATATGGCACTCACGACATAATATATATCAGGCCTAGAGTGTGTCAAGTATAGTAGTGAACTAATCAACTGTCAATACATAGTGCAATCTATAAGCGGTGTAGAATTTCCCTCCTCAAGACTGATTCCTGAGAGGAATGGGAATGGGGCTGTGTGAACTAATCAACTGTCAATACATAGTGCAATCTATAAGCGGTGTAGAATTTCCCTCCTCAAGACTGATTCCTGAGAGGAATGGGAATGGGGCTGCCTTGCATTCAGGCATATTAAACTTCAATAATAGGTCGGAAGCATATTTTTGTTGAGATATAGTGATCCCAACAAAATTTTGAGCTATCTCCTGTTGATGTATATGTAACTTTGGAATGTATTTCATATATATTTATTGTACCCTTATTAGAGATGTGTTATTCCTCTATAAGGAAGTGTCGTCATGTGGATTGACAAGTGTCGCAAGTGTGTGTACTTGCTGATGGGTTATTAAACCACCATGTGTGGGGACGACCTTGAAATATATATTATATTATGGATGTATCTAGATAGACAAGTCGGCCCCATAGTGTAACTAGGCAAACAGGTTAAGTATAAATAGAGATCGGGAGATCTCTATTTGGATAATTTTGGAAAGTCACACTTCTCTCACTCAGAAAGTGGTGCACTAGTGAGGAGGAAGATCATCTACTCTAGGAGACTATCTCAAGTGTATTTTGGTTGTACTTTGGTTGAGCCATTGCTCTCTCTATCTTTGAGGAAGTTGTGGGGTTTTTCACCTTAGGGTTTTCCCCACGGAAACTCTGTGTCTCTTGTCTCTCATGCTTTTGATTCTTGTGATGCTTGTCATGATTATTGTGATTGTTATGCATTGATATACTGTATATGTTATTCTCTTAGTAAAGATCCATGAGTATTGTGAATTAATGCTCAAAATTTAACATGGTATCAGAGCTAACCTGAGAAGAAGACATTTTGCAATGACGAAAACTTGAGTTTCTTGTTTGTTGGGTTTCTCTCCACAAATTTTGGAAAAGCAGCATAGTAGATTGACTCTACTCATCAAGGAGAATCTATCTGTCCAATCAGAATTCAATTCTGAGCATTTTCAGATTTGGCCCTACAAATTAGGGTTTCCACAAAAATAGGAATTTCTGGAATTTGAAGACATATATGGAAGCGCCTTGCAAAAATCAAATTTTAGAGCTTTGGATCGAGATTTTTGGCTGGGTAGATCGCCGGGAAACTCAAACCCTAATTCAGGGCTCTCCCTAGTGAACCCGGGAGGACAAAAAGGCAAATCTGAAGGGTAAAACTTTGTTGATCTCAAATTCTAAATGCACCAGGCTGATCAGCTCATCAAGGCGCATCTTTCTATCCTTTTAGAAAGTTGAAATTCACATTTTGAATTTTTAGGGTTTTTTCGACAAACCCTAATCCGAGACCAGATCCAATTTTCAGCATTTCAAGTGGTAAGACCTAAATATTTTCTATTTCCATTTGAAGTACTCTTTAAGATGTCTCACCACACCAAGCTTGAAGGGGCTGATAACTTCCAAGCTTGGAAGTATAGGATTGGGTTAATCTTGGAAGAGAATGAGTTGGACTCATATATAAAAGAAGACATCCCTATCCCATAGGATGAAGAGGCCAAGGTATTGCATAAGAAGAACTTGGTCAAGGAAAAGAGAATCATTGCTGATTCTATTAAAGACCATCTCATACCCCATGTGTCTTCTCTAAAGATACCCAAGGATATGTTTGACTCTTTGACCAAGCTATTTGAAGGGAAGAACATAAATCGGAAGATGACCCTGCGGAACCAATTGAAAGGAGAAAAGTTTCAGAATGGAGAAACCATTCAATCTTATTTTTCTAGGGTCTCCCAGATTGAGGAACAACTGGAAGCAGTAGATGAAATAGTGGAGAATGGTGAAGTTGTCATGACCACTCTGAATGGCCTACCTAGGTCATGGGACTCCTTTATTCAAGGAATCTGTGCAAGAAAGAAGTTGGTATCCTTCAACAGACTACGGGAAGAATGCTCACAAGAAGAAGCAAGGCTTGTGGCACGAGAAGAAAAGATGGGGATTGAAGATCAAGCTCTTGTAGCTCACACCAAAAGAAGCAAGCCCAAGAAGGAGCACTCTCGCTATAAGAGATCCTATCAAAAGAATAAGAAAGATCTAAGATGATTCACATGCAATGAGAAGGGTCACTTTGCTTCAGATTGTCCCAAGAACAAATGGGATAATAACAACAAATCCAGCAAGAAGAAGAAGGGCAGGAAAAGAAAGTTCCATGCTCATGTTGTCGAGGATGATGAACCTCCAAAGAAGAAGGCTAGGGCAGAAAGTGATGATAGTGACGATGACTCATCAAGTGAAGAAGAGTATGTTCTAATCTATGCTCTCACAAGTACTATCTCCCATGGTTGTAATGATTGGTTGATTGATAGTGGGGCTTCCAAACACATGACTGGGTTTAAGGAATCTTTTATGAATCTATCTGAACATGAATCACCCCATAAGGTGAAACTTGGGGATGATTATCAATACCCAATCAAAGGAAGCGTTGAAGCCTCCTACAACCTAGATTCTGGAAAATCTTTGAAGATGAAAGAAGTTCTTTATGTACCTGGGATCAAGAAGAACTTACTCTCCATCTCTGCTTTGGATGCAAAAGGTATGAGGGTTGCATTTGTGGATGACCAAGTCCTAATGTGGCCAAAGGGAAATACCATAGATGATGCAGTAGTGATTGGAGAGCAAGAGGGAGGTTTGTATAAATTGAAGGGACAACCTGAACATGCCATGGTGCATGAATCCATGGAACCAAGTGAACTTTGGCATAGAAGACTTTCTCATATGCACTATAGGGTACTTCCAATTGCAAGCAAGGCTATATAGGGTCTTCCTGAAATCAAGACCAAACATGAAGGTGTTTGCAAAGGATGTGCAAAAGGTAAGAATATTAAGAAGGCTTTCCCAAGCAGTGAAAGCAAGGCAAAAGATATCCTAGAAATCATCCACTCAGATGTATGTGGTCCTATGTCATCCAGTTCTCTTAGTGGGTATGTTTACTATGTCTCATTTATTGATGACTTCTCCAGTAAGACTTGGGTATACTTCTTGAAGAACAAAGATGAGGTGTTTGATAAGTTCAAGGAATTCAAAAACTTGATGGAGAATCAAACTGACAAGAAGATCAAAACATTCAGATCCGACAATGGTGGAGAATTCACCTCAGGTGACTTCAAGAAGATTTGTAGTGATTCAGGGATTAAGAGGGAGTTGACTGCTCCTTATAATCCTAGACAGAATGGAGTTGCAGAAAGGAAGAACATAACTATCATGGAAGCAGCAAGGGAAATGCTGCATGACCAGGAATTACCTATGCATCTATGGGCAGAAGCAGCTAGAACAGCTGTATATGTACAGAACAGAACACCCCACAAGATATTGGACAACAAGACACCAGAAGAGGTCTTTTCTGGTAAGAAACCTGAAGTCAGCCATCTCAGAATATTTGGTTGTCCAGTATACACTCATGTCCCAAAGGAAAAGAGGAATAAACTAGATCCTTCAGGAAAGAAGGGTATCTTTGTGGGATACAGTGAAAGCTCGAAGGCTTACATAATATACTTTCCAGGGTTCAAGAAGATTGATGTCAGCAGGGATGTAACATTTGATGAAAACTCAGCATTCATCAAATCAAGGAAGGCACCTATCAAAGTTTATGAAGAACCTAAGGAAACTAGATTTCAAGACACTACCATGACTGAAGCAGTTCCAGAAGTTGTTCATGAGTTTGAAGATCCGCAAGAACCTGTAGATCCACCCCATGAGGATAACTCTCACAAGAGGAAACCTACATGGGCTAGAGAGCTCATTCAAGATGTAAAAAGATTTGGCATTCCAGAAGAAGAAAACAGAGCAAAGAAGAGAACCAGATCACATACCAGCTATGTTGCTTTACTCTGTGACATTATGAACAAAGAGCCTTCTAGTTTGTTATACCTCCATATTTCACAGTGTCGCATCTTCACCGCAAAAAGAGTTGACGACACTTCCCCTACTGCTTAAAACACCCAAAAGAGAAAAATGATGAGAGATCCTTGGAGACAAACCTATTCTGTCAAGAATCAACCCAACTGAGACTTCATATACCTACACTACCGTGCCTTGCTCCAGCTTAGGTACGCGGTATTCAACACTACCACGCTATGCTCTTTCTGTGCCACGCGATACTACCACGTTATGCTCTGTTTGAGAGGCGCGATACTCCATTTTTAGCCTTTTTTCCATGGCTTGTGGGATCTTGATCTTCGAGATATTTTTGAGGATTGGTGTCCCTGATTCGATTCCAACTCACTTTCTGTGATTAGTAGGTCTGATCCACTAAACTCTCCCAAAATCCACCCTTCTCTCTTGTTGGTTAACCCTACTACACACTATAAGAGAGAGACATTCCATGAGCAAAAGGGAGGACTCTTGGAGACATCAAACTTATGATCTTGAATCTTTTTGGAGATAGCTAGAGGAGGAAGCACTTGGAGCTGGGAGTTGGCTTGGATATCAAGCAACCATTGTAAGTGACTTCAAGTTGGTAATGAAACATAACTTGTCTTGTTTCCCAAATCACATGTGTTGATTTTGTTTCAATTATATGATTTGTATCTGTTATAGATTTAGATCCTAACTCATATTTAAAGTTGCTAGAGAATCGTATATGCTTGTGTCTTGGTTTCATTTTGACAGGTTCATTTGCGAGGACTTGGAAATTGGAGCAACCATAAAGACAAGCAATTGGATTGAAGGTCAGTTAGATCTCTTCTGTTTCTTCCAGCAGTTTAATCTTGAAATGTCTGTTTAGATCTAGGAATTCAAGGTAGCATTTGTTAATTTTTGTCTTAGTTTAAAGTCAGTTAAAGTCTACTTTAATCTAAGAGAATTTCTACCTATCCGTAGGGAGAAAATTCTACAACAAGAATGGCGACTCCACTGGTTTGAACCCCATTTGATTGATTGATCTGACTTTCAGTCATTTTTTATTATGATTCTTCTTTCTCTTCAAACCAGGATTGAATTTTGGTCTCCAACCTTTATTCTTCCCTCCTCTCTACATTTTTGCTCCCTCTGTGATCAGTGAGTCCTCTGGGTCTGCAGCAACCCTGAAAAATTTGATCTTCTTTTCAAAAGTTGTGTTTTTCCATCCTTTGCAATAGTACCGCACCCAAAGCACTCTCTACAGCGCAGTAGTACCACGTACCCAACACTTTTACCAGACTGGTAGTGTACCAGTACCGCGCTCTAGTCTGTTCCTTCCATGTGGTAGTGTCTGCATATTTTCAATTTTTTCTTTCTTGCTTGGTTTCCTGAGTCATTTTTTATTTTCTCTTCTTTAGTTGGTGTTTTTTGTTGCCTATTACTATCATGTTCATTACACAGTCTTTGTGGTGTGTTTATTTCCCTTGTGAGCTTGATTATCTTATGAGTTAGTGGCATTATTTTCACATTGGGTCACCCCTTCAGTCTGATTGCATTAGCTTGATCTTATCATCACAACCAAACCATTACTACTGTTCTTTTTACTAGATCGTGTATCTTTCATAATCACATTGTTTCCATTATTATCATTAAAATCTACATTGAAAATTATCATTGGAGAACATTTGTGTTGTTTGGATTGAAATGGTCTAGCAGTATTATTGTGCATTAGGAAGTGAACCATTTAAATTTGCCACAGAAATTCTCATTTTTTGAAGCATCCTAGTTGCAAGATTAGTGAATTGGAAAGAAGTGTTTACTTCAGTTTGGCTCTATTTACAAAAAGAAAACAAAAAAAAATTGTTTTTGGTTTCTAATTGCTTATGAAAGTTTCATGCATTTATGATCAAAGAACTGTCTCTCTTCCATAGCTAGTTTTCATCAAATACAAGGCTTATTTCGATTCATTCTCACTTGCATGGTTTGGGTCGTCACAACACCACCAAGTTTCACGTCCATTTACCCGATTGAGTAATACAACCACTAAAATTAATCTCCCTAACTAAACCAACATTAACCTCACTTGAGGAAATCAAAAGAATTTGGTAGTTAGGTAGGACACCGGGGATAGGCATCAAAAGAATTCCCCCTTGTCATTTTCATCTGAGACATAGTTGTTGCCCTCTAGGGAACTAAAATCCTCTAGTATTTATTGACATGGACACAACCAGTTTATGGAGGGGCCTCCTGACTGTTTTTAACTTTCAGGGGTTAAACCGCTGCGAGATTGAGAATCGGACGGACTCTATGGAATGCCACACTCCACTTAGCCCTAAGGCAACATCGATCATTGTCTTCCTTGTAATTCATAGTAATGCAAGGGTGATAAGGCAGAAGTGCCGAAAACCTTTTCCAACGTGTCATGAATGAGGTAGCTTAGCGACTTTTCTACTAAATCTCTTTTACCCAGGATCCCTTTCGGTAGAGGGATATCCTTCTCATATTGGTCTCTCACGTTGTATTGTTCGACTTGGATTTCATCACCTTGTGAAGGATACAACTTGTTGAGGTCTCCAGCTCTTAGTCAGGAGTTTGCTTGTTATCTCATCTTTATAGAGGGTCATTTTTCTTTTTAGTGACTGCTTGTTGGCATTCTGGCCATTATTTTTCTCGGCTCACTTACTGAGACATTGGTCTCAGTATAGATTTTAGAGCTTTATTTTTTGGCCTGTGAGCCTTGATTTTTCTAGCTCCTCTTTTGCACACTCGGCTGCATTAGATTTTTTGAGTTCTTTGTTATGAGACTGCCCCCGGATTTCATATTCCTGCCATTATGTCAGAACCACCACGGAGATCACGATGAGTACAGGGAAAAATCCCTCCACCACCACCATCACCACGGACCTCCAGTCCACCTACATCACGTATTCTCGCTCCTCCTGTCCGTGATGCTGGTCGAGGGAACATTCCACCGCCGATACGTACTACATCTTCAGTTCCATCTGTAACTGTTACTCATAGCACAGTCTCAGAACCTCTTGCAGTTTCTGCAACCACTAGTATATCTGAGATTCCCACTGTCACTTCACCCACTGTTATTCTAGATATATCTGCCACAGTGGACAACATTACAGCGGCTGAATCTAGTACAACCCAAAATACTAGACCAAAAGCCATCCTCCTACCTAATGTCAACACCTCCCTTCCACTAGAAACTTTCCACGATGACACAAACGAATCTGTTGGCACCACCGAAGGATCCGACCAGGATATATCTGGTTTGATTTCAGTCCCGGGCGGGTACGTCGAAATTATTGAAGACACTCAACTTCCTGATACACCTTTTGAAACTGACTATGGCTTTATCACTTCCCAGGCGGAGCTTCCAACTGTTATCACCGCGCCATCCAGTGTTCATCCACAAGAAAACCAATTCTTCCAGCAATGTACCTCGTACCATATCTCTCCCCAACCTCCCTCCGGGACATGAGATCATGGCCTCCATTTAGTCTAGTATGGTTAGTCTAGCAAATTCCCCGTTAGCATCGGCACAATTTAAATGTGACACAAATAAAATGCTCTCGACGGCTTCCAGATATCCCCCTGTTACTCGTCCTCCTGACTATCAGGATCCCAACATCCCATCTAGCACAGAGTTTCATCACTCCTATGCAGACAGCTCCGGACCTTCAGACGTTACTATACCTATGTTCCCGCTGAAACCCGAAAATCCTTTTCAGGACATGAACTCGGACCCAGTCTTCGATGGTCCTCCTATCGTTGAACATGCTATGGACGATATCCCCGATACCCCTCAGTTAAATTCCCCACATTTTCTGCCATCACCCATGTTTGGCGCACATTCTATGAGGGATAACCCAGTTTTTTCTCTGTCCTCCCCTGTCAGATATGGAAGACCCCCTCCACAAATCAGCACTTTTGGCGCCGTTGACCAATTGACACTATCTTATTTGGCTAGTGTCGGAAGAACACCAAGTCATACTGCTGGATCATCCATTTTGACCAGAGGTTCACCTTTGGCCACTATCTACACTATCTCAGGAGGTGGACAACCGACTGCCGTGATCCCCAACTCCAACAACCAAACTCCTCCTGGTGGGCCATCAACCCAACCAGCTGGAGGACAATCCTTTGTTGGGAACCCCGTTCCTAGTCAACAACCTCCTCCTATAAGGCCATCCAACCCATCTGCTGGAGGGCAACCCATCAGCTCCATCCAACAACCCTCCCAACCAGCAGCATCTGCTCAGTACGGTATGTACAACACACCTGGCAGCGGACAACCTTATACCGGTTTTCCAACCGGGTGTCATCTTCAACATCCCTCGTCAGGTACACTTCCTTCTTGGGAACCTCAAATCCCACAGAGTGGGGGGTACTCATTATTTGGAAACTAGAACCCAGCTGGGGGGAAATCTCAGATTCCCCCCAACTTGAACTCCGGCTTCCCTTATCCTTTGGCTGCTACAACTCCATGGAACCCATCCCTTCAATTTCCACATGTTCCTCAAGGAGGAACAAACCTTCCATGGACACCACTGTCGCAGCCACCCCCCGACCCTGCTATGGGAAACCCTCCACTTACTCAATATAGTGGCAACATTCCTGGAACACAGCAACTCCAGGGAACTTTTCCCCAATCAGGAGCAGAAACCGTTCCCGAGTTACAACAACCCCAAGGTACCATACCCACCATCCCCACTCAGTAGAACATCCACCAACCGGTTACCAACACTCAACCGGTTAATCAAATGGCCTACTACCCACAGAACTTCTAGCAGTACCCCGCGGGAAACACATATGTGTATAACATGCAAAAGTATACTATGCAGGGCCCCCCAGGTTTCTCTGCACCATATGGTTATTACTCATACCCGCAGACTAATCGTCAACTTCCCTTTTTGGCCACGCTAGACTTACCTGATTTGTCGAGGCTCATTAACGATCCCATATGGCATGAACCTCACTGGCCACCCATTCTAGCCAAACTTCCATCGGACATTCCTAAGTTCGATGCTAAGCGCGGGGAAGACCCCAAGAACCACGTAATGACCTTCCATCTTTGGTGTTCATCCAACTCCTTGATGGACGATTCCATTCGACTACCGCTCTTCCAGTGTACACTTACTGGCACGGCAGCAAAATGGTACATCGAGCTGCCACAACACTCTTTCCACGATTTCAACACCTTAGCTATGCAGTTTCTGACCCATTTCCAGCTCCCCATCCAATATGAGACTGGAACAGAACTGTTAACCTCACTGCGTCAAACCACTTCTACGCACATTTCGGATCACATCCATGAGTGGCGTCAACGCCGTAGGCTAATCAAGGCACCCATTCTGGATCATCTACTTGCTGATTGGTTCACAAAGTCATTTTTGCCTCCCATAGCTAGGGATATCGATATGCGCCGGCCGGTCACAGAAGAACAAGCCATCTCGGCAGCTCAGTACATGGATTTGGTATACACCCAATCCGACACTTTACACGAACTTCTTCCCCATGCCGCCCACGTTACCACTGATCCAACGAAACTTGCCACTGAACCCCCCATCGATGGTATTGTTGGTTCAGTCAAGGCCCAGCCTACTACCAACTCGACGGGGCAACAAGCTTCTGCTTCCCCCGCTCTATCTCAGGATGATCCAAAAGCTACTACTTCTCCTGCTATCTCCGCCGAAATGAACGTAGTTCAATCTACGTCACAACCATACGGAGGAAAGAAGAAGAACAATCGTGGTAAATCCAAGAAGAACTAGCAGGAGAATCCCAAGCCACAACCCACCCACAACGACCCGAAACCACGTCGAAAGGCTAAGTTTCCCTGCCTAATTTGTCAAGATGATCACTACACGCGTGACTGTCCCTACAAGGATGAAGTCAACAAATTAGTTAAAGGATCCTCTCACCCGGCAATGTTAACTGACCCTTTCCCTCAGCAGCAACAGTAGACGGTTACCCAAGAAACCCCACAGGGGGGCAACTCGAGCAACCCAACTCGCAGAGAGACGTCCACAAATCTTGAGATCTTGATGACCAGTAATGAGGAGATTCATATAACCACTCGTTCAAAGACATATGAGAACCCTCCAAGTTTAAACAAACAGTCAGAGATAGCCAAAGGCAAATCTCCTGTTGAAGATCCGACTCCTACCCGTCCCCCTACCGGCCATCTCCATATCGAGAGACCACTTACGAACACAGTGCTACGCCCACCCAAGGGAACCATATGAAAGGCGACATTTAATCCCAATGCGCGAGCTGCCTAAAACTACAACATTGTTGAGGATTTAGCTCAAGCACCTTGCGCCATGTCGACTCTCGAGGTTCTTCAACACTGCCCTACGCAGCGTAGAACCTTGCTTTCAACACTGGGGGCAATGGATCCAGATACTTCAAATACTATCATGTTTAACTTGGAGCATGCCAAACCTCGGCTATCTCACCAGTTAGCCTTCCAGGTTCATACAAAAATCCATGGAAATAGCATCCATCGCACTGTTTTAGATGAAGGTGCCTCCACATCGATCATGTCTTTGAATTGTTGGAGAGCCTTAGGCTTACCTGAAGTCACGACATCTCCCACTACTCTCAGGGCATTTGATGGACACGATTTTCAACCTTATGGACTCATTCCTTCAATTGGTGTTGAACTGGGGGGAAAAATAGTGTTCGTACACATTGAAGTCGTGTATGCACCATTACATTACAATCTTCTACTTGGTCGGAACTAGTTTTACGCCATGACCGCCATAGCATCTACTATCTTCCGGATTGTGCAATTTCCTTATGAAGGGAAAATTGTCACCATAGATCAGCTTGATTACTGTATCCCATATTCTCATCCGAACTCCGCCAACACCGTCCCATTATTGGATCAACCTCGGTACCGGTTCCAAGACGTCAGCGTTGGTCTTATGAAGGATTCTTCCCTTATTGGATTTTTTCCAGAGCTGGGGCCCCATGTTCAACCAGTCAACATGATTTCATCAAATGTCACCCCTTCTAATGATTCATGGGTGATTCCGAGTCCCGCTGAGATTGAAAACTATGGCAACTCCATCCCTTTGAATAGAAACCTCGCAGCGTACGAAGCGATCCAATCAACCACCGATTGGGTCGACTGTTCTACCCATCACACCATGGCACAGCTCTCGTCTGAGACTCATTTACCCCCACCACTTATCGATCCTCTCAATTTGATTTTCCCCACTGACAAATCAATTATGGAGGTTATGTGCGGTGATGAGCCACCATGGGGAAATTTTCACCATCGATCTTCATTCCCCACCATTCAGACGCTTGAGCCCGATACAAAACCTAGTACTTCACTTGGAATGGTTTAAACCAAGTTCCCCATTTCCCTCGATGAAGTATTTTCCAAAGGAAACTTGGCTAACCTTATGGCAACCACTCCCATAGATATTTCAGTGAAGCCTGGTATCGTGGAAAACATACATATTGGCAAAACATGTACTCCCCTCGAAATGGAGTTCTACACTGCCTACTTCAAAACCTTCCACGATGTTTTTGCTTGGAGTTATGAATAAAAGCTAGGAATAGATCCCTCGATTGTGGTCCATGAAATTCCAACCTTCCCTGGCACCCGACCTATTCGGCACAAACTTCGACCCGTCCATCCTCGTAAGGTAGCCGCTATTAAAGTAGAAGTTGAAAAAAAATTGCGTGTTGGTTTTATCTATCCTGTCCCATTGACAGAATGGGTATCTAACATCATTCTCGTAGCCAAGAAACAGGGAACGAGTAGAGTCTGTGTCGATTACCGCGACTTGAATAAAGCTTGTCCAAAGGACAACTACCCAACTTCGTTCATCGACCAGATCATCGATAACTGTGCCGGCAGCGTCATATTTTCATTTATGGATGGCTTTTTTGGCTATAATCAGATCGATATCCTCCCAGCCGACCAGCATAAAACAACCTTTATCTACCCTTGGGGGATTTTTGCATATCGAAAGTTACCTTTTGGCCTTAAAAATGCTGGAGCAACTTTCCAATGTGCGATGTCATACGCATTTCACGATATCAAACATATTGTAGAACCATATCTTGATGATCTTCCCGCTCATTCTCAGACCCAGGATGACCATCCTGATCACTTAGGTGCCATTTTCGAAAGGTGCCGTCGCTACAATATCTGTTTGAATCCACATAAGTGCGTCTTTTGCGTGGAAGCCGGAAAACTTTTGGGATTCATAATCTCCAAAAGCGGGATACGCTTAGATCTTGTGAAGGTAGAAGCTATCTTAGCCCTGCCTTCCCCCACAAACATTCCAGAACTTTAAAGTTTGCAAGGGCATGCAAACTTTCTACGCCATTTCATCTGTAATCTTTCTGAGATAACAAAAGGCTATATGAGGCTTCTCAAGAAGAACACTCCCTTCAACTGGGATGACGAAGCCCAACGTTCTTTTGACAATCTAAAGGCGACCTTAACTAAAGATCCTATGATCCAACCCCCCGATTACACACGGGATTACATTCTTTATCTCACAGCTTTGACTTCCACCATCGGTATGGTACTAGTCCAGGAAGACCATAACGGCATAGAACATGTGCTATACTATCTCAGTAAGAGTCTTCTCAACTCCGAAACTCGTTATTCACATGTTGAAAAACTCACTCTGGCAATAGTTTTCGCTGTCCAGAGATTCCGTCATTACATTCTACTCCGCCAGACCATTGTTATAGCTGATTTCAATCCAATGTATTATATCCTCACACGTCAAGTGCTTGGGGGAAAATATTCTCGTTGGATCGTCATCCTTCAAGAGTTTGACTTGGAATTTGTCAAAGCCAAGTCCAAGAAGTATTTGGTCTTTGCTGAGTTGATTTGTAACTTGCCCCGTGCTACCGAGCAATCCGAGCCCATCGATTTTCTTCCTGATGAATCGTTGTTCCTCATTAGCACGTCTGATCCATGGTACGAGGATATTTTATTATATCTCCAAGCCCAATGTTTCTGCCCCTACCTCACTCGCGATGAATGTCGACGCATCCGACATCACGCCAAGTACTACCTCATAGTCAACGATACCCTCTATTGACATGGTGTCAAGACTGTCCTTTGACGCTGTTTGACTCTGGATGAGGTGGAATGTGTTCTTAATGACTTCCACGCTGGAGCATGTGGTGGTCATCTCTCTGGGATGGCTACGGCCCAGAAAATACTGCGAGTAGGATATTTTTGGCCCTCGATTTTCAAAGACTGCATTGAAACGGTCAAGAAATGTCCACCATGTCAATTCTTTCATAATAAAACACGCTCGCACCCTGCTCCACTCCATCCTGTTATTGCCGTCGGCCCCTTTTCCAAATGGGGCATAGTTTTCATGCATTGTAAGCCCACTTCAGCCGGGGGGCATAGATATGTTATAGTAGCTATTGACTATTTCACAAAATGGGCTGAAGCGATGCCTACTTATGCTGAGGACGGCAAAATAGTAGCACAATTCATATTCAATCACATTATAGCTAGATTTGGTGTCCCGCAATCCATTATGACCGATCATGGCTCCCACTTCAGGAACCATATGATTGAGGAACTAAGTTCCAAGTTGGGTTTTCGCCATGAAAACTCAACCCCATACTACCCACAAGCTAATGGCCAAGTTGAAGCCATTAACAAAGTTCTGAAACAAATGATTCAACGTATTGTGGGTACTCATAAATCCAACTAGCACTCAACTCTATTTTCAGCACTATGGGCATACCGAACCTCAGTAAAAAGTGCTACTGGGTTTACACCATTTCAACTGGTGTATGGCCTGGAATCCATTTTACCGATTGAATGTGAAATTCCATCACTTAAGATAGCCATAGAGCTACTTCCCCACACCACTTCTAAAGAGGAATGATTTCTATACCTAGCCAAGCTAGATGAAACCCGCCGCGGCGTTGCTTTAGCCAATGAAGCTCATAAAAAACGCATCAAAGCTCAGTATGACAAATCCGTTCAACCTCAGATTTTCAATGAAGATGACCTCGTACTCACATATGATCAAATGCATGATAAACTCGGAAAAGGAAAACTAGAATCTATGTGGTATGGCCCCTTTGTTGTAAAACGTGTCTTGGAGAAAGGAGCCTATGAACTCGTCGATTGTGATGGCACACCATTGGCACGGCCCCGCAATGGGCTATACCTCAAACGCTTCTATGTGTAAGGTTATCCTACGCGAGATACTTTTTGTACATAATGTACCTAGCTTGTTTTCACTCATCTTTTTGGTGTGTGCACGGACCTCATGTATCCATTCATACCTTGACTTGTGATTTTGTGCGCAGATGTCTGCCTACTTTGGATTCGTCGACGGTGCAAGCCGGCATACCCGGAACCTCGCTTCTACAGCATGGGTAATCTATTCTCCCATTGGTGAGTTACTATCTTTAGGAGCCAATTGTTTGGGCCCTGCAACCAACAATATCGCAGAGTACCATGCAGTCATCGGACTCTTGACGGAGGTTGCTTCCCTTGGAATTGACTCCCTATTAGTCTTTTTAGACTCCCAACTCGTGGTTTCTCATCTGAATCATGTTTACACAGTTCGCGATCCCATCTTACTTCGTTTATTTCGGAGGGTACGCCTCTTGGAACGATCTTTTAATTTCATTTCATATCAACATGTACCAAGGGAATTCAATTGTATAGCTGATTCATTAGCTAATTACATTTTGGATTGGCATCTTTCCCATACATAAAAACACATCACAAAATAAACACACAAGTCATTGTAAATAAATAGGTCATAAAAGTAGGTCCATATATATATCACTGTATATAAAAGTGTTTTTTCAAATACATAAAGTTTGTGTTTTAAAGACAAAATTTGGGACCCAATCCCATACAAAAATTTGGCTCTCAAAGCCTACATATCGTATACATGCCGCAAAAAGATAAAAGATACCATCTAAGGAGATCTGGGGGATCTATCATGTTCCTCATCAGATTCCTCACGCTGCTGGTGATAACACACTATAGCTCGAATCACCCTACGGAAGAGTCCGCCAATACTCCTAGGCACACCTACGGTATGCCGCTGGAGATGCAAAGGGATGTCGTCCACCCTCATAGCGGGGATACCGTGGGTTAAACCCTGTAGGTTCCTCTCTATCTCTTGGACCCCTCTTGCCTCATCCTCGTCTTCTTCCTCGACTGGAGCGGCTTGGTGATCAACACCACCTCGGCATAATGGCGAGTACCCTGCCGGTCTCTGTGGTCCACGATCTGCGACATGCACACGTACATATATTAAAGTCTTTTACACATTCTAAAAAACCATAAAAATTATATATTCAAAAAAAAAAAAAACATTTATGAAGGTCATACCTAAATTGTCCCAATCCTCATCTTCCGGCAGTGCCAAGTCTATGTCCTCGTGGAAGTCCACCCCTGCATAGGGGTAGTCATCGATCATCACAATCTATTCCTCGAGCCACGAGAAGAAATTATCGTCAAAAGCCAAACGCTGCGGTCCCCCAAGTCGTCCTGTGTATTCACTCCATCGAGCCATCCATGGCTCGATGGGTGGACGAGGGGGCATGGCTATCTGTGGGCACAACAATGGCACCCTCGCCAAAAAGAAGGTGACTAAGATGCTCCCATACCCAAATTGAGAATTCTCTCCAAGCCTGCACTTGTTCACTTGCTCTTTGAGGTTGGTCAATACTACCTCACACCAGTTGAATACTGTTCCTGCCATGCAATCCACTGCAAGATTCATCTGTGTACAGGACGCCTGATGGGGACCCGTGCTCCCTACTGCACGTGTGATGGTGAACAACATGGTTTTTAAAGGAAGTTCTACAATGTCTTTGATGACCACCTTGCCGCTTTTCTTCCCCGAACTTTGACGTCAATAACGAGCAATTAAAGCATCCGTGCTCGCCTCCGAGGCTGTGAACCCAGTAAAACTCACCCGGGCTCCTCTTTTTGAGAAGCCCGTGAGGAAATAAATATCCTCGAGTTCAATCTCGAGGGTGTTTTCTCCCACTCGGAAAGCCTGAATGTCGGAGTCCCACATTTGAATAATGTGGGTGAGAAGTTTTTCTTGCTTACGAATACCTTTGGTCTTGAAGAATTTCAACAAACTACATTCCCGCAACGCAGTCAAGGTCTCTTGGTCATCTTCGGCCAACAAATCATCCGCTTCATGCTCTCTTTCTTTCCATTGGACCATTTTGCTCCAAACAAGTTGCAGACACCTGCAAAGGGTCATAGGAAACATTTAGTAATCATTTAACAACTTGATCTCAGCTAAAAATTTGAGAAAAAATAATTTTTTTCATCTTAAAATTCTCCACTATCTCGCCTGGGGGAAATTTGACTACGGGGTACTACACAGTACCATGCCCAGGTTTAACCTTACAGCGCGGTACTGTTGCACAGTACCGCGCTTCCCGATATAGCGCCTGCGCGGTACTGTGAAAGGCGGAAATTTCCCAATAGGGCTCGCCCAAAAAATTGTTTTTCCCTACTGAAATCAAGTTATTCATACATGAAATGAAAGAGGGGCTTGAAAGCTCTTACCTGGCGCAAACGGCTGTTGAAACGGTGCTTCGGATCTCCAAATATGAACTCTTGAAGTTTTTGCTCCTCAATGGGTAAAATCTCCTCTTTTGGCAAATGCACAAGTGAAATGGTAACTTTCCATATTTACCCATCCTTTATATAACTTTTTCACTTATTTTTTACTCATTATTTTATCTAGTTAAAATAAAATCCATTTCACATTACTAATATCTGGTTTCATGAGCATTTGTTGACAGGATCTCCTTTAAAAAAATATTCACATTGGCGTTCATTTATTGTTTGACCTTCATTTTGAGCCTACTTTATCTTTTTCGTGCTCTGGATTAAAACTTGAAAAAGATTCCAAGCGCTTTTACACTCGTGTCGTGCTTTTCAAGCTTAAGTAAATGGTGTCAAGCTTAGTCCGCTTTACTCATGCTCATTAAACGATGAGGAAAGTATTATCTTGGTTGTATTTTATTCTTTTTTCGGACCAGAATAATTAAAAATTACGAAAAAGACCATTGGAGTCCATAGTTAAGCTCTTTTCAGACTCCCTAAAATTGAAAAGATTGCCAAGTGATCTTGACTCTTTCACACTTTTAAAAGTATTTGAAAGGTCGTCTATTCGGTGATAGGTTACCCCTTTTTCGGCCCGTCTAGACTATTTACGAGAAAGGTATACCTCGGTCAATTTTTGGCTGGGAGAGTTCTGTCAGGAATTGTTTTACACTTTTTCGGGATCGAGGGACTAAATTTATGAAAAAGTACACTTTGGAGCCTCCTTTAATTTTTTCAGGCTCTCTAAATGTGAAAAACTACCGAGTTTTCCTTCCTTGGACTCGTTAAAATTTAACATCGAAGGACCCACTTTGGGACGAACCCCTCCTTTCTCAGGTTTGTAAAACGTGTGAGATTGGACTCATCTATGAGATGAGCTATACCGAGCATCTGTTATCCTCTTCAAGCTCGAAAAACAACAAAGAGGTACTCGTTTATCATGTCGGGGGAATATGGGAAACAAGTCAAGTTTGTTTTGGCAGCTTGTTAGTCATTACCTTTGAACATGGCATGTGTCTGTCCCTTGTCTATTTTGGGTATCTATTTTTCGCTGAGTTATGGTCATCATCCTAAGTCGTCTCTCTGGCCATGAGCCTACTCGTTCGGTGTCTATCCTCTACTATCAATAATCCCTGCTGCCAAGTCCTGTTACATGCCATTACATGTTCAAAGGGTTGCATTGTTCAGAGTCATTCATTGTGTCCGACCTCCGCTATGTCAGTACATGCTCCATTGTTTCATCACCTTATACTATCTTTCGTTCAGATTTCGTGTCGATGATGTGGGAATCATTATGGCCCACCTTCGACGAGTCTATTCCCGTCGAAGCCAAATCACTATCCGGGAATTGGACTTAGGGATCAACCATTAGTATCTTGGTACCTGCATGCCTCAATGGCAGGTTTCCTCGTGTTCGACAGTAGGTTTACATCATTGACCTCTGATTGAACGATCTCTTGAATGCTTGACATCAACCCATCTATTCGCATTTCGTTGAGATGTACTACAGATACCTTGGGGATCATCGTCATCATTGGTGATTTCCCTCGCATTTGTTAACGGTTTACATCATTGACCGGTAATCAAATGGTTTCTACCATGTTCGACTTCAACACTTTGTAATCACATGGCTAGATTCGTATCATTTGCGATTGGATAGAAGACCCTGGGTGCACCTTTGTATCTTGATTGCGTCCAGGTTGTGATGGAGATGTCCTTTGTATTGTCACACAGATCCAATTTTTGTATTGGTCGTGGCTGTGTCATTACTGTCTCATGGATCTACGCTTGTTCATAGTAGCCATGATTTGTCTACAGTCTATATCTTCTCAGTACTCATGGATCTGTAATGTATTGGTCGGCAGCCATGCTTTGAGTCAATTGTTTCCGAGCATGGGGATGCCCGCCTCGGTGGTATATCTAACATTTTGTTTCTGTTTCAACTCCTTGTCGCTCTCCTCGATGCTATCTCCACACAGTATTTGTAAAGTCTTTCGGCCATCAGTCCCTTCTGACCTCACACTTTAGGGGGCATCTGTTATCCTCCATATTTCACAGTGTCGCATCTTCACCACAAAAGAGTTGACGACACTTCCCCTACTGCTTAAAACACCCAGAAGAGAAAAATGATGAGTGATCCTTGGAGACAAACCTATTCTGTCAAGAATCAACCCAGCTGAGACTTCATATACCTACACTACCGCGCCTTGCTCCAGCTTAGGTACGCGGTAGTCAACACTACCGCGCTATGCTCTTTCTGTGCCACGCGGTACTACCACGTTATGCTCTGTTTGAGAGGCGCGGTACTCCAATTTTAGCCTTTTTTCCATGGCTTATGGGATCTTGATCTTCGAGAGATTTTTGAGGATTGGTGTCCCTGATTCGATCCTAACTCACTTTCTGTGATTAGTAGGCCCGATCCACTAAACTCTCCCAAGATCCACCCTTCTCTCTTTTTGGTTAACCCTACTACACACTATAAGAGAGAGACATTCCATGAGCAAAAGGGAGGACTCTTGGAGACATCAAACTTATGATCTTGAATCTTTGTGGAGATAGCTAGAGGAGGAAGCACTTGGAGCTAGGAGTTGGCTTGGATATCAAACAACCATTGTAAGTGACTTCAAGTTGGTAATGGAACATAACTTGTCTTGTTTCCCAAATCACATGTGTTGATTTTGTTTCAATTATATGATTTGTATCTGTTATAGATTTAGATCCTAACTCATATTTCAAGTTGCTAGAGAATTGTATATGCTTGTGTCTTGGTTTCATTTTGACAGGTTCATTCGCGAGGACTTGGAAATTGGAGCAACCATAAAGACAAGCAATTGGATTGAAGGTCAGTTAGATCTCTTCTGTTTCTTCCAGTAGTTTAATCTTGAAATGTCTATTTAGATCTAGGAATTCAAGGTAGCATTTGTTAAGTTTTGTCTTAGTTTAGAGTCAGTTAAAGTCTACTTTAATCTAAGAGAATTTCTACCTATCCGTAGGGAGAAAATTCTACAACACAGTTATGAAGAAGCAACAGAAAAGAAAGAATGGAAGGATGCCATGGTTGAGGAATACCAATCAATAATGAAGAATGATGTTTGGGATGTTGTCCCAAGACCTAAAGAGAAGTCTGTTGCGACTTCCAAAAGGATCTACAAAATCAAGCATGCTGCAGATGGCAGTGTAAAGAAATACAAGGCAAGAATCGTAGCTAGTGGATTCTCTTAGAAATAGGGAATAGATTATGAAGAAACTTTTGCACCTGTAGCCAGGTATACTTCCATCAGAACAGTACTTTCCCTGGCTGCAGCAATGAAATGGAAAATACACCATATGGATGTCAAGATTGCTTTCTTGAATGGTGTAGTTGAAGAGGAAGTATATGTGGAGCAGCCACTCGGTTTTGAAATACATGACAGGGAGTCATATGTGTGCAGATTGAAGAAAGCCTTGTATGGCTTGAAACAAGCTCCCAGAACCTGGTATGGTAGGATGGACAGTTTCCTATCTAGTTTGGGCTTTACCAAGAGTAAAGTGGATTCCAACCTTTACTACAAGGTTGAGGAAGGGAATCCTGTGATTCTACTCTTGTATGTAGATGACTTATTTGTAACAGGAGATGACAGATTGATTGCAGATACTAAGAGGAAGCTTGCTGCCGAGTTCGATATGAAAGCTTTGGGAATGATGCATTATTTCCTAGGTATGGAGGTGTGGTAGAGTGCAGGTGGGATCTTCCTTGGTCAAGGAAAGTACACAGTAGATATCCTAAAGAGATTCGGGATGATGGATTGCAAGGCCATGGCCACACCTATGGCATCGAATCTGAAGCTTCTATGTGATGCTTCATCTGAGTCAGTTGATGTCTCTATGTATCGTCAGATGATTGGGTCCTTGATGTACCTGATGAACACGAGACCAGATATTTGCTTTGTTGAGAACACATTGAGTCAGTTCCTGACGGATCCAAGGAGTGTTCACCTGGTTGCTGTAAATCATGTTCTGAGGTACCTGAAGGGTACAGTGGATTATGGGCTCAAGTATGAAGCGAATCAAAAGTTTAACCTGCAGGGTTATGTTGATTCAGATTGGGTTGGAAGTGCTGCAGATAGGAAGAGCACATCTGGATGCTACTTCAGTATGGGATCAGGTGTGATCTCTTGGTTTAGTAGGAAGCAGTCCTGCATAGCACTAAGTAAAGCTGAGGCAGAGTATGTTGCAGCATGTTCAGCTAGTTGTGAGGCAGTATGGCTACGGAAGCTACTGTCTGAGTTATTTGATCTCCCATTGGATGCTACTGGTATCTTTTGTGATAACCAGAGTTGTGTGAAGTTGTCCGAGAACCCAGTGTTTCATGACAGGTCGAAACACATAGAGATCAAATATCACTATATCAGGGATATGGTGCAGAGAGGAGCTGTGAAGCTCCTGTACATTGCGACGGATGAGCAGATTGCAGATGTGCTGACGAAGCCACTAGCCAGGGTGAAATTCAAGTACTTCAGGGAGAGGCTTGGCGTTCTTCAGATTGATGACACTTCAAGGAAGAAGTGATGGACGCATTTGCTGAAGCCATTCCAAGCATGTTGGAAGGAGGATCCTTCACATGGCTGTGGATGTAAGCATTGGATGATGAGCATCAGGATGATGTTCTGGTTTCTGCTTTGTATGATCAGTTGGATCATTTTTATATGTATGTATGCATCATGTTGGATGCTGGATATGATCAGTTGGATCATTTATATGTATGTATGCATCATGTTGGATGCTGGATATGATCAGTTGGATCATTTATATGTATGTACGCATCATGTTGGATGCTGGATATGATCAGTAGGATCATTTGTATGTATTTTGTATATGCATCATGTTGGATGCTTGGACCATGTATCTGTATATGTATCAGGTGGATACATTGTATGATCTGATGGATCATGTATGGTGATATGTATCATGTATTTGTATTTGTATCAGGTGGATACACTGTATGATCAGGTGGATCATGTATGATGATATGTATCAGGTAGATACTTGGTATGCATCAGGTAGATGCATTGTATGATCAGGATGATCATGGATGACGAGCTTCAGGATGTTGCTCCAGATGACATGCAGCAGGATGTTGCAGTGATGATGATCAGGATGATCATGTGTACATCAGGATGATGTATGGTGAGTATCAGGTTGATACTCTATGGTCGTGGATCAGGTTGTGCAGATGAGCATATAATTTGGCCCCGGGATATTTGCAGATAGTCTTTCAAGGTTTTGCCTATGGCATATAATTTGGCCCTGGGATATCTGGCAAATGCTCTTTCGAGGTTTTGCTCTAAGAGGACATATAATTTGGCCCTGGGAGATCTATAGATAGTCTTTCGAGGTTTTTCCTATGGCATATAATGTGGCCCTAGGATATCTAACAGATGCTCTTTCGAGGTTTTTTCCTATGGCATATAATATGTCCCTGGGAGATCCGATAGGTTGAGCTATGTGCTCGTAATAAGTCCTGGGATGCTCTTGCGAGGTTTTTCCATGACCACATATAATCTGTCCCTGGGAGATCCTATAGGTAGAGATGTGTGCTCGTAACAGCCTGGGATTCTCTTGCGAGGTTTTGTGGTGAGGTCACATATAATATGGCCCTGGGAGATCCTATAGGTAGAGCCGTGTGCTTGTAACAGCCTAGGATGCTCTTTCGAGGTTTTGTGACGCACGTAATAAGTCCTAAGGATTCCACAGTATGGCCAGTGATGACGAAGACCTACAGGTGGTGGGCCTACATCTAGTATGAAAAAGGACTTGCTCTGTAGAACTTCCTATGACGAGTAGAGTTAGAGATTGGTTGAGATAGCAGTAGCAGTCGCGATGATGATGACGATGCATCGATGACGATGATCCCGAGAAGAAGACTTGTCTAGCAGATCTGTGTCGAGAAATACCTTCCTAGTTAAGAGGGAGTGTTGATGTATATGTAACTTCAGAATGTATTTCATATATATTTATTGTACCCTTATTAGATATGTGTTATTCCTCTATAAGGAAGTGCCGTCATGTGGATTGAAAAGTGTCGCAAGCGTGTGTACTTGCCGATGGGTTATTAGACCACCATGTGTGGGGTCGGCCCTGAAATATATATTATATTATGGATGTATCTAGATAGACAAGTCGGCCCGATAGTGTAACTGGGCAAACAGGTTAAGTATAAATAGAGATCGGGAGATCTCTATTTGGATCATTTCGGAAAGTCACACTTCTCTCACTCAAAAAGTGGTGCACTAGTGAGGAGGAGGATCATATGCTCTAGGAGACTATATCAAGTGTATTTTGGTTGTACTTTTGTTGAGCCATTTCTCTCTCTATTTTTGAGGAAGTTGTGGGGTTTTTCACCTTAGGGTTTTCCCCACGGAAACTCTATGTCTCTTGTCTCTCATGCTTTTGATTCTTGTGATGCTTTTCATGCTTATTGTGATTGTTATGCATTGATATACTGTATATGTTATTCTCTCAGTAAATATCCATGATTATAGTGAATTAATGCTCAAAATGTAACATCTCCAAGCCCAAAAAGTGACTCAACAAGCCCAAATCGCTCATGTCAAAAGCTAGATTTAAGGCAGTTTTTAGCTTGTTTATTGAAGTAAGAGTGCTACCAGTAATGAGAAGATCATCAAAATAAAGTACAATAACCAACAAATTACCTTTAACTTGCTGTAGGTACACATTCGGATCAGATTTGCATCTTTTGAAATTCTGAGAAAAAAGGGAGTCCATCTTTGCATACCAAGCTCTTGGGGCCTGTTTTAAACCATACAAAGATTTCTTCAATCTGCAAACTAATGATGGATATGATGTATAACCTTCTGGTTGCTTCATATATACCTCTTCAACAATATCTCCATGTATAAAAGTACTCTTCACATCCATGTGGTGCACTTCCCAGTGCTTGGATGCGGAAATTGCCAAAACTAAGCGGATGGAATCCATCTTTGGAACTGGTGCAAAGGTCTCAGTGTAGTCCACTCCTTGGGCTTGGGAGAAACCTTTTGCGACCAAAATAGCTTTGTATTTTCTGATAGAGACATCAGAAACAACTTTCGTGTGGTAGACCCATTTACATTGGACTAATTTTCTTCCAGGTGGAAGAGAAACTAGCCCCATGTATTGTTCTTTTGAATAGAACTGTACTCTTCATCCATGGCACTTTTCCATCTCGGATCTCGGTGGGCATGATAGTATGTTGTGGGATCTAAACCAGTCATCAAATAACAAATCTCAGGAATTAATGGATCATAAATAGAAAGAGCCATACCTACTCTCTGAAATTTTGCTCTTGTTTGTCTTGGATCAGCAAGATTTCCAATGTTCAAACCAGCATATTGAAGAGTGTTTTGGGCCCACTTTGGTAACTGAGGAGGATCATAATGGTCGGATTCCAGACCTGATATGTTATGATCATCATGTGCTGCTAAAATATTAGAAATATCAGAACCAATACTTTCATTATCGCTGCTCGAATCTTCTTCTAGTGAAGGCGGTGAAACGACAGTTTGTTCCTCGACGAGTTGCAATTCTTGAAGCGGTTCTTCAAATTGCACCCTGCGCTCTATGAATATCTTTTTGGATCTGATATCCATGAGTTTATATGCCTTTGATTCTTTTCCATATCCTATCAGTATGCACTCAATACTTTGTGTATCCAAAGCTCGTCTCTTCTTGGAAGGAATTCTAGCCCATGCAATAGAGCCAAAAACTCTCAAATTTGACACATCCGGTTTGTGACCAAAAAATGCTTCGAAAGGAATCATACCTTTCATGGATGAATGTGGAACTTGTTTCTGAATGTATGCAGCAACATTAATTGCTTCAGCCCAAAGATTTGCAGCCAAACCTTTTGACTCAACCATGCAAGTAGCCATCTCTTTCAGTGACTGATTTTTCTTTTCCGCTACACCGTTCTGCTGGGGTGTGTAGGGAACTGTATGTTGGATCTAAATTCTGATTTCAGCACAAAGTTGCAGCAATTCAGCCTTGATATATTCTCCACCATTAGAAGATCTAAGAGCTTTTATATTTCTCTCAGTGGCGGTCTCAACAGAAGCCTTACAATCCTTGAATTTTCCAAGCACTTCTGACTTGTTTTTGAGAAAAAATACCCATGTAAAGTGGGAAAGATCATCAATAAATGTCAAAAAATACCTTGAACCATTTAATGACATATTGGGTAGCGGACCATTGATATCAGAATGTATCAGCCCCAAAACTGTAGAATCTCTTCTAGCTTTGCCGCGGTCGAACCTGTGCTCGGGGTGCTTCCCAATAATGCAACTGGTGCATATTCCCTTCGAGGAATGGAGTTGTGGAATACCATCTACCATGGATTTGTTTGATAATAGCATAAAATACTTATAACTAAGACATCCAAATATTTCATGCCAAAGCCTACTAACCTCATTACCATGTGTGCGAAGAGCAGTGGGCTTTGCAAGCGGAATAAAGTGTGAAAACTCATAGCATTTTGCAGTGTGGTTCGCCTTTTCGACTGCAATAAGTCTTCCACTTTTGATATCATAAATTTAAACTATATTAGGGATGAATGTAACTTGCTTCGGTTCACTAGTGTGTGTCATTTGATACACAGAAAGAAGATTTGAATCCAAGGAAGGCACATAGAGAACATTCTGAAAGATTCCATGATCTACATGGATTGTACCTTTGCCCTTTGAAGAAATTTTTGAGTCATCTCCCAAATGGATAGGGATGGATATGTTTGGATCGAATGAAGAAAAAGAATCAATATTTGCAGCCATATGATTCGATGCACCCGAATCTATCAAAAGAGTAGTGGGCTTCGAAACAGTTGCCATGAGTGCTTGTCCTCTTTCATGATCATCATTCCTATCCTTCTTCCTTGCACCGTCAGGAAGAGTTATGTTATTCTTTTCCAAAAGGAAGACCATTTGATCTATAGTCTTCTTCATGCATGAACTTTCAGGATGAAAGCCATGGTTGCAATAAGTACATTTAGATTTTTCCTTACCCTCTTTACCATTTTGCTTGAACTTCGAACTAGATGGTGCATCCGTCTGCTTGCCTTTCTCTCTTTGCTTGTGAGGTTCGAATTTGGGTTTCTCTTTCTTTTGCTTTCCTTTACCATTCGAATTCTTGGGTCCTTGAACAAATAGGGCTGAATCTTTGGAGTTTATGGACCCCATTTGAATCAACTTATCATGCTCTTTTGTGACAGACTCAATGAAGGCATTCAAGGTAGGCATCTTCCAATTCGGGGTAGTTAGCCGACCGGAATTGAAAGTAGAGACAAATACCGAATAGTCTTTACCAAGCTTGGTGAGAATAGAGAGGATCAATTGCTTATCCTCTTTGATAACTCCACTGTTCTTCAACTGCAATCTCAAGTGCTTGAATTTTGTGAAAAACTCATTGATGGTCTCGAAATTCTCAGGACTACGAGCAATCAATTCATTCTCTAATTGAAAATCCCTAAGCTCGTCCTGCTTGCCAAAAAGTGTTTCAAGTTGCTCCCATATTGCTTTTGGAGTCTTCAATCCACTAAGATGGAAGTGAAGATCTTTGGAAATAGAGAGGCAAAGAATACCATAAGCTTCAACAAGCTTGTTGTACTGTTTTGTTCTTTCTGACAATGTGCTTGGCTCCAATTCGAGGCCAACTGTGACTCTATAGTATCCTTTTGAACGTAATATGATCTCCATATCATCTTTCCAATCAAAATAGTTGAAGGGAGTGAGGATAGGCTTTGAAGAAGAGTATTCCATTGCTAGGAGCGAGTGCAATTTGATGTAGAAAGGCTTGCAAAGGCAACGTAGCAAATGCAATTGAAGGAGGCAATAACCTACAAATCACACTCAATACAAGAACAATGAGGTCGAACAATCCACCCTTTTATATTTGCAGCACACCTGGGATTGGAGATCAAGCAATGTTGAACGGGTCCAATGTATCAAATCCAGGAATTATTGGAAACTTAAGCTTCTGGAGTGGTATTGGAAGTATTTTTATGCTTTGCATGCACAGGAGCGAATGCTCTTGAGATCTTTCATGCAAAAACTTTTGTGATTTTGAGTAAATTCACTCAAATATCCTTGTAGAACACCTGTATAAAAGAGATCTTGTCCCTGCAATGGCTCTGATACCATGTAAAATTAGTCACAACAGATCTAATGAACAAGTAAATCAATCACAACAGATGAACATAGAAAATATGGTGTAAAACTGTGCAAAACATGCATCAGTGCTCAATATCCCAATGAGGGTGAATAATTACAATACAATACAATAAAAATGACTGAGCAATTCGAATTGACTAAGGAGGTCATTCGAATTACTGAATGGTGTAGCTTGGATCCAACTAGGAGTCCTCATCATCAATCAGTGGTGGTCATCAATGCACAAGAACCAGTCATCCAGGTATCAATCTGAGTCTAATTGAGTGTAACAAGTGTAACTGAAGTGTGTAGCACTGATATAGGGAAGGAGGATCAGTGGAGGGCACATGGGAGGCTTAACTGAAGTCAGAACAAGTCATCTAGTCAATTTGGAGGTCCAATGGAGTGAAACAGTCAGTCGAGAGTGAAACTAGCCTCAAATCAAGGAGAATCGGAGCTAACTGAGTGTAAACTGAGTGGGTAGGTAAAGAAGTGCACCCTTCTCTAGAAGTAGGTGAGAAGTGGGCACCTTCATGACTAGGAGGGATAAAAATCTGATGGAAGGAGCTCCCGGGTGCTAGAATGAAGTGGATAAGGTGCTGGAGGCATCAACCTGGTGACTGGGATGCATGCAAACCCTAGAATTTGCATGCAAACCCTAATTGCATGCAAGGTCATGAAAATGATGATGTGGATAACCGAACACTCTGTTCAGAAATTCAAGTGGTTTTGGGAGCATTTGGAGTGTAATATTTAGCATTTACCCTGGGGGATTGGAACCCCAAATTACTAGTAAAACTCCCATCTTGGCCAGAAGTTTAAATAAGTTTGTAGAAGTATTTTGATGGTCATAAATAATCCCTGAACATCATAATCAAGTAAAAATATCATTCATACACCTTCATTGAATATTTGGAGGCATTTTGAGCCAATTGGAGACCTAGAGACCAATACTAGTCAAAGGGAAATTACTAGTAAAGTACCCTACATTGGCCAGAATTGAAAGAGGATTTGTAGAAGTATTTTAAAGGTCCAAAAGAACCCCTAAAACACATATTTATGTTCTAAAATAATCCATATACCTTCTCAGAATATTTAGGAGCATTTGGGGCAAATTGGAGACATAGGCATCAAAACTAGTCAAAGGTCGAATTTGGGGAAAAAGAGAAAAAATGGTCATTTTAATAAAATTCTTAGAGAGGGAAATTACAGTGGTATCAGAGAATGGTCTAGGAGCCTAATGTGGTAGACCATTAATGAAGAAAAATATTCAAACAAATAATCCACCACCCTTAGAAACTGAAACTGAAAGTACTTTGGTGAAAGGGAAGAAGTAGGAGAAGAAGTGCATTCCTTGGCCACCATGAGTAAGGCTGAGAAAGGAACCTTAGAGGAGAATGAGGATTTTGGAAAATTACTGAAACCATCCTTTGAAGACATGACAAAATATCTACTCTGAGGGTTCGAATTGTTGGCTAGTCGATTTGAAATCCAAGTGGCAAAAAGAAGGAGCAATGGTTCTCTTTTCAAGGAAAAGAAGGAAATGGATAAAAAAATTTATGTCACAAAGGGGGAACCTCATGTAATGGTGGAACATGAGGTACATGTTGATATACAGATGCTTGAAGATGCTACACTCAAACAAGAAGAAGAACAAGCACTTGTCTTTGTTTTGATGGATTATGAGTTGCCTCATGGAGAGAGTTGCAAAGCCTTGGAGGAGGCACATGATCTCGCAATAGTTGGACCAGCCAATTATGGAGAAGATGAATTAAAGATTTCGAAGGGTAAGAATTGTAAAGATTTAAGATTGGTTCATAATTCCTCACCCCCTACTTCTTTTTCAGCCACATCAATTGGGGATGAAAATTGGGTGAAAGGTTTTTTCTAATAGTGCCACATGAGGGGTATGAAACTCCTCCCTCTCATTTTGATGATGACATGAATAGAGCACCTCATTATTTACATTTGAAGTAGCATATGTTTTTACCTTATGATGATACATATCTTCATGGATGCACTTATGATGTTCACTTGGGTCACTTGAAGACTCATGATTTTCCTTGCTCCTTGCTTAGTTCCATTGATGTTGGAGGAACTTCATTAACTACTTGGATCAAAGAATACAAGGCTGATTGTTTTGATGCATCTTACATATTTTTGGAGCAGCATTATAGGACATGGGATACTCACATATGTCATTGGATCAGATTTGATTGTTCACTTGATGCTTGTATGCACTTGGAAAATGGTGGTCTACTTGCTTGGAGGTATAAGCACTTTAATGACTCTTTGATGAAGCATATTCTTGATGAACATTTTCATTATGTTGTTATGTACTTTGATGATATATATTTTTTACTCGTGATGTTTGGAAGGATGCATACAAGAAAATGGGATCCAGGAACAAGTTTGCAACAATAAAAATTGAGATTGCTTAAGGGCAAGCAATCTTGGGTGGGGAGGATTGTAATGTCCCCATTCAAATAAATGCATAGCAGGACAATTCCATCAATCCTACTAGTTCCCTAGGTTGGATGGAGACATTGGGATTTGCAATAAGGGAGCTATTAAATGATGTTTATACATTAGAATGGAATAAATATTTAATAAATGAGCTAATTAAATAAATGCAAGAGAAAATCAAAGTGGCAATTGATCATGAAGACACATGGAGGTTGTGGGGCCCACACAAGCTAGAATTGATGTGCCAAATGGAATTATCCTCTTGCAATTTGGAATCCATGGTAAGCCTAAGGTTCTTGGGATGAGTTAGAAGGCTCATACACATGCCATTTAGCATCATAGGTCGAATTTGGATGGAGTGGTAACCTCCATGGAAGAGGAAGAGTAAAACTAGAGCTTTGTGGACACTTGGGCTAGATTGCCTAACTCCTATGACAACAATGATGAAGAATCTATGACATCTATGACACAAATAAGACATGAAGGCTGACATATGACATATATCACATGTGAGGGCTAAAAATAGCCTCCAAGAGGACACTCAAGTGAGTTAGGGTAGCCAAAGAGACACCAATTCGAATTTGGAGAAGGAGAGGGATAGAATTGGAAGGACAAGTGGCATACTTGGGAATCTCTTCCCAACTTTAGTTGGCATGAATCTCTTGGGAGGAATTCAACCCATGGAGGATCTTAGAAGACTAAGGATGTTTATAAAATACAAAAATGAAGTAAGAGAGGAGCTTTTGATCATTTGAGAAAATTGCATTTGTGTAGAGAGAGAGCTAGTGGATGACTAGTTTCTTACCTTACCCAATTTCAAGGGTGAAAGATTTCCATCCAAGTTGGTGTTCAGAGAGACCATTAAGGTATTTCAATTGATTATTAATGAGCAAACAGTGACCATTCCCCCACCAGATTGATGTATGCCAATGTATTGATGATGATTTCGAATGGAAGAATGTTTCTCTGATATATTTATGATGTATGGAATGCCATTTATGAGTATTACAATTTTCATTTTCAGCACTTAAGCATTTGGAGCTATCTTGCTCAGTTTTATTTTATTTGAAGGAGATTTAATGCTATTTCCCCCAAGGTCGAACTAGTGATTTTGTAGCTGTTTGGGAGAGGGTTATAACCAGCTTAATAAATTGAATAATGATTCACACAAGAAATTAATATTTTCCCTTATACATCCTTTTCCGCTGTTCATAAATTTAAGTGGGTTTGGGAGCATTTGGAGAGTAATATTCAACATTTACTCTGGGGGGATTAGAACCCCAAATTACTAATAAAACTCCCATCTTGTCCATAAGTTTAAATAAGTTTGCAAAAGTCTTTTTATGGTCATAAATAATCCATGAACATCATAATCAAGTACAAATATCATTCATACACCTTCACTGAATATTTGGAGGCATTTGGAGCCAATTGGAGACCTAGAAACCAATACTAGTCAAAGAGAAATTACTAGTAAAGTACCCTATATTGGCCAGAATTGAAAGAGGATTTGCAGAAGTATTTTAAAGGTCCAAAAGCACCCCTGAAACACATATTTATGTTCTAACATCATCCATATATCTTCTCAGAATATTTGGGAGCATTTGGGGCAAATTGGAGACCTAGGCATCAAAACTAGTCAAAGGTCGAATTTGGGGAAAAAGAGAAAAATTGGTCATTTTAATAAAATTATTAAAGAGGGACATTATAGTGGTATCAGAGCATAGTCTTGGAACCTAATGTGGTAGAACATTAATGAAGAACAGAAATCAAAGAAATAAGCCACCACCCTTAGAAACTGAAACTGAAAGTATTTTGGTGAAAGGGAAGAAGTAGGAGAAGAAGTGCATTCCTTGGTCACCATGAGTAAGGATGAGAAAGGAACATTAGAGGAGAATGAGGAGTTTATAAAATTACTAAAACCATCCTTTAAAGACATGAAAAAGTAAATACTTTAAGGGTTCGAATTGTTGGCTAGTCGATTTGAAAGCCAAGTGGCAAAAAGAAGGAGCAATGGTTCTCTTTTCAAGGAAAAGAAGGAAATAGATGAAATAATCTATGTCACAAAGGAGGAACCTCATGTAATGGTGGAACATAAGGTACATGGTGATATGGAGATTCTTGAATATGCTACACTAAATCAAGAAGAAGAACAAGCACTTGTCTTTGTTCAGATGGATTATGAGTTGACTCATGGAGAGAGTTGCAAAGCCTTGGAGGAGGCACATGATCTCACAATAGTTGGACCAGCCAATTATGGAGAAGATGAATTAAATATTTAGAAGGGTAAGAATTGTAAATATTTAAGATTGGTTCATAATTCCTCACCCCCTACTTCTTTTTCAGCCACATCAATTGGGGATGAAAATTGGGTGAAAGGTTTTTTTCTAATAGTGCCACATGAGGGGTATGAAACTCCTCCCTCTCATTTTGATGATGACATGAATAGAGAACCTCATTATTTACATTTGAAGTAGCTTTTGATCATTTGAGAAAATTGCATTTGTGTAGAGAGAGAGCTAGTGGATGACTTGTTTCTTTCCTTAGCCAATTTCGAGGGTGAAAGATTCCCATCCAAGTTGGTATTTGGAGAGGCCATTCAGGTATTTCATGGAGATTTAATGGATTCTTTATTTGTAGGTGTAAGATACAGGGAATATCATGGCTTCTTCTATTGCATCTCATTCACTCAACCATTTCCAGTTTTCATTGCATATTCTTTCTCATTGAGGGAGGGCGTTTTTGGTGAGATCTTGTAATCTTTGGGAGAGATTATAATGATCCATTTATGTTTTAATATGGTTAATATACTTTTTTTTCATCTTCAGAAATTTTCAGGTCGAAATACCAAGTGGTTATATGTAAAATTGATTATTAATGAGCAAACAGTGACCATTCCCCCACTAGATTGACGTATGCCAATGTATTGATGATGATTTCAAATGGAAGAATGTTTATCTAATATATTTATGATGTATGGACTTCCATTGATGATTATTACAAGTTCCATGTTCAACACTTAAGCATTTGGAGCCATCTTTCTCAGTTTTATTTTATTTGAAGGAGATTTAATGTTATTTCCCCCAAGGTCGAACTAGTGATTTTGTTGTGGTTTGGGAGAGGGTTATAACAAGATTAATAAATTTAATAATGATGCACACAAGACATTAATATTTTCCATTATACATCCTCTTCCTCTGTTCAGAAATTCGAGTGGGTTTGGGAGCATTTGGAGAGTAATATTCAGCATTTACCTTGAGGGGGATTGGAACACCAAATTACTAGTAAAACTCCCATCTTGGAGAGAAGTTTAAATAAGTTTGCAGAATTATTTTGATGGTCATAAATAATCCTTGAACATCATAATAAAGTAAAAATATTATTCATACACCTTCACTGAATATTTGGAGGCATTTGGAGCCAATTGGAGACCTAGAGACCAATACTAGTCAAAGGGAAATTACTAGTAAAGTACCCTAAATTGGTCAGAATTGAAAGAGGATTTGCAGAAGTATTTTAAAGGTCCGGAAGAACCCTTGAAACACATATTTATGTTCTAACATCATCCATATACCTTCTCAGAATATTTGGGAGCATTTGGGGCAAATTGGAGACTTAGACATCAAAACTAGTCAAAGGTCGAATTTGGGGAAAAAGAGAAAAATTGGTCATTTTAATAAAATTCTTAAAGAGGGAAATTACAAATGCTCATCAAATTATACTTCAAAACTTGAACATAATATACATCAGGAATAAATTTCTGCTCCCCCTGTTTGGTTAGAATATCAACAGTACCCTTACCCAAAACAGTGACTTGAATATTATTTCCAAGAGTGACATCAGTTTGAACTGATTTATCTAGACTAGAGAATAGATTTAAGTTACCAGTCATATGATTGCTACAGCTCGAGTCTAAATACCATATGTCATTTGGACTTTCTTTGACAACATTGCATTCAAGTGGAGATGCACATGCTAAGAACAATGAGTTGTTCGGAGTGTTGATGTTGCTTGACTGTGTTTGACCTTGCTTTCCTTGGTCATACTGCTTCTTCCTGCATTCATATGTGAAGTGTCCAAACTTCTTACAGTAATGAAATTGAATTTTTTATTTATCAGACCTTTGTCCACTTAGCTGACTGGGGATCTGATTTTTACCTCTACCAGCGACATGTGCAGGGCTAATGTTGCGACCTCCTCTGAAAGAACTTCCTCCTCTGCCTCTAGAGTTTGATCTTCCCCCGCCTCTTCCAAGAATTATGGATGACTATGCTGCGAATGCACCTTTCAATGATGTATCTGATCTGTTGATTCTATGTTCATGATTGAGGGGTGAGGTTTGCAACTCGTCAATAGTAAATTGGGACAAATCTTTGTTTTCCTCCAGGGTCACAACTAAAGATTCAAATTTCTTTGGAAGAACTCTAAGGAATTTTTCAACAACTCTTTGGTCACTTAGATTTTCTCCATGTGACTTTATTTGATTAATCAGACCAATAAAACAAGTATAGAATGATTCTTCTGACTCTATATCTTCCATTGACAGAGATTCAAAATCTCTTCTAAGGATTTGTAGTTTGGCAGTCCTTACCTTGTTCAAGCCTTTATAAGAAGTTTATAGTGTGTCCCATGCTTCCTTGGCTAACGTTGTTGATGCTACTCTTGGGAGTATGGATTCATGTGTTGCTTGATATGTGTATAATAATTCATTTTCATCTTTCTTCCTCTGTTCTCTCAAGACATCCTTCTCATCTCGTGTGAGATTGTTATATGATGCCAGATCTGATGGTTTTGCATAGCCATTTTGAACTATTTCTCATACATCTTGACCTCTAAACAAAGCTTTCATAGTTATAGACCAATATTCATAACTTTTACCTTAAAATATTGGAGTTTTCAAATTACCGGAAGTGGAAGCCATTCTTAATCTTAATTGATTTTCCCTTAGAGTAAATAGAATTTCTACTTTCGTAAACCAAGCTTTGATACCAGATCAAGGGAAAAACACACCGCGTAGTCAAATCAAAATTAACTATGTAGTAAGTATTTATTTTTCTTCGCTTTGGAACTTTGATGGAAACCCCAACTTTTACTTCACCAAATACTTCACTTCGGACATTAACTTCGTGGAACTAGACTTCGCAGAAATTGACTTCGCATAAATTTACTTCGCAATTATGAGAAGGTCTCAAATTCGTGAAATACTTTACTTCGCGGATTTCTTGACTTCACCGATGTGAATCTTTTCACTTCACGAAACTCTTAAACAAACTTTATATTGAAATATTCTTGTTAAGACATAAGAACCAAAACATTTAAGTGAAGTTTATGTCGAAGTTACTCTGCATTAAAATAGAATTTTTACCGCTGTGAAATATTTGAGAAATATTGATTTCTTTTACAGAACTTAAATGTAAACAAAATTCACACAAGTAAATCTAGAGAAGATGTGCGACATGCAATATTCAACGTTCTTGAGAATGAATACATAAAACTATAGACTTATATATATTGCCACAGTAAAACTGAGAAACTTGCCGCATTACACAGAGATGAGATTTTACTTTTATCTTTCAACTTATTACAGAGCTTGGGCTCTCAAAAAAATGGCGGACATATTATTCTTCTCCTTTCTTCCACACACCTCTCTCTGTTCCTCTGTGTATGATTTTCATTTCTCCTTCTTCTATATATACACATACTTGAGATCGCTTCACTTGGAAGCTACTGAGTTACATTTAAAGACTGTAATTAATTTCTACCTAAGAATTTTTTACCTGCGGAATACAAACATGGCTAAATAAATACAAGGAAGTGTGCACGAAGCCTATAGACTGACTGTCTATCTGACATCTCTGCGATGCTGTGAACTGACAAAAAGACTGAAAGAGTCGGCGCAGACTAGATACGCATTCAACTCATAATTACATTTTTCCAACACAATTAAAATAGGACAATGAAGTAACAACCTTAAATTCTCAGCTTTTTGCAGAACAATTAGTGTTACAAGAGATGGGTGCAAAAAACAATTGCATCTCCCTTCTCCCCTGGGAACCATATCAAGAAATTCAAGTTATGCAACAGAAACTTGAATACTATGTTGATGACATTTTTTGTCTATCAATGAAATATAGCCAGCAAAGTGTTGCAACACTCCCCCTCCTTCGTTTCAAGGAGACATAACCTTCATCATCTTCCTGCTTGTCACTTCACGAAGAGTGGCAATCCTTATCTCGATTGCACATTCGTAAAAGAGATCGACGTGTCACCGCAAGTCCCACATTTTCGTGTGCCTCCTCTCTATCCGTTCAAATGGGGTCGAGTCATTAAGACTCTACCAGCGAGTGTATGGCCATCCATAGATCGTATGGAGCATACCATTCCTATGGATGATGTGCATCCCTGCAACATGCCATGAAATGGATGATAGTTCTGGACTCCAATTTTCTGTCCATCACTCAAGCCCACGTCTTGTCTATTCACACCCGTTTGTGTAGTATGAACGGATCACCAATGAACTTTCAATCAATAAATGAGATGTGCTTGTTTTCAAATTCAAATTTCAAAATTCAATTGGTTGCAATGGACAGCCTCCCATTTTCCCCCGATCTTGTTTAGAAAAATAAAACAGGAGCCTCGACATCCAGAACATGGTTGACACGTTTGAATCCTTCTCATAATCTGTGCATTTTTTACCATACATTTTACATGGGATACATGTTGCATCCAAAGCTTTAGTGGCCTCTTGGCTCTCTCATGGACATTGATTGATAGAGGATAATATTCAAGGTGCTTCAGAGCTAGTAAACATGTTGCATTTTGAAGTTGTGTGTAGAAGAACAACGCAATGTGATGTGCATCCTGGTGCAGTTTGGTGGATAATATTTGCTTGATATGTGGCCTCAAATCTAACCAAGTTGAAACTTGCATGGGATGTTGCAGAGCTAGACCTTATGTTGGGTTATCTGATCTTGACCTCTCCTCCTCTTCCTTGTAAAGTATCAACCGTCGACGTCCATTGGAGTGGGGCCCATCGTGATCGTTGTATGTTATAAACTTGTATGCCATGAATAATTATGTTTTTTGATTCAATGATTCTACGTATTAATGTATATTAGAAATAAGTTTAAACTATCTATATATGGGTCGAAATAGGTGCCAAACCTGTTTGTAGTGGTGTTCTATATGGTTCTTTGTAAAAGAGATGAAGGTGCCTTCAATATTAACAGAAAATTGTATTTGTCCACACATGGGAAAATAACTATGCTACTTCTTCTCGTCTATGAATTATGATTACCCAATAAGATTACTCTCTCAAAAGTGAAATTATGTATTATTTAGGGAGAAATTCGAAATTACATTCACCAGAAAATTGTATTTTTCCACACATGGAAAAGAACTATGCTGCTTCTTCTCGTCTATGGACTATGATTACCCAATAAGATTACTCTCTCAAAAGTGAAATTGTGTATTATTTAGGGAGAAATTCAAAATTACATTCGCCAATTTATTGTTGTATGATTTTCAATATATCACATCCATCTGGTTTTTATTATATTTATATTTATTATGTTAGTTTGTTTTAAAATTTTCAATTTTTTTTATAAATATCTTTGAAGTTTGAAGATTACACTTTATGCTTTTAATATTTATATTTAATAGGTTAATTTTTAGTTTTCCAATTTTAGTTTTTTTTAAAACTTGAATCAAATTCACAAACAAACCTCAAAACAAAGGAAAAGACAAACATTATTCCTGAGGAAATCCCAAACAAACAATCCCAAATTAACCAAGATTTAAACCAATTGAGAAACTTGGTTCAAGAGCTCAAGACCACAAGGAAACCATCCTGACTTTCATTATCCAGATCCATTGATAGAATCATTTCCTTTGCTGAGCATCTCCATGGTCAATTGTTGAGTATATAGGGCTAGTTAGAAATTCAAATCTAACTCAAGAAAGAAGAAGAAAACAAAAATCTAAATGGAATAACAAAAATCAAGATGAAGAGAAAATAACTAAAAATATGAATTTGTAACTTTCAGATTGAAAGGTAAATAAATCCCAATTTTTTTTATTAATGGGCATAAATGCTCTATTTATACAGTCTCAATGACTATTGGGTTTCACCTACCAACAAATATCTTGGATTCCTTCAGAGTCTTTTCATCTTCTTATCTAAAATATTTACATTATTTACGATTGTGGGTGGAATCATAATCCTAAAGGATTATATTTCCAACATTCCCCCCCTTAATCTGGAGGGGTGTTTGTAAGTCCGAGAATGTTTCTAAATATTTCAAACTTTTCTTGTTCAATTGATTTGAATAAGATGTCTGCAATTTGTTCATTTGTGGAACAATGTCATAGATGAATTGTCTTGGCCTCTACATGATGTCAAATGAAATGGTACTTTGTGTTGATGTGCTTGGTTCGATCATGGAATCTAGTATTCTTGGCCAATTTGATTATATAATATTTTTCTCTCAATAAGGGAGTGGATTTATCTTGCTTCTCCTTGAAATATTCAAGTATCTTCATGATCCAAGCAATCTCTTTCGTTGATTCTACAACAACCACATATAATGCCTCTATTGTCAAATCTGCTGGAATTGATTGTTTGCATGATCTCCAAGAGACAACTGCTAATCCAAGATTCATTGTGTATCCAAAAGTGGACACTCCTGTCTCTTTGTCGCCATCAAAGTCTAAATCAGAGTACCCAATAAGTTTGAATTCATCCACCTTAGAGTATTTGAGTCCAATGTCTTCAGTCCCCTTCAAGTATCTTAGAACTCTTTTTGCAATGGACTAGTGTCCTTCACAAGGTTTATGCATGAACCTTGAAAGGATTCCAACAACATATGAAATATTTGGTCTAGTGTTTGTGAGGTAGATAAGGATTCTTACAAGCTATTGATACTTGGTTGTATCCTCGAATTATCTTCCTTCAATTGATGTGAGATTCAATTTTTGTTCCATTGGAGTTGAGAGAGGGTTACATCATGTCATGCAAAATCTATTCAACAATTCTCCAACATACTTATTTTGGGAGATAAATATGTACTTAAGATGTTGAGTGACTTCAATTCCAAAGTAGTAGTGAACGTGTCCCAAATCTGTCATTTCAAATCCCTTCTTCAAATATTTCTTTATGGATGCAATATAACTTTAATTGTTCCCTATCATCAAAAGGTCATCTACATACACCACAAGAAATACAACAGATCTTCCAACTTTATTTACAAACAATGTTGCGTCATCAAGATTATAGTGTTTGAAATTTTACTTTAGAAGATGCGCAGTCATCTTTTCATACCATGCTCTAGGTGATTGTTTTAGGTCATACAAGGACTTGATGAGCTTACATACCTTTTGTTCTTGACCCTTCATAGCAAATCCTTCTAGTTGAGACATGAAGACATTTTCTTTCAAGTATCCATTCAAGAAAGTTGGTTTTACATCCATCTAGTGGAATTTCCACCCATTTTGTGCAGCCAAAGAGAGTAAGGTGCCAATGGTATCCCATTTTTTGTGGGGGAGAACATATCTTCATAGTCAAATCATTTATTTTTTGCAGAGCCTTTCACCACGAGCCTTGCCTTATGCTTATCAAGTGAGCCATATGATCTATATTTGTTCTTGTATACCCACTTGAAGCCAATTGGTTTGGTTCCTATTGGAGGGTCAACTAGCTTCTAGTTTCCATTCTTCAGGAGTACCAATAGGGGTTGAAAAGGTTTACAAGAAGGTGATTCCACTTGTATTTCTTGTGTGTGTTATTCCCTAACTTCAATTTTACTTGTTTAATGATAGATCTATGTGTTATTTAAAGACACTAGAACATGTCTCTGCCCTAAAAGAAAAAAAATCTAAAATTTGGGCGTGTGCTTGGCCCTAGAAGGTGCTTTGATACTACAGGTATTTTGTACTAAACCCCAGAATTTTAAAGAAAAATAATAGAATGCTAGTGCCAAATAGAAAATACAAGAGAGAAATAATAAGAACTGGAGAACTAATCCTTCTATTAATTATGCCCAAAAGAAAGAGAAATTTTCACTTGCCTCTTTGAGGGGGCAACTTCCTATGGGAAAAGATCCAAATACAATAACAACCATTGATCACCTTACACAAACTTCTACTCTCTCTATATATAATGCATCAATAACAGAAAACCCTAACTACCTATAGTCCCACTATTAAAGAGGGATGACCACCTAGTGGGTCTTAGTTATTAAAAACAATTTTACATTGAGCAACTACCTATTTGATAGGCCTTATTCAAAGAATATAATGCCACACATCAATAAATTACTCTCAAGTATCTTCCAAGTAGGGGGGTTAGGGTAGGATCCTAAAAGGATTTACAATATACTTAAGGGTATGTAGAAGTGAACTTTCATATACATAGGTTGTCTAATGTGGTATTATTCAAACAGGTACCAACAGGGGTTATAAGGATGTCTAACCAAATGAAACCTATTATATTTCATGTGTGGATTCTTCCGCTATTGCATATTTATCTACTGAACGACATATCATTGTGTTATTTATAGATGTGAAAATACATCTCTAGCCTAACTTAAATTCTCTAAACATCTCGACTCAAGAAAGTTCTCTAATACTAAATGTTAAATACCTTATTATTAGAACAAACAATTCATAGTGAAAACCCTCAATCTAAATAACCCTTGGGCAATTAAAACCCTCATTCTAAATAACATGACTATATCTTAATTCTAAATAATATGACTATATATTAATGATTGCCTAAAACATGACATTGTCTTTCTAATCTTAGATGGTGAGCTAATTCATACATTATAGAATCACTGATTTCAAGAGTTGCAATTTCAACAAACATAATTGATGAGAATTCACATTTTGTTAAAGAAAAATGTAATTTCAACAACTTGTTGACACTTTTAACATTTAAAAAATTATTAAAAATATTTTTTTAAATAAATTGCGATTTCAACTTTAAGAAAATACAATTGCATTTTGACAGTTACAAATTTGAGGATTTCAACAAGTATATTTTTCACCTAAAAAAAAACACACATCTTGTTATTCATTTGAATCAAAGATTACATAGATATCTATAGGCCATACCGAGGGATAGTTTTAAGGACCCATATTTATTTAAAAGTGTATAAACCTTGGCGAATCTTACCAATTCTTAAAATGTCAACTATAAAATATTTGGTGATATTTTTCTAAAATTATTTCAATTTCTAAGGATTTTATATAGTTTATATAATAATTTGACAATTTTTAGAGAGAAAAAAAGTTTACCCCATCAAAATTGGGCGAAATGGGGCTTCAAAAAATGCAAATTGGCGAATCATTTTTGGGAAAAAAATAGAAAAATAGCCCATGGGCTAAATTTCGCCCCTAAAATCAGTCGCCCATAGATTCACAATTGATTTAGTACAATCTCAATTCCAAGAGTAAAAAAACTATATAAGTTGCAATTTCTTATGAGAAATTGTAATATGACCATCCAAAAATTTTAGAAAATGCCAATTAGCAATTTGAACAAGTATTTAATTGAGGAGAAATTGATGTGGTTTTAAAGAAAAATAAATTTTCAAAAAATGGTTTTATTGCAATTTTTTCCATCAAGAATTACACTTTCAACTATTGAAGAATTATTAAATTTGCAATTCGGATAAGAGGAAGATCTTATTCCTACATTTTGATAGTTACAAATTTTAGAATTTCAACAAGTACAATTGTGTAGAACTCTCATTTTTTAAAAGAAAAATGTTACATATTGCAATTTGGACAATTAGAAATTGCAATTTTGGAAATTACAAATTCACAATTTTAACAAGTACAATTGAGGCAAATTCACATTTTTAAAGAGAAAATGCAATTTCAACAATCAATTGAGTGCAATTTCAATAATTCAAAAATTATAAAATTTGTAAATTTTTATCGCAATTTTTAACTTCAACATTGTCAACAATTAATTGATTGCAATTTTTATAATTACATTTGCAATTTTATGGTTCTTTTCATTTAAATTTTAAATTCCAATTTTGATGTCGATAATTGAAAATTCGAGAATTTTAACAACTACAAATTTGCAATTCATATATTTTTTAATTTTAGTGATAAAGAATCGAAAAATTAAAGTTGCAATTTCTAAACAAATTGTAATATGATCATCCAGAAATTGCAATTTCAAAAATTAGTCATAACAACAATTTAAATTTAAGCAATACAAATTGGAAATTTGAACAAGTATATGATTGAGGAGAAATTGATGTTGTTTAAAAAAAAGGTAAGCAATTAAAAGAATTATTAAAATTGCATTTTGACAATTACAAATTTGAGGATTTCAACAAGTATATTTTTCACCTTAAAAAAAAACCCACATTTTGTTATTCATTTGAATCAAAGATTACATAGATATCTATAGGCCATACAGAGGGACAGTTTTAAAGACCCATACTTATTTAAAAGTGTATAAACCTTGGCGAATCTTACCAATTCTTAAAATGTCAACTATAAAATATTTGGTGATATTTTTCTAAAATTATTGCAATTTCTAAGGATTTTATATAGTTTATATAATAATTTGGCGATTTTTAGAGTCAAAAAAGATTACCCCTTCAAAATTGGGCGAACTGGGGCATCAAAAAATGCAAATTGGCGAATCGTTTTTGGGAAAAAAAATTGAAAAATAGCCCATGGGCTAAATTTCGCCCCCAAAATTAGTCGCCCATAGTTTCACAATTGATTTAGTACAATCTCAATTCCATGAATAAAAATTTATATAAGTTGCAATTTCTTATGAGAAATTGTAATATGACCATCCACAAATTTTAGAAAATACCAATTGGCAATTTGAACAAGTATTTAATCGAGGAGAAATTGATGTGGTTTTAAAGAAAAATAAAGTTTCAAAAAATGGTTTTATTGCAATTTTTACCATCCAGAATTACACTTTCAACTATTGAAGAATTATTAAATTTGCAATTTGGATAACAGAAAGATCTTATTCCTACATTTTGATAGTTACAAATTTTAGAATTTCAACAAGTACAATTGTGTAGAACTCTCCATTTTTAAAAGAAAAATGTTACATATTGCAATTTGGACAATTACAAATTGCAATTTTGGAAATTACAAATTCACAATTTTAACAAGTACAATTGAGGCAAATTCACATTTTTAAAGAGAAAATGCAATTTTAACAATCAATTGAGTGCAATTTCAATAATTCGAAAATTATAAAATTTGTAAATTTTTATCACAATTTTTAACTTCAACATTGTCAACAATTAATTGATTGCAATTTTGATAATTACATTTGCAATTTTATGATTCTTTTCATTTAAATTTTAAATTCCAATTTTGATGTGGATAATTGCAAACTCAAGAATTTTAACAACTACAAATTTGCAATTCATATATTTTTTAATTTTAGTGATCAAGATTTGCAGTTTCAACAGGTGGAAAATTATGAAAGTGCAATTTTACCATACATTGATTGTAATTTCAACAATTAATTGGTTGCAATTTTGATATCTGCAAGCAATTTTAGCATCCAAAAATTGCAATTTCAACTATTAATTGCAATTTGGGAGTTCCTAAGTCAACAATAAAAACTAGAAATTCACAATTTCAACAAGTGTACTAAAGAATAAATTCACATTTTTAATGAGTGCAATTTCAACAATTGAAGAGCTATACCAATTACAATTTTAGCATATAGATAGTCAATTTCAACAATTGCAATCTCATGATTTCAAGAGTTGTAATTTCAACACTTCAATAAAATTAAAAATTGGAACATTTTAATGAGAAAATGAAATTATAGCATCAAGAAATTGTAATTTTCACACTTTTAAACAATCAATTGATTACCATTCCAATAATTTGCATATTTTCAATTTCAAAAAAAAATATTAAAATGTAGCTACAAATTGACAATTTCAATAGCTAGTTGATTATAATTTCAACAATCAAGAATTACAATTTCAACAATTAAAAAAGTATCAATTTTTTTTAAGAAATTGCAATTTTTGATAGTTAAAATTTTTATAATTTCAACAAGTATATGATTGAGAAGAGATTCACTATTTTTAAAAGAAAAACACAATTTCAACAATTGATCTACAACAATTGCAAGAATCGAAAAATTAAAGTTGCAATTTCTAAACAAATTGTAATATGATCATCCAGAAATTGCAATTTCAACAATTAGTCATAACAACAATTTCAATTTAAGCAATACAAATTGGAAATTTGAACAAGTATATCATTGAGGAGAAATTGATGTTGTTTCAAAAAAAAGTAAGCACTTAAAAGAATTATTAAAATTGCATTTTGACAATTACAAATTTGAGGATTTCAAGAAGTATATTTTTCACCTTAAAAAAAAACCCACATCTCGTTATTCATTTGAATCAAAGATTACATAGATATCTATAGGCCATACCGAGGGATGGTTTTAAGGACCCATACTTATTTAAAAGTGTATAAACCTTGGCGAATCTTACCAATTCTTAAATTGTCAACTATAAAATATTTGGTGATATTTTTCTAAAATTATTTCAATTTCTAAGGATTTGATATAGTTTATATAATAATAATTTGCGATTTTTAGAGTGAAAAAAGTTTACCCTATTAAAATTAGGCGAAATGGGGATTCAAAAAATGCAAATTGGCGAATCTTTTTTGGGAAAAAATGGAAAAATAGCCCATGGGCTAAATTTCGCCCCTAAAATTAGTTGCCCATAGTTTCACAGTTTATTTAGTACAATCTCAATTCCAAGAATAAAAAAGCTATATAAGTTGCAATTTCTTATGAGAAATTGTAATATGACCATCCACAAATTTTAGAAAATACCAATTAGCAATTTGAACAAGTAGTTAATCGAGGAGAAATTGATGTGGTTTTAAAGAAAAATAAAGTTTCATAAAATGGTTTTATTGCAATTTTTACCATCAATAATTACACTTTGAACTATTGAAGAATTATTAAATTTGCAATTTGGATAACAGGTAGATCTTATTCCTACATTTTGATAGTTACAAATTTTAGAATTTCAACAAGTACAATTGTGTAGAACTCTCCATTTTTAAAAGAAAAATGTTACATATTGCAATTTGGACAATTACAAATTGCAATTTTCGAAATTACAAATTCACAATTTTAACAAGTACAATTGAGGCAAATTCACATTTTTAAAGAGAAAATGCAATTTCAACAATCAATTGAGTGCAATTTCAATAACTCGAAAATTATAAAATCTGTAAATTTTTATCACAATTTTTAACTTCAACATTGTCAACAATTAATTGATTGCAATTTTGATAATTACATTTGCAATTTTATGATTCTTTTCATTTAAATTTTAAATTCCAATTTTGATGTGGATAATTGCAAACTCAAGAATTTTAACAACTACAAATTTGCAATTCATATATTTTTTAATTTTAGTGATCAAGATTTGCAGTTCCAACAGGTGGAAAATTATGAAAGTGCAATTTTACCATACATTGATTGTAATTTCAACAATTAATTGGTTGCAATTTTGATATCTGCAAGCAATTTTAGCATCCAAAAATTGCAATTTCAACTATTAACGGCAATTTGGGAGTTCCTAAGTCAACAATAAAAACTAGAAATTCACAATTTCAACAAGTATACTAAAGAATAAATTCACATTTTTAATGAGTGCAATTTCTACAATTGAAGAGCTATAACAATTACAATTTTTGCATATAGATATTCAATTTCAACAATTGCAATCTCATGATTTCAAGAGTTGTAATTTCAACAATTCAATAAAATTAAAAATTGGAACCTTTTAATGAGAAAATTAAATTATAGCATCAAAACATTGTAATTTTCACAATTTTCAACAATCAATTGATTACCATTCCAATAATTGCATATTTTCAATTTCAAAAAAAAATATCAAAATGTAGCTATAAATTGACAATTTCAATAGCTATTTGATTATAATTTCAACAATCAAGAATTACAATTTCAACAATTAAAAAAGTATCAATTTTCTTTAAGAAATTGCAATTTCAATTTAGGAAAATGCAATTTCAGAATTTTGATAATTACAAATTTTATAATTTCAACAAGTATATGATTGAGAAGAGATTCACTATTTTAAAAGAAAAACACAATTTCAACAATTGATCTACAACAATTGCAAGAATCGAAAAATTAAAGTTGCAATTTCTAAACAAATTGTAATATGATCATCCAGAAATTGCAATTTCAACAATTAGTCATAACAACAATTTCAATTTAAGCAATACAAATTGGAAATTTGAACAAGTATATGATTGAGGAGAAATTGATGTTGTTTCAAAAAAAAGTAAGCACTTAAAAGAATTATTAAAATTGCATTTTGACAATTACAAATTTGAGGATTTCAACAAGTATATTTTTCACCTTAAAAAAAAACCCACATCTCGTTATTCATTTGAATCAAAGATTACATAGATATCTATAGGCCATACCGAGGGATGGTTTTAAGGACCCATACTTATTTAAAAGTGTATAAACCTTGGCGAATCTTACCAATTCTTAAATTGTCAACTATAAAATATTTGGTGATATTTTTCTAAAATTATTTCAATTTCTAAGGATTTGATATAGTTTATATAATAATAATTTGCGATTTTTAGAGTGAAAAAAGTTTACCCCATTAAAATTAGGCGAAATGGGGATTCAAAAAATGCAAAATGGCGAATCTTTTTTGGGAAAAAATGGAAAAATAGCCCATGGGCTAAATTTCGCCCCTAAAATTAGTTGCCCAGAGTTTCACATTTTATTTAGTACAATCTCAATTCCAAGAATAAAAAAGTTATATAAGTTGACCTTTCTTATGAGAAATTGTAATATGACCATCCACAAATTTTAGAAAATACCAATTAGCAATTTGAACAAGTAGTTAATCGAGGAGAAATTGATGTGGTTTTAAAGAAAAATAAATTTTCATAAAATGGTTTTATTGCAATTTTTACCATCAAGAATTACACTTTCAACTATTGAAGAATTATTAAATTTGCAATTTGGATAACATGAAGATCTTATTCCTACATTTTGATAGTTACAAATTTTAGAATTTCAACAAGTACAATTGTGTAGAACTCTCCATTTTTAAAAGAAAAATGTTACATATTGCAATTTGGACAATTACAAATTGCAATTTTGGAAATTACAAATTCACAATTTTAACAAGTACAATTGAGGCAAATTCACATTTTTAAAGAGAAAATGCAATTTCAACAATCAATTGAGTGCAATTTCAATAACTCGAAAATTATAAAATTTGTAAATTTTTATCACAATTTTTAACTTCAACATTGTCAACAATTAATTGATTGCAATTTTGATAATTACATTTGCAATTTTATGATTCTTTTCATTTAAATTTTAAATTCCAATTTTGATGTGGATAATTGCAAACTCAAGAATTTTAACAACTACAAATTTGCAATTCATATATTTTTTAATTTTAGTGATCAAGATTTGCAGTTCCAACAGGTGGAAAATTATGAAAGTGCAATTTTACCATACATTGATTGTAATTTCAACAATTAATTGGTTGCAATTTTGATATCTGCAAGCAATTTTAGCATCCAAAAATTGCAATTTCAACTATTAATGGCAATTTGGGAGTTCCTAAGTCAACAATAAAAACTAGAAATTCACAATTTCAACAAGTATACTAAAGAATAAATTCACATTTTTAATGAGTGCAATTTCAACAATTGAAGAGCTATAACAATTACAATTTTTGCATATAGATATTCAATTTCAACAATTGCAATCTCATGATTTCAAGAGTTGTAATTTCAACAATTCAATAAAATTAAAAATTGGAACCTTTTAATGAGAAAATTAAATTATAGCATCAAAACATTGTAATTTTCACAATTTTCAACAATCAATTGATTACCATTCCAATAATTGCATATTTTCAATTTCAAAAAAAAATATCAAAATGTAGCTATAAATTGACAATTTCAATAGCTATTTGATTATAATTTCAACAATCAAGAATTACAATTTCAACAATTAAAAAAGTATCAATTTTTTTTAAGAAATTGCAATTTCAATTTAGGAAAATGCAATTTCAGAATTTTGATAATTACAAATTTTATAATTTCAACAAGTATATGATTGAGAAGAGATTCACTATTTTAAAAGAAAAACAAAATTTCAACAATTGATCTACAACAATTGCAAGAATCGAAAAATTAAAGTTGCAATTTCTAAACAAATTGTAATATGATCATCCAAAAATTGCAATTTCAACAATTAGTCATAACAACAATTTCAATTTAAGCAATACAAATTGGAAATTTGAACAAGTATATCATTGAGGAGAAATTGATGTTGTTTCAAAAAAAAGTAAGCACTTAAAAGAATTATTAAAATTGCATTTTGACAATTACAAATTTGAGGATTTCAAGAAGTATATTTTTCACCTTAAAAAAAAACCCACATCTCGTTATTCATTTGAATCAAAGATTACATAGATATCTATAGGCCATACCGAGGGATGGTTTTAAGGACCCATACTTATTTAAAAGTGTATAAACCTTGGCGAATCTTACCAATTCTTAAATTGTCAACTATAAAATATTTGGTGATATTTTTCTAAAATTATTTCAATTTCTAAGGATTTGATATAGTTTATATAATAATAATTTGCTTTACCCCATTAAAATTAGGCGAAATGGGGATTCAAAAAATGCAAATTGGCGAATCTTTTTTGGGAAAAAATGGAAAAATAGCCCATGGGCTAAATTTCGCCCCTAAAATTAGTTGCCCATAGTTTCACAGTTTATTTAGTACAATCTCAATTCCAAGAATAAAAAAGTTATATAAGTTGCAATTTCTTATGAGAAATTGTAATATGACCATCCACAAATTTTAGAAATACCAATTAGCAATTTGAAGAAGTAGTTAATCGAGGAGAAATTGATGTGGTTTTAAAGAAAAATAAAGTTTCATAAAATGGTTTTATTGCAATTTTTACCATCAAGAATTACACTTTCAACTATTGAAGAATTATTAAATTTGCAATTTGGATAACAGGAAGATCTTATTCCTACATTTTGATAGTTACAAATTTTAGAATTTCAACAAGTACAATTGTGTAGAACTCTCCATTTTTAAAAGAAAAATGTTACATATTGCAATTTGGACAATTACAAATTGCAATTTTGGAAATTACAAATTCACAATTTTAACAAGTACAATTGAGGCAAATTCACATTTTTAAAGAGAAAATGCAATTTCAACAATCAATTGAGTGCAATTTCAATAACTCGAAAATTATAAAATTTGTAAATTTTTATCACAATTTTTAACTTCAACATTGTCAACAATTAATTGATTGCAATTTTGATAATTACATTTGCAATTTTATGATTCTTTTCATTTAAATTTTAAATTCCAATTTTGATGTGGATAATTGCAAACTCAAGAATTTTAACAACTACAAATTTGCAATTCATATATTTTTTAATTTTAGTGATCAAGATTTGCAGTTCCAACAGGTGGAAAATTATGAAAGTGCAATTTTACCATACATTGATTGTAATTTCAACAATTAATTGGTTGCAATTTTGATATCTGCAAGCAATTTTAGCATCCAAAAATTGCAATTTCAACTATTAATGGCAATTTGGGAGTTCCTAAGTCAACAATAAAAACTAGAAATTCACAATTTCAACAAGTATACTAAAGAATAAATTCACATTTTTAATGAGTGCAATTTCAACAATTGAAGAGCTATAACAATTACAATTTTTGCATATAGATATTCAATTTCAACAATTGCAATCTCATGATTTCAAGAGTTGTAATTTCAACAATTCAATAAAATTAAAAATTGGAACCTTTTAATGAGAAAATTAAATTATAGCATCAAAACATTGTAATTTTCACAATTTTCAACAATCAATTGATTACCATTCCAATAATTGCATATTTTCAATTTCAAAAAAAAATATCAAAATGTAGCTATAAATTGACAATTTCAATAGCTATTTGATTATAATTTCAACAATCAAGAATTACAATTTCAACAATTAAAAAAGTATCAATTTTTTTTAAGAAATTGCAATTTCAATTTAGGAAAATGCAATTTCAGAATTTTGATAATTACAAATTTTATAATTTCAACAAGTATATGATTGAGAAGTGATTCACTATTTTAAAAGAAAAACACAATTTCAACAATTGATCTACAAAAATTGCAAGAATCGAAAAAATAAAGTTGCAATTTCTAAACAAATTGTAATATGATCATCCAGAAATTGCAATTTCAACAATTAGTCATAACAACAATTTCAATTTAAGCAATACAAATTGGAAATTTGAACAAGTATATGATTGAGGAGAAATTGATGTTGTTTCAAAAAAAAGTAAGCACTTAAAAGAATTATTAAAATTGCATTTTGACAATTACAAATTTGAGGATTTCAAGAAGTATATTTTTCACCTTAAAAAAAAACCCACATCTCGTTATTCATTTGAATCAAAGATTACATAGATATCTATAGGCCATACTGAGGGATGGTTTTAAGGACCCATACTTATTTAAAAGTGTATAAACCTTGGCGAATCTTACCAATTCTTAAATTGTCAACTATAAAATATTTGGTGATATTTTTCTACAATTATTTCAATTTCTAAGGATTTGATATAGTTTATATAATAATAATTTGCTTTACCCCATTAAAATTAGGCGAAATGGGGATTCAAAAAATGCAAATTGGCGAATCGTTTTTGGGAAAAAATGGAAAAATAGCCCATGGGCTAAATTTCGCCCCTAAAATTAGTTTCCCATAGTTTCACAGTTTATTTAGTACAATCTCAATTCCAAGAATAAAAAAGTTATATAAGTTGCAATTTCTTATGAGAAATTGTAATATGACCATCCACAAATTTTAGAAAATACCAATTAGCAATTTGAACAAGTATTTAATCGAGGAGAAATTGATGTGGTTTTAAAGAAAAATAAAGTTTCATAAAATGGTTTTATTGCAATTTTTACCATCAAGAATTACACTTTCAACTATTGAAGAATTATTAAATTTGCAATTTGGATAACAGGAAGATCTTATTCCTACATTTTGATAGTTACAAATTTTAGAATTTCAACAAGTACAATTGTGTAGAACTCTCCATTTTTAAAAGAAAAATGTTACATATTGCAATTTGGACAATTACAAATTGCAATTTTGGAAATTACAAATTCACAATTTTAACAAGTACAATTGAGGCAAATTCACATTTTTAAAGAGAAAATGCAATTTCAACAATCAATTGGGTGCAATTTCAATAATTCGAAAATTATAAAATTTGTAAATTTTTATCATAATTTTTAACTTCAACATTGTCAACAATTAATTGATTGCAATTTTGATAATTACATTTGCAATTTTATGATTCTTTTCATTTAAATTTTAAATTCCAATTTTGATGTGGATAATTGCAAACTCAAGAATTTTAACAACTACAAATTTGCAATTCATATATTTTTTAATTTTAGTGATCAAGATTTGCAGTTCCAACAGGTGGAAAATTATGAAAGTGCAATTTTACCATACATTGATTGTAATTTCAACAATTAATTGGTTGCAATTTTGATATCTGCAAGCAATTTTAGCATCCAAAAATTGCAATTTCAACTATTAACGGCAATTTGGGAGTTCCTAAGTCAACAATAAAAACTAGAAATTCACAATTTCAACAAGTATACTAAAGAATAAATTCACATTTTTAATGAGTGCAATTTCAACAATTGAAGAGCTATAACAATTACAATTTTTGCATATAGATATTCAATTTCAACAATTGCAATCTCATGATTTCAAGAGTTGTAATTTCAACAATTCAATAAAATTAAAAATTGGAACCTTTTAATGAGAAAATTAAATTATAGCATCAAAACATTGTAATTTTCACAATTTTCAACAATCAATTGATTACCATTCCAATAATTGCATATTTTCAATTTCAAAAAAAAATATCAAAATGTAGCTATAAATTGACAATTTCAATAGCTATTTGATTATAATTTCAACAATCAAGAATTACAATTTCAACAATTAAAAAAGTATCAATTTTTTTTAAGAAATTGCAATTTCAATTTAGGAAAATGCAATTTCAGAATTTTGATAATTACAAATTTTATAATTTCAACAAGTATATGATTGAGAAGAGATTCACTATTTTAAAAGAAAAACACAATTTCAACAATTGATCTACAACAATTGCAAGAATCGAAAAATTAAAGTTGCAATTTCTAAACAAATTGTAATATGATCATCCAGAAATTGCAATTTCAACAATTAGTCATAACAACAATTTCAATTTAAGCAATACAAATTGGAAATTTGAACAAGTATATCATTGAGGAGAAATTGATGTTGTTTCAAAAAAAAGTAAGCACTTAAAAGAATTATTAAAATTGCATTTTGACAATTACAAATTTGAGGATTTCAACAGGTATATTTTTCACCTTAAAAAAAACCCACATCTTGTTATTCATTTGAATCAAATATTACATAGATATCTCTAGGCCATACCGAGGGACAGTTTTAAAGACCCATACTTATTTAAAAGTGTATAAACCTTGGCGAATCTTATCAATTCTTAAAATGTCAACTATAAAATATTTGGTGATATTTTTCAAAAATTATTTCAATTTCTAAGGATTTGATATAGTTTATATGATAATTTGGCGATTTTTAGAGTGGAAAAAGTTTACCCCATCAAAATTGGGCGAAATGGTGCTTCAAAAAATTCAAATTGGCGAATCTTTTGTGGGAAAAAAATGGAAAAATAGCCCATGGGCTAAATTTCGCCCCTAAAATTAGTCGCCCATAGTTTCACAATTGATTTAGTACAATCTCAATTCCAAGAATAAAAAAATTATATAAGTTGCAATTTCTTATGAGAAATTGTAATATGACCATCCACAAATTTTAGAAAATACCAATTAGCAATTTGAACAAGTATTTAATCGAGGAGAAATTGATGTGGTTTTAAAGAAAAATAAAATTTCAAAAAATGGTTTTATTGCAATTTTTACCATCAAGAATTACACTTTCAACTATTGAAGAATTATTAAATTTGCAATTTGGATAAGAGGAAGATCTTATTCCTACATTTTGACAGTTACAAATTTTAGAATTTCAACAAGTACAATTGTGTAGAACTCTCATTTTTTAAAAGAAAAATGTTACATATTGCAATTTGGACAATTAGAAATTTCAATTTTGGAAATTACAAATTCACAATTTTAACAAGCACAATTGAGGCAAATTCACATTTTCAAAGAGAAAATGCAATTTCAACAATCAATTGAGTGCAATTTCAATAATTTGTAAATTTTTATCACAATTTTTAACTTCAACATTGTCAACAATTAATTGATTGCAATTTTGATAATTACATTTGCAATTTTATGATTGTTTTCATTTAAATTTTAAATTCCAATTTTGATGTGGATAATTGCAAATTCGAGAATTTTAACAACTACAAATTTGCAATTCATATATTTTTTAATTTTAGTGATCAAGATTTGTAGTTTCAACTAGTGGAAAATTATGAAAGTGCAATTTTACCATACATTGATTGTAATTTCAACAATTAATTGGTTGCAATTTTGATATCTGCAAGCAATTTTAGCATCCAAAAATTGCAATTTCAACTATTAATGGCAATTTTGGAGTTCCTAAGTCAACAATAAAAACTAGAAATTCACAATTTCAACAAGTATACTAAAGAATAAATTCACATTTCTAATGAGTGCAATTTCAACAATTGAAGAGCTATAACAATTACAATTTTAGCATATAGATATTGGATTTCAATCTCATGATTTCAAGAGTTGTAATTTCAACAATTCAATAAAATTAAAGATTGGAACTTTTTAATGAGAAAATGAAATTATAGCATCAAGAAATTGTAATTTTCACAATTTTCAACAATCAATTGATTACCATTCCAATAATTGCATATTTTCAATTTCAAAAAAATATATCAAAATGTAGCTACAAATTGACAATTTCAATAGCTAGTTGATTATAATTTCAACAATCAAGAATTACAATTTCAACAATTAAAAAAGTATTAATTTTTTTAAGAAATTGAAATTTCAATTTAGAAAAATGCAATTTTAGAATTTTGATAATTACAAATTTTATAATTTCAACAAGTATATGATTGAGAAGCGATTCACTATTTTAAAAAGAAAAACACAATTTCAACAATTGATTTACAACAATTGCAAGAATTGAAAAATTATAGAAGTTGTAATTTCTAAAAAATTGTAATATGATCATCCAGAAATTGCAATTTCAACAATTAGTCATAACAACAATTTCAATTTAAGCAATGCAAATTGGAAATTTGAACAAGTATATGATTGAGGATAAATTGATGTTGTTTCAAAAAAAAGTAAACACTTAAAAGAATTATTAAAACTGCAATTTCAAATGGAAGAAAATGCAATTCCAACATTTTGGTCATTTCAAATTTGAGAGTTTCAATAATTCAGGAGAATTATGTAAAAGAAAAATGCAATTTCAACAACTACTGAGAACAATTTCAACGATCAATAAAAAATTGCAATTTCAACAATTAAAAAACTATTAAAAATGTCTTTTTTTAAGAAAGTGCATTTTCAACTTTAGGAAAAAGCAATTTTTCCAATTTGACAACTACACATTTACAATTAATATATTTTTTAATGAAAAATGTTATTTAAGCAAATCAAAAAATGCAATTGCACTGAAATGAACACTATATGACTTTCTTTCTTTATTCAAATATTCAATGTATTTTAGTGTTTTGAATGGGGACAATGAAGGTTTCCCCATAGGCATGTATGGCTTGTCGTCGACCCCATTGTTCCATATATTTATGCAATGAGACCAATGTTCATCTCTAATAGTTTCCTTATATTGCATTGCAAGGGTGCCATCAACCATAATGAATTTCGAGGCTAAGGACCAAGTTTCCTTCCCTTACCATGTCATGGAGCCCAATATCTAAACCTAATAATCATTCCTCCTAATATTATTGATATCCTCAATACTCAATGTCTATGTCATGGAGAGGAATTTCAACAATTGATTTATTACAATTCCGAAAATTGAAAATTTATAGTTCAACTACAATTTCTTATGAGAAATTGTAATCTGACCATCCAAAACTTGCAATTTCAACAATTAATCGCAACGATAAAATTCAATTTTGACAATACAAATTAACAATTTTAACAAGTATATGATTGAGGAGAAATTGATGTTGTTTTACATTCAAAAAATGGTTGATTGCAATTTCATCGATGAAGAATTACAATTTCAACAATTGAAGAATTATTAAAATTGCAATTTCAACTGTAGGAAAATACAATTTCAGCATTTTGATAACTACAACTTTGAGAATTTCAGCAAGCATAATTGAAGAGAATTCATATTTTATAAAAGAAAAGTGCAATTTAAACAACTGACTGAAGTCTACAATTTCAACGATCATGAATTGCAATGAACCAAGAATTTAAAAATTAAAGCTATTATAATTTTTTATGAGAAAATGTAATTTGACTATCGAAAAATTGCAATTTCAACAATTTTCATAATTGCATATTGCAATTTGGACAATTACAAATTCAATAATAAACCTATTAAAGAGAAATTACAAAATTGACAATTACAAATTCACAATTTTAACAAGTAAGATTGAGGAAAATTCATGTTTTTTCAGAGAAAAAGCAATTTCAACAATTAATTGACTTCAATTTCAACAATCAAAATTCATAGTCTCAAACAATTTGAAATTTGTAAAAAATGTAGATTTTTATCAAAAAAATCAATTGCAACAATGTCAATAATTAATTGCTTGGAATTTTGATACCTACATTTGCAATGTCATTATTTGTTTCATTTAAATTTGAAATTGGAATTTTGAACTTTCGATAATTACCAATTCAATCATTTTAACAACTACAAATTTGCAATTCCTTTCTTTTAATGAAAAATGTTATTTCAACGATCAAGAATTGCGATTTCGGAAACTATAAATTTGAAATTTCATGTAGCAATTATAGGAATTTTGTATTCAAGTTGTAATTTCAATTTCAAGGAAATGTAATTTTGGACAATAAAATGATTGAAGAGAATTGCGATTTCGGCAACTACAAATTTGAAATTTCAACTTGTGATTGACGCGAAAGTTGTAATTTTTTAAGGAAAATGCAATTTCAACAATTAAGTGAAAGAAATTTGAACCGGGATTAGAAATTGCACGTTGTTGGATGCTAAAATTGCAATTTCAGTAATTTATTTCATCCATGCATGCAATTTAGATATTTGCACATTGTAATTGAAATTGTACTTTTGGTAGTTTCAAAGTCAACAAAAAAGATTGAGTTGCAATGCATCTTTAGGGACTACAAATTTACAATTACAACAAATATACTAAAGAACAAAGTCACAATTGTTTAACATAAATTGCAATTTCACCACCCAAGAATTGCAATTTCAACAATTAAATAATTACAAAAATTGCAATTTCAACAATTAATGAATTATACAAAAATGCAATTTCAACTCTAGGAAATTGCAATTTTTGCAATTACAATTGACAAATTCAAAAAATAAAAAGATTGATGAGAAATTGCAATCTTAGAAACTACAAATTCCAAATTTCAACAAGTTTATGACTAAAAAGAAATTCACATGTTTCTAACAAAAAATGCAATTTCAACAATTGATTGATTGCAATTCCACCAACCAAAAAATTGATTGATTGCAATTCCACCAACCAAAAAATTCTAATTTCAACAATTGGAGAATTATAATGTTTTTTAAAGAGAAATTGCAATTTTAGCATCTAGATATTGCAATTTTGGCAATTTCAACAATTAATTGATTGCAATTGGATATGTAAGGAATTCCTACGTTTCTTACTATGCCAGGTAGGTCTAATGAAACTCTCATAAATCCCTAATCATTTTTGGTGAGGATCTTCCAAAATTAGCTTCTATTAATTATTATTTTAGCAAGATATCAACTTCCTACACTGAACTATTATTTTCAAAAAATTAATCTGCTCTTAACTATTATTTTAGCATGATATCAACTTCTTGCTCTGAACTATGACAATACGGTCTATAGTGACTATTTCTTTTTTTAATTACAAATACAAGTAATTTATTGAGGGGTTGTCCTCCTTCCAAATATGCCCAATGGGTTGAAAAATCTCCTATTGGTTATCTACAAGGTCTAGAGAATGCCATGGTTTGTGCTCATTATCAAATACCCTTTATGCATCACCATCCTTTAACATATGATGTGTTGATGTGTGCAGATGTGCAACACTCCCTGATGCTTAGAGCGGCATTGCAATCCTCAACTACCTTTTCCCATTGATCAAGCTTGGATCTACAGGATGCTCAATTGCAGATTAAAACTGCATTCATGGGATCATGTTCAAGCCCTTCCCCATATGTTATGCATGCTTCGAAAAACTTGCAATCTTTGAAGATATCATGTCCACTTGAGCGAGCATAAGCCACTGTACAAGCCTTTATAAGCAATGCAGTCACCTCATGATTATATAGATCCATGCGAGCTTCTCTTTCCGCATTGGAAACCGCACTCTCAAACCTACAATAGCGTTTTCCCTTGATCATTCCTCTCTAGCTCAATTCTGAAACTACATCGCTTCTCAAAAACCATTCGATCAAATTATCAAACAATGGGGATTAAATCATTCATTGGGATTTATCCCACATTGGCAGCACGTTTGATTTTTTATGTGTTTATATGCACCGACCCTACTATTGTTATTCGACGTGAAGTGCAAGGGTATGGTGAGGGATCTAGGTGCTTGGACTTCACGAGTAGTCACCAGCCTGGAGCCCGGGATGACCTATCAGGCCCCCTACCTTTTGGAAGAAGCAACAGTGGTCAATCAACAGTTTAGAAAGATCTCGTTCATCGGTTTATTAACATTTTTTTTTTATAATTGTTGGCACGACGGTCATATGTGTGATTGTGGGCTGGTAAAATATATTTAATTATATATTTAATTTTAATGTGGCTAAATTTGTTTATATATTTGACAATTTATGTCTTTAAAAAATTGTGAACAAGCTCTTCCTTGAAAATATATGTGTGCGTGGACTTGATTTTTCAAAACGCTTTTGAGGATTGAAGGATGGAGGAAGAGGAACTATTAGACTTTGGTGAGGATCCTTTTAGTGTGACAATTAAGGGCTCTAGATATTTTTTTTTCTCATGAGGGAATCATGGGAGGTTGGAATAAGGATAAATCTCCACTTTTGCCTTCTAACTTGTTGGATAACATGAACCTAGACATACCTCCAAATGAATTGTTGGAAGGTTATGATTACCCAAGGAAGGCCCTACCTAGGAATTTTATTAGTACTTCCAATGGTATGTGTCTCATTCATGGTGCCCGCTCAAAGTTGGTACCCAATTCCATTGCAATAGGAACACGCTAGTGATAAATTTAAAAAATGTGAGCATGTTCACAAAAACATGCTCATGTTTCACAACAAACAGATCTACTTCTTTTCACAACAGATGGATCTACATCTCACATTGCAACATTTGCTACCGCTAATCCAAATATATTAACCAATTCACAAATTTGAACAAATGAGCTCTTGTAAAAGGTAAATAACTAAAACATTAATCATGAATGCCCTATAATTGTCCAAATTGAAGTTGAAATTGCAATCATTTCCAATAATTGAAGATACCTAAAACAATTAACATAAATGTTTTTTCTTGTTACATGTATCATAATTGTAAATTATAGATACATTTTTGTTTCTCTTTATTACTTCAACAATATAAAAACAAAATTATATGTTGCATCATTGCATACCGAGATATATATGTTGTGTCACTACGTACCAACAAATTTAAAATTTTGATTTGATTGCAATTTCAAGGATTAGAAATTACAAATTCACAAATTGAAATTGATTGGAAATTAACAATTTCAAATTTATTAGAAATTGATTGCAATTTTGAGAATTGAAAATCACAAATTCAACAAGAAAAAATGGAGGAGAAATTGCAATTTCAACAACTACAAATTTGCAATTCACATTTTCTAATGAAAAATGCTATTTCAACAATCAAGAATTGCAATTTCAACAACTAGGGAATTATAAAAAATTACAATTTGTTCATGAAAAATTGGAATAATAGCATGTAGAAATTGCAATTTCAACAATTAAGTGATTGTAGTTTCAGATAGAAATTTTAGAAATTTTGTATTTATGTCAGCAACTACAAACTTGAAATTTCAACTAGTTATCGGATTGAGGAAAAAGTTGCAACATTTTTAAAAAAATTGCAATTTCAACAATTAAGCAAATAAATTTTAGTGATCAAGAGATGTGTAGTTTCAACAAGTGGAGAATTATGAAAGAGAAAATTTAGAATACAAAAAATTGCAATTTCAACAATTAAGTGATTGCAATTTCAATATCTTGTAGTTACAAGGTCAATAATAATAAGATTGAAAAGAAACTGCAATTTTAGTGGGTACAAATTCACAATTTCAACAAGTATAAGATTGAGAAGAAATTTACATTTTAAAAAAATGACAATTTCAACAATCGATTGATTGCAAATCCAGTGACTAAGAATTGCAGTTTCAACAATTGAAAAGTTAATTGATTGCAATTTGGATATCTGCATATTGTGATTGAAATTGCAATTGCAATTTTGGCAGTTACAAAGTCAGCAATAAAAAAGATTGAGTAGCAATTACAATTTTAGCAACTACAAATTCACAATTTCAACAAGTATGCTAAAGAATAAATTCACATTTTTTTAACGAAATTCCAATTTCATCAACCAAGAATTGCAATTTCAATAATCAAAGAATTCTAAAAAATAACAATCTTCAAATTACAACTTCAAGTTAAGGAAATTGCAACTTTGAAATTAGTATTCATAAATGCAACAATAAATTTGTAGTTTCAATAACTACAAATTAAGAAGAAATTCACATCTTTTTAAAAAAAAATGCAATTTCAACAAATATATGATTAAGAAGAAATTCCTCTCTTGACTCATGCCTTACTTTAATGTCTCTTTTTGAAATATGCCACACCAAGTGTATTTAGAATATGATCCTCTTGTGACAACCACTCATGTATTCCTCGTGCATGCCCCACTTTCGATCTTGATATTCTAAGGTGTTGAAATTGAGTGAATGGTTACCAACATAGTCATAAGATCCTCAACTATGTTTGATCTCCTTCCTTTCGAAAAAAACACCATGTTTGCCAATAGAGATTAATAAGCTTATTAGAGATAGATAAATGTGGTTAAAAAGCCAATGATATTCAATTGTGATAGTTTGTGGATATTAAGACCCATATTTATGAAGTTATAGAAATATCTTTTAGTTCTAGAAATCCTATATGAAATGGCATACCTCTATGTCCATACAAAATCATTATCCTTATGCTTCAGGTAAAAGGGATTAATTTCTTCTTCTAATGGAGCTTCCACACAACCATTGGCTTAACTTAGGAACAACATTAGTGTTATCAGTCAAATTAGCACATCTCCGTCCGTGATCACATGGCCTTGTCGATCACACAAAAGGACACTATGGATGGAAGAGCTGACTTGATCTTGGATGATTTGGAGCTGAACCCTTACTCCTTCAGCTTTAAACTTATTTTTTCTGACTTATTTCACCATAAATCGATGACTCCCATACTTGACATGTTGCAAGTCACTCACGAGTCTCCATACTGACAACCCGCGGGTATCAATTAAAAAGTTGCATCTGCGAGTTGCTGAGCCCACATACTACGAGTCACTCGCTATTTTTTATGTTCAATTGTCGCATGTTTCTTAAGGAAACTTGAAAAAATATATTAAAAACACGAATTGGGATTAGTTGATTCAGATGCTCTAACTTCCTCAACTTCCCAACTCAAGTACCTTTCGAACCAGTCCTTCCTACCTTGCCATAAATACAAGGGAGAGGCATGAGAAAGGGACCACCAATTGAAGAGATATTTTTATGCTGGAGAAATCTTAAGTCAAGAGAGGAGCAGGAGACCAGGTCATGGTTACGAAGGCGCCTCATACAGAAGTCAGGTATAATTTGTACTTGCTTCATTTACTGATTAATAAAAGTGGACATTCTTCCTTTCCCAACATAATCTATGTTATATGTTGTAAATTTGATTATTAATTGATGTTTCATGCTATTATAAATGTCAATTTGTTTTTTACGTAATCAAATTGGTTTGAGGAAGGTCAAAGGTTGTTTTGCATACTGGTACATTGAGGAGCAAAGAAGGAGAAAGCTAGGATCAAACTTCGGAATAAAGTGCATGTATTTCTAACCTCTAACTTATTTGCTTAAGTATATGTATGTGTAGAACTTTATATGTCCATATTACAACCTTGTATGTTGATAGTCTCCATCCCTGACTATAAGGTAAAATCCCTCACAACAAAACTAGCGACTACGCTGGGGACACCTTCTTGTTTTTTCTGCTTTGGGGATCTTTGGTTTCTCCAATTTCATAACCTTTCCAATTTCTTTTGAGGTCTTTAGAGTTTCTTTTTAGATCCCTTTGTGTTGACTCAGCCTAGTCTGGTTTGCAAAGTTTCTTTTCTTCTTTTATCAATACCTACCCGCATGTTTCTTGTATATACATGTGCGCACTTTTTGTTGTATCCTCGAGTTGTAGGCTTTGCTACCCGTGCACATTAAGTTGCACCTGTGGGCTATTTTCTTATACAATCGCGAGTTTTCCTTAAAAGGTATGAACCTTTCTTTAAGGTTTGATCTTGGGTTTCTAGGTATGATTTGAGATTTTGCTTTGATTTCTGGCATTTGCTTGACACTCTTGTGTCACTTCTGGGTCTGTTCACATCCTTTTTAGAAGCTATCTGATGTTCTTAATGTGATTTCATTTGCTTTTGGTTTCCTTTCTTCTTTTTAAGATTTTTTGAAGCCCACCCACGACTTGTTAGTACATATAGTCGCTCACTTTGTACCCTAGCCGCATGTTTCTCTTATATGTACTCGCGGGTTCACCGCGAGTTGTTCTACATAGTAGTAGCGAGTATTTCCTGAGTTTTACCTTTTTAGTTAGGGTTTGACTTCAGTAGGGTTTCTTTGTGGTTTTGAAAGTGCTTGTCAGTTTGGATACCTCCTGGACATTGTTCATGCTACTTTGAATCTGTTTTTGAACATCTTTTATCACTTCTCTTTGAGTCATTGTGTTTGTACAGTTTTCCCTAGCTTGCTATCCCATCTTCTGTTTGGCGGGTGCTTCTTTATTTTGTTCTCTAATGTTCAGGAACAGTCTGGTTTTGCATAAAGATCCTTTTGTTTTCCATCTTACACATTAGTTTTTATTTTTAGCATCTTGTTGCAAAATTTCTAGTTACTTCTATGAAGCAACTTGCTTGGGTTAAGCCTTTAACGATCTTGCTTTAGGTCTGTTTGTTGTAAGCCTTGGACCAGTTTTCTTTACTTATGCAGATTGATAAGTCTTGTTAGTTCATTATTTTCATTTGCATTTCTTTCATAGATAGAGAAAAAGATCAAATTGGAAAAACAAAAGAACTTCTTTGACAAGATTTGTCATTTTTATTTTTCAAAGTAGGGTAGTTGCATTACTATTAACTTTGAAAACAAAACAAAAAATAAAAAACAAAAAAAATTGATGCTTAGATTTGCTTAGATTCTATGTTTTGAAAGAACAAGCGAAAAGAAAAATTGTGAAGTTTCATTTTTGATATGCACTTTGCTTACAATCATAACCATGCCACACACTACATTACACCTTGAGTAAGTAACAACCCATAAAAAGAACTTAATTTAAAATTTATTAGTAATATTTCTTTTTTAGGGTTTACACAACATCAACTAGCTTAGGCTAGGATTTCGGAATAGATCACACTTAAACTCTCTGAAATCGTTTAAACTCTCAAATCATAGTGCAAATTGTTATCTAGGTAACTCCATTATTATCAAAGTATTATGGGAAGCTCCACTTAAACCGGATTTAAGCACTAGGTCGTGTGAGACTGGAATTGTTGGGGATACCTCCCACTTTCCTTTTGATCATACACCAGGGTTGATTAACATACGGGGGTCCATTGGTGCCTTGTGCATTTCTGGATTTCGGGCTTAGCTACCCTGCCCATGCGTTTTGGCTGGACCTGCAACTGTCCCCCCAAATATTTTTGTATTTGTGGTATCCTTAGAATCTTGAATTTAGGGATCTACACAGGTATAGTGGAAGGTTATTTCCACTACACATAGGACAGACACGAAAGGTAACCCTCTATAGTAATCCTGGGAGGGCGGTTTGTTGATTTAAATGCTTGCACCCAGAGGGCCTATATTGGAAGTCGTGTAACTGACCTTTGATATTCTACTAGTTTGTTCTGGCCCCTCATCATCCCAGACTGACTATTGAGAGTATTATCTTTGTTTTCCTAGTCTTGATTACTATAGGACATTTTTAGTGGTATGCTATTTGCTCCTTAATCGTTAGTGGCCACTAGGTTTCTACACTTAGTTTATTTTTTATAATTGTGGAGGACCAACCTCTTCGTAGGTCACAAAGGTTTCAAAACCTTCCCCCACACACAATGGAACCTCCACCGCCACCTCGATGCCAGAGGACTGATTCCCATGGTTCATACTAATTAACGGGCATAACGGAACCACCCGGACAACCACACCTCATAACTAATTATCAACAGGTTCAGGATATTGTTGAGGTTGAAGACATAACCACTCAAGAGTTTAACACACCCTTCAACCTTTTTTTGACAAGACCTAACGATCCTTTACTTGAAAGTGTAGTTTCTCTAGGTCAATCGGAGTTTAGTTCATATCGGTTTACATCGGTTTTTTTCATGGCTAGTTCAGGAGACGAGTCAGGAGTTCCCCATACTCCTACTTCATCTATTGTATTGAGAGGTTTCTCTCCTTCATTCCCACACACAACAGTACCTAGATCTTTGTGGGTTGTCTCTGCTTCGAGACCTTCGTTCGGTTTCAACATTGGTTCCTTAGGTATGCCAAGCTCTTCAGCTTCGACATCAACTATTCCTTTTGGTTCCATCGTCGGATCGTCTAATATCCCTTTTTCAGGGATACCTTCAATATCGTTTACATCGTCTCCCTTTATACAACAGTCCCAGGGTAATCCACAGTCTGCTCCTTCAAGTCATGGTTTTCCTTGGTTAGGAGGACACATAGTTCCTTCCACACCCTTTGTGGGATCGATGCTCGTTTCATCTATTACATCTATACCTGGGTTTAACCCCTTCACAGGTTCTAATGTACATTCATCCAATGTACAAACATCCCATGTACCTGTAGGGGGTATTCCCTTTTCACTGTTTGCTGGAGGGGGTGGTACATTTTTTAACCCACATTACGAAGGGGCTAACACCCAACCGCAATGGACGAACACCCAAGGAAGAAACCCTCTAGCATTTGATTGGAGCAATTTTAATAATGCTTACAGTTCACAACCGATGGTTGGGGGCATCCCCAACCAACATCATAGGAACCAGGTTCTGGGAGGTTCCACCTACCAGGCTCTTGTTAATCAAATGCCATCGTATTGACCTTGTTTTCCCCTTCTGGAAACTCTTAACTTGCCAGATATTTCAAAACTGACTAATGATCCAGTGTGCCACAACTCGACATGGCCACCAATTCCAACCAAGTTACCTTCCAACATCCCAAAGTTTGAAGGAAATGTTGGAGAAGATCCTGGTGATCACGTCACTACCTTTCATCTTCGGTGCTCTTCCAACTCTTTGAACGATGATTCCATTAGGTTGAGGATCTTTCAAAGGACCTTGACTAGTGTCGCGGCTAAGTCGTACATAGAACTACCTTCCGCGGCTTATGACAACTTTTGGGATTTGGAAACAGTCTTTTTGAACCACTTTCAACTTCCTGTCTAGCATGATGTCGGCATAGACCTTCTGTCAACTTTCAGAAAGAATAAGGCCACTCATTTATCTAACCACATTCAGGAGTGGCGAAGGAGAAAGAGGCTCATCAAAGATGAAATTCCCCCATAGTTTCTATTAGAGTGGTACTTGAAATCACTCCTTCCTTACATTTCTAAGGATGTAACAACTTCTGGGGTGTCTTACGAGGAGGAAGCCATCCTTAGGACCCAGCAACTTGATTTGGTATATGCTCAATCTGGGATCTTGTACAAGATTATACCGGATGCATTGAGATCTAATATTGATCTGGGTAAACCTAAGCCTGGATTGCATGTCGATGGAATCATCGGTTTAGTAGACTCAGCAGCACTCGAAGCTTTGACCAAGCAAATTCATGCTTTATTTGTAAATCAGTCTGCTGTAGATTGAACTACTGTTGCATCCTCCCATTATACAACTGAATCTGTACAACAAGTGTAGACTAATCAAAAGGGTCCTCGGCAACCCAACAACAAAAAGAAGGGCAAGAAAGGGGAGGGGAACCATCCAAAGCCCAAAAACACTTAAAATGCCGAGGAGGGTAAGAAGGATAAAAAGAAATTTAATTTTCCTTGCAAGTTATGTAAGGATGACCACCTTACCCACTAGTTCCCTCTGATGGAAGAAGCCCAGAAGCTCCTCCGTGAGAAGAAACCAGTTGTTCTGAAGGACTCATTCCCTCACGGACAAGGTTCAGCTTCTGGAAACTCTAGTTCTGGGAGCACAACTCGTGTCTCTTCAGCTGGTCAATCATTTATAAACATGGTTAACTTAGGATATGCTTTTGCAAACTCGAGCTAGGAATTATTCCTCGGGCTTGCAGCAGAAAGATAAGGATGTTCCTGAAACATCCATATCTCTTCACATTGAGAGACCTGCAGATCCTTTGTCGAAGATCCCAAAAGGTGTCTTCAAACGGGATATGCACAACCCCAATTCACGGGCTTCTCATAACTACAAAGTTGTAGAGGATCTGGTCCAAACACCCTGTGCTATGTCCACACTGGAAGTCTTATAGAGCTGTCCATTACAGCGGAATGCACTTCTAGTGGCAATAGGGAGCATGGACTCATCTAGTATGCTTGCTCAGTTTGATATGTCTAATATCAAACCCCGGTTATCATATCATGTATCCCTCCATATTGAAGTAGTCCATGGTCCCAAAACCATTGGATGAACAGTTGTAGACGAGGGCGCGTCTACGTGTGTAATGTCAATATCCTGCTGGAATGCCCTCGGCTCGCCTGAGTTAGCTCCTTCCAACACTATACTTACGGCCTTTGAAGGGAGTTCATTCCATCCACATGGAGTCTTTCCCGCATTTGAAGTTGAACTTGCCGGTAATTTAGTGTCTGTGGAGGTTGAAGTGTTAGATGCTCCTCTTGACTACAATTTGTTGTTAGGAAGGAGCTGGAAGTATGCGATGTAAGTTGTCCCATTGTCCATTTTTCGAGTACTTATGTTCCCGCATGAAGGCAAGATCATCATAGTTGATCAACTTTCATTTACTCGAAAAAACAACAACACTTCATCGGATTCAACAATTCCTTTGATTGATCAGTCTCACTCACCTAGTGAGAGTTTGGGAGTAGGCATGTATTCATCACTGACGGGCACATTCGACCTACCTACTCCCATGAACTACATTGGTCCTGTAAGTACTTCTGACATTTTTTCTTTGGAAGTCTTCACTGTCAGTAGAAAAACTAACCCTTGGATTCTTCCCACTCAACAAGAACCTATTGTGCCCTTATCTCTTGCAGAAATAGCTTACAAGGCAACATAAGATGTTGCAGAAGATTATATATCGACTTCGTTTGTCTCCGCAGAGTCAGATATAGACTATGCACCTACATGATCAGTCAACTCTACCCACTCTTAATTTGATTGTCTGGATACTACTTTTCCCTCTGATGAGGCCATTTTGGAAGCCATGGTAGGACTAGATCACCCATGGGAACATATGCATCACAGGTCCTACTTCATTCCTGATCTAGATAGGATAGAGAATGGTGAGTTCTCAATGAGACTTGGTGGTGATATCGATTTGTCCATCAATCCTTCTACGCACATGATTTATGCTGAAGGTAACATGGAAAACATATCGAGAACCATACCGATCGATATCTCTATCAAACCTGGTGTTGTGGAAAACCTCTTTATTGGAGCAGATTGTTTTCTTGATGAGATCACTGTGTATACCAACATGTTTAAGGAATTCCGCGACCCTTTTTCTTGGTCTTATGGGAAGATTCCTGGCATCAACCCCTTTTACCTAAACCCAGAAATGGGCCCTACTTGAAGAAGTAATGTGCTTTTTCTTGTAGTATAGATGTACATATTTTGTATAGTTAGTCTTCTCTTTTGATTTATGTCATGTCTTATGTATCTTATGGGTTGTATTTTCAGTTGAAAACTGAATGCTTCATAGGATTCGTAGATGGTGCTAGCCGCCACACCCGTCAGTTGGCTTCAGCAGCTTGGGTTATCTACTCACCGTCTGGTCAACTCATGTTTTCGAGAGGTGCTTTTTTAGGCCCTACGATGAACAACGTAGCTGAATACAGTGCAGTCATTGAGTTACTCCGAGATGCTATTCATCATGGCATTTCACAGTTGGAGGTACGACTTGACTCAAAATTAGTTGTATTTCAGTTAATGGGTGACTATAGAGTTCAGGATCCTATTTTTCTTCGTCATTTTTTGAGGGTCAAGTTATTGGAAAGATATTTTGATTTTATCACATATCAACACATCCGAAGACATTTAAATTCACTAGCTGACTCATATGCAAATTATATTTTAGATCGCCATCTTCATCACACACAAACACATTAAGCATCCACATAAGATAAAAAAACACAGACAGGTATATAAGATCGGTACTGTATATATCCGTATCAAAAAATATGAGTTTTGGGTCAATAGTATGTCGTAGTGTCATGTCAATATACAAAATGGGCTAAAATGGCCTAAAAAATATAGATATGTTATTCTCTCTATGGAGAAGTAGGGGCCTCTACCATCTCTGCTACAGCCTCTCTGTAATAGATGGAGAGCCTAGCTACTTTCCTAAGTAGCCTGATCCATGCTGGGGGCACATCCATAACATCCTCCTGCATAGTGAGCGGCATCCGCTTGATCTTGTAAGTGGGAATGTCATGAGTCAATCGAGTCATCTTTCCCTCTATGCCCACTAACATGGAATCAGCCGCCTTGGGCTTAGTTGGACGTATGTACACACGAGGATGTCCCCGAGGTCGCGTAGGTCCCACATCTACATAAACCATATTGTTAATACTCTAACTCATTATAGAATTTATATACATTAAAAACTTAAAAAATGAAATAAAATTCAAAAAGTGAAAGTTTGTCTTACCGATCTCTCCCCAGGCTGCACCTGGAGGTAGAGAGATCTCAGGATCTCCACGTGAATCCACCCCTGCATAGGGAAACTTCTCTAAGGTCGATACCTGATGGCCCCACCACACCAAGTAGTCCTCATCAGCATACGAGATTGTCGTCTCGCCACCACCCTGGTGTAAGAAGATATCTCCCCATCGAGTCATCAGTGGCTCACAAGGATTGATATGTGGTAGGGCCATTACCGAACTCAGTGCGGGAACCATCTCAAAGAAAAAGATACAAAGGATACTACCATATCCGAAGCTATTTTTCCTTCCTCTTTTTCACTCGATCAGTTGATTCTTCATACTCACCAAAAGGCCCGAGCACCAGTCAAATACAACTCCTCGGAGGCATTCAACCCCTATCTGCATGTAGTTCATGGATGCCACGTGTTCTGCAGAGTTTCCCCCTATCCTATTTAAAGTACTCAGGATGACCATTAATGGGAAGCTCGAAATCGAAGCAATAGGAACTTGACTGCCACTCTTCTCAGTGCCAAGTAGACAGTAAGCATTGATGTAATCTTGTATGGATAAGGCACCCACTCCTCGAAATGTACCTTTCAGTTTGACCATTTCCCCTCTTCGGGAAAAACCTGTTAGGAAGTATATGTTGTCAAGTGTAAGCTCCAATATCTCCCCTTGGATATTAAAGACCCATTGGTCGGTATCCCAGTAATATACAAGCATTCCCAACAGTTGTGTTTATGCCCTCATATTGGTGGTTCAGAAAAACTTGAGTAAACCACACCCTCTTAATACACCCAGTGTTAGTGGATATCATATGGCATGACGGTTCATGTCCTCGTGTTCCCTCTCTCTCCATGTAAGTACCATTCCTACATGTCATCCAATCATTTTTTGCTTTAGTTTTTGTTTTTTCACTTCTAATCTGTGGTACTCGCGATTGTCTTTAATAGATAGTAGCACGTACCCAGGAGTTGACTTCTGGAAAACCCACACACTTTCCTCGTGCCCATGATTTTTCTAGAGGGAAACCCATGGGTACAGTGCCCTAAGTTTTAAAGATCAATAAAAACAAAAATTAACCATTAAAAAACAAAATTTGTGCATTGAAATGAAAGTAAAGGGAGAGTATACTTACTTGCAAGTGTTACGAACTGTTACACCAAAACCCCGAGGTGTTAGTGAAGGCCGCCCACTAGGATCTTAACATCCCACCACGCTTCGCAGTATAGACTCTGGGCTAGATGTGCGCCCGTACGGTGGTGTCCCCTTTGCGTCGTACGAGCCCCGGGCGAACACTGCAATGCCGATGTTGCCACCCGCTCTGTGACTTGAACCTGGGTGGAGGCTCTGATACCAAATGTTACGAACCATTACACCAAAACCCCGAGGTGTTAGTGAAGGCCACCCACTAGGATCTTAACAGCAAGTGACGAAAATAGAATCGGTGACCTGGTGTGATTACAATGAGTGGTTGAAGCAAGAGGATATTTTCACCTTTTTGGTTCAACAAATGATTTATGAGTTTTGTTTTTAGTTTTGGAACTATTTATAAAAAATCATTTGATTTTTACCCACTTTTAAAAGTTCTCTATAGTTTCAATTCTGTTTTAAATTTTTTATTTAATCAACTAATGCACTTTATAATTCTTGGTGATTAGGTAAATAACATGCAACGATCCTCACTATTTTTTGAAACCATGGTCTACACAAGGTTTGTCCTTCTTTATGACACGATATAGAGGTACAATGCTTCCTATCATTTCATGTCATTTTGAAATTTTATTAGATCATGTTATATATCATTTATCACTAATCCGATTGTCCTTATGATATCAGCAATATTTCATCACTTGACAAGGTCACAGAACTTAGTTTCCCTGATGCCTATAAAGTCTTTTTTAATCCTTAAAACAAGAAAACACCAACGAGCACATACCAACTCAGGCTCGATACTAAAATCCACGAGTAGGTGTATGGAGTTATTGTTTAGGTTTTTCAAACTCCTCAAAAAAGAAAACACCGGCGAGCATGAACCGATCCAGGCTTGATATTAAAATCCATGGATCAGTGTTATAGAGTATTCGTCTATCTCTTCTTCAAACTCTTTAAAAAATGAAGAAGGTCTTGAGTTTCCCTCCCATGGACTCGTTAAATTACACATGGTTGGACTTCTATCAAGTAGTCTTCTCCCTCTTTCTTCGAGCTTGCTTAAAAAATGAAGAAAGACTATTGAGTTTGCTTTCTTTGACTCATTAAAACCAATAAGAAGGATATTCTTTAATAAAAAGAGAAAAGGGAAGGGAAGGGTGTCCAGTATCTTTTCAGTTCAAAGGCAGCAAGTCAGTCATATCCTTGAACAAAGCACCTTTTGAGTTTTTCAAACAGTTGGGTTGTAGTTTTGACTTTAGGATGAACCTAATCTCAGAGTGTTTACTCCTCCGATCGGTTACTCTTCCGGTCATATGGAGAATCTGTTAATGTCTCCTACATTACAGATTTATGTCATGTTCTCATTGTGTCAAAGCTGCCTAAGTCACTTTTGTGTCATGCTCACCGTTCAAGGATATTACCTATGTCAACAATTCTTCAATAATTACCTTGACCTCATGTGTTGTCCATCCCCCGACGTCAGTTTGTTTCAACTTATATTCAATCCTATTCCAGATCAACTCAATATTTTGAGTGTTCCTTGTGTTGGATGATGGAGGATGCATTAAGGCTTTCCGTCCAACGAACTTCTTCCCGTCGAATTCAACTCATTTTTCTCTGGGAATGAAGTTTAGAGTTTCGGATAGTACCTTGAGGATTGCAGTCATCAGTGGCAATTTCCCTCACTATTGAATAGTGTAAATACATCAATGTCTCCTATTCGACAGATTATTTAAGTGTTCGACTTCAAGACCCTTTATTCACACGTGTTAAAATGTACTAGGTACCTTGGGTCCCATTTTCATTATTGGTGGACATCCTCTCATTTGTTAATGGTATACATCAATGACCGGTAATCAAACGGTATCCCCCATGTTCGAATTTCAACTCATTTATTCACATGGTTAGGATTCGTACCTTGAGGTGTTTTGGATGAAGACCTTGGGCCTATGATAGCATTACTACATTTTTTATTTCCCAAGTTGCGGAAGACTGAGCCACACTCATTTTTGGCTCTTCATGAGACATAGATCCAGCTTGTTATTATGGCTATGATCTCCTATTTTGACATGGATCCACGCTTGTATTTCAGTGTCCATGCTAGATACATCTTTCATTTATGTATTGGAGATTATGTTCTATCATCATGAACATCTCCTGATGTCAAGATTGTAATTGCTAGTTGACCTGGTCTTTTATTTTCAGGTACTTTTGTGACTTCGTCCCGTGGTTTCCTCTTTCCTCCTCTCACTCTGGATTGTAATGTATTTAGGCTATCGTTTCCCTCTGACCTCACACATTAGGGGCCATCTTTTATCGGTCAAATTAGCACTTCTCCGTCCGTAATCACATTGCCTTGTCAATCACACAAAAGGACACTATGGATGGAAGAGCTGACTTGACCTTGGATTATTTGGATCTGAACCCTTACTCCTTCAGCTTAAAACTTATTTTTTCTGATCGCGACTCCCATACTTGACATGTTGCGAGTCACTTACGGGTCTCCATACTGACAATCTGCGGGTATCAATTAAAAAGATTCACCCACGAGTTGCTAATCCCACATATTGTGAGTCACTCGCTATTTGCTATGTTCAATAGTCGCAGGTGTCTTAAGGAAACTTGAAAAAATATATTAAAAACACGAATTGGGATTAGTTGAGTCAGTTGCTCTAACTTCCTCAACTTCCCAACTCAACTACCTTTCGAACCAATCCTTCCTTCCTTGCCATAAATACAAGGGAGAGGCATGAGAAAGGGACCACCAATTGAAGAGCTATGGTTATGCTGGAGAAATCCTAAGTTAAGAGGGGAGCAGGAGCCCAGGTCATGGTTACGAAGGTGCCTCATACAGAAGTCAGGTATAATTTGTACTTGCTTCATTTACTAATTAATAAAAGTGGACATTCTTCCTTTCCCAACATAATCTATGTTATATGTTGTAAATTTGATTATTAATTAACGTTTCATGCTATTATAAATGTCAAATTTTTTTTTTATGTAATCAAATTGGTTTGAGGAAGGTCAAGGGATTTTTTGCAGACTGATACATTGAAGAGCAAAGGAGGAGAAAGCTAGGATCAAACTTCGGAATAAGGTGCATGTCTTTCTAGCCTCTAACTTATTTGCTTAAGTATATGTATGTGCAGAAGTTTATATGTCATTCTTCCTTTCCCAACATAATCTATGTTATATGTTGTAAATTTGATTATTAATTAACGTTTCATGCTATTATAAATGTCAATTTTTTTTTTTATGTAATCAAATTGGTTTGAGGAAGGTCAAGGGTTTTTTTGTAGACTGATACATTGAAGAGCAAAAGGGGAGAAAGCTAGGATCAAACTTAGGAATAAGGTGCATGTCTTTCTAGCCTCTAACTTATTTGCTTAAGTATATGTATGTGCAGAAGTTTATATGTCCATATTACACCCTTGTATGTTGATAGTCTCCATCCCCGACTATAAGGTAAAATTCCTCGCAACAATTAGAAATGCGATAGTGCATTCATATTGAGCGCATTGATTAGAAGAATATGGAGTTAAAAATTTTATGCGTATCAAAGGATTCATGCCTAATTAAAAAATGGTCATATCTATGCTTATACAACTATTTATCCCTTCTTGGGTCCATAAGCATGTGAAAACTTCCAATAACACTCTCTATAAAATGGCCCATAATCCCTTATTGAGCCATCCTCAATATGGTGAACTATTGAAAGTTAAAATGAAGAAACAGAATGAAACATAATGAGTAGTTGAGTTTGACACACCCTTATCACTTAAGCGGTGTAATGCACTACACACTTTGGGATACCTCTTCACAACTTCCTGTAAGAAATGGTCATCTAGACATTCCCAACATTAATAACCAAAATAAAATCAAGGACCATGTACACCTTCCATCCCTTTGGCCATGTCCATGTACCGTGTGCCCAGTTGACCAAAATCATAGATATCCAAGTACGATTCACAATTTCAACAAGTATGATTGAGTAAATTCACAATTTTAACATGTACAATTGAGGGTAATTCACATTTTTAAAGAGAAAATGCAATTTTGAACAATTAATTGACCACTATTTCAATGATCAAAATTTACAATTTCAAGAATTCCAAAATTATCAAAATTGTATTTTATTTTTAGCAAAATTTTCAACTTCGACAATGTCAACAATTAATTGATTGCAATTTTGATAATTACATTTGCAATTTCATGATTTTTTTTCATTTAAATTTGAAATTGCAATTTTGAAATTTGGATAATTACAAATTCAAGAATTTAACAACTACAAATCTGCAATTCACAATTTTTTCAATGAAAGATGTTATTTCAGCAATCAAGAATTGCAGTTTCAACAAGCCGTGAATTATAAAAAAATGCAACTTTTTAATGAGGAATTGGAATAATAACATCTATAAATTGTAGTTTCGATATTTTTATATCACAATTTTAGAAATTTTGTATTCAAGTTGTAATTTCAATTTAAGGAAAATGCAATTTTGACAACTCACAAATTCAACAATCAAATGATTGAGGGGAATTCACAAATTCAACAATCAAATGATTGAGGGGAAATCACAATTTCAACAACTACAAATTTGAAATTTAAACTAGTTATATGATTGAGGAGAAATTTGCAATTTTTTAATGAAAAGTGCAATTTCAACAATTAAGAAAAAGAAATTTCAGTGATTAAGATTTGTAGTTTGAATAAGTGGAGAATTATGAAAATGCAATTACTGGATACATAAAATTGCAATTTCAACAATTAATTGCTTGCAATTTCAATATCTGCAATTACAAAGTCAATAATAAAAAGATTGCAAAGAAAATGCAATTTTAGTGACTACAAATTCACAATTTCAAAAGTATGTGATTGAGAAAAAATTTACATTTTTTAACAAAATGGCAATTTCAACAATTGATTGATTGGAAATTCAATGACTAAGTATTGCAGTTTCAATGGAGAGTTATAAAAATTGCAATTTTGGCATTCAAAAATTGCAATTTCAAAAATTGATTGTTAATTGATTGCAATTTCAAAAATTGATTGTTAATTGATTGCAATTTCGATATTTGCATATTGTAATTGAAATTGAAATTTTGGTAGTTCCAAAGTCAACAACAAAAAAGGATTGAGCTAAAGTTGTTCAACCTGAGAGAAATATTTCCTTTTCTAGAGCAATGTTTCAATGGGAATTCAACCAAACCTTTGCCCACTCTGAAACAAAAATTATCTTTCTTCTAGGTAATTTGCACTACCAGATCATGTAATACATCGTGCACATAGAAGATCACCACCTATCCATCAACATCCTTAATACACGCTTAATACTAGCTTCAATCATACATTAGGGGAGTTTTGAGGTCTAAAATGGGCCTCCTAAGGGAAATAATAAAATAAGAGTTATAATAATAAAATGAGAGTTGTAAATTTTAGAGACAAAAAATAAAAACTACTTTTTCTTATCATATTTTTGACATATCTCCTTAACGGTTTACCCAAATTTCAATTTTGGGCACTCGTTGGATGCGGATTTTAATTCCACATCCAACATCACATGGAAATTGATAATAACATGCAATATATTTGTGGACTCAAACTCATAACTAAAAAGTATCTAGGATTATCATAAAAGTTCTTTAATATTTACCTAGAATATAAAGAAGAAAGGTTGATTGTTATATGAAAAACATATTTATATCATTCATGGATAATTTTTAAAATTAGTTCTTGAGTTTCATTGATTTTTTTCACTAAAGATATTATTTTATCAAATATAGTCTTGCCATTTTTTTTAAAATTGTCTTAGCTAGTAAATAAAAGGATCTAACTAGAATATCATTTCTATTGATAATGTAATTGAAGTAGATGCTTATTAAATCCAAAAATACAATATTAATAGTATAATTGAAGTAGATGATGCTTAAATTCAAATAAATAAAATGTTATTTTTTTTAATAAATTAAAATTTTCAATAATTAATTTTAATTTAAATATTATTTTTTATTATAAAATTTGATTCAACTTTTCATATTAAAATATAATTGTAAACAACATAAATGAGTAATAATTATGAATAGAAACATAAAACATGTTGTATACTGTAACATACCCCAAATGTGCGAGTTAGGAAAACAACGTTTTTTAGAAAATTTGCATAACAATAACGAACTCCGCAACAAAGTTTATTAGTGCAAGGACCCAAGATTCCTAACATACTTCCAAAAATGGCGATTAGTTAGATTGGAATATTCATCATGCATCATTGTTTAGCTTGAACATACTCATGAAAATCTTACCCTGAATCTGAAATGCCCATATCTATGTGATCGTCGCAACACAACATGATTAACAAGAATTTACCCTTTCACTAATGAAACATTTTATAAAGTATGCATGTTCATAAGAAATAAATCTATTAACATATTAAGAGATCACATATGAGGAGACCACATAAAATAACCAAGTCATCATAACTACTCAATGAAATAGGCTATCAAAATCATACACCAATGAAATAGACTACCAAAATCATACACAAAGAAACCACACATTGGAGACCATATATAACATGGTTCACCCCCAACTTGGACTACGTCCACAAAACTATTATTGTATTTATCGAACAAAAGGGGGTACAATATACAACACAATATTGAATTTCTTACTTTCCACTTTCTCCAGTTGCTCTTATAGAGATAACATATTCTATTACCGGAGATCCTACCGGCACAACTCTTACTATGACCACAATTAGCTCATGATAATATAATTATCAATTCAAGAGTCTTATAAGGATAAAGCTCCAATTCTTGCATAGGATACAAACATTACATGTACAAGACAATAACTAAACATGAAAGAACCTCTAGATCAAGAACTATATATATATATATATATATATATATATATATACACACACATATATATATACATATGTGTGTGTGTATATATATATATATATATATGTAGATATATATCTGTACATATACATATATATATACATATGTATACATGTATATATATATGTATACATATATATACATATATATATGTGTGTGTGTGTGTGTGTATATACACATATGTATATACACACACACACACACATATATATATGTATATATATGTATACATATATATATATACATGTATACATATGTATATATATATATATGTATATATATATGTATATATATATGTATATGTACATATATATATGTACATATATTATATAAATACACACATATGTGTGTGTATATATATATATATATACATATGTATACATGTATATATATATATATATATATACATATATATATATATATATATATATATATATATATACACACACATATGTGTGTATTTATAATATATGTACATATATATATGTACATATACATATATATATACATATGTGTGTATATATACATATATATATATATATATGTATATATATATGTACATACATATATATATATATACATACACAAAGATCTACGTGAGGTCAAGGAAGACTTAGTATAAACATAAATGTGGAAGCGTATGCTTATAACCAGAGCTCCGAGATCCCATAGAGATCAAACCATTTTACAGTGGCAGTATAACTTGTAAACAGAAAAACATGCAGCGTGGTTATACAACAAAGATTTGAATCCATAGGGATCATTTTCTAACATCATGGGGGAGATCTATAGACCTATTACAAGTAGTTAAGGTTGAAACAAAGATTAATCGAGATCCATTTTTAGGGATCGATCTTATTATGACGGCAACAACAACATAAAGGAATCATAGATCGATTCAGAGATCTATTCCAGGAAAATAGCTGCTTCAACAGCTTAGACTCAAAGAAGCGACAGAGTCCATTCCTACCATTTTCTGGAGCCACTTCGGCAGCATAGATTTACAACTGGACAGAGTTTGAATCCGTAGATAACAACAACAACATAAGAACTAAGGTTTGACAAAAAATCGACCAGTAGCTTCTGAGTTAACAATGGCATCATAAGTGAATTGAGAGCATTCATAAAGGTAAGTAATAACATGAGAAAGGTGTATTCTAGGCTTTTACTCTACAGAGTCTCTGCACGATATTAACAATAACACAGATCTATTTCCGACAGCAAACTACACGGAGATAGTAGTCAAAGCAATAAATAAATTAGAGACTCACTTACAGATCTTCGTTGGAGGCCATTCCTATAGGTAAGTAATAACATATGGAAGGCGTAATAAGGATTTTGACTCTGTAGAGTCTCTGCACTGTATTAACAATAACGCAGAGACTATTCCGATTGCAACCTACACTGAGATGACAGCCATTGCAACAATTAAAACAAAAAAAACTCTCTTACCGATCTTCATTGGCATCCATCTTACCACCAGTATAGCTTCATGTATAGATTCTTTTCGAGATTGAAATCCGATCTTCGCTGGCAGCCATCTTACCACCAGTATAGCTTCATGTATAGATCTCTTTGGAGATTGGATTCCTGTTATTGCAAAGATCATTCTTCTATCAGGATCGCAGAGATCCGTCCTCCATCACGATCACAGGGATCATTCTCCTGATCGCAAAGATCATTATCCTATCATGACCATGGAGATCATATCTTCTGATCGCCAAGATCATGTCCCAACACTTCCCAAATATCCACCTTCAAATGCATAGGTCGACATCATCTTATGAGAAAACGTCCTCTAGTTTATGGTGGTAGTAAAAGAAAACTAAAACCATGAATCCAATGCTTTGTGGCAGTATCTAAACAAAACCCCTACACAGGGATTGAAAACCCTAGAAATATACAAAACTAAAAATATATAACTCCCAACTTTCCTTTTCTCCCCCTTCTACCTTTCCACCCGACCTCCTTAAGAACCCATTTTTGGAGCTCGGTGGTGGATAGTGAGGCGTGGTTTTCCGAGTGAACAAATTTCGTGGTTAGGGCTTGTGAGTTTTCTCTACTAGACAAATGGTGTGGCAGAGATTCGGTGCTCCAAAGAAGGAGACAACTCTCCAAATTACTCTCTTCCACGATCCGCTAGTACACTGTAAAAAAAAAGGTTTTGTTTTTATAAATAATTAAGTATCTTATTAAAATATTTTTTCTCATATTTCCATACTTATTATAGGGTGGTTTATTTTTGTATTAAGACAACCTAAATAACAAAAATATCGCATCTTATACTTTTCCTTTGATTATAGTTTTGGCCCACTCTTCCCTTGTATAAAGGAGTCTAATGCCTAAATAGTCTTAACGACTATTTAAAATGCTAGCATAAGGTATTAATATTTGCTTGCGTAATACTCATCTTTGCATAGGATTAGCACTAGCTTCCTAGGATATTTACCCAAGATCTTTAGGACATTGTATCATAAATACTTCACATACACACCAATATAAATCTATAATGCTCATCTTATTCCACTTGTAAAGATACTAAGTGTCTATCTTCTAGATCACTTGGTCCATTTAGTGATAATTAGTAGCTTACAGTAGTTACTAAAATAGTGGGAAAGAAAAACACTTGACAACCCTTGTCGAGACTAGGATATCAAGGACGTCCCTAGGAATTTCTTAGTTCTTCGTAATAACATTTAACAATAATTAATTTAGTGCTAAGCTTTAGGACCTTAGGGGACTTTCACCACTAGCTTGTAACAACTAGCTACTTCGCTAGATCCTAAGACGCCATCTAAGACCAAGTAATTTTTACTTAGTTTAAAGTGTTTATTGACGACAAGATGGAATCCGTCATCTAGTCGTAGACCTTCATGGTTTCCTAGCCAGTCAACCTCTCTCTCCACCCTAATGGATTTAGTTATTAGTCTTTTAAGTAGCGTCGTGTCCTTTGTCATATTTTAGGAAAATAACATAACAATACTCCCAAGTTCCACTGGTGGGGCCTTGGCCTTGAGCTCCTCACCAGGGTCTCATACATAGTTTACAATATACACTTATAAATATGATAGGGATAGAAAGAGGGGTATTACATCCTCCTCCCCTTAAAAATAACACCGTCCTTGATGTTCATACTTTTTAGTAGTTCATCTTCTCTTCTGGAGTCGTCATTTGCTTGCGTTGTTTTTTTTTTATTTTGACCTTCTTTGGACTTTCATGAACTTCTCGCAAGTCGCTATCGATCATACCTGTATTTTTTTACTAAAAAAGCGAGATTCAAAGAAACCGTAAGACCTATCATCCATTCCATAATCAAACATTAGTAATGAGTCCTCTATTGCAATATAACATTTGCAATTTTAATCATAAGGTAAGCATAAGTCCTTCGTAATACCTTATCATTCACAGGTTAGCATCATATATTTCACAATTTTTCAAACAATAAACGTTTAACATTATCATTCATCCTCATCCTTGAGGAAATTTTCTTACTCAAGCATTCATAACATTCATACCTTAAAGCATCCAATAGTCTAGTTACAAGACAATCATTAATATTTTTTATGTCATAAAACAAATATTTCAACAATACTTTGTTAATCCTCAAACTCTCCCATGAGTTTGGAACTTCAGCAACCCTCTGCTAAACACATAATTCTTCCTCGAGTTTTGTCACCAATTCTTGTGGACTTATAGGCTACACTTTTGAGGTTACTCTCCTTTTTTATTGCTAGTCAAAAAAATTTCCTCCTCAAGACATCAAACAACGTCCTGTCTCCATATGTCAATCTTTGTGCCTAGGTCTTTGCCATTGATACCACAAAACTCTTTGGCAATTCCCCTCAAGCCTCCCTACTTGAGTCCAGGAATTTCTTTTCCACCCAGCCTCCTGCTTGAGTCTAGGAAAATGTTTCTTTAGAAAAGCAGAGTTGGGTCAATTTTTGCCACCCCTCAAGTCCTCTCACTTGAGTCCCGGAAGTATTCTTTTCCCCTCAAACCTTGTCGTTTGAGTCCAGGAAATAACAATCATTTATTTTTCTTGTAGTTTTGTTTAACCACAACATGCAACATAATAGAAACAAAAAAATTAACATCACATATGTTCACATTTTTACTCATCAGTTCGAACGCATGATTTTAACATATCCTTTCATGAGTCCTTGATATTTATTCATTTTCTTACCATATTCTTACCATCTTTACTATTTCGCGTCCTTGTCTTTCCAAAAGTTCCACAGAATGTGATTACCTATCGAATTCACTTGTTAGTACTTTTTATATAACACAAAACGCATTTCGTGAGAAAATTTTCTCCTAACATAATAGTAAGGAAATCATCATTCACTTACAACATCCATACAATATTAACATTCTTATTAATTTCATTAATATCCTTTACGGCATAAGATTTGCGATGTTAGCATATAACATCCATAATTAACTTAGCTCTTTACGATAATTCCAATGACCATCTGATTTGTCTTTTGAAGTTTACAATTTACCTTCTCATAGATTTACGAGGCTATTGTAAGGCAATTTATGTATGTATATAACTCTCTATATATATCTGGAAAATTCTAGACAATATCTATTGCTGAATGTAATTCATAACCCAACTTTTAATTTAGTATGTCGACAAGATACATGAATATTCCTATGTTTACAGTTTTCAATCCGCAACCTTTATTGGTTAATGTAATAACATATCTCGTCAAACTTTTTCATGTCTATATACAAATAAAATGGAATATAGTATTTCTCATTGATCTCGATACAAATAGTTTTAGTCGTCATGGTTATCTTCTCAATGTATTCATAAATATGAACTCTTCCTTATACTAACTATGAAAAGAAATCAATCGTCACTATAATGTTATTGTCAAAATAATTTCACTCCTATATGAGATATTTTAGGATAATTCTGTATCCATATCAGCTCAGTACTAATTTGAGTTACCCCAAAAGCATGTGTTAGCGCATATTATTCACATTTAGCTTTTATACTTTATCTTTGTCATATGAAAGTATCCAACCAGAATCATAAAGTTAGGAAGGTCCAATGTTATTTGCTATCAATAAGGAAACTATACAAGCAATGTTTAACAAATGTTCATTAATTATAGAGATTCCTCATCTATCTATATTTGTAATAGACAAAACCCTTTATGCCATAAACAGTGTATGTGATGATTTCTAAAATACCCTTCTTATCTTTAAAATTGGAAAACATGATAATAGTTTCACATTTAGATTTTCCATCCTATTAAATAACATGATAAGATACTTTGACCTAATCGGGCACCCATACGAATATCATCTCTAAAATACTTAATAACCAGCATATCATTTTCCACTTTCTCATATTCTCTTTAATCATATTTTCTCCTAACTGTAACACTTATCACAATGTCTAGGATGTACAAACTACACGAATGAAGAATTTTCTTTTTAAAGACAAGATATCAACAACTTACTTTTAAGACAAACCTTACTAAGAAGCAATTTAATACTCATTAAGCTACATAGAATTGAGTGATCTTACAAGGAGAAACTTGACAACCCTCTTAGTCTTATAGTCTAATAGATTTACCTTGCAATCCATGTTACCAACATACCAACCAATCTTTGTCTTTACACTTTTTCCTAAAAAAATAATACTATTATGATGCCAAGTGTCATGTCCCAAATTTGGCATTGGGTCATAATGGCCTAATCACATTGGCCTTATTCATTAGAGTTTGTAAAATTGATGTTAAAGGTCAAATAATTGCCAAGGAGGAAAATTACTAGTTTCCTAGGTTTGGGGTGGAAGCTTTGGGATTTTGAATAATGGGGATAATAAATGATGTTTGAACATTAGAGTGGCATAAATATTTAATAAAGGAGATAAATAAATATATACAAGTGAAATTCAAAGTGGCATTTGATCATGAAGACACATGGAGGAAGTGGGACCCACATATGGCTAGATTTCCCCACTACACTTGGCATCATTCTCTCACCAATTTGAATTCAAGGTGAATGGTAACATACTTGGGGGAGTCCAAAAGGTATTATTCATGGCATGAATCATCCAAGGTCGAAATATAGATGAAGAGTAACTCCCATGGAAGAGGAAGAGGCAATTTGGAGCTAGTGAGACACTTGGGCTAGATTCCCTGGCTCTATGACAACAATGATGAAGATGCTATGACACCTATGACACAAATCATATCTGAAGGCTGAAATATGACATATATAACATGTCAAGGCTAAAAATAGACTCCAAGAGGGCACTCAAGGGTGTTAGGGCAGCTAAGATGCTTCCACATGTGATTTGGTGGAAGTGGGAAACTAGGAATTGTTGTACAAGTGGCGTTCTTTGGAATCTCTTCCCAAATTGAGTTGGCACGAGTCTCTTGGAAGGAATTCAACCTATGGAGGACATTAGAACTTTATAAATTTCAATAACAAATAATGAAACCAGCTTTTGATCATTTGTAGAATTTGCAATTGCATTTGTGAAGAGGGAGAGCTAGTGGATGACTAGTTGCTTGCCTTAGCCAATTTCGAGGGTGAAAGATTCCCATCCAAGTTGGCAATTGGAAAGGCCATTCAGACCTTTCATTTGGGGCTTTAATGGAGTCTTTATTTGCAGGTTTAAGCTACAATTCAGCTCATGGTTTCTTCTATTGCAGCTCACTCCTTCAACCATTTCTAGTTTTGATGGCATATTCTTGATCCTTGAGGGAGGGCGTTTTTGGTGAGCTATTGTACTCTTTGGGGGAGATTATAATGCCCCATTTATTTTTTAATATGAATTAAATACTCTGTTCTTCATCTCCAAAAAGTTTCAGGTCGAAATTCCAAGTAGAAATGTATAAATCTCATTTTTAATGGAAGAACAATGCCATTTCCCCACTACCTTGTTGTGAACCAATGTATTGATGATGATTTCGAATGAATGGATGATTCTCTGATGAATTTGTGATTAATGGACTGCCATGGATGTATTTTACAAGTTTCATGTACTGTACTTGAGCATTTGAAGTATTTTTACTCAATTTAATTGCATTGGGAGAAGAAATAGTGCCATTTCCCCAAGGGTTGAATTGGTGATTTTTGCAGTTGAATGGGAGAGGGTTGGAACAGATATAATAATCAATTAATGGTGAAAATGAGACCTTAATAACATTCTTAATACATTCCCTACCTCTTTTCATAATTTTGAGTGGATTTGGAGGCATTTGGGAAGCCATTTTCAGTACTTACCCCAGGGGGATTTGAACCCCAAATTACTAGTAAAATTGCATACTTGGTCCAGAATCTTAAGAGAGTTTTCAAAGGAATTTTGGTGGCCATATGTCATACATGAACATTATATTCAAGTCCTAATATCATTCTTACACCTTCCTTGAATATTTGAAGGCATTTGGAGTCAATTTGAGACCTAGAGACCAATACTAGTCAAAGGGAAATCACTAGTAAAGTTACCTACATTGACTAGAATTGAAAGAGTATTTGAAGAAGTATTTTAAAGGTCCAAAGGTATATATAAAACACATATTTATGTTCTAATATCATTCATATACCTTCTCAGAATATTTGGGATCATTTGGGGCAAATTTGAGACCTAGAGATCGAAACTAGTCAAAGGTTGAACTAGGGAAAAAAAAGTGGGAAAATGCCATTTTAATAAATTCCTAACAAGGGACATTACAGTGGTATCAGAGCATGGTCCTTGCACCTGTGGATTAGGTACATACATTCAAGAATAATTGGCAACCATGTCTTACTATTATGATGAATCCTATGAGTACAATTCTTATGAAGAATATGCAGATGCTTATGAGCAATATGAAGCAGAATGTGAATGGTACGAGGAAGAGGTGCCATCATGCAACACTTCTTACAATTTAAAGAGAAATGAAGATTATTCTTATGACTTTAAATCTGATTAATATTAGTGTGTTACACCAACCAAGGATAATTCTATGAGTGAGTTCCAAAGATGGAGAGCAAAATATAAAACCTTGCCCCAATAATATCAAAAATATCAAGAATATCTTGCTTCGAGCAAAAATACACAAAATGCCATGTCTTTTGAGTACTATGCTGAACATGTTTTTGAAAATAGGCCCAAAAATGAAGATGTGGAGTTAGTAAAGAAAGGTTTATTCCCTTCTTGTAAAGAACCTTGGAGTGAGTATCATATATGTGTGCATGAAATTATGTACCACTTGAGGAGAGCTTTTGGGAATTCTTCAAAAAGAGATTCCAAAGATATTGATCATAAGGAAAACAAGGGGCAAAATGCATCATCTTGCTTGAAGGATAAAAATAAAGAGACATCACAAGAGCATGAAGAAGATTCTATTGAAAATATGGAAGATCATTTCGAGACACCTTCTAGCTTAGACATGAACCAAAGAGCATCTATTGATGGATGCTTAAACTATGAAGGATTACCTAATTGTCTCTTGATGAAAGTAACGTGAATTGTCTCTTGATGAAGGTAATGCAAATTTTAAAGAAGAGCATGATTCCTCTACATTGGAACCAATCTATGACAAAGGTTTCACACTTTTGAAGGAGCTGCATGATAATACCCATATGGATCCTTCCCATGATGAAACTTCTGCACTTTTTGATCATTTGGGTGAGTTAGTTCATTCTCCTACATCCTACAATTCCATGTTTTGCGGCATTAGTCTCAATGAAATATGGGTGAACGGGTTCTTTTTGATGGTGCCACATGAGGAGTATGGAAATCCTAGATTTACCTTTTATGATGGCATGGTTGGAGCACGTTCTTATTCACATTTGAAGCAACATCCTTTGTTACCTTATGATGATGCACATCTACACAGATGCACCTATGATATGCATTTGAGTCACTTGAAGACTCATGGTTTTTCTTGCTCAACACTTGATTCATTTGATGTTGGAGGAACTTCATCCAACACTTGGGTGAATAGATTTATGATTGGAGAACATTTTTGTTGCAAGCCACATACTTTGTTATATATTTATGATTCTCACATTCAGGGATGTATGGGTGAGACTTCTTTTAGTCATTTGAAGTCTCCTTGTTTTTTCTACTCATTATTTGGTTTAGATTTTAGTGGAGATTCTTCATTCACTTCTTGGATGAAAGAATACATGACTGAATATTTTGATGCATATCACATCCTTTTGGAGCAGCATTATAGGACATGGGATCCTCACCTATGTCATTGGAGCAGATTTGATTGGTCACTTGAAGCTTGTATGCACTTGGAAAATGGTGGTCTACTTGCTTGGAGGTATAAGCACTTTCATGACTCTTTGATGAAACATATCCTTGATGTACATTTTCATTATGTTGTTATGTACTTTGATGATATATATTTGGTACTCATGATGTTTGGAAGGATGCATACAAGAAAATGGGATCCAAGAATCCTCTTATCTAATGGTGTGGGTTGGAGAGCACTCTTAATTGTTGGGGTGCAATACAAGCAATGGGACCCTGGAATATTTTTTATCTCATTGGTTTCAAATTTTTTGGGGAAACAAGTAGTATGGGAGATGGATTTCCCACTTAATAAAGTGATTTTTATCAGAGTAGTGCAGCAGCAAGCATGGTGGTTTCTCTCTAAAATCTTCATGGAAACTCAAAGACTCAAGGTTGGGCAATTCAATTGCAACTTCAAAGAATTATACAGAAAGCAGGTTCTTCAACACCCATGTTTAAAATTGCTTGAGGACAAGCAATATTGGGAAGGGAGGATTTGTCATGTCCCAAATTTGGCATTGGGTCACAATGACCTAATCACATTGGCCTTATTCATTATAGTTTGTAAAATTGATGTTAAAGGTCAAATAATTGCCAAGGAGGAAAATTACTAGTTTCCTAGGTTTGGGGTGGAAGCTTTGGGATTTGGAATAATGGGGATAATAAATGATGTTTGAACATTAGAGTGGCATAAATATTTAATAAAGGAGATAAATAAATATATACAAGTGAAAATAAAAGTGGCATTTGATCATGAAGACACATGGAGGAAGTGGGACCTTCATATGGCTAGATTTCCCCACTACACTTGGCATCATTCTCTCACCAATTCGAATTCAAGGTGAATGGTAACATACTTGGGGGAGTCCAAAAGGTATTATTCATGGCATGACTCATCCAAGGTTGAAATATAGAGGAAGAGTAACTCCCATGGAAGAGGAAGAGGCAATTTGAAGCTAGTGAGACACTTGGGTTAGATTCCCTAGCTCTATGACAACAATGATGAAGATGCTATGACACCTATGACACAAATCAGACCTGAAGGCTGACATCTGACATATATGACATGTCAGGGCTAAAAATACACTCCAAGAGGGCGCTCAAGGGTTTTAGGGAAGCTAAGATGCTTCCACATGTGATTTGGCGGAAGTGGGAAACTAGGAATTGTTGTACAAGTGGCGTTCTTTGGAATCTCTTCCCAACTTGAGTTGGCATGAGTCTCTTGGAAGGAATTTGACCCATGGAGGACATTACAACTTTATAAATGTCAATAGAAAATAATGAAACCAGATTTTGATCATTTGTAGAATTGGCAATTGCATTTGTGGAGAGGGAGAGCTAGTGGATGACTAGTTGCTTGCCTTAGCCAATTTCGAGGGTGAAAGATTCCCATCCAAGTTGGCAATTGGAAAGGCTATTCAGACCTTTAATTTGGAGCTTTAATGGAGTCTTTATTTGTAGGTGTAATCTATAGGGCAGCTCATTGTTTCTTCTATTGTAGCTCACTCCTTCAACCATTTCCAGTTTTGATGGCATATTCTTGATCCTTAAGGGAGGGTGTTTTTGGTGAGCTATTGTACTCTTTAGGGGAGCTTCTAATGCCCCATTTATTTTTTAATATGAATTAAATACTCTGTTCTTCATCTCCAGAAAGTTTCGGGTCGAAATTCCAAGTAGAAATGTATAAATCTCATTTTTAATGGAAGAACAATGCCATTTCCCCACTACCTTGTTGTGAACCAATGTATTGATGATGATTTCGAATGAATGGATTATTCTCTCATTTTTTATTAATGGAATTCCATGGATTTATTTTACAAGTTTCATGTACTGTACTTGAGCATTTGAAGTATTTTTACTCAGTTTAATTGCATTGGGAGAAGAAATAGTGCCATTTCCCCAAGGGTCAAATTGGTGATTTTTGCAGTTGAATGGGAGGGTTGGAACATATATAATAATCAATTAATGGTGCACATGAGACCTTAATAACATCCTTAATACATTCCCTACCTCTTTTCATAATTTTGAGTGGCTTTGGAGGCATTTGGGAAGCCATTTTCAGTACTTACCCCAGGGGGATTTGAACCCCAAATTACTAGTAAAATTGCATACTTGGTCCAGAATCTTAAGAGAGTTTGTAGAGGCATTTTGGTAGCCATATGTCATCCCTGAACATTATATTTAAGTCCTAATATCATTCATACACCTTCCTTGAATATTTGAAGGCATTTGGAGTCAATTTGAGACCTAGAGACCAATACTAGTCGAAGGGAAATCACTAGTAAAGTTACCTACATTGACCATAATTGAAAGAGTATTTGCAGAAGTATTTTAAAGGTCCAAAGGCATCCATAAAACACATATTTATGTTCTAATTTCATTCATATACCTTCTCAGAAGATTTGGGATCATTTGGGGCAAATTTGGGACCTAGAGATCAAAACTAGTCAAAGGTCGAACTAGGGAAAAAAAGTGGAAATTGCCATTTTAATAAATTCCTAACAAGGGACATTACACCAAGATAAATCAATTTAAAGCTTAACACTTACAACTTTAAACTATACACCTTAATCCTAAATTCAACCGGAAGCAAAGATACTACTTTTACCAAAGCCATGATTCTTCTTTTTGTATAAAACTATTAGTTACAACATATCCCACAACACATTTTCGTCCACTATAGTATACCATTAATGCATGCGAGTACAATAATTTTGCATAAAGGAATCTAATTAACCAAACAAGACAAGGTAACATTAATTTCAGTATTAAACACAATGGGACTTACTTACTTGCAAACTTATAGATGACTTATATGTTACCTCTTGTTGATCTATGAAAATGCAATTTTCCTGTTGTGTCCTTGTAGTTGGAGTTGTTCAACCAACATACATTTACTTCCTCCGATTGAGCCCAAATAGGCTCGAGTGTTTGTAACCTGTAGCTCCGATACCATATGTAACACACCCCAAATGTGCGAGTTAGGAAAACAACGTTTTTTAGAAAAATTGCATAGCAATAACAAACTTCACAACAAAGTTTATTAGTGCAAGGACCCAAAATTCCTAACATACTTCCAAAAATGGCGATTAGTTAGACTTGAATATTCATCATGCATCATCGTTTAGCTTGAACATACTCATGAAAATCTTACCCTGAATCCGAAATGCCCATATCTATGTGATCGTCGCAACACAACATGATTAACAGGAATTTACCCTTTCACCAATGAAACATTTTATAAAGTATGCATGTTCATAAGCAATAAATTTATTAACATATTAATAGATCACATATGAGGAGACCACATAAAATAACCAAGTCATCATAACTACTCAATGAAATAGGCTATCAAAATCATACACCAATGAAATAGACTACCAAAATCATACACAAAGAAACCACACATTGGAGACCATATATAACGTGGTTCACCACCAACTTGGGCTACGTCCACAAAACTATTATAGTATTTATCGAACAGAAGGGGGTACAATATACAACACAATATTGAAGTTCTTACTTTCCACTTTCTCCAGTTGCTCTTATAGAGATAACATAGTCTATTACCGGTGATCTTACCAGCACAACTCTTACTCTGACCACAATTAGATCATGATAATATAATTATCAATTCAAGAGTCTTATAAGAATAAAGCTCAAATTCTTGCATAGGATACAAACATTACATGTACAAGACAATAACTATACATGAAAGAACCTCTAGATCGAGAACTATATATATATATATATATATATATATATATACATACACAAGGATCTATGTGAGGTCAAGGAAGACTTAGTATAAACATAAATGTAGCAGCATATACTTATAACCAGAGCTCTGAGATCCCATAGGGATCAAACCATTTTACGATGGCAACATAACTTGTAAACAGAAAAAAAGGCAGTGTGGTTAAACAATAGAGATTTGAATCCATAGGGATCATTCTCTAATATCATGGGATAGATCTATAGACCTATTACAAGCAGCTTAATGTTGAAACACCAAGAGATTTCAGATCCATAGGGATCAAACTCTAACACAGTGGCAGAGACCTATATTACATCTTACAAGTAGTTAAGGTTGAAATAGAGATTAACCGGGATCCATTTTTAGGGACCGATCTTATTATGATGGAAACAACAACATAAAGGAATTCAAGATCGATATAGAGATCTATTCCAGGAAAATAGCTATTTCAACAGCTTCGACTCAAAGAAGCAATAGAGTCCATTCTTACCATTTTCTGGAGCCACTTCGACAGCATAGATTTACAACTGGACAAAGTTCGAACCCGTAGATAACAAGGACAACATAAGAACTAAGGTTTGACAAAAAATCGACCAGTAGCTTCTGAGTTAACAATGGCAGCATAAGCGAATTGAGAGCATTCATAAAGGTAAGTAATAATATGAGAAAGGCATATTCTGAGCTTTTACTCTACAGAGTCTCTGCACGGTATTAACAATAACACAGAGCTATTTCTGACAGCAAACTACACAGAGATAGTAGTTAAACCAATAAATAAATTAGAGACTCACTTACAGATCTTCCTTGGCGGCCATTCCTATAGGTAAGTAATAACATATGGAAGGCGTAATAAGGATTTTGACTCTACAGAGTCTCTGCATGGTATTAACAGTAACGCAGAGGTTATTTCCGATTACAACCTACACGGAGATGATAGCCATTACAACAATTAAACCAAAAAGACTCTCTTACCAATCTTCGCTAGCAACCATTTCACCACCAGTATAGATTCATGTATAGATCCCTTTCGAGATTGAAATCCGATCTTCGCTGGCATCCATCTTACCACCAGTATAGCTTCGTGTATAGATCCCTTTCGAGATTGGCATCCTTTTATTGCAGAGATCATTCTTCTATCACGATCGCAGAGATCAGTCCTCCATCACGATCGCAGGGATCATTCTCTTGATCGCAAAGATCATTCTCCTCTCATGATTGCGGAGATCATATCTTCTGATCACCAAGATCATGTCCCAACACTTCCCAAATATCCACCTTCAAATGCAGAGGTCGCCATCATCTTATGAGAAAATGTCCTCTAGCTTATGGTGGTAGCAAAAGAAAACTAAAACCATGAATCCAATGCTTTGTGGCAGTATCTAAACAAAAACCCTACATAGGGTGTTAGCACCCAAAATGTGCTAGGTTTTGAAAAGGGTTTTTTATGAAGGAAAAAAGAATTGGAGGATCGAGATAATCCCTCAAAAGAAGCCAAAACTCCTAGATCGCATCCCCAGGGTAAAAAATCAAAGCCAGATATGGTGCATTTGGTAAAGTGTTATACCTCTATATTTCACGGTGTCGCATCCCCATCACAACACATTTCGACGACACTTTCCCTACTGTTTTGAACCATCCAGAAGAGACAGATGATGAGTCAACCTTGAAGGTAAATCCACCCTGCCAAGTTTTGACCCACCTTGGACTTTATTTCCATACACTACCGCGCCCTGCCAGCTTGACAAAACGCGGCACAGTGCCGCGCTCTGTATCATTTGCAAAGCGCGGCACCCTTTTAATAGTTTTTGCCCTTGACTTATGGGATCTTGGATTTTCGAAGATGATGGAAGATTAGGTTCCTTGATTCGATCCCAACTCACCTCCTTCGATTAGAAACCCTGATCCACTTATCCCTCCTTAGATCCACCTATCTCTCTTGTTGGTTAACCTCACCATTCACTATAAAAGAGAGGCATGCCATTGGAAAGGGGAGGACTCTTGAGAGCACCAAACTTATGGTCTTGCAGCATTGTGGAGATAGCTAAGAGGAGAAGACACTTGGAGTTGGAGGATTGGCTTGGGCATCAAGCACCCTTTGTAAGTAATCTTCAAGTTGTAATGGAATAACTTGTCTTGTTTTCCCAAATCATTTGTGTTAATCTTGTTTTAATCATGTGATTTGTATCTTTCATAGATTTAGATCCTAACTCATGTTTTCAGATTGTTAGAGAATAGTACATGCTTGTGTTTTGGTTCCATTGTTAACAGGTTTACTTGGAGCTTGGAGCAAATATCAAAGACAAGCGTTTGGATACAAGGTCAGTTAAATTCCTCTCTATTCTCTTCAGCATTTTAATTCTGAGATGTTTGTTAGATCTAGGGATTCAAGGTTGCATTTGTTTTGTCTGTTCTTAGCCTAGATTTAGTTAGATCCTACTTTAGCCTAAGGGAGTTTTGACTTATCCGTAGGGCAGAATTCCACATAACAAGAATGGCGACTCCGCTGGGTTTGATTACTGCTTGATTGGTTCAAATTCACAGTCATTTATCTTTGAATTATCAGTCTTTTGTTGCACTTCAAACCACCTTGAATTTTGGTCTTTTTTGACCCTTATTCACCCCTCCTCGCAGTATTTATCTCCCTGTTTAATTACTGAGTCCCCTGGGTTAGCAACAACCCTGAAAACTTGATTTTTTCTTTTCCAGTTGCGTTTTTTTTTCCCTCTTGCCACAGTGCCGCGCCCTCTTAACCACTTCCAGCGCGACATTTACACAGTGCCGCGTCCTAGGCATTCATACCAGCGCGACAGTTACACAGTGCCGCGCTTCAGGCAGTCTATAGCCCGCGGTATTGTCTGCAAGTAGGTAAATTTTTTTTTAATTTTTGCTTGGTTTCCTGAGTTTCTCCCTGCCTCAAATAGTCTTTACTGTTGCCTGTTAGCATCCTGGTTAATTTCCAGTCTGTTTGGTCTGCTTATTACATGGTTTGTGAGCTTGATTGATTGATTGAATTAAGTGGCACTTTTGACATATTGGTCATTTTTCAATTTGATTGCATTTGACTTGGCTTTTCCCCACAACCAACTCAACACCACTGTCTTCTGTTACTGAACACTGTAGTTTTACAGTCATATTGTCATTATCATTTTCAGTAAATTAAAAAGATCATTGGTTGAGAGCAAATTTGTTGTTTAATTTGAAAAAGTCTAGTGGCATTTTGCATAGAGAAATGAACCATTAATTTTTCCATAAAAATTCTCGTCATAGAAGCATTGTAGATTGTAAAATCAGTACATTGAAAAGCGTGTTTACTTCAGCTTGGCTTGGTTTATAAATCGAAAAGAAAAGAAAAATCTTTTACTTTGATTGCTTGTGAAAGTTGTTATGCATATTGGATCGAAGAACCTCTATCTTTACCTTAGCTAGATTTCATCGAAGACAAAGGCTTGTTTATGATTCATTCTCATTTGCATGGTTTGAGTCGTCATAACACCATCAAGTCTCACGTCCACTACCCGATTGAGTAAAGACAGCCACTAAAATTAATCACCCTAATTAAACCAACTTTAACCTCACTTGAGGAAATCAAAAGAATTTGGTAGTTAGGTAGGACACCGGGGATAGGCATCAAAATAATTCCCCCTTGTCATTTTCATCTGAGACATAGTCGTTGTCTTTAGGGAACTAAAATCCTCTAGTACTTATTGACACGGTCACAGCTAGTTTGTGGAGGGGCCTCCTGACTGTCTCTAACTGTTCAGGGGTTAAACGGCCGCGAGATTGAGAACCGGACGGACTCTGTGGAATACCGCACTCCACTTAGCCCTAAGGAAACATCGATCGCTGTCTTCTTCGGAAGGCTGAAGTGCCCAAAACCTTTTCCGACGTGTCATGAACGAGGTGGCTTAGTATCTATTCTACTAGGGCTCTTTTACCCAGGATCCCTTTCGGTAGAGGGATATCCTTCTTATATCGGTCTCTCATGTTGTATTGTTCGACTTGGATTTCATCACCTTGCGAAGGATACAGCCTGTTGAGGTCTCCAGCTCTTAGTTAGGAGTTTGCTTGGCGTCTCATCTTTGTAGAGGGTCATTTTTTCTTTGTAGGGACTGCTTGTTGGCATTCTGGCCATTTTTGTTGATCAGCTCGCTTATTGAGACACCGGTCTCAGTATAGATTTTAGAGCTTGCTTTTTTGGCCTGTGAGCCTTGCTTTTTCTAGCTCCTCTTTTGCACACTCGGCTGCATTAGAGTTTTTGAGTTCTTTGTTTACAGTACTGCCCCCGATTTTCATTTTCCTGTCATCATGTCAGATCAACAAAGAAGATCACGAAGACAACAGGGCCTAAGCCCTCCACCACCACCACCGCCACGGACTTCTGGTCCGCCTGCATCACGCATTCCTGCTCCTCCCGGCCGCGGTGCTGGTCGAGGCAACATCCCACCGCCGATACGTACAACATCTTCAGTTACGCCTGTAACTGCCACACACAGCACAGTCTCAGAATCCATTACAGCTTCTATGACCACTAGCATGTCTGAGGCTTCCACTGTCACCTCACCCACTGTCATCCCAGATTTATCTATAACAGTGGGCACAGTTACAGCAGCCGAACCTAGCACGACCCAGAGTACTAGACCAGAGGTCATCCTTCTACCAGAGGCCAACACTTCCCGTCCATCAGACACTTTCCACGATGATATAGACGGATCTATTGGCACCACGGAAGGATCCGACCAGGACATACCTGGCCTAATTTCAGTCCCAGGCGGCTACGTTGAGATCGTTGAAGATACTCGTCTACCTGACACACCTTTTGAACCTGATTATGGCTTCATTACTTCCCAGACGGAACTTTCGCCTGTTATTACTACGTCACCCAGTGTTCATCCTCAGGAGACAAGTTCTTCTAGCAACGTACCTCGCACTTTTCATCTACCCAACATCCCACCGGGACACGAAATTATGGCTTCCATCCAGTCTAGTGTGGTTAGCCTAGCGAACTCTCCGTTAGCATCGGCACAATTTAGACGCAACACAGAGCAAATGCTTTCGACAGCGTCTAGATACCCCCCTGTTTCTCGTCCTTCTGACTATAGGGATCCCAACGTTCCGTCTAGCACAGAATTTCATCATTCCTTTGCAGACGGCTCAGGACCTTCGGACTTTACTACACCTAGGTTCCTGCCGGATCCCCAAAATCTTTTTCAGGATATGAACTCGGACCCAGTTCTCGATGGTCCTCCTATTATTGAACACGTGATGGACGACGCTGATACTCCTGGGCTAAATTCCCCACATTTGCTGTCATCACCAATGTTTGGTGCACACTCTATGAGGGATAACCCAGTTTTTTCTCCGTCCTCACCTGTCCAATACGGACGACCGCCTCCGCTAATCGGTACTTTTGGCGCCGTTGGCCAATCCATGCTATCATATTTAGCTAGCGGCGGAAGAACACCTAGTCATACTGCTGGATCTTCCGTTTCGACCGGAGGATCACCTTCAGCCACCATTTATACTATTTCAGGAGGTGGACAACCGACTGCAATGGTCCCTAACTCCAACTTACAAACCCTCCCTGGTGGGCCATCAACCCAACCAGCTGGGGGGCAACCTTTTGTTGGGAACCCCATTGTTAGTCAACAACCTCCAACTGGTGGGCCATCAACCCAACCAGTCGGAGGACAACCTTTTGCTGGGAACCCAGTTCCCAGTCTACAGCCTCCTCACATAGGGCCATCCAACCTAACTGCTGGCGGACAACCTATTGGCTCGCTCCAACAAGTTTCCCAACCAGCAGTTTCTACTCAGTTTGGTATGTACAATCCACCTGGCAGTGGGCAACCTTATTCCGGTGTTCCCACCGGGCCTTACTCTCAACCACCCCTGTCAGGTATGCTTCCTTCTTGGGATCATCAAATCCCACAGAGTGGGGGGTACTCACTTTTCGGAAACTGGAACCAAGCTGGGGGGCAATCTCAGATTTCCCCCAACTTGAATTCTGGCTTCCCTTACCCTTCAGCTGCCACAACTCCTTGGAACCCGTCACTTCAATTTCCACTCGTTCCTCAAGCAGGAACGAGCATTCCATGGACACCACCGTCGCAGCCACTCCCCAACCCTGCTATGGGAAATCCTCCACTTACACAGTATGGTGGCAACATCCCTGGAACACAACAATTCCAAGGAACTTTTCCCCAACAAGGAATAGCAACCAATCCTGGGCATCAACAGCCTCAGGGTACTATACCCACTCAGCAGAACACTTACCAACCAGTTGCTTACAATCAACCGGTTAACCAGATGGCTTATTATCCGCAGAACTTCCAGCAGTATCCCGCGGGAAACACATATGGGTATAACACACAGCAGCATGCTATGCAAGGCCCTCCAGGGTTCCCTGCACCACATGGTTATTACTCATACCCGCAGACCAACCGTCAGCTTCCCTTCTTGGCCACACTTGATCTACCTGATTTGTCGAGGCTTATTAACGATCCTATATGGCATGAACCTCACTGGCCACCTATCCCAGCCAAACTACCATCGGACATTCCCAAGTTCGATGCTAAGCCCGGGGAAGACCCCAAGAACCACGTGATGACCTTCCATCTTTGGTGTTCATCAAACTCCTTAATGGATGATTCCATCCGACTTCGGCTCTTCCAACGTACGCTTACCGGAACGGCAGCAAAATGGTACATCGAGCTGCCACAACACTCTTTTCGTGATTTCAACACTTTGGCTATGCAGTTTCTGACACATTTCCAGCTTCCCATCCGATATGAGACTGGAACAGAACTGCTAACTTCACTGCGTCAAACCACTTCTACACACATCTCGGATCACATCCATGAGTGGCGAAGACGCCGTAGGCTAATAAAGGCACCTATTCCAGATCAGCTACTTGCTGATTGGTTTACAAAATCCTTTTTGCCTCCCATAGCCAGAGATATTGCTATGCGCGGACCTGTTACGGAAGAACAAGCCATCTCGGCAGCACAATACATGGATTTAGTATATACTCAATCCGGTACTTTACACGAACTTCTTCCACATGCTTCCCGCATTCACACTGATCCTACAAAGCCTACTACTGAACCACCCATTGATGGTATCGTTGGTTCAGTTAAGGCTCAGCCTGCTACCAACTCGACGGGGCAACAAGCTTCTGCTTCCCCCGCTTTTACCCAGGCCGCTTCAAAAACTTCCACTTCTCCTGCTGTCTCCTCCGAAGTGAATGCAGTCCAATCTACATCACAACCCTCCGGGGGAAAGAAGAAAAACAATCGTGGTAAACCTAAAAAGAACCAGCAGGAGAACTCCAAACCACAACCTACCCAGAATGATCAAAAACCACGTCGGAAAGCTAAGTTTCCCTGCTTGATTTGTCAAGATGATCATTATACGCGTGACTGTCCCTACAAGGACGAGGTCCATAAGTTCATTAAAGGATCCTCTAGACCGGCAGTGCTAACTGACCCTTTCCCCCAACAGCAACAGCAAATGGTTGCCCAAGAATCCCCACAAGGGGGCAACCCGACCAATCCTTCCCGTGGAGAGACGTCCACAAACCGCGAGATCCTAATGACAAGTAATGAGGAGATTAATATCACCACTCGTTCAAAGACATATGACAATCCTCCAAGTTCAACCAAACAATCAGAGACAGCCAAAGGCAAGTCTCCTGTTGAAGATCCGATTCCTATTCCCCCCCCTAATGGTCACCTCCATATCGAGAGACCACTTATGGACACAGTGCTACGCCCACCTAAGGGCACCATACGAAAGGCGACATTCAATCCGAATGCGCGAGCTGCCCAAAACTACAACATTGTTGAAGATTTGGCTCAAGCACCTTGCGCTATGTCAACTCTCGAGGTTCTCCAACACTGCCCCACGCAGCGTAGAACCCTACTTTCAGCACTGGGGACATTGGACCCAGATACTTCAAACTCCATCATGTTTAACTTGGAGCACGCTAAACCTAGGCTTTCTCACCAGTTAGCCTTCCAGGTGCATACGAAAATCCGTGGAAATGTTATCCACCGCACAGTGTTAGATGAGGGTGCTTCCACGTCAATTATGTCTTTGAACTGCTGGAGAGCTCTCGGCTCGCCTGAGGTCACAACTTCTCCCACTACTCTTAGAGCGTTTGATGGACATGGTTTTCAACCATACGGACTCATCCCCTCAATCGGTGTTGAACTGGGGGGCAAAACAGTATCCGTACACATCGAAGTCGTAGATGCACCTTTGGATTACAACCTCCTACTTGGTCGGAACTGGTTCTATGCCATGACTGCCATTGCATCTACAGTCTTCCGGATTGTACAATTTCCTCATGAAGTGAAAATTGTCACTATTGATCAATTGGATTACTGTATCCCAGACTCCCATCCGAACTCCGCCAATACCGTTCCGTTATTGGATCAACCACGGTACCGGTTCCAAGACATAGGTGTTGGTCTCATGAAGGATTCATCCCTCATTGGAGTTTTTCCAGAACTGGGAACCCATCTTCAACCAGTCAACATGATTTCATCACATGTCACCCCGTCCGATGATTCATGGGTGATCCCGAGTCCTACTCAGATCCAAGGCTATGGCAATTCCATGCCTTTGAACAGAAACCTTGCATCTTATGACGCGATCCAATCAGCCACAGATTGGGTCGACTGTTCTACTGATCACACAGTGGCACAGCTCTCGACTGAAACTCATACACGCCCACCATTGTTTGATCCTCTCAACTTGATTTTTCCTACTGACAAATCAATCATAGAGGTTATGTGCGGTAATGAGCCACCATGGGGAGATTTTCATCATCGATCTTCATTCCCCACCATCCAGTCACTCGAGCCTGACACCAAATCCAGTGCTTCACTTGGGATGGTTCAAACCAAGTTCCCCACTTCCCTCGACGAAGTATTTTCTGAAGGCAACTTGGCCAATCTTATGGCAACCACTCCCATTGATATTTCAGTAAAGCCTGGTATCGTGGAAAACGTACACATTGGCAAAACATCTACTCCTCTTGAGACGGAGTTCTATAATGCCTAATTTAAAAATTTCCGCGATGTTTTCGCTTGGAGTTATGAAGAGATGCCAGGAATCGACCCATCGATTGTAGTCCACGAAATTCCAACTTTCCCTGGCGCCCGACCTGTTCGGCAAAAGCTTCGACCCGTTCATCCTCGTAAGGCAGCCGCCATTAAAGCAGAAGTTGAAAAACTTTTGCGTGCTGGTTTTATCTATCCTGTCCCATTGACAGAATGGGTATCCAACATCGTCCCTGTAGCCAAGAAACAGGGAACGATTAGAGTCTGTGTTGATTACCGTGATTTGAACAAAGCTTGTCCCAAAGACAACTACCCAACTCCGTTTATCGACCAGATCATCGATAACTGTGCCGGAAGTGTTATCTTTTCATTTATGGATGGCTTTTCTGGCTATAATCAGATCGATATCCTCCCAGCCGACCAGCACAAAACGGCCTTTATCTGCCCTTGGGGGATCTTTGCATATCGGAAGTTACCTTTTGGCCTCAAAAATGCCGGGGCAACTTTCCAACGGGCGATGTCCTACGCATTCCATGACATCAAACATATCGTAGAGCCATATCTCGATGACCTTCCCGCTCATTCTCGAACTCGAGAAGAACATCCAGATCACTTGAGTGCCATTTTCGAAAGGTGCCGGCGCTACAATATACGTTTGAACCCGCATAAGTGCGTCTTCTGTGTAGAAGCCGGAAAACTGTTGGGCTTCATAGTCTCCAAAGACGGGATACGTCTAGATCCCGCAAAGGTAGCAGCTATCATAGCCCTGCCTTCACCTACTAATATTCCAGAACTTCAATGTTTGCAAGGGCATGCAAACTTTCTACGTCGTTTTATCTGTAATCTGTCTGAGATAACAAAAGGCTACATGCGGCTTCTCAAGAAGAATGTTCCCTTCATATGGGATGATGAAGCCCAACGCTCCTTTGACAATTTAAAGGCAGCCTTAACTAAAGATCCTGTGATTCAACCCCCCAATTACACACAGGACTATATCCTTTATCTCGCAGCCTCGATTTCCACCATTGGTATGGTGTTAGTCCAGGAAGATCACAACGGCATAGAACATGTGGTGTACTACCTCAGCAAGAGTCTTCTCGACTCTGAAACTCGCTACTCACATGTTGAAAAGCTGGCTCTGGCAACAGTGTTTGCTGTCCAGAGATTCCGTCACTACATCTTACTCCGCCGGACCACCGTTATCGCCGATTTCAATCCAATGTACTATATCCTCACACGACAAGTGCTTGGGGGCAAGTACTCCCGTTGGATTGTCATCCTTCAAGAGTTTGACTTGGAATTCGTCAAAGCCAAGTCTAAGAAATCTCTGGTCTTCGCTGAGTTAATTTGTCACTTGCCCCGTGCTACTGAGCAATCCGAGCCCATTGATTCTCTTCCCGACGAATCATTGTTCCTCATTAGCACGTCTGATCCGTGGTATGGGGATATTCTCTTATATCTCCAAACCCAACGCTTCCGTCCCGACCTCAACCGCGATGAACGACGACGTATCAGACATCACGCAAAATACTACCTTATAGTGAACGATACTTTGTATCGGCGTGGTGTCGACACTGTCCTTCGACGCTGTTTGACCTTAGATGAGGTGGAACGCATTCTCAATGACTGCCATGCTGGAGCATGTGGTGGTCATCTCTCTGGGATGGCTACGGCCCAGAAAATATTGCGAGCGGGATACTTCTGGCCTTCGATTTTCAAAGACTGCATTGAAACAGTCAAGAAGTGTCCGCCATGTCAATTCTTTCATCACAAAACACGCTCGCATCCTGCTCCACTCCATCCTGTTATTGCCGTCGGCCCCTTCTCCAAATGGGGCATTGATTTTATGCACTGTAAGCCCACTTCAGCCGGGGGGCATAGCTATGTCATAGTAGCTGTGGACTATTTTACAAAATGGGCTGAAGCGATGCCTACGTATGCTGAAGACGGCAAAACAGCAGCGCAGTTCATATTCAATCATATCATAGCTAGATTCGGTGTCCCACAGTCTATTGTGACCGATCATGGTTCCCATTTTAGGAATCATATGATCGAAGAACTAAGTGCCAAACTGGGTTTTCGCCACGAAAACTCAACTCCGTATTACCCACAAGCCAATGGCCAAGTTGAAGCCATCAATAAGGTCCTGAAACGAATGATTCAGCGCATTGTGGGTACCCAAAAATCCAATTGGCACTCAGCTCTGTTCTCAGCACTGTGGGCATACCGAACCTCAGTGAAAAGTGCTACTGGGTTTACACCATTTCAATTGGTGTACGGCTTGGAAGCCATTCTCCCGATTGAATGTGAAATTCCATCACTCAAGATAGCCATAGAGCTACTTCCACACACTACTTCCGAAGAAGAACGGTTTCTATACCTAGCCAAGCTAGATGAAACCCGCCGTGACGCCGCTTTGGCTAATGAAGCTCACAAAAAACGCGTCAAAGCTCAATATGACAAATCCGTTCAACCTCGGATCTTTAATGAAGGTGACCTTGTACTTACATATGATCAGATGCATGACAAACTTGGAAAAGGCAAGCTTGAATCTATGTGGTACGGCCCCTTCATCATAAAACGTGTCTTAGAAAAAGGAGCCTATGAACTAGTCGACTGTGATGGTACGCCATTGGCACGGCCCCGCAACGGGCTATACCTCAAGCGTTTCTACGCATGAGGTTACCCCATGCGGGTTACTTCTTGTACATAATGTACTTAGTTTGCTTTTTGCTTTATTTTTAGTGTGCGCGTGGATCTTATGTATCTACTCTTACTTTGACTCGTGCTTTTATGCGCAGATGTCTACCTACTTTGGATTCGCTGACGGTGCAAGCCGACATACCCGGAATCTCGCTTCCGCAGCATGGGTGATCTATTCCCCCACTGGCGAGTTAATTTCTTCAGGAGCCATTTGTTTAGGTCCCGCAACCAATAATATCGCAGAGTACCATGCAGTCATTGGTCTCTTAACTGAGGTTGCCTCACTCGGGATTGACTCCTTATCGGTCTTTTTAGATTCCCAACTCGTGGTTTCTCATCTAAACCGTGTTTACACAGTTCGCGATCCTACATTACTTCGTTTATTTCGAAGAGTACGCCTCTTGGAACGGTCATTTGATTTTATTACATATCAACACATACCGAGAGAATTCAATTGTATTGCCGATTCATTGGCTAATTACATTTTGGATTGGCATCTTGCCCATACATAAACACATCATAAAAAATTAAAATGCACAAGTCATTGTAAATATTTAGATCATAAATAGGTCCATATCACTGTATATAAAAGTGTTTTTTCCAAAATACATAAAGTTTGTGTCAAATACAAAATTGGGGATTAAATCCCATATACAAAAATTGGCCCTCAAAGCCTACATATCGTATACATGCCGCAAAAAGATCTAAAGACCATCTATGGAGACCTAGGAGACCTATCACGTCCCTCATCGGACTCCTCCCGCCGCTGGTGGTAACACATCACAGCTCGAACCACCTTGCGAAGAAGTCGACTGATACGACCAGGTACACCTACAGTATGACGCTGGAGGGGGTAAGGGACATCATCCATCCGCATGTCAGTCGTTACCTTTGAACATGGCATGTGTCCATCTCTTGTCTATATTTGGGGTATCCGTCTTTCATTGAGTCATAGTCATCATTATGGGTCGTCTCCCTGGCCACGAGTCCACTCATCCGGTGTCTATCCTCTATTTATCAATAATCCCTGCTGCTAAGTCTTGTTACATGCCGTTATATGTTCAAAGGGTTGCATTGTATCGAGTCATTCACTGTGTCAGGCCTCCGTTGTGTCAGTACATATTCCATTACTTCATCATCCTATCCTATGTGCCGATTTCGTGTCGATGATGTGGGAATTATCATTGCCCACCTTCGACGAGTCTATTCCTGTCGACACCAAATCACTATCTAGGAATTGGACTTAGAAATCAACCATTAGTACCTTGGTACCTGCATGCCTCAATGGCAGGTTTCCTCGTGTTTGACAGCAGGTTCACATCATTGACCTCTGATCAAGCAATCTCTCGAATGCTCGACATCAACTCATTTATTCGCATTTCGTTGAGATGTACTATTGATACCTTGGGAATCATTGTCATTATTGGTGATCTCCCTCGCATTTGTTAACGGTCCACATCATTGACCGATAATCAAATGGTTTCTTCCATGTTCGACTTCAACATCTTGTAATCACATGGTTAGATTCGTATCTTTATGCGATCGGGTAGAAGACCCTGGGTGCATCACTGTATCTTGACTGCGTCCAGGCTGCGATGGAGATGTCTCTTGTATTGTCACACAGATCCACTTATTGTATTGGTCGTGGCTGTGTCATTACTGTCTCATGGATCTACGATTGTTCATAGTAGCCATGATCTGTCCACAGTTTACATTATCTCAGTACTCATGGATCTGCAATGTATTGGTCGGCAGCCATGTTTTGAGTCATTTGTTTTCGAGCATGGGAATGCCCGCCTCGGTGGTATATCTAACACTTTGTTTCCATTTCAGCTCCGTGTCGCTCTCCTCGATGCTATCTCTGCACATTTTATTCGTAAAGTCTTTCGGCCATCAGTCCCTTCTGCCCTCACACTTTAGGGGGCATCTGTTATACCTCTATATTTCACGGTGTCGCATCCCCATCACAACACATTTCGACGACACTTTCCCTACTGTTTTGAACCATCCAGAAGAGACAGATGATGAGTCAACCTTGAAGGTAAATCCACCCTGCCAAGTTTTGACCCACCTTGGACTTTATTTCCATACACTACCGCGCCCTGCCAGCTTGACAAAACGCGGCACAGTGCCGCGCTCTGTATCATTTGCAAAGCGCGGCACCCTTTTAATAGTTTTTGCCCTTGACTTATGGGATCTTGAATTTTCGAAGATGATGGAAGATTAGGTTCCTTGATTCGATCCCAACTCACCTCCTTCGATTAGAAACCCTGATCCACTTATCCCTCCTTAGATCCACCTATCTCTCTTGTTGGTTAACCTCACCATTCACTATAAAAGAGAGGCATGCCATTGGAAAGGGGAGGACTCTTGAGAGCACCAAACTTATGGTCTTGCAGCATTGTGGAGATAGCTAAGAGGAGAAGACACTTGGAGTTGGAGGATTGGCTTGGGCATCAAGCACCCTTTGTAAGTAATCTTCAAGTTGTAATGGAATAACTTGTCTTGTTTTCCCAAATCATTTGTGTTAATCTTGTTTTAATCATGTGATTTGTATCTTTCATAGATTTAGATCCTAACTCATGTTTTCAGATTGTTAGAGAATAGTACATGCTTGTGTTTTGGTTCCATTGTTAACAGGTTTACTTGGAGCTTGGAGCAAATATCAAAGACAAGCGTTTGGATACAAGGTCAGTTAAATTCCTCTCTATTCTCTTCAGCATTTTAATTCTGAGATGTTTGTTAGATCTAGGGATTCAAGGTTGCATTTGTTTTGTCTGTTCTTAGCCTAGAGTTAGTTAGATCCTACTTTAGCCTAAGGGAGTTTTGACTTATCCGTAGGGCAGAATTCCACATAACATAAAGGAGAAATAATACTCAAAGATCCAGTTTTTCAGGGTGATCAGGGGACTAATAGTAGGCTAATACCCCAGCAGCAAATAGAAGTATGTAGGGGCGGCACAAATTATATTTCCCTGGAGATCTGCATCCTTGAACCTTTTTTCACAAAGGTTTAAGTGGAAATGTAACAAGTGTGGAGGAAATGTTACCAGCGGGAAGATTCCTAAAGAAATCAATGTCATAGATCGACGGAAACGAAGATCTACGGTAAAAAGGGCATGGCGCAAATCTAACGTGTGCGAAAAAGGGTTTCGTTCCAAATCACCGTGATTGGGGTAAACTTAGTGCTCCTTGCAATGGCATATATCAACGGCCCACAACAGCAGTAGTGATTCTAATCGTCGGCAGGTTAAGCACGCCCAAAATTTCCGTGGTCGGCAAAGACGCATCATCCAACGGTTAGGATTGGAGCTGTGTGTCGAAAAATTGAAAGCCACGAAGACTGAAATCTAAGGTCCTGATCCAATCATGAGTTTTCGCAGGTGAAAGACATCTTCGCTGTAAATCAATGATGGCCACATGGGCTGAACCACCTCAGCGTCATCGGATGTCTTTTCTATATGATCCAAAAAGCACGGTCAAGCGTTTCTGGCGTTAGTCCTATCCTCAGTCATCATAATAAATCATTAGGAAGGTCCGAGTCAGGGAATCATAGCACAATGATTCGCATGGGGATGCCATCGTCATCAGTCGTTATAAGCCTAATTCCCTGGATTCGCAACTTACGTCCAATTCTTAAAAGGTGGCGAGTTCATCTATTCAGATATTTTGTTGTTGGTATCAGAGACATGGAGAGAGATCAGGGAGCCGAAATAGTAGTTGTACCCGAGCATGTGTTGTCTGAGATGGAGGAGGAGCATACTCCTCTACCTCCTGTGGTTTTCAACCATGTGGAGGACGGTTCTGTCAGTGAACCAGAAGATCCCAAGACACGATAGAGGGGTTGGGGTTTTCAGCAACAAAGCGGAAGGGAAGGAGACCATGAAGAGGATGAGCAGAAAATCCCCCAGGAGGAAGACATTATCAAAGATTTAATACTCCCCACTGAAGAGGCCCCCTGTTTGTCACATACTCACCCTTGGACCCAATGCAAGGAAGGGAACATGATGCCATTTTATGGGGATTTTCATAAAAACTCAGCCAATTCATAAGATTCACAACCATAAAACAGATGTGTGTAGATGTAAATCAAACAAATATGCACAGTGGAAATAAACTCATCCACACACATGTTTTCATATGCACTAAATATATCAATAATAATCATTAATTTAAACACTGCAGAGGTAAAACACATAGATAGAAAACACTTATCTTTCTTGTGCAATTGTCCCAAACAACTAGCTATGTCGCTGCAATGCCCAGCCTGTATTATTTCAACACTCAGAGACCACCCCCGAGCTGGGCATGATATCTACAAGAAACTTGGGACTCTCAAACCCTACACAGCCAAAGCAATGGATGCCCATCTCAACCCCAACATTCTTTTACACACAGTAGCTCAAAACTGGCATGGATACACAATTCAACCATGGATTCACATAATAGGGTCTATGGGTTTTCCCCAAAACGTGGGCACATGTCACGTCCCCATTTTGACCCCCTTCACATTAAATCGTAAATGATGTAAATATTGTAATTCAATCATGGTGAGGAGCTCAAGGCCAAGGCCCCACCATTGATTTAGCGTTTATGTATCGGCAATTAAAATAGATGCTTATGACTCTTGTGCTAGATGGGCACAATGTAAATGAGACATCATGTAAATACAAATTTTAATGAAAAATACCCACAACTAGCTATGCAATGCAACGAAGAGATGGGGCATGGTTCTACAAGGAATAGGGAGGGAAATTATTCAAACCCTTGATCCAATGGTGTTAATCCATGTGTCAATGGGGAAACCCATAAACCACCAACTACCCATTTTGTCTCATGCACCCAATCATTTAATTCTTCCAAAGATTGGTTGGGGCAGTTATTGTCTTGGGATTGGAGAAGTATGGCAGCCAGATTTTTGTGCATGGGCAAGCCATCAACCTGAAAATCGTATTTTTGGCTTGCTGGGCAAGAAAACCCCCACGAAATGCTGCCTAAGGCAATTCTTCATCCATTACGTCCTTCCTCTCACGCAGACTGAGCTCACTGGAAGTTATCCTCACGTTTTTCACCATAACCCTGCGTTTTTCCATGCTCATGAACTCGTTTTTGGTATTCTACAGTAGCTGGGAAAGGAGGGACGCGATTTTGGACTGAGGGAGAGGTCGTTTTTGCCCTTGGGACATTTTTCTGGAATGGGTTGCTCTCCTAGTCGAATTTTCCTAGTTGCCAATTCGTTTTGAGTCTACCCACATTTTTCTGAAGCTCAGGAAACCCCACCTCATGCATTCCACTGTTGAAACGTTTTTCTCATGCTCAGCAAGTGTAGTTTTGCTGTTATGAGCATCCTTGTTTGATTTGAACCTGTAAGCAAGAAACTGGAGTGGTAGTGGATAGAATTAGCTTGATAAACCTAGTGTAGGGAGTAACCTCTCAAGAAGATCAAGAGCGATGGATACTTTTCTATGCACACCCTGAGAGCACTAGAAAGGAAGGTATGGATTGAGGGACTATGTGGCAGTGAAAAGAATACTTCCTGGTGTTGGGTGTGTAGGCATTGTGAGTGCCAAGCTGAATAGATCTGGGAGGGGTACCCATAGCTCTGTGGTTGAGCTCACTAGCTTAGCAATTCTTCCCTTCCATGTCCTAGCAGCCTGATAAACCCAATTGCAGATTGGATTGGCTCATCTTGGTGTATGCTTGGCTATGTGTGAGTCTGTTGTTCCCTAGTTCCTTGTAGATATCATGCCCAGCTCGGGGGTGGCAGTGGTACTAAGAGATTGAGGAGCACACTGGCCTATGGTTGGGTGGAACATTGTAGTTGCATAGCTAGTTGCTTGGGACTACCTTATTGAGATAAGTATTCTCCTGTATTAACTTGCAATTACTTATTTGATGAACATCTTAAATGTATGATGGATGTGCAATTCTTAATATTCCGCTGTGATTTTCTTAAAATCATTCATTTCCACATGTCTCTGTTATATTATGTGAATGCTTATGGTTAAAAGTTTCATGGGGATAGACGCCCAGTTTAGCATCACGTCTGTTATGCACTTTCACATGTATATATTTATTTTAATTTGAATGCTTGTTTAAGATGTATGGGGCTGGATGCCCGGTTTAACATCACGATCTTCTCCATCTAGCTGGTATGATGGGAGGGGACATGACAGCACACCAAAAATGGATTTTGGGAAGAGGGAATCAACCCCAGGGAAGAAAATCGATTTCTCCCACAGATTTATGAGTATTCAGTGGTCCAAAATGGCCTCAATAAAACCCCAAATCGTTTTCTCCTTCTTCCCCACTGTTAGCCACAGCAAAAATGCCCTTCCCAGCTAGGAAAATGAAGGTAAATACAACAAAACCATAGAGGGAGCTGCCCAGGAAGGTCCCAACTCGTGAGAGAGAAAACTGATAGGTGAATAATGGCTTGGGAAGCAATTTTGTGTCCCTTTTCTTGCCCAAGAAGCCAAACGCCAAAATATAGGAAGGATGGCTTTCCCATACTCGAATATGGATAGCCATACCTCCCATTCCCCAAGGCATTAACTACCTCAACCAATTCTTGGGAGAAATGAATGATTGGGTACAAAAGCCAACATGGGTAGTTTAGGGTTCATGGGTTCCCTCATTGACACTTGGCTTGACTTGATTGGCTCAAGGGTTTGAATATCCTCCTCCCAATTCCTTGTAATATCATGCCCCCATCTCTTGTTGCATTGCATAGCTAGTTGTGGGCATTTATATTAAAATGCATATTTACAATTCCCATGGTTCTCTAGCACAAGGGTAGCATAATTTCAAATACTTGCCTCTTAAAGGTCGAGCGTTCACTAGCGGGGCCTTGGCCTTGAGCTCCACACTAGGAATCATACATAATATGCATACATTATTTACATTATAGCCCAAAATATTATAAGGGTCAAAATGGGGAACGTGACATTCCCCTCCCCTTGGAATAACACCGTCCTCAGTGTTCCAATAACTAGGAATACATACACGCTATATACATGCCCAAAATTCACAAAATATGGCAGGTATGTCCTGCATTTCACCCTTTACTTGGGTTTTCATGACCAAGTCCTTTGGTTTTCACAAACAGCTCCTTTCGGCTGGGACCTTCTAGCTCTGCATGAGGGCATTGCTCCAAAACAATCACTTCCCTTTATTTACCTTCCCATTGATCTACAAGTATGGAAACTTTATGGCGGCTACCCTCTTGATGTTCCATTGTTGGGCAGTCACGGAGGCAATGATTTCCTCCACATCCCCAACATTTCATTGGTTTCTTTACCCTTTCCTACTCAAATTCCTTTGAGTCTTCCCATCTGGAACGTTTCTTAATCGACCGATTGGATGAATGCTTCTTCATGGATCCACTTTCCTTTACCTTACTGATTGCTCCCATAATACTTTTTACCTCTTTTTGCAGACGAATAGAGTCTTGCAAAACCTTGTGGTTCATCTCATTCTGTTGCCTCTGTAGCTTGAGCATCTCCCCAAGATTTTCTTGGGTCCTGGAAATTGTTTGAAGAAGACTTTCGGCCAACTCTAATAGCCCTCGATCTGTTGCCATGGTCAATGGAAACAACTGAACACATTTTGCTTACTAGCAACACTTTCTTGTGCCAACTGTAACCAATTGTTTCAATTTCTTACCTGTGAAATTCATCATGGAAATTCTTTGTTAGGACAAGCATAATATAAACATTAAAATTAGTCAATTATTTTCCCAATTGACATGGAATGTCCATGCTTTATTCATGGGAATTCTACACTTTCATGCTTTCCACATACACATGAACTCATTCATGTTCATTCTTTCACAGGAAATTTACTATTTCAGCATTCACAATTCATCTTGAGCAATTAAGCACAATCTATTTCCAGCCATGACATGCATTCAACAATCTTTTGTTTTATATGTGCATCAATCAAAAGGAAAGAGAAGAGTAGGAGTTTCTACCTCTTAGTCTTGTTCTGTTATGGAGCTACACCATCGTTGTGGTTTCATGCTCCTTAGTCTCTTTCACTTCAATGTGAATGCTTTGACTTTCCTTTCTTGGCTATGACACTTAGTGTCTAAGGTCTGTATATGGATTTTCAACTAGGGCACCCCTCCCCATTATTTCCTACAGAACCTTTGGCTGCTATGACCCACTCATGTCCACTAGCACCATCTTTCATTACCGCTCATACTGAGCTCTTTAGGATGATCACATGTCCATCTTCATCCCTATGATGCCTTCATAGTCCTTGTTTCCAACAATAGCTACACTCAAACATTGAATCAATTCACATGTTTAGTTTATTTCCATAGGGTTTATATCTAAACAAGAGTTTAGGAAATCATAACCAAATCATATACACACGTATATTCATAAGCAAGAAGTTGTAAGGTAACCAAATACTTATTTGTGTTGGATGTCTTCACTTTATTCCACGGGATCCTTCTTTGCTTTGCAAACCTTGGATTTCCTGTGGACACAATTATGAATGTTGGGCCAGCACGTAGGCTACTCCATAATCATTCGAATAGGCAATGCCAGGCCAGTACACCGACTGGGTTTATCAATCATTTCCTTTAGCAATATGTTAGGCCAGTGCTCCGACTAGTTTTATCAATTGTTTTGGGGGTGTTGTGCCAACGTACACGCTGCTTTACCATATCAAGTAGTTAATTCCTAACTAGTCACTCTCTGGAATTATCAAGAAATTTATAGCGTTCAACCAGCTACTCCCTAGATTTATCAATAATTTATATCACCCACTCATTTACTCTCTGGATTTACCAGCAATTTATATCGCCCACTCATTTACTCTCTGGATTTACCAGCAATTTATAGTCTTTTAGGGTCTTGCCTTCCTGCAATGACCAAGGTTTCCAACAAAGAAACAATAGTGTATTAGCTTAGTTGTTAGAAGACTTATACTTGAAATCTTCATTATTCCAAACAAGACATAAATGAAAACAAATACTTATCTGTATTGCGTGTTTCCCCTCTGGTCCACAAGATCCTGCCTCACTTTGCAAACCTTAGAATCGCCTATGGACTTGGATAGGCATCTCAAAGTTTTTAGTCAGTCTTGGCGCTCGCCCTCCTATTGCTGACCCAATAGAGATTTCAGGGTTTCCAGTCAGTCTTGGCACCCGCCCTCCTACTGCTGACCCAATAGAGATTTCAGGGTTTCCAGTCAGTCTTGGCGCCCACCCTCCTACTGCTGACCTAATAGAGATTTCAGGATTTCCAGTCATTCTTGGCGCCCACCCTCCTACTGCTGACCCAATAGAGATTTTATGCATTCATCAATGTCACCACACCTTCTTGCACCATAACCCTTCACACACACATCAATTCTTCATTCATACAAGGACGCCACTCCTTCTTTTGTGCAAATCGGTGGTTCCTTTTAGGAACTTTATAGGTGACTTTCTTGACTGCAGGTTAGCATGGCCCCACTCACATAAGGATGATACCCCTTTTCACTACACAGCTCCCTGGGTTTGTCCATCCCTTACAATATTATTTAGTGTGAGCATAGAAAGGTTACCAATTCCTATACAGTCCTTATGCGTACCCTTCTTCACTTTGCCTCTTATTGTGCAGTGCCAATTGGCATCTGTGTAGGCTGGCAACACAAGAAGGATAAGCAGGCTTATCAGTATTGCTTCTCAAAATTGTATCTGCATTCTATAACATTCACTATCAAGTATTGAAACACCAGGAATGCGTCCATTCCCTTAGGGTGTAGTCAATATTGACAACCCTATCATGACCCGCCACCAGAAAAGGTGTGCACCCCCTTTCCAATGTGAGCCATGTAGGCCCTAATCATACTCAAGCAGTCTGAAATTATATATATAAATAAAGTAGAGCATGCTCTGCATATTAACCCTAATAATTTAGACATGCATGTTCTTATATAGGGTCACATAATACTCATTCATTTTGCAGATGTATCTTTTCTTCATTTGCGAAGAATGGGGGCTCCCTTCTATGAGTCAACAGTGCTTCGGGTTGCCACCCCAATCTTTCCACGTTCCATGATCCACACATGCCTTCTTAGCATAGCTTTACCATCTCACTCTCATGGTTTTCCAACATACAGCTCAGCTGAGATGTCATCCTTGAATTATGCAATGGTGTTTCACCCGAAACCCATTTCTAAAGCATGGAGTCCTTCCCATGGAGTTTGGCTTCTGCAGGTCATCACACATGGTCTTCCTGCAATGTGTCGACCTGACACATTTATCAAATAGCCAAACAATCAACAACATTTCAATAAAATTCAAATCTGATTTTCCTTAATCATTCGATGACATTAATAATTAAATTCAAGTATGAATTTGCAATTATGTTCTCTACAGAAATTGATTTTCTTAGCCATGAGTCTGTTCTCATATCGTTTGGCTCTTTCTCATGGTAGATTCCAATCTTCACCATGGACTTACCCACATTTTCCATGCCCAAAACAATCTACTTGAAATCTGAAACTTCAATCAGCCAAACATGTTGTGAGTATCTATGCATATAATCCTTTCATTGCTACAACATTCACTGAAGCGATCTCAGAATTATAACACTCAATAATTCAAACACCTTCACCTGTTAGCATTTTTGATGCAATGAAATATATGTATATATCTATATATGCATCATTATCATCAATAAAATTGCAAGACATAGGTACAGTATCCGTACAATTTAAGTAAACTGTAAATACTCATTACTTCACATTCCATGCAATCTCTGTCCTTCCACGGAGCACTCTGGTAGCCCATCATCATGTCTACCTTCTTCATGCAATCTTTCTCCTACATTCATAGCAGCTCATGAAATGCTCTCAGTATTAACAATGTTTCACCATTTCATCTATGATCTAAATGCATTGAAACCTATACCTATCACAACCGTGCATTCTCACAATGCATCTTAACATGTGCACTTACACATATGCATGCACATTCACAACATTTACATAATATTTTAATGTGCATTCACTCAATGCATAATCCCTCAGTACAACTTTTCATCAATCCGCGGATACTATGCATTCCAGCATATTATGGCCTAACCATGCCTATTTCATATGGCATATACTACCACAACATGACTATAGGTCTTTACTTTCTTTGGTTATTTAAACTTATAATCCAGCATACACAATGGCATGTTATAATTTCATATGAATGCATTGAGGTTTTTAAGCAATTGTAGGGTGTAAGGATCCTTTCCCTCACTTACCCGCACCTCATCATACTCGGTAGATTAACATTCACATTCAGGCACTCAATACCATATGCAAACCAAATCAACATAGTTGAACATAGTTGAAGGGATCTTACCAAATCCTCTTTCAACATTCATGCAATTAAGCACAAATAACCATTACCTATATGGTTGTCACTAACATCGTTTGATGTTACCTAATCAGTTGGCCTCTTACCAAGGCTTCACAGTTCTTTTTCCAACCTCATGCTCGTAGATTTGTTGCACCATCCTTTCTTCATAAGGTTGTTGGTCATATGCAACAATCATCATCCACATCTTTAGTCATGCTTCGGTTGTCTTTGGTCCTATAACCATTGCAAACACGACTAGTTATTTAACAACCACCATAATCATCTTTAAGTGGCTCATTGCGTATGCAAAACCTCACTATTATACCAATATGCAGTATCATATATATACACAAGTATTTTTACATGCACTGTGCAATGTTTATCAATATGCCATCTAGTGCATATTCATTTCAGCTATCTAATCTCTTACATTTTCAATCATGCTTCTATGGTCTGATTCATACAACCATTATCAACAACATTACTGGTGATCAACTATAAGCAATACCATTAATGGGCTTTTGCATGTGTAACTTTCACTACCTTTACCCATATGCAACATCATGTTTTATGCATAAGCGATTCACGTGCACTATGCAATGACTCCTTAAACATGCCCATTAATTCATATGCATTACTCTCTTGCATTTCCAACATCCCTATGCCATAATTTTCAACTTATGAAACTTAGGAAATATAAATACAATAGCAAGAGAGGAGTTAAGGAATTCTCCCTTGTCAATTTCCAATTTCCCATCATGACATGGAGTTCCTCCTACATATCATAGCCGATTCTTTTTCTTGGCTTTCCTACCAAGCATACATGCAATCATTAGCTATGATCTTCTCATGAATTAGCAATTCAATATATACATACGTGTATAACATTCATTCTTACAATTTTCCAAATATGCAATTCTTATGCTATAAACAGAAGTAGTTTAAGGTGAGGAAATTCCCTCTTATTGACATTGCCTTGCTGCTCCCATTTCTCTTCCGTAATGCATATTACAGCCAGTTACTCTTAATAAGGTTTCCACAACCTTCTATGCAATTCTTGCTTCTCATCCCAAGCATAGAGAATGCATTTCACACTTTCAACAACCGTCTCCGGGGGACGAAGGGGGTGAAGGGGGCTTGCCCCCTTGTGGCTTCCCTACCCCTTTGCGGACAAACTTGCTAAGTTCTTCTAGTCAAAAACTCATCTTTTCCTTCCGCCATTGCGGAGCAACTCGCCCATCTCTTCCGTCATTGGAGATGAAATTTCCCATCTCTTCCGCCATTGCGGAGAAACTCACCCATCTCTTCCACCGTTACAGACGAACTTGCCCATCTCTTCCGCTGTTGCGGAGCAACTCACCCATCTCTTTTGCCGTTGTAGATGAACTTTCCCATCTCTTCTACCGTTGCAGAGAAACTCACCGATCTCTTCCGCTGTTGCGGAGAAACTCACCTATATCTTCCGCCGTTGCGGGCGAACTTTCCCATCTCTTCCACCGTTGTGGAGCAACTCGCCCATCTCTTCCACCATTGCAGACAAACTTTCCCATCTCTTTCGCCGTTTCGGAAAAAACTCACGAGTTCTTTCCGCTGTAACACTTAGAAAAATTTTGAAATTTTTCGAGCCAACTCATCGAGTCCTTCCGTCGTTGCAGACCAACTCGCTGAGTTCTTCTGGTCGAAAACTCAGCTTTTCCTTCCGCCATTGCGGTGGAACTCGCCAATTCCTTCCGACGCTGCGACGGAAACTCACCAACGTTTTCCGCCGTTGCGGACGAACTTGTTGAGTTTCGCCGCCGTTGTGGAGAAAAATTCTTAACTTTTCTGCCGTTTCAGCCCAAAACTTTTAACGTTTTCACCGTTTCGTTTGTGGAGCAACTGGCCAAGTTTTGCCGGCAACTTCAGCTCAACTCAGCAAGATTTGCTGAAACACATCGGCTCAACTCCACGAGACTCGCCGAATCAGTTAGGCAAAACACTTAGAAAAATTTTGAAATTTTTTTGAAATTTTGAAACTTTTCTTAACAGTCTATGCTAGGCAGGAAGCATACTTACCTCTGCAAGCTGTCATAGGTAGCCCATGAAGGCCCAAATGTTGCAACCTTCCCTCTGATACCATCTATCACATACCCATCCTTGGACCCAATGCAAGGAAGGGAACATGATGCCATTCTATGGGGATTTTCATAAAAACTCAGCCAATTCATAAGATTCACAGCCATAAAATAGATGTATGTAGATGTAAATCAAACAAATAAGCACAGCGGAAATAAACTCATCCACACACATGTTTTCATATGCACTCAATATATCAATAACAATCATTAATTTAAACATTGCAGAGGTAAAACACATAGATAGAAAACACTTATCTTTCTTGTGCAATTGTCCCAAACAACTAGCTATGTTGCTGCAACGTTCCTCCCAACCATAGGTCTCTACCCAGCCTGTATTATTTCAACACTCAGAGACCACCCCCGAGATGGGCATGATATCTACAATGAACTTGGGACTCTCAAACCCTGCACAGCCAAAGCAATGGATGCCCATCTCAACCCCAACATTCTTTTACACATAGTAGCTCAAAACTGGCATGGATACACAATTCAACCATGGATTCATAGAATAGGGTCTATGGGTTTTCCCCAAAACATGGGCACACCAAAAACGGATTGTGGGAAGAGGGAATCAACCCCAGGGAAGAAAACCGATTTCTCCCACAGATGTATGAGCATTCAGTGGGCCAAAACGGCCTCAATAAAACCCCAAATCGTTTTCCCCTTCTTCCCCACTGTTAGCCACAGCAAAAACACCCTTCCGAGCTAGGAAAATGAAGGTAAACATAGCAAAACCATGGAGGGAACTTCCCAGGAAGGTCCCAAATCGTGAGAGAGAAAACTGATAGGTGAATAATGGCTTGGGGAGCAATTTCATGTCCCTTTTCTTGCCCAAGAAGCCAAACACCAAAATCTAGGAAGGGTGGCTTGCCCATACTCGAATTTGGATAGCCATACCTCCCATTCCCCAAGGCATTAACTACCTCAACCAATTCTTGGGAGAAATGAATGATTGGGTACAAAAGTCAACATGGGTAGTTGAGGGTTCATGGGTTCCCTCATTGACACTTGGCTTGACTTGATTGGCTCAAGGGTTTGAATATCCTCCTCCCAATTCCTTGTAATATCATGCCCCCATCTCTTGTTGCATTGCATAGCTAGTTGTGGGCATTTATATTAAAATGCATATTTACAATTCCCATGGTTCTCTAGCACATGGGTAGCATAATTTCAAATACCTGCCTCTTAAAGGTCGAGCGTTCACTAGCAGGGCCTTGGCTTGAGCTCCATGCTAGGAATCATACATAATATGCATACATTATTTACATTATAGCCCAAAATATTATAAGGGTCAAAATGGGGGACGTGACACTGTTTCCCCACCAAAGGAAACCCAAACCAAGGCTTCCTATGACGTAGATGATTTTCTTTTTTAGTATGATCAGGTGAAAGCCTAGGACTAAGGTGACGACATTCTTACGTTATCTACATCTTGCCACCCAGCAAGTCAGTTCTGGCTACATAAGTATACTCCCTGTCTCCAATTTTGAAGAAACTTGGATGGTTTGCAAGCCCACTTTTGGAAAGACGGCATGGCCATGGCAGGTCTGATATTTGTAATTGTTTGTCTCTACAGCGTGCTGCCACGAGGGGTAAAAAAAACACCCGGTAGGTAGCAGTTCAATCTTAGATATTTACGATGTTCAGGATTAAGAGCTCAAAGGTATCAGCTAAGAAACCAGTGAGAAAATGGAAGCGGCAAGCTAGAGCTGTTATTTTTCTGTTTTGTTTTTATTCAAGTAGTTGGTCATACAGTAAAATAGGCCACTGAATGTAAAAAGCAGTTAGATCTATACCACCTGTGTCTGTTTTGAAAGTTGTAACGGCGAAACGCCTTGGTTAGCTGTCAAGTAGGTGTCAAGTAATTGCAACTGTTTTCTGTTCAAGAGAGAGTCGAGCCTAGAGCTCTAGGGGCCTCTATAAATTCATTGTAATTAAAGACAGAAGGGTTGAAAAATCTTATTGAAAAACTTTTGGATTTTTGAGAATCAATCTGTAAGACATTTTGAGTTGTTTAATAAAGTTTGCAGAGCTGAGCCTTCGTTTTTCCAAGGATTCTTGTGTAATTGGTCTGGTAGTCTGTCTTTCTTTTTCCTATGCTAATTGTGCTTCTTTCGTCGTTATTCCATGACTGTAATATTCCTTCATACTTGGTGCAGTGTAGTAGTTAAGTGGAATTCATAGAAATTATGATCTGCTTGATTCTTTCCAAGTATTTCACCATTATTCTCTGCTAAAGTTGCTGCAGGATTCATCATCGTATGCCTTACAGCAATGGACTATTCTTTTCTCTTCTGTTCCACCAATTAAAATCTCTTTGAATACTAGCTCCTTACTACCTCAACCCTGTGTGGATGCATTCGCAAAACCTTTGTGAATAATTTTTCAGGTTTGTTTACTGTGACTCCATTGCCCAAATAGAGATTCATATATTGCAGCCAAATGACATTTAAACCATTTTGTTTTCTAGCAGAAATATGATCTTCTGTGTGTTGTAATTAAACATCTTGAATGATAAATACTGGTGTATGTTTTCATTGTTGACGCCTTTGATTATTTCCAGTTTTCATGAGTTTATAGAGAGATCCCTCTCTGTTTGTGTTGGGTCAGTAGCACAAGCTAAAGATTGGTTAATGGTTACCCCGAATTGCCTTCTCTCACAACCTTGGGGGTTAATTTGGGTGTTAAAAAATTGGCGTCGTTGCCGGAGACGTGATTGTTCTATTATCCCTGGGAGAACAGCAAAGGATTCTGAAGATTCAAAGAAAGGTGAGATCCCTGCGGGAAAACAGATATTTCCAAATTTTTAGAAGGTTGTGCATTTTTGCGCTGGTGACTCCACTCGTAAAGATCCACATTCAAGAAAGACTCCACTGGGGAAGATCGACGAGACAAGTTCATTTATGAAGAAATCTCAAAAAGGCATCCTGGCCTCAAGAAATATCCATACGAGAGGTAATCCTATTTCCGAAATTCTGTTAAGTGTGGAAAATCCTGAAATATTACTTAGACATAAGACCGGAAAAAAGAAAGCTAATACTTCTAGCATTGGAAGAATTGGGTTTAAAGAAGGGGTACCTGTTTTTCAAGAATTGGATATAGAGATAGATACTGGGAAGCCTTTACCAAGATCGAGATCTGAGTCTTACCTAATCCTAGGTGAAGAAGGCCTGAACGCACCCGAGTCCTATTTATTAGATCCTGTCTGGCTTAAGTTGTAGAATATTATCAAAGCAAAAAGAGCTAAACCTAGTTTTCAAATCCATCAACCTCATACCACAATCCCTGTAGGTAATCCTACCCAGAATATCCATCCCCAAGCTCAGAACCTACCTAGACCCATGTATGCTATATTTGTACCATTGGCCCTACCAATGTTTTTGCATGACCTCCCTCAGAACTACGTCTAGAGAATCGTCTCTTATGATGGAGAGGGAGGTTTTTCGGCCAAACAACATGTAGACAGATTTGAGAATTTTATTGATTTGGAGGAAGTAGATCATGATGATGCTAAGATGAGGTTGTTTGCTCAGAGTTTATTTGGAGAGCCCAATAAATGGTTCAGACAGTTGCCGAATGCTTCTATCAATGATTTTGTAGCCTTTAAGACGTTGTTTTTAGAGAGGTGGGAAACGATAGGGAGTCCTGCCCTAGTTTTGTCTCAGTACAACCATCTAAAGAAAGGAGGTTTTGAATCTGTTCATGAGTTTTCTGCTAGGTTTATGAAGGCCTATAATTCTATTCTAGATGACCTAAAACCCTCAGTAGGCGCTGCAAATCTCCATTATGCAGATGCCTTTGATGGAGATTTCTCATGCACATTAAGAGAGAGAAAATCCGCCACCCTACCCACTATGCTAAAGGATGTCGTGGACGTGGAAGCCAACATGATGGCTGTAGGTAAAATGAACGGAAAAACATAAGCATATAAAAAGAAGCAAGAAACCCAAACCTCTTCCTCCTCCTCTTCTAGTGATGCCAAGTTTCATACTATGATAAAAACCATGGAAAAGCCAATGGATAGGTTAGCCATGGAAAATAAACCTCCTGCTAGGGAACAACCTGAAAATCAAATAAGAAATCCTAACTTTAGAAGGCCACCCCCTCCAAGAAATCCAAGAAATCAAGAAGACCTCCAGATAAGGCCCCCCTTCCCTGAAAATTTGATGGATGAAGAAGGACCTGAAGACCCTACTAGAGACCAGATCCATCTCTTTGACACCCTATACCACGAAGTACATTTAACCCAAAGGGAGCATGACTTTTTCGCCATGGGGAATGCTAGCACAACTGCTGAATTTGATTTTGAGCAATGCCAAATGGGTTACATGAATGCTATAGATGGCATCCAAAGAAAGATGAAGTTAAGGAGTAGGGAGATACCAATAAGTGAAGGGAATTCTGCAAGACTCAACAGAATATGGAGAAGTTAAAGGAAAAATAGCCATAGGTTGTTACACAGAAAACCTCAGAAGATAAAGGGCAGCATTCTAAAGAAGTTAAGCAACCAGAAGTCACTGAAGTAGTGAGGCTAGATTCAACATTCATCCTAAAGGATGAACTATCCAAGGTGAAGATCTCTATCCCCTTAAATGAGCTGTTAAGAAACAATGAATATAGGGAAGACATAACTAGCATGGTAAAAGGACAGGCAGATGGTCCACGGGACATGTTGGAAATAAGAGATGATGCGCCCACTATAATTTTTGGTTCCAAGTTGGAAGAGCCAGATGATGAAGTGGTCCCTCCCTTTTATTTAAGTTTGAATATCCATGGTAAGATATTACACAATGCCCTAATAGATTCTAGAGCTTCACACAACTTTATGCCAAAATCAGTGGTGGATCAGTTGGGGTTAGAAGTCACCAGACCCTACAAAGACCTATATTCTTTTGATTCCAGAAAAATACCATGTTTGGGTCTGATTAAAGATGTAGTAGTGACCCTTGCCCAAATTCCAGCTAAGAGCATTATGATGGACGTGGTAGTGGATGAGGTGCCTGCTAAGTTTGGGATGTTGTTGTCAAGGTCTTGGGTAAAAAAGTTGAAGGGAACCATGCAGATAGACTTATCTTATGCCACTATACCACTTTTTGGATGCAATAGAAAGCTATATAGAGAGAAAAGAATGGCCTATGTGGTCAGCAGTGACGATAAACCTGAAAATCACCCCATACACATTGTAGACACAGACGTAGGTTCCTCCATTTTCTTCAATAATGGTCCACATACTGACCTTGTACCCCCATTTCACCATGAAGTCAAGGAAGACAAGGAGTTTGAAGCAAGGTATGAGGCTTCAGAGAGGTAGAAAAATGAGGAAGGGTTGTGGAAGATGTACTTTGATGGATCACTTAGTAGGAATGGTGTTGGTGCCGGGGTTTGGATCATACGTCCCGACCAAGAGTCCAAAGCCCTCTCATACAAGATAACTTTCGAGTGTACTAATAATGTCACTAAGTATGAAGCTCTGCTCCTAAGACTAAGAGCTTTAAAATATTTGGGAGCAAAAAGGATACATGTTTTTGGAGATTCAGAATTGGTGGTCAATCAAGTAAATGACAATTGTCAAGCAAAACATCCCAAGATGAGGGCCTATAGAAATGAAGTCTGGGATATGTTTGGGAACCTTTTCACCGAACAAAAAATCTGGGTGATCTCGAGATTTGAAACTCAGGTGGCAAACTCTTTGGCCAATACTGCTGGTGGTTTTAAGACTCCTATATTTTCTCAAGAGAAATATGAAGTGGAGGTGGTGAATAGGCCATCTACTCCAAATAATTATAAATACTGGCAGGTATTTGATGATGATTTATAGATTAAGAGGTTCTTGGAGCTATCCGATGAGTTTGCAAATGCTCAAATTGATACCGAAAATGAAAACTTGGCAGGTCATGTGGACCAGGAGCAATTGGAAGATGAAGAGAATGAAAGCAAAGGGTGGAAAAACATGATGGGGGGAAAAGATATTGTTCAATTAAAGAGTAATTACATCCCCAAGGGACTGATACCCCTAGAGAGGTTGTTTGACTAGAACGATGTAGCAAAAAACCCAAAGTTTGAACCTCCCAAAGATGCGGTAGAAGACCAAAACTTGGGTACTAAAGAAGAGCCTCGAATGGTAAACCTGTCTAAGAAGCTGCATGCTGAAAAGAAGGAACAATATGTAGAGTTGATGAAAAAATATGTTGTTGTGTTTGCTTGGAGTTATGAAGAACTAAAGGAGTATGATACCTCTATAATACAACATTCCATTCCAATTAAACCAGGGGAGAAACCTTTCAAGCAAAATTTGAGGATAAACCCTAAACTGGTGCCTGTGATAGAAAAAGAGATCAGAAGATTATTTAATGCAAAAATCATTGTCACTTTGAGATTCTCTCCCTGGATAGAAAATATGGTTCCTGTAAGGAAGAAGAAGGGTGAAATTAGACTCTGTATAGATTTCAAGAACTTGAACAAGGCTTCACTAAAGGATAATTACCCCTGCCTAAAATGGAGCATATATTACAAAAGGTAGTAGGGGTAGAAAGGATCTGTACTATGGATGGTTTCTCAGGATACAATCAAATCAAGGTCTTCCCTGAAGACCAAGAGAAGACTGCTTTTACCACTCCTTGGGGTACTTTCATGTATGCGAAGATGCCTTTTGGGATGATGAATGCGGGAGCTACCTTCCAGCGGGCGATGGACATAGCATTCGTTGAAGAAAAAGATAAGTTTGTGGTTGTATACATGGATGACATAACAATGTATTCAAAATCTAATGAAGAGCACCTGAAGCATTTGGAACAAGTTTTCAAGAAATGTATAAAATACGGTATTTCCCTTAACCCTAAGAAATCACATTTCGCATTAGAAGAAGCTAAGCTCCTGGGCCACATTATATCCAAGGATGGTATCAAGATTGACCCTGAGAGGGTTAGTGCCATTCAGAAAGTTGGAGAGCCAAGAAGCAAAAAGGAGGTATAGTCTTTCATCGGGCAAGTGGGTTTTCTGAGAAGGTTCATTCCCAGTTTTGCAGAAATTATGATGAATATTACTAATATGTTAAGAAAGGAAAATCAGGTAAAGTGGACTGAGGAAGCAAGAGACTCATTCAAAGGAATTAAGAATGCTATTACTGAAGCCCCGGTATTAGCCAGTCTATATTTTTCTAAAGATTTTTTTCTTTTTTCTTACACATCAGTGCATATAGTAGCAGGGGTGCTGTTACAGAAAAATGCCCAGAATGTTGAACAACCAATTGCATTTTTCACCAGGGTGGTGAGAGATGTAGAACTGAAGTACAATATCATGGAAAAGTAGGCTTATGCCTTAATCAAGTCACCGAAATATTTCAACGTTTACATCCTCCATTCCCACATCATTGCTCATATCCCAAACAATGCTGTGAAGGGTATCCTCACCCAAGCAAACCTTGAAGGAAGAAGAGCCAAATGGATTGTTGTATTACTAGAGTATGACCTAGAGATAAAACCTACCAAACTGGTAAAGGGACAAGGGTTAGCAAAACGAATGACCAAGGACAACGGTGATTCTTTGCAACTGAACTTCTTACAACATTTTTCAAATAAACTGGATGTAGTAATACAAGTGAGGCCAGAATTCTCTGCATCCCCTTGGTATGCTGACATTGTGTATGTATTACAAAACTTACAAGCTCCTCCAGGGTTAAGGAAGAGCAGGGCTAGAGCTGTGAAACTAAAGGCAACGAAGTATTGTATTGTGAATCAATTTCTGTATTGGAAGGATCCTGGAGGGGTGTTGCTGAATTGCTTGCTAGAGGAAGAGGCTAAACGCACAAAGGAGGAATCCCACAAGGGAGACTGTGGTGGACATCATTCCTGGAAGGTAACAGTCAACAAAATCTTGAGGGTTGGTTTCTACTGGCCTACCATGTTTTCAGATGTATTTGTCACTAGTGTCAGATATTTGAAGGAAACAGAAAAGTTGTCTCACTACCCCTTCACCCTGTCATAGTAGAAGCGCCTTTCCAGCAGTGGGGTTTAGAATTCATCGGAGAGATAAATCCTAACTCCTTAGGGCATCATAGATGGATAATGACGGCCACTAACTATTTCACTAAGTGGATAGAAGCCATACCAACTAGGAAAGAAACCGAAAGTGTTATCATGTATTTTTTGCAAGATAATATCCTCTCAAGATTTGGGTGTCCTAAAAGAATAGTGACAGACAATGCACCAGCATTTTGTTCTAATAAAATGATAAATTTTTGTCACAAATACCATATCAACCTGAACCACTCCACGACATATTACCCTCAGGGAAATGGGCTAGTAGATTCATCCAACAAAAGCTTAGTAAGAATCATAAAGAAGTTGTTAGAGGACAATAAGAGAGCTTGGCACACAAAACTGAAATATGCACGATGGGCTGACAGAATAAGTACAAAAAGAGTCATTGGGATGTCTCCTTTTCAGCTAGTATACAGAGCTGAGGTGGTTTTTCCAGTCTCTCTAGAATTGCCAGTTATGAGATTGCTGCAGGGGATAGAAGAAGAATTGAACCACATGCAAAGAAGGGTAAGTCAAATAATCAAGTTGAACGAGTTGAGAAGTAAAGCCTATGACAAAGTACAGGGGCACCAAGAAAAGATAAAGAGAGCCTTTGACAGAAAAGCAAAGGAAGATCAATTTCAAGTTAATGACCTGGTTCTAAAGTGGGATGCTCCAATGGAAGATAAACATGGGAAATTCAACCATATGTGGATGGAGCCATATATTATTGCAGCAAACCGAAGAGAAAATTCTTTTATCCAGGAATACCAAGATGGAACTTCCTGGTCAGGAGGTCCAGTCAATGGAAGGTTTTTGAAGCACTACCTCTCCTAGAAGAAATCAGGTAACTCATGTACCACAGCCTGTATATATTTTCATTCTTTACAGTTATTTTTTAAGTTCTAACGACGAACTTAAAAGGCTTGAAGCTCGAAGTGAAGGCCCTAAGGTCTAGAGGGGGAACCATAGTTTTTATTTTTTGTATGTTCATCCTATATATGAGGCAGGTACAGTTCCATGTTTAGACTGTAGAAGAATTTTTCAGTTCAGGGTTTGGAATGTCACCCAATGGATCAGGCACTTGGGTCTACGGGGTTCTTCGCTACCTCACAAGGAGGATAGCATCCCCGGTTGGAGCCAATTGTTAGCACCCAAAATGTACTAGGTTTTGAAAAGGGTTTTTTATGAAGTAAAAAAGAATTGCAAGATCAAGATAATCCCTCAAAAGAAGCCAAAACTCCCAGATCGCACCCCCAGGGTAAAAGATCAGAGCCAGATACGGTGGATTTGGTAAAGGAGAAAGAATACTCAAAGATCCAATTTTCCAAGGTGATCGGGGGACTAATAGCAGGCTAATACACCAGCAGCATATAGAAGTATGTAGGGGCAGCACAAATTAGATTGCGTCGGAGATCTGCGGCCCCGAGCCTTTTTTTGCAAAGATTTAAGTGGAAATGTAACAAGCGCGGAGGAAATGTTAACCAACGAGCAGATTCCTAAAGAAATCAACGTCGTAGATCGACAGAAACGAAGATCTACGGTAAAAAGGGCATGGTGCAAATCTAACGTGCGCGAAAAAGGGTTGCGTTCCAAATCACCGTGATTGGGGTAAACGGCGCGCTCCTTGCAATGACTTAGATCTAATGGAGATATATCAATGGCCCAAAAAAGCGGTGGTGATTCTAATCGTGAGTAGGTTAAGCACGCCCAAAATCGTCGTGGGCGGCAAAGGTGCATCATCCAACGGTCAGGATTCGAGCTATGTGTCGCAAAATTGAAAGCCACGAAGACTTAAATCTAAGGTCCTGATCCAATCACGAGTTTTCATAGGTGAAAGACATCTTCGCTATAAATCAATGATGGCCACATGGGTTGTACCACCTCAGCATTGTCAGATGTATTTTCTGTATGATCCAAAAAGCACGGTCAAGCATGTCTAGCATCATTCCTATCCTTAGTCATCATAATAAATCATTTGGAAGGTCTAAGTCAAGGAATAATAGCAGAATGATTCGCATGGGGACGCCATTTCCATCAGTCGTTATAAGCCTAATTCCCTAGATTCGCAACTTACGTCCAATTCTTAAAAGGTGGCGAGTTCATCTATTCAGATATTTTGTTGTTGGTATCAGAGACATGGAGAGAGATCAGGGAGATGAAATAGTAGTTGTACCTGAGCATGTGTTGTCTGAGATGGAGGAGGAGCATATTCCTCTACCTCCTGTGGTTTTCGACCATGTGGAGGACGGTTCTGTCAGCGAACCAAAAGATCCCAAGACGCGACAGAGGGGTTGGAGTTTTCAGTAGCAGAGAGGAAGGGAAGGAGACCATGAAGAGGACGAGCAGAAAATCCCCCAAGAGGAAGACATTATCAAAGATTTAATACTCCCCACTGAAGAGATGCCCCCTATTTCCCCACCAAAGGAAACCCAAACCAAGGCTTCCTATGACGTAGATGATTTTATTGATTGATATGATCAGGTGAAATACCAGGACTAAGGTGATGGCGTTCTTACATTATCTACATCTCACCACCCAGCAAGTAAGTTCTGGCTACAGAAGTATACTCCCTGTCTCCAATTTTGAAGAAACTTAGATGGTTTGCAAGCCCATTTTTGGAAAGCCGGCATGGCCGTGGCGGGTCCGATATTTGTAATTGTTCGTCTCTACAGCGTGCTGCCACGAGGGGTAAAAAACACACCCGGTAGGCAGCAGTTCAATCTTAGATATTTATGATGTTCAGGATTAAGAGCTCAAAGGTATCAGCTAAGAAATCAGCAAGAAAATGGAAGCGGCAAGCTAGAGCTGTTATTTTTATGTTTTGTTTTTATTCAAGTAGTTGGTCATACAGTAAAATAGGCCACTGAATGTAAAAAGAAGTTAGGCCTATACCGCCTGTGTATGTTTTGAAAGTTGTAACGACGAAACGCCTTGGTTAGCTGTCAAGTAGGTGTCAAGTAATTGCAACTATTTTCTGTTCAGGAGAGAGCCGAGCCTAGAGCTCCAGGGTCCTCTATAAATTCATTGTAATTAAAGACAGAAGGATTGAAAAATCTTATTGAAAAACTTTTGGAGTTTTGAGAATGAATCTATAAGACATTTTGAGTTGTTTAATAAAGTTTGCAGAGCCGAGCCTGTGTTTGTCCAGGGATTCTTGTGTAATTGGTCTAGTAGTCTGTCTTTCTTTTTCCTATGCTAATTGTGCTTCTTTCATTGTTATTCCCGGACTATAATATTCCTTCATACTTAGTGCAGTGTAGTAGTTAAGTGGAATTCATAGAAATTATGCTCTGCTTTATTCTTTCCAAGTATTTCACCATTATTATCTACTAAAGTTGGTGTAGGATTCATAATTGTATGCCTTACATCAATGGACTGTTCTTTTCTCTTATGTTTCACCAATTAAAATCTCTTTGACTACTAGCTGCTTACTACCTCACCCCTGTGTGGATGCATTCGCAAAACCTTTGTGAATAATTTTTCAGGTTTTTTTAATGTGACTCCATTGCCCAAATAGAGATTCATATATTTCAGCCAAACAACGTTTAAACCATTTTGTTTTCCATTAGAAATCTGATCTTCTGTGTGTTTTAATTGAACATCTTGAATGATGAATACTGATGTATGTTTTCATTGTTGACGCCTTTGATTATTTCCATTTTTCATGAGTTTATAGAGAGAGCCCTCTTTGTTTGTGTTGGGTCAGTAGCACAAGCTAAAGATTGGTTAGTGGTTACCCTGAATTACCTCTGCCTCCTCCTCTTCTAGTGATGCCAAGTTTGATACTATGATGAAAACCATGGAAAAGTTGATGGATAGGTTAGCCATGGAAAATAAACCTCCTGCTAGGGAACAACCTGAAAATCAAATAAGAAATCCCAACTTTAGAAGGCCACCCCCTCCAAGAAATCCAAGAAATCAAGAAGACCTCCATATAAGGCCCCCTTGCCTGAAAATTTGATGGATGAAGAAGGACCTGAAGACCCTGCCAGAGACCAAATCCATCTCTTTGACACCCTAGACCATGAAGTACATTTAACCCAAAGGGAGCATGACTTTTTCACCATGGGGAATGCTAGCAAAACTGCTGAATTTGATTATGAGAAATACCAAATGGGTTACATGAATGTTGTAGATGACATCCAAAGAAAGATGAAGTTAAGGAGCAAGGAGATACCAATAAGTGAAGGGAAGTCTGCCCATATTCAACTCTCCAAGACTCAATAGAATATGGAGAATCTAAAGGAAAAACAGCCAGAGGTTGCTGCATAGAAAACCTCAGAAGATAAAGGGCAGCATTCTAAATAAGTTAAGCAACCAGAAGTTGTTGAAGTAGTGAGGCTAGATTCAACATTCATCCTGAAGGATTAACTATCCAAGGTGAAGATTTCTATCCCCTTAAATGAGCTGTTAAGAAACAATGAATATAGGGAAGAGATAACTAGAATGGTAAAAGGATAGGCAGATGGTCCATAGGACATGTTGGAAATAACAGATGATGCCCCCACTATAATTTTTGGTTCAAAGCTGGAAGAGCCAGATGATGAAGAGGTCCCGCCCTTTAATTTAAGTTTGAATATACATGGTAAGATATTACACAATGCCCTAATAGATTCTGGAGCTTCACACAACTTAATGCCAAAATCAGTGATGGATCAGTTGGGGTTAGAAGTCACCAGACCCTACAAAGACATATATTCTTTTGATTCCAGAAAGGTACCATGTTTGGGTCTGATTAAAGATGTAGTAGTGACCCTTGCCCAAATTTCAGCTAAGAGCATTATGATGGACGTGGTAGTGGATGAGGTGCCTGCTAAGTTTGGGATGTTGTTGTCAAGGTCTTAGGTAAAAAAGTTGAAGGGAACCATGCAAATGGACTTATCTTATGCCACTATACAACTTTTTAAATGCAATAGAAAGATATAAATAGAGAAAAGAATGGCCTATGTGGTCAACAGTGACGATAAACCTGAAAATCACCCCATATACATTGTAGACACAGACGTAGGTTCCTCCATTTTCTTCAATAATGGTCCACATACTGACCCTGTACCCCCATTTCACCACGAATTCAAGGAAGACAAGGCGTTTGCAGCAAGGTATGAGGCTTCAGAGAGGTAGAAAAATGAGGAAGGGCTGTGGAAGATGTACTTTGATGGATCACTGAGCAAGAATGGTGATGGTGTCGAGGTTTAGATCATACCTCCTGACCAAGAGTATAGATCCCTCTCATATAAGCTAATTTTCAAGTGTACCAATAATGTGGTTGAGTATGAATCTCTGCTCCTAGGAATAAGAGCTTTGAAATATTTGGGAGCAAAAAGGATACATGTTTTTGGAGATTCAGAATTGGTGGTCAATCAAGTAAATGACAGTTATCAGGAAAAACTTCCCAGGATGAGGGCCTATAGAAATGAAGTCTAGGATATGTTTGGGAACTTTTTCACCGAACACAAAATCTAGGTGATCCCGAGATTTGAAAATCAGGCGGCAGACTCTTTGGCCACTACTACTGGTGGTTTTAAGACTCCTATCTCTTTTCAGGAGAAATATGAAGTGGAGGTGGTGAACAAGCCATCTATTCCAGATAATTCTAAATACTGGTAGATATTTGATGATGATTTACATATTAAGAGGTTCTTGGAGTTGTCCGATGAGTTTGCAAATGCTCAGATTGATACCGAAAATGAAAACTTGGCAGGTCATGTGGACCAGGAGCAGTCGGAAGATGAAGAGAATGAAAGCAAAGGGTGGAAAAACATGCTAGGGGGAAAAGATATTGTTCAATTAAAGAGTAGTTACATCCCCAAGGGACTGATACCCCTGGAGAGGTTGTTTGACCAGAACGATGTAGCGAAAAACCCGAAGTTTGAACCTCCCAGAGATGCGGTAGAAGACCAGAACTTGGGTACTAAAGAAGAGCCTTGAATGGTAAACATGTCTAAGAAGTTGCATGCTAAAAAGAAGGAATGATATGTAGAGTTGATAAAAAAACATGTTGTTGCGTTTGCGTGGAGTTATGAAGAACTAAAGGAGTATGATACCTCTATAATACAGCATTCCATTCCAATTAAACCAGGAGAGAAACCTTTCAAGCAAAATTTAAGGAGGATAAACCCTAAACTGGTGCCTATGATAGAAAAAGAGATCAGAAGATTATTCAATGGAAAAATCATTGTCACTTTGAGATTCTCTCAGTGGATAGCAAATCGGGTTCCTGTAAGGAAGAAGAATGGTGAAATTAGAATCTGTATAGATTTTAGGAACCTGAACGGGGCTTCACTATGGGATAATTACCCCCTGCCTAAAATGGAGCATATCTTACAAAATGTAGTAGGGGCAGAAAGGATATCTACTATGGATGGTTTCTCACGATACAATCAAATCAAGGTCTTCCGTAAAGACCAAGAGAAGACTGCTTTTACCAGTCCTTGGGGTACTTTCATGTATGCGAATATGACTTTTGGGCTGATGAATTTGGGAGCTACCTTCCAGCGGGAAATGGACATAGAATTCGCTGAAGAAAAAGATAAGTTTTTGGTTGTATACATGGATGACATAACAATGTATTCAAAATCTGATGAAGATCACCTTAAGCATTTGGAACAAGTTTTCAAGAAATGTATAAAATACGGTATTTCCCTTAACCCTAAGAAATCACATTTTGCATTAGAAGAAGCTAAGCTCTTGGGCCACATTATATCCAAGGATGGTATCAAGATTGACCCTGAGAGGGTTAGTGCCATTCAAAAAGTTGGAGAGCCAAGAAGCAAAAAGGAGGTACAGTCTTTCATCATGCAAGTGGGTTTTCTGAGAAGGTTCATTCCCAATTTTGCAGAAATTATGATAAATATTACTAATATGTTAAGAAAGGAAAATCAGGTAAAGTGGACTGAGGAAGCAAGAGAATCATTCAAGGGAATTAAGAATGCTATTACTAAAGCCCCGGTATTAGCCAATCCGGTTTTTTCTAAAGATTTTTTTTCTTTTTTCTTAAGCTTCAGAGCATACAGTAGTAGGGGTGCTGTTACAAAAAAATGCCCAGAACGCTGAACAACCAATTGCATTTTTTAGCAGGGTGCTGAGAGATGCATAACTGAAGTATGATATCATGGAAAAGTAGGCTTATGCCTTAATCAAGTCACTGAAATATTTTAGGGTTTACATCCTCCATTCCCACATCATTGCTTATGTCCCAAATAGTGTTGTGAAGGGTATCCTCACCCAAGCAGACCCTAAAGGAAGAAGAGACAAATGGATTGTTGTATTGCTAGAGTATGACTTGGAGATAAAACCTACCAAACTGGTAATGGGACAAGGGTTAACAAAACTAATGACCAAGGCCAACTGTGATTCTTTGCAACTGAACTTCTTACAACATCTTTCAAATAAACTGGATGTAGTAATACAAGTGAGGCCAGACTTCTCTGCATCCCCTTGGTATGCTGACATTGTGTATGTATTACAAAACTTACAAGCTCCTCCAGGGTTAAGCAAGAGCAGGGCCAGAGTTGTGAAACGAAAGGCAACGAAGTATTGTATTTTGAATCAATTTCTGTATTGGAAGGATCCTAGAGGGGTGTTGCTGAATTGCTTGCTAGAGTAAGAGGCTAAACGCACAAAGGAGGAATTCCACAAGGGAGACTGTGGTGGACATCCTTCCTAGAAGGTAACAGTCAACAAAATCTTGAGGGCTGGTTTCTACTGGCCTACCATGTTTTCAAATGTATTTGTCACCAGTGTCATATATTTGAAGGAAAAAGAAAAGTTGTCTCACTACCCCTTCACCCTGTCATAGTAGAAGCGCCTTTCCAGCAATGAGATTTAGACTTCATTGGAGAGATAAATCCTAACTCCTCAGGGTAGCATAGATGGATTTTGATGGCATTGACTATTTCACTAAGTGGATAGAAACCATACCAACTAGGAAAGCAACCGAAAGTGTTATCATGGATTTTCTGGAAGATAATATCCTATCAAGATTTGGGTGTCCTAAAAGAATAGTGACAGACAATGCACCAGCATTTTGTTCTAAGAAAATGATAAATTTTTGTCACAAATAATGGCCATATCAGTTTGAACCATTCCACGGCATATTACCCTCGGGGAAATGGGCTAGCAGAGTCATCCAACAAAACTTAGTTAGAATCATAAAGAAGTTGTTAGAGGACAATAAGAGAGCTTGGCACGCAAAACTTAAATATGCTCTATGGGCTAACAGAATAAGTACAAAAAGGGCCAATTGGATGTCTCCTTTTTAGTTGGTATACGGAGTTGAGGTGGTTTTTCCAGTCTCTCTAGGATTTCCAATTATGAGGTTGTTGCAGGGGATAGAAGAAGAACTGAACCACATGTAGAGAAGGGTAAGTCAGATAATCGAGCTTAACGAGATGAGAAGTAAAGCCTATGACAAAGTACAGGGGCACCAAGAAAAGATAAAGAGCGTCTTTGACAGAAAAGCAAAGGAAGATCAATTTCAAGTTAATGACCCGCTTCTGAAGTGGGATGCTCCAAGGGAAGATAGACATGGGAAATTTGACCATATGTGGATGGAGCCATATATTATTGCAGCGAACCGAGGAGAAAATTCTTTTATACTGGAACACCAAGATGGAACTTCCTGGTCAGGAGGTCCAGTCAATGGAAGGTTTTTGAATCACTACCTCTCCTAGAAGAAAGCAAGTAACTCATGTACCATAGCCTGTATATATTTTCATCCTTTACAGTTATTTTTGAAGTTCTAATGGCGAACCTAAAAGGATTGAAGCCCGAAGTGAAGGCCCTAAGGTCTGGAGGGGGAACCATAGTTTTTATTTTTTGTATGTTCAGCCTAGATATGAGGCAGGTACAATTCCATTTTCAGTTTGTAGAAGAATTTTTCAGTTCAGGGTTTGGAATATCTCCTAATGGATCAGGCACTTGGGTCTACTGGGTTCTTCGCTACCTCACAAGGAGGATAGCATCCCCGGTTGGAGCCAGTTGTTAGCACCCAAAATGTGCTAGGTTTTGAATAAGGTTTTTTATGAAGGAAAAAAGAATTGCAAGATTGAGATAATCCCTCAAAAGAAGCCAAAACTCCCAGATTGCACCCCCAAGGTAAAAGATCAGATCCAGATACGGTGGATTTGGTAAAGGAGAAAGAATACTCAAAGATCCAATTTTCCAGGGTGATCGGGGGACTAATAGTAGGCTAATACGCCAACAGGAGATAGAAGTATGTAGGGGCGTCACAAATTAGATTGCCCCAGAGATCTGCGGCTCTGAGCCTTTTTTCTCTAAGAGTTAAGTGGAAATGTAACAAGTGCAGAGGAAATGTTAACCAGCGGGCAGATTCCTAAAGAAATCAACGCCGTAGGTCGATGGAAACAAAGATCTATGGTAAAAAGGGCATGGCGCAAATCTAATGTGCACGAAAAAGGGTTTCGTTCCAAATCACCGCGAATGGGGTAAACGTCGTGCTCCTTGCAACGGCATAGATATAACGGAGATAGATCAACGGCCCACAACAGTGACGATGATTCTAATCATCGGCAGGTTAAGCATGCCCAAAATCACTGCGGTCGGCAAAGGTGCATCATCCAATAGTCAGGATTGGAGCTGTGTGTCGCAAAATTGAAAGCCACAAAGACTGAAATCTAAGATCATGATCCAATCATGATTTTTCGTAGGTGAAAGACATCTTCGCTGTAAATCAATGATGGCCACATGGGCTGAACCACCTCAGCACCGTTGAATGTCTTTTCTGTATGATCCGAAAAGCATGGTCAAGCATGTCTAGCGTCAGTCCTATCCTCAATCATCATAATAAATCATTTGGAAGGTCTAAGTAAGGGAATCATAGAAAAATGATTCACATGGGGATGTCATCATCATCAGTTGTTATAAGCCTAATTCCCTGGATTCACAACTTACGTCCAATTCTGAAAAGGTGGCGAGTTCATCTATTTAGATATTTTTCTGTTGGTATCAGAGACATGGAGAGAGATCAGGGAGCCGAAATAGTAGTTGTACCCGAGCATGTGTTGTTTGAGATGGAGGAGGAGCATAATCCTCTACCTCCTGTGGTTTTCGACCATGTGGAGGACGGTTCTGTTGGCGAACCAAAAGATCCCAAGACGCGACAGAGGGGTTGGAGTTTTTAGCAGCAGAGAGGAAGGGAAGGAGACCATGAAGAGGACGAGCAGAAAATCCCCCAGGAGGAAGACATTATGAAATATTTAATACTCCCCACTGAAGAGATGCCTCCTGTTTCCCCACCAAAGGAAACCCAAACCAAGGCTTCCTATGACGTAGATGATTTTCTTGATTGGTATGATCAGGTGAAATCCCAGGACTAAGGTGATGATGTTCTTACTTTATCTACATCTCGCCACCCAGCAAGTCAGTTCTGGCTACAGAAGTATACTCCCTGTCTCCAATTTTGAAGAAGTTTAGATGGTTTGCAAGCCCATTTTTGGAAAGTCAGCATGGCCGTGGCGGGTCTGATATTTGTAATTGTTCATCTCTAAAGCATGCTTCCATGAGGGGTAAAAGACATGCCCGGGAGGCAGCAGTTCAATCTTAGATATTTCTGATTTTTAGGATTAAGAGCTCAAAGGTATCAGCTAAGAAATCAGCGAGAAAATGGAAGCGGCAAGCTAGAGCTATTATTTTTCTTTTTTGTTTGTATTCAAGTAGTTGGTCATACAGTAGAATAGGCTAGTGAATGTAAAAAGCGGTTAGGCCTATACCGCCTGTGTCTGTTTTTAAAGTTGTAATGTCGAAATGCCTTGGTTAGCTATCAAGTAGGTGTCAAGTAATTGCAACTATTTTCTGTTCAGGAGAGAGCCGAGCCTAGAGCTCCAGGGACCTCTATAAATTCATTGTAATTAAAGACAGAAGGGTTGAAAAATCTTATTGAAAAACTTTTGGAGTTTTGAGAATCAATCTGTAAGACATTTTGAGCTGTTTAATAAAGTTTGTAGAGCCGAGCCTGTGTTTTTCCAGGGATTCTTGTGTAATTGGTCTGGTAGTCTGTCTTTCTTTTTCCTATGTTAATTGTGCTTCTTTCATCATTATTCCATGACTGTAATATTCCTTCATACTTGGTGCATTGTAGTAGTTAAGTGGAATTCATAGAAATTATGCTCTGCTTGATTCTTTCCAAGTATTTCACCATTATTCTCTGCTAAAGTTGGTGTAGGATTCATCATCGTATGCCTTACATCAATGGACTATTATTTTCTCTTGTGTTCCACTAATTAAAATCTCTTTGACTACTAGCTGCTTACTACCTCACTCCTGTGTGGATGCATTCGCAGAACCTTTGTGAATAATTTTTCAGGTTTGTTTAATGGGACTCCATTGCCCAAATAGAGATTCATATATTTCAGCCAAACGACGTTCAAACCATTTTGTTTTCCAGCAGAAATCTGATCTTCTGTGTGTTGTAATTGAACATCTTGAATGATGAATACTAGCGTATGTTTTCATTGTTGATGCCTTTGATTATTTCCAGTTTTCATGAGTTTATAGAGAGAGCCCTCTATGTTTGTGTTGGGTCAGTAGCGCAAGCTAAAGATTGGTTAGTGGTTACCCCGAATCGCCTTCTCTCACAACCTTGGGGCTTAATTTGGGTATTAAAACAGGGATTTAAAACCCTAGAAATATACAAAACTAAAAATACATAACTCCCAACTTTCCATTTCCCCCCCTTCTGCCTTTCCACCCGACCTCCTTAAGAACCCATTTTTGGAACTCAACGGTGGATAGTGAGGCATGGGTTTCTAAGTGAACAGATGTTGTGGTAAGGGCTTGTGAGTTTTTCTCTACTAGATAGATGGTGTGGCAAAGATTCAGTGCTCCAAAGTAGGAGACAACTCTCCAAATTACTCTCTTCCACGATCCGCCAGTACACCGTAAAAAAAAGGTTTCGTTTTTATAAATAATTAAGTATCTTATTAAAAGATTTTTTCTCATCTTTTCATACTTATTATAGGGTGGTTTATGTTTGTATTAATACAACCTAAATAACAAAAATATCGCAGCTTATACTTTTCCTTTGATTATAGTTTTGGCCCACTCTTCCCTTGTATAAAGGATTCTAATGCCTAAATAGTCTTAACGACTATTTAAAATTCTAGCATAAGGTATTAATATTTGCTTGTGTAATACTCATCTTTTCTTAGGATTAGCACTAGCTTCCTAGGATATTTACCCAAGATCTTTAGGACATTGTATCATAAATACTTCACATACACACCAATAAAAATCTATAATGTTCATCTTATTCCCCTTGGTAAAGACACTAAGTGTCTATCTTCTAGATCACTTGGTCCATTTAGTGATAATTAGTAGCTTACAGTAGTTACTAAAATAATGTGAAAGAAAAACACTTGACAACCCTTGTCGAGAATAGGATGTCAAGGACATCCCTAGGAATTTCTTAGTTCTTCATAATAACACTTAACAATAATTAATTTAGTGCTGAGCTTTAGGACTTTAGGGGACTTTCACCACTAGCTTGTAACAACTAGTTACTTCGCTAGATCCTAAGATGTCATCTAAGACCAAGTAATTGTTCCTTAGTTTAAAGTGTTTACTGATGATAATATGGAATCCGTCATCTAGTCGTAGACCTTCATGGATTCCTAGCCAGTCGAACGCTCTCTCCACCCTAATGGATTTAGTTATTAGTCTTTTAAGTAGCATCATGTCCTTAGTCATATTTTAGGAAAATAACATAACAATACTCCCAAGTTCCACTGGTGGGGCCTTGGCCTTGAGCTCCTCACCAGGGTCTCATACATAGTTTACAATATACACTTATAAATATGATAGGGATAGAAAGAGGGGTATTACATATACATAGTTTTCTATGGAAAAATAAATGGAAATGCTAAATCAAAACATCATGTAAAAATTATAATTAAACTATAATTGCATAGAATTTTGTACATTACATTTAAAATTAGCTAAAATGCTATTGTTTCCATTACAACTTTTATTATTTGATAAATTGAAGAAAATCTTTTTTTTTAAGCGAAAAATCACCCTCCTGCTATTCCGAAGGAATCAGGGAAAGCTAACACGCATGGAAAATCTCAACAAACTTCCCGACTTATCGTGGATGGTAGGTCAAGCAAACCGCCAGCTAGTCATCCAAGCCAGAAGATGTCTCAACGGAATAGAACCCGGGTGGATGGAATGAAATCCATCTATCCCCACTAACGGACCACCACATCCTTAACTAATTGAAGAAAATCTTGAATCTTATTGGTTAATTTTGTTGTATAATTTTATTGTTTCGAAGCCCATTTTTTACCTCAAAATTTCTCTAATTGATTGGCTATGAATCCACCAAGAATAATTTCTTCTAGGTTTCAGAGTAAGGCTAAGCCTCTGCTAATCCATTGGCATATATTGCTATAAATAGTGAGACCTTCCGTATTTCCCTGGACATCTTGGAAAATGTTTCGTTATTGCATTTTGTTTCTTGCAACACTAGGATTTGAGATTTTTCCTACCCGATTTTGTTGTAAAGTAGCCTATGTTTTGATTTTCCATTAACACCTCATATATTCCAGGAGATTAATTTCATTGAGAAATGTGGGGGGTGGAAGAGTATATCTCAGTGACCTGGGCATATTTCCTTGAGTTAACCAATTATTCTCTAACCTCTTTAAGCCATTTCTTGTTCCTTTTTCTCCCTCTGTCCTCGCTTCATGTAGATTCTTTTTGGTGTCTTTGAGCTTGATAGTGCAGAATCCTAGAGGATATTTGGCTCTCAATTTGAGCAATGCTTCCTAGAATAGAAAAATTTATTTCCCAAGATTAATTGGTGATCTTCTGTTTGAATCCATCTTCTATGCTCTATAAGTCAAGTTTGTCTAGGTACATATAGTTAAACTCTTCATGATTGGAAACCAAATCTAGTTTTATGGTTGACTCAGCCTTAGTGTTCTTATGCTTATTATGTGAAGTTTTGACCCCCTCCTTTCCAAGGTTCGAGACTTGATGTTGTTGCTCCAAACTATTTGTTTTGTGAAATCTTGGCGATGCTAGTGATTTTGATAGTCCTACATCTTTTACCTCCTCTTAAAAGTCATTGAGGGCTTCAAATCTATCACTTATTTCTCCCTTTCAAGATTGGTCCAGTGGTTGGGTTCTTTTGGATTGTTTCCTACAACTTGTGACCTTAGTGTAACCATCTTCGTCTACATGAGGGTTTTATTGGGTTGATTGAGAGAAGCATTCAAAGGAAAATCCTGAAAGAGGTGGCCATCCTCGTGGAATTTTTGATATCAAAATGGGATGTGCTTATAATGAAATGTTTGAATCCATTCTAAGTCTCCGTACCATAGAGAAATGGATTCAGAAAGTGCTTTGAAAATTTTCATATAGACATAGATCTAATCATATAAGGTATAGATCGTGACTCTTATGGCTTCTACAACTCTAAAAAACAAACCAATTGTGTTTCCAATTCCCTATAGGGTTTCCAAGTCCCCATCTTCCTAAGGTAACAAATACAATCGGATCCAAACAGGGGTGTGGGTAAAGTCCTCTTTCTCAGGACTAAATTTGTATATCCAAAATATCAGGTACAACCTTGTTGAGTTGAAAAATAAGGCCCATTTTCAAATATGTGGTCCTTATCCTCCATGTTGGAAAAAATGACCATGAACATCCTTTGGATCCAAGTCTTAAGTCATAGTGGGATTTGGGTTTCCATTTATTATTTATCCACTAGATCAAGGCTTTCTCTATTGGCCAGATACCCAAAATATTTCCAATCACTGTATGATCCTTGATGTATTGGATTCTTTGGTTGATATGCTATGATGTCACCTTGTATTGGCGTGATCTCCATCTTTGAAATGCATCTCCCTATGATTCAAAAATTTCCTCCGGTTTTATTTTCCTTCATAAATTTATCAATGAGTGCTTGGGTTTAGATGAGGGTTCCCATTCCTTCCATTTCCTTATCATTATCTATGGGTGCATGATATAGGTTCTAGTTAAAACTGTTATTTGGAGGATTGTTTCCATGTCTTGTCGTAGGATCCAATGCTAGAGGGGGATTGGATTGCCTCTTCCCTGAACAGCTATGCTTGAGAGCTTCAGGGTTGAAGGCATGGCGACAGTGGCTAGGAGCACGACAAAACCCTAAATGGGATAGTGATAAAAACAAATAGATCCCCAATCGAATCCGTTGTCTCTCTCCTTCATTGCATTGTCCCAATGTCAAAATTATTTTGGTCTTGACAACCACTATAAAAAGTATTTTTTTGTAATGGGAAAAAATAGAGTCATCTTTGTTCTTGTTACTCTAGTTATTTATATGGATGTTAAGTTTTAGTTATCAATTATAAAGAAACATGGAAAAAATTTGAGTAGATTCAAAAGTGTTTTATAATTAATAATTTTAAAATTGAAAGCAATATTACCTATACAATCCTTCTCTTGTAGGCTTCATTTCTACGTGCTGAGAGTAAGGATATGATGAATTAATTAATGTATAGGAATAAACTTATCATCTTGAATATTGAGAGGCTTCGTAGTCACTATTGTATACAACATTACACTCAAGACTTGAGAGAGGGTATAATAAAGAAGGAGATTATTTTCCTAATCATTGAAGGATAAATGAGGACTCTATTTAGAAAAATGATGCCACAAAAGTACTATCATAAATAAATTTTTAAAAAAAGTTATGAATGAATAAATTGAAAATAAGAGAACATTAATCTATTATAAGAAGACCATAAATCTCAATCTACAAAACCAAAAACATATTTTTATTATAAGAATATTTTAGAAGAAGAAAATGAATATTATTAAAGTAACAACAAACACTTATGTGCTTTAATGGGAAATTATACTCTTCACTAGACCCAAAATACCATGGGAGGGAAGATTATAATTTTTGCAATACTAAGAAGGAAAAATACATAAATACTTTTTTCATAGATTGCTCTACATACATGGACATTAGGTATCATTTGCAATCTATTTGTACCATTATGTATCTTCATAACATATCAATTTATGAAAATCAAAGAAAGCTTAGAAATATTCTTTTCATTTTTTAAATATAGGAATAATAAATTTTGAAACAAATTAATTACTTTCTATAATTATTTTATGAAGGTGCAATAGATTTCTTCATCATCACTTAAATTATATCTTATATATTCATTACTTAAAAATATTATATTATAAAAAATTATAATAAAAACAATAATAAAATAGCTCATAAAGATTAAAAAAAATTAATAATATGATTTTTATGAGTGAATTGAATTTGTGCCTTAAAAACTTTATGAATCCCCTAATGTTTTAGAAAATAATTGAAAGCATGGCATTGAGTATAGTGTTAAACATATATCAAAATGCAAAGATAAGGACATTGAAAGTTATTTAGTAGAAACTCTAAAAATTGGAGGCTTTATTCTTATCTCTTATATTTATAAACATTTTAATATAGAAGTCAAACAAAGTTTTATTAGACATTGGATTTAAAGCTTCATTGTTCATATGTTAAAAAGTGATGACAATTATAAACCCATCAAATCATAAGGCCATTATAATTAATGGCGTTGTATGAAATTATTTTGGATTAATAAGTTTAGTTTATGGTTCAAGTTACATAAAAAGGGTTAAAGTCCAAATTGGTTTTAGAAGCTACTATTAAAACATAAACCACTTGATAATTTTAATGATTATTGCATAGGATTGTAAAAATAATAAAAACAAGAGCCACAAGGTGGCTAAGTCCCTGCTATTTGCTGGAAGCAATTGCAAAGACATCAGATGCAAGAATCACATGGATACAGAAGAGCATTCTGACTTAGTAACATGTGTTAGGATGTAAAGAAATATAAGTCAAAAAAATTTTGAACAAAGATTAAATGTCCTTTAACAATGAAGAAAAAAAAATAGTTCATTACCTGTGATTTATATATTTTTTAAATCTAAGTAAAACCATCTATGGAAAGGAGACATAAATATCATCAAATAGAATAGTTGGAAAAAAGACATAAATATCATCAAACAAAATAGTTAACGTTAACGTAACTTCTTGTTGTTGTTAATGGAGAAATATTTTCGTGTTTAAGAACTAAATTAATAGTCATGGAAACTATCGTTTCGTTTCGTTTTATGTTAAGGAAACTGTCGGTTATCAACCTTAATGGTTGTTTAAGAACTAAATAAATGAAATTAAATCTTTGCAGAATTAAGTGGATCCACAGAGTTGTAGGCCGATAAGGCTGAACATGTATAAATTATCTTTGATTTACTAAAAAAATAGGGAATACATATTTAGAAAAATAAATACCCAAATTATTCTCAGTTCTTAAACAAAGATGCTATTATAAACCTTGATGGGTAGAGCATTTGCTCTCAAACAAAAATAATACGAAATTAAAACCCTGGGAAGGTCATGGGTATTACTCTTTGTTTAATACTATATCTATAGAGTTACATGATAAATAAAATTAGCTTTCACCGAGACCTGAATGGATTGGGACTCTTGACTAGAGTTAAATTATTAATTTGCAAATTCCTGATTGAATCCCATGCCCAACTAGGGAAATAAAACAAAAATAACAAATTGTTGAAGCGGAAGTAAGTAACCTACAGACTAGTCATGTGGTAATGTGAAATTATCGATTTTATCATTTTCAACCCTTTGGGCCTCACAAAATCGATACATCCAGAGTAAATATTTAAAGCTGGTCTAATTCTTTAAAAATATTTCTAGAACTGATTAAGCAAGTATCATACTACAATTAAGACAAAATTAACCTTCATTAGGTGAACCGGTCGAGTTCAAAACTAAGAAGGAATTTGCAAAAGGAAAAACGCAGATGTTGCAGATCGCTAATTGTCTGCGCCCATTGGTCATAAAATTCCATTCAATTTACTATATGTTCAAGCTTACAACAGTTGCTTAGCACAACAAAGACACTCAAAACGGGTCGAGCCCTAGGCTCGCAGCTTACACAAAGAATTAACCTCACCATAGGTGTGGGGATAGGAATACAAAGCTGAGAGTATTGACGCCCTCCCTGCGCCGATATCTAACCATTAACCACAGGAAGAAAACAACTTGGAGTCTTGTTTCTTACCAAAATGCATAAACCCGTGGAATCTCTTAACAGGAAAAAAAACTTGATAAACCTCCGATATAACCTACAACTAAAGGAGAGGTAAATTAGCTATCAAAACCTTTTATGAAGGAAGGAAAAAATAAAACAAAGAAATAAACCATTGCTAGGAAGAAATAAAACAAAGAAATAAACCATTGCTTTTACACAAAGCACTTACCGAATTTTACAGGAATAGTTTTACCAAACCCTATCCAGTAGATGGTTGTACCATACCAAACTCGGTTCAAGGATTCCACCAATATTTTGCTTCTATCAACCAAACCGATAAATCTCTGAAAATCGAAAATCGAAGGTAGAGGCAAGGTTTCAATGCAATGAAACCATAGGATGGACTCGGCTCTGCAACTCCCAAGCCTAAGTGGGATGAACCGAATGACCCTTGAAACTTTAGTAACCACTTTTGCAAAGAGTTATTAAATCCAGTACTGTGAGTTCGGGAGAACTGTTAGAATTAGCTTGACGTGGCCTTTGATAAGGACACCATGCTCAAAGCAACCAGTTTTTGTTTTTAATTCTTCAACTATATCGAATTTTTTTGGAGTTACCCCGTATGTATTTTATAACAAGAGTTCATCAGATATGCAAGGCAGATGATGATGTAGCAACATCTACTTATTTGCATGGCAAAGATGTAAAACATTAGAAATATTTCCTTTCCATTTTTCTAGATGTAATGTGCCATACAACATATTCTACTTAACAAGTGTACTAAGAGAAGTCATTGATGAGTACGGAAGAAGTTACACAATCCCCCTACCAGGCTGTAGAATGTCAGGTTGTAGAATGCAAAATGCACCTCTTAGACGCAACTAGGTTTTAATATATTATCTACTTTTTATTTAATAATCCTCATTTTGTTTCTTCATTTCTTAATTTGAAAAGCAATCCTGATCTTTCTTACTTAAGTGTCCCGATCTTTCTTACTCAAACCATGAGCTGACATTAATTGACACTTCTACTTTCTTTTTTCTAAAAGCTATGTATACATGAGTTGAAATTAGTTCACACTTCTAAGTTTGCTTTTGTTTTCTTCTAAATACATAATTTTAGATAGTTTACACCATCCTATTATCCATAAACATATTATACACCATCCCACTATCCATAACCATATTAGAAGATCGCTCTGAACCTTTATAATTATCAAGTATACATAACCATATTAGAAGATCGCTTTGAACCTTTATAATTATCAAGTAATATATTTTACTAATATCTGAAAAAAAAAATTAAAACACCAATCAAAATTCACAAGTTAGGGCTTTATCTAATTTTTTGATGATAACAATGTGGAGAACACAATAGTCTAAAGCATTTGATTCAAACACAATCTAAGACAGGAAAACTAATCTATATAACCAAAGAGGCAAACAAGGCATGTGAGCTATAGAAAGGAAACTTGAGGATGGGTATGCATGTATAGGTTATAATGTATGTGAAAATTATATTTATTTTATAATTTTATGTAATTCGTACAATGATAAAAATTGTCAAATCTAGAGCTCTTCCCCACTGAAATTTGAGAAAAAACATAAAATCCAAAATTCAAAAATAATATTATTAAAACATAATGTCTTGTGATGTTTGATTTTCAAATTAATTGCAAAAAGCGGAACATAGTCTCCTCCGTGTTTTTCCAATTTCCCTACATACTTGATCTAGCACACCTAAGAAGTCCTTCACACCAACAAAAAAATGGAGAGGACGACCTTCTTCCTTGGTTGCATCCCCATGAAAATATTCTGTAGTTTCCCTTACAAGAGAGAAAGATTTGTTTTCTCCACTTTGTATCTGAGCTATATCCTCCTCGGCCTCTTGCAGAAATGATAACATGGAATTAAAAAAATTTCCTTGTGTAGAAATCTCATTTGCTTTCCCACCCTTTGTCATTTACAAGATATCTTTCAACTTGCCAAACCCTCTTGCAAGATTTGACACAAAATTGGACAACCCATCTGAATCCATTCCTATCACCTTCTTTACATTAGCCAATTCTGTGCTCAAGCCAGCAACAACCTACAACCCAATTTTTTTATAATCTTCTTCTCTATCATTCTGGCTCTTGACTTCTGTACCTTGAGGGTGGAATTTACCATTTATGTTGTTAGATGTAGAATTTGTAAGAGATTGTTCACTGGTGCTTGCAACACGTGCACCTTCTGCTTTTATGATCTCCTGGATGACAAAATGCAATAAATTTGTCTTCCCATTTGTGCCTTTGACATCTACTAGTTTAAGAATAGTATCAAGCTTAAAATATTAAGCATCACCACGGATGGTGCCAACATTCATGTGATTCCTTGTTTTCAAAACAGCTTCCAACAACTTCAAGAATAGACGACTGGATCTTAATTCTTCACATGTTTCCTACAGAACAGGAAATGCAAGCATGCCTTCTTTATTTTATCTGTTCCTCGTAATTTAGCACACTGTCTAGTTTAGGCATAATTAAATGTAAGGAATGCCATTATGTAAATAAGAAGCGTCAAACAAATTTACCTCCAATGTCTTAAGAGGAATTTCTTATGTAAATAACCTTTTCTTTAAAATTGGCTCTATACAGCATGGCATCAACTCGTTTGAAGGAAAAAGGAATATCCAACAATCCTTTAAGAAATCGCTCTGCAGGACCAAGTTTGGAAATATCCCCATTATACTCTTTTAGTCTAATTTCTTCCTCTATTGATGGTGACATATTAGTTAGAGTTTCCAAAAGATCAGTACCTAAACTCTCACACATCCCTGGCACAAGAACAATTTAAAAATTAAGTTAACTCATTCTCTGACATTACATATCACAAAATATACAAGTACATACCCAATGTCTACTGACCTTTCAGAATAAGCCCTTCTTGTCAAAATTAAAATTCAGAATAAAAAGAATCAGTAACAAAAAGAATCCAATTACAAAATGAAAACTGGAAAATAATTAAACTATAAACATTCCAGACAACAATTTTACATTTCTGTAGAATAAATGGTGAGATGACGTTGACAAAGTACTGAACATAACTTGGAATTGTTGAATTATATTTTCACCACAACATATCGCAAAGAACAAGTTATCACTCTATTCATCACTTAAAACACAGATTTCCAATTATTTTCTTTGGTATATATACTTTCCATGTGATTATGAGTGATAGTTAATAACAATTTTGCTACCAATGTATTAGGCATGAGAAGATATTTCTCTAAATAATATTTAACACAAAGAAAGAAAATGTGAATAACAATATCACATGCAGAAGGGGCATATTTTTTGCCAAATGCTGCAAATAGTTAAAAAGTCAATGATTCACTACTGATTGACATTTATTGTTCCTAAAAATGGAACCATATTCCATCTGTAAGTGAAACAAATCATGCCAATTTATAGTGGCTTTCATACAAAACACATCAACAGGCTATAAATTATTGTCCTTGTGCTAGTAGCTTTATTTCAAATTATTTGTGTCTGAAATACAAGTCAGATTTAAAGGTTTGCTAAGGCGAGGGATGTGAGCATCCCTGATTTTCTCTTATGAACCAATTGTGCCTTACATAATAACATCATTTCTTAAAGAGTATAATTATATTGGCTCCTGGAAAAAGAAATGTTCCTCATCAGTCAATGCAAATTCTAGTTTCATGCTTAATGCAAATTTAAAACCACCTAGTTATTCATACAAATTACTAGCAAACTATCATTCAATGTTTCTGTATATTGTGTAATAAATAAAATAAAAAAACATAACAAACAATATTTTGATATTTGGTGCCTGAAAACAGTGTAATTTTTTCTGACCAGTAGTATCCACCTTCAGGATATATGGAAAATTGTTCATCATAATTAACACTGATTCAATATTGAAATGGGCACAACATCCATCCATGAACCAAGTCCAAAAGTAGCAATCCTCCTACTAACAGATTTGACATAAAGAAACATAGCCTATAATGCTTGCAACATAGTCCCCTCTGATTTGCAGTGTATATCTACCACTATGATTTCTATGGCCTTCATGACTGACATCAATGATACTCTATTCATGTTATGAATGTCCAAGTGGATAAGAAAAAGTTCCAAAACATGTAAAATTGATCCAGAAAAACATTTGCAATTTATCTTAGCTCTTTGTTTCAAGACAGATATGAACTAAGCATGACACAATTGAGTAGCTTTTTAAGTCCTTCATAGATAAAAGCAGTAATAAATGTTGTATCCCTACCCTGTAAATAAATGGGCATGACAGCTATAGGGGTTGTTGCTGCATCACCCAACACTAACAATATTAACCTTTTAGTGAAGCAAATACCATCAAATCAGGTCTAGTTGCAGTTAAATACATTAAACTGCCTACCAATATTTTGTAAATTATATAATTTACTTCTAGTCCTTCATCATTCTTGCTTAACTTGGTTCCTGTAGCAATGGGAGTTTCTGTTGGTTTGCATTTTTCCATTCTGAATCTCTGCAGAATGTTTGTAGCATACTTATGCTTACTGATGAAGATGCCATTTTCACTTTGGTCAACTTCCAAACCAAGGAAGTACTTCATGAGACCAAGATCAGTCATTTCAAACTCCTTTTTCGTGACTATCTTAAATTCTTCTAGCATCATATTTCCAGTATAAATCATATCATCAACATAAAGACATACAAGTAGAATGTTACCTTACTGATTTGTTTTGACATACAGAGTGTGTTCATTGCTGCTCCTGTTCAATCCAATGTTGATGAGGTAATAATCAATTCTGTTGTACCAATCTCATGGAGCTTGTTTTAGACTATACAAGGCCTCTTTTAGCCACATACTTTGTGCTCTTAATTTTTGATAGCATAACCATGTGGCTGGTATACATAGACTTCTTCTTCAAGTATGCCATTGAGAAAGGAATATTTTACATCCATTATTCATATCGTTTTTTCCTGTGCTAATCCCCAACTTTTGGGTAAAATACTTTAGGTTCTTCCTTTTTGGCTCTAGAGGAAAATATCTGCTCCTCAGTCCAAACACTAGTGGCCAGATCTGCAGCCTATGCTGCGCCCAATGCAATAGTCTTTGTGTCTGCAGGTCTTAGCACTGGGCTTCCTATTAGGTCGACCTGTGAAACAAAAAAAAACTTAGTACTGGATAAAAGCCATTTGTCCCAAGGGAGGGAAACAAGATATATATTTTAACTCACTAAAAAATTACTACAAAGGTGGATTCTCAAGATCCAACAAGTTGCAGTTAAAATAATCAGCTTAAGATTGCGACAATTTTATCAAAACATGTTTGAGAATATATACAGACCAGAAATAATGGACTAAATATACTAACACATTACAATTGTGCACCCTCGACTCTAACATATCCCATTTGGATTTGAGTATCTACCCTGCTTGGAATAATTCTATTGCTAAATGTTGCAAAAGGATAGGTCGGGTCACTAACATATAGTAAGACATGCAGTTTAATGGTTAGAATCGTGTCAAAAAATAATAGAATTCTGATAAAGCCTAAAGGTTAGCAACAGTGTTCAAGCACTATGCAACTCTAGTGAAGCTTCATCTGGAAGAAAACATACCCTGTATTTTGAAGATTGCAGTATAGACTTTGGGAGTTTCTATTAGTTGTAAGTAGAAAGTTCCCCATCAATATTTATATCATACTTCCTTGTAGACTTTGTGATCTATGAATGCTAATAGCTAGACAGTTTCAAATTAAGCTTTTGACCTGACTGTTTGACCTTTGTTGGTTCTCTATATTGCAGAGTACTGAGTTCATTGAATCCTTGGCACAATATCAATGTTATAGTAACGGGGGGAGTTGCATTCTGTTTTATTTGTAAACATACAATGAATGGAAAGATATTATGATTTAACTAAATTTGAAACATCTACCTGTGTACCTCACCTACGTACAGGAGACAATCTAAATAGCAACATAATATCATACATGTATTATGGTTATTATTCAAATCATTGCATGGCTGCATAGTATGTTGAAGAAAGAGGATTATAATATGTGTTATGTTTCAATTACTGAGAGAAAATATGCAACTTACTTGAATCTGCATGAGAAGGTTATTAATTGATGCTCCTCCATCTACTCTCAGAAGAAAATTTTCATTCTCCATGCTCTTCTCATCTTGTTTGACATCTATACTCATAGCATTCAATACTTCTTTTACTTGAAAGCACATACTCTCGAGCACACCCCGAGCTATATGGGCTTTTGTTGTATAACGTGTTATTCCTATACAAACTCCTCTAGCATCATCTCTCCACTAGGGTGCAAACAAACCATTAAAGGTTGGAACAAAATCAACTTCCCCAGTATTCTCCATTGACCTGGACAGACCTTCAATTTCACTGGCACGTTGTATTACACCCAGGTTGTCCCTCAGCCACTATACGACACCTCCAGCAATGGCTATGGAGCCTTCTAAAGCATAAGTTGTAGGTGCATTTGGTCTGATTTTGAATGCCACTATACCTAGTAAGCCATTAGTGGAGCCAACTATTTCTTGACCTGTATTCAAAAGAATGAAGCATCCAGTGCCATAAGTTCTCTTTGCTTCACCTTTCCTACAAGTTTGACCAAGCATGGCAGCATGTTGATCTCCCAAGCACCCAGCAAGTGGGGTTCCGGCAAAAGGCCATCCGTTAACAGTTTCCCCAATCACTTCAGCATTACTGATAATCTGAGGAAGAATGGTTATAGGAATTTTCAAAATCTCAAGGGTAGATGCATGCCAATTGAGTGTTTTCAAATCCATCAACATAGTTCGAGCTGCATTTGAGCAATCGGTAACATGACTGCCCTGAAATTTTCGTCCATCTTTCCTATTTCCTTTAATACCCCCAATTAAATTCCAAACCAACCAGCTATCGTCAGTCCTAAATAATGCATCGTCATTTTTTACTGCACTCCTAACAGAATCTATTGATTCCAACAACCACATAAGCTTCAGGGCATTGAAGTATGTACTTATCAGTAAGCTAGTAGTTTCCACGAAATGATTCTTGTTATTTTGTAGTTCTTCTTCCAACCTCCTACATATATGATGAACATTTTGAATCAAGTGTAATATTGAAGAAATTGTAGCCTTAAATTCTACTTGCTATATAGGAATTCAACTTATATATATTGTACTGTAAACATCAGCTTCAGAAATTCAAGATGCGAAATTCAGGAGGTAGAAAAATAGGTGAGAAAGGTATGAGATTCAAAGGATAGCCAGAATGATAGAGAAGAAGATTATTAAAAACTTGGGTTGCAGGTTGTTGCAGGCTTGAGCACAGAATTGGCTAATGTAAAGAATGCGGCAGGAATGGATTCAGATGGGTTGTCCAATTCTGTGTGAAATCTTGCAAGAGGGTTTGAAAAGTTGAGAGATATCTTGCAAATGACAGAGGGTGGGAAATCAAATGAGAGTTCTACACAATGAAATTTTGTTAAGTTTATGTTATCATTTTTTGGAATCAATTGCCTGGATCTTCTACTCTATTATTTGTGTAATAGAACTAGTGAGTGCCATAATAGTAATACATATTACTCGAGTAACTTCACTAATCAGTTCCTTTCTATGGAATTCGTGCCACTTGACCAGGATCAATATAAAAATATGAGGATTATCTTAGCTTTGAAGTGAAAATCTCAAATAAGTAAACGCATGTTTAGAAACTGCTATTGGGTTTTCATGGTCATATTATTAATATTGATTACAGTGTTACACTGAAAATCTATGCAAAACCAAGATACATAAGGGTATGCACTTTATCCCTTAACATGGCATTCAATGATATATATTGCATGTTTTTGCAACATCACATATTCACTTTGAATATCCAAATACGGACACCTAAACATGTCGTTGGTACCTATCAGGTTCATATGTCAATATAGATCATTTTTTAAAGCTACCTTGGGCCCAATCTATTCCTGGATTATAGTAAAGGCTAAATACAGGGCATTTCTTGAACACCATTATACTCTTTAAAATAATCCATCATGGACCAATGTTATGAGACATAAGTCTCCTAAGCATTGTTTGCCATTGGTATTCTGTACTCTGAACTATTCTTACAAGTTATCGAAGATGAGATGGCCCTTTCATCCACTTAGCTAAATAAAAGACATTATGAGAGGTTCTTTCACCCAGCTGGCTATCATAAAGCAGTCCTACTCTTGCAATAATTGAGACAATTATACCAGAATTCAGCACAATAAGGGGGATATCAATGTGATAAACTCACCCTCCATAAGTGCATCACAGACTTCCTCTGTAGTCACATTCAGTGCCCGTAAAAGAATTGCAATGTTTTGAGATTTTTTTGAATCAAGAATCCGTTGGTTCTGACCAAGAGGGGGATGAACAAGTTGTCTTGTTGCTTCACTTTTCATTTGAGTTTGGGTATTGTAAAGAAAAGGAGTCTCTATCATTTCTTCATTTATCCTGCACATTCAAGTTCAAGTTTTTACAAATCATAGAAACTAAGTGATCTTGGCAAATATTTGCACTAGGAAGATTGGGAACTTATTAACAAGAAGTCATAAAGAAAAAGTTGTTTTGCAAATGTAGAAGTTTAGTACTTTAGAATCCAACTGCAAAACCGGCTAATATTTTATCCCAAACTACATCCAATTTGGATCAGAATAATTCTTACTCGAAAGAGCCCGATTTTAGCTGGTCCCAGATAAAAAGCAAATTATAAATGGATGGTGCCCCCAAATTATAAACGGAACATAGAAACAGACAGCTCCAGGGAATTCTATCAGGGGCATTTGGGGCCGCCTCGCTTTGTCTTCCATTTACTATAACAAGGACATAACCAGGGGGGATGCATAGGCATTTCTTGCAGCACTTCTGGTAGTAGAACATACATGGCTTTCGATACTATGTCTGAGAACATCTCCTTACAAGCATTTGGGAATTCTGAAAAAGTTAGAAATATTTCATTTTCATTTTTCTAGATGTAATGTGTCATATAGCAGAGTCTACTTAATAAGTGTCATAAGAGAAGTATTTGATATAGGAAAAATGAACTTGAGATTGACACATGTCATAAAATGACAGGTGAGTATAAAGTCAGTAAAATATTTCAACTAAGCTATAGTATAGTTACAATGTATGTAAAAATTACATTTATTTTATAATGTTATGTAATCCGTGCAATGATAAAAATTGTCAAATCTAGAGCTCTTACCCAATGAACTTTGAGAAAAAACATAAAAACCAAAATTCAAAAATAATATTATATGTAGTGACTTTGTAAAACATAATGTCTTGTGATGTTTGATTTTCAAATTAATTGCAAAAGGAGGAACATATAGTCTATGTTCTTTGTTATTTTGACAACTTTAAAAAATCCTTTAACATGGTGCGTAGAAAAATAACATAAGGAAAAGATTAAAAAAATTGATAAATTCCTTTTGAATTGAAAAATATTACAATAAGTTTATACAAAAATTAATTTTTATTTTAAGAGATAATGAAAATTAGAGAGAAGAAATCAATTGTAATATTAAAATTAAAACAAATGATTTAATTTGCCCTCTAAAAAGAGGGACATTAAATAGATATTCACCTATTTATAATTTTATAAACCCAATTTTCAATAATTTAATAAAATAGAAAAAAATAATAAACTTAATAAAACCCAATTTTAAATAAACTAATAAATCTAAATAATTATTTAACAAACATGCTAAAAGTTTGACATTCTTAAAACATGGACAAGGTTTGACATTTTAAGAGCATATTGATGTATTTCATGTCCATTACTTAAAAATAATTGTTTATTTATTTATGTTGATTTATGATGAAAATAACATATATAAACAAAAAAAACACTAACATATTGAAAAAGATGGAACACCATAGAAAATCTAGTGTAAGAAGAGGGATTGGACATACCATACATGATAGGCAAACAATTTTCATATGATAGATACTTAAGATCTTAGTATTCAAAATCACTAAAACCCTACATCTTGAAATCATAAATCCTAAAGAATATCAAAGAGTGTGGAGGGAATCCTCCCTCTACTGCAATGTGACGGGAATCCCATCCTTCACAAGTAGAGAAAGTGCTAGCTTAGTTTCCACGCTCACATGATAGCGTACAAGAACATGGGCAGCCACACAGTTCATGCTCATCATGAAATCCGGATCTCATATATCTGTTTCCGAGGCAAGATATTCATATTTATTACTTCTTTTCTTTCTTATGCCCAATTTATCTCTCTAGTTTAAACTCCATGGAATCATAGTAGCAAAATACGGTTGTAGTGGCAGTTGGGGTTCGGTACAGTCAACCATTTATTTACTGAATAAGAAACTCGAAATCATGAGCACTCAACAATGACCTGCATGAGCTAGAAAATCAAAAATCCTGCATGTGTGTACAATAGTTAAAAGTTAAAAGTTAATTTTAAACTTCAACAAAAAGTATGTGCACACTCGATTATGCATTGCTTTTATATCATCTACTTACTAATACTAACTTACTTGTACATGTGTAGTTTTTTATTTAAATTTTATTTTATATGTAATTGTTATTTAAATTTTTACTTTTATGTTTTACTTTTTAGTATTTAAGTATTTCATTTGTTCTCATTTTTTCTTTAGTCATTTTTTATATGTAATTGTTATTTTAATTTTTACTTTTATTTTACTTTTTAGTATTTAAGTAGTTTCTTTGTTGTCATTTTTCTTAAGTCATTTTGTATAAAAGTAGATTTGTGTAGATTTTTAAGTCATTTTGTATGTATTATGTAGTTGTTATTTTAAATTTTATTTTTATGATTTACTATTTATTTAATAATTCTCTTAGGATTGATGAAGGAATGGATATATTATATGGTATGCCATGTATCGAATTTGAATTTGAGATATGTTACAAGTTGTTTTTAATGAATAATGAATAATATGTTAAAATTTGGAATGATTTATATATTATTTTATTTTATTTTAAATTAAAACTGCATGTTTTTTGTATTTATAAGATGTCTACTCTTGTATTTTAGTAATACTTGATTTTTTCTTACTACTATGCATGACATTCTCCCATACACTCCAATCCGTTCGCACCATATATTAAACACGAAACATAGAGATACAGGGATAAAACCCAAGGGATTTCCACAAAAATACTTCTAAATATTTCTAAGTGCATGACCTTAGTTCTAACACTGGATGCTTTCCCGAAAGCTAGAAGAACCAGCAATGTGCTCCAAGATAAATCCTAGAAGCAACGATTATGTTTATTAGCCGATAGGCGTTACAATGAACGAATGTGTCGATAAGCCCTACAATGAACAAATGTATATATGGAGGGCTATCGCAGCCTTGCTATTGTGATTAAAGATCCCAGCATATTTTTTTGGTCGAGCACATCATCCAACCACCCGGATTAGGGTGGAGTTACAGGTTAACCAAAAGTTTTTCGCTAAGTTTAATTAGGTTACGGTGTTTTTTTTGTTAAGGAGACTCTGTTACACCGCGTTGCCGCGAGGGTGTTACACCGCGTTGCCGCGAGGGTGGGGAAGAGAAATCGATGGGACGCGCACATTCAATGTGGTCATTGAAACGGTGCAGGCCGAGCAGATTGCAGAACATCACGATGGTTTGGTTACTAGTTTGGTTATTCTCTTAAGACAGCAGATCAAAGAACATTCCATCGACTATTGCATCGGCCTCAATTCATGATCACCAGTAGATCGCAGAACATCACGATCGATACTACATTGTCTACAGAATCGAACCAGAACCGGGGAATGGAACCAGAACCAGGCAGAAACATTACGATCGATATTACAAAATCGAACCAGAACCAGGCAATGGATGGAATTGTGGATAGTACAGATTTGAACCAGAACCAGGCAATCGATCAGTACAGAGAGCAAGCCTACAGAGCCAGAAGCCAGAAGGTGATCCGCTGGATTATACGTCGCTTAAGGCCCTATAATGTATGCTAATATAAATTACTCGTATTTGTGCAGGAGCAAACCTAGGAAAAAGGGTGAGAAACGAAACCGGGAGCCTAGATTTGCTTTCATCACGAAAAGCGATATGGATCATCTGGAAGATGGCTATCGCTGGCGCAAATATGGCCAAAAGGCAGTGAAGAATAGCCCCTCTCCCAGGTTAATAATCCTTCTCTACTTTCTACAGCATATGTTCCAGCCTTACAATAAGTTATCTATCTAAGTTCAAATCTTTGAATCTGTGACAGTCATCTATGTTATTTAATTCAAAATGAATGAATAAGATAGCTATGTTGTATAAGGTAATATGTAATTGGAAATTCATGAAGCTGAGTTTGTGATGGGCTAAAGAATGTGCTGAGATGAGATTGTCAGGGTAGATTTTGGTATTTAATTCGAAAAGAACATGGTAGCTAATACAAACTCTGATATTGGCCAGAAATTCGAGTTTGTGAGGGGCTGAAAATGGGGTACATTTTTATTCAGTGTTAGATAATTTTTTTAAGAAGATTTTATTGGTGAAAATGATTATATTTTATGTGTGACAGGAGTTACTATCGATGCACATACACTAAGTACTTTGTAAAGAAACGAGTCGAGAGATCGTCAGAAGATCCTAGCGTAGTGATTACAACATACGAGGGACAGCATACCCATCATAGTCTGGATCATCAGATCAATTAGCCCACTTTATTTACGGTATTCATCCCTATTTCCCCTATCAGGGCAGTGATTCTTTAATCTCCCTATTCGGGTTGTGTTTACATTTCAACTTTATTGTACTAATAATTACCCAATGTTATTCTCCTATTCGCCCTGTGTTTACATTTCAACTTTGTTGTACGAATAATTACCCTATGTTATTCTCCTATTTGTTCTAAGATTGTTTTATCACAATGGATGATAATAAAATGTTACTGTGTAATTTGATTATACATTTTCCAGTTTCTTGCCATGTATATTTATTTCTTACAAAATATACTTACTATGTGTATTTATATCCATTTTGTTGCTATGTGTGTTTATTGCATACAAAATCTAACTAATTTATCTATTGCATACTTGGTTTATTCTATCTGAGAAATTTAGTTACAAATATTTTAACTTACTATTCATATTTATTTCCATTTTCTTGTAATGTGTATTTATTGCATACAAAATATACTTAATTTATTTATTGCATAAGTGAAAACTAATTTTGAATTTAACAAAGCTTTAAATACAATAACCTAAAACTTCAAAAACATTCTTTCGCTTTACTCATTTCCAAACTCTGTTTTCAAACCAAAAGCATATACTCATTCCATCATAACTATGTTTCTTTTGGTGAACGCACAGAACCAGATATATGTTTTTAATGTTTTATAAAGGTCGCTTATGAGTTGTAAGGTTTTTATATTTTATAATATTTAGTTAATATTTTATTTTATAATATATTTGTAATTAAATAAGCTCTAAGAATGAACGCTCCTTCCATTTTTATTTTATAAAATATGATTTTTTTAAATGTATAGTTATAAATTTAGATTTTATTTTGGTTATAATTTTTGGTTTTAAAGTACGTTTAATAGCGAAGGATTTTAAATTTTAAATTTTTTATTTTATTAAACTGTTTTTTATTTAGTATTTAAATTTAGTTTAATTTCATATAACTGCTAAACTTATTATATAATTAATAATTAATGATATAATATTCATTTAACATATTTTTTATTTAAAAATTTAACATAAATTTAAATTTACTTAATATTAATCCAAACATAAACTTAAATTTTATTATACTATATAAACTTTTAAATTTTGTATATACACTTAAACTTTAATTTAATTTAAACTTCAATTTTAAATTATACTTAAACTTTAATATAATATAAACTTTAATTTTATTATTCTTATTATATAAACTTTTAAAATATACATCTAAACGTAACTTTAAAATTCAAATTTTGTTTACTCTTGTTTATTAAACTCTTTAACTGTTTATTTAACTCTTTAACTCTTTCAAATTTTGTTTACTCTTGTTTATTGAAATTATTTCATGAGCTATTTCACTAGGTCTCCGTGGCTGAACTCTACGAGCATGAATTTTATTGTTTTGCTTGGAAGATGGATTTTGTTTTTCGTGTGTGTGACGGCTTAAACATTTTCAGAGAGTTGAAGGCTTGACACTTGCATCCTTCATGAAAAGAAAACTGGATATATCTTTTCATGTATTGCTATGGTTTCGGCTTATTATTATTCATTTGTTGTTTGTGCATTGTTTAAATATCCTCCTCTGACTGCAAACACTTCCGTCATAATATGGATGAGATCTACAGATTGATTGCGGCGGTCCATCCTGAATATGAGGGATTTTATAAACACATCTTGAATGTCAAGAAATCTTGCGTTACGGGTGCCAGAAGCCAAAGGTAGTTTAGGCTATTCTTAGTAAGATTTCAAAAAGTTCAATCTTCTAAGATTGATTGTTATTTCACTTATGTATTCGGCCTAATAGTTAGAAATGGAGTGCCTGCCCATTTTATGAAAATAATACTTCTAAGTTCTATGAATGAATATTGTCTTGCAATCTCGATTTAGCAGTAAGTAACATTGTTGCTTGATCTGATCTGTTCTTAGGTTGAAATGTAACTCTTTTAACTTAGGTTTTCTGTTGAAATGTAACTCTTTTAACTTAGGTTTTCTCTTAAAAAATGATCTGAAGTTGGTCTTAATTCCTTCACTAGAATGTACATCACATTTGAGATAAAATATTTTAAAACTGAAAGGTATCATTTGTTGAAGGCATATGGAAATGTTTCAGCAGTCCCTTTCTGAATATATCAATATTTCTATCAGTGCGTTGCAAGTTGGATAGGTTTTTAGTTTTTTTAATAAATAAAATTTGTCCAGCTCCTCTTTTGAATATTTCTAGATTATGTACTGAAAAAATAAAATGTGAGCACAGCAGCCATAGAGCATTCCAAAGTAGGGTCGAGAAATTTGAAACAAAATAAAATTATAATTGAAAAATTCAAAACAAAATTAAAATATGATTGTGTTGATAAAAGCAATAATATCATTGGTAAAAAGAATGATAAGAGTAGCACAATCACTATCTTCCCGTTGTCAATGCTTGGTCTGGTGTTATATTTAAGATGCGGAAAATTTGTCATATTTTTTTGAATTATTAAAAAAACTTAAACTATATTTCAATATTATATGTCATATATATTTATGTGTAAATAATTTTATCACAATTTTTTTTAATAACGATTCTATTATGTATATGAATTTTCAGAATTTTGTAATACTTTTAAACATTTATTTTATAAAACAAATAAGATGTGTTTTACAAAGCTAATGTTTATTTTATAGTTAAAGAATAGTGGAATTATAATCAAACAAAAGTGGAATTATAGTCAAAGTCAAGTATAGTCAAACAATAATGAAATTATCATCAACCATATGATTTTAAAGTCATATTGGTGTCACCCATAATCAATACAAGTCAAATATAGTCAACCATACTGAACCATAGTCAATTAGTTAACCTAAGTCAACAATATCCATGCATAGTAAACCATAGTCAACCATATTTTACCAAAGTCAACCACGGTCGATGAAAAGTCAATTGCATCCAAACAAAGTCAACCATATTTTACCAAAGTCAACCACGGTCGATGAAAAGTCAATTGCATCCAAACAAAGTCAACCATGCTTAATAATAGTCAACCTTAGTTAATTAGTCAACAGAAGTCAACCATAGTCAAACAAAGTTGACCATATTCGATCATGGTCAACCATAGTAAACCAAAGTCAATTATGGCCAACCAAAGTCAACCATAATCGAAGATGGTCAACCATGGTCAACTAATGTAAACCAAAGTCATTTATTCCCAGCCACACGCAATCATAGTCAAACATGGTCAAGCGTAGTCAACCATGGTTAATCATGACAAACCATTGTCAACCATGGTCAACAAAAACTAACCATAATTAACCATAGTCAACCATTGTCAAAAGTCAAACAAGGTCAACTAATAGGTAATCATGGGAAAACAAAGCCAACCATGGTCAACCAAAGTAAACCAAATTCAGTTATTGCTAACCAAAGTCAACCATGGTCAAAAGTCAAACAAGGTCAACCACCAGTCAATTAAGGAAGAGAAAAGCTAACCATAATCAACCATAGTGAATTTTGGTTAGCCATACTTAACCATGATTAACCAATTTCAACCTTAGACAATGAAAGTCAACATAGTGAACCATGTTCTATGAAAGTCAACCTAAGTAAACCAAAGTCAACTAGGTCAACCATGGTCAATAATAGTCAATTAAACAACCAAAGTCAACCATTGTAAAACAAAGTTAACCATAGTGAATCATGGTCAACCATAGTAAACCAAAGTCAATTATGGCCAACTAAAGTCAACCATAATCGAACATGGTCAGCCATGGTCAACAAACGTAAACCAAAGTCAATTATGTCTAGACACAGTCAACCATAATTGGACATGGTAAACTATGGTCGACCATAGTTTAACGTGGTCAACCACAAATAACTATAGCCAACCTTGGTCAACCATAGGAAAATGTTAAACAAGGTCAACAATAGTCAACCATAATCAACCGTTGTCAACCAATAGTCAACCACAGTTAACAGTGGTAAACCAAAGTCAATTATGGCCAACCAAATTCAACTAATGTCAACCACTTTTAAATGTGTGGTCATGGATTGAAGTCAATATTGGATTGAATCCAACCTTGGGGTGAAGACAACCTTGCTTAAAAGTCAATTATGTATCAAATTCAACTTTACTTGCAAGTCAACTTTAGATTCATGTCAACCTTTGATTGAAGTAAACCTTGTATTGAAGCCATCCTTGGATTGAAGTCACCGTGAATTGACGTCAAAGACAATCTTGGATTGAAGTCAACCATGGATTGAATTTGATCCTTGGAATAAAGTCAACCTTGAATTCAACCTTGTAGGAAACCTTGGATTGAAGTTGTCCATGGATTCAAGCCAACCATGAATTGAATTCCACCTTAAATTTAATTCAACCTTGGAGTGAGGTCATCCTTGTATTGAAGTCAAACATAGATTAAAGTCAACCTTCGATTGAAGTCAACCATGGATTGAATTCCACCTTAAAGCCAACCATGCTTTCAAGACAACCTTAGATTGAAGTCAACCATTGGTTGATGTAAACCATGAACTATTATTATCTATGGATTGAAGTCACCCATGCTTCAAAGTCAACCTTGCTTAAAAGTCAACTATCATTTGAAATCAACTATGAATTCAAGTCAACCATGGTTCAAAGGAAACCGTTCTTTGAAGTCAATTATGGATTCAAGTCAACCATGGTTCAATAATAGTCAATCGTAGTCAATTAGACAACCAAAGTCAACCATTATAAAACAAAGTTAACCATAGTGAATCATACTCAACCATAGTAAACCAAAGTCAATTATGGCCAACTAAATTCAACTATAGTCGAACACGGTCAGCCATGGTCAACCAACGTAAACCAAAGTCAATTATGTCTAGACATAGTCAACCATAATTGGACATGGTAAACTATGGTTGACAATAGTTTAACATGGTCAACCACAAATAACTATAGCCAACCTTGGTCAACCATAGGAAAATGTTAAACAATAGTCAACCATAATCAAACGTTGTCAACCAATAGTCAACCACAGTTAACAGTGGTAAACCAAAGTCAATTATGGCCAACCAAATTCAACTAATGTCAACCACTTTTAAATGTGCGGTCATGGATTGAAGTCAATATTGGATTGAAGCCAACCTTGGGGTGAAGACAACCTTGCTTAAAAGTCAACTATGTATCAAAGTCAACTTTACTTACAAGTCGACTTTAGATTCATGTCAACCTTTGATTGAAGTAAACCTTGTATTGAAGCCATCCTTGGATTGAAGTCACCATGAATTGAAGTCAAAGACAATCTTGGATTGAAGTCAACCATGGATTGAATTTGATCCTTGGAATAAAGTCAACCTTGAATTCAACCTTGCAAGAAACCTTGGATTGAAGTTGTCCATGGATTCAAGTCAATCATGGATTGAATTCAACCTTAGATTTTATTCAACCTTGGAGTGAGTTCATCCTTGTATTGAAGTCAAACATAGATTAAAGTCGACCTTTGATTGAAGTCAACCTTGGATTGAATTCCACCTTAAAGCCAACCATGGATTCAATACAACCTTAGATTGAAGTCAACCATGGGTTGATGTAAACCATGAACTATTATTATCTATGGATTGAAGTCACCCATGCTTCAAAGTAAACCTTGCTTAAAAGTCAACTATCATTTGAAATCAATTATGAATTCAAGTCAACCATGGTTCAAAGGAAAGCCTACTTTGAAGTCAACTATGGATTCAATTCAACCATGGTTCAAAGGGAACCTTTCTTTAAGTCAACCATGGTTCAAAGGGAACATTTCTTAAAAGTCAACTATGGTTTGATATTCAACAATGAAATGAAGTCACACATGAAATATTATTGTCTATGGTCTGAATTCAGCCATTGTTCATAGTCAACCTTAACTAAAATTCAACCATAGTTTGAAGTAAACCATGGCTTGAAGTCAACCATGGTTCCAAGTTACCTTCCTTAAAATTCAGCTATGGCTTGAAGTCAACCTTGCTTAAAATTCAACCTTGCATTGAAGTAAACCATGGTTCAAATTTAATCAACCGTGAATTGAAGTCAACATTAAATGTTTCCTTAACAATAATTATTCTATGAGGAGTGGATCTTCCTATGTGGTTGTAGATAGAAAAGTAATTTAAGTATTGTTAATTGAACTTCAATATATACTTTATAACCAAAACATAATTAACTATGATAAATCATAGTTATTTAAATGTTTATCAGATTTTTTTATGAATTTATAGAAAAAATAACGATTTTTGGACCATTGCGCATTATATACTTTTTAGGATAATAAAACAATTAAGATAAATATATAAATTATAAAAAGTATATAATAAATAACCACATAAGTGATTATTACTTTTAAGCATTATTTCTTTATTAAAATATTGAAATTTTATAATTTCTTATATTATTTCTTGAATAAATGGAGAACATTACTTTATATAAAACAATAATGGCTTTACACAAAATATTGTTTGTCATTTTTATGAGATGTTTTAACTTTTCTCAAATATTATAAATTATAAAAACTATATACTTTCAAATATTAAAAAATTATAATTTCTCATTGAATAAATGGAGAACATTACTTTATATAAAACAAGAGTGCCTTTACACATAATATTCTTTATCATTTTTATGAGATGGTTTGACTTTTTTAACACATTATAAATTATATGATTTATTCTAAGAAACAAAATAATATTATAATGTTACTTTATTACAAACAATTATTTTTAAAATGATTAATAAAAACCTACAACTATTTTGAAGTGTTTCTTCCCAATTTATAAAGTAATAATATTTCAATGAAAATAAAAATTTATTTTGAAGTGTTTCTTCAAATTTAAAAAACAATAATATATTTCAATGAAAATAAAAATAATAAGTAATTAATATGAAAATGAAATTTTAATATAAATTTGATTTAATAAAAATATATATTTTACTTTATAATGAACCATGGATCAAAGTCAACGTGGATTGAACTCACCACTGTTTAAAGTGAGTTATAGGTGGAAGTCAACCAGGATTGAACTCAATATTGGATTGAAGACAACCTTGCTTAAAAGTCAACTATGTATCAAAGTAAACTTTACTTACATGTTGACTTTGGATTCATGCCAACCTTTGATTGAAGTAAACCTTGTATTGAATCCATCCTTGGATTCAAGTCACTGTGAATTGAAGTCAAAGAAGACCTTGGATTGAAGTCAACCATGGATTGAATTTGATCCTTGGAATGAAGTCAACCTTGAATTCAACTTTGCAGGAAACCTTGGATTGAAGTTATCCATGGATTCAATTCAACCATGGATTGAATTCAACCTTAGATTTAATTCAACCTTGGAATGAGGTCAGCCTTGTATTGAAGTCAAACATAGATTAAAGTCGACCTTTGATTGAAGTCAACCTTGGATTGAAGTTCCACCTTAAAGCCAACCTTGGATTGAAGACAACCTTAAATTGAAGTCAACCATGGGTTGATGTAAACCATGAACTATTATTATCTATGGATTGAAGTCACCCATGTTTCAAAGTCAACCCTGCTTAAAAGTAAACTATTGTTTGAAATCAATTATGAATTCATGTTAACCATGGTTCAAAGGAAACCCTGCTTTGAAGTCAACTATGGATTCAAGTCAACCATGGTTCAAAGGGAACCTTTCTTAAAAGTCAACCATGGTTCAAAGGGAACATTTCTTAAAAGTCAACCATGGTTCAAAGGGAACATTTCTTAAAAGTCAACTATGGTTTGAATTCAACAATGAAATGAAGTCACCCATGAAATATTATTGTCTATGGTCTGAATTCAGCAATTGTTCAAAGTCAACCTTGCCTAAAATTCAACCATGGTTCCAAGTTAGCTTCCTTAAAAGTCAACTATGGCTTGAAGTCAACCTTGCTTAAAATTCAACCTTTCATTGAAGTAAACCATGGTTCAAATTTAATCAACCATGAATTGAAGTCAACATTAAAGAAAACCATGGTAAAGTACATTTAACCATGGTCAATCAAAGTCAAATGTTGTCACCCATGCTCTACCACAGTCATCCATTTACAACTAAAGTCTACCAAAAGTTAACCATGGTCAAAGAAACTCAACCATGAAAAACTAACATCAACCAAAAGTCAACCTTGGTTAGCGAAAGTCAACCATAGTCAACTAAAAGTCAACTATGTTCAAACAAAAAATTTAAACAAAACTCAACTAAAGACAAAGTCAACCATGGTAAACCAAAGTCAACCATTGTCAACTAAATTCAACCATGATCAACCAACGTCAACCATATTAAAAGATGGTCAACCAAAGTCAACCATGGTCAACCAAAGTTAACAATTGTTAACCATGTTTTGCAATAGTCAACCAAATCCAACAGTGGTTAAAAATGGTCTACCAAAAGTCAACCATGGTAAACCATAATGCACCAAAGTCAACCAAAGTAAACCAAATTCAACCATAGTTAACCAAAGGTGAACCAAAGTCAACAATGTTCGAGCAAAAGTTAACCAAAGTCAACCATAGTCAACCTTGGTAACACAAAGTCAACCATGGTCAACCAATGTAAACTTAAGTCGACCATAGTCAATTAAAGACAACCATGGTGCATCATGGTCAGCCAAAATCAACCATAGTCAACCATGGTCAACTATGGTCCACTACACTCAACCATAGTGAACCAAATCCAACAATAGTAAAAAATAGTGGAATTATAATCAACCATATGATTTTAAAGTCAATCATACTCAACCATAGTGAATTTTTTTTCTAATAAGTAAATATAATTACTAATATTAATATATTTAATTTTTTTTAATTTATATTAAATTTATTTAATATAATTTAATGTAAATTATAGTTTTCTTTATTTACATTTATTTAATTAATTTTAATATCAATTGTTTTCTTCTTGATTTATATTTAATATTAATTATTTCATTTAATTTTAATATCAGTTATTTTATTTTTAATTTATATTTAATATCTATTATTTTACGTTATTTAGTAATAACAATTATTTTACTTTTCTTTAATATCAATTAATTATTTTATTCGGAATTTACCTTTAATATCAATTATTTTACTTATTTTTAATTTTTTTACATTTATTTAATTTATTTTTTTATTTTAATTTAATATATTTTATTATATTTTTTTTACTTTTATTTATTTAAAGGTTTTTCCACTTTTATTCATTTATTTATTTTTTACTTTATTTTATTTATTTAATTTTATTTCTTTCTATTTTACTGATTTATTTATTTAATTTAATTTAGTTTATTTTACTCTATTTTATTTATTTAGTTTATTTTATTTTATGTCTTTATTTTACTTTATTTTATGTCTTTATTTTACTTTATTTATTTATTTTATTTTTTAACTTTACTTACCATACTTTACTTTTATTTATTTATTTTTATTTTTTTACTTTACTTTACTTAACTTTTATTTTATTTTATTTATTTTTATTATATTTTTAATTTACTTTTATTTAGTTTACTTACTTTACTTTTAATTTAGTTTAATTTATTTTTACTTTACTTTACTTTTATTCTATTTCTTTATTTTATTTTATTTCTTTTTTAATTTAATTTATTTTAATAATATTTTATTTTATTTTTTTAATTTAATTTAGTTTATTTTGATATTTTTTTTTATTTAATATGTATTTCTAAATAACATTTTTATTAATATTTTAATTTAGCTATTTTTTCATTGGACTGGATGTCTACTAGCAACAACCACATTTTTAAATGTGGTTGATATTTGTCGATCAGCCAATATCAACCACTTTTAAATATGTGGTCATGGTTGATATACGTTGATTGACAAATAACAATCAGATCTAAAAATGTGGTTGTTGCTAATGCATAAACTATGCAATGACTTATCAGAAAGAAAATGATCTTCATCTGCCTCGAGTTGGGTAGATCTGGAAAGAATAACAGTACCCACTATTTCGTTCTATGCAGTGTCGTTATTAGCAGGCTCACCATCTGGCTTACAAATTCATGGACTATATTCTTGAGCTTAGGTGGCCAAGAGGCCATATGATCACGGCATGACCTCCAAATTGTGTCCCATGGAATGATTAAAGACATTCTCGCGATAGATATGACTATGCAGAGTAACGCAAGAGGAACAACTATCGTACTTTTCATCATATTAGGACTGGTAACTATTTGTTGACTTTCGTATGACAAGTCCATTGGAGAGATTGCATCGGTGGTGGTCTATAAATCCATACTTCCTTGTAATCTTAAAAATCCTAAATCTTGCAAAGTTTGTTTTGAATGTCACATAAAAGATATGTCTAATAACAAGTTCAAAGAGGGATCATTCTTTCACTCTAGTTGGAATCAAACTCAGAAATACAAAATCCTGCAAATAACAAGTTCGGAGAGGGATCATTCTTTCACTCTAGTTGGAAATCAAACTCAGAAATACAAAATCCTACATAGTTTGTTTCTGAATGTAACATAAAATAAATATCATATAACGATTTCAGAGAGGGCCCATTCTTTAACGGCAACGTTCTTTAACTACAGTTGGAAATCAAAATAAAAAATACAATATAGTGGTCGGGACAGAGCCGGTGCTTACCAATTTCGTAGAACTGGTCCACCTTTCTCTTTTGCGCCACTCACTTGAAGGCCGCTTCTTTCCTGCTCGGGAGTTTGGCCGGATAGAGCTTCCCAGAGCCTCCCTCGGTCGGTAGCGGCTCTCCAGCTTCTTGCTTCTTCCCATAAGGCTCCACAATCATAGTCGAGAATTCTCAGTTTTTGTCCTTCAAAAATATATAGGCAAGATGTGAAATCATTAGTCAATACTACCTTCAAAGTGTTACTTGCAATGGAATCCCTCAAAGGCATGTTCATTTTCTTAAATTTCACCACAATTAATATCGTCAAGACCGGGATAGCCACTCGAGGGGAACACGGCTTCTTCATTACCAGCCACACACTTGAAATTTCTCAGATTAAGAAGCCAAAAGGCGAAAATCCTGAGAACAAACCACTGTCAAGGAACTGCAGCTTTTCATAGTGCCCCGATTCTTCACTTCACCAGAACTGCAATCGAACCATACAACAACAGCAGTGTTCAACCAAGGCCTCTGCCAAAAGCTTGAAAATATTCCGAATGGGTGGGCAAATAAAAGTGTCACAAAATTCAAATTCGAAATGAGTGGAGAGTTAATGAACGACGAAGTGACTAGCCCCGTTTTCCAAGGCAGTGGCATGTCCATGGATGGCATCCATCACATGCCTATTGCCGCATGCATCCGCTGAAGCGTGAGGATAACGGGAGGAGGGATAACGGGACTCGACGTGGGGCCTAATAGAACACATAGACCGATCCCAAAGGAATCTGCAATCGCCATAAGCTCAGGGGCGAAGAGCAATGAATATACAAGGAGACATTCTTCTAATATGTAAAGTCTATGAGATTGAGAGTAATATGAATCTGTATGAATAAGGTATTTTTATCATTAGACGTACTTTGTTTCCTTTTGATGAGGACAATCTGATCCCATGTTATGGCCCGGTGATGCTACTACACACGAGGGTAATATCTTCAGCTTCAGTGAAAGTCAATCAACCCTGCTTTGATCCATGGTACACATCGTAAGGAGATAGACATGTTCTACCGCTTTTTTTTTAGGAACGTCGTTCTAAAATGATATAAACGCGGAGCATATTCTCGATACTCTTAAGTATGCTAATCGAGCTCATAATATTCGGAATGGGCCAATTGTCAATTGTGATCCAATGCCCACTGAAATATATTAAAGAATGAGGCCGTTTTGGCAATACCACAAAAGTTTTTTTTAAGAGATTTAATGAGAAGTTATCAAACGACTTACATGTTTAATCCATATCGTTGTTTTGGTGACCGTTCGTGTTGTTTGCAAACGAGTTTTGAAGGAACTGATAAGCTGGGTTGTTTATTTAAATGAGGAACGCAAATTTAACAAAGATAACATTGTTGCGCTTATTAGTTCTGAACTAATTAACCTTACATGATGAAGGACGTAATTTTGCAGCGACAGAGTTTGCTATCTCCCTTGATTCGCACCTGTGTTAGCACCTGTGTTATTCAAGAACCCGGGGTTAGTGCATCACAAAGACCAGCCTCTTTGAGTCTTTAAGGCAGTGTACCTGTCTACTACATATTACATAAAGGGGGTTTTAAGACAATATTTAAGATATTTTATGACTAAATTGTCTTAACTTGAGAAGAAAGTGTCGCAAATTATCGTTTTAAAAAATTGTCTCTATAAAGACAATATAAAACATAAGTATTATTGTATTTCTAGAGACAAAATTTCATTTTTGTCTCTGTAGAGACAATAGCTGAGATTAAAAATATATTGTCTCTATAAAGACTATATGACTTTAATTCCAACTATTATCTATTTAGAGACAATATAAAAAAATTATTTAAAAAATTAAACAAATTAATTTAAATGTTTGTCTCATACTCCAAGTATCAACCTTGCCATTCTGATCATGTACAGAGAAAAGAAATTGATATAGGGGTACTCAGAAAAACCAAATAACTCTGCTAGATTTATCTCTTCATTGTTCAGATGTGCAAATTCAAATGGCTATGTTCTAGTTATCACATCTTCAACCAAACACAAACCCAGATTCCATCTCTTACACACACGTCAAGTCGTAGTCATTTCCAAAGAACTTAAACCTCTATTCTATGCCTTACTCCATGGAAGGATCAACCTTTCCCAATTCAAAGGATTCGTCATCAAGAAATTGGCAACGATACTTAATTACTCAGGATGGGCGACTGATCAAACACTTATGTATTGAACTATAGAAATAAATACCCTGCTACCATAGGTGATTTTTTTTTTATCAAACGAATTGATCAACAATTCTTCCCATAGTTTTCAAGAGCTGGAACCATTCTACAGTTTATTCTCCATAGAACGATTCCTTCCAATGCTCAATGTGCAATATAAGCAAAGCAACAAGACATTGCCAAATTTACATACTTCTCTTGCAGGTATGACTATGATGCCATATCCACCTATAGAAAAGGTCATTTTCAAGTTTTTTGTTGAGAGTGAGGATATTGTTGTCACGTCTAAACATAACGGGTATGCATAGTATGGAATTTTATGGAGTGGAAGCTGAATGCTATGATCCTAATACTTTAATTAATTTTCATAGTACTTGGGAATGGTTATCGAAGGTCACTCACCCCTAACGATATGTATCCAAGGGAAAAGTATATGTTTGAGGCGCACACTAAGCGTTAGGTCATGGATTGTGAGAATGGACTCGTTGAAGTCTTATTCTTGTTCAGGAAGCAACGATACATAGCATACAAAATGGAAGTATTCATGTTGAATGCGATGCCAATCAATCTGTGACAAGCGTTAGTCTATGTTGATCATTATGACCATCAAATTGTAGAGAAATTTTAATGAACACGCTCAATTTTCAAAAGGGAGTGCAATATATACACAACAATGTTGTCCTAGATTTAATCCATTGTTTGTCCTAGATTTAATCCATTGTTTGCGAACTCAGTGTAGTGAACTGACAATTGGTTTCAAGTTCGAGATTTATCTCATATGAGCTTGGGTTTCTATCACAATCTTTTAAGATTTAAGCTAAAATTCAGTCATGATAGTTGGGTGATACCTTTTCAAACAGGGGATATTTCCCTTCTAGATCTCTACACAATCAACACTTTGCCTCCACGCATTTCATAAATCAATTGAGATTGCATGATTACCCATACATTTCAGCATGGATTTCCGAAATGAATTTTGATTTCCAAGAAATCGGATTCTCAAAGAATTGTTGGGTGGGGCCCAAGTGGGTTGGAAAAATATGCAAGTATGGAAAATCGCGTGTAGCGCGTTGCAGCAGGAAGAAAAGACAATTTTAATAATTGCGCATTGCGCGCTGTGGCAAGAAGAGAAAGCAGTTTTGATGAAAGCGCATTGCGTGCAGCGGCAGGCGATGAACAATTTGAGGTTTTGCGCGTGTCACGCGATGGCAATGACTAAGCCATGGTCGCGCAGCAGGATGATGCGCATAGTAGCGCATAAGCTACTTTTGGGGTAGAACATGGGTAAAAGTCAGACGAGGATATGACCTAGTTTGGGTAAGGAACAGGTGGATGGCAGATGAAAGTGACCTATTCAAACGTGTGGCGGCAAGCAGTTGAGAAGCTAGGCCACGACGTCGATGGCGACAGGAAGGCGAAGGAGTGGAAAGGGACAAGCCATGATGCAGTTGTAACTGCTTGGAGGACTGTGGTTGTCAGAAGAGCGTGTGAGCCACGAGTGGCCGAGCTGGAGCACGCGGAGTAAGCTGTCGACGACGACAGCTAGGGTGGCAGTTAGCCACGCTAGTTTTGTCGACCTAAAGGTTTTTGCTTACGAATTGTAAAACTATGCCTGCGTGCATAATCTATAAATAGTCATGATTTTGTATGGGAAAGGGTTGTTGGTTGGGTTGATGAACTCTTCATTTTGGTTAAGTGTTGATTATTGTAGAATATTAAGCTTAGACAGCCATTGTAAAGGCTCTGCAGCTGAGTGCGCAGAGACCTATCTGAGAGAGAGAAGAGAGTCTGCAGCTGAGTGTGCAGACTAAGAACGGTTGTACCCTTCCCTTTAAGAGCAATATTAACAACCGTTCTTGTGGACGTAGCCTCCATCCGAGGGGTGAACCACGTTAAATTCTGTGTTTTGTGACCAATGTGTTTTTATGATTGTTAATTGCTTGGTATGTATGTTTAACGCTGGAAACTTCTGTAAGTGATTGATTTTATATGTATTCGCCACAGTGAATGTGAATAATATGTTAAGTAATGCATGCGCAGAGGAATGTTAAGTATTCAACATGTATGAATCCGTCAATTGGAATGTATGAAGCTATCTATTGGTCATGTAGTGAACACTGAGTTTAAGCGCAATGGTGGAGCGCGCAGTAATGTATGTTATTAAACCATCCCCAATTTACTAATAAGACCTGAATGGAGTAAAGGGATAAAGGACGTTAAGTAGAATGGTTAGAATTGAACATCCTGGCAAGGACGCGCAGTCTCATGGATGTGCCGAGTCATTGAAGGTTGTTGCGAGGTAGCTCTTGATAGCTTACTATCGTAACACAAAGGTATCTTGTATCGCACAGTCATTGGAGGTGCGGGCGTAGTTGTGCGCTGAAGACGCAAGTGTGCAAGCGAATTTGCGTGTTGAAGTATCCAACGCGGAACAAAAGGTTCGTGCAGTATCTATCCACACAACCCGCAAGAAGTGCGCTACTTATTAGCTTTCCCCCCATCGCATCACCTGGTTGTGGAAACTTGATTCCGCAACCATCCCCTCCAGCTTCGCCTCGGGTGAGATCTCAGGCTATGCGCAGCCTGTTGTCGAAAGGGCCGGTGAATTGGGGTTTTGTTGGTTCCTTGAACCACGAAGTACTTGGGTCTACACTGGAAACCTCAAGAAGGTGATCAACAGCCAACAAATGGTTCCGTTTCTCGGCTAAGACTAGTGATGCGATAGAGTGTTGGAAAGTAATGTGTGAAGAAGAATACCAGTTCCCGGAAGGATCAGACAATTGGCATCCTGAAAAGAAAGAGATCTGGGATTGGTGTGACAAGATTGAAAGGAATTTTGCAAAGAAAGAGAATAGACATCTGCGTCTCACTGACATACAGTGGTTGAACAGATATTTGTGGAGAGAGATTCACGAGATTTTCTGGGCTACGTTTCCAAACGAGTTGCACAAGTGGATCTCACGACTCGTAAAAAATAAAAACTGTTTTCAAGGAGGAGTACCTACCGAGTGGACTCCAGAGCTCACAGCGCAGCTCAAAGCAATAGACATCCCACTATCGCGAGCAGACGACTTTTGGGTCAATAGCGTACTTGAAGGATTTGTGACCGAGTTTGTTGTCGACACGCTCAAATCTTACAGTCAAACTGAAGCATAATTTTTCGAAAGGATTTAGAGGTAAGTTCTTAAACAATCTCAGTCTATATATTAAAATGCTTTTAGCTGAGAAAGGAGTCTTAAGGATGCAATAATATTTTTACATCTATCATGGTCAATAGCATTTATAGTGATTCTGACAAAGAAACTCATAATCTAAGAAGTGGAAAGAGATATAAATTTAATAAAGAAAAGAATCTCGGAGGACCTGGACTCCGCGTAAATATCGAACTCCCATGTGATCTTAACAATCAGACTGTGCCGCTATCAGCCACTATTCACCCTATCACACCTCAGAATCCGCCGGTTGCAGAAACCACGCCACCCTTAGACCATAACCCACCCGCTGCAAGTGTCGCGCAGCCCAGTCCGCAGAATCCCGCTATTCCTAATATTCCCTTTGTTTTCTCTACGCAGATAGTCAGCACTACTCAGAGCAGTGCACAACCAGGAAGGAGAATGATAGATAACGATATAAAGCTGCCGATATTCAAAGGAACGAGTCTAGAAGACCCTGAACAGCACTGGTTTCTATGTGAAGCCGTATGGATTTTAAAGCAAATCCAGGATGATGCTGTGAAGAGAGCACAACTCATCACTACTTTCAAAGACCGTGCGTTGCATTGGTTTATGAAATATTCTCAAGCACAATCGAGAACCCTAACAAAAATTCATGCTGCACTGGTTGCAGAGTTTTAGAAGCCAAAGTTAGAATCGCAGTGCATAACGGAATTAAAGGAAATCAAACAGAAGCCTACCGAATCGGTCTGGGAATTTGACCAAAAATTTAAAACATTGTTAGACCAAGTTAGTTTCGTAATAGTGCCACAACAGCACAAGGAATGGTTCATCGCTGCGTTGTTGCCTCACATCAAACAACCATTGATGCAGCAGAAGCTTGCATCACAGGCAGAGGCCTTAGAGATTGCAATGCAGCTAGAGGCTTCACCAATTGCTGAGACTAGCGCTGGGATGTCGCAGATTCAGAACTAGCTGACTACGCTGGCGTTAGAATTACAGGGTATGAAAAACGGGAAAGATTAAAGATATGAACACGGACGTGAAGTGTGGTGCACCGGATGCAAAGGAGAAGTACATACCAAAGAACATTTCCCTCTATTTCAGGACTATCTTTCCAGTGGCGCACCAAACCCAATCAATATGAACCACAATCAAGCACCATGGTGTGAAATCTACAGAACCAGAGGACACAGGCCTGAAGACTGTTATCTGATACATAAATATGTAAACACACCTAAAAGTCTATATTGCAATTTCTGTAAATCAGTTGGACATGATGAATCCAATTGCCATGCATATGAGCTCATGAATGAAAGAAAGCGTGATATGGCAGCAATGCGAAGTGCTGGGATGTATCGCGTTCAAGAGGAAACTCAACCAAAACAAGAAAACACCCAATATGGTCAAGGGGGATATAGAGGTCGTGGTGGTGGACACCACGGAAGGGGAAGAAATGTCGGCCCGGTGTAAGGAAGAGGCCACGGCCAGGTAATCTGTTACAACTGTGGCCAGCCAGGTCACGTTTCTAGAGATTGTACTAACCCGTGTACTACATGCAATTATTGTAAATCATTTGAGCATGTTATTGAAGACTGTCCTGTACTTGAGGTAGAAATGCAGAAGAGAAGAAGGACAGAACCACCAAATCCCAATATTCAGTTGATTGCAGCAGAGAGCAGAACTGCGGATCCAAGTGTAAACGTGGTAACACGCAGTGGCACAGATACAAGAAGGGATGGAGGCGCAGAAGCTTCGACCTCCGGAATGCGCGAACCTAGACAGAATCCTGGAGAGCTGGTATGGATTAAGAAAGCTCCTGGGAAAGCACCAGGTCTGGATTTATAGAAAAATAAGGGAGCCTTTGAGGAAGCACGAGACATGTTCAGGGCACCGCCACCGAGCTCCCCCATAACATAGTTGCACAGTGAAGTACCACAAAGAGAGAATATGCCAACGGTACAAGATCATACAAATGCCACAACAGACGCAGGGACCTCTGTTGCGCAGTTCTTACGCAGCTGCATGAAATTACTAAAGAGCGCAAATGCTTTTACGGAATTTGAAAAGCTACTAAGGTAGTATAAGCCAAACAGTGACAAGGGGGATGCCAATGGCGCAGTCCACAATATTCGGAGTCCTAAGAGAACAGGAAGGAAAATGAGACTCATTGCACAGATTGGAGACTATGAGATAGATGAGATCATTCTCGATCTTGGATCCGAAGTAAATGTCTTGACCAAGCAGACATGGCATCAGATGGGTAAACCCAAGTTACAGTGGTCACCTCTACATTTGAGGATGTCTAACCAAGGGATAGTTATACCTTTAGGAAGATTACCCAACACCATTGTTGACATTGATGGAGTGCGTAGCTATGCCGATTTTGAAGTAATCGAAATCGTGGATGACAGCCATCCTTATCCAACACTGCTGGGTATCGATTGGGAAATGACAAACTCTACCATTATTGATTTAAAAACTATGAAAATGATATTTGAAGGCAATGATATCAGGGTCATCGTGCCATTAGACCCTTCGCAGGGCAAGCGGTATGTTGAACCGATTCAAGAGGAATCCAGAGCTCAAGACTTGGACCGTATTTACAAGATGACAACCAATACTGCTGACTATGTTAATCCAACTGCAGATGGCACACTCAGTTGGCGCTGTGATAACTCTTGCATTTCAGATTCTGATGCAGGACTAGAAAACTGGCAAAGCAGGTTACATGAAGTATCTACCAGAAAATGCGCACGGATCACGAAGTCACTCTGCTAGATTGGGAAAGAGGTAACTCCAATCCCTACCTTTGATGGTTTAGCTAATATGTATTGTTTTATCAAGGAATATACTGCAGCAATTCCGGATGAACACCGTGTCTCAGCTCTAGACATGGCATTGTGTGGCATACCTACCAGATGGTGGGTTGTGCATAAGAAGATACTGACAACATGGGATCAGTGTAGAATTAAGATGCAAATCAGGTTTGCTGATAAGGTTACCCTATCCTTTGAGAAATATAATGGACAGACGGATCCAAGAGAGCATATTCGGGTTTGTTCAGGAGCATGGAAGGAAAGACCACAGACAGAATGGGTGCATCTGTTCATGCACACGTTAGAAGAGCCGATTCCAAAGACATGGTACCTAGACCTGGAGTTGCGCAGAGGCACAGTGGACTGGTTGGACCTCACTGCGACCTTCCAACAAGATTTCAGCTTCGAAGACGAGCATCCAAGTATCAATGATGCGCTGCAGGTGATTAAGGAAACATGACACTAGAGGAATTCTTCGGCACAAACTACATACCTGAGAGCCTACAACCTGAATGGGAAGAGAAGCTAGAACATGCTCTTGAGTTTTATCACATTGATGGAGAAACCAAGGACACAACAAATAGCGATGAGGAGGACCCGCACAGCATCCGGATACTTGAGTCAGAGGGATCGCGCGAGGTAGAAGGACCTCCATTGGAAATTCCAGATATGAGCGGACCCATGAAAACAAAGAAAGTGAACATTGGCACCAGCGAAGCGCCAAGGTTTGCAGCTATTGGAGATTATTGGGACGAATATATAGTTGAAGAGGTTGCGGGTATATTACAGGAATATCAAGAACTATTCCCGACCAAGTTCACAAAGATGAAAGGTATCTTGGGAGACTTAGGAGTGATGAAAATTCCTCTTAAGCCTGGCGAGAAACCTGTGAAACAAAGACCATACATACTAAACCCGCGCTATAAAGAACGAGTTAGGGCAGAACTCGATAAGATACTCGATGCAGGGATCATTGAGCCAGTTGAAGAATCTGAATGGATAAGCCCGATGGTTATCCAGGACAAGAAAACAAAGGGCGAGATCAGAATTTGTGTGGATCTCAGAAAACTCAACTATGCTTCAATGCATGACCTATTCCCTACACCTTTTACAGATGAAGTGCTAGATAATGTTGGAGGGAATGAGGCCTATTCTTTTACTGATGGATTTTCTGGCTACCATCAGATTAGGATTGATTGCGCAGATAGGCACAAGATGACTTTTGCTACAGAATGGGGGTCGTTCCAATACACAGTGATGCCCTTTGGTCTGAAGAATGCACCATCCATATTCTCTAGAGTGGTCGTCGTAGCATTTAAGGATTTTATACATAAGTTTCTAGAGGTTTACTTTGATGATTGGACCATTTTCAGGCTATTAAATAACCATGCCGCGAACCTCAGGATGATGCTGGAAAAATGCAGACAACACCAAATTTCATTAAACTTGAAGAAGTGTGTCTTCTGTGTACCCTATGGAGTCTTGTTGGGACACATTGTATGTAAACAGGGCTTGATGGTAGACCCTGCTAAGATCGCAGTCATTGTAAACTTTCCTACACCCAATTCAGTTAAGCAATTACACACTGCACTAGGGCATACCGGTTACTACAGGAAGTTCATAAAAGGGTATGCGCAGATAACCGCAGCTATGAAAAAACTGCTGAAGAAAGATGTACCATTCATTTGGAATGAGGATTGTGAGAAAGGATTTGACACATTGAAGGAGAAAATGGTCACTGTGCCAATCCTAGTTGTTTCGGACTAGGAGAATCCTTTTCACATCCATGTGGATGCATCATGCATAGCATTGGGTATTGTTCTTGCGCAACTATGAGAGGGAGGCATTGATCATCCCATTGCCTTTTCCAATAGAAAGCTATCATCCACTGAGAAGAACTGTAATACTACTGAAAGAGAAGGACTCGCAATGGTATATGCGCTGCAAAAGTTCAGGCACTACCTGCTTGGTGCGCACTTCCCCATGTTCACTGACCATTTTGCCTTGAAATACCTTGTTAATAAGCCAGTGTTATGGGGGCGCATATGCAAATGGTTACTACTCTTTCAGGAGTACGATTTTGAGATTGTTATTAAGCTAGGTAGATTGAATTTGGGACCTGATCATCTGTCAAAAATCGAGTCAGGAGAAGAGCCTACGAATTTGGAGGACAATTTGCCTGATGCGCAGTTGTTCGCCATACAAGTTGTAGATGAGTACTACCAAGACATCATTGATTTTTTGACCACTAGATTCACACCTACAGAGTTCACTACGCAGCAGAAGAAGTAGTTGGTAGTGCGCGCAGCAAACTTCACTATAATTGCAGGTTAGCTATACAAACTGGGACCGGATGAAGTATTGCGCAGATGTGTGCTAGAGCACGAGAAACCATTTATACTAGCTGATGCGCACTCAAGAGTTGCAGGAGGCCATTATGCAGGAAGATCTACTGCGCAGAAGATATTGCGCGCAGGGCTATGGTGGCCTACAATTCATAAAGATTCGAAGGAACATTGCCAAAATTGTGATGTCTGTCAGAGGACAGGGAAGCCATCACGCAGAGATGAAATGCCATTAAATCCACTGCTGACATTGCAGGCCTTTGAGAAGTGGGCCATTGATTTTGTGGGTCCTATTAACCCACCAGGTAAAAGAACTGGTGCGAGGTATATCATTACTGCTACCGATTACCTCACCATATGGGCAGAAGCAAAGCCAGTCAAATACTGTAGCGTAGCTACAGCCGCAGAGTTTATATATGAGAATATCCTTACAAGGTTCGGATGCCCGAAGATATTGATGAGTGATCAAGGCACTCATTTTCTAAATAAGACCATTGAGGCTTTAACCGAAAAGTTCCATGTTCATCATCAATGCAACACGCCTTATCATCCACAGGCGAATGGAACTGTTGAAGCATTTAACAAAGTGTTGGAGAATGCGCTAACAAATATATGTAACGTCAATCGAGATGATTGGGACCTACGCATCCCATCTGTACTATGGGAATACATGAATACCTACAAGAAACTAACTAGCCATACACCTTTCAGGCTGGCCTATGGACAAGAAGCAATAATGCCGATGGAGTACATTGTTCCTATCTTGAGGATAGCAGCGTTTACAGGCATGGCCGATCGCGCAGCACTTGAAGAAATATTCCTACACTTAGTTGGGCTAGAGGAAGATCGCTTCGTCGCAGGATTCCACCAACAAGTCCAAAAAGAGCGCGAAAAAGCTTGGCATGATCGCCACATCAAGAACAAGAACTTTCAGGTAGGTGATCTAGTCCTCCTGTATGATAGTAAATTCATGAAATTTCCTGGAAAATTTAAGATGCATTGGCTTGGCCCATATACTATAATGAATGTTACTAATGGTGGTGCAGTCCAATTATCTACATTAGTCAGAGATACAGTACCAAGTTTGATAAATGGTAGCAGACTAAAGCTTTACCGTGATAGTCCAGCTACGCAGAATCCTACATGATCAGGGAAGTGTACCGCGCAACACTGCTGAAGTTGCACGCCAAAAAAAAAAATAATAAAGAAAGAAAAGAGGCAAGAAGAGAGTGGATGCACAGAGCAAGCCCAGAAGTTCGTCGCACAGAAGATAACACCCAGTGCGCGTCCTATACCAAGCATCCGATTGGACCGCCAGCGCATTATCACGGAAATCGTTACTATGACATATGTCGGTTGGTGAGTGGGTCGTTAACCAAATTGGCGGCAGTAGGGCAACTCACAATTTAAAGACGGATGGGACATTTCGGAACCCATTAAAGACCGAAGTGACCAGTTCATGCTGAAATCTGGATGGCAAGCTGAGCCATTAATGCGGATTCAACAGATTTGACAAGCTGGCTTGACAGGAAACCATTGGGCGTTTAAGGAAACAACGTTCGCATCACGAGAAGGATTGGCTGACAAGCCCAAGATAACACGCATGAATTGGCAATCAAGATGGATTTAAGGGCCTCAGGCACTGCGGAAGGCCACATAGCAGACTAGCAGCGGCTGTAAATAGACCTCGCCTGGCCACTTAACCATTTTTATGAAGTGTTTGAACTAGTCGAGAGCCGAGCGACCAGAGCATTGTATGAGCGACTCGGTTGAGTTAGCAGGTCTTTCTGGTTTATTTGAGCAAGCAGGGATTCCAACAGCAATGATGGCGACGAAACCATGCCCATCCAGAAGTTTAGCACAACAGGATGCAGGAAGCAGCAAGGGCAAAGAGACAACAGCTCCAGAGAAGGGGGGCTCCGAGGTGCCATTACAGCAGACACCTTCGGCTCAAGCTCTGCCATTTTATCCAGTTCCTGACTACATTCCCCCAAGGAAGCTCGATACCCCACTAGTAAACATAGAAAAGAACTTCAAATATGAAATCCCGCTACCCGATATCTCTACCAAGGTAAAGATTGAGGAGAATCTGATGGGTGGCGCACCAGGATGCAAGCTGGATGACCAAGACTTACTAGAGAATATGCTTGTAACACCAAAAAGTTACCCACAATTTAGGCCGGATGCCTATCTCAATTGGGTCAAGGACGAACAGAATGGAACGGACAGGCTAGAAATTCACGAATGGCTAAGGGCCATCCGACCGTCAAGCTTGTTAAACTTATTGCAAATGCCTTACTTTACCAAGAGTGTTGAGTTTTCTGCTGTTGCGCGCACACTGCTCACTTGCGTGCATGAAGGCTTCCTATGGTTGGACACGTGCATTGACATTAGTATCAACCTGATTCATCACATCACTAGATTGAACAAGAGGGGAGAGGACCCTGCTAACCTCATCATAAAGAAAGCGCTGGATAGAGCTATTAGCACTGAAGTAGTAAAAGAATTCGGTGTAGTGCGCAAGGGACAAGCGTTCCCAATGGCCGACATCAATGACTACGCCACATAGTTTACGACATGGTTGCTGGTAGGAAAGCTATTGTGCAAATGTAGACCACTTGAAGTACATGCGGTCGCAATCAGGGTTGTCGCCAATGTATTGCACGGAAAATCTTACAATTGGTGCCAGTTCTTATTGAACGAGTTCCTGGCAGATGTTCAGGACACCCAAGATGATGGAACAACGTTCCACTTTAGTTGGCTACTAGTGTTGATAGCCTTCATAGGCTGGAAAGAGCCAGATAATTACCAAGGAGCTGCCACTTTAGCTGGACAAGGTCGAGGAGCGTGCTTTGCCAATCTATGGGCAAGCCCAAAGGCGTTTAGGCAGCGGCAAACGGCTGAAGTGTTTTATGTTTACTATCACCAGTTGTGCGAATCAATTAGGGCAACATCGCGCATTTCCAAACCACTCGCTGATGAATACACCTGCATCATCAGATTTCAAGCGAAAAGGCACCAAACATTCATTCAGCCAAGAGGTGACATAGCAGAGCATGATTTATGGTATCCAGGATTTTACTAACTGGATAAGCAGGAAATTAAGGGAATGATGGAGCTATGGGAGCCCGAATGGAGAGTCCCCACTTCACGCGATGATGCTTCTGACTACGAGCATAATGTAGAACCTCTTTGGGATAATATCAATGTAAAAGACACTGATCAGGAAGACACAGACACAGATCAGGAAGACAAGGAAGAAACAACAACAAAGAAGGGAAAGAAGGGCGGACTATCAGCTAGAATGCCCATTGTGGAAGAAAAGGATGACGTGCAGTGTCAACATTCCACTTCATCGGCAGCAAAGAGAAAGGCCATTGAAGGCCTCTTGCAAACATAGGGACGACACACAAAAAGAAAGGCTGAAAAACCCAAGCTCGGGCCGCAACTACATTTTGATGATTGCGAGACCATTGAAACAAAAGTGTAGGAAGCATGGGAAGAGGCTTGCGCTGAGAACGAAGCCAAGCAAGAACAACTGCAGTTGACCATAATCCAAGCTATGGAGCAGGTCAAGACATTGGTAGCCCATATGGGATTGGGGCAATCAGGTTCAAGTATTAATAGGAAATCAACAGAGCCAAGCGCGCAAAGAAGACCACCTGTTACTGGAAGTAAGTATCCACGCATCTTGAGCCTTGAACCTAGCTACTTGATTTACCCAAATGAAATGGTTAAGGAGGCACTAAAGACTGGGCACCTCGACCTGAACATTGGGGCCTTACCCCTAGAGGACCTGAATGAGTTGCACATCAAAGTTGTAGAAGAAATTCATGAGAGAGGCATCGCCTCATATGATAAGTGTGCGTAGTTAACTGAAGACATCACTCAGTTAAGGTAGGAATCAGATAATACCAAGCAAGAATTGAGCGCAGCCAAGGAAAAGGGAAAGAAGCTGAAGGAAACCATTTCAGCTATGTGCGCACACATAGAGGAATGCAAGGAAGAAGATGAATGGAGGACACAATAAAGAAAATTGGGGCCAAGGTAGAGTCCCTTACTGCTGAGAAAATGGAAATGGAAACCGCGTACAAAGGAAAAATCATAGAGTTGGAGGCTCGGCAACCTGTCATTCCGTCATATCAGTGCCCAACTCCAGCTGAGGACATCAAAGTAACCATGGATGGCATTTCGTCAGAAGTGATGAAAGGCCAGGACTTACTTGAGCGGATAACTACAACAGTAACCAGGTTGAACGAGGATCCTGCGCTACAGCAGGTAAGGGAAGAAGTAGAACAGAAGCAGTAGCAGGTCGATGCTGCAAGTATACAGATGAGGAATGCGCCGACGAGAGAGAAAGTGCAAATATTCAATGAGGTCAAGGACCTGCAGAAAGAGCTGGAAACACTAAGAGAGAAAAAGACTACGCAACGGACAGGATGCAGCCTATTGAGCAAGAAGGCCTTGAATCAATGCAGCAATTCGATGCGAAGTTCATAGAACTTCAGACGGTAGAAGGTACTATGTAGGAACAAGTGGCTTGGGAGAAGGTCTCTCACGCTACTCTAGATATGCTTCAAGGGTTCGAACAGAAAGCCAAGAATGTAGTTGCAGAGTTGCAGCAAACTCTGCAAAGCTTCACAGTAAAGATTGGGACGATGAAAGACGCGGCACCAAGGTCTGTAGGTGGAAGTGGCTCGGGACGAGCCACAGGCGAGTGTTAGGGGCCTGTTGGGCGGGGCCCAAATGGGTTGGAAAAATTTACAAGCATGGAAAATCGCGCGTAGCGCGCTGCAGCAGGAAGAAAAGGCAATTTTGATAATTTCGCATTGCGCGCTGCGGCATGAAGAGAAAGCAGTTTTGATGAAAGCGCATTGCACGCGGCGGCAGGCGACGAACAATTTGAGGTTTTGTGCATGTCACGCGATGGCAATGACTAAGGCATGATCGCGCAGCAGGACGATGCGCATAGTAGCGCATAAGCTACTTTTGGGGCAGAACATGGGTAAAGGTCAGACGAGGATATGACCTAGTTTGGGTAAGGAATAGGTGGATGGAAGATGAAAGCAACCTGTTCAAATGTATGGCGGCAAGCAGTTGAGAAGCTAGCCCATGACGCCGATGGCAACAGGCAGGCGAAGGAATGGAAAGGGACAGGCCATGATGCAGTTGTAACTGCTTGGAGGACTGCGGCTGTCAGAAGAGCGTGTGAGCCACGAGTGGCCCAGCTGGAGCACGCGGAGTATGCTGTTGACGGCAACAGCTAGGGTGGCAGTTAGCCATGCCAATTTTGTAGACCTAAGGTTTTTTGCTTACGAATTGTAAAGATATGCCTACATGCATAATCTATAAATAGGCATGATTTTGTATGGGAAAGGGTTGTTGGTTGGGTTGATGAACTCTTCATTTTGGTTAAGTGTTGATTATTGTATAATCTTAAGCTTAGACAGCCATTGTAAAGGCTCTGCAGCTAAGTGCGCAGAGACCTATCTGAGAGAGAGAAGAGAGTCTGCAGCTGAGTGCGCAGACTAAGAACGGTTGTACCCTTCCCATTAAGAGCAATATTAACAACTGTTCTTGTGGACGTAGCCTCCATCCGGGGGGTGAACCATGTTAAATTCTGTGTTGTGTGACCAATGTGTTTTTATGATTGTTAATTGCTTGGTATGTATGTTTAATGCTAGAAACTTCTGTATGTGATTGAATTTATATGTATTCGCCACAGTGAATGGGAATAATATGTTAAGTAATGCATGCGCAGAGGAATGTTAAGTATTCAACATGTATGAATCCGTCGATTGGAATGTATGAAGCTATCTATTGGTCAAGTAGTGAACACTGATTTTAAGCGCAGCGTTGGAGCGCGCAGTAACGTATGTTATGAAACCATCCCCAATTTACTAATAAGACCTAAATGGAGCAAAGGGATAAAGGACATTAATTAGAATGGTTAGAATTGAACATCATGGCAAGGACGTGTAGTCTCATGGATGCGCCGAGTCATTGAAGGTTGATGCGAGATAGCTCTTGATAGCTTATTGTCGTAACACAAAGGTATCTTGTATCGCACAGTCGTTGGAGGTGCGAGCACAGTTGTGCACTAAAGGCACAAGTGTGCAAGCGAAGTTGCACGCTGAAGTATCCAACGCGGAACAGAAGGTTCACGCAATATCTATCCGCACAACCCGCAAGAAGTGCGCTACTTATTAGCTTTCCCCCCATCGCATCACCCGATTGTGGAAACTTGATTCTGCAACCATCCCCTCCAGCTTCGCCTCGGGTGAGACCTCAAGCTGCGCGCAACCTGTTGCCGAAAGGGCCGGTGAATTGGGGTTTTGTTGGTTCCTTGAACAGCGAAGTACCTGGGTCTACACTGGAAACCTCAAGAAGGTGATCGACAGCCAACAAGAATTAATAAAATGATGTTCAGATCCACTTACCTCAATGTATTATCAAGGGTAATTACCACATTCCATTACTTTCCAAATATGATCATGCCTCTTGCAATTTGACATGCACAAGATTGTATACAAACATGAATCAATTACAAACCCTCCATTGTTTGGCCATACCCTTTACTGGAATTTCACTTTTGAAATTCTATCCAATTCAACCTTCTTGTTTGGAATTCTTAATACAATTCTCACCAACCAAACCTTTGCTTATCAGGGTTAATTCACAAAATTCATACCTTGCAGTCACTCACACACAATTATATAAGTATACAGTTCTCCACAACCATACATGGGATATAGCTTAGATAAGTCTCAACAAATATGTAGCAGAAATAAGCATCACAAAACTCTGGCCACAACTTGGCTTCTTTTTATTACTTGCAGAAAATAGATCATACAAAAAATTATAAGAGTCCAACTCCCTCTTCTCTTTACAAAGTGTACATTTATATCCTTCTCTTGGACTAATGGGTTTCCAACCCTTTAACTACTCCTAGAGACTTTTAAAATTCCTCTATCTCTCTAACTTATAAATACATGCATAAATAAAAAATTGAAAAATATAATTCTCAAACAGATAATAATTGAGTTTAACTTTTACTATTGAGAGGGTATTACATCCTTTTTTGATGTAGCCTTATGCCACTCCTCATGGTACTGAGTAACATCTTCTAGACTTTGTAATTTAATGGCTCCAAGCATGATAACATGACTGGTGAGTTCATCGATTGCTGTCACTCTGCATACCTATCAAGGTCATGTACAGATTTAATAAACCAACCATGAGATCTCAAGTATTTATTAAGACATAAACACCAAGAACATTAACACAATGATTGGTAGAAACCTTGCCTTTTTTTCATTCATAAAGAAACTCTATACAAAACATATAAAACCATGATCTACTTCTACTTTGTATGTGATCAATCGACCAACAAAGTGACTCCCTCCTAATGCTTGCACGCATAGATATATATAGAAGAATAACTATTTCTTCCAACTCAATAAAATATAGGTTCAATTTTTAGGGACAGATTTGACTTGTAGAGAAAGCATGTCATGCTTTCATCTGGAGATTCTCATTGGGAAATACATATTGATGTAAATTAATTTCTAACCAAGAAAAGCACATTCCCTATGGGCTACAACCTACAGGAAGTGTAATCTAACTGCAGATTTACCTGATATTTTCTGGTCTTCTTTGCACTTTATCCAAGTTTGCCTGAAATTATTTATGCTAAAAGAAAAAAATTCAGAGTTCCCAAATGGTGATTCTAATTCACTGACATCTCTATTCCTTATGAAAAAAAAATTACCTAAAATATCTGTTCTTTATGGAAAAAAAAGAGAACAAATTCCAATATTTATTTAAGCTAACAATATTTAATCTCAATGAGAAAACAATTTACAAAAATTAACAATTCTAAAAAGAATCCTTGAAAATGTAAGTAATCATCCCATTCTTGATCAAAGGAAGCACACTTATATTTGCTGAAAATACAATCATGTCATTGAAAATGTAAATAATCATCCCATCCTTGATACAAGGCAGTGCAGTTATATTTGCTGAAGAAACATGACTATTCATTGAAGAAACTTTGTTTGCAATTTTTTAGTGAAAAACAACTTAATGTGCAAAGGAAATGGCGACAACAACATGAACACCAAACAAGAATTCATCAACAACAACAAAAAATCAGGAATACAACAACAACAACAAAACCAAACAAAAATCTAGGATGAACTCAGCTCTCATGAAATACCTGGTCTGGCATTTCTTATAGGCACCAAGCAAATGGCGTAAAATAAATCTGCAAAGAAAAGTGTGTGAATGTTAGTTAAGATCATTACATAAATAGTTGTTGAAATATATGAAAACATGTATCTTAAAAAAAAACTGTAAAATTATTCTAAAAGGTAGCTTGAGCACTAAAAACAATTCAAACATGGTTAAAAAAGAAGTGCTTTCATAAGAATATATAGCCATTGTGTTTTGACTTGAAGTAGGAAAATATTATGCATCAACTTGTATGTTCCTTGATATTTTTCTTCATTAAGTTCCAGCCGTATTAATCTTTGCTATAGTATGCATTATGCAGCTTGGTTTGTGATGATAACATTGTCAAAATTTCCCTCTAAGTCTGTCCCATTGACCCCATTTTCCCAATCTAGAATCCAGGCACTAGTCCTCTCTTTCAACCACCTCAAAACATTATAAATCATTCATTTAATTTTTGTTTTATAAATCTAGAATTTACTGTTGTAATTTAATAAAAATCATATTTTCCCAATTCCTATATGAAATAGATTATGGAGTTTGGAATCTCCATAAGAGAAGCCAACAATTTGGAGAAATCAGATAGAAATTATTAGTTCTATTTGCTTGTTTAGAGGGAGTTGTGGCTTTGATCAACTTATGCATAGATATCTAGAGAAGCAAATATGTAGAGTCATTTTAGAGTACTTGAAATAGGTTTATGGATAGGTACATAATAGGATGAAGCAAAAAAGAAAAAATACAAGGAGTGCATAGATGAACATTGAGAGTATAAGTCATTTGAATTTGGTGACTAGGTTATGTAATATCTTATGAAATAGTGTTATACCAAGGGAACATATAGTAACTTAAATTTGAACAATATTAAAAGACCATTTGATATTAATTTTGGGTTTGAGTAGAATCCATTCCATATCATATAGGCTTCACACTTTTGAATCACATATTACTACGCACCATGGAGGGAAGAATGTGACCTTTTCCAATGATGTATTTGTGCATGACACACCCAATGATGACATATCTATCTTTCCATAATTTTATTCTGTGAGGCACCATCCTCCTTAAGTTCCTCTAACCTTAGGTCATATGTGTGCCCTCTTGGGGATATCTGTCTTTTGTAAAACCCTTGGTCTCCTTCTCTTGCTTCCAAATCTTAAGACATTGATAATCAACTATGTTCAATTTCACCCTTAGGAAACTCATTTTGGGTATTTCCTAACTTAGGTGTTAAATTGGGGTTGCAAACCCCCAAATGGATCGATAACTAAATAGGATTCTTCATTATAGGCCTATGGAAACCCATATCCACTTTCGGTTGATATTAATGGAGTCAAAAAGAAAAAAATTAAAACCTCATTAACCCTACTCAATCTCTTAGCAGAGAGGATACTATGGGCTCATAAAGGGTTTATTCAATATGTGTTACACATCATTCATAGAAAAAGGCATTTTGTGCTTAAAATCCTTTCTAGTGTAAATTATTTCTTTTAACTTCTCTCTCGTCTCTTTTCCCTTGTCTCTTGCTATTATGGGGTTTTCTTATTTTCATTTCACTAGTGTTTTTTTCCCTACCTCCTTCCATCTTGTGTTCGAATATCTCAACTAGATATACTCTCAAAACATGTTAACCTCTGCAACCTCACTTAGATGAGTGCCATTGACATTCCTTTAAGTAGCTCTACAGGTACTCATAAAAAATTCCTACCTATCCTTATAACATTGCAATATTCTCCCTTATTACTACATAATCCTACTTGACCATGGAGAAGATTCACCACTTCCTTCCAACCTGCCAATTATTGTTGCTCCTAATAAATCTTATCATACAGATTTACCCTCTCCTTCTAACTAAGTAAACCTATAGCCTCCCACTCTTTGTAGGAGGTGTGATGAACTCATGACATACATGAGATACCATAAAGAATGAATCCTTAAATAATTTTGTGAAATACATGGACTCTCTTAGGCATCCATTTCCTCCTCAGTGGGTTCCCCAATACCAACCTATATCCTTTCCTCAAATATGTCCACCTTTGATGCCTTATGTTTCTCCACATACGTAGTGTGAGACACCTAAGTTCCCTTTTTATTAATAAATTTATCCTACAACTAATCATATGGGCAAGGCATAGATGTTGACCCTTTCTCCAATTCAAACATCTAATATACATATCATAGACACAACACTCACAACATAGATGAATGTTATTCCCTTCACTCCTAGCCCAAGTGAATATATCTATACAATGCCCTTCCTTTAAAAAATATGATGACTCTCAAATCAACAGTTCTTCAAGAATATATATTTTATCTCAACCTATTTACATCATTCCTCTTAAACCCAATTACACCTTCGAAACATTAAAACCACTCCCTTTGGCATAAAAATGGGGTGATATGCCCCAAGATTCCCATTAGACACCCTATTACCTCATAGGTGGTATCGACGTGACCTATGAAAAACTAGACGTCAATATTTATTTAAGACCCTTTAACTATCATGCATGGTCCACTTCTAAGATAGATTTGATGCCTCTTCTTCCTCTTGTAATCTCTCCACTCATCTGTGAGCCTTCCTCCTTACTAAAGGCATTTTACCATTCTCTGTGCATGATTCCCTTCCTACCTTAAGGGGTATATCCCTCCTACATCCTAAGGGTAACCTCAACATAAACCTTGGAATCTTAGTGTCCCTCCCTAGGTCATTCAACCCTCATTTTCCTTTCTTACATTTATTGACCTAATAAACACGAAAACCCCTATGCATCCTTCCTCATTTTAATTTTCCTTCTTCCTCCCCCTTGACTAGCTTATTTTGTTTACAATGTCATATTTCTTACTAGGACATTATCTTAGGTATGTACTTATTTGACAAAAGTTCGCCCTAGCTAGGGATAATCATCACTCCCTTAGCCTCTTTCTGAGGATTTCACCCTTAGTTGGATGCATCTCATATCCTACAGATGCAAGATATATATCATTACTACATATATTTATGCCTATCTATCATCTCCCACACCTTTATAGGCCTATGTTGGTGTTTTCACCCTGTGTTTATGATGGTGCTTCTGAACATCCCCACTTCATGTCTTTGTTGATGAAATATAACCGTTATTAATGCCTTTCACTGTACTCTATAGTGTCCTCACATTTCTATTTTGCTAATGACACCTTCGCATTGTTGACACCTTCAATGGTTGTTTCTAGAATCATCACATTATGTTCTTTTTTCATCTCACACTCTTCACCATCTCATTCTCCCTCATCAATTGTGGGTTAGCATCACTGTTGGTGATTGTAGTTGTGTGAGGTATCCCCACACAAGTCAGCACAAAAGAAAATAATAATAAAATCAATTTTATTATTCTAGAAGACAAGTTGACCCGAATAGAAGAAAAGGTCAACCACAAGTCAAGTCACTAAATAAAGTGACACCTCATTAATTTTCACCAATATCAAATTTGCTCAAGAAAAGGAGAAGTTTGTTGAAGCAAGGAGAAGACAATTTTCTGGGGTTACTTTCTTTTGGGGTTATTCTTCTATGTGATCTTTCATGTATCACATCACTCTTATATATCTGGTTATACTTGTATCTTTAACTGATATCTCTAATTAAGAAAAGTATTGGGTTTTCTCCCTCATGGTTTCCAAAGATAAATATTAGTGTCTATTATGTTACGTGTCACGTACCCACCCATTTATCCAATGCAAGGCAGGGAACATGATGCCAAATTCGAGGCTTTCACATGATCTCAACCCATTCGTTAGATTCATATAATTAAAATATGAGTGTGCAGATGTAAAACAAATCAATTATGCACAGCGGAATTAAAACAACATCCACACACAATTCATGCTCATCCAGCATATCAAAATAATCATTAATTAAACATTGTAGAAGTAAATACATAGATAGAAAAACACTTATCTTCATTGGGCAATTGTCCCAAACAACTAGCTATGTCGCTGCAACGTTCCACCCAACCATAGGCCAGTTGTGTTCACCAATCTCTCAACACAACTACCACCCCCGAGCTGGGCATGATTCTTACAAGGAAAAGGGAACATTCAAGCTCATGCACAGCCCAATTAACCATTTCATCTGAGCCAAGCCAGTCCAGAGCTGGGTTTATCAGGCTACATTTGAACCTTGGATGCTTTCTCTCAAGCTCAAGCCAAAACAATGGAAACCCATAACCCATACCCCAACATACTCTTTTCTCACACAGCAAACACAATCATTGGGAAGGGATACACATTTAACAATGGGATTTACAAAACAGGATCCATGGGTTCATCTCCAAATCGTGGCTCACTAAATCAGGCTGTGGGAAGGGAAATTCATCCCCAGGGAGCAATCAGATTTCTCCTCCATGCTATGAGCATTTCCAATGGCCCAAAACGGCCCCATTGAAACCCCAAATCGATCTGTTCTCTTCCCCATTGGTCACCAAAGCAAAAACACCCTTCCCAGCCTGCAAGATGAAGGAAAACACAAGAAATCTCTTGAGAAAAATGCCGAGGTAGCTCTCCACTCGTGAGGGAGAGTAATTGGTTCATGGATAATGACTTGGGGATAAATTCATGGCTCTGTTCTTGCCCAGGAAGAAAAACGCGATTTCACATGCAGGGTGGCTTGCCCATACCTGAATTTGGACAGCCATACCTCCCATACCCCAAGGCATTAACTACCTCAACCAAGTCTTGGGAGAAATCAATGATTGGGTACAAAAGTCAACATGGGTAGTTGAGGGTTTGATTGGTTCTCTCATTGACACTTGGCTTGACCTGATTGGCTCCAAGGGTTTGAATATTTCCCTCCCAATTCCTTGTAAAAATCATGCCCCCATCTCTTGTTGCATTGCATAGCTAGTTGTGGGTATTTTATTAAAATGCATATTTACATGATGTTTGAATTTCCAATGTGCATTACTAGCACGCAAACCATATGCATCAATAAATCGATGGCAAGGCCTTGGCCTTGAGCTCCTCACCATGATTTTATAACAATATTACATTATTTACATTTTAATGCAATAGGGTCAAGGTGGGGACGTGACATTCCCCTCCCCTTGGAATAACACCATCCTCGATGTTCCAATACCTCAGAATATATACCCACTTTACACATGCCTCAAAATTCACAACTGGTGGCAGGTCTGTCCTGCATTTCATCTCTTTACTTTGAACTTTCAGGATCAAGTCCTTTGGCTTCCACAAGCTTCTCCTGCTAGCTTTGGTCTTCCAACTCTATAGGTGGGAATTGCTCCAGAGCAATCCCTTCCCTTTATTCACCTTCCAGCTGATCTACAAATCTAGAATTTCATGGATGCCATCTTTCTTGTTGTCCCGACAACTATCTAAGGAATATTTTCAGCCCAAAACAAATAGTCTCTGGTTTGCTGCCATGATCACGGTGCACAAATGGCTCTCTCTTTTCTCACCAGCAACACTTGGCTAGTAATAGCTGTAATCAATGGCTTTCAATTTCTCACCTGTGAGACTCATCATGGCAATTCCTATTAGGACAAGCATAACACAATGTTAAAATTAGTCAATTATTTGCCCAATTGACATGGAACGTCCATGCTTTACTCATGAGACTTCCACACATTTCATGCTTTCCCAATATACACATGAACTCATTCATGTTCATCCTTTCACCGAAAAATAACCATTTCAGCATTCCCAATTCATTTCAAGCAATTAAACACAATTTGTTTTCATTTATGACATGCACTCAACAGTCTTTTGTTTCTGAGATGCATCAATCAAAAGGAAAGAGAAGAGTAAGAGTTTCCCCCTCTTAATCGTGTTCCAATCTGGAGCCACACCATCACTTGTGGTTCTATGCTCCTTAGCCTCTTTCACTTCAATGTGAATGCTCGGCATGCCATTTCTTGGCTATGACATTTTAGTGTCTAAGGTCTGTCTAATGCTTTTCAACTAGGGAACCCTTCCCTGTTGTTGCTTACAGAACCTTTGGCTGCTAGGACCCACATAGTTCCATTAGCACCATCTTTCATTACTGCTCATACTGAGCTCTTTAGGACAATCATATGTCCACATGCATCCTCCATATGCTTTCATAGTCCTTGCTTCTAGCAATACCTACACTCAAACATTGAATTAATTCACATGTTTAGTGTATTTTCATAGGGTTTATCTCTAGACAAGAGTTTGAGAAAATCATAATCAAATCATATACACACGTATATTCATAAGCAAGAAGTTGTAAGATAACCAAATACTTATCTGTATCGGATGTCTTCACTTTATTCCACAGGATCCTTCTTTGCTTTCCAAGCATTGGATTTCCCGTGGATACAATAATAAATGTTGGGACAGCACGCAGGCTACTCCACAACCATTCAAATAGGCAATGCCAGGCTAGTACGTCAACTAGTTTTTATCAATTAATTAGGGAATGTTTGGCCAGCACGCTGGCTGCTCCACAACATCAAGTGGTTAATGTTCCCACCAACTATTCTCTGAATTTACCAAGAATTTTATAGCTCCCAACCAGTTACTCTCTGGCTTTACCAAGAATTTTATAGCGCCCAACCAGTTACTCTCTGGCTTTACCAAGCATTTATAGCCCCAACCAGTTACTCTCTGGGTTTACCAAGAATTTATATTTCTTTCAGGGTCCTTGCTTCCTATAATGGCCAAGGTTTCCAACAAAGAAACAACAGTGTATTAGCTTGGTTGTCATAAGACTTATACCTGAAATCTTCATTATTCCAAACAAGAAATAAATGAAAATGATACTTATCTGTATTGTGCATTTTCCTCACTACTCCACAGGTTTCCTTCTTTGCTTTACAAGCCTTGGATCACCTGTGGGGTGGATGCTTGGCCAGCACACATGCTACTCCACAACATCATTCGAATAGGCAATGCCAAGCCAGTGCGCCGACTGGGTTTATCAGGAATCCCAAAAATCAGTATGCTAAGCCAGTACGTTGACTGGGTTTATCAAGCATTTCAAAAATCAGTATGCTAAGCCAGTACGTCGACTAGGTTTATCAAGCATTTCAAAAATCAATATGCTAAGCCAGTACGCCGACTGGGTTTATCAAGCATTTCAAAAATCAGTATGCTAAGCCAGTACGCCGACTGGGTTTATCAAGCATACGACAACCATTTCCAAGCCAGTTCTCCGACTGGGTTTGTCAGGAAATAACACCCTTCACCAATACCTCCACAACATCCAAATAACCAATGCCAAGCCAATACACCGACTGGGTTTATCAGGCAATGAGAACAACATAATATGATTATGTGGCTCCTTCTCTTATTAAAACCAGTGGTTCTCTCCAGGAACTCCATAGGTGACTCACTTGACTACAGGCTAGCATGGCCCCACAATACCCACTCACAATACATAAGGATGATACCCCTTTTCTGCAACACAGCTCCTCGGGCCTATCCATCTCTTCTAGTGTCCTTTAGTGTGAGTGTAGAAAGGTTACCACTGCCCATACAGTCCTCTTGAGCACCCTTTCTTCACTTTGCCTCTTACGTGCAACATCAAATTGCATCTATGTAAGCTGATAGCACAAGAAGGATAAGCAGACTCATCAGTATTGCTGCTCTAAAATTGTAACCATATTTCATAACATTCACTATCAAGTATTGAAACACCAGGAATGCATGGGTTGGCATTCACATTCAAGCACTCAATGCAAACCAAATCACCTTAGTTTAAGCTTAGTTGAAGAGACTCACCAAATCCTCTTTCAACATTCATGCAATTAAGCACAGTTAACCCTTACCTGCATGGCTGTTATTAATATCGCTTGATGTTACCTGATCAGTCGGCCTCTTACCAAGGCTACTCAGTCCTTTTGCCAACATCATGATCATGGATTTGTTGCACCATCCTCTCTTCATGAGGTTGTATGCAACAATCATCATCCACATCCTTAGCCATGCTTCGGTTGTCTCTGGTCCTACAACCAATGCGAACACAACTAATTATTAGCAACCACCATCATTTGATCTTAAGTGGATTATTGCAAATGTAAATCTTCACTTTTTTACCAATATGCAATATCATATACATGCAAAAACATTTTCACATGCACTTGTGCAATATGCCATCTATCTAGCCCTTTTGCATTTCCAGCATTCCTATGCCATAGCTTCTATGCATATAAAAATTTTAAAATACAAAAAACAATAGCAATAGCGGAGTTAAGGAATTATCCCTTTCCAAGCATGACATGGGGTGCCTTCTCCACGTCATAGATGATCCTTTTCTTGTTTTCCCTACCAAGCACGCAAGGAATCATTAGCTGTCATTTCTCACCAAGTAGCAATTTAATACAAATGTAAAACATTCTTAGTTGCTACTTTTCAAGCATGAAATTCCTATGCTATAACAGAAATAGTTAAGGTGAGAAGTTTCCCTCTTATCAACGTTGTCTTGCTACTCCCATTGCTTTTCTGCAATTCATATTATAGCCAATTACTCTCCACAACCTTCTATGCAATTCCTGCTTCTCATCCCAAGAATGCATTTCACACTTTCAATGACTGTCTTCCGGGGGATGACGGGGGTCAGGGGGGCATAAACCTTCAATTTCGCGCAATCTGGCGCATAAATTCACGACCATTTTCATCTTTCGGCACCTGCAAAATTTCCCTGGAAAACGGCTGAAATTCTCTATTTCGGAGTAACTCAGCGAGTTCTTCCGACCTGTTTCGGGCCAACTCGCCAAGTTCTTCCGATTGAAAACTTGGTTTTTCCTTCTGATCCGTTGTGTACCAACTTGCCGAGTTCTTTCCGACGTTGCGGAGCAACTCGCCCATCTCTTCCGACGTTGCGGACGAACTCGCCAAGTTCTCCTGCTATTTCAGAACAACTTGCCAAGTTCTTCCGAAATTTCTTCTTTGACGCCGAAAACACTTAGAAAGTTTTTTGAACCAACTCGCCGAGTCCTTCTGCCGTTGCGGGGCGACTTGCCGAGTTCTTCCAATCAAACTCAGCTTTTCCTTTCGACAACTTCGGCGCAAACTCGCCAATTCTTTCCGCAGTTTCGGGCCAACTCGCCGAGTTCTTCCGCCAAAAATACTTAGAAAAATTTTGAGATTTTTTGGACCAACTCGCCGAGTCCTTCCGCCATTGCGAACCAACTCGCCGAGTTCTTCTAGTTGAAAACTCAGCTTTTCCTTCCGACAACTTCGGCACAAACTCACCAGTTCTTTCCACAATTTCGGGCCAACTCAGCGAGTTTCGCCGAAATTTGTCCATCTTTTTCGGCGAACTTGTTAATTTTCTGCCGACTGCTTTGGCCCAACTCGCTAACTTGAGCCAACCATTTTGGCAGAACTCGAAATCTTGCGCCGAAACCAACTTAGCATAAAAACTCAAAAACACTTAGAAAATTTCAAATTTCTAAAAAAAAAAATTCTGAAATTTTCTTAATGATTACTGCTGAGCAGGAAGCATACTTACCTCTGTAAGTTGTGATAGGTAGCCCATGAAGGCCCAATGCTGCAACCAGCAGCTCTAATACCATCTGTCATGTACCCACCCATTTATCCAATGCAAGGCAAGGAACATGATGCCAAATTCGGGGCTTTCACATGAACTCAGCCCATTCATTGGATTCATATAATTAAAATATGAGTGTGTAGATGTAAAACAAATCAATTATGCACAGCGGAATTAAAACAACATCCACACACAATTCATGCTCATCCAGCATATCAAAATAATCATTAATTAAACATTGCAGATGTAAATACATAGACAGAAAAACACTTATCTTCATTGGGCAATTGTCCCAAACAACTAGCCATGTCGCTGCAACGTTCCACCCAACCATAGGCCAGTTGTGTTCATCAATCTCTCAACACAACTGCCACCCCCGAGCTGGGCATGATTCTTACAAGGAAAAGGGAACATTCAAGCTCATGCACATCCCAATTAACCATTTCATCTGAGCCAAGCCAGTCCAGAGCTGGGTTTATCAAGCTACATTTGAACCTTGGATGCTTTCTCTCAAGCTCAAGCCAAAACAATGGAGACCCATAACCCATACCCCAACATACTCTTTTCTCACACAGCAAACACAATCATTGGGAAGGGATACACATTTAACAATGGGATTTACAAAACAGGATCCATGGGTTCATCTCCAAATCGTGGCTCACTAAATCAGACTGTGGGAAGGGAAATTCATCCCCAGGGAGCAATCCGATTTCTCCCCCATGCTATGAGCATTTCCAATGGCCCAAAACAGCCCCATTGAAACCCCAAATCGATCTATTCTCTTCCCCATTGGTCACCAAAGCAAAAACACCCTTCCCAGCCTACAAGATGAAGGAAAACACGGGAAATCTCTTGAGAAAAACGCCCAGGTAGCTCTCCACTCATGAGGGAGAGCAATTGGTTCATGGATATGACTTGGGGAGCAATTCATGGCTCTTTTCTTTCCCAAGAAGCAAAACGCAATTTCCCATGCAGGGTGGCTTTCCCATACCTGAATTTGGACAGCCATACCTCCCATTCCCCAAGGCATTAACTACCTCAACCAAGTCTTGGGAGAAATCAATGATTGGGTACAAAAGTCAACATGGGTAGTTGAGGGTTTGATTGGTTGTCTCATTGACACTTGGCTTGACCTGATTGGCTCCAAGAGTTTGAATATTTCCCTCCCAATTCCTTGTAAAAATCATGCCCCATCTCTTGTTGCATTACATAGCTAGTTGTGGGTATTTTATTAAAATACATATTTACATGATGTTTGAATTTCCAATGTGCATTACTAGCACGCAAACCATATGCATCAATAAATCGATGGTAGGGCCTTGGCCTTGAGCTCCTCACCATGATTTTATAACAATATTACATCATTTACATTTTAATGCAATAATGTCAAGGTGGGGACGTGACATTACCATGCATGGTTATTCTTCCAGGATCTACATCCCAGGATTGAGAAAGATTAAGGTCAGTAGGATGTCTCCTTTGAAGAGGAGGTATCCTTTAAAAGAGATAGAGGATCTCACATGGAGATTGATAGTGAGGAGCAGGTGGCTCCAAAGGAGATGGTATCATATCCACCTCCCCCTTCAACAGTTCAGAGGGAGCCAATTGAGACAATTGATCCTATTGATCCCATTGATCTAGTAGAGAAGTTAATATTCCCAAATATTTTTTTGTATTCCATAAAGGCCTATTTGGGCTCATTAGACTCTGCAGGAGGCAGAGAAGTATGATGCTCCCTATGCTACTTTCAGGGAGAGTAAGATACCTTAGATATTCTCAATCTATGTAGATTTGATGAGCCACAACATTGAATCTGATCCATCCAACTATGAGGAGGCTTCGAGCCAGCAAGTATGGAACTTGGATGGAATTATGAAAGAATATCAATCCACCATGAAGATTGATGTGTGGGAAACTGTTGTGAGACCTGAGGGTAAGCCAGTAGTGACTTCCAAGTGTATTTACAAAATCAAACATGGAGTAGATGGCAGTGTCGAAAAGCAGAAAGCTATATTTGTGGCCAGGGGATTCTCTTAGAAAGAGGGAATTGATTATGATCAGATATTTGCTCTAGTTGCTCGCTATACTTCATCAGGACAATTATTTCTCTTGTTTCAGCTATGGGATGGAAGTTGCATCAGATGGATGAAAATATTCTCTTCCTCAATGGTGTGCTCAAGGAAGAGGTCTAAATTGAGCATCCCAAGGGTTTTTTTATTAATGGGAAGGATTCCCATGTGTAGAGACTGAATAAGGCCTTATACGGGCTCAAGAAGGAGCCACGTGCATTGTATGCAAGGATTGATAGATACTTGGTGAATTTTGCATTCATCAAGAGTGATGTCGATCCCAACCTTTACTACAATGTTGTGGATGGTGAGCCTTTGATCCTAGTGCTTTATGTTGATGACTTGTTTCTCACCAGAGATGAGAAAGTCATTGAGTGGTGTAAGAGGAATCTATCCTTTGAATTCGAGATGAAGGACCTTGGTTTGATGCACTACTTCTTGGGACTAGAGGTGTGGTAGAGACATAGTGAGAATTGTTCAGATATCCACATCATCTTTTTCAGGATCTTGCATGCAATTAGGGTTTGCATGCACCTGCATGCACTTGCATGCATCCCAGTCACCAGTTTGATGCCTCCAGCACCTTATCCACCTTATTCTAGCACCCGAAAGCCACTTACTACAGAGTTTTAGCCCTCCTAGGCTGAAAGGCGCCCACTTCTCACCTACTGACAGAGAAGGGCACACTTGTTCACCTACCACTGCAGTTCCACTTCAGTTACATTCAGTTAGCTCCGATTCTCCCTGATTTGAGGCTAGTTTCACTCCCGACTGACTGTTTCACTTTTGTTGGACCTCCAGTTTGACTAGATGACTTGTTCTGACTTCAGTTAGTCTCCCATGTGCCCCCCACTGAGCCTCCTTCCCTTAATCAGTGCTACACACTTCAGTTACACATGACACACTTAGTTAGACTCAGATTGACACCTGGATGACTGGTTCTTGTGCATTGATGACCACCACCGATTGATGATGAGGACTCCTAGTTGGAGTCAAGCTACTCCATTCAGTGATTCGAATGGCCTACTTAGTCAATTCGAATTGCTCATTGACAGATATTGTATTCTATTGTAATTCATTCACCCTTATTGGGATATTGAGCACTGCTGCATGTTTTGCACAGTTTTACACCATATTTTCTATATTCATCTGTTGTGATTGATTTACTTGTTCATTAGATCTGCTGTGACTAATTTTACATGGTATCAGAGCCATTGCAGGGACAAGATCTCTTTTCTACAGGTGTTCTACATGAAGAGAGAGCAATCTTTGCTCACCAATATATTTCAGCAGCGGCATGCAAAATCTCATGTGCATTCGCTCATGTGCATGAAAGGCTGAAAACATAGTGTTTGTTTGTGTGTGATTTGCAGGTTTCTTACTTCCTCCATGTGCATTTGCTAATGCAAAGATGGAGACTTCTTCTTCACAAAATATTCTTACTCCATTCAACTATGATGAATGGAAACCAAAGATGATTGCATTCTTGAAGAGACAATGTCTTTTTGATATGTGCATTGGTAATACAAGAGATTTTGATTCCGATGAAGAGGAGAATGATTGGCTCAATGATTGTGACAGAGATTTTGGAGCAATATGTCTTGCTATGTCTCCTTGTATGCGCTACCTTAGTAAGACTGCTGAAAATCCAAGTGATCTATGCGTCCAACTTGACAGAGAATTTGGAAAGCAGGAAGAAGAGGATCATGCTAGCCTTTTGGAGAACAAGCCCAGTGAGATCTCCTTATGTGTTCTTTCCGATCATGTGTTGGCCTCAACAATTGTTCAAGATGAAGAAGAAACTGTAGATTCAACACTCATTCTCTCAAAGTCTTCTATTTTGAATTCTGAGCAAGATAAACCAGCTCATACTCTAGATTCCGAAGAGGTTCTTGAGTCCTCTCTTTCACATGAGTTTGCCGACATGCAGAATAATGATCTACTTGAAGTTTTGGAGGTAAAATCTGATTTTGGAGGTGAAGCATTCGCCCTCCTTGATTGCATGCCTCCTATAGACTTATGTTCTATCATTTGCAAAGTTTCTCATATTTTTAATGAAGATGAAGAGCACTACCATTCGCTTGAGTTCAATTCTCATGCACTTTTTGCTGATTTTGGTTTTGATCTCACCCTTGTTGGTTCAAAGGAGATCTCAAGAAACCATTCATCTATTTTTGGAGCTGATTTAACTTCTATTGATAAGAAGTTCAAGTTTCAAGATCTATTTGATCCAGTTGGAGCTATTCCTACCTCACTTGGTTCGAATCACAGGTTCCAGGATCATCCTCATATTTTCAGATTTGTTCTCACCTTTTTCGGTATGAAGAGCAAGTTCATAAAGTCTCCACATTCGCTTGCATCCACTGAAGGAGAATTCAAGCACATGTTTTTGGAGCATAATCCATTTACTCCCAAGAGTAAGATACCTCCAGACATATCTATTTGAGTTTGGAGCAGTTAAATCTTTTGGTGTGTTACAGTTCATTTTGAGGGGGGGTATTTTTCCCATGAGGTTTTCCCCATTTCCTCGGTTTATTTACTGTTATTAGTTTGGATTATTATTGTATTGGGGTGACCTTTGGTCTTAGTTACCAGGGCCCCACATTATTTTTTGCACATCATAGTCTAGCTTGAGGGAGGGTGTTCGGATATCCACATCATCTTTTTCAGGATCTTGCATGCAATTAGGGTTTGCATGCACCTGCATGCACTTGCATGCATCCCAGTCACCAGTTTGATGCCTCCAGCACCTTATCCACCTTATTCTAGCACCCGGGAGCCACTTACTACAGAGTTTTAGCCCTCCTAGGCTGAAAGGCACCCACTTCTCACCTACTTCCAGAGAAGGGCGCACTTGTTCACCTACCACTACAGTTCCACTTCAGTTACATTCAGTTAGCTCCGATTCTCCCTGATTTGAGGCTAGTTTCACTCCTGACTGACTGTTTCACTTCCGTTGGACCTCCAGTTTGACTAGATGACTTGTTCTGACTTCAGTTAGTCTCCCATGCGCCCCCCACTGAGCCTCCTTCCCTTAATCAGTGCTACACACTTCAGTTACACATGACACACTCAGTTAGACTCAGATTGACACCTGGATGACTGGTTCTTGTGCATTGATGACCACCACCGATTGATGATGAGGACTCCTAGTTGGAGTCAAGATACTCCATTCAGTGATTCGAATGGCCTACTTAGTCAATTCGAATTGCTCATTGACAGATATTGTATTCTATTGTAATTCATTCACCCTTATTGGGATATTGAGCACTGCTGCATGTTTTGCACAGTTTTACACCATATTTTCTATATTCATCTGTTGTGATTGATTTACTTGTTCATTAGATCTGCTGTGACTAATTTTACAAGAATTCCTAATCCAAGGGAAGTAGACTATTGATACCTTGAGGAGATTTAGAATGATGGAATGTAAGTCCATGGCCACACCGATGGATTCAAATATGAATAAGCTAAGAGATTCTACTTCCAATTTAGATTTGATGATCCTACCATGTATAGGCAGTTGATCAGATTATCGATGTATCTGGATAACACCGGAATAGATATATGTTTTGCAATGAGTGATCTCATCCAATTTATGAGTGAGACGAGATAGGTACGCTGGGTTGTTGTAAAATTTGTGTTGAGGTAATTGTGTGGCACAGTGGGATATGGCCAAATATATGCTTCTAATGGTGGCATGAGATTGCAAGGCTATTCCGATTCTGATTGGGAAGGGAGTGTTGTAGACAAGAAGATCACCTCTGGGTGTTGCTTCAATTTTGGATTTGTCTTTTTTTTTGGTGTAGTAGCAAGTATACCTCAGTAGCACTGAGTACAACATAGGTTGAATATATTGTAGTGTGTGTTACAACTCGATAAGTAGTGTGGATTCATAAATCCTTTCCGAATTGTCTGGTCAGATGCTAGAACCGACATTGATTCACTGTGATAACCAGAGCTATGTACGGCTATCAGTGAATCAATTATGTCATGATAAATTGAATCATATTGAGATTCAGTACCATTACATCCATGACATGGTGTAGAGAGGAGAAATCCAGCTCCAGTATGTTCCTGGAGACGATCAAATTGTCAACATTCTCACCAAGCTTCTTCCTAGGGCAAAGTTTGTGTACTTTCGTGAATGGCTTGGAGTAGTGCAAAATGTATCCGTCATTGAGAGGGAGGATTGATGTTGCAATATCAGTGAGACATTCTCCCTAATATAGGGAGAATGGTGACTTTTCCTTTGAAAGGAAGAGAGAGGGAGATGACTGATTCTTTATTGACTCCCGGGTGGAGTGGGTTGAGTTGTTGACTCCTCGATGGACTGAGTTGAGTCGTTACTCATTGAATCCCCGATGGAATTATTTGAGTTGTTACATGTAGACTCCCTGATTGACCGGGTTGATTTGTTGCATGTTGACTCCCCAATGGACTGGTTTGATTTGTTGACTCCTCAATGGACTGAGTTGAGTTGTTACATGCTATTGCATGTTGACTCCATGTTGGACTAGGTTGATTTGTTAACTCCTCAATGGACTGAGTTGAGTTGTTACATGTTGAATCCCCAATGGATTGGGTTGAGTTGTTAACTCCCCGATGGACTGGGTTGAGTTGTTGACACCTCTCGATGGACTGAGTTGTATTGAAATACTTTTCTTATGATGACAAGATGTTCAAGACAAGTTGTGATGCTCAAATGATATCCATATGTGTTCTAGCATGATGATACCTCCCTATCTAAGAGGGAGTGTTGGTGATTGTAGTTGCGTGAGGTATCCTCACACAAGTCATCCCAAAAGAAAATAATAAAAAAAGCAACTTTTTAGTCTAGAATACAAGTCGAGCTAAGGAAGATAAACAAGTCATCCCCAATAGAAGAAAAGGTCAGTCACAAGTCAAGTATAAATAAAGTGACGCCTCATTCATTTTCACCAAAAGCAAATTCGCTCAAGAAAAGGAGAAGTTCACTCAAGCAAGGAGAAGAAAATTTTTGGGGGTTTCTTTCTTTTGGGATTATTCTTCTATGTGATCTTTCTTGTATCATATCACTGTTATATATCGGGTTGTACTTGTATCTTGAACTGATATCTTTGATTAGAAAAGGTTGTTGGGTTTTATCCCTCGTGGTTTCCCATGATAAATCTATGTGTCTATTGTGTTTCTATGCATGGTTATTCTTTCAGTAATCCTTATTTGTTTCCACTGCAAATAATGTTTGATTATAGTGCTATCTTAAAACTCTAACAACCATTAATTCTCTCCTCTTGCTTCTTTTTCCTTTTCTATGGCCACCCTAACATCGTTGCCTACTCTTTATCTTCATTTGCTCTTGTATTCCTTTCTTTTCTTTGGATTTGTTATCATTATCCCTTTTCCCACTCGAGGAAAGCCTCTAACTTTTGTGATGTAGGTACTTATCCTATTCCAATATATTACTCCTTTGTCACTGGATCCTACCTATAACTAAATACATGTATGCATATCTTACTCATGCTTTGGTATCTTATTCAAATTATCATAATTTAATTTCTATTATTGTTATTAGACATACTCATGGTTTATTTCATGTTATAATGGTTATTTGACTAACGGTAGTATGAGTTACTTATCTCTAATGTAGTAATTCAACTATTAAATATCTTACATAATAGTTAGACTTATTAATCATTACCAAATCCTATATTAATTTGCATCGCATAGATTTTTATCATGATGAAATTTTTAACTTGACATGCATCTCATGCTTCTTGATCCTTCTTTATTTCTTTCTCTTACATATGGTTGATATTCCATGCACGTGTTTTTCACAGCTTCACACATTACATTGATTATTGGGGCATGGTGTCTCCTTTCAAATGCATGAAATTAAATGAAGTTGAATAGTGGACACCACTACCTCACCAATTCTAGACAATAGCTAAATTCCACACACTCTAGCACACATCCAACCTCTATGCATCATTTCTTTTCTATTATTGCAACTCCCTTTTTGGTATTATTTTAGTTGATTTCTTTTCTCCTAAGTCCTTACTTAGATTTCACTACTATTCCCATAATATGGATAGTAACTCATACATGGTGGGTGATATTTTCCATATTCACTTTTGACTCACATAAACCTACCCACTAGGAGGTAAGTGTGTGACCCTCTTTTTTTCATGTCCATGTGTGACACACCCAATGATGATATAATATCTATCCAACGTGTTCCTTTATGATGGACCACCTTCCTTGAATTACCCTTTCCTTAGCATAAGTGTGGGACCTCTTAGGGATATCTAGCACTTCAGTTAGACCCTTCACTACCTTCTCATATTTGGGCTCTAACACTTGGTCACTGTTTTAGTTCACTCTGACGATTTGGGTTCTTGCACAATCTATTTCCTAACAGTAGGGGCTAAGTTACTAGTGGTGAAAACTGCCATATTGGGTCTACAATCACATAGGGTACTTCATTATGGGCTTGAGACAACAAAAATCCATTTTGGGTTTCTTTTAATATAATCAAAATGAATCAAACATCCTTAACCCTACCCGGTCTCTTGGTGAGGAATGTACCACAACTTCCAAAATAGGATATTGCATGTATGCTCCATGCCAAATGTAAAAAAGAGCCATTTCGGGCATAAAAAGCCATGGCATGGTCTTAAAGAACCTATGACATTGTCTACATAACCTGTGATACTAAGGAAAACCGTATAGTACAAATTTTCTATATGATTCAAACCCTTCAACAGTTAACCTAGCATACACCTATGCCTTGAGGTTGTTCCCTTTCCTATGTGTGTTCATAGAGTTATAGAAGTGATCTCACTTCATAAAAAATGTTCAAAATATGTGTGCTCATAGACATATTATAAATTAATAAATTGTAATTATTAATAGACCCTTATTCAGTGGGGAATCAACAGTTTTTACGAGAAATGTTCAAACATAGACAAGTGCATAACCAATTTTTCCAATTGGTGACAACTTCCAATTCTTTTTTTCCTTGAGGCGGGCAATGGAGAGTTGAACCTCTCTCTCGGACTACTTTACTTATTGATTGTAATTATTAACCTCTTCCAATTCAACCAAGGAACTATGCTTCTCAAGCAACAATATCTAGTGTGCTACACTATCTTAAAACAACGTTTTCATAGATTGATTGATTGAGGAAAAGTAATCACTAATTCTACTCCCATTGTGATGGGATATACCATAATTGAGATTTACTTCATTAGGATTTGTATTATCATAAATTAAAGACTTTAATTGATCCTACATGTAAACATATAAGTATTTAATCAATAAGACAAAAAAGTGTTGAAGGATATGATTGGAGGATACAAGTCTTGATTTGTAAAGTTAATATAAAACTTTGGTTTATATAAAATTAAAACCTTTGAGTTTATGGCAAGGTCATCCATAAAGTTCATGTTAGGCTCAAAATAAAATAATTCATTAGTTACAAGGCAGAACTAATAAGACAATTCACTATTTGTAAGCATATCTCTAAACTGTTATGAAATATTCAATCTCAATAATGAAATATTCAACCCGAAGAAGTTAAATATTAACTCTATAATAATATGCTTAGTATCTTAAATGAAATAAGGAATAACATATATGTAACCATTTTTTATTTATACTTTTTTGTAATTATATAACATGTTATCTGTCATTCATATATATATATATATATATATAATTTAGATATTGTTTGTATTAATCATTATATTATTATTTTTATTTTTTTAATTAAAATATAGGAAATTCAATTATATAATAAAATTACAAATTAAATATCTTTAATACAAGAGACCGATTACATATTATAACTACAAATTAAGTATATAAATATAAATCCATATTATAAAATTATTTTCTCATCTTATCTTATATTAGTAAAATATTAATAACTTAGCATTATTACAATTAATTTCACCAACTTTATAATAATTTATTAAACATTCATAATTTTTTTCTCATTATAAATTGTAAACAAAAATATCACTCACCATAATTTGAACACATGTTAATTTGTAACTTAGATATATAACTAACACATCTAATTTAAGTTGAATGGCACAACAACAAACAAGCCAATAACCATATGTATACCCACTTAATGAAGTAACTACCTATTCATAATTTAACTACCAAATTGTCATTAATAATAGTACATTAACTACCAAATTGTCATTAATAATGTACTAGTTTATTAATAAAAATATACACTCAATAACTTGATCATATATATTACGATAATATAATATAAATAGAAAATAGAAAATAAAGTAGATTGAAGAATCTCTGTATATCTTTTAATAAAGCATAGAATGCACAATTATTAAAATAGAGAAATTCCAGTAATAATATGTGTCAATAATAGGCCGATCTAATAAGATCATGTAAAGGATGTTTTAATGCTGCTTGTAAAAATATATTTTCAAATGAGCGAACGATGTAGTGAATGCAATGCAAGCTCATCCTTATATTTCACAGCTAAATTTAAAGATGGGGTGTTTTTAGTTATAAATTTATTTATAGGTTGTTGTGATGCTGTATAAAATTATTTATTATATAAAAGTTGATAAATATTTAAGAAATATTAATTTTATAATAAAATATTTGATTAAAATAAGGACCAATAAGTTGAAATAAGAACTAATAGATATGGAATTATCTTTTTTTTTAATTTTAGTAACGGTATAAGAAATTCTTATAATAAACATATCTCTCACAATTAAATGTATGTATATATATATATATATATATATATATATATATATATGTGCATGTGTATATATATATATATGCTTGTCTATACTATAATATGTTTTATATTAAGCATTATTTAATTTTTTAATTAAAATATAGGTAGATTATCATAATTACTAAGTAAATATCTTATTCTTCTAAATTAATAAAGTATTAATAACTTAATTGATTTAACCAACTTCATAATAGTATTATAATTTTATTAATTTAATTTTCTTATAATAAATTGTAAATACTAATTCCTCCAACGTCCGTTTGGCAAGTATGTCATTTTATTTTTCTTTTGTCTAAATTGCCAACAAAAATAAAAACAAAAATTCCTCAAAAAGTGTATAAGACCTTATCTTATTTATATGAGTGTAATAATAAGAGGATATATCCGTCTACTGTGAGGTTTCCGTCTAAATTGCAAACAAAAAAACCAAGAATTCCTCAAAATTTATTACTTTAATTTTCTTATCATAAATTATAAACACTAATTCCTCTCACTTTGGTTTGGCATGATGTTAAAGAAGTATGTCAATCACATCTAAATTTGATTTGAATCTAAATTTGAGTTGACTGACACAAGAACAAGCCATTAATTATATACATATATCCACCACATCCCATTTACCGCTCTGAAATCCTATAACCGCAGGTTAAACCAACGACCCGTCTCCTGAGCCGTTGCTGCCACCCGACCAATGGAGGGAAGATGCCTAATCGTTATTCCTGTATGGTGCAAAGTGCAGGCTCTTTCGGTCCTACAGCCAACTTCTTATTAAACAAAACCATATTCTAAGCCGTAAATAACATTAACAAAATACATAAAGGAAGTTCCACATCTTCCACGCCACAGGACTACTGATTCCGCGGCAGCAATAAACACAAAAAGGTGTTCACAAGCTACAACCTATTCATAGTTTAACTATCAAATTGCCATTATTAATGATGTAATCATTGGCCAATAAAGACGACCTGATCATATATATTATAGTTACTTGTAATATAATATAACACAGGGAAAACATATTTTATCAAATTTCATATTTTACAAATAGAAATTAGAAATTAGAGTGGATCAAAGAATCTCTATATATATTTTAATAAAGAATGGAATGCACTTAGCATACCCATTTTATAATATTGATAGCTTCCATACTGCCAGAAACTGGTGTCCGTCCTTGGCTTGGCACTGGGCCATATCAGTCTTCAGAGAAAGGAAGTGAATGTCGGTCATCTCCTGCAAAGGAAGCCTGCCTATATATGGACTACCTCCAAATTAGAAGTATGATTTTTCTTTTTATTGTGGCCAGCTATGATGATGAGTTAGTGCCATCCACTTTGGTTGATTGGTGGCCCTAACCCCACTCATGATCAACGTTTTATATCTGATGGAACATGCGTGAATGCCAGTTTTATTTGAATAAGAAACAAATTGAAACCCAACTATGAAACAATATGATTGTCAGAACGGGATAGCCCAAACGGAAGACGTAAATGAATTGTTTTAACGTTTATCCTACCGACCTTCTCAATTTGGGGAGCAACCACAACCAATTTCAATTTGTGGGACAAAGAATCAACCTAAGGATTCACTATTTCTTCCCATAAAATAATATGAAGCTGCACTGTTGAATATATATATTATATCCCAGCGGCAGCACGATGGATATTAATAAAGTAAAAACCCTTTTTACCTTTTGTCTCGAAGACATTTGAAAAAAAATTAAAAAGTAATTTAAGACAAGGAGATTTCGTCTTAAATTTTCGTCTCAACTACCCCTTTAATGTAGTAGTGACAACAGAAGCTGTGGAACACGCAATATTGTTCAAGACCTGATATGAATAATTAATGCACTCATTCCAGAGACCTCGTGATCAAGCTGTAGACATCGAAATATCCCCTGACCTTGCGTTAACACTCCTTAGCGATTACATTAATGTAGTAGTGACAACAGAAGCTGTGGAACACGCAATATTGTTCAAGACCTGATATGAATAATTAATGCACTCATTCCAGAGACCTCGTGATCAAGCTGTAGACATCGAAATATCCCCTGACCTTGCGTTAACACTCCTTAGCGATTACATAATAAGAGATTACATAATAGTTATGGTGCAATTTCAATTATTTTTGAGTTGGTGTTAAAATTAGCACAGTTACTTAAATTGTGGCTGGTAAACATAAATAGGTCACAAGTTAAGTATTACCATAAGTTAGTTACTTAATTTGTGGCTGGTGAACACAAATAGGTTACAAGTTAAGTATTACCATAAGTTATTTGTTACGAGTTATCCATGCATTCATGTATCAATTATTAGTAATTTTATATATATATTTTATCTCTCATATTTAGCTTCTAGTTATCTGCTATGCATTGTTGGTTATCCATTCATTAACTATAAGTCATCCAGTTATCCATTCATCAGCTACCACTTGTCTCATCCTTGTATAATCCTAGAAAAGCATAGGTTGTAGGTCTAATAACGCAGCTTAATTAACTTACATCAAGTTAAGTACCATGAATGTTATTTATTCTTCATGCTTAGTTGTATTCACCTATTGTCTATGCCTCAGCTATTTGATACTTTATTTAGTTAAATGGGTTGTCTGCTATGAGTTATCTAATCATTAACTATAAGTTATTTTTTATATATATTTTTTATAATTGTTTATTTGGAATTTTGAAGGATAAACCATCAAATCAATTTAAATAATACACTTCTTATTCTGGATAGTAAAGCCAGATTAAGAGAAATATTTTATGTTTTTATTTTACTTTAAATCTTCATACATCTTATGTTGGGGCCTGACATTACTTGTTGGTGACTCCTTAGGGCAGGCAGAAGATGGAGAAGATCTAGATTTCTGAGTTGATATAGTCGTCGAGACTCGAAGGTATTCTTAATTTCTTCCTGATTTCCACTGATTTTTTAATTTCTTCCTGATTTCCACTGATTTTTTAATTTCTTCCTGATCTAATCAGCGATGGTTTTACAGAAATATGAACTTAACTTCACCAGCAACGATTCCTTCCAGATCGACCATGTCATTCTGTTTGGACTCTTTTGGCAGTCTCATAAACGTCTTTAAAGTAACTAGATGAAATCAAATCAGGATCTTCGTAGAAATCTAGAATTAACTATGTCAAACCTGAACGCATTTGTATGAAGCAATAAAAAGAACGAGTCTAATTAAGCGACGTTTTGGGCCATTTTAGCAAGAAATCCAATTCAAATTTAGTAAAATTTTGAAATAGCCCAATTGGATTCAGAGAATTCGTCGCCTTGTTAGACAATTCGCAATAAAATGAACGAGTCTAATTAAGCGACGTTTTGGCCCATTTTAGCAAGAAATCCAATTCAAATTTAGTAAAAATTTGAAATAGCCCAATTGGAGTGAGAGAATTGGTCACCTTGTTAGACAATTCGCAATAAAAATGAACGAGTCTAATTAAGCGACGTTTTGAGCCATTTTAGCAAGAAATCCAGTAAAAATTTAGTAAAAATTTGAAATAGCCCAATTAGAGTCATCGCCTTGTTAGACAATTCGCAATAAAAATGAACGAGTCTAATTAAGCGACGTTTTGGGCCATGAACGAGTCTAATAAAAATCTTTCCTTCACTGGTCTTACTTCACCCGTTTTGTTCTCTCTTATATTCACTTATTTAAATTTTCTTCAAAAATGCTACGATAGAATTTAGTTTTGCATTCTTTTATTAAATCTACTCACTTTCTTTGATTGTTTAAAATTTTATTTTATTAAATCTAAATAATTATTTCTTTGCGTTCCGTAATATATTGTTATTATGTATTAAATCAAACAAAGAAACAAACGTATTAAACAAAACTAACAAATGTACCTACACTATATATGCTGCTTTATTTAGTTTAAGTATTTACAACTTACGTCCTTTTTCCTTTATTTTGTTTCTCTAATGTAAATTCTGTAAATCATTGCTTGTCTTTTTATTGCTTTGTTCGTTTAGTAACCCGTCATTTGTTTAGTTATTAAATATTTTAATTGTATTCATTTTATGAATAAACGAATAAAAAATACCACCAATTGTCTCCAAGATCTTTTTTTAGCTTTTTCTGGCAAACTTGCTTGTTTTTCATTAAGTCTTTCACACTCAATTTACATACCTATTATCAGTTTGTATTCGGAATACGAAGATCATCACTGATATTAACACACTTGAAGATCGAATGGCTTTTGATCCCAACTGTTCGCTCGAAGCGCAGAGGGAGAGCATACACTACTGACTTCTTACAGACTCTTTACACTTGAGATATCTTCTTTTCATATGCTAGTTCGCACTAAGTGCAGACACAGAGGATACACAAACCTCGACTCAAATATTTGAAAGCTCTCAAATCGCAAAAACCGAATGCCTAAATGAGAGCCTTAGGGTCTTATTTATACAAAAACTAGCTAGTGGCCCGGTGACTCCAGACTGACAACATTCAGTCAAAAATAAAGATTCGGGGTGGAGTGTGGGGACAGCCACATCCGTTATCTCATCCCTTAAGTGGTCTAACAGACATATGGGGACCCGAATAAATTACTTTAGACGGACTTTAAGATAGAATCAGACTAATTTGCCTTTTTAGAACAAAGGGACATACATCGGACAACATAAATTAAAATTATTACAATGTGGAACCTATTAAGGTGGCCCACCATGCATTTCAATCAATCATCGAGGTCCCACCCCTGCAGGCAGATATAGTCTGACAACATAAAATATATTATTACAACGTGGAACCTATTAAGGTGGCCCACCATGCCTTTCAATCAATCATAGGGGTCCCACCCCTGCAGACAGATACAAATTTCTAGACCATTACCCAGATCCACTCCACCATACGGACAATCAAAAGGATCCCCGTCAGAATCCACGGGTTCATATGGCATAATGTATGGGTAGAGAGTATAGTCAAAGCATTGCTCAACGTTCGACCCAAACATAACCTAGTTATTTCCACACATAAAATTTCCCTGAAAAGTTGACTCCACTCTATAGTTAAGAGGAATCCTTCTGGTGTGAACTTTGCTGTCAATTATCTTGTCGTCTTGATATCTTTTGATGAACTTCTGGGTTGTATAAACAGTATGTTCAAGCGGCATATATCGTCCTTCAAGGTGTCGCAATTTAAATTTGAACCACATGTGGTTCTGGTCTGCAACCTGCATATCAGCTTGAAGGTGGAGGATGAAATTAGCCCTTCGATAAACCCAATCTTTTCTTGGACAAAACTTATCCAAAAATATTTCAGTCCACCCTGACCATTTATTGTTGATAAGATTTGACGGGTCTGCACATATAATTATCTCGTGTTCTTCTCTACAAAATTGAAGAATAAGGTTATATGTGCTCCAGGTAAGATCACCATGTCCCAAGTCGACATACCACATATTTATGCCTTCTTCTTCATTGCAGTCTAGCCAAACTTCTTGACAACCAATTAATCTGTCGTGTGCCTTTTCCAGACCAAGAAAGGCATCTTTTTCCCATTTCTTCAAAATTTGGAGTTTAAGTGGAGATTCTTGGATTTGTCTTATGAGAGTTAAAGACAAAAACTTTTCAGCCTCTTTTCTGTTTGCATGCTCTAAAGATTGTTAACGCTCTTCTAGTGTCAAGGATTCGTCTCATGGCTTCAAGAACAAGCATGCCTGAGAATGACTAAGTGGGGATGGAAATGGCCTTGCTGGACCCTTTCCTTTATCTTGTTGTGAAGAGCCGGATGCGCCTACACTGAACATATTGATCTGGGGAAAAGCTTGAATATGGAACTCTTCTCTAGTTAACATATCAGCAACAAAATTAAGATAACCAGGCTTATAAACAATGTCAAAATCCAAATTTTGTAACCATAAAAACCATTTTAAAATCCTAGAACTATTATCTGCCATAATATTTTCATTCTTAAAGATCCCAGGCATTATTTTCAAATCAGTTCTAACTAGAAACTTGACAGGATTAAAAAATAAACGAAAATGATTGACTGTCTTTTTAACAGCTATGATTTCTTTGTTGTTGGATGGATAATTGAGTTATGCATATTTAAATGATCCCGAGGCATAGCCACAAATATTTTCTCTCTCGCCATGCTTTTCAATTAGAACCCCACCCCATACATTTGTTGAAGCATCTGTTTCAATTACAAGATTACCAGTTCCTTGGGGAAGAGAGAGAGTGGGGAGTTGCTGCACTTTTGTTTTAATTTTCTGGAGTGCAACAGTTAAATCTGAAGACCATTTAGGGGGATTATTTTTCAATCTCTTCTGAAGGATATGAATATCTTCAGCTTGCCCTTTATAGAATGGTCTGATGTAGTTGAGACTTCCTAGAAATCTCTAAAGCTGAACTTTTTCTAATATCTGATCCGGGAAATGCGAGAACACCTTTAAGACATGGTCCTGAAGAATTACCTGCCCTTTGTTAATCTTGAAACCAAGAAACTCGATTTCAGTCTTTCCAATTTCCATCTTGCTCTTTGAGAGAACAATACCATGCTTATAAACTAAATGATAAAATTCTTGTAAATGCTTTAAATGATCTTGCAAGTTCCTAGAGCATATCAGGATATCATCTATGTAAACTAATGCCCATCTCTTTTCTCTGAAAATATCCTCCATTCTCTTTTGGAATTTAGAGGGGGCATTGTTTATTCCAAAAGGTAATACTTTCCATTAATATTGGCCATGGGGAACAACGAAAGCAGTCTTAAACCTATATTTTGCTTTAATATCAATTTGATAGAAACCAGATTTCAAATCAAACTTACTAAATATGGTACATCCAGCAAACCGTTGTAGAAGACTAGCTTTATCAAGTAATGGATACCTAATTTTCTGGAGCACTGCATTGACAGGTTTATAATTCACAACCAGTCTTGGCTTACCTCTCTTAATCTCTGAGTGTTTGTTAACAACAAAGTCTCTGCAAGCCCATGGACTCTTAGAGGGTTCAATTAACCCTTTTGAAAGCAACTCTTTAATTTCACTAGCGCAAAATTCTCTCTCGGAGGGAGACATCAATCTAGTAGAGGCTTTCATAGCTTTATGTTTTACTAGAGGGTCAAAAGGAAGGGAAACAAAGTATTTTTCTCTTGTCCACAAAGCATTAGGGCTTTCTGAAGTGTCGTCTTTTTCAAGCTTTTCAAAGATAGATCAGCAAGGGCCTTGTTATCACTAGAGTTGGACTTAGACTACTAAGGTTCAAGCCTAGAGAAATCTTGATAGTAGGTAAAGGATAGCTTAGGGATGATTGTGTATAAACAGGTAAAAATAGGACAAAGATCAGAATATAATATAAGATATGACTGCAGCAGGTATATGATGTAACATACTGTAATATGAAGTTCTACGATCATGAATTTGTAAAAAGAATGAATTTAGATCATCAAAACATACATGTCATTTATAGGAGTTCTGGTATAAAGAATAAGATTATACAAAGAGAAAATCATAAACACATGCAAGCTTTATCAATCCATATATTAAAACAAAAATGGGCTCATTCGATTATAATCATTTCAAAGTGTCTCTTCATATCAAGATAAACAAAATACATGCATGTGCATCATGCTAACAGTATGATCTCCATAGCTCTATCGAACCCCTTCTCAGCCCTCGGCTGGATTAACCCTTCCCCTTTACATTGAAAGATGATAAAATTTATAGAGTTTACACCCTTCGAGCTGTTAACAGCTTTCTAGGAATTAAACATTATCACTTTTAATAAAAAAATAAGGAATCTCAAGTTTGTTACAAGAAATCTAGATATGCTTTGGGTTTGGAATCAATCTCTTGAAATCTGGAATTGTTTTGTCTTCTACTTCTTCGATGAAACCTCTTGACTTCCACATAATACCCTATCTATTGATTTATCCTCGCCATCAAATTTGCTTCTTGAATGCTGGTTTTCTGTTTCCAGATGCTCTATTCGCTAACTGGCCCTTTGACTGATGATTAATGCGTTAAAATACTCTGCCACCTATATCCTTGAAGCTCAAATGCTTCCTAAAGATGCCATGTCGATCTTTCCTATCCTTTGACTACTTATCCTCTGCTTGATACTTTGACCTGGAAATGCTCAAATCATGCCTCCAATTCTTGATGGAAATTGGCTTTGAAATACATGTATCAAAACTATGCATCAAAATTGGCTTTTAAACATTGTCCATTTGGACCAACATCAAAGCATATGCAACCTGTAGAGTCTCTTATTCGAACTAGAAATTAATGGTCTCTATCAACGTCTATTCATTGGCATTAGATAGTGATTGTGATCTTAGTCATGAGATTTGGAGTCGGTCTTTTTCCATGTGGAATTCCAATGGTACCACATGGATGATGCCCTGTGTTTTCATTCTTGAGCAATCTCCTTTGGACACCTATTCAATCTCTACCTTTCTGTTGATTCTTTGACTTTCCTCAATTTGAACCTGAGCTTTCTCTTCATGCTGGTATGAACCCATCCTTTTGTCGGCGATGGTAGACATTCTTCAGATGAAAATTATCACCTGATCCGCTACCTAATATTAAAACTATGGCTCGCTTGCAACTCAGATTGTGAATTCAAGACTTTAGCTCTTGAATGCGTTGTAGTCCCTGGACATTTGGAGGAAACGTAAATATAGCTATATCCAGCTCACATAAAGTACCAAAATTATAAAAGGAAGATATGATATGAATTCATTATCAAAATGTTTACAATTATCAACACCAAAACCAGAAGGAAAAATGCCCATTGGCACACTCAATGCTCCTTCATCATTTACTGAACATATAACTATCGTGGACTCCATCGACGGGCTTTGATACTCTGTCTTGACACTCAAATTTTGTTTTTATTTATTTATTTGTGCAGTGAAAATATCCCAATGCATCTTGACAAGAGCCATGCTCTGAATACTAATTATTTGGACAGAGAGCATAATCAATTAGTATTTCGGAAAAAAAAAATATTGATTCCCATCTAAGTAACGTCCTGCAAGCACAAATTCCACTGCATATTTCATGGATAACCTTTTACCTTTGTAACTATTAGCTTAAACCTGCCAACTATCTTCATTTTGCTTGTGCAAAAATCAAAACTGGCAGCATCAACATTCTTCACATTTTTCAATAATCATTCAAACATTAGATTTTTGTATTGTTTCAAAAAAGAATTAAACACTTTGAACAATCAAATGCAAATGAGCCTTATTTTGATTTAATAAATGACATGGTGATAAAACAAGCAGGAGCTAGGGTAAAGTTTGTACAAGGAAAATCAAAATTCAAAAACAAGCTGTGGTAGAATTAGGAAAATGATTATGTAAAAATCAAAATTCTAAGGTAAATCTAGGTTACAACCCTAGAGATAACAGGCCTTATCCTTATGCACTTCTACGTAGGCAATGCATCTCTCCATTTTGAACAATTCTGCAATGTTTGTCTTAGATTCAATTCTTTTCACGGGGCTTTTGCATTTCAAATGAGCTTCAAAGGATAAAGGACAAGAAACTGGATTTCCTTTTATGGTACATTTAAACAGCATCTTAACAGTGTCAAAAGTAACAGGGCTCACTCTATTTAGGAATTCAGAGCCTAATATAGAATCTTCTTTTATACTATCCAACCTATTCAAGGATAAAGCGTCTGTACATCCTTCTATTTGAATAGTAAAGTCTGCAACTCTACCCAAAAGTTGTACAGGGGTACCTTCTATAGCAACTCCGTGTTCTGAAGCCTTCTCCCAATAGAATGAAGGGATTGCACTTCCTTTTGTTAAATTCATCTGACAACCTGAATCAATCATGCAATCTAACTTATAGGGCTTGAACTCTGGAGGACAAAAAGAAACTTGAATGTACATTTAGGACCTGTAAAAACTCCTAAGGAAGGTTCAGGGAAAAGAGCATCTTATTTTGAATCTTTCTTTTCATGCTCGAAGCTCTTAAGATCTATGTCATATTGTCAGCACATCTCATCTTCAAAAGACTGATCTTTTTCTCTGACTGTTACTTCAAGAATTATTTTCAAATCTTCAATTTCCCTTACAAGCTTCCTAAGGAAATTATGTTTTTCTTTGATTTGCAAGCGAAGCATATTTTCTTTATCTTTTCTGAACTTCTGCCTATCCTCATGCTCTGCAGGATAGTGCTTATATAAATATGCAGGATTGTATAATGCAGTATGAAGGGAAGGAGAGAGTTTACCTTCTTCTGATTGCTTCTCTTTTCCTTTAAGTAATGACAATAGCTTTTTCTTTTCTTCCTTTAATTCTCCTATGAGAATATACTCAAAAACAGGAATCTCGGATAACTGTTGATCAATTGCGGCTAATCATTGTTGAAAAGATGGTTTTGTTGAAGAAGAAAACATATAACAAAAAAAATCAAAGTCTGGAGGTCCCTCACACCCCCCTAAATTTTCTTCCGAGCCGGAATCGGAGTCGGAAGAGGAAGAATCAGAACTAGAGGGAGCAAATTTATTCAGATGGATATCATAATCATCAGGGAGAAACATAATTTCTCCATAAGGGTACTGATCTTGTTCACAAAAATAAAGATCCCGCAAATTTGGATCTAGCTGTTCGAAGAAATCCGCAAGCTTTGATTTGTATTTCTTTTGTGGACATTTTCTTTCCCAATGATCTTTCTTTCCACAAATAAAACATTTTTCTTTGTTTGTTGGCTCAGACCTTTTTCTGACATAAGCTTTCTTATAGAAAGAGTTTCTAGATTTTTTCGTATAATACTTGTGAGTCTTATGCTTATAGGATTTGTCGGGATGATATCTAGGAGTACTTGTACGGAATCCTTTCTTTCTCTTCTTGCAGTGGCAGGATTCTTTTCCAAAATGCCCTCTATTTTAAGCACCACAACCCCAATCAGGCATTTTTGCAACATCTTTACAAAAACTAGGAGAATACATAGATTGGTGCCTTTTGAAATCCCGTCTGACTCTCTTTTCTAGACAATGTTCTTGCCGATTTTCCTTGATAAAAGCATGGAGCTGTGCTAATGAGAGTCCGCGAAGATTAATCTTCTTATCTTTAAGAAATTATTCCACAGCATCTGGAACATGACCAGGAAAACTTCTAAGATAGTGTTTCAAGTATATTGGTTCACCAGATTTTCCAGAAGAGATAAGAAGGTTCTGCATATAGCAGAAGTATTTCTCACTTTGACTCAGGTCACAAAATCTTGCAGACATGAATAAAGAAGCTAGGTGCTCATAGTCTTATTTATCGTCAAGTCCATAGAACTCTTTTCCCAAAGCATGCAATATCTATTGATCTGCATCATCAACATTCAAAATCTCATCTTTTACTTCTTATGGTAGCCACTGCCACCATTCATGTGATAAACCGGATAATTCAGCTATTAGCTGTAAAGCTAATTGCTGACCGGGAATATTAGAATCTTGGGTCTTTTTATATAAAACCCATTGGCCAAGAAGCTGTATGGATGACTTTATTTTTGCTCGCGATTGACATTGGATATTCAGAACGGGTTGCTCAGGCATCTATGACATCAGGTTATTCATTCCATTTATTCCAAAATGGAATTTCTGAGAAGGAGCAGAAGAGGCATCTTGCATTTCTAAATCAAAAGTGGGAGGTGGAGGACTTGAAAAGGAAGAAGAACCAACTTCATGGTTGACCCCTGAACTATGCTGGGTATCTTCTGTGTGAGAGGGGAATTTAAGCATAGCCATATATCTTTCAAGTAATGCCTTAGGCATTCTATGGAATTGACTTACTAAGCTTTGTATTTCTTGGAATTCTTCTTCATCTTCACCAAACTTAAAATCTGGTCTTTCATCCTCATCTTGGACACTCATCATACCAAACGAGTAACTTTTAGAGTGTTGTCATTGGTGTCTTTTTAGTGCAAGATCCATTGCTGCTTGGCTGACCGACCTTGTTTTCTTTTTCAATACTTGAGTTTTGGTCAAAAGCTTACCCAATACATTCAGTCTTTTCTCTGTCTTGTCATATGTTGTATTTATTGCATTTTGTATCTCTTCTGTATCATGCAGCAAATGATCCAGAAGGTCTAGTTTGGTTTGGAGCATTGATATCTTATCATGCTCATCCTCCATTGTTTTCTTTATCTGAATGATATTTTTAAATATTAGGATTCATTTATTAAGTTAAATCATTTATTGTAGGTGTTAGTGCTCTTTATTCGTATTTTTTATGTTTATTTGGTAAATATTTGGTTTAAAAAAAAATAACATACAACAAAAAAATAAGAAAATTTAAAATATTTACGCATAATTTTAAAAATAAATGTTAACTCTATCTCCAACATATCTTTATGTTTGACCATAATTTTCTTGTAACTATATTCCTCGATCGACCAATATCAACCACATTTAAAAATGTGGTTGTTGCTAGTAGACAGCCGCCTCGACGAAGAAAAGAAGAGATATTAAATTTTAATATAAATATTATTTCGAAATAAAAATGAAAATAAATGCATATTAAGTTTTTAAAAAAATTATATAAAGATATTAAAACATATTAAAATAAATTAAAGTAAATTAAATAAAAAAGAAATAAAGTATTGTGAAAGAAGGATGGCAATAAGGTGTTTGATTACCATATTAATATTATTTTTTGTAAATATAGTAAAATAAAAGTAAATTAAAAACTGAGTAAAAATAAACTAAACTAAATTAAATAAATAAAACTAAAGTAAAGTAAAAAAAAAAAAAAAAAAGTAAATAAAGTAAAAAAATTAAATTACATTAAATTAAATAAATAAATAAAATAAAGAAATAGAATAGAATAAGAAAAAAATAGAGAAATAAAAATAAAGTAAATTAAATTAAATAAAAATATAGAGTAAAATAAATAAATAAAATTAAAGTAAAAATAAATAAATAAATATAAGATGAAAAAAACTTTAAAAAATAAAAGTAAAATAAATAGTAAAATATATTAAATAAAAATAAAAAATAAATTAAATAAATGTAAAAAAAATAAAGATAAGTAAAATAATTGATATTAAAGGTAAATTCAGAATAAAATAATTAATTGAAATTAAAGAAAAGTAAAATAATTGTTATTAAAAAAAGAAAATGATATAATAGTTATTAAATGTAAATTAAAAATAAAATAATTGATATTAAAAATAATTGAAATAATTAATATTAAATATAAATTATGAAGAAAATAATTGATATTAAAATTAATTAAATAAATGTAAGTAAATTTGATAAACTATTGTTGACTATGGTTGATCTAGTTTGGCCATAATTGACTATTAGTTGATCATTGTTGACTATGGTGGAATATGGTTCAATATGGTTGACCATGGTTGACTTTGGTTGAACATGCTTGTCTTCATTTGTTGACTAAGGTGTACGTTGTTTAACTATGGTTGACTTTGTTTGATTATGGATGACCATGTTTGACTACGGTTGACTTTGGTTGGCCATAATTGACTTTGGTTGACTATGGTTGACTATTGTTGACTATGAATTAACTGTGGTTGACTGTGGTTGAATATTATTGACATTGTTTAACTATGGTTGAATTTGCCTGACTAATTGACTATGGTTGACTACGATTGCACATGGTTGGCTAAGGGTGACTTTGTTTTGTTGTAATTGACTATTGGTTGACCTAGTTTAACTTTTGTCTATGATTGAATATGGTTAACTTTGGTTGGATATGGTTCACCATGGTTGAATATGATTAGATTTAGTTGGCCATGGTTGACTCTGGTTGTCTTTGGTTGAATATGGTTGACTTGGTTTACTATGGTTAGCGACAGTTAACTATGGTTGACTAATTCACTATGGTCAACTATGGTTTCCCATGGCGACTATGGTTGGACATGGTTGACCATAGTTGAATCTGTTTGACTTTTGTAAACCATTATTCACTATGGTTAACCATTATTATTATTATTATTGTTATTATTAACCAACGATGGTCAAACACAGTCAACCAAAGGAAACCATGGCCAACCATATGGTTGACTTTTGTTGATGATGGTTGACTATCAATGACCATGGTTGACTATGATCTACAATGGTTGACTTTGGTTGACCATGGTCAACCATGCTTGACTATGGTTGACTTTGGTTGACTTTGGTTGACCATGGTTAACTATGGTTAACTTTGGTGGCCATGGTTGACTATGGTTAGCTTTAGTTGGCCATGGTTGACAACGGTTGACCATTTTTTACTATGGTTGTCTTTGGTTGAATATGGTTGGCTTTCATTGACTATGGTTAACGATGGTGAACTATGGTTGACTAATTCACTATGGTTTCCCATGGTTGACTATGGTTGGCCATGATTTGCCATGGTTGAATTTGGTTGACTTTGGTTAACCATGGTCGACTATGGTTGAACTAGTTTGGCCATAATTGAGTGTTGGTTGACCATGGTTGACTATGGTGGAATATGGTTCGATATGGTTGACTATGGTTGACCATAGTTGACTTTGGTTGTCCATGGTTGACCATGGTTGACTATGGTCGTCTATGGTTAACCATGGTTGATTTTAGTTGGCCATGGTTGAATATGGAATATGGTTTGATATGGTTGGCCATGGTTGAATTCAATCCACAACCATATTTTTAGAAGTGGTTAATTGACTTTGAATCATGGTTTATTTGAGTCCTGACCTTTAAGAAAGGTTGACTTCAATCCATAGTTGACTTTTAAGTAAGGTTGACTTCAATCCATAGTTGACTATGTTTAATTTTGGGTGTGCGACATTAACATGGTTAGGTTGCATTATGACATATCATTAATGGTCTTAATGATATTATTGATGACTTGTTTAACCATGGCCAACCATGGTTGACAATGGTTGACTATGGTCGGCCATGGTTAACTTTGGTTGATTATGGTTGAATATGGTTGACCATGTGTTGGTGTCCATTTTGTCACTATTTTTGAATATCAAATACACTCTGATTGGCATTACTTTCACCATTTTTTGATGCAATAAGTCACTCTCTTTTCCATTCAAACCATCAAATGGAGCAGGTATGCGTTTATTCACACATCACATGAATTTTGGGTAAAAATTGTTATATTATGGTTTATTGATGTTTATTTGGCTTGTTTAGTAACTATATTTCATTTTGCAGGTTCTGGCTCTCAAATGAATCTTCAGTTAGACGCGCATCGAAGTTGTGGATAATCAACTGCATTCAGCCCGTTGTTCAGACCCGCATTCGACCCGCGAAATCGATGGTTGAGGTATGCTCGAGCCGTTAGAGAGTAAACCAGCGAGTGGATTATGTTTGAGACGTGGCCCTAATGGTACGTGAACTGATGTTCTGGAAGATCATTTCTCCTGCGCGCTCAGCTTGACATCACATCCATCTATTTCCACGTCAAGGGAGCATTGACGCGTCAACAACTGCGTGAAGGATCAACGCCGTGGAATTTGGAACAAAGCCCTATGTGTTGTCATGAAATTTATGAGGTCGTTCTTTGGCTACGAGCTGTCATGAAATGATTAAGCAAAGCCGTCCCTTGGCTTATGCGTGTCACGAGCTATTAAACAGAGCCATTTTTGGACATTCAAGATAGTCTGTTATTAAGAATTCGACCACTAAAGAGTCAACTTGCTTTCTTTATTGTAACACTGTATAAATAGACGTCCCTGTAGTAGAGACGAGTTAGTCATTAGTCAGTCAGTCTTTTTATCTTTAGACTTGCCTTTCTTTTCAGCTGCAAATGGATACCAAAGCACTGTAAATCTGTCTTTTTATTAATACAATTATGTCTCAGTTTTATGGAAATTTATCAACATGCGTGGTGATTAACTGATTAAGGCTCAACCTCTGTTTGCTGAGACGGGCCCCTCAACGACCAGTGGTCTTCATCAGTGTATATAAATTGTCTTTGTCTATTGTAGATAAACCATGTCATTGTTTCATTTATGTATCTGTTTTGTATATGATGTTTTTGTTCTGTTATATAAAATGATGCTGTGTTGTTTATGTAAATAATGTTTCTATTTATGTTATGTATATTTTGCTACTGTTTATATCAATGTTCCCATAAGTTAAATGGTGACCGGCCACACTTAGGTTCATTTAAGCTTGCATTGTAGAATAGGCCACGCTCAGGTTCATTGCATTTGCTTAAGTAGTTTAGATTGCATTTAGTTTAGTTGCTTAAATAGTTTTATTTTAAAGGATTTAGTTTTCCTAGTTAACTTAGAGTCTAGTTAGTTTATCCTCTTAGATCTGCTCCTAGACCAAAGTTTTGTAGTTTCTCTCCTGTAGCATAAGATTAGCTTAAGCTACATCTCAATCTCATAGAAATAGTTAGTTTCCTAGATTATGCTTAACCATAGATAGCTTTTTCTTATTCCTAGCTCTTAATTAGCTTATCCATTGCTTTCCCTACACTATAGGATCATATGCATCAGCCAGCTGGTAGATAAGATCATCCCATCTTCTCTTCCCTTTAGTTTAAGCCGTTTTCCTCCATTCGGACTGTCATTCGGATAGTCATCCAGACAGCATTCGGACCTCCATACTTCCTGCATCATTTTGCTTAATTAGAATTCAGTTCTTAGGTCTTCTTCAAATTATAATCTCTTTTACCCTTAATTAGTATTCTTAGGATTCATTAAGGCCTTGTTGTATTTCATATGAAGTTTTAATCAAGTTCTGTCATTATCTTTAGTTGTCATTCTCTCTTTCCTTTAAGCCTTGATTTAGTTGTTTACAAGTTGTCTTTTCTTTATGTGGACTTACCAATGCTTTATGGTTACAGAATTTATTTGTTTCATTTTCAATGCAGTTTATTGTATGTTAATAATATCAATGTTAGGTTAAGTTTAGTAATTTCATTCTCCAAATCATTTCAGTCTTGGATTATTCTTCTCATGCTAATAATGGATTCATGGAATAAGATTTAGTTCATAAGTACAATATCTTTATCAAGTTTTCTACTTGCTTCTGAATTTAATATCTTTATCAAGTTTTCTACTTGCTCCTGAATTTAACATCTTTATCAAGTTTTCTACTTGCTTCTAGACTTCTTCAATTCAAGTCCCTCGTTTATAGATAGGAGATAGGTCATTATGTTCAAAGTTAATTGTAGCTGGGTAATATTTAGTTTGCATTTATTTGTATAAGTTAAATTAGATTTGATTCCATTTTGTTTTATTGTTACATTTGAAAGCCACTTCGATACATTCACCCCTGTTCCCATCACATTTGGTACATTTCCTTAGGACTCCCAAGGAGAATGGAATTAGATGCTTTAGCAGTTTTGAATAGTTGTCGAAGTCATTAATAGCTCATAATTTGCTTTAGCTTAGTTTCCTATTCATATGATTGAGTTGTTCCATAGGTAGGTCTTACTTTCTTCTAATTCTTAGATTAGAATTTGAGAATCGATTAAGTAATTTCCATTCTTACAAAGAGTAGTTTGTTTTTGTCTTCTCTATTGTTTAATCACATAATAGATTAGTATTGTTTGACATTATTTCGATTCGGTAGTTTAGATAGGTTCAGTTAGTTTCTTTGTTGTCTTTCTGAAGTTTGACTCTGTTTTTCATTTTGAAAGATCTTTCGATCTTTTCTTTGTTTAATCTTTTAAGGTCTGACAAGCCAAAATTTAGGTATCATTCTACCTTAGCATATACTTTGCCTCAACTCTAAAATCACCAACCCCAGTTGATAATTAAATATTAGGTGTTTTCTTGAGATAGCTCACACACCCAACACCAAGGTTGGCTATTGTTGGCCATGGTCAACCATAATTAATAGGCAACCATGGTTTATAATAATATTATTATTACTTTTAACAATCGTAGTTGGTTATTATTATTATTAACCAACCATGCTCAACCATAGTCAACCATGGTAAACCATATGGTTGACTTTGGTTAAGGATAACCATGGTCAACAATAGCCAACCATGGTTGACTCTGGTTATCTTTGGTTGAATATGGTTGAATTTGGTTGACTATGATTAACGATGGTTAACTATGGTTGACTAATTCACTATGGTCAACTATGGTTTGCCTTGGTAACTAAGGTTGACCATAGTTGAATTTGGTTGACTTTTGTAAACCATTGTTCACTATGGTTGACCATTATTATTATTATTGTTATTATTACTAACCAACCATGGTCAAATAGAATCAACCAAAGGAAACCATGGCCAACCATATAGTTGACTTTTGTTGATGATGGTTGACTATTATTGACCATGGTTTACTATGTTCTACCATGGTTGGCTATGGTCTACAATGGTTGACTTTGATTGACCATGGTCAACCATGCTTGACTATGGTTGACCATGGTTAACTTTGGTGGCCATGGTTGACTATGGTTAGTGTTAGTTGGCCATGGTTGAATACGGTTGACCATTTTTTACTATGGTTATCTTTGGTTGAATATGGTTGATTTTCATTCACTATCGTAAACTATGGTGGACTAATTCACTATGGTCGACTATGGTTGCCCATTGTTGACCATGGTTGAATTCGATTGACTTTGGTTAACCATGGTTGACTATGGTTGAACTAGTTTGGCCATAATTGACTGTTGGTTAACCATGGTTGACTATAGTGGAATATGGCTGACTATGGTTGACTTTGGTTGATCATAGCTGACTATAGCTGACTTTGGTTGACCATGGTTGACTATGGTTGACCATGGTTGGCTATGGTTGACTTTGGTTGGCCATGGTTAAATATGGAATATGGTTTGATATGGTTGGCCATGGTTGAATTCAATCCACAACCATATTTTTAGAAGTGGTTAATTGACTTTGAATCATGGTTTATTTGAGTCCTAGCCTTTAAGAAAGGTTGACTTCAATCCATAGTTGACTTTTAAGCAAGGTTAACTTCATTCCATAGTTGACTATGTTTAATTTTGGGTGTGTGGCATTAACATGGTTAGGTTGCATTATGACATATTATTAATGGTCTTAATGATAGTATTGATGACTTGTTTAACCATGGCCAAACATGGTTGACTATGGTCGACGATGGTTAACTTTGGTTGACCATGGTTGAATATGGTTACCCATGGTTAGCTATTGTTGGCCATGGTCAACCATAATTAATAGACAACCATGGTTTATAATAATATGATTATTATTTTAACAATCGTAGTTGGTTATTATTATGATTATTGTTAACCAACCATACTCAACCATATGGTTGACTTTGGTTAAGGATAGTTAACTATGGTTGACCATGGTTGAATTGGGTTGACCATAGTTAAATATGGTTGAGTGTAGTTGACCATGGTTGAGTATGCTTGACCATGGATAACTTTGCAGGTTGATCTTGGTTAACCATGGTTGACTTTGGTTAACCATGGTTGAATATGGTTGGCATTGGCTGACCATGGTTGACTATGGTTTACCATAGTTTATTATTATTATTATTATTATTATCAACCAACTATAGTCAACCATAGTCAACCATATGGTTGACTATGGTCTACCATGGTTGACTTTGGTTGGCCATGCTTAACCATGGTTGACTATGGTTGACCATGGTTGTCTATGGTTGACCATGGTTGACTTTGGTTGTCCATGCTTGACCATTGTTGACTATGGTAAGCTTTAGTTGGCCATAGTTGACTATGGTTATTGGCGGTTAATTATGGTTGACTAATTCACTATGGTTAAATATGGTTACCCATTGTTGACTATGGTTGGCCATGGTTGAATTTTTTTAGTTGCTTGACTTTGGTAAACCATTGTTGAATATGGTTGACCTAGTTTGGCCATAATTGATTATTAGTTGACCATGGTTGACTATGGTGGAATATGGTTCAATATGGTTGACTATGGTTGAACATGCTTGTCTTCATTTGCTGACTAAGGTGTGCGTTGTTTAACTATGGTTGACTTTGTTTGATTATAAGTGACCATGCTTGACCATGTTCGACTACAGTTGACTTTGGTTGGTCATAATTGACTTTGGTTGACTATGGTTGACTATGTATTAACTGTGGTTGACAATTGTTGACTTTGTTTACCTATGGTTTAATTTGGCTGATTAATTGACTATGGTTGACTACGATTGCACATGGTTGGCTAAGGGTGACTTTGTTTTGTCCTAATTGACTATTGGTTGACCTTGTTTAACTTTTGTCTATGGTTGAATATGGTTAACTTTGGTTGGATATGGTTGACTATGGCTAACTTTAGTTGGCCATGGTTTCAATTGGTTGACTCTGGTTGTCTTTGGTTGAATATGGTTGACTTTGGTTGACTATGTTTAACAACAGATAACTATGATTGACTAATTCACTATGGTTTCCCATGGCGACTGTGGTTGGCCATGGTTGAATTTGGTTGACTTTTGTAAACCATTATTCACTATGGCTGACCATTATTATTATTCTTATTATTACTATTGTTATTATTATTAATCAACCATGGTTAAACACAGTTAACCAAAGGCAACCATGGCCAACCATATGGTTAACTTTTGTTGATGATGGTTGACTATCAATGACCATGGTTGACTATAGTCTACCATGGTTGGTTATGGTCTACAATGGTTGACTTTGGTTGACCATGGTCAACAATGGTTTATTTTGGTTGACCATGGTTAACTATGGTTAACTTTGGTGGCCATGGTTGACTATGGTTAGCTTTTGTTGGCCATGGTTTACTACGGTTAAACATTTTTTACTATGGTTAAATATGGTTGACTTTCATTGACTATGGTTAACGATGGTTAACTAATTCACTATGGTCGACTATGGTTTCCCATGGTTGACCATGGTAGAATTTGGTTTACTTTGGTTAACCATGGTCGACTATGGTTGACCTAGTTTGGCCATTATTGACTGTTGGTTGACCATGGTTGACTATGGTGGAATATGATTCGATATGGTTGACTATGGTTGACCATGATTGACTTTGGTTGTCCTTGGTTGGCTATGGTTGACTTTGGTTGACCATGGTTGGCTATGGTTGACTTTGGTTGACCATGGTTTACTATGGTTGGCTATGGTTGACCATGGTTGACTTTGGTTGGCCATGATTGAATATGGAATATGGTTTGATATGGTTGGCCATGGTTGAATTCAATCCGCAACCATATTTTTAGAAGTGGTTAATTGATTTTGAATCATGGTATATTTGAGTCCTGACCTTTAAGAAAGGCTCACTTTAATCCATATTTGACTTTTAAGCGAGGTTGACTTCAATCCATAGTTGACTATGTTTAATTTTGGGTGTGCGACATTAACATGGTTAGGTTGCGTTATGACATATTATTAATGGTCTTAATGATATTATTGATGACTTGTTTAACCATGGCCAACCATGGTTGATGATGGTTGACTATGGTCAACCATGGTTAACTTTGGTTAACCATAGTTGAATATGGTTGACCATGGTTGGCTATTGTTGGCCATGGTCAACCATAATTAATAGACAACCATGGTTTATAATAATATTATTATTATTATTAACAATCGTAGTTGGTTATTATTATTATTATTATTAACCAACCATGCTCAACCATATGGTTGACTTTGGTTAAGGATAGTTAATTACGGTTGACCGTGGTTGACTTAGGTTGACCATGGTTGAATATGGTTGAGTTTAGTTTACCATGGTTGAGTATGGTTGACCATGGATAACTTTGCAGGTTGATCTTGGTTAACCATGGTTGACTTTGGTTAACCATGGTTGAATATGGTTAACATTAGCTGACCATGGTTTACCATAATTGATCATTATTATTATTATTATTATTATTATTATTAACCAACCATGGTCAACCATATGGTTGACTTTGGTCTACCATGGTTGACTTTGGTCTACCATGGTTGACTTTGGTTGACCATGGTTGTCTACAATTGACCATGGTTGACTTTGGTTGTCCATGTTTGACCATCGTTTACTATGGTTAGCTTTAGTTGGCCATAGTTGACTATGGTTAATGGCGGTTAACTATGGTTGACTAATTCACTATGGTCAACTATGGTTACGCATGGTTGACTATTGTTGGCCATGGTTGAATTTTTTTATTTGCTTGACTTTGGTAAACCATTGTTGACTATGGTTGACCTAGTTTGGCCATAATTGACTATTAGTTGATCATGGTTGACTATGGTGGAATATGGTTCAATATTGTTGACTATGGTTGACCATGGTTGACTTTGGTTGAACATGCTTATCTTCATTTGCTGACTAAGATGTGCGTTGTTTAACTATGGTTGACTTTGTTTGATTATGGATGACCATGCTTGACCACGTTCGACTACGATTGATTTTGGTTGGCCATAAATAAATTTGGTTGACTATGGTCGACTATTGTTGGCTATGGATTAACTATGGTTGACCGTGGTTGACTATTGTTGACTTTGTTTAACTATGGTTTAATTTGGCTGACTAATTGACTATGGCTGACTATGATTGCACATGGTTGGCTAAGGGTGACTTTGTTTTGTTGTAATTGACTATTGGTTGACCTTGTTTAACTTTTGTTTATGGTTGAATATGGTTAACTTTGGTTGGATGTTGGATATGGTTGACCATGGTTGACTATGGTTAGCTTTAGTTGGCCATGGTTTCAAATGGTTGACTCTGGTTGTCTTTGGTTGAATATGGTTGACTTTGGTTAACGACAGTTAACTATGGTTGACTAATTCACTATGGTTTCCCATGGTTGACCATAGTTGAATTTGGTTGACTTTTGTAAACCATTATTCACTATGGCTAACCATTATTATTATTCTTATTATTACTATTGTTATTATTATTAACCAACCATGGTCAAACACAGTCAACCAAAGGCAACCATGGCCAAACATATGGTTGACTTTTGTTGATGATGGTTGACTATTAATGACCATGGTTGACTATGGTCTACCATGGTTGGTTATGGTCTACAATGGTTGAATTTGGTTGACCATGGTCAACCATGCTTAACTATGGTTGACTTTGGTTGACCATGGTTAACTATGGTTAACTTTGGTGGCCATGGTTAACTATGGTTAGCTTTTGTTGGCTATGGTTGACTTTCATTAACTATGGTTAACGATGGTTAACTGTGGTTGACTAATTCACTATGTTTTTCCATGGTTGACTATGGTTGGCCATGGTTGACCATGGTAGAATTTTGTTGACTTTAGTTAACCATGGTCAACTATGGTTGACCTAGTTTGGCCATAATTGACTGTTGGTTGACTATGGTGGAATATGGTTCGATATGGTTGACTATGGTTGACTTTGGTTATCCATGGTTGGCTATGGTTGACCATGGTTGATTATCGTTGGCTATGGTTGACCATGGTTGACTTTGGTTGGCCATGGTTGAATATGAAATATGGTTCGATATGGTTGGCTATGGTTGAATTCAATCCGCAACCATATTTTTAGAAGTGGTTAATTGACTTTGAATCGTGGTATATTTGAATCCTAACCTTTAAGAAAGGTTAACTTCAATCCATATTTGACTTTTAAGCAAGGTTGACTTCAATCCATAATTGACTATGTTTAATTTTGGGTGTGCGACATTAACATGGTTAGGTTGCATTATGACATATTATTAATGGTCTTAATGATATTATTGATGACTTGTTTAACCATGGCCAACCATGGTTGACGATGGTTGACTATGGTCGGCCATGGTTGACTATGGTCGACCATGGTTAACTTTGGTTGAGCATGGTTGAATATGGTTGACCATGGCTGGCTATTGTTGGCCATGGTCAACCATAATTAATAGACAACCATGGTTTATAATAATATTATTATTAATTTTAACAATCGTAGTTGGTTATTATTATTATTATTATTATTATTATTATTAATCAACCGTGCTTAACCATAGTCAACCATGGTCAACCATATGGTTGAATTTGGTTAAGGATAGTTAACTATGGTTGACCGTGGTTAACTTGGGATGACCATGGTTAAATATGGTTGAGTTTAGTTGACCATGGTTGAGTATGGTTGACCATGGATAACTTTACAGGTTGATCTTGATTAACCATGGTTGACTTTGGTTAACCTTGGTTGAATATGGTTGGAATTGGCTGACCATAGTTGACCATGGTTTAACATAGTTGATCATTATTATTATTATTATTAACCAACCATGGTCAACCACAGTTTACCATAGTCAACCATATGGTTGACTATGGTCTACCATGGTTGACTTTGGTTGGCCATGCTTAACCATGGTTGACATTGGTTGACCATGGTTGTCTACGGTTGACCATGCTTGACTTTGGTTTTCCATGCTTGATCATCATTGACTATGGTTAGCTTTAGTTGGCCATAGTTTACTATGGTTAACGGTGGTTAACTATGGTTGACTAATTCACTATGGTCAACTATGGTTACCCATGGTTGACTATGGTTGGCCATGGTTGAAAATTTTATTTGCTTGACTTTGGTATACCATTGTTGACTATGGTTGACCTAGTTTGGCCATAATTGACTATTAGTTGATCATAGTTGACTATGGTGGAATATGGTTCAATATGGTTGACTTTGGTTGAACATGCTTGTCTTCATTTACTGACTAAGGTGTGCGTTGTTTAACTATAGTTAACTTTGTTTGATTATGGATGACCATGCTTGACCATGTTCGACTATGGTTGACTTTTGTTGGCCATAATTGAATTTGGTTGACTATGGTTGACTATTGTTGACTATGGATTAATTGTGGTTGACCGTGGTTGACAATTGTTGACTTTGTTTAACTATGGTTTAATTTGGCTGACTAATTGACTATGGTTGACTACGATTGCACATGGTTGCCTAAGGGTGACTTTGTTTTGTTGTAATTGACTATTGGTTGATCTTGTTTAACATTTGTTCATGGTTGAATATGGTTAACTTTGGTTGGATATGGTTGACCATGGTTTACTATGGTTAGCTTTAACTGGCCATGGTTTCAAGTGGTTGACTCTGGTTGACTATGGTTAATGACAGTTAACTATGGTTAACTAATTCACTATGGTCAACTATGGTTTCCCATGGTGACTACGGTTGACCATAGTTGAATTTGGTTGACTTTTGTAAACCATTATTCACTATGGTTGACCATTATTATTATTCTTATTACTACTATTGTTATTATTATTAACTAACCATGGTCAAACACAGTCAACCAAAGGCAACCATGGCCAACCATATGGTTGACTTTTGTTGATGATGGTTGACTATCACCATGGTTGACTATGGTCTACCATGGTTGGTTATGGTCTACAATGGTTGAATTTGGTTGACCATGGTTGACTTTGGTTAACTTTGGTGGCCATGGTTGACTATGGTTAGCTTTTGTTGGCCATGGTTGACTATGGATGACCATTTTTTACTATGGTTTTCTTTGTTGAATATGGTTGACTTTCATTGACTATGGTTAACGATGGTTAATTCTGGTTGACTAATTCACTATGGTCAACTATGGTTGCTCATGGTTGGAAATGGTTGACCATGGTAGAATTTGGTTGACTTTGGTTAACCATGGTCGACTATGGTTGACCTAGTCTGGCCATAATTGCTTGTTGGTTAAGCATGGTTGACTATGGTGGAATATGGTTCGATATGGTTGACTATGGTTGAATTTGGTTGTTCATGGTTGGTTATGGTTGACTTTGGTTGATTTTATTTAATTATGGTTTAATTTGGTTGACTAATTGACTATGGTTTACTACGATTACACATGGTTGGCTAAGGGTGACTTTGTTTTGTCGTAATTGACTATTGGTTGACCTTGTTTAACTTTTGTCTATAGTTGAATATGGTTAACTTTGGTTGGGTATGGTTGACCATGGTTGACTATGGTTAGCTTTAGTTGGCCATGGTTTCAAATGGTTGACTTTGGTTGTCTTTGGTTGATTATGGTTAACGAGAGTTAACTATGGCTAACTAATTCATTATGGTCAACTATGGTTTCCCATGGTGACTATGGTTGTCCACGGTTGACCATAGTTGAATTTGGTTGACTTTTGTAAACCATTATTCTCTATGGTTGACCATCATTATTATTCTTATTATTACTATTGTTATTATTATTAACTAACCATGGTCAAACACAGTCAACCAAAGGCAACTATGGCCAAACATATGGTTGACTTTTGTTGATGATGGTTGACTATCAATGACCATGGTTGACTATGGTCTACCATGGTTGGTTATGGTCTACAATGGTTGACTTTGGTTAACCACGGACAACCATGTTTGATTATGGTTGACTTTGGTTGACCATGGTTAACTATGATTAACTTTGGTGGCCATGGTTGACTATGGTTAGCTTTTGTTGGCTATGGTTGACTACGGTTGACCATTTTTTATTATGGTTGTCTTTGGTTGAATATGGTTGACTTTCATTGACTATGGTTAACGATGGTTAACTATGGTTGACTAATTCACTATGGTCAACTATGGTTTCACATGGTTGACTATGGTTGCCCATGGTTGACCATGGTAGAATTTGGTTGACTTTGGTTAACCATGGTCGACTATGGTTGACCTAGTTTCGCCATAATTGACTGTTGGTTGACCATGGTTGACTATGGTGGAATATGGTTCAATATGGTTGACTATGGTTGTCCATGGTTGGCTATGGTTGACTTTGGTTGACCATGGTTTACTATGGTTGACCATGGTTGACATTGGTTGGCCATGGTTGAATATGGAATATGGTTCGATATGGTTGGACATGGTTGAATTCAATCTGCAACCATAGCTTTAGAAGTGGTTAATTAACTTTGAATCATGGTATATTTGAGTCTTGACCTTTAAGAAAGGTTGACTTCAATCCATATTTGACTTTTAAGCAAGGTTGACTTCAATATGTAGTTGACTATGTTTAATTTTAGGTGTGCAACATTAACATGGTTAGGTTGCATTATGACATATTATTAATGGTCTTAATGATATTATTGATGACTTGTTTAACCATGGTTAACGATGGTTGACTATGGTCGGCCATGGTTAACTTTGGTTGACCATGGTTGAATATGGTTAACCATGGTTGGCTATTGTTGGCCATGGTCAACCATAATTAATAGATGACCATGGTTTATAATAATATTATTATTATTTTTAACAATCGTAGTTGGTTATTATTATTATTAGTATTATTATTAACCAACCATGCTCAACCATAGTCAACCATGGTCAACCATATGGTTGATTTTGGTTAAGGATAGTTAACTATGGTTGATGGTGGTTGACTTGGGTTGACCATGGTTAAATATAGTTGAGTTTAGTTGACCATGGTTGAGTATGGTTAACCATGGATAACTTTGCAGGTTGACCTTGGTTAACTATGGTTGAATATGGTTGGCATTGATTGACCATGGTTTACCATAGTTGATCATCATCATTATTATTATTATTAATCAACCATGGTCAACCACCGTCAACCATATGATTGACTATATTTTACCATGGCTGACTATGGTCTACCATGGTTGACTTTGGTTGGCCATGCTTAACCATGGTTGACTATGGTTGACCATGGTTGACTATGGTTGACTTCGTTGTCCATGCTTGACCATCATTGACTATAGTTAGCTTTAGTTTTCCATTGTTGACTATGGTTGACTATTTCACTATGGTTGACTATGGTTTCCCATGTTTGACTCTGGTTGGCCATGGTTGAATTTTTTGATTTGATTGACTTTGGTAAACCATTGTTGACTATGGTTGACCTAGTTTGGCCATAATTGACTATTAGTTGACCATGGTTGACTATGTCTAAATATGGTTGACTATGGTTGACCATGGTTGACTTTTGTTGAACATGCTTGTCTTCATTTACTGACTAAGGTCTACGTTGTTTAACGATGGTTGACTTTGTTTGATTATGGATGACCATGCTTGACGAAGTTCAACTACTATTGACTTTGGTTGGCCACAATTTCCTTTGGTTGACTATGCTTGACTATTGTTGACTATGGATTAATTGTGGTTGACCGTGGTTGACTATTGTTGACTTTGTTTAACTATGGTTTAATTTGGCTGACTAATTGACTATGGTTGACTACGATTGCACATGGTTGGCTGAGGGTGACTTTGTTTTGTCGTAATTGACTATGGTTGACTATGTTTGGCCATGGTTGACCATGGTTAAATTTGGTTAACTTTGGTTAACCATGGTTGACTATGGATGACCTAGTTTGGACATAACTGACTGTTGGTTGACCATGGTTGACTATGGTGGAATATGGTTTGATATGGTTGACTATGGTCGACCATGGTTGACTTTGGTTAACCATGGTTGGCTATGGTTGACTTTGGTTGACCATGGTTGGATATGGTTGACCATGGTTGGCTATGGTTGACCATGGTTGACTTTGGTTGGCCATGGTTGAATATGGAATATGGTTCGATATGGTTGGCCATGGTTGAATTCAATTTGCAACCATATTTTTAGAAGTGGTTAATTGACTTTGAATCATGGTTTATCTGAGTCGTGACCTTTAGGAATTGTTGACTTCAATCCATAGTTAACTTTTAAGCAAGGTTGACTTCAATCCATAGTTGACTATGTTTAATTTTGGGTGTGCGACATTAACATGGTAAGGTTGCATTATGACATATTATTAATGGTCTTAACGATATTATTGATGTCGTTATTGTTATCAATAATATTAATATTAATGTTAATTAGGGATCAATAATGTAAAAATCAAGTTTCAATATTATGACAATTGTGAAAATGAAGAATAATATATTTATAAAATTATGTTAGGGTTTAGGTTGATATTAATGTTTCATAATACTAATGTTAATATTGATATTAATGTTTCTTAATATTAATATTAATGTTATCCATTTATTAATTGTATTGTTATTGTTATTGTTAATGTTATTAATTACAATATTAATATTTACAATCTATTAATATTGTTAATCTTTTTTTTTTCAACGGAAAAATCACCTCCATGTTATTCCGATGGAATCAAGGAAAGCTTGAAACACAATCATTACAATATGGCTCAATAAGAGCATCATTTCACTTACAAAATAATATTGTTAATCTTACTACATTAATAATGTTAATGTTATATTAATATTTCTTAACAAATAATAAAATAAAATCTATGTTTCATTATGGATGAACCACATTTAAATGTGTTTGGTATACGTCAATCTGCATATATCAACCATGGCCACACATTTAAAAGTGGTTGATATACGCAGAGATCGACGTATACCAACCACATTTAAAAATGTGGTTGTTTCTAGTTAGTATGGTTAATATTCATACTCATATTAATAGTATTATGATGTTAATAATAATGTCAATATGATTACATCCGTGAGATGTAGAACAGTTGGTGGCGAGTGATGGTTAAGACACCCTAAGCGGAAAGGTCGTCGGTTCGAAACCCCGCGGATACTAAAATCCAACCATGCTAAGGGTTGATGCGATCCAAGATGGGTGCAATCCCCGGGTGATTTTGACAGCTTAGATACCCTTGGTTCGTGGTCTCTCAGCCAATGGCAAACCCTGCTAATCAAGGGATACTACCACTTACCAACAAAAAAAAATATATCAATATAATTATTTTTATTAACAGTTAATATCATTGTTTTTAATATGATCAATATTATTATTATTATTATTATGATTATTATTACATAATATTTTGATTAACTAAAATGTATTGAACTGTATTATAATATTACATTAATATAATCATCATAATTTAAAACTATTTGTATAATTAAATGCTTTAATATTTGCATTATTAACATTCATATCATATAAAAAAATTACACAACTCTGACAAATTCAAATGTAATAACATATGGGATCTTATTTGGATTAAGTCTTAATTTTTAGTTTTAAAAAAATATCTATTTTTTTTAATTATCTTTCCTTTAAACAAATTTATTACATTTTTTTACAAACTTAAATTAAGAAAATAAAATTTCAATTTATAAAAAAAAACAAAACATCAATGTTTTAATATATTTTTTTTAAATAATTTATCATTTCTTTCAATATAATTATTTAAAATTTATACTTATCCACCAATAATAACTTTATATATTATTAAAATTATTTTTTTATAAAAATAAATGACATCAATGTTTTACTAAATAATTTATCATTTCTTTAATATAATTATTTAAAATCTCCACGTATCCATCAATAATAACTTTACATATTATTAATAATATCATTTATATGACTTAATGTAATATTCATTAACTTAAAGAAAATGCAAGTTCATTTCATGTAATAATTATATTTTTTTAGAAAATAATTTTTAAAATATTATTAATAATATTTTTGCTTTATAAATGTTAAAAAAATTAATAATAATATTAAGTATTTGATTTAATGTATATTATTAATATAGCTTATTTGATTTAGTTTATAAACCTTGCCCTATTTTATTTAATGTATATTATTAATATGGCTTTATTTGATTTGATTTATATTAATTAAACTTGTTGGAAGTAGTTATTGTTGGTTAAAATTAATGTTACTTAATTAACCTCAATTTAATTATCAACCGGGCAATCGTAAACTTTGAGCTGCTACACTATATGTGCAGGCAAGATAGTTTTAAAATAACCCTAATCTTTCAGAGAAATTCCACCTACAACAATCTCTCAGAAGAACAATCTGTGAATAAATTAAACAAACCCTACAGCAATCCCTTAAACACTCCACAATCCACACTCAGCTACAGGGCTGATAATCTTTTCTACAAATGAAAGAGCTTAATAAGTTTCACAATAACTATAATCTATTGATCTGAAAACTCCACTATAATCCTATGAGATCTAATACTTCACTCCACACTAATACTTCTAAAATTATTGCCAGAGTAACACCTGTAATCTCTTAACTTTAAATGGTCAACACACAGCCTATTATAACGAAGCTTGGCTGGTTATTGTTATTTAAATATACTATGTTTTATTTATGCACATTAATACACACAGGAAAAATGCCAAGGTTATCCAAACAATGCTCATTAATCAATAATAGGACTGTATGAAAAATATTCAATAGTTCTGGTTTGCATGTGCACACTGTGAAGCTGGTGTTAATTCAGGGAAGCAACATTTACAAACCCTATTTCATCAATGTCAAACAGCCCAATTCTTCCTATTTAATTACTTATTTAAAGGATTATTAACAAAGCCCTATCTGCTCTCTAGATTCCAATCTTCAAACCCTCTCTGCAAAATATTACAAGTGTTGTTCCATTTCAACAAGATATCCTACAGCTCTTCAAACTTGAAAGTGAAAAGGATGAACTATTCATCAATCACGTTGCAGCAAAAAGGATCTTCAACAGCTAAAGTCGATTTTATTAACCAAATTGCCAATACTACACTCCATACTGAAAATCGAAGAAAATAATTAAACCCACTCCATTCCTTAATCTATTTTACAGTCCTGTGAATAAGGAGAGTTTAACCCAATCCCGTAGCTTCTATCGCTATCTCTCTATATGCTGGCAATAAAAGGAAGAGTCTATCGCTATCTTGCTATAAGAAGAGTGAACAAGAAGAGTCTATCGTTGTCTTGCTATAGGCTGGCAGTAAAAAAAAACAATGTAAAAACTCAGTCTACCTGTAACCTTTCATAAAGCAAAGCTTGGATCAAACCACCACACAATTTATAAAGACAATAACCCTAAATAATAGTCATGCCCATTAACACACAATCCACGCTGAAACCAGAAAGGGGTATCAAATAAAAACTGTTCCTGAATCTATTCAACAGAATAAACCAATTGCAATTGACTAAGAATCTGCAGACATGCATATGAGGAAAATTATTAGCACTCTATAGAACAATATCGGAGGAAAAGAAACATTATCTTGCTATTACAAAACACACAATGCAAAATGCCAAGGTTGGTGCTGAAGGGGGCCCTCCCTCAACACCTTCCAGCTCTAAATTGAAACCGTAAAGAGAACAAACGCTGGTTGTATTAATAAAATGGAGTATTACAATCTTCTCTCTGCCTTCTCTTAGGGTTTCAAGAAGCCCTTTTATACTAAAGATACAGACTAGAATTAATCGTGAGACAGAGATTGATCCTCAAACAACTTCTACAGTTAACTCGGCACACCTGAGCCAAATATGGGAGCTTGAATCCCTTCAAATATATACAATACTAAAACAAGAAAGCAACAGCTTCTTAATCAATGACCATCCCCAAAACAGCACCTGGAAAGTCTGCGTAGGCATTTTGGAAGGCGATGAAAGCTCAGGGTACGCCCAAAGTGTGGATCTAAGCCCCCAAATCTGCTGGTGCAGCCATCGTGAACCTGTTCTAGAGCGCCGAAAACCCTGCACAAAGAAATAACGAGCCATCAGGTTACCGGATATATATATGTGGAGATTTAAAAACCAATTTATGCATAAAACGATATAAAGCAAGAAATAAACAACCAAAAGTCACTTACCAAACCTTTGTCCACGTTGGTCTTCATAAAAACATATCCATACGCAAATAAACATTAATACAACTAACTTATCATATGGTTTTATAAGTGTTATGCTACAAAGTGATGTGTTGGATAGCTAATAATAGGAGACCAACATCTCCCCCAACCCAAAGATCTTGCATGTCCCTATGCAAGAAAACCTCATACAACATGAATTGAAACTCGAAGTAAAGTCTGATAGAATTAAAGTCTGATTTTGCAGACTTTACTCATCATTCCTGCATTTAGCAAGTCAGATATGCTGATGAACATCGGTGGTGATCAACAATCAAGTGTTCCAGGAGCAAAACTTGCTAGCAGAAGGACTTAATCCAAAACAAATCATGAGAAAATACATAAAGCGGATGGCACAAAGCTGAGAAACTCAGCATCTAAAATAGAAGAAAGTAGCCCTCATTAATGGCTTTGCCATCCAAAAACTCAAAGAAGTAACCATGGCCCAAATCCAAATTCAGGGCCTTCTTGGAAAGTCCAGCTACTAGAGAATTATGCTCCCGAAAAACGTGGTTGAAAATCACCTAAGGAGCCATGTGGATCAAATATCTTATATCTTTGCACCAAGGCATCAGAAAATAACAGCAAATGCCAACAGTCGATTGAGTCATGAAATAACTATCAAGGAGTCTCCATAAATTAGCTGAATTGGAACAGCTAACCTCATCACACCTAAAAACCCCAATTGCAATAAAACAAGGTTATGATTTTTATTACAGGCTGCCAATCAATAATAAAGGATGAAATATTGTCCAGATTAACAACATAAAAGAAAAACTGTGATATATCAATTAAATGAATGCCAAAATTATCATGATAGTTCATAGCTCATCAATTTTTTTATAGTAATGGCAAAAACATTTAATTATAACCATAAACCTCAATATATAGCAATTAAGACTTGCCCAATCATGCCATGTGCATTACCTTCATCAGCATTTCTTACCTTTGCCATGTCAATTTGCAAAAATTTCTATTCCGGTACTTCATCCAGCACTTAATCCAGTACTTCAGCCAATGTAAAATACAACAGTGCTTTCATATTGATAAAAATAAACAGAAATTACCAGCATAGTAGTAATTGCCGGCATTTTGAGCAGCAGCTGTTCTATTCAAGCAAATGCACTCACACAGTGATGTTAAACCATTAACTTTCAAAATATGCAACACTCAATGAGTTAATAAACAAATAAACTAGATTGAAATTCGTTTACCAAAACAGTTCATAGCATAACTACTTCATTTCCAACTTACTGCTACTCCTAATCACACAAGAACCAAACTATGTCATGAAATCAATTTCTATTAAAAATACAAAACAAACCAATCGAAATGCAAACTTCAATCAGTCACCCTTACTCCTATGTGACTATAATGCTCAAACAATCATAAATGCAAACTTTATTCTTGCCATTCATACAGAACTATTTCCACCAAGACATAGGCCACAGGACAAAAGGAATGCTAACAGAAGCTAATGGAATAGTAGTCCTCTTTGACCCAGCTTCACACAGGATAGTTTGAGTAGTGCCAAAAACTGTACTGAAATCCTCAGCTATGTTCAGAACTTAGAAAAGATCAGGCATAAACTTTTTTTTTTTTTTTACAAGAATCAGGTAACCCAAAATGCAGAACAGCTAGAGATGATTATCAATTGGCTATCAATTAACTTTTTCAAGTAGTTTATTAAATTTTACTTAACCACCCTTATGACCTCTCTTTTACCTTTACATAGGTACATCGTTCATATAGACAAGTATAGATGAGGCTGTTAAAAGAAGATATTAGAGTCAGAACCCACTGCCAGCAAGCCCGTTCAGTACTCCGGTGGGGTAACTGTAACATCTTAAGAAGCTTCTTCCCCAGGCAAATGCCCCATTGCCAACAGGCCTGTTCAGCACCCTGATGGGTTTGCCTGTTCATACCACAGGTCGGTACCCGCTGCCAGCGGACCTGTTCAGTATCTCGGCGGGTTAACCTCTTACACCCTTTTTCTATTAGAGGCTCTTGTCCCAATTTCACCTTAAAGATAAAATTTATGATTTACTCAAGCATAGATGAGTGGGGGAGCTGCTCTGAAAACCATCTAGGAGTGGGATGGTACCAGAATTGGAAGAGTATTCTTTGTATATGCCTGTAAAGATTTGCCCATATGAACAACTAACCTTCGCAACTGTAGAAAGTGAAAGTCATAAAGTGGCTAAAGACAATGTATATATATGTGTGTTTAGTATTATAACAGCCAAGAGATAATAACCCCCAAACTGCCCGGTCCTGGATACCTTTTTTTAACATGATGCCTGTCTTAAAAATAATTTCATGCCCATAGCTATTACTAACAACAATTCCCTCTCTCTATCTAGTGTGAAACCAGGTCAAATGGTCCTAGCAACCCATAAGTTCATAAGCAGAAAATATTTGGGAAGCTTAAAGCATTAATGTAGGCAATGCCTGGTGGGAAAATACTCATATGAATGGCCAGAACAGTTCTGAAAAATCTGACAGCACACATACATTGACCTAATACAGACATTCTAATTACCAGTACAGCCCAGAAATTTTCCAAATTAACACAGTCTTTTGCAAAAACAATCAATGGTTGAAAAATAAGAAGAATAACAAAAGACTTCCCTGTTGTTTTTCTAAAACATCCTGAACCTAAAAAAATATCTGCATTCTCCTAAAAGAACCTTACTAAAACAAATTCCTGTACATATATACAAAAATAGTTTCATTGAACGTTACTGTGAAGAAGTGGGAGATGAAGTCATTCCTCCACCTACCAGCTCTAGCTCAGATTGTTGACTCATGGTATGGATGAACTCTTGCTTAGAAATGGGTTTGTGATATACCTTTAACCGATGCCCATTCACCACAAAAGCAGTCTGTTCATCATCAATTGTCTTTATTTTGACAGAACCATTATAAAAAACAGTCACAATTTCATATGGCCCCATCCATCTAGTGGTAAGCTTACCTTTGAAATGTTTGAACCTTGAGTCAAACAACAGAGCCCAATCACCTTCTTCAAAAGTCTTCTTCTTCAAAAATTTATCATGCCACTTAGTCCGTTGATTCTGTATCAACACAGTTCATTGGACAACATCTTGTCTGATTTCATCAAGCTCATTTAATTGCATCAGCCTCTGCTCCTGGGCTTCATCTAAATTCAGGCTCAATTGTGCAGCAGTACAAAAAAATTTCACCTGAAATTCTATAGGAAGCAGAACCTGTTTCCCATAAACAAGCTGATATGGGGTATACCCTATGGTATTTCTCCACGTAGTTCTGTAAGCCCACAATGCCTTGGGTAGCCTGTCTGCCCAATCCTTGTGATGTAACTGCACAGTCTTAGTTAAAATGGATTCTAACACTTTATTGGTTGATTCCACCTGACCATTTGCTTGGGGGTGGTAAGGAGAAGATTTATAGTGCTTAATTCCATATTGTTCTGTAAGTGCTTTCATTGGTTTAGAGACAAACTGTGCTCCATTGTCAATCACAATTTCACGAGGAATTCCAAAGCGAGTAAAAATCTCTTCGTAAATAAATTCTATGACTGATTTCTCAGTGGCCCTCAATAGAGCTTTTGCCTCAACCCACTTAGTCACATAGTCAGTGCAAACTAAAATATATCTCTTTTTCCTTGACATTGGTGAGATTGGCCCAACAAAATCCAATCCCCATTTTTCAAAGGGTTCAATTTGTACCTGGGCTTGTAAAGGCATTTGATCAGCAGCAGTGGGTCTCCCCATTCTTTGACAGCTGTCACAGCCCTATACATACTTTTCAGCATCTTTAAAAAGGGTAGGCCAGTAATACCCTTGATGTAACACCTTATATGCTGTCCGCTTGTCTGAGAAATGGCCTCCACAAGGTCCATCATGACAGGCTTGAAGGATGTCACCCATCTCATCCTCCCTCACACACCTCCTGATAATCAAATCTAGACCGGTTCGAAAGAGGTCATTACCTACCCATGAATAATTAGCACTTTGCTGTATGATTCTTCGTTTTTCGTAGGATGACAAATGAGCAGGTAGTTTCCCTGTAACCAAATAATTGGCTATATCTACAAACCAGGGTGTTTTAATAGAAACAACAAATAAATGTTCATCAGGGAATGTATCATCTACAGGAACATTATCATCAGCATGAGTCAATCTGGAGAGGAAATCTGCAACCAGATTTTCCTTCCCTGGTTTGTCAACTATGGTAATGTTAAATTCCTGTAGCAAAAGTAACCATCTAGTAATTCTGCCACTAGTAATCGGTTTATTCATTAAAAATTTAATAGCAGAATGATCGGTATGAACAAATACCTCATAACCCGTAATATAATGCCGGAATTTATTGATGGCATGAACCACTGCTAGAAACTCTTTTTCGGTTACTGTATAGTTCAGTTCTGCAGGTGTTAAATTTTTACTGATGAAATAAATAGCATAGGAGGACTGATTTTCTTTCTGTCCGAGCACTCCCCCCAAGGCAGTGTCTGAAGCATCAGTATATGGAAGGGCAAAGACCAATTTGGCCCCTGCAGAACTGGTGTTGAAGACAATTCTGACTTTAATGTGTCAAAGGCTGTCTGACAGTGTTGATCCCAATCAAAACCACTGTCTTTGGCCAACAATTTGAACAGTGGGGCTTCTATCTTTGTAAAATTAGCAATAAACCTACGATAGTACCCTGCGTGTCCCAGAAAACTTCTGACTTCTTTTTGTGTAGTTGGTGAAGATAGACTAGTAATGATTTCAATTTTTGCTGGGTCAACCTTAATACCTTCTGATGAAACGTGGTGCCCTAAAACAATACCCTCAATTAACATCATCTTACACTTTTCATGGCTTAAAGCAAGATTTGTTTCTTGGCACCTAATTAAAACTTTCTCCAGATTATCCAAGGCTTCTTTAAAATCATTACCGTAGACTGTAAAATCATCCATATACATTTCCACACAGTCATGGACTAAATCATCCAAAATACCTAACACTGCCCTCTGGAAAGTGGCAGGAGCGTTACACAGTCCAAATGGTAGCACCTTGTAAGCATAAGTTCCCCATGGGCAAGTAAAAGTGGTTTTTTCTTGATCCTCTGGGGCTATTCTTATCTAGTTATATCCACTGTATCCATCCAGAAAAGAAAAGTAATTCTTTCCTGACAATGTATCCAAAACCTGGTCTATGAAAGGAAGAGGGAAGTAGTCTTTGAGAGTTGCTTTATTTAACTCACGAAAATCAACACATATTCTCCACTTACCTCCCTTCTTCGGAACAATCACCAACGGAGATACCCATTTGCTGTCGGAAATGGGATAGATGAAATCTGCATCCAACAATTTTTGTAATTCATCTTTCACAATGTCTTTAAGCGCAGGATTCATTCTTCTCTGTGGCTGCCTTACTGGACTAATATTTTCCTGCGTATAGATGTGATGAATGCATGTGTCAGGGTGAATGCCTTTCATGTCTGTATAAACCCAAGCAAATGCCCCAGACTGTGCCTTAAGTAAATTAACTACCTGAATTTGCTGGCTTTGAGACAGATTTGCATTAATAGACAAAGATCTTCCTGGACTAATCTCCATTGGTATAGTTGCAGCTCCAACCTTCTCATCTATGAATAAAACTACTGATGATGAGGTGGCTGAAGGGTAATAGTGTTCCTGAAAATCTTCTGTGAAAACATTGTCTAAGTCAGAGAAGGACTGAGGGAATTCAACACTAGTGGTGGCTGAAATAAATTGATCTAGGATATCATCCTCAGTCTGGTGTTCCAGCCCCCTAGTTTGACTGATGGACAGTAAGGGTTGTCCCACATCCTCATCCCCGTAAGGACTCTCTAACCATAACATGTTTTCCGATACAGGCTGTGCTGGAGGATAAATAATTAGGTTTTGTAGAGAAGTGCCATTTGATATAGTTAAAATACCTTCTCTGCATCCTATAAAGGCATTGGCAGTGGCTAACCAGGGCCTGCCTAATATAACAGGATGTTCCCCCATTGGGTGTTTGGTTTGGAGTACCAGAAAATCCACTGGATACTCCCAAGAAGCTACTGTGACAGTAATGTCATCTAAGGCCCCCACAGGTTTGACTGTGCTCCTATCAGCCAACTCCAAAATAGTAGGAGTAGATCTGAGGAGATTATGCAACTGAAGTCTCTGCATGGTGGTCATAGACATGACATTAATGGCAGCCCCCAGGTCAACTAGAGTGTTTCCTATTGGAATCTCATTGATGTAAATGGTCACCACTGGGTTCCCAGGATTTGCAAATTTTGGTGGTAAGGGACAGTCTGAAATATAACTGGACAGCTGGCCTAAAACATTTATTTTGGGTGGGTCTTTCTGTTTTAGACCAGGCTTCTTTAAGCACAGTTCTCTTACCAGTTTTGCATAAATAGGGACATCTCTAATAGCCTGAAGTAATGGAATCTTGATACAAGCATTTCTCAACTCATTTTCCAAATCAAACTGTGGACGTACCGCAGATTTCTCCATTAATAACCTCTCTGGGTAACGGGGGTTGTTATTTACTTGTGGGTGAGAAGGTGATTGGAAATGAGTTCCTAGTGCTTGAGTGTTTTCTGAGGCAAACTGCACTTCTTCTTCCTCTGTAATCTCTTTTTCATCATTTTCTTCTCCAGTCTCTTCATGAATAATCACTGCTGGAGGGGTTTTATTTAATGTTTTCCCAGACCTTAATTGTATTTCCTGTAAAGGAGCTGAATGAATTACATAAGTTGGAGCCATTTGAATTTCATCATTATGAAGAGGCTGGGGAGGTCTGTTATTAGGGTTTGGGATAGGTTGGGCTGGAAACAACGTGGGTCGAGGTGGATTTGGATTTTGATATTGTTGTGGAACTGGGGGTATAGGAGGAAGTGCAGGTGGTGTAAAGCCTGGTAATAGCTGCTGCATATTTGGTGGCATTGGACAATAACTAGGAGGGGTTGTTGATTGTGTTCCTCCATAGGGTTGTCCTTGAGGTCCCCCATATGACTGTCCCCGCCAGCCTTGCTGCCATGGTTGAGTCTGGGTAGGTTGAGAGGGCCAATTCTGCCACATTTGTAGACTCCATGGCTGTTGAGATTGCTGCATGGGATAATAATATGCAGGGTTCGAAAAAATAGGCTCTGGGTACATGTTTTGAGGTCTAGGCTGCCAAGGCCTTCTTGGTGCATCGGTAGGTTCAGCATTAAGCTTGTAAAAAGCTTGCAGTTCTGGTAAAGAAGGGCAATTGTCAGTTGGGTGTTGAGTAGAGCAAAGAGCACAGACTGAAATGGTATTTAGAGGGCACTCTTTCAAAGGGTGTCTTTTTCTGCATTTGGGGCAGAATATGTGTAATGCTGCTATGTCCTCCTCCTCTTGCCGTTTCTTTGTTTTCAATGCATCAAATTGGGAGCTTAAGGTGCCTAAAATGTCAGTTTTGAAATTTTCTAACAGGTTCCCCAATTCAACTCTTGTGACCCCACTAGTTCCTGTTGTTCTAGAAATACGGGAAGGACCTTCCCTTGTGCTTTTTCCTGCCTTGGCTCTACTCCTCGAATATTTTCTGCATAGTTCAGTAATCTCCTCAAAGGATTTATGAGATACATCACCTGAGGCCATCAAGTTGAGGATTTCCACATATTCATCCAGAATCCCTTTTAGAAAAAGAGTTCTGACTGCATCCTCCTGTAAGGTATTATACTTAGACTTCTGTAATACAAAGCAGAATCGTTCTAGGAAGTCCTCAAGACTCTCTTCTTCATGCTGTTGCATTTTAAATATATCATTTTGGGAGTCTCTAGGCCCACAGTAGTCTCGGTATTTTCTAAGGAAAGCACTCTTCATTTGTTCCCAAGTTCGGATGGTGGATTCCCCCAGGCTCATAAACCATCTAAGTGCAGAATCCTTAAGGGTGGCTGGAAATAGTTTTAACTTTTGAGCATCCTGTAGATAATTATAACTCCTACATAGGATGTCAAACTCAAATAGAAAGGTATCCGGATCTTCAGTACTTTTCCCATAAAAGGTAGGTAATGAAGATGCTGGGATATTTTTCATACTGACATCCCGTGTAAGATCCAGAATGGGGAAGCCAAAAGTTGTTTCAGTTCGTCCCTCATGTTCTCCCTCTCCTTCCATCTGGTGTCCAGTTTCCTGATCACTCATGACAAGAGGGTTCCTAAACCAGTTGACACCTAACCTGTCTCTTCTTGGGGATAGAATAAAATCCCAATGGTCTGGCCTAGGCCAAGTTTGAAAATTGAAAGGTAAATCTGTAGTAGATTCTACTTGAGAAACCACCGGATTCTGGTTATGTCCAAGAAGGAAGTTCACTTTTTCTATGTTCACTGTGTCAACCAAATTGGGATCTTCCTTTGGAGGTGAAGCTTGTTGGATCTGTGGGATCTCTTCTGAATGTAACTGTTCACTGAGTATAACCTCAGTTCCTGTTATTTTGGTCCCAAATTCTACTGAATTTTGAATGTTGTTGTTTTCAGTTTCGTTGCCGGTATCCCTATCCCTAGGGTTAGTAAAAGGGGGGGTTTTGTTGTTTCCAAAAAGATCGGAATGAACCTTAATGAATCTTCCCTTACTATCTCTAGGTCTCATCAAGACAATCTCTGAAAATAACAAGACTTTTAATCAAAATAAATTGAAACACCTGTGCCACAGTTGGGTTTGAAGGAACCTGTTATGAAATGCGCAAGTTTGCCTTACCAATCCTCCTCCTCCAATCTGCCACAACTAGTCACACCTAAAAACTGTTGTAAAATTAGATTTCTGGAATTAAACACACCTCACTTACAAAAGGATAACCACACTTGTATGAGAATAAACTAAAAAATAAACACTTTTTACAGGAAAGATAAACACACTTCTTGTAGTAAAATAATTCAAACTTGCGAAGAAAAACAACCACACTTACCAGAAGGACACAACAAAAATTTGGGGCAACCCACTAAAGTGGCTGCGGCAGGCTGTTACACCATGGGAATCCCATAATGAATTCGTCTTTGCGTCTTAATGTTTCCCATCCACCTTGTTGTGTACTATAAAAAGATCCTATCTACCTGAACTTCTCATTCAACCAATTCATAAAAATGAGCAAAATACTAGCTTACCTTGGAGCAACTCCCCGGCAACGGCGCCAAAATGTTGGTTAAAATTAATGTTACTTAATTAACCTCAATTTAATTATCAATCGGGCAATCGTAAACTTTGAGCTGCTACACTATATGTGCAGGCAAGATAGTTTTAAAATAACCCTAATCTTTCAGAGAAATTCCACCTACAGCAATCTCTCAGAAGAACAATCTGTGGATAAATTAAACAAACCCTACAGCAATCCCTTAAACACTCCACAATCCACACTCAGCTACAGGGATGATAATATTTTCTACAAATGAAAGAGCTTAATAAGTTTCACAATAACTATAATCTATTGATCTGAAAACTCCACTATAATCCTATGAGATCTAATACTTCACTCCACACTAATACTTCTAAAATTATTGCCAGAGTAACACCTGTAATCTCTTAACTTTAAATGGTCAACACACAGCCTATTATAACGAAGCTTGGCTGGTTATTGTTATTTAAATATACTCTGTTTTATTTATGCACATTAATACACACAGGAAAATTGCCAAGGTTATCCAAACAATGCTCATTAATCAATAATAGGACTGTATGAAAAATATTCAATAGTTCTGGTTTGCATGTGCACACTGTGAAGCTGGTGTTAATTCAGGGAAGCAACATTTACAAACCCTATTTCATCAATGTCAAACAGCCCAATTCTTCCTATTTAATTACTTATTTAAAGGATTATTAACAAAGCCCTATCTGCTCTCTAGATTCCAATCTTCAAACCCTCTCTGCAAAATATTACAAGTGTTGTTCCATTTCAACAAGATATCCTACAGCTCTTCAAACTTGAAAGTGAAAAGGATGAACTATTCATCAATCACGCTGCAGTAAAAAGGATCTTCAACAGCTGAAGTTGATTTTATTAACCAAATTGCCAATACTACACTCCATACTGAAAATCGAAGAAAATAATTAAACCCACTCCATTCCTTAATCTATTTTACAGTCCTGTGAATAAGGAGAGTTTAACCCAATCCCGTAGCTTCTATCGCTATCTCTCTATATGCTGGCAATAAAAGGAAGAGTCTATCACTATCTTGCTATAAGAAGAGTGAACAAGAAGAGTCTATCGTTGTCTTGCTATAGGCTGGCAGTAAAAAAAAACAATGTAAAAACTCAGTCTACCTGTAACCTTTCATAAAGCAAAGCTTGGATCAAACCACCACACAATTTATAAAGACAATAACCCTAAATAATAGTCATGCCCATTAACACACAGTCCACGCTGAAACCAGAAAGGGGTATCAAATAAAAACTGTTCCTGAATCTATTCAACAGAATAAACCAATTGCAATTGACTAAGAATCTGCAGACATGCATATGAGGAAAATTATCAGCACTCTATAGAACAATATCGGAGGAAAAGAAACATTATCTTGCTATTACAAAACACACAATGCAAAATGCCAAGGTTGGTGCTGAAGGGGGCCCTCCCTCAACGCCTTCCAGCTCTAAATTGAAACCGTAAAGAGAACAAACGCTGGTTGTATTAATAAAATGGAGTATTACAATCTTCTCTCTGCCTTCTCTTAGGGTTTCAAGAAGCCCTTTTATACTAAAGATACAGACTAGAATTAATCGTGAGACAGAGATTGATCCTCAAACAACTTCTACAGTTAACTCGGCACACCTGAGCCAAATATGGGAGCTCGAATCCCTTCAAATCTATACAATACTAAAACAAGAAAGCAACAGCTTCTTAATCAACGACCATCCCCAAAACAGCACCTGGAAAGTCTGCGTAGGCATTTTGGAAGGCGATGAAAGCTCAGGGTACGCCCAAAGTGTGGATCTAAGCCCCCAAATCTGCTGGTGCAGCCATCGTGAACCTGTTCTAGAGCGCCGAAAACCCTGCACAAAGAAATAACGAGCCATCAGGTTACCGGATATATATATGTGGAGATTTAAAAACCAATTTATGCATAAAACGATATAAAGCAAGAAATAAACAACCAAAAGTCACTTACCAAACCTTTGTCCACGTTGGTCTTCATAAAAACATATCCATACGCAAATAAACATTAATACAACTAACTTATCATATGGTTTTATAAGTGTTATGCTACAAAGTGATGTGTTGGACAGCTAATAATAGGACACCAACAGTTACTTCAGGGCAATTGTCGTATTCCTGTATACAATGTGAAAAATTGGATTTTATTTAGAATTGAAAGGCAATGAGTTTCACCAATAGAATTACAACCTAAATGTCCTACTTCATGATGGAGGGCATAAATAATTTAATTTTTTTTTCACCCAGTTTTATAAATTGTGAACTAACGCCAATTGTTTATATAAAGGGGACAAACAGGGAAGAAGTGTTATTTTAAATTGACACGGAGAGCAAATAAGTGTTTTTTTAATTATTACCAGGTCTTGAAAATACAAAACTTAACCATAGCATATAGTAGTGTTAATGAAAACGTCTAGTGCAAATTATATTTATTCTTTATTCTGAGATTGAGTGCATAAACGACATTGCAGAGAAATCAAATGGATTTGTGGATATCCCCGTCTCTGTCACGGAGGAAGGCACTGTGCGTCCACTGCTCGTAGGATTTTTTGGTTGAGATGATGATGTCCCTGTCTTATCTCCCTTACTACCAGATGCACTTGAATTTTCCTCTGGAATTTTTACAGCATAAAATAAAGATATATCAACTATGAGTACAATAAGAAGAAATAGGAATGGCTTAATGTATATCCTAAAGAAAGAAAAGTGAAAAGTGAAAATATTGAACATTATAACAACAAAGATGTGCTGCAGAACCAAGTCATCCTATAAAACACATCAAAATTACCCAATTAGATGCTTGTTATGTTGGGATGCATCTAGTATTGGATGACCAGCTCATCAGCACTAATGTAATCGACAAGAAATGAACCTATGGATTTAATTATACCAAAGTCTACAAACTTCAGTCTAGAAGACATGTTCACAATAGAACATCTTTGCTAGCAAAAATACACCAACACTATAAGCTTCAAATATAGACATCCAATCTGACATGAACATTAGTTGAAACAATAAATATGATGAAGAAAAATAAAATTATCGTTTACCCATAGAAACAATATTATATACAGACATCAAACCTCCAATTAGATAAAGTGCAACTATCACAATGCTACCACTTTTCACTCATTAAAACCAAATAGGAAGTAAAGCAACATTAGCATATAGAATATAAGAAAAGGCCAATCATCCATGTCATATCCATGTCATAGATATGATGAAAAATAATTCCCCGGGAATAGCTTGGGGATTGAAATTAGGGACATTCTCTTATGGCAAGCCAAGATGTAGACTCTCACCTTGATAGCATCATAGTTGTATGGAAAATTCCATGCATGTCATGGAAAAGAATAGCATGTGTTCAACAGAGGATCTATTGAATAGTTAGGAAAATTTCCATTCCATTGTTGGTATCTAAATCTCCAATCATATTTAAATGCCAAATATAAATTACATGCATATAACATGCCAAATATAAATTGCATGCATATAACAGGAATGCATGGTACACAGTCTAAGTAAAACTTAGTAGAGGAGATATTTATTACTAACACCTAATCATCCAAATAACAGAAGATATGAACAAGCAGTTTGTTGGAAGAATTCACAAAAGTTTTGACAACGAGTTCTGGTTTGAATGCAAAGCTATCTAAATGAACATTAGAAGGTTGAAACCTCAATGGTTTAGGATGAAATTTAAAAAAAGAAACAAGTATGGTCTGCTTTTAATCTCTACAGTAGTATTTAGTTTCATTAGTAAACAACCTAATCTAATATTTTTGTCTGGCTGCGCATAAATGGTCTATCCCTTTTCATACTCGTTGGGCGAGCTCCTAACATGATCTCTTTGTTCAGTTGAGTGCATCAGCATATGGATCAAATGCATCCCTATCAGGCCATTAGTCTATGGCAACAAACTGGAAAAGAAAATGTAACCATCTAGAATCCATCATTGAGTAGTACTGGCTGAAATAATCTGCTTCCTTTTTTATTGGGAAATTCGTCCAGTACTACTCAAATAATCCTGTTACACCAAAATGTCGTCACCCTTGTGCAAGTGTCACAAGTGTCGCAAGTGTTGCAAGTGTCGTCGTCATGACCTAGTGTCGTCATCATGACTGTTGCAAGTACCGTCATTATGACCAAGTGTTGTCATCATGACCGTTGTGATAATGTCGTCATCTTGACCATTGTGTATACATCCCTGAAGTCACTTGGACTGATTGATCATTTGGGAGGATTGGTGCTCAGTTTGAACAACCTTTTGAGAGGTCGTCACAGGTTACACACTAGCAACATGCGACGTCGCACGTTGCTCTTTAGCAAAGCGCGATGAGGTATGTTAATGGGAAAAAATAGCCATTTCGATATCCTTCTCGAAACTTGCCTATGTGGGGGCTTATCCCTAATCTCTTGGAGAGCTGGTACTCGGCCCCTAACCTATTGGGAAGATCCCCTATCTCTCTCCTACCATCTCTCATCCTATCCTATCCATAACCTCATCCACTTAGTCCTATATATGTGAGGCTCACTCCCATACCAAAGGGAGGAAGACTATGGTATCTACATGTTGTTGAAATCTCTCTTGGACACTTTCACTCACCTCTTGGACACTTTCACTCACCTCTTGGAGACTCTCATGCTTCCTTGGAAGGGCTTGGCAATTGGCTTGTGTGGAGAAGGGCTGCTACGTTAAGTCATTGGTTGTAGTTCTATATCTCTATCATGTACTCCTCTATTTGCAGTAATACAAATGCTTTCCACCAATATTGTCTCTTATGTATGATGATGTTGTGTTGTTTACCTGCTTAACTGTTTACATAGATCTCTTATTGTATAGATGCTCTTTACTCGTTTCTCTTTTATGTGTCTTGACAGGTCTTGCAGCTTGGATCTGACGACCATGGGACGTGGAGCAACATAGCGGGAGAAAGGATAGCGAATCAAAGAGGTAAGACATCTAGTATTTGATCCTTAAGTAGATCTAGGAAACGTGTTTGTAGTCTATTTTATTTGTTCTAGACTCGCATTGAGCTAGGGAGATCTGGCTCGCCTCCAGTCGAGTGGATTGTCTGTTAACAAATTTGGCAACTCCACTGGGGAAGGATATGTTTCATTTTTTAACGAGCTTGACACAGGAATAGAACTATGCTCAAAAGACTTATTTCATTTTTTAAAGAGCTTGACACAGAAAGGGAACTATGCTCATAAGTTAAGGCCCATTGACAGGTTCCTTCCCAACATGATGCCCAGAGGTTGGAAAAATGCCCCCAGCATGATTGCTAGCGGCTTAACATGGTAGTGTTCCTTCAACATGAGTGTTGACGGTACGACATGTGACATGCCCCCCAAGCTTCATTTCGTCTAAAAATGATGCTTGCTAACCCAACTACCAACTTGGATACTAATATGAAAATGTTCACCAAGGGGGGGAAAACGAGAATCAAACGAAATGAAGGTTCAAATTCAAACTCTAGCGAGAGACTCGAACTGATGGGAGGGAGATCTATTTCATTTTTACACAAGCTTGAAATAGACGATAACTATGCTTGAGGGGGGCCATCTTATTTTTTAACGAGCTTGAAATGGAATAAAACTATACTCGAGGGGGCCCATCTTATTTTTTAACGAGCTTGAAATGGAATAAAACTATGCTCAAGTGGATGGTTTCATTTTTGTGCAAGCTTGAAACCAAAGATAAACTATGCTAGAGGGGTCTATCTCATTTTTTAATGAGCTTGAGATAGAATAAAACTGTGCTCTAATGGATGGTTTCATTTTTATTCAAGCTTGTGCTTTGGGGGCCATTCTGTTACACCAAAATGTCATCACCCTTGTGAAAGTGTCACAAGTGTCGCAAGTGTTGCAAGTGTCGTCGTCATGACCTAGTGTCGTCATCATGACCATTGCAAGTACCGTCATTATGACCAAGTGTTGTCATCATGACTGTTGTGATAATGTCGGCATCTTGACCATTGTGTATACATCCCTGAAGTCACTTGGACTGATTGATCATTTGGGAGGATTGGTGCTCAGTTTGCACAACCTTTTGAGAGGTCGTCGCAAGTTGCACACTAGCAACATGCGACATCACAGGTTGCTCTTTAGCAAGGTGTGACAAGGTCTGTTAATGGGCAAAAATAGCCATTTCAAGATCCTTCTCGAAACTTGCCTATGTGGGGGCTTATCCCTAATCTCTTGGAGAGTTGGTACTCGGCCCCTAACCTATTGGGAAGATCCCCTATCTCTCTCCTACCATCTCTCATCCTATCCTATCCATAAGCTCATCCACTTATTCCTATATATGTGAGGCTCACTCCCATACCAAAGGGAGGAAGACTATGGTATCTACATGCTAGTGAAATCTCTCTTGGACACTTTCACTCACCTCTTGGAGACTCTCATGCTTCCTTGGAAGGGCTTGGCAATTGGCTTGTGTGGAGAAGGGCTGCTACGTTAAGTCATTGGTTGTAGTTCTATAGCTCTATCATGTACTCCTCTATTTGCAGTAATACAAATGATTTCCACCAATATTGTCTCTTATGTATGATGATGTTGTGTTGTTTACCTGCTTAACTGTTTACATAGATCTCTTATTGTATAGATGCTCTTTACTCGTTTCTCTTTTCTGTGTCTTGACAGGTCTTGCAGCTTGGATCTGACGCCCGTGGGACGTGGAGGAATATAGCGGGAGAAAGGATAACGAATCAAAGAGGTAAGACATCTAGTACTTGATCCTTAAGTAGATCTAGGAAACGTGTTTGTAGTCTGTTTTATTTGTTCTAGACTCGCATTGAGATAGGGAAATCTGGCTCGCCTCCGGTCAAGTGGATTGTCCGTTATAAAATCCATGCAGTATCAAAAAGTAATAATACACTTCTTTTATTGTAAAATTCTTACCTAAAAACATTGTGCTATAATTCTGAAACAGGAATAGTGAAAATATGGACAGTGATTTCGAGACATCGCTCATCATTCTATCCATAGAGAAAATCATGCACTATGCCAATCACCATCACCTTCCAATCACCATTACCTGGCCTTCATCTATGATAAAGTATCACTCTCTCTGGTGACTCTAGTTACAGCATCTGGTGAACATCAATCAAGTTTTCAATCAATTTTTACCAGTGACTATTGATGTAGCCATGATGCTACGGATGCTCCATCCATCCCAGATGGATTCCGACCATAGCATTAAACAATGACGCTCTGAGAGTCAACAAGACATCTCTGCATAACGATTCATTAGCTTTCCTTCCTCTTCCCCACCGCCCCTATGCTGGAGAACGTGGACCTTTAGCTCCCCCGCGTGGCAAGAGAAATGGATTAGCAAAAAAACCGTGGATTATTCCAATAATCCAATAAACCTTTCGGTAACCTACCAAATCTTAGTCGTTCAATCTGTGAGCTAGACGAATCTTTTTAGAGTTTTATGCCAAAGAGATGCATCTGGGCCACCCATCCTTAATCACTGATTAAAAGGTTGCGATAGCTCTCAGGGTGCAATTTTCATTGTAGTCACCTATCGGCGAATTAGCAAATTCGTTTTGTTTCAAGTTGTTTATTGCAAGATGTAGGATTTTTTCTGTCTCATTGCCGTGTTTTTGTAGATAATTTGTTTTATTTTGTTTTCTTATTTACATCAAAAGAACAAGTGGCTAGATTGTTCTCTGTACATTGTGTCTTTCTTGATTTAGGCAAGAGGGTTAAGTTGTGTGGTTCTCCACTTAAATTTAACTCGTCTTGCATGGCTTTAAACTCAAAGTGATCATTCTTGCCTCCTCCCGCTTATCCGCATGAGAAGTTGAGGTGTTGTAGTTTAGGCGTTACCTCCTACACATCAACATACTTTAGGAGGTATTATGACCTTAATGAAAGCAAAATCAAACTCAAGGCGATTATATAAAAAGTAATGAGGAAGAACGGCCAATTTTAAAGAAACTAGGAAGGAAAATGAACAATCAGTAGAGAGAGGAAGAGATAGCTAAGATAATTCTATGGGCAAGTAGGACACTCTAGACATGCATGTAAAAATGACACCATTTTTCAGACACTCAACAGAATATAGAGAAGAAGGGATTTATAGTGAGGGACTAGACCCAAGTAGTAAATAATGATGATGGTCTCCTGGAATTGTAGTGGTTTGGGGGGAAGTCAAAGATTGAATCAATTAGGGATATAATTTTCAAGGAAAATCCCTCTCTTCTCTTGATCCAGGAAACCAACATGAAGTATGAAGAAGCTAATAGCTAGCTAACAAAGATATGGAAAATTAGTGAAGTATATGCCATTAGTGCTAGTGGTGCTTCAGGTGGAATAACAACTTGTTGGGATAGGATGGTTTGGCTTATGATTGAGCTAAAAGGCGTATCCACTTTGGTAAAACTAAGTGTGTGAAATGCATATAGTCATGTTCAGTATATGAACAAGATTGAATTTTGGAGATCTCTCAACTCCTTGTGGGAAGTGGATTTACCCAAAACGACATTGTTGTAAGGGACTTCAATGTCACAATCTCATCAAAGGAAAGGAGAGGAGGTAGTACGGTATGAGATCCTTTTGGGGAGCAGTTAGAATATCTAATGGAATATTGGGACTTTTTGGATACACCCCAAAAGAAGGGAGTTTTGACTTGCTCTAATCGAAGGATTGGCCCAGGAAACATCACTACAGTATTAGATCAATTTTTAGTCCACATATTTTTTCTACAAAAAGTTATATTTTTTAATCCAATATTATCCTGTTTGTAGCTTTTGATCACAAGCCCATTGTTTTAACCATATAATTTCCTTAGGACCAAGTGCCCCTTCCCTTTTACTTCCTTTTCGCTTCAATCCCTTGTGGTTAAGGGAAGAAGAAGCTCAACATCTCATCATAAGATCTTGGAACACTTATGTAGAGGGATCATCAGCTTATATATGTATGACAATAAAAACCCAAGCTAGTCAAGGGATCTTTGAAATTTTTCGCCAAAACGAAGTTTTAGTCCCCTAATTTGAGAAGGAAAAAAATAAGCACAACTATGAGAACTTCAAGAAGAAATAGAAAAGGTGGAAATGAAAAAGAAAATCTTGGAAAAAGAAAAAGAGTTAAACATGCAATTGTTAGCTACTAGAAGGCAAGAGGAAGAGGTATGATCCCTGAAATCCAAGGAATTATGGCTAAAGGATGGAGACAAGAACACTTCTTTTTTTCATAATCAAGCTAGATTAATATTTAATAGAAACGTGATCAGGGATATAAGTGATTCAGAGGGAAGGAAGGTGAGAGGTTATGTTGTGATTAAGGAGGAAGTATTTGATTATTACAAGGACCTATACATCGATCATGGCAATGTGAACATAATGTAAAAAGAGGAAATGTATGATAATATTCCCAGATTCATCACAACAAAAGAAAACCATCGATTGAATAATCTAATTTCTGCAGAAGAGGTTTTATAGGTCATTTTGATTTTGAATCTTGATAAGGCCCCTGGCCCAAACAATTTTATGATTTTTTTTTAAGGAAAGCTATTATATAATCAAAGTCGATTTATGCAATATAATGAATTAAACTAGAGGCGAAGAAAAACTAGGAGGGACAACTAAATCTTCATTTATTTCCTTAATTCCCAAGGACTCTAGGTCGTCTTCATTAGCTGGATTTTTCCCATTTTCCATCTGCAACTCAACATTCAAGATCCTTGCAAATATAATCAAAAAAATTATTCTCGAGATCATCTTTGAGAATAAACGAGGATTCTTCTCAAAGAAGAAAATTTCAGACAACATCACCCTCATTTAGGAGGTCATTCACTCAAGTGTCTCTCGAAAGGATCAAGGCACAGATGCCAAACTTGATCTTGCTAACACATTTGACTAGGTAAGGCATAGTTTTAATTTTTGGGTATTAATTTTTTTTGGATTATTCCCTCTCTTTATTAAATGGACCAAATCTTGTATTGGGAGGATGTGTATCATTCCCTTAGTTTATAGAAGTCCAACCCATTTATTCAAGCCTCTTGAGGGATTTGGAAAGGTTATTTTCTCTCTCCCTTCTTGTATATTATCATCATAGAAAATATCAATAGAAAACTCAACAAGGAAATGGAGGAAGAGAATATCGTATGTATTCTTATTACTAGATTAATTAAACATGTTAATCATGCTCAATTTGTAGATGGTACTATCTTTGAAGGAGGGGCCTTGGTAATTAATGCTTAGAGATGTAAGATAACTCTCGATTCATTTATTGAAGCCTCTATGGGGGAGATCAATTTGGATAAGAGAAGAATCTATAGTTGGAACACTTCTTCTAGTATGTTACAGAGTATCTAATATATATTTGGCTTTGTTGGTTAGACAAAATGGTCGTCTTTTAAATACCTAGGCATCCCATTCTCCTTCAAAAAAATCAAAGTAGTGGACTCACAAAATATCTACCATAAAATCAAGGTCAAATTCTAGGCGTGGTGAGTTTGTTGGATGAATCTAGCATGCAAGATCATCCTCATTAATTCGGTTCTCTCTTCCCCTCCCCTTTTTCAATTATCCTCCTTGTTGGAATAATGCAATCCATTTGCAAGGATATATGTAAATTTCATTAGCATGGAGGAAATTCAAATCATAAAAAAAAATTGGTGAAATGGAAAAATGTTAGAGCCCCAGTGGATCATGGAGGTATTGATCTTTGAGATCCATCAACTATGAATATTTCCATGGGAGCCAAAAATATTTGGAGGCTTGTCACGAAACAAAAGTTATGGTGGAAAGAAGTATATCAAAAGATCAAGATTTAGATGCCTAGACCATTGCACTTGGGAAGGTAATGGATTTGAAATATGGGGACTATGTAAAGCAAGGGGTAAGTTGATACAAGATGGTTTGTATTGGATCATTGGAAATGGGAATAAAGTAAATATGTGGGAGGGAAATATTCTTGGCAGAGCTCCGTTGTCAAGCAAAACTAGTTTTTCATATTTAAGGACTTGGCTTTATGTCAATGGCATTATAACCCTTTCTTTATCTCTTTGAATGAGACTAAACATGGAACTAGAGAAACTAGAAGTTGGTGGAAGTTCCAAATCATCTAAGATATGACTTAGAGTTGTTATTGTCTCTTCTACTAAGAGTTTCTTTGATTGGAATTTATGCTAGAGACAACAGAGGATGGGGTGTTATGGGTAAGTACTTAATCAAAGAAGACATGACAGGATTATATGAGGCCTCTCCTTCCTCCATTCTCTCACCTATGGGATTTTCTTTTGGCATAATGATGGTATCCCCAATATGGATGCCTTGTGTTGGGTCCTTGTTCATGAGCGAATTCTCATAGAAGAAAATCTCAAGAAAAGGAAAATTGTGGGACCGTCATGGTGTGTCCTCTGTAAAATGAAGAGGAGACAACTATTCATCATTTTTTGGAATGTGGGTACTCTTATTTAGTGTGGATGGAATACCTTGGAGAACTTGATCAAACTATAATTCTTCCCTCGCAATGTAATGGATTTTTTTCTAAATTGGAAGGAGTATTATACTGGCACTTTGTAAAGCAAGCCTTCCCTTTCCAGAATCTGGATGGCTTTTCCCAAATATATTTGTTGAAAGAAATTGAGAAATAAACTCGCTTTTTAATAAAAAATAATTCCCCCTACCATAATTGCGATTAGAGCGAAGTCCCTTTTCTCTGCGGATTAACTTCCTCGTGATATCTCTGGTCTCTCACAAGAGCCCCTCACAAGATGAGAGAGAATATAGGTCAAGGAATTTAAGGCAGAGAACTCCCTTTAGTACAAAAGGTTGCATGTTAGGCCAAATGGCCTTTCATTACGAAAGATAGAGATGAATCAAGCATAATTTCATGAGTGGATTTCCAAGCAAAGATATCACAAGCATTTTTTTTATGGAGCCTTGAAAGGGAACCTAAGGGTGGCAAGTGTGAGGGGATTCTTCTAGATCTCAATTGAAATATAGTGCTCACGTTTTAATGGGGAATGGGATAGGAAACTGACAATTAAGTTGAGGGGTATGCATTATATATGGGCATGGAACTTATCATCGCTCTCAAGATCCTTAAGGCCTTGATTCTAGGAGATTGTTTGTTGGTAATCACTCAAGCAAGGAGAAATTTCACTAACAAGGAAACGATAGTCATCCATCTTCAACCATAGATTATTAACAATATCGAATAAATTAGGGACTCCAATCTTCTCCATATTCGAAGGAATAATAACCAGGTGGTTGATCAGTTAACAAATAATGCTACCTCCCTAGATCGTGAAATCTTAGTTAAAAATGGGGGCCACTCTCAACTATAGTTCCTCCCCTAAGGTTTTTGAATTACATAGTCTCAAGAAAGGAACAACTGCAGTTTCATCAATCGCCTCCCATGGCATGTGCGACAACTAGTGTAACTTAATTGTGTTAGGTACAAGGCTAGGTTTTGTATTTACTCCACCACAAGGGAATCTTATCCCCCCATGCACCTGTGCTCTTGGATGCAATTTTGGAGCTGCATTTTCATTTTATGGTGTTGGGTTTTGTTTCTAAAGTTCTTATATGGGATATATCTATTAGGATATATCTAATCCAAATGTGTGCAGAGCATTAGTTCAGGTGGGGTCTCACTATATTATGGGAGGCTATCCAGGAGGCATTCACAGAAACTTTGGTGGGAAATAACATGTAGTTTCCCCTTTGCAGAGAACATTTCTCATTTGGAGCTTAGTCGGGTCTCTAGCTCTGTTGGGAATTCTAGTAGTTTATCTTTTATTGTTTCATGTTTCCTGAGCTCTCGATTTGGGGACTAATGAGCGATTTGGGAGTAGGTCAAATCATGTCGAGAGAAATTTGGTGTTTAGGGATTGGAGAGGTGTAGGGATAAATAAGGGAAATTCAAAGCTTAATGAGGAGGCTCCATGTTTAGTTGGATGATATAATTGCAGGAGTAGAACAAATATTCTCTCATGTTGCACATTTGGATGCTTGGTTTGATGATTTGGAAATCCAGGTTCAAGAGTAGTCGGGAATGATAGAAAAATTGGTCCTTGATGTTGAAGTACAATGTGATATGTTGGTGATTGTAACTCGTGGGGTCATTCATATAACAATATGTCCACCTATTCTAGAGCATTGGATGATAATTATATTCAACCACCTACAATGGAAACAGTGGAGATGTCAAGCTCACACGACCAAGAGGAGGAAGACAAGAACTTGGATGAAGTTCTTAGCGATTGCAAGCCTCCATAACTCTCTTTCGATGTTCTTTTTTGCATAATTTTGCTAGGACATTTATTCAAAGTTTATAATTTTAAATCTCCTGTCATAAATGTACTCAATGTTATAGATCTTCAGGAGAAAAGGAGATTTTGGGATAAAGATCTTTTAGGACAAGAGAATTTTTTTTTTTATTTTGGGAAAGTATGTGACCTTTTGGTTGTTTTTACCATCCTTTTAAATTTAAAAATTCTACTTGTTTCATTTTTTTTAAATTGATGATCTTGTTGAAAATGCAGGTGAACAAAATATGTAGGCTAGCCATCCTCATCGACCAATATTTGCTACAAACATCCATAAAATATCTTTCAAACTCTCAATTATCCAAAACTTATTTGTATCTAATACACTATCATTTCTTCAATGTATTACTACTCTATTTCAAAGTTTTTCATCACTTCCTCCTTCAACCCAATGGTGATTACTTCCTCCTCTTCCTCCATCTTAGTCATTGTTCCCAAATATTGTTACATTCACTTCAGAAGTATACCATTATTCTCACTATAAACTATGTTTTTGTTAGCATCTCCTTCCTCTGTGATTATCTTCTCCATGGCCACATCCTTTGTCTTCTATGCTATATTTCCTATAGGCATCCCAACACAAAACATTATGGGAATCAAAAACTTAGATATGATCACCCTTAAAAATTGTTTCTATTGTAGCACCAATGCTTTGCTCTTCATTTTCTTTCATGCACTACTTCACAAGTTATTTCTACTATGATTCATTCACATAATCCAAGACTAGACTTAACATTACTCTACTAGAATTCTCTTATTCTTCATTCAAAGGATGTAATTTAAATTTATTTCCATATTTTCCAATAGGTAGGTATTTATTCTCCCATCAACTCACCGCCCTTGCTGCCCCGTGACCTAACTATCCTGGTTCACGCTTCAGCTTTGCATGTAGGCCTCTCCTGCGCTGGCCTCCATGGATCGCCCCCATCCCCTTCCCCTGAGGAACGCAGGCGGGTGCTGGATGTTTCCTTCCACGCGCTTATTGCCTCCACCCCTCCTATGTTGTCCTCTTCAGACTCTTCTGAAGACAGCTTTATCAAACGAGTTGCGGCACCTCGCATTTAGATCCTGTCGGCAGTTTCTAGACTAAAGGCCCTTGCCTTGAGCGAGCGTGGATTGATTGGACAGTTCACAGGGATTTGTCCGTCTCCAAAGTCCATGGATGCTTGGATCAACAAGAACTAGATGCCCCTGATCTCTGGGGGCCTGCAACATTGCTTCTGCGGTAATGGTTTTTTCACCTTCCTTTTCAAAAATAAAGCTGATAGAGATCTCATCTTCAGAAATGGGTCGTACTTTATGGGTCCCCGCGGCTTGTATTTAAATAGATGGAGCCTCTCCTTTGACCCTAAGAAGGATGTCCCCTCTGCGGTGTCTGAGTTCGCCTTCCCCATCTGCCCTTACATTGTTGGAATGACAAAACCCTGCAAGCCATTGGGAACTCTATAGGAAAATATATTGATAAAGCTGAGCCTAAAGGACCCCTTTTCTCCTGTGCTATAATTTGTGTAGAGGTCGATTTGGAAAAAGGTATGCCGGAGGAGGTAAACCTTCTGATGGATGGATGGGACCACATGCAAAAGGTTGACTACGAACAACTACCGTTCAAGTGTAAAAAATGCCATGAATATGGCCACTTTGTCAAAAACTGTCCAAAATCAATCCAAGAGGTACCTGAAAAAACCCAAGAAGAAGGCTGGAAGTAGGTTAAGAAAGGAAGAAAAACCACCCCAATTTCTCAACCTCCTAAAGGGGATCAAAGCAAAAACAACCAAGAAATCCCTAAAGAAACCCAGAAAGACCTACCCAACAATAGATTTCAAGACTTACCCATAGAAGAGGGAGAAATTCCAGCTTTGGAAGCAGTCACAGTAGAACAAGACAGAGAAGAAACGCTCATCCCCCCTCCTCCCCCAGAGATGAGCAGATTGGCACAAACATTGGTGGATCTAGTACACCGGGTAGCTCATGGGAAGATAAGGTCAAAAGCAATTCCGTTCCACTATCCTCGTCTTTGGACATCTCTTCGGAATCCCTCGAGGAGATGGATGTGATTCAGCCACCTAACACAAGAGGCAGAAAGTCACACATGTATCATAGAGAACTTGAAACAGAAAGAGAAATCGAAATGGGAAGACAGAAAATCCTGGAAGAAACAAAACTACTTCAGAACTCGAAATCGCAGACCGAGGTAAATGGCAGGTCTCAAGCAGGACCTCAATCAACCAAGAAGTAATGCTTGTAGTCTCTTGGAGTTGTAGGGGTCTAGGCAGTTTGAACAAATCAGACGCAGTTAAAAATCTGATTAAAACTGGAAATCCTGACCTTATGCTAATCCAAGAGACAAAAATTTCAGACGTAGAGGTCATGGCCCTCTCACGCTCCCTTTGGAAGGATTTCCATGGAAAATCTCTTAGGGCTCGTGGAGCTTCTGGAGGAATCTCTACTTTAATATCTCCCAAATTCTCAACGATCTCTTCTATTGAGAAAAATCACTGGCTGCTGACTGAAATCAAAGAGAATGGCAGTGATAATCCATTATTCATCTGCAATGTCTATGGACCCACTCATTATAGGGACAAGAACAATTTTTGGGAAGACCTCAATAATCTTAAAGAGAGCATGATTGGGAAAAACCTCATCATTGCTGTTGATTTCAACGTCACCAAATCTCAACAGGAAAAACGAGGAGGAAATATAGTCTGTGATCCCTTTGGTGAAAAATTGGAGGACCTTATAGCGGACTTGGATCTTATGGACATCCCTCTGAAGAATTGAAAGTACACCTGGAATAATAAGAGATGTGGTATAGGGCACATTGCGGCCAAGTTGGATCACTTTCTGGTAAGTTCCTCCTTCCTTAGCTCTGATCTTTTAGCATGTTCCTACACCCTACCTTATGCCTCATCCGATCACCATCCCATTTCCTTATCCCTCTCTCCCCCTGAAAACCTTGGGTCAATCCCTTTCCGCTTTAATTCCTCTGGCTCCAGGATCCCGTCTTCCTCGACCTTGTCAGATCTACCTGGAACTCAAGCTTTGTCGGATCCCCCGGCTTCATTTGGGAATCCAAGCTTCGGCTTGTTAAGTCTTCGCTCAAGAGCTGGGCCAAGACCTCCTTCAAAAGCCCCTATCATGTTAAAGTTAATTTTCTTTCGGATCTTGCTACACTACATTCAAAGATGGAAATGGTGGAAGCGATGCCCTCCCTTTTAAGTCAAGAAAAGGATCTGGATCTAAATATCCTCAGAGTAGCCAAACAGGAAGAAGAAGAATGGACAATCAAGTCTCATAAATTATGGCTTAAAGGAGGGGACAGCAACACGAAATACTTCCATAATCAGGCTAAAGCTCATCGCAGCAGGAACGCCATTAGGGACCTGAAAGGCCAGAACAGCAAAAGGATTAGCGGCAGGAAGACTTAAAAAATCATGCTTTCAACCATTTCAGTGATCTCTTAATGGATAGTGGGGAATCTGATCCTGCAGCTCAAGCTAATCTCTTGGAAAACATCCCATGTCTAGTCTCAGACAACGCTAATAGAGACCTCTCAAAAGTAATTTTGGAACATGAAATTTTTAATGCCATTTGGTCTCTACAAGCTGATAAGGCTCCTGGACCGGATGCATTCACCATCAATTTCTACAGAGCAACTTGGGAAATTATCAAGGAGGATCTAAAGAGAATTCTCAACTAGACCAAGAAAAGGGACAAAATCGGAGGTGCCACCAACTCCTCCTTCCTTGCTCTAATTCCCAAAGATAAACTCCCATGCACCATAAACCGCTTTAGACCGATCTCTGTATGCAACACTTCTTATAAAATTCTCACCAAGATCCTTGCCACCAGAATGAAGAAAGTAATGGGGAAACTCATCACAGACACACAAGGGGGATTTATTGTTGGTCGACAAATCCTGGATAATATCCTCATCGTCCAAGAGGCAATACACTCCAGCATGGAAAACAGGAACCAAGGTATGGCCATTAAACTTGATATGTAAAATGCTTTCAATAAGGTTAATCATCACTTTCTCTTTGAAGTCATGTCTAAATTTGGTTCTCAAGAATATTTGTATGGTGGGTGAAAGCTTGCATAAATAGCCCCTGGATTTCCCCCTAGTCAATGGCAGACCCACCAACTTCTTCCGTGCCTCCAGAGGTTTGAGACAAGGTTGTCCTTTGTCCCCTTTCCTTTACCTCTTAGTTGCAGATTCCATGAGCAGAAAACTTCAAGTGATGCAAGAATCAGGGGAATTAAAGGGAATAAAAATTGCCCGAACGGTTAAGCCAGCTAGTCACTCTCAATTTGCAGATGATACCATCCTTCTAGGGGGGGGCTCCATCAACATCGCTGAAAGATTCAAGCATGTTCTCACAACTTTCCTTAAGGATTCTGACGAAAAAATCAACACTGAAAATTCCAAAATGTATGGCTGGAAATGCTCCCCAGGGGTCCTTGCAAGAATTGCTAGAATTTTGGGTTTCGAAGGAATCTTAGATTGGAATTCCTTCAATTATCTAGGCATTCCTATCTTCAAAGGAAATAAAAGAGTTGTTGATTGGCAAGGGCTGATCGATAAAATAAAGAAAAAAACAATTCCTAGGGCTCTAGGTGGCTCAATCTTGCTGGCAAGTTGATCCTGATCAACTCCATCCTCTCAGCCTTTCCCCTCTACGCCTGCTCCATCTCTCTTGCCCCAAAAATGGTGATGCTAGAAATCATCAAAGATCTAAGGAAATTCTTGTGGCAAGGAGGTAAAACCAATTAGTCCAAAAAATTTCACCTGATCAGCTGGGACACTGTGTGCAAACCCAAGATGTGGGGGGGTCGGGGATCAAAGATCCTTCACTTATGAACCTCTCTCTTGGCGCCAAACTTCTATGGAGGATCATATTTATAAAAAGTCTTGGTGGAAATAAATTTTCTATAAAAAGTACATGACTGGAAGCCGAATCCGTTGTGTGGAAAATATTGATCAGAATAAAAAAGGGACCTCTATCTAGAAACATTGCAAACGAGCGACATTTATCATTCAAGATAACCTTTACTAGATCCCAGGAAATGGAAAACAAATCCATATCTGGAAAGACAACTTTTGCACCAGGTCCCCCTTCAACTTCACTCAACAGTTTCATGAGTTAAAATTGTGGATGGAACAAACCAATATTAAAACTTTGTTTGACATATATTCTTGGTCCAATCAAGGAAAATGGACGGGATGGCTTGATCTTGATCTCCTAGAGCAGCTTCGTCGAGATTACCAAACGCTCCTATCTCTGTTTCACGGCTCTCTCCCAGTCCATGTAAATTTGAGGGACAAGCGTGAATGGGGGAAATCGGGCACATACTCGGCAAGGACGGTAAGTGGAACAAAGTATGGGACAGGGATGGGCTTCCAAAGGTTAACACCTTCTACTGGATACTTGCGCACAGGAAAACCATCACTGCCGAAAATCTTAGGAAAAGGGGGATTGAAGGTCCAGCAAGATGCATTCTCTACAATAAGGCCGAGGAAATAATTGATCATCTGTTCCTGGAGTGAAGTTTCTCAAAAGAGGTTTGGCATCGTGCTTACCGGGAAATACAACCAAATTTAATTCTCCCAACCAACTGGAACAACCTCTTTGATAACTGGCATAACTATTACCACAACTCGATGCTTAAAAATCCAGACTTCAAAAGAGCCTGGGTCGCCTTCCCCAAATTCATTTGTTGGAAACTCTGGACATCCAGGAATAATGAAATCTTTGAAGATATAAAGGTTACACCTGGTAAAGTTCTCTCCTCCGCCAAAGCTCTTTGGATTGACTCTCTCTCCACGAGAGGTCTGAAAAATATCTGCAAGGAGCCCTTAAACGTGGAAGAAAAAAACTGGGTGGCTGATCTTCTAAATTCTCCCATTTGTCCTCTCATGGATCACACATTCAAGAAGAAAAAATATCAAAAGTGGCATGTCAAAATGGATCAAAAGGAGCTACAGAGTTTGGTCAAAACCTTCAACAGTGATATTCTTTTCTGTGATAGTGCCTCGAAGGGAAACCCTGGGTTGGCAGGTGTAGGAGGAGTCCTCCTTGACTATGGTGGAAACAAAAAGAAAGATTATGCCTGGGGAATTGGCAGGAGGACCAACAATGAGGTGGAATGGCTCGCCCTGATCAAAGGAATGGAAATTGCCAAGAACGATGAAGTTAGGGACCTAGTCGCTTTTGGTGACTCCATGATAGTAATCAGGGAAGCCATATCTTTGGCTATCAATCACAAAAAACTAGTCACCAAACTGCAACACCTCTTCACCTATGCGGCCAAAGAATTTAACTCCATTTCCTTTCTCCACATCTTGAGAAGCAACAACAAAGAAGCTGATAGCATGGAAAATATTGGGGATGGTATGGATTATGGGTTGGCGACCATTAATGGTCGTAACATAGTTATAAATTGGGTCCCCTAGTCCCCTCTCTCATTGGATCATGTTTCCTAAGACCCCTCTCATGGATTGGAGCCATTCTACTCAACTCTTAAACTATAGAGTGGTGCGTTTTTGTATTTGGAATAAAGGCAAGATTGCCTTGGGATCTCCCTCCCTGCATCGATCCCATCCTGCGTACTTCTGGAACACCTGGCGCTCCATTCGGTCTCATCCCACCTGCCCCGCATGAAGGCATTTAAGTCTACCACCCTCCTCCCTGCCTTATAACATGCCACAGGGTGGTAAGTTCATCACCATGCATTTTCAAATTGCTGCGAATTGGGTTCTTTGTAAGCTAGGTACGCTCTAGTTAGGCATGGAGGATAAGGTTCAGAACCTTTCTTCTCTACAATGTCATCGCTGTAGAAAGAATATCAATGACAATGCAAGGGGGGTTGGAACGAAGCGCTACTTGTCTGCCTTCGACATGGTTCAGGGGCAGGGAAACGGGCATGTTCGTGGTGGCTCGGCTCAAAACTTCCTTCAAGGTCTCACCAGGGTTGATGAGCCCGAAATTGGGAGAAATCGGGCTCCTCTAGAGCCAAGCTCGGGCCAGAACAATGGAGGTGTGGTGCAGCCTATCGCTCGAGGACTCTTCAATGAGTCGGGAATTGGTAAGAATTGGACTCCTCTCGATTTGGGAAATAGCCATAACCTAAGAGGGTTGGTACAACACCCTGCTCATGGGCACTCTAGCGATCCTGGAAACAACAAGAATTGGACCTCCCCGCATGGTTTGGACAGTGGGTTTGTAAACTTGGAATCTCCATGTGGGTTGGATAGTCCCTCTGAAGTTCATTCCCATTTGTTGGAGCTAGAGAGTCAGGTTCGATGGCTCAGGAGTGAATACACAGAATAGAAGAAAGCTCTGTCACACCTGGCCACCTTCGTCGAAATCTCAACCACTGAAATTCACAATGGCTGCAGCAAAATGAAGGAGTACTTTGATGTACTTGTTGGGAAAATGGATAATGGTTGTCCCTGCTCAGGGGATATCAGCACTCAAATCAAGTCTCTGCACAACAGTCTGAAAGTGGTCGAAGCAAAGATCGATGGAATAAGATATGAAGCTAGGAACAACTCTTGAATATTCCATGGCAACAATGAGGAGAACATCGGAGCTGGGCATGGAAGCAAGGAGAAAACAGACCACCAGTGCTCTGTCTTATATGCCTTGGTTTTTTCAGAAATGATAGGTTAATGTCCTTTTGTTATGGCTCATGAAGCTAGTTAGATTTCTACTCTCTCGTTATGTATTTATTTTCTTGTCTCTTGTTAGGAAAGTTTGTAAGGTTCTATAGTTGTAGCAGAATTAAGCATATGTATGAAATGCTAAGACATGAAATGGATGAGCCTGCTATGGCAGCTCTCCAATTTTGGAAACAGTCTTCCAGCTTATATTTTGTAACTCTGCTTATCCTCTTTTAAAACAAAGCTTGTCACTTGTTCTTGTAAAAAAAAAAAGGTATTTATTCTCCCATCATGCATAATATTTTATTAAACTACCATGGCCTTCCCAACAAAATGTGATAGACATGCATGGGCAAGACATCACATAGAAAACTATCACTACAAACCCCAATATTAAAATTAATTAACCAATGCTCTCTTAGAGTAACTCTTTTTGTAGGTTAATCTTCACTCATTCATGACTAGTTAGATTACCCTTGATTGGGTCAATGATGGGTTATTATTGGTAGTATGCAAGCCCATCGCTACAAGAAAAACACCTTCTAATGAAGGTTTTTGTAGATCCTCACAAAAAATTATTTCCCTTGTCCATTTATAGTGTAGGTTTCTAATGAAGGTGGGAGACTGAATATTTTAGCAATTTTTTTATATATGGCTCTAATAAATTGTTAAAAGCCACCAATATGCATAATAACACACCACATTAGTGAACTTAATGTGTTAAGCGCACTATCCAATCGACGGGACATTATATATAACATAAAAATAAAATAAAAAATGAATAGTGTGTTTAACTAAAGGTTGATGCCCCAAAGCACCTATATATAAAAAATGCACCGTCAAATGGTGCACTCAATAAAATACTCATTGATGCCCTTGAAATATAAAGTGCACTTCCTATAGCCTTGAAATTTTGTTATAAAATATATTGTTTACATTAAATAATTCAAATAAATTTAATGGTGTGTTTGCATAAATTCAAACGCACAGTGCACTGGTGCACCATCACATAAGACACACCATGATATGGTTTTGTGTAGAACATAAGCCCCATTGCACTCCATATATAAAGCACATCATCCATGCACACAACATCCAATTCTATAATATAGTTTTTCATATGATAAATTTTAAAAGAGAATTTTAGTGTGTTTCTTGTAATGTATCCAAAATTCACAATATATTATTAGGGAAATGGGGTATAAAATTTTATTTTGACATCATCCAACAAGCCAAATATGTTAGTTTCATTAATTACAAGGTATTTAAAACATAGATCATGGAGTACATTCCCATCACTTATAATCTTTTATATAAGTAAACATGTAAATCAAATTCAACTAATCTTACATTATGTAATAAATAATTAAATAACACTGGTAAAAATCTCTTGGTTTACTATTTAAACCCTTAATTTCACTTCATTAAACTTAGCCAATGAAATAAAAATTGTCTATTAATTATGCTTCACTATTTATAAGAGATATAATTATTCCACAAAGATAATATTCTACATGCATTTTCATATATATATATATACCTTTACAAATTTCAAGATAGTATTTTATTAATACAGTTCATGACAATTCCCACATTATGATTATTGTCAAGCAAAATTTCAATTAACCACTTCGTATATCAATTATACATGTTAGCATAACAGATATAATTTTAGCTTAAGTAAGAGACTAAGAACAATATACTAATCTAACTTCTTTTTTTCCATGAAAAAAAGAGCGTTTATGCTTTGTATTAAGTAAAAACATTTTACATGACCAAGAAGGTCTCCTAATATTGATTGTCCATCAAATATCATACAAAAATTTCAGAGAATATGTATCATCATACAAAAAATATGATTGATATGAAGTAGCTCGCATTCGATGCATATACATCCATATATACAGACATAACACAAATCAAAAGCAGATAGGTATCGACCCAACATAGGAAATGTGGTCGTGTTCTTGAGCCCATGTCTACCAAATACCATCATCAAGTAGCAGACCCATTTTAGAAAAGCGATCAGCCTTGTGATTTCAGTCCCTGTAGATGTGTTGGAAATAAATGCTATGAAAATGGGATACCAAACAGATGACGTCCTCATAAATAGGAATCAATAATAGGTTTCGCGGCCTCCACCTGGAGTTCATCCATTGAATGATGAGGAAAGAATCCCCAAAAATTTATAAACATCGTATATCCTTACAAATGGCAACCTGGAGAAGGAATTTTAATGCCATTAACTCGATGCGATTGTTGGTACTTTCACTAGTGGATGCAGCAAACTTAAATCAAAACTCTGTGTTGAAGAAAAATATGTTGTGTGCTCCGCCACGAGCAGGGGAACCTTGGGATGCACCATCAAAAAATCCCCATGGTTCATTCAGATTAATAGCTTCCACCGTGACAACCAGTGGGTTCTGTATACCAGGATCCCGAAAAAAAGACTGAGCAACCGCCAAACTGTGAATAGCATAGACCTCTGGTGCGACGAAGGAGTCTTCAAAAATAGTTAAATTCTGAGCTTTCCATGTGTGCTAGATCACGATAAAAGGAAGGGAAGGAAATAAATGGGCGTATGGGAGATCAGACCAACCACCTAAAGCCTCATAAACAAAAACTCCATCCCATAGATTATGTATGTCTGTAAACAAATTGATACGTTGCCATATGCGTTGAAAATAGGAGCAAGAGATGAGAAGGTGCTTACTGTCTTCCGAATGGTTCTTACAAAGAGGGCATCGTCCTGGTCCTTCAAGGAAAAATATTTGAAGATGGTCCCATACAGAGATGTGTTCATTTATAGCAACCCAATAGAAAAACTTAATCTTTAGGGGGCATATGATTTTCCACAAAGATTCAAACCACCAACGGTGTTCAGGGAGTTGTTTATTGGTGCACAGGATCAAGTAACCGATCTTTGGAGCATAAACCCCACCATCAGGATTTGGATACCATTTTAGCATATCCGGATACTGTGTGATGCGAATCGAACTATCCTAGAGGCCTTGAATGTAACGTTGCCATAAAATCCTTTCCTCATTATGAAAATGTAGATAATCAGCATCATACCAACCCTATTGGTGAACAGTTGATACGACTGGATTAGCAATGTGGGAAATGAAGTAAATCCCATGTTCATGAAGCTGCACAGTCATATTGTCAGTTAAACAATAGAAACCATTGCATTTGATCCATGGGTCGATGTCAATCCTTACACTCTTTCCATCTCCGATCAACCACTGTATCCCATCAGCAATGAGATGGAAGGCACTCTGAGCAGCCTTCCACATCATGGAGGAGACTCTAGGGTGGTTTCCCCCACTTATGAACCAGTCCTCCACTGACAATGGTTTTATATATTTAGTTTCAATGATATTTGTCCTAGATTATCGCAGGTCAATAACATCCAGAGGTTCTTTGCCGCTAAGGATTTCCCAAATGCACCGAGTTGTTTTATACCAAGACCACCCCAACATTTTGGTAAAGTAACCCTGACCCATGCAATACATTGATAATATTTATAGTTCGAACCTTTCCATAATAAATTGTAGCATATCTTCTGAATAGTGTTGATTGTGCTTGTAGGAATGAGAGCCATGGATAACTAGTAGACGAGGATCACTTCCAGGACCGCTTTAATAAGAATTAGTCTACCCCCCTTGGTAATTCAATGGTTGCACCAAAGGTACAATTTCTTTTCAATATGCTCAATCAACCACACCCAATCCTTAATACCATAAGCATTTGGCCTAATGATGAAACCCAAGAATGGCAGACCCCCTTTGGCATCAACAAGAGAAAATAGAATATGGCACGTGATCCATTCCACATGCCCCTCGTCCAAATTAAAAAAGGAAATAGTGGATTTTTGGTTGTTGACAGTCATACCTGTGGCCGCTGTGAAAAGATTAAGGATATTGTTGATGCATAGGATATCACCCCGAGATCCACTGGCAAAAATAAATATGTCATCCACAACTAAAACATGGGTGATAGATAGGCCAGGAGCAAGGCCAATCCCCATGAAAGTGCCTGATTCCTTGGCTTCTTGAATAGCACGACTGAGGCCCTCAACAATCAATAGAAATAATAGGGGGCGAGTGGGAAGCCCTAGCGGAGCCCCCTCTTCGGGCGGAAAAAGAGGATGCAGAAGCACTAACCAGTATCGCAAAAGAAACAGAGAGAATAGTAGACATAATCAATGGAAAACCAACCTGAAATAGATTCAAGCGAAGGAACATCCAGTTGAATTGATCGTATGCCCAACGAAGGTAAATCTTGAGGATAGCAGTAGGTATCTTCATAGTTTTTGCAAAGTGCATAATCTCTTGGGTGGAACCAATGGTGTCCTGAATCAAACGACCCTTTAAAAATGTATGTTGCTCCATAGCAATGCCCTCAGATGGGATATCCTTAATCTTGTTTACAATAACCTTGGCAGTGATTTTGTAGAAACGATTGCATAGTGATATTGGGCGATAATCATCAAAAGTCAAACCCTTGTCCTTTTTCTGAATTAATCAATGAAGGTTGCATTAGTAGCAGCCAGAATCTGCCCTTTGATCCTAGATTCCTCAACCACCCCAAGGATATCCACAACAAACAAATCCAGAAAAGCCTAAAAAAACTCAATGGCCCATCCATCGGGCCCTGGGCTCTTGTCATGTTGCATCTAACCAATAGAAACCTTTACTTCCTTCATAGAGACATGAGTTAATAAGGCAATGTTGTCCTTAGCTGAAACCATAGAAGGGTACATACTCGATAAACCAAGCATCTGAGCCATGGAGACACCCTGCGGCTGAGTGAAAACACCTTTAAAATGTTTAGTGCCCATCTCAAAAAGAATTTGATGACCCGACTATGTGTTTCCCTCTTCATCCTTCATATCCCAAATGGAATTCACATGTTGCCGATGTTTGACATAGTTATGAAAATATTTAGTGTTAGTGTCCCCAACATGTAACCAAAGCGCACGGCTATTAAGCCTATCAGTCAATTAATTATTCGCCAGAATATCCTTCCTGCATTTTTCAAGATCCATAGCATCTGCCTTTTGTTGATCAAAAGTGAACCCCCTAGGGTAAGCAGAGTAGAAAGCTCTCAATGTTGCTTCAATGTGACAAATTTCTTTAGTAATCTCAAGGCTCCATCTCTTAATCCATAGGACCGACAATGCCTTCATCTTATATAAGTTATTATTGAATTGAATAGCCGTCGATGTCGTTGAAGATGGTTGTAAGGTTTCCACTCCTTAACAATCATATCATGGAAGTCGGATTCCTTGAGCCATCGGGTATCAAATTTAAAAGGGCTAACAGGTATCTTTAAAAACCAATAAAGTTCCAATAGGATCAGGTGATGATTCGATTCACCACCAATCCCAATCTATTGCCGAACTAGGGTAGCAGAACGAAGTAAATCTTCATTAACCAAGAAAGCATTTCTTACATTATATTATCATTTACATGATGGAAGAATTTTCACAAGATGGTACCCATTCAATTAGTTTCATCACCAATTATATCTTGACATTATATTTAACAATAATAATACAATAATCGAAGAGTATTTATCTGAAATGAGCAGACTTGTGAGACTGAAGACAATGAATCCACTAAGAAAATGGCATAAACAAGAAACCTCAATGTAATCTAGCATTAATCTTTCAACCACACTTCAAACATAAAAGTTTGGTTAACAACGTGACAAACATATAATTTGATTCTTGATAAATATATAAGAGAGAGCTCTGAAGCCACGGAATCCGACAGTGACCAAGACATTGCTAAATTTTAAAATAACTACAATAATTTAATCCCTTAACTATTCAACTTTATTTAGTTTAGCTCTTCCAAGAACCCGATTAGGGCACTATACTCTTTAATAAAGAGCGTGGTCTTCTCTAAGTGATAGACTCAAGATTAATTTGATATATTGTTGGAAATCCCTTTGCTGAGAAAAACGCTCTGAGAATGGGGAGTCGGCCGATAGGGTTTCAGTGCTGGCCGTGGTCTGGTCATGGCGAGGATGACCACTGGTGCTTTCCTTGACTTGGGAGTGGTTGCTTTCTACGGGACCTCATAGGTTCATTGTGGGCTTAAGTTTAATGATTCCCAAGGTAGCTCTGGACCCTATTCTGTCAGGTATCCCCACACACCGTCATGTCAGGCCATTCTTGGGTTTATTGTTTTATGTTTCATTTGTCGTCTTATCTATGTCTTTGGTTTGGTGACTACCTTTGTGAGCCCGGGTGCTCTTATGTGCCTCGTATTCTCTCGAATCCGGATATTTGGGATTTAGGGGTTCCCTTTGTGGGGGTTTCCTTATCTGGTGGTTTCTTCGGCGGCCGGAGTAGTTTTCACAGGGTTCCCTTTCTATCTACTTTTCTCTCTTGGTGCCAATGGGGTTTCATTTTGGGTATCTTCCGGCATCCGGTTTCGTGAATTCGAGGTTCCATCTTTGTCTCATTTCCCTCGGTGTCGTTTTGTGTGGTGTCTATCCGGCTCTTCTTGTAGGTGTTCCCTTTAGAGGGATTGGTTTCCAGTTTTCTGGTAGAACCCTTGTTTTTAGATACCATTCTTCTGTCTATGGTTATGGGTGACAAGGAGACACATAGTGGCTCGGCATCTACTCCTCCGGTGGAAGTTGACCTGTGGATTGAGGAGAATGGTTTACTGTTGAGGCCCGATTCTTTCTACAAGGATATGCTGGCGGATAAAAAGGAAGCTGATGTCGGCATCTGTCTGTCGAAAAAGCCGCGGCTGTGTCCTCGTGCTGCTTCTGGTAAGGGTATTTTGGACACCTTTACGGTGGGGAATGTTGGTAGGGGCTCTACTATTGTTGCTCCAGCTGTGGCGGTGGGTATCCCCTTGGGGGATGATGGGGGTGTGAGTAGCAACCAGGGACCATCTGATAAGCCGGATTTCTTTAGCCGCCCTAACACTCGTCAAAGGAAGCTGAACAGGCGTCCGGGGGAGCATTGGCTCAACGTTGGCCGCGACTCTGGTCTCAAGCAGCTGGTGGAGCTGAATATGACCTGTTTAATTGGTAAGTTCAGCTACAATGTTATGCACCGTAAAGATATTTTCAAATGGTTCAATCATACTTGGACACCGATTTTGAATTATGCTCCAACAGTTTCCATTCTTTCTAAAGGGTGGTATGGGTTCAAGTTTAAGGAGGAGGCGCATGCTAATGTGATTTTGGGGCGTTTATGGCTAAAAGGTATCGGTAGTCTCATGTTGCAGAGGTGGTACACAGACTTTGACCCTGATCATGCGTATATCCGAATGCGGCATCTTTGGGTTCTGTTACCCGGCTTTCCTCTAGCTATGTGGACTCATGAGTTCTTTGAGGCGGTCGACAATCACTTGGGCCGTTTTCTCCACCTAGGCAATGACGTTCTCCTCGATGTGGATAAACGCATTGGTCGTATTCTGGTTGAGGTGGATATGTCACTTGGTCTCATCGATATTCTACACATTGACTGAAGGGGTCGGAAGTTCTCCCAAAGCATTGATTATTGGGGCATTCCTTTCAGGTGTTCTAAGTGTAAGGAGGTTGGGAATCTCTAGAGGAATTGCTCGCGGCCTGCTTTGCCCTTGGATGGCCCTTCGTCGGAGGTTGCTGACACTGTGTGGTCGTCTGATGACCTTAGTGACCAGGATGTGGACACGGTGGGTTCGCTGGATGGTTACTCAAACCGCATTTCTCCTCCGTCATCTTTGGCTTCGGATATCCTGGGTAAGCTTCATTCATATGACCCTTCATTTTTCCTATCTTTAAATGATTCTGAAAAGGCTTACGTTTCATCTCTCGTCCTTGAGAAGTCTGTTGATTGTGATTCGGCCATTCCTTGTTCTGACCTGACTTTTCCCTCTGTGCATGATTCCCTCAATACCTTATCTGTCTCGGATGGCTCTTCTCCTCGATCTGGGGCTGACCCGATCGTTGTTTTGTCTCCTTCTGACCATATTTTCTCTAGCGATGGGGTGGGTTTTGGAAACATATCTCCTATTGATACTATTATCATCTCTTCTGAAGCTATTGTCTCACCCTTGGCTGCTTCGGTGCCTGCAACGGAGTCGTAGGCTATGGCCCTTACAAACTGTACGCGGTCTTTGGATTCACTCCTTCACCCCTCTGAGTCTTGTCCTCCTCCGGAACTGTCATCTTCTATCCACATCCCTTCTTTCTCGGAGATGGTGAAGAAAAAACCTCTCCCTTGTTATCACAAAAATCGGGTTGTAAATGAGGGTGTGGGTTTGGATCCCGGGTCGAACACGGTTAATCCGGCTAATAGTTGGTGTGGGGTGCTCGAGAGGGTGGTCTGGACTTGGACATTTCCCCTCTTAAAACCCACAGTGCTAGACGGGGTGTTGTCAAAAGATCTGGTGTTGGACTTTCGACCGGCATTTTGGGCTCTATTAAGGATTCTTCTTCTTCTTATTCTGGGGCGCTTACGATATCAAAGCCCTTGCTAGGGTGAGTAAATGATTTGTCTCTCTCTCAATGTGCGTGGAGTGGGGGGCCTCCCTAAACAGCTTGCCCTCCAACGGTTGCTTCTTCTACATAATCCTGATATTGTTCTTTTGCAAGAGACTATGGTATCTGAGCTGAAGGCTCGGGTTTTACTCACTAAAATTCGGCCTGGGTGGTGTATTTGTGCTATCAGTGTTGTTGACCTATCTGGGGGTTTGCTGGCGACCTGGAATCCGAGGGTTCTAAATCTCACTTCTTTTGTTACGAGTGCTAGAATTCTCCTGTCTGGTTGACTTGTGGGGTTCGGTGTTGATTTAAACTTGTTAAACTGTTATGGGCCTTATGCTGATCAGCGTATTTTCTGGGATGTTGTTTGTGATGACAACCTTCTATCTTTGGAGAATCTCATTCTAGTGGGCGACTTAAATTTTACTTGGTTTGCAGGTGAAGTTTGGGGCAAACATGCAAATGTGGACCCGTTGGGCAATTTTTTCAAAGATTTGTTCTCTGCTCGGGATTTAGTGGACATTGGCTCTGCTCCTTTCTCTCCCACCTAGAGGAATGGTCGTCAGGGTGACCAGTTTGTTTCCAAGAGGTTGGACCAGTTTTTGATCTCTAATGGCCTTCTCTCGTGCTGTTCTCGATATAGAGCATGGACACATGATCTTTGAATTAGTGACCACTCACCTATTTTTTTCCAATTTGAGACCGTGGGGTCAAATGCTTCCTACCCCTTTAAGTTTAATTCCTCCTGGCTCATGGATGAGGTTTTTTGTAATGAAGTATCTTCCCTTTGGGGTCGCATGAGGCCGGTTAGTGGGGTCTCGGCTATGGACAGTATTTCTGCAAAATTGAGGCATCTTAAATCTCACATTATTAAATGGGAGCGTCTTCGTAATGCTCAGATGGGTTTGGAGCTTTCGGGGGTTGAGGCTGAGATTGAGCTGATTTTAAAGGCTCACCGGCTTGTTCCTATCCAGGGGTTACCTTGTTTGAAGCCGTCGGAACTGGAAAGGAAAAAAATGAAGATTCTTCGATTTCAGGAGGAGTCTTGGCGACTAAAGAGTAGAGCCATCTGGATTAAAGCTGGGGATAATAATACCAAATTTTTCCATAAATTTGCTGATGGCTGGCATATTCAGAACTCAATTTGGGAATTAAATGATCAGGTGGGGTGGAAAATCTCTTCTCAGGAAGATTTGCATCTGGCAACTGCAAACCATTTTAGAGATATTTTTGTTGAATCTGAAACTTGTCCGTTGCTGGACAAATTCAAGGTTATTAAGGAGTATCCGTTGATGTTCTCTCTGGCTGAGGGGGACAATGTTTTTTCATAGGTGACTATTGCTGAAGTTGAGTCGGTCCTTAAAGGGTTTGCGAAGGACAAGAGTCCTGGCCCGGATGGGTGGTCGGTGGAATTATTCCTTCATTTTTTTGACATCATGGGTTCGGATATCCTTAATGCTGTGGAAGAATCGAGAACTCTGGGTTTGGTTTCTGGTTCGATCAATTCTGCTTTTCTAACTCTAATCCCTAAGACTGCTCATCCTAATGGGTTCAATGACTTTCGTCCCATTTCTTTGTGTAATCTTATTTACAAAGTTATTGCTAAGATCATTGTTGTTCGTATTAAGCCTGGACTATCCAAATTTATTTCGAAGGTACAATTTTGCTTCCTTTCTGGTCGCCAAATATTGGACACGGTGGGTGTGGCGCAGGAGGCGTTCCACACTATCAAAACTAAACATCTTAGTGCTATTTTGCTAAAGTTGGATCTGGTGAAGGCATATGACCGTGTGGACTGGGAGTTTCTGAAACTCATTCTCATTCAAATTGGGCTGCCATGGGGGATGATGAAATGGATTATGGCATGTGTATCCTCTGTTAACTTTGCAGTTATTATTAATGGCACTATCTCGGATTTCTTCAAAGGCTCTAGGGGGCTTCTGCAGGGATGTCCTCTTGCTCCGCTTTTATTCATTTTAGTTATTGATGGGTTAAGCCAACGCATTCTAAAAGGGCGTTCCGAGCTGAAGCTGCCTGGTTTATTAGTTGCTCCTTGTTCTATGGTCTCACATACCTTGTTTGTGGATGATGTGTTGTTGTATGGGGGTGGCACTCTGTTGGAATGGCAGGAGACTAAAGTAATCTTGGATTCATTTTTGGTATGGCTGTCAGTAATGATAAATCTGCTCTGCTCCACTTTGAAGTGGCCCAAGATATTCTTGATCAGATAAAATCGTTTATGCCTTATAATTGTACTAAGCTAGAGGAGGGTACTTCTTATCTTGGTTTTTTTATCAAACCCAACTGTTATTTGACTCAAGATTGGCGTTGGCTGCTTAAGCGATTTGACAAAAGGATTGGCCATTGGTGTTGGAAGTGGTTGTCCCTAGGGGGGCGCCTCACTCTTGCTAAATTAGTATTGCAGAACTTAGTTGTTTACTAGATCTCCTTGTGTAAAGTCCCTAAAGCGATTCTGGATGGAATCCGTTAGAAAATTTTCAGGTTTATTTGGGATGGCAGTGGCTGTAAGTGTCGGTTCCACTTGTTGGGATGGCAGTGGCTGTAAGTGTCGGTTCCACTTGTTGGGATGGTAGGAAATGGCTCAGCCCATCTCTTGTGTGGGTTGGGGTATTAAGAACATGGTGGCCTTCAGAAACGCGCTCAAAGCAAAGAGCCTCTGGTGAGCACTGACGGTGGACTCTCTTTGGGGATTGATCATCAAAAATAAATACATTAAGAACTGCACGATTCCTCAATGGTTTCGTTTTGGTAAACCATCGACCAGGGGTGTCTCCAATATCTAGAATGGGATTATGGAAGCGTTTCAAACTGTTGCTAATTGGTTTTCCTGGGTCCCGGGAAATGGTTGTCAGATCTGTGTTGGGGCGAATCCTATCCTGGGTGGTCCATGTGATCATATATTATAGAATGAGCTTTTATTGGTTTTAAGATCAAAGGGCTATTTCTATCTCAATCACATCATCCCCTTTCTGCCGGGTGGGGATCGGCCCTCTTGGATAAATGCTGAGCAGCTGGGCATTGTTGGTCCTTTGGCAGCTGAATGGACCAGGTACATCTAGTACCTTAAGCGGGCCAGAATTCTGTTGGGGGTTGGTTCAGACCGTTTGGTATGGTCTTGGGACTCTGTGGATGGAATGGTCTCAGCCCGTTCTGCGTACTCTTCTTTATTTTATCGTCTGCAGCGGGCTCCTCAGTGGTGTTCTGTTGTGGTTTGGAAATTACACATTCCTCTTAAAATTCGATGTTTCTTGTGGCTGGTCCTTAACAATAGTATTCTAACCTGGGATAACCTGCAACGCCGGGGTTTTGTAGGCCCTAGTGTTTGTGTGTTTTGTGGTGCTGCTAATGAGACAATTGACCATATTTTTTTCACCTGCCCTTTTCCTCAATCAGTCTGGTCGGATGTGCAAAAGGAGGTTGGGCTCTCGGGTCCTTGGAGTCGATACTCTTTTTTGGAGAATCTTCGTTTATGGGCTCCGGTGGGGTCAACTGCTATGGCCCTGCCAGCTATCACAGCTTGGCAAGTTTGGCGTGCATGGAACCTCTGTATTTTTGAAGGGATATGTCCTTTTCAGCTTCGGACCTGTTCTCGGCTGATTGCTTCTTTTTGGGAATCCGTGTGTCCTTCTTCATTGCCTGGGGCTTCCATAGCTCATGCCCCTCGTCTTGCTCCTGAAGCTGATGTCTCTTTCCCGTGGGGAGCCTTTGATGGTGCTTCTCAGTCCGCTTCCATTCGTAGTGGTGCCGGTGTTGTTATTTTCCTCTCGGACACCCACTCTTTTCACTTATGGATGAACTGTGGAATGGGCACCAATACTAAGAGTGAACTTATTTCTCTGTGGCTACTCTTGTATTTCTCTTCGACTCGGGGGTTTCCGCTTCTCATGGTTCGGGGTGACTCTCGGGTCATCATTTCTTGGGCCCGACGGGAATGTGCTCTCAAAATCATTCAGCTTGACTTTTGGTTACGGGATACTCGTCGTCTGATTGTTTGCTTCGACCACATTTCGTTTCTTCATGTCTTTCGTGAGCACAATGGCTTGTCTGATCTCCTATCCAAAAGGGCTCTTTCGGTTTCTGAGGGAAGCATCTTCTGTGAGGAATGGCGGGATTGTCAGTTACTGGAGCGGTTCAATCTCCCTTTTTTCTGATGGTTTGTTTTGGGCTTCCTGTCTTGGTCATGTTTGGCCTTATCTTGCTACAGGTTCTTGATATCTATGGTGATGGCTCCATTTATGCTTTTTGGCTATGGACATGTTGGATCACAGCTCCTTTGGTTCTGCTTGTTTTTTGTATATCTATCTATGGACATGGCCTATGTGGCGTTTATTTCTTTCATGTTGTTGGGATGATGATCCTTTGGTATGGTTGGGCTGGCCCGATGTAATTTGGCCATCCCTTTGTTTCGATCTATGTTTATTTGGATTACTGTTTCTATGGTCTATGGTTTACTTTGTGGGATTGGCCCGGTGTAATTTGGCCAATCCGACGTCTTATGTTCTATGTCGTTTTATGGATTGAGCAGTGCTTGTAACTCTTTGTTACTATTACCAGTATTAATAGTATGTGCTTTTTCAGTGTAAAAAAGACTCGGCATGAATAGAATTTGATTCCAAATCTATAAACTACGGTTTCCATCTTAATGCAATATTTAAAATTAAATACTTTAACTAGATTCGGTTCTCCCAATAGAGTACGGCTCTCACATGCATATAAAGGAGATGTGATGTAATCCATGGTTTAAAGTTTCAATGAGGGTAAATTATACCAATGGATGGTGGCCCTTCCCAATTAAACCCATGGAACGATATCTTAATGTATTAGTAATTTTGCTTTATTTTAATTATAAATATAATTTTCACTTTAATTAATGAGTCACTTTATATCAAAGATCAACTTATAATAGGGCTCTCATCCATATCAAACCATAATTAAATTTAAAAAATAGAAACTCAATCCTTATACAAAAATAGAAAGTCAATATATATTTAATTATCTTTGATAGGATTAACAATAACTATAAAATTAGGAGTCAGCGATCCATAGAGCTAGCTCCTCTTTCAGATAATTATCTTTGATAGGATTAACAATAACTATAAAATTAGGAGTCAGCGATCTATAGAGCTAGCTCCTTCTTCAGATAATAAAAATGTTATATTTGAACAGTGAAAACTCTAAAGACATATCTTACTTAAGCAGAATTAATGATTTTAAGTTCCTAATAACAATAATTTTTAATCTCATGTTAATAATTATAATATTTTTTCCTCAAACACATAAGCTCATCCTTATTGGTTTCCTTCCAAGGACAAGATAAGCACTACTTCTTTTAAACACCTAAACTAATCACAAATTTAATTATAGACTCGTAACTATAAATCCATACTTAAACCTATTGGATTAAGGCCAATACGTGAGCATTAATAACTCATTTTCCTCTTAGCACCCAAAGGTATCATGATGACACTGTCATCATTCACGGTTTACTAGCCTCTCCCCTTAGTGAATTCATGCCTTTATCGTTTAGTTGCGTCAAGCCCTTCAGTCTACAAATCAAATTACAACTTTAGGAAAAATCAATAACAATACTTATAGTGATTTACTGGTGAGGCCTTGGCCTTGAGCTTCTTGCCATGAAGTTGTACACGGTACATTTATCATTTTATTTCCCATTGTAGAAGAATCGAGGTAACAGAGAGGATACTACATTTCTATTAATATTGACACCATAATGTATAATAAAGATAAATGCATTGTCTGTTAGTGCGATAATACATTTTTTCCCGAGTGTGCATTATATATCAAGCACACCATCAATGGTATCTACATTTATTTATAAAATACATTTTTTTGTAAAAAATTCAAAAACAGAATTATGTGTTTAGTGAAACATTGACACCCTAGTGTGCCCATAAAGGCAATGCATCGTTCATGGTGTACTACCTACATATATATGCAAAGTGAAAGGTCTAATTTATTTTATAAAATCTATATTTTTAAATTAAAATATGGAAAAACATAACTATGCATTGTATCTAAACAATATGCCCCTATGATTTCAAACAAACATGCATTGTTCAACGGTGCTCTTGTAAAAACGAAACACTGATGCTTATTCCTATAGACTGCACCGATGTAGGGTAAAATTTAAAAAAAAATACCAACCTACTTTTTCTTTTTTTCTTCTTGTCCAATGCTTCCAACTACAGAAGCACTAGTGCTCACTCGATTGTGTAGACCCCCTGTTACTAGTACAACATGGCTTATTCCTTGAGTCATACGCTTGCCTGATCATTTTTAAATTTTGTGAAAAGGCTTCTAATTTTGTTATGTCCTGCGTAGCAGGATATAGATGGATCGCCCGGACCCTATTATCACCTACCTAGTCTACCTAGTCTAGCTGGTACTCGAGTGCAATTTTTTTTTTTGCTATATAGTTTTACATAGTTGCAATGTTTTTTTTATTAAACTAAATTTTATAAAAATTATTTATTTCAAAGCTCATTGGCTCTGAAATGGTGACGTAAGTCTTGGAATCGGCATCCCAAGAGCCGGCGGTGCGATGCCATCAGCATTTGCTCGTTTGTTTAATGCATGGCAGGATGTTGAAGACACATTGTAGAGGGCGTTGAAGCCACGTTGAGTGGTGACGTAAGTCTTGAAATGGGGGTGGTGCGGGTCTGGGCATTTGTTTAATGCATGGCAGGTTGACATGACAGGGAGCAGCAGGTTGAAGCCACGTTGAAGCCAACATTCGAGGCATAGCGGGTATGAAAAACAGCTGTTAGCTCAGCATCTGTACTGTTCTTGACCTCTACCTCTACGAAAGGTCTTTCTTGCGTATGAACAATTACTCAACCCATGTGAACTCGTACTCTTCGAACCGCAAGTTTTCGGGCAGGTGAAACATAAAGGCTTGGGTCAAATACCAAAACAACTTATGAGACAGAGAGCCTCGGCTCTGGGGTTTCACGCAACCACCGCAGCATCAGGGTTTCATGAATTTGTAGTTCTCTTCTTTCGCGGCTTGGACCACTGGCAATGGTGCAAGTCTTACCTCCAGAAGCCGGCGTTTCGAGACTCAAATCTGGTAAGCCTGGTGTTTCGTTCTCCACTATAAAAATAATTTTATTAACATTATATCATGTAACCCTGGCTTAACTCAAGTTTTTAACGATGTTGACAGGGCGTTTCGAGGTCTTCATCACCACCATAGGCGACGGTCTCCAAACCGGTAAGCAATAAACCGACTACGAGCTTCCTTTAATGCTGGTAAAAGAACCCAGGAGATTAGAAACTCTCGGTTGAGGTCTGCGAGGAAAGGTCGAGCCAGCCACCGGTATTTTACGATTACCGTCATCCTAGCACTTGTGGCAAGAAGACACACAAATGTTTAGTAGTAGTCTCATACTGTATTTTGTTTCACTTCAAAACAAGGAAAGGAACACCCATCAATTCTTGTTTAGGGCAAACTATTGAGGCTGAGCCCAATACCGCGTCTAAAGGCTTGTAAGCCTGAAGTCATTTCACATTATTATCTTATTAAAATGGTTTTAACATGAACGATATATAATCCACTTCCAGGGCATTCTGACCCAGAGCCTCCAGAGAATGGCCTTGTTCAGTTTTTAAATAAATTTTTATTTAGCACGGGAGTAAGTTTGAAGTGAAAACCTCTTTCATACATCTTTTATTTATAGAAGTTATTTAAAGCTCTGATGGGTCTAGCTCCACTCTTTTTGTATGCGATATGCCCAGAATAGCGAATCACAACTCTGTATTTTTCCAAAAATAGTTGTTGATTCGGATGTCTAAGTCTCACATCATTAATTGAAGCTGTAATAGTTAACTGATTCCTTATTCGTTAAGCTCGTGTTTCAAATATATACTGTACAGGAGTTCAAAGTTAGTCTAATGAAAAGGTTTTGTCCCTGTGCACACATAGGTTTTCTTCGTATGGCTATTTATGTGATAACTTTGTTGTGGATAAATTGTTTGCTAAGGTCTCGGGGCCGAAGAAAAGGCTTACGTCTATGCTCATTCTCTACGAACCTGTGTATAAATGCTCATTTTCTGTGTGTATGCGTCTATGCTTTGTTTACAGGTTTTTAGTTTGTATTCTGTCTGAAAATGCTTTGTTCCTGTGCATACATAGTTTGTTTTTTCGAATGGCTATTTATGTAATAATTTTGTTGTGGATAAATTCTTTGCTAAGGTCTTGGGGCCGAAGAGAATAGCAGAAATGGAGTTGCAAAGCTTTGAGTTCAGTGCGCGGTTTACTTAAGAGCGAGAAGGTTGTCAGCATAAAGGAATGCTGCCGGTTTTGTAGCTTCCATGGACCGTTTTTAGGAGAAATTTACGAAGAACGATTTCTCGGTTTTGATTTTGAGTGCTTTCGTTCGGATTTGGGTTTTGGGGTTTTCATTTCAGCTTGCTGTGGCGTGTTTTCGTGCGGGTCAGGCGTTGATTCGTGTGTCGGAAATTTCTTTGGAGGGTTATGTATTTCGAGTGTATGCCATCAGCGTCTGCTCGTTTGTTTAATGGATGACAGGATGTTGAAGCCAGGTTGTAGAGGGCGTTGAAGCCACGTTGAGTGGTCACGTAAGTCTTGAAATGGGGGCGGTGCGGGTTTGGTCATTTGTTTAATGCATGGCAGGTTGACATGACAAGGAGCAGCAAGTTGAAGCCACGTTGAAGCCAACATTTGAGGCATAAAGTCTTGAAAGACACCTGCTAGCTCATACCGTATTTTAGTTTGTGAGTATTGAAACAAATTGATAAGGTTTGGCTTGTGCCAGGCTGACGGTCCTCCCATGGTTTCATCTTGGTTGGGCGAAGGAGAAGTCCATGGTCGGGGATCGCGTTTTCGTCTGCGTTTGTTGGCTTGGTTCAGGTAGATTCAGGGTTTGTTAGCTGTTCGTGCATGGAGAGAGCGGCAGCAGCAGAAGGAGAAGTCCAACATCGCGGACCGTCTATTCGTCTGCGTTTGTTGCCTTAGTTCAGGTAGATCCAGGGTTTATTTATCTACGAACCTCTGCATATATGCTCATTGTCTGTGTGTATACGTCTATGCTTTGTTTACATTCTTTTAGTTTTGTATTCTGTCTGAAAAGGCTTTGTCCCTGTGCATACATAGTTTTTTTCCGTATGGGATTATGTTATAGACTTTAGCTGCAACTTAATCAAAGTATGGGATTCTTAGGATGAGATAAAGTATGTTGCATTGAATATTTAATTTAGTTTAATGTAATGTTTAAATTTCATAGCAATGTGTCTTTTTTTAAATTAAGATATTTTTAAGATAATAATATTTAGTTAATAAAATTATTATGTCCTGCGTACTCGAGTGCAATTTTTTCTTTTGCTATATGGTTTTACATAGTTGCAATGTTTTTATTATTAAACTAAATTTTATAAAAATTATTTATTTCAAAGCTCACTGGCTCTGAAATGGTGACGTAAGTCTTGGAATCGACATCCCAAGAGCCGGCGGTGCAATGCCGTCAGCGTCTGCTCGTTTGTTTAATGCATGATAGGATGTTGAAGCCACGTTGTACCCTATTATCACTTAGCTAGTCTACCTAGTCTAGCTCCTACTCGAGTTCATTTTTTTTTAGCTATATGGTTTTACATAGTTGCAATGTTTTTATGCTTTGTTTACATTCTTTTAGTTTTGTATTCTGTCTGAAAAGGCTTTGTCCCTGTGCATACATAGTTTTTTTTTCTGTATGGGTTTATGTTATAGACTTTAGCTGCAACTTAATCGAAGTATGGGATTCTTAGGATGAGATAAAGTATGTTGCATTGAATATTTAATTTAGTTTAATGTAATGCTTAATTTCATAACAATGTGTCTTTTTTTAAATTAAGATATTTTTAAGATAATAATATTTAGTTAATAAAATTATTATGTCCTCCGTACTCGAGTGCAATTTCTTCTTTTGCTATATGGTTTTACATAGTTGCAATGTTTTTCTTATTAAACTAAATTTTATAAAAATTATTTATTTCAAAGCTCATTGGCTCTGAAATGGTGACGTAAGTCTTGGAATCGTAAGTCTTGGAATCGACATCCCAAGAGCCGGCAGTGCGATGCCGTCAGCGTCTGCTCGTTTGTTTAATGCATGACAGGATGTTGAAGCCACGTTGTACCCTATTATCACCTACCTAGTCTACCTAGTCTAGCTCCTACTCGAGTTCATTTTTTTTTTAGCTATATGGTTTTACATAGTTGCAATGTTTTTATGCTTTGTTTACATTCTTTTAGTTTTGTATTCTGTCTGAAAAGGCTTTGTCCCTGTGCATACATAGTTTTTTTTTTCGTATGGGTTTATGTTATAGACTTTAGCTGCAACTTAATCGAAGTATGGGATTCTTAGGATGAGATAAAGTATGTTGCATTGAATATTTAATTTAGTTTAATGTAATGTTTAAATTTCATAACAATGTGTCTTTTTTTAAATTAAGATATTTTTAAGATAATAATATTTAGTTAATAAAATTATTATGTCCTCCGTACTCAAGTGCAATTTCTTCTTTTGCTATATGGTTTTACATAGTTGCAATGTTTTTCTTATTAAACTAAATTTTATAAAAATTATTTATTTCAAAGCTCATTGGCTCTGAAATGGTGACGTAAGTCTTGGAATCGTAAGTCTTGGAATCGACATCCCAAGAGCCGGCGGTGCGATGCCGTCAACGTCTGCTCGTTTGTTTAATGCATCACAGGATGTTAAAGCTACGTTGTACCCTATTATCACCTACCTAGTCTACCTAGTCTAGCTCCTGCTCGAGTTCAATTTTTTTTAGCTATATGGTTTTACATAGTTGCAATGTTTTTTTTATTAAACTAAATTTTATAAAAATTATTTATTTCAAATCTCATTCGCTGTGAAATGGTGACGTAGGTGTTGGAATCGGCACACCAAGAGCCGGCGGTTCAATGCTGTCAGCGTCTGCTCATTTGTTTAATGCATCACAGGATGTTGAAGCCACGTTGTAGAGGGCGTTGAAGCCACGTTGAGTGGTGACGTGAGTCTTGAAATGGGGGCGTTGCGCGTCTGGTCATTTGTTTAATGCATAGCAGGTTGACATGATAGGGAGCAGCAGGTTGAAGCCATGTTAAAGGCAACATTCGAGCCATAAAGTCTTGAGCGGTTATGAAAGACACTTGCTAGCTCATAGCGTATTTTAGTTTGTGAGTGGTGAAACGAATTGATAAGGTTTGGCTTGTGCTGTGACGGTGCTCCCATGGTTTCATCTTGGTTGGGCGAAGGAGAAGTCCAAGGTGGCGGATCGCGTATTGGTCTGCGTTTGTTGCCTTGGTTCAGGTAGATTCAGGGTTTGTTACCTATTGCTGCACGGAGAGACGAGCAGCAGTAGTAGAAGGAGAAGTCCAACGTCGCGGATCGCCTATTCGTCTGCGTTTTTTGCCTTAGTTCAGGTAGATTCAGGGTTTATTTATCTATGAACCTGTGCATATATGCTCATTGTCTGTGTGTATACGTCTATGCTTTGTTTATATGTTTTTACTTTCGTATTCTATCTGAAAAGGCTCTGTCCCTGTGCATAGGTAGTTCTTTTTCGTATGGCTATTTATGTAGTAACTTTGTTGTGGATAAATTCTGTGCTAAGGTCTCGGGGCCGAAGAAAAGGCTTACGTCTATTCTCATTGTTTACGAACCTGTGTATATATGCTCATTCTCTGTGTGTATACGTCTATGCTTTGTTTGCATGTTTTTAGTTTCATGTTCTGTCTAAAAAGGCTTTGTCCCTGTGCATACATAGGTTTTCTTCGTATGGCTATTTATGTAATAACGTTGTTGTGGATAAAAAATAAAAAAAATAGCCTAAAACCCTGGCGGCATAGCTGTTGGCAAGGAAGAAGAGGCATCTTCGTTGCGTCAGGCAACCATTGATATGCACCGAAATGCTTCTTTCACAAGTCTAGGATTTTTTCTTGATTCATGTATAAGATTACTATTAGTAGCATTTTTTACTTTTGTGTGCCTGCTGATTCTATGCATTATGCATTTTGTGTATGTTATTATCATTATCTTGTGGCCGGAATAGAACAATGTTTGTGTGTTAATTTCATAGCAGTATCTGATTTAGTTTTTTTTTTTTTAACAAGCCCTGTCTAAGTGAAAGGAAAAACAGCCCATCATGCTGCTCTATGTTTGTCTATATGCTAGCGTTTTTTGTGTTTGTTGTTGTTCCCTGCTATGTTGTTGCTACACGTTTGCATGTCAGTGCGGCTGCCAAATTCAGGGGCATGTCAATTATTGTTGTGCATTTAGCTTTGTAGCTGCTATCGTGTTGGTGCATGGAATCGGTCACTGCAAGTCTGCTTGCTTGGATTATTTTGTCAAACGATGATCGCCATTTATTAAAATTTATGGCATGGGCCTTAACCCTGTAAACGTCGAATCAACGGTTTGAAATTGTTAATGGACGTAACTGTTGACCTGCCAGCATTTTTTTTTACTGTCAAATAGGTTTAAGGACTGGAAAAACGTTCTTTAGCCCGTCAAATTCCAGATGTGGTTGCGAGCAATGCTAGAGCATTTCTCAGGTTGTCTCTAACAATGAGGTTTTAATTAGTGTAACATTGCCTAGTTACAATCATACTCATGCTATTATTGTTATTATTATATCCTGTGTGGCAGGAAATATATGGATCGGTCATACCCTATTAATTAATCTAGTTAATTTAGCTCGCACTCGAGTTTAATTTTTTTTTATCCATATGGTTTTACATAGTTATAATCTGTTTTTTATTAAACTAGGCATCCCAAGAGTCATTGGTGTGATGCTGTCAGAGTCTCCTCATTTGTTTAATGCATCATAAAGCTTGTAGCAATTGACATGACAGTGAACAGGGCGTTGAAGCCACTTTGAATAGACATGTTGAAGCCAACATTCAAGTCATAAAATCTTGAGCAGCTACGAAAGACAGTTGCTGCGCCACCTGGTCAGTCAGTTTTATGGTTTCATAGCGTATTTTATCTTGTGAATTTTCAAACGAATTCATAAGGTTTGGCTTGTGGCAGGGTATTGGTGCTCGCATGGTTTGATCTCAGTTGGGCGAAGAACACAAAACAAAACACACAGACACAGAGAAAGGAGCAGCAGCAGCAGTAGCAGAAGGAGAAGTCCAAGGTCACGGATTGCCTATTCCTCTACCTTTCTTGCCTTGGTTCACGTAGATTCAAGGTTTATTTGTCTGCGAACTTGTGTATATATGCTCATTGTCTGTATGTATACGTCTATGTTTTGTTTACATGTTTTTAGTTATTTATTTATTTGTAAATGATTCTCATGTCTTTGACTTGTTATTAATGATTTGTCACCTTATGCTCGTGTAGTCTGCTATATAAACGAAAAATACAATGTATTTCAACCATCACTTACATTCCCATATTATGGGACATTTAAACAAAAAATACAATGTATTTCAACCATCACTTACATTCCCATATTATGGGACATTTGTTAGTAGATTCATTTGTTCCTACTTATCCCAAATCGAGGATCAAGTCAAAAACTCCTACAAGCATACCTGCTTTATACATTATATAACCTATTATATGCACTTGAGATAAGATTATAACGCAAATATCACAATAGTAGTGCTACTATCAATTTTCCGATTTATTTGACATCTTATGAGCAAGTTGTCGGACGTCCAATTTTGGTTTTAAGGGCCATGTTGCTGCATATTTTTATGCAGGATCGTGATCTCAAGGAGTATTGTTGATTTGACACATCATCTTCCTTGAGCTCCCTCTCTTGCCACACATGTGGAGACATGGTTATATTAACTCCACGATGGAAGCATAACTTATGGTTAAGCGAGATCATGCTTAAGATATCCAGGTTCGAATCCATAACTCATGTAATCATTAAGTGCCTGTAAAAAAATTTAATATACTTTAGCTTAATGCTAAGCAAGCCACCCAATGTGCCATCATAAACAAGCTCAAAGGCACAGTGTATAACTCTCCATTATATTCGAGGCACCACAAGTACACTCGAACTACATAACCCTCCAAAGAAATTGCCGAGACATGAAGCAACCCCTGACCCGCACGAAAACACGTCACAGCAAGCTGTAATCAAAACCCCAAACCCAAATCCGAACGAAATCACTCAAAATCAAAACCGAGAAATCGTTCTTCGTAAATTTCTCTATAACTATATTGATAGAGATCTATGTGTTTGACTATAAACATAATAGGTAACTGATGTAAGCCTTTTCTTCGGCCCCAAGACCTTATCACAGAATTTATCCACAACAAAGTTATTACATAAATAGCCATACGAAAAAAACACTATGTATGCATAGGGACAAAGCCTTTTCAGACAGAATACCAAACTAAAATTCCATAACTTTAAATATGCATATAATCTTAATGAATAGTGAAACCAGAGGCTTATCCTAATATATGGAATTGAGATTAAGTTTATCTTGTTATTTACAACAGATAACAAAGCCTGAATCTACTTGAACCAAAGCAACAAACACAGACGAATACGCGATCCCCGACCTTGGACTTCTCCTTTGCCCAACCAAAATGAAACCATGGGAGCATCGTCACCCGAGCACAAGCCAAACCTTATCAATTCGTTTCAATACTCACAAACTAAAATACGCTATGAGCTAGCAAGTGTCTTTCATAACCGCTCAAGACTTTATGGCTCAAATGTTGCCTTCAACGTGGCTTCAACCTCCTGCTCCTTGTCATGTCAACCTGCGATGCATTAAACAAATGACCAGACCCGCAATGCCTCCATTTTGGCCAGACCCGCACCGCCCCCATTTCAAGACTTACGTCACCACTCAACGTGGCTTCAACGCCCTCTACAACGTGGCTTCAACATCCTGTCATGCATTAAACAAACGAGCAGACGCTGAGGGCATCGCATCGCCGGCTCTTGGGATGCCGATTCCAAGACTTATGTCACCATTTTAGAGCCAATGAGCTTTGAAATAAATAATTTTTATAAAATTTAGTTTAATAAAAAAAACATTGCAACTATGCAAAACCATATAGCAAAAAAAGAATTGCACTCGAGTACCAGCTAGACTAGGTAGACTAGGTAGGTGATAATAATAATAAAAACATTGCAACTTTGAAATTTTGCTTCTGTAGATGATATTGCTAAATTGAAAGGTAACACAGGTGGCTTTTATTTTCTATAGTACAAGGCACTATATTTGTAGGCACTATATTTGCACCCACAGTTCAGATCTGATTTTTGGTTTAATGTTGACATGTAGATCTTCAATGGCACCTCTCTTATTGTTATTTGATCAATAGAGAGAAATGAGGGATATTTTTATTTGGCATCCCACCATCCTTCCTTATACTATGATGATGAACTTTTAGGCTATATTGGACGACTGTACATTTGAGAGAGATATGACTGGTTGTACCTTGCCCACCTTGATTGAGATATGATTGGTCTTGTGGTACCTTATCTTTCATTTGTGTTTAATGGGGTCATTTACCCTCCTTGAGTAACTTTTTTAAAACCACCTTATTGAACTTTTGCTCTTATACAATACTACAGTTGTTTGGCCACATTTGCCCACATTTGGCCACTGGCAACACTCCTCGTGGGTTTCAAGAGAAATGGTTGTGGGACGTCGTATCAATGTGATTGTAACGAACTCTTTGAAGGTGAAGTCCATAATTTTAAGTCTTTTTGCTCATTTTCATGCCTTTTTGTAAGACAATAAGGAGGGTAGTGGCATCAACATTGAAAATGGTTTACATCCAAACCTATCAAGTATACTTTTAGGTCAGCAGTATTCTTGACTCTGAACCATAGCTACAATTCGGATAAAAGAATACTGCTGAACTAAAAGTACACTTGGCAGGTTTGGATGGAACAAATTATCATCGACATCTATGCTGTCATACTTTTGGTTTAATGTTGACGTGGAGATCTTCAACTATACCTCTCTTATTGTTATATGATCAATATGTTTATTTTATTACTTGTTACTGATTGAATTATTAAATACTTGTTGTACTTTCTCCATCTTGATTCAGTTATTATTAGACTTTTGGTACCTTGTCTTTGACTTGTGGTTAATGCAAACATTTACCCTCTTTCATTTTTTTTATACCGTGTTCTTGAATTTTTGGTCTTATAGAGTACTTGACTTTGATCACCTATGATCAGTTATGGCGTGCTGATAATCACTTATTTTATGCTAAGACTTGGTTGAAGTTTATAATTTTTGTGACTTTATTTATGTTGAGTTATGAACTGTGCTTGACTGTCATTGACCTAATTAACTCCAGTCATTTCTCTCTCTCTGGTTTGTACACACCCTCTTGTAGGGTTAGCTGCTTCCTGCAGAAGACTGACCTCTCCGAGGCACAAACAGTCTTTTCTAAAAGTAACACTTCTGAGTATATTTTCAAAAATAGTTTCACACCCAGATTGGTATCTTAAACTATATATCTATTTTTGTTATATGATATATATATTTGTTTTATTACATGTTACTGAATATTAATAGTTTATCGTTTTAGTTTGCTTGTCAGTGTAACTCATTATAACAGTTTTGAATATACCAAAGAGCCTATGTTAAGAACTTATGAGTTGTACTTTTGGAGTTCTTCGTTTCAAAAGGTAAGTATTTAGACTGACTAATGTATATCGATGGAATGCTTTTTCCTGAAAATTTGTTTTTATTGTTTCTATTAGAATTTGTGCTGTGGAGCTAATGTGAATTGCGTGTCAAAGGTAAATTTGATGACGGTCTTGTATTTTTTGTACGTTTCAGTTTACGTTTTATACAAATTTAAAAGTGTGAAATTAATATACCACAAAATTAATAAAAAATAGGCTAAAACCCTAGCGATCGTTGGAATTTTATCCCATGTTCTCTGTCGAAGCTTTATGTATACATAGCCAAACCTAAAAAGCATGCAAATATTATGTAAACTTCGACTGATGTGAGTGTAAACTTTTCATATTTTTACAGTCTCAGAAGCTTGTTGTTAGGGTGATTTCTCATCTAGAAAGGTGCTGTTGCTTATGTTACTCATCCTGAGTTTGCCAAGTATATGCTAGAGTTTTATAAGTTCGTTGAAATGGGTTTCCAGAATTTTGAAGAATATCAAGTTTGTGTAGTAACAGTGGGTGTGTTGGGTGACATTTGTCATGCTTTGGAAGCTTCATTTTTTTGTCATGGTATTATGACTCATCTTCTAAAAGATTTGTCAAGTAGTCAGCTGCACTGTTCAGTGAAGCCCCCAATCTTTTCATGCTTTGGGGATATTGCTGTTGCTATTGATGGGAATTTTGAGAAGTATCTGGCTTATGTTATGCCAGTGCTTCAATCTGTAGTAAAGATTGTTTCCCAAACAAGCAACAAAGATGATGAAATGGTCGAATCCAATAATCATTTGAGAAATGGGATTTTTTAGGCATATTCAGGAATTCTACAAGGATTCAAGAATGCAAATCCTGAGCTAATGATGCCATATGTGGTATGTATATTGCAGTTCATAGTGGTTGTCTTCCAGGATAAAGAAAGGTTAGGGGCATGATTGTTTTTATTTTTCTGTTTTTTGAAATTTTTATTTTATTTTAAATTTTGTCTTTACTAACTTGGAGCCTTTCAAATCCAACTGCAAACTAAAATGTTAAGATACTTACATGTGCAGTTGTCAAAATATTAAAATACAATATGGTTTAGCTACACTGACATTTATCATCATATGCTTTCTTTGTTTGTAGGGACGATAGTGTTACAAAATCTGTTGTTGGTGTACTTGGTGACCTTGCAGACACTCTTCGTAATAACATTGCACCAGTACTCAGGAATTCAACTTTCTACAATGAGTTTCTTGGTGAATGCATGGCTTCTGACGATAACCAAGTCAAAGAGACAACATCTTGGGCACAAGCAACAATTCATCTCGTTCTACAATCGTAATTCAATGTTCAAAGGTGTTAGCCTTTATTGCCTATATTCAAGTTTTTGGGGTTCATAGTTCATCAACACAAGTGGTTTATTATGATGGGTATTTTGTTCAATGCTAATTCTTTACACTTTAGTTTTGGAAAACTGATCTTTTTGAATTTAGTATTTTACGGCTGTATTCTCTAGACTTCTAGAGAAAGATTTAATTTTAAAAGCATTTTAATGCAAGCAAAATTTCTTGGATTTAGTATTTTACGGCTGTATTTTATAAACTTCTAGAGCAAAATTTAATTTTAAAATCATTTTAATGCCAGTAAAATTTCTTGGATTTAGTATTTTACCACTGTATTTTCTAGACTTCTAAAGCAAAATTTAATTTTAAAAGCATTTTAATGCGAGCAAAATTTATGTAATTATTGATGGGTTCATAATTAGTTTCGGCAAAGAAAAATTGCACCCACAATTCCCTCGTCGCTGCCGCAAGAAAAGTCACCAGCAACAATTGGCCTCCACAATGCACTACTCACATTAAAGAACATAAACCTCAACTAGCAAACAAGATTACGAAATTAGCGCCCAGGCTACTTCAAATACCAAGCCCAGTAGCACATTCCACATGAAATTTCATTGAACGCCATCACCAACTCAATAAATCTGCCAAATCCTCGATAACCACTCGTAGAAAACCTTCCCTTGTAGCTCCCAACTTGCAGAAGAAAATGACCCTCCACCTTGCTCAAGCCTTGAAGGTTCTCTTTAGCAATCGTCATAAAGGGCGAATAAAAAAGGCCATAGGAAATCACCGACCCAGAGTATAGGGACATCATCATGCCCATCAAAATAAGCGGGACACATGTCCACAGTATATACTTACATGCCAGTGTAAACAATCTATATTTTTACAACTTCCGTGTTGGTCTTATTTAATTTATATATAGTTTTTAGGTTCATTTCCACAGGTTGTTATGGTAGGTTAAATATTTGTGACAGTTCCGAAATCTATTGTATTAGCGTAAGTATTTATTTCAGTTCATTTAATAAACTGTTATGTTAGAATGCAACATATATGCATAAATGTTATGGATATTTTTCGTAACAGTATGTGGGATGTCTCATGTAGTAGAGTTAGTTTTTTATCAGAGATGAGCTTATTGGAATCCAATTTGCAATTTTTTTGACTATTGAAATGCTCCGAGTTAGGTTTCTATTACATATGAGCTTATTAGGTTCTGTTTTGAAAGATATTTGACAATGGAAAACTTTGAATGCGATGTTGTTTGGTTTCGCTAGGATACTTATTAAAGTTTAAAGTTAAGATACTATTTTGCTCTATCAAATAAATTGTTCGCTATCTTTGCACATTGTTGCAAAGTGCCATTATGTAAATTTTGTTCATTTTGATATTCATGGTTACAACTACATTAGAATCTATTTTTTGAACTGACATACCCCATTTGGCTATGCCAAGTTTTCAGCTTTTGTTAAATGGTAATGTATATAGAACTATGTTTATATCACTTTCTGGCTTTATATACTCATCATATAATCTGCATTATGATTTCATCTGGATTATATTGTTGTGCTTGTTGCAATCTTGCTTTGATACTAAATGCATTGTTGTGCCTTGTCAATGCAACTTGGTGAAATCTATGTAGTTGTTTATGTTATAAAAAAAATGCTATTGCACCAAGAGTGATGTCACTGACATATGGAATCGATAGTCTTTGCAAATTCGTTCCTTGCAATATATCTCTGTTTGAAAATATGTTCATCTATTTGTGCAAACTATATGCAGTTTCACTCTTTCATTTTTTAATGTTGCATATTCAATTTTAGAACATGTCTTTCATTACAATTACACATGAAATTGTATTTCGTTGTAAAAACTTTTCTTGCAGCCTGTCTCTGTTTCAAAACCCTAGTGACCGTTGGACTTTTATCCCATGTTCTCTGTCGAAGCTTTATGTATACATAGCCAAACCTAAAAAGCATGCAAATATTATGTAAACTTCAACTGATCTGAGTGTAAACTTTTCATATTTTTAAAGTCGGGCTATGGTTGATTTTCACAGATATATCATTTTAGAGATTTTGTCATACGTAATTCACTAATGATAGAATTGATGAACTTTCACCAATGAACTTAGAGAGGACAAACTAACAAAACGAAGTAATTTTATAAAAAATAAATTAAATGAAAGTCTTGAGGAGATTAGGGGTACCTCGACAACTGCTGTGGTGGATTTCAGCATTCTTTTAACAATTGTTGTTTTAGAGTCCATTATTGTCCTCCATTGTTCTATTACTTCAGCTCATCTATATTGCAATGTATCCATAGTTTCAGTATACACATAATTCAATATTGTTTTTTGTTGTTCTATTTTAAGGTTTTAAGGTTATGATTCCCAGCTTAAGTATAGTATAAGCATTATTAATAACGTGTGCAATTGATTATGGATAAACACATAGGGTTATGCTTATGGGTTAAGCTCAACACCACATATAAGCTTATCACATTGTTATTATATGGAAGCTGAGAAGGAAGAACATACCTTATAATAGCTAACTAGCATATGTGATGCCACGTAAATCACATGGATCTACATGTATATAATTCCATGACCTTAGATATGTGTATAGTGTTAATGAATGATAGGACCAAATCCTTATGCTAACATATGAAATTGAACTTACATATGTAAACTCCCACTGATCTGAGTGTAAACTTTACATATTTTCAAAGCTGGGGTATGGTTGATTTTCACAGATATATCATTTTAGGGATTTTGTCATACGTAATTCACTAATGATCGAATTGATGAACTTTCACCAATGAACTTAGAGAGGACAAACTAACAAAACGAAGTAATTTTATAAAAAATAAATTAAATGAAAGTCTTGAGGAGATTAGAGGTACCTCGACAACTGTTGTGGTGGATTTCAGCATTCTTTTAACAATTGTTCTTTTAGAGTCTATTATTGTCCTCCACTGTTCTATTACTTCAGCTCATCTATATTGCAATGTATCCATAGTTTCAGTATATACATAATTCAATATTGTTTTTTGTTGGTCTATTTTAAGGTTTTAAGGTTATGATTCCCAGCTTAACTATAGTATAAGCATTATTAATAATGTGTGCAATTGATTGTGTATAAACACATAGGGTTATGCTGATGGGTTAGGCTCAACACCACATATAAGCTTATCACATTGTTATTATATGGAAGCTGAGAAGCAAGACCATACCTCATAATAGATAACTAGCATATATGATGCCACATAAATCATGTGCATCTACATGTATATAATTCTATGGCCTTAGATATGTGTATAGTGTTAATGAATGATAGGACCAAATCCTTATGCTAATATATGAAATTGAGCTTACATTTGTCATCATATCTGCTTAATGGATGATAGGACCAAATCCTTATGCTAATATATGAAATTGAGCTTACATTTGTCATCATATCTGCTTAAGATACATGTACAAGGTTATGTAGAATGATTCATCGACACTAAATAGGCAATGTAAAGCGTTCGCTTTGATTCCCTTTGTTATATATCACCAGTGAATCTAATATTGCATTGAATCTAATGATTCCCCTCGATTAGGATAGGAAATCAAGTCTGTAGTGATGTGTGATGAGAAACATTATATCCATATTTCTTCATAAAGTGACTCCAACCTTTGAAGTGCCGAAACCTTTCGCTCTAACCAGAATCATACCTGGATAGCTTCCTACAAAAATCCATCTTGCTGGTTGTAAGATAACAAACTCAAATATAGTTTCAAAAAAAAAAAACTGAACACATAGACAGAATTTTCTTGTTTTCTAATTGGCATTTTTTTGCATTGATACCAAATGTTGAATATTTAATAATTTCAACTTAGCAATCAACATGCTGTTTTTTTCTATTCTACTAAGAGGGCAAAATACACTTCATTTGAAAAAAGATTGTTGTGAATATGTTCGTTCCTTTGCTTTGCTTATTTGCAATGACAAGGACAATTTACAATGTTTACAACATCATGACTTGAAAAAATTCCATGCCCTTGGTTTATTTTCTTTTCCTTAGGATCTGTTTCTCTTCACTTGCCTGCAGGTTTTCCTATACAAACGACCAGAGACATAGAAAAAAGAACAACAAAAAAGGCAAGAAATATATGCTATTGCAAATGTTTTTGTAAGCAATATGCGAAAAGACAAAGGTAAAAGCAACTATGTTTTAAGGGGAGATGGTCTTGGGATCAAACATTCTAACTGGCAACAAATTGATGGCGCTTTGGCTACAAGCAATCTGTTTTGACTAAATAATTTTCACTATGAGCTAGGAAACTGCCTGTTTAATGCACTTGCAATATTATTGCATTTCCGATATACATTGATAGAGATAAAAGAAGCGATTGTGAATCATTTTCGTGTTTGTCTAGATCAAAAAGATCCCTTTGCATTGTTGTCAATGCGCACAGAATTGACAGTTGACTATTTGCTAGAATTCCATAACATAGGAAATGTTAGCGAATATCTCAATCGCATGTCGCGATCTGCTTCGCAGCCAGATGATCAAACTGTATATGGACTATAGGGTGATATATTTTACATTGAGTGGTTTTCAAAATGGTTGAACGTTCCAGTCGCTATTTGGTCATTAACAAAAGAAACAAAATACCTTCATTTCAATTCTGGGAAATTTGAATATTGCTACAATATATTGTTCCATGACCACACACCAGCTTCTAGCCACTTTGAACCGTTGTCATATAAAACAATGCAAGGCAATAGACAAGCCGTTCATATGCTTCCTCATAGCGTAAATGTAAATCAATGTCTATATAACCAAGTTGAAATGTCATATCAACTTCGTGGCAATTGCCATGATTCGTTGTTTCAATCAATCTCCAAATTAACACTCTTCGATGATGGACAAAGTGTTAGAAAAGTAGTGGCGCAAAGCTTTTATAATTCTATTGCTTCAAACAATATTAGAGCAATAAAATGCTTGGACATATATCTTAATAAAAACACATTAGCAGATACATCTCTTGTTTTTGCATGGGAAACCTATATTATGCATTTGACAGAGCCATATATCATTGGTCATATAGAAGGAGATCGATTTGCTCTTCAATCGTTATGTGAGCTATTAGGCACTAACATACATATATGGAGCAATAATTTGCAAGAAAATATTGCGATATTCCATGCAACAAATAGATCGTCGAAAGTTCTATGCCTAATGCAACATGTAATAGATAAAATGCATTCGCATTTCCAACCTTTGTTACAGAAACATTGTAGAAATAAAATGCTCTTTCCGCTCAATTGCAAGAGAAATACTTCTATTGCAATTGCAATGGATAATTTTGAAAAGAACAAACAAACAATAGCAAAAGAAAACATTGTAGAGAAGAACATTGACAAGGGATCCTTTAATGAACCAATATACATAGATGCAATTAAAGTAAAGAGACAAAAACAAAAGATAGCAAACATAGAACAAAAAAACTTTTGCATAGTTGAGCAATTTTCAAAAACCAAAACCAGCATCCAAACATGCATTGATGACAATACACAAAACAACTTGCGCTTGTTGAAACACAATATGCGTAGACAAGAAATGGACATTCGTCAAAAGCAAAAGGTATGTACAAAGACAAAAAAAACAATTGTTAGATACTTAAAAGTTATTCAAGACACACCTATCCATGCATGTTCTGTGTGTAAACAACCGCATTTTAAAAAAGAAATTTGTTGTGTGAATAGCTCAATTAAATTAGCTTTTCAAACTTTAGCAAATACAAAAGATGTGACATGCCCAATGCTACTTGTTCAAATTTGTAGACCTTGCAAGAAAGCAATTGCTAATGGGAAATTGCCTACGTTTACATCGCCTACACGAATCCACCGCAATAACATATTTCCATCTGTAACTATACTGACTCCTTTGGAAGAACGATTGGTGTCACCAAGAATAGCCTTTGCACAGATAAGACAACTTGCTTATAAAATAGCACAAATTGGGCTAACTGGCTCAATTATCAATGTCCCTGCAGACTTGAATAGAGTTCAAACAGCATTGCCTAGAAGTCTAGATGACAATTTGACAGTTGCAATTATACTAAAGCGGAAATTGGGATACAAAAACGCATATCTATCTCGAAATATTTAGCCAAAGGTCATTATGACTGCATTGAGTGATTTATGCAAAACTAAACTTTATAAAATTGAAGGAATTGTAATTGATACTAGTTGGGAAAAAATATTTAGTGAAACAACCAAACAACAGTCAAATACTCAAGAAACAACGGAACAAACAGATGATGATGAAAATAAAATAAACATAGAACCAATATCACAAACATTGATACATGGATATGGAAAAACACATCTAATAGATGACTTAGACAACAAAATCATAGAAATTGCACCTTCCGAGAACTTCCGACCATTGAGCATTTTCCAAGACAAATATTCTGACCAAATCAAATTTTCGATCACTTTTCTACGAATTTAGTCAACCAAATCAAATTTTCGATCACTTTATTTATCAACAAATGTCACAGTGGGAGCTACAACATGAAAGTACAGACTTTGAAACACATGGCACAAACATTTTCTTTAAAGCAATTCAAGTCATAATAAAACAAGTAAAAAACATTGCTTAGATATCAATTCGCATGGGACAGTTAAAGGACAAAAAAATATTGGCAAAAGATGTCAAGTCAAAAGACAATCTTCTAAAAATACTCCAATCTCCAATCGGGTATCATACATTGAAAGCAATTAGAACATCACCTGACTACTTTGAAAATATGAAAAAAGACCTATTTGCAATGATTCGACAACTTGGTCCTCCTACGTTCTTTTTAACCTTTACAAGTGCTGAACACTTTTGGGCACCTTTATGCAATGCATTGAAACAAATTAAGGAAAAACATTTGTCAAACTTACAGGACAATGCATTGGAAGAAAACATTGATATGTTAATAAGAAGACATCCAGTGATTTGTACTCGCTACTATAGACACAAAATAACAGCACTAAAGTCTCTTATGTTAAAAAACAATATATTGTTTGGAAAAATACAAGATTTTTTTTTTACAACCGAATTTCAACAAAGAGGAAATGAGCATGAACATGGACTAATTTGGATTCAAAATGCACCTGTTTATGAAAAAAATTCAAACGAGGAGATTATTAGTTTTGTTGATTGCTATATATCCATAGACTCGTTTTTACTTGATCAAAATCTTATTCAAATTCAAACACATCATCACACAAAAAGATGTAGAAAACATCGACATTCCACATGTAGATTCAATTTCCCATTGCCTCCTATGGATAGTACCATCATTCTACAGCCATTAGAAACTGCTCCAAATGATCTCATTCAAAGAGCAAAAAAAGTATTTGTTCTTATTGAACATAAGGAATGTTCTAAAAACATGTCATTTGCACAATTACTTCTACAGCTAGAACTAACCATAGATGAATACATTTTGCTACTACGGTCTTTGCTTTCTCGTTCTACCTTAATACTAAAAAGAGATCCTGCTGACATTTGGATCAATTCATTTGCAAAAGCAATATCAGAGTTATGGCAAGCAAATACAGATACACAATATATCTTAGATGCTTATGCTACAGCAACATATGTAAGCTCTTACATCACCAAATTTGATAGATCCATGACAAATGCTTTCAAAAAGATCAAAGAACAATGTCTTCTTGAGAATGATGAAAAGATTGAAACGATACGTAAGCTTGGAAATGCGCTTCTGAATATGCAACAAATGTCTACTAGACAAGTAGTACATGTCATATTGTCGTTATCTCTACATTCATCCTCCAGGAAGACTATTTTCATTAACACTGCTCCAAACGACAAAAAAATAGTTGTCTTGAAAAAACCATCACTTTTGGAAAAAGAACCAGATGACTTTGACGACATTATTTGCCCATCAATTTTGGACAAATACATTGCACGTCCTGTTGAGCTTGAAAACATCTCCTTGGCAGAATATGCATCTTTCTATTCCTGTATCCACTCAATTACAAGAAAAAGAAATAGACCATGTATCATACGATCTATTCACTACAACAAACAAAAAGACCCTGAGAATTTCTTTAGAGAAAATAGCATCCTCTTTATGCCGCATAGAGACAACTGCAACCTACTAAAAAGCAATTTCAAAACATGGTCTGATGCATATGTTGCATTCAAAGAACAAATAGACATTGTTGAACAAAACTTTATGGCACCAACAACGACAAAGTGGGGTGACCTTGATAATGCCATTGAAACAATTGAATTTCAAGACACAACTATGCCTCCTTTGACAACAGACAAAACAACAACTACTTTTGCATTTGAACAATATGACATTCAACATGATCTAATCCGCAAAACCATGTCCAATGGATCAAAAGCTAGAAGTGAATGCATCTTGACAGAAAAGCCATTTCTATTGGACATGCATGAATACCATGCAATTTGAAGAAAGCTAAATACTGAACAACAATCAATCGTGAAAGAAGTTATCGCAAGGAAAAAAAACAATCCCCTGACTCCAATTCGCTTGTTCCTGACAACAGGGGCAGGAACAGGTAAAACTTGCACCACAAAAGCAATCTATGATGGTCTTTTGCATTACTATGACAAGGAAATTGGTAGTGATCCTTTAAAAAAAAAGGGTCTTATAGTTGCATTTACTGGAAAAGCAGCATATAATGCAGGTGGCATTACAGTCCACTCTGCTTTGAAACTGCCACTAGGTTCAAACATGCTTCCTCTAAATTCAAACACCCTAGATCTTTTGACAAAACATTGTGAACAACTTCGAGAACTGTTGATTGATGAAGTCTCTTTAATACGGTCTCGAATGCTATACAACATTGACAAACGACTACGTGAAATCATGCACACACCAACAAAAGCATTTGGAAACTTTGATGTCATATTCTGTGGTGATTTCTGTCAAGCACAATCTGTTCAGAATTGTTGGATTTTTGAACAACCAAGATTCCAACAACAAACATTTCCTTACACATTTTGGTCTGATGCCATAAAATTCCATGAACTTACAACAATTGTATGTCAAACAAATCAAAAATTCATATCAATTTTGAATAGAATTAGAACATGCTCTCAAACACTGGATGACATAGATTACTTAAATCAACATTGCTACAAACAACCACCAATAGATGCAACGTTTCCTTATCTTTTCTATAGTAATAAGGATGTTCAACAACATAAGTCAAAAATGTTATCAACTGTGCAAACAGAAACACCCACACTAGTAGCACATGATAGCAAAATTGATTCAATTGAAAAAAATGACCATAGACAAAAGACATTGCGACTCCCCTCTATGATAGTAGTAAAAAAGAATATGCTTATTGAACTAGTTCGGGGCAACTACTCAATTGAAGATGGCTTGGTCAATGGTGAAAAAGATGTGTTTAAACACTATACACAAACAAGCCATGATATTGTTTGGATTGAGTTTGCAAATGCAAAAGTTGGAGACAAACAACGTGCTACTATGCAACATCTTTATATGCCTGTCGTAAAGTCCAGTTGGACACCAATCAAAAGAATTGTGATACAAACAACACTTGAAAATAAAATGAATGTTATGCGAGCACAATTCCCAATTCAATTGGCATGTGCAAGGACAATCCATAGAGCGCAAGGATTGACAATGAACAAATTAGCATTTGACCCAAAAGAAATTAAGAGACATGGCCTTGTTTACACTACGCTGTCACGTGTTAGAGATATTGATTGCCTTTATCTTTTAAACAAGCTAGAACAAAGAAACTTTATAACTTGTCCAAAAATCATGACTGAAATAAATAGACTAAAAACACATTCAAATTCAAACACATCGTCACACAAAAAGATGTAGAAAACATCGACATTCCACATGTAGATTCAATTTCCCATTGCCTCCTATGGATAATACCATCATTCTACAGCAATTAGAAACTGCTCCAGATGATCTCATTCAAAGAACAAAAAAAGTATTTGTTCTTATTGAACATAAGGAATGTTCTAAAAACATGTCATTTGCACAATTACTTCTACAGCTAGAACTAACCATAGACGAATACATTTTGCTACTACGGTCTTTGCTTTCTCGTTCTACCTTAATACTAAAAAGAGATCCTGCTAACATTTGGATCAATTCATTTGCAAAAGCAATACCAGAGTTATGGCAAGCAAATACAGATACACAATATATCTTAGATGCTTATGCTACAGCAACATATGTAAGCTCTTACATCACCAAATTTGATAGATCCATGACAAATGCTTTCAAAAAGATCAAAGAACAATGTCTTCTTGAGAATGATCAAAAGATTGAAACGATATGTAAGCTTGGAAATGCGCTTCTGAACATGCAACAAATGTCTACTAGACAAGTAGTACATGTCATATTGTCGTTATCTCTACATTCATCCTCCAGGAAGACTATTTTCATTAACACTGCTCCAAACGACAAAAAAATAGTTGCCTTGAAAAAACCATCACTTTTGGAAAAAGAACCAGATGACTTTGACGACATTATTCGCCCATCAATTTTGGACAAATACATTGCACGTCCTGTTGAGCTTGAAAACATCTCCTTGGCAGAATATGCATCTTTCTATTCCTGTATCCACTCAATTACAAGAAAAAGAAATAGACCATGTATCATACGATCTATTCACTACAACAAACAAAAAGACTCTGAGAATTTCTTTAAAGAAAAGAGCATCCTCTTTATGCCGCATACAAACAACTGCAACCTACTAAAAAGAAATTTCAAAACATGGTCTGATGCATATGTTGCATCCAAAGAACAAATAGACATTGTTGAACAAAACTTTATGGCACCAACAACGACAAAGTGGGGTGACCTTGATAATGCCATTGAAACAATTGAATTGCAAGACACAACTATGCCTCCTTTGACAACAGACAAAACAACTACTTCTGCATTTGAACAATATGACATTCAACATGATCTAATCCGCAAAACCATGTCCAATGGATCAAAAGCTAAAAGTCAATGCATCTTGACAGAAAATCCATTTCTATTGGACATGCATGAATACCATGCAATTCAAAGAAATCTAAATACTGAACAACAATCAATCGTGAAAGAAGTTATTGCAAGGAAAAAAAACAATCCCCTGACTCCAATTCGCTTGTTCCTGACAAGAGGGGCAGGAACAGGTAAAACTTGCACCGCAAAAGCAATCTATGATGGTCTTTTGCATTACTATGACAAGGAAATTGGTAGTGATCCTTTAAAAAAAAAGGGTCTTATAGTTGCATTTACTGGAAAAGCAGCATATAATGCAGGTGGCATTACAATCCACTCTGCTTTGAAACTGCCACTAGGTTCAAACATGCTTCCTCTAAATTCAAACACCCTAGATCTTTTGACAAAACATTGTGAACAACTTCGAGAACTGTTGATTGATGAAGTCTCTTTAATACGGTCTCGAATGCTATACAACATTGACAAACGACTACGTGAAACCATGCACACACCAACAAAAGCATTTGGAAACTTTGATGTCATATTCTGTGGTGATTTTTGTCAAGCACAACCTGTTCAGGATTGTTGGATTTTTGAACAACCAAGATTCCAACAACAAACATTTCCTTACACATTTTGGTCCGATGCCATAAAATGACATGAACTTACAACAATTGTATGTCAAACAAATCAAAAATTCATATCAATTTTGAATAGAATTAGAACATGCTCTCAAACACCGGATGACATAGATTACTTAAACCAACATTGCTACAAACAACCACCAATAGATGCAACGTTTCCTTATCTTTTCTATAGTAATAAGGATGTTCAACAACATAAGTCAAAAATGTTATCAGCTGTGCAAACAGAAACATCCACACTAGTAGCACATGATAGCAAAATTGATTCAATTGAAAAAAATAACCATAGACAAAAGACATTGCGACTCCCTTCTATGATAGTAGTAAAAAAGAATATGCTTATTGAACTAGTTGGGGGCAACTACTCAATTGAAGATGGCTTGGTCAATGGTGCAAGAGATGTGTTTAAACACTATACACAAACAAGCCATGATATTGTTTGGATTGAGTTTGCAGATGCAAAAGTTGGAGACAAGCAACGTGCTACTATGCAACATCTTTATACGCCTGCCGTAAAGTCCAGTTGGACACCAATCAAAAGAATTGTGATACAAACAACACTTGAAAATAAAATGAATGTTATGCGAGCACAATTCCCAATTCAATTGGCATGTGCAAGGACAATCCATAGAGCGCAAGGATTGACAATGAACAAATTGGCATTTGACCCAAAAGAAATTAAGAGACATGGCCTTGTTTACACTACGCTGTCACGTGTCAGAGATATTGATTGCCTTTATCTTTTAAACAAGTTAGAACAAAGAAACTTTATAACTTGTCCAAAAATCATGACTGAAATAAATAGATTAAAAACACATGCGAGTTTGCAATTTGAATACGGTCTGCATTCAATGCCAAATGCTAGGCAATTACTCATTTCATCATTGAACACACGCAGCTTGCTTTTGCACTATGACGATGTCCTGAATGATCATGAACTTATGCAAACAGATATTTTATGTTTGCAAAAAACTCACATGCAGACACTTGCCAAAGAAACAACAATGATAGAAAAATACAATTTCTTTTCAGCATTTTCAGTGCATGGAATCGTTACATTGATTAAAAAACACATTGCCATCATCGATTTTAAAAACTATACAAAAAACTCCACCGAAGCAATTTGCGTAGATCTTGAATTAGGCTATAGTGCATTGAAACTAGTGAACATTTACAATAGACCATGTGGTGTGCTTGATGATCTCTTTCATATACTGAGTTGCATTTTGTCAACTTGCACACCAACTACTCAAATCCCAGTAGCTGGTGATCTGAACATTGACATGTTGCAAAAAACAACATCGAAAAAGAAATTGCAAATGTTTATGCAAATGAAAGGCTTGACACTAAAAACAACAAAAGCAACAACAAACACCAGTTCGATGCTTGATCACTTCTGGACAAATTTGAAACACAGAGTTATTGTTTTCAATTTTTCAAATGCTTATTGGACTGATCACTATTCAACTTTCCTATCGATCCCTTGATAAAAAAGCATAGTCTATTCAATTTTGCATTATCTAATTTTATTGTCTTGCTATCTATGGACGAATCCATGATAGCATATTTGCACAAAATCAAAAGCAAATACTTTTTTTTCTTCTGCAACTTTCATGCACTTTAAACTACAGCAATTTGATTTTTGACCTTTGAATTCTTCAATACGGTCCAGCAATTTGTGACCAATTCTTCATATAGTTTCTGATGGTAATTTTATGCATAATTGGTGTAACTAAATCAACGATTTTGCCTTTGGCATCGAATGCTTTAGCAATGTGGCAGTTTGATCCTTGTACTAGCGACATCAAGGTTAAATATTAATAACTCGATTTCCCTTCATCTCAGCCTGCAATTTGATGGCATTTGATCAATTTGCTAATCTACTACGAACTAAAATCCGGTATTCGTGGAAACTATGAAACTACGATTTGGTTTCTTTTATTCCTAAATCTGAAAATGCTTTAGTCATTTGGCCCAGGCACTGCGATCTTTGCAAAAACGCGGGACATTGCCACCTCGTGGCTCTTGTTTTTATATTTACGTGGAAAATATGTATTCTTAGCCCATAAGGCAATAGGTCAATTGCTTCTTACCTCCTCTTTTACAATTTTTAGCAAATCAGAATTTGAAATTCATCATAAATTTCATGTTTTCATCATTTTTTTAAATATCACGTGGTGCATTCAAATGGTTCATATAAAGTTATAGGAAACACCATTTATGGTGTTCTCAGTTGGTTAGTCATGCATCGACTAGACAATGCATCAAATGTTTCATCACACACCCTATAGTATGGTTTGTTATTTAGGACATTGCACTATTAACAGTGCATCCGTTTATAAACAATCCATCAGCTATGTGCGACTTATATACTTAGAAAGGCATGTCGATACTTCAAAAAATATATTTTTACATCATTTACCGTACTTCCATATATTAGATGAGCATCAACAAGCATTTTAATTTAAATTCTCTTATGATCGGTGGGTTTTAAATAACCATAAGCACCATTACCTATGCCTCATTTATTTAAATTACATTATAATACAATTAACACTAACTATGCAATATTAAGGTGCACTTTGTTAATTAACTAGGCACCATTGACGATGTGCCACTTGATTAGAAACACATCATTGTGTATGAGTATTTAAACTACCTTGGATTGGTTAGTGCATTAGAAAATGTATTGGGCCACCATTTGTGGTGTGTCTGGACATTCACAACCACCGAATTCTGTATTATTTAGTATTTATCCACAATATATATTGTTGTGGGAAAAATGGCTCAATGGTGAGATAACTCTCCTTTCCTTGTAGGTTTCAAACAAGAAAACGGGTCATGAGTGGGTTAGTGTGACAAACACTAGTGTGTTGAAATAAAGAAACAAATAAAAACAAACATAGGAACTACTTCAAGAACTAAAATTTATAAATGACATGAAAATAAAGACAAGATATGAGCTTCAGCCACATTGTATACATGCAATGGAAAATCATGTATACATGGTGTCATCTTGAGGAATGTAGCTTCCATGGGGTAGCCAACATGTCCTTTGGGAAGGATCCTTTGATCTCTCTAATTGCTCTCAAATTAACTTGGAATGATGAGGAAAACACTTGCCTCTTTGGGGAAGAAGTCAAGGGAGCTTTAAATGCCTATGAGTGATAAAAAAGTGGGTGGAAGAAAGGTCCTCCAAACAAATTCTTGCAGCATTACCTTTCTCTATATTGTTTGTATAGAATGTGAACCCATGGATTCATGTTATAGCTAAAATGGAAGTCCTCAAATAATTGGTTCGCAACATAAATGCTCCTCTTCATGAAGTGGCTTCCAAGTACAAGGATGTGGGATCATAAATTACCAAGTACTTGGAAGATGGATCCAATTCAAACCCCTTAGCACCCAAATGCAGTTGGGGAGCCATAAATGCATCATAGACTCATAAAGTCCAAATTTTGTACACAATCACATGGGTATCAAAGGATTTTTCATGTGACATCACTCGAGTCACAATGTTGTGAGGTAGTGCGAGCTAGTAAAAATTTAGTTGTGCATTGACTCCTTCAATCCACATGTTGACAATTGATAAAAATGAAACTTTGTGAGTTGCATGATGTATGTTGATGTTGTCTTTCAGTAACACATGAAAAAACATCATATGTGTGTGAACCCTAATGTGTGAAATTTGGAGCAAACCATATAGTTGAAATATACCATCATTTATTTCCATCATGTTGATATTCTGTGACTATGAGAGCAACAAAGTAATTGGTGAGAGTGTGTGAAATTTTACACATTAGATCTTAGAAAACAAAATTAGTCCTCACTTAGTTTCACAAAGATGCACAGAAAAACTGAGCAGAAAATTGAGATAATTCACCAGAGAGAAGGAGCTCCAGTGGAACAAATTTTATTAATTTGTTATCCAACAATATGTGGACAATCAAAATATGTAACAAAGAAGGAAATTTGTGAGCCTTAGGAGGCATTCAAATTCCATGCATGTGGCAGACTTACTTTGGAAGATTCACCTAACTAAACATGAGAACTAGTTACAACTCCAATCAAATGGCCAGTTAACTAATGGTAGGTGGACCTAGAAGGTGCATGAGGCAGTTAACTGGTGGTTGGTAGGCCAAGAAGGCACATGAGGGAGTTGCAGGTTCAAAATAGTGGAGATGATTCCAAATAAGGGTGCATAAGTAGGTTTAGTTGACTGACAGTGCTCTTCAGTGATGAAATCAAGGAAAGTGCTCTTGATCCCTAAATTTTAGGAGGTTCCTAAAATTTAGGATACTGACTCAACATGTCCCAAAAATCATGGAAGGGGGTGCATCTGTGGATAATGAGGCCAAAGATGCCAAATCACTACTCCGGTGATAATCACAATGTCGAGGACTATGCACTAGGAGGTCAACAACATGGTCTTTGCACAAGGGAAAACAAAAAATGTTTTATGCCTAATGTCTAGATGGGTAATATGCCCCAACAAAGTGAAGGAGAACCCGTCGGAGAGTTTTGGTGACCACTTGTAAATCAACAAACTGATCAATGATACACAAAGAATTATTTTATAAAAACAAGTTAGGAATCCCTATGCTTGTGATATTATGTCTAAGTGAATTATAATGAGAGGAGACCAAGGGATCAACTCTGGAAAATGTTGGAGTCACCAATTCTTTTGTCACAATAATGGCTCAATGGTAAGCTAAATCTCATTTCCTTGTAGGTTGAAACTAACACAATAGATCATAAGTGGTTTAGCGCAACAAACACTAGTGTGTTGAAGCAAAGAAAGAAATAAAAACAAACATATGAACTACTTAAAAAACCAAAATGGCTAAATGACATGAAAATAAGAGATGATCTTCAACCACATTGCATATATCCAATGGAAAAGCACGTATACAATGGTGTCACCTTGAGGAATGTAGCTTATAAGGGGAATCCAACACTCTTTTTGGGAAGGATCCTTTGATCTCTCTAATTGCTCTCAAACTAACTTCTAATGATGAAGGAAAACACTTGTTTCTCAGGGGAAGAAGTCAAGGGAACTCTAAATTCCAATGAGTGAAAATAATGTGGGTGGAAGGAAGGACTTCCAAAAAAATTCTTACATCATAAATTCCTTTAGATTTTTCTTATGGAATGCATACCCATGGCTTCCTTTTATCGCCAAAATGGAGATCTTCAATGAATTGGTTCACAATGTGAATTATCTTCTTCATGAAGTGGCTTCCAAGTACAAGGACGGGGTCTCATAAATGCCCAGGTACTTGGTATATGGATCCAATTCGAACCCCTTGGTGCCCAAATTCTATTAGGGATCCATAAATGAATCATAGACTCATAAAGTTATAATTTTTACACATTTGTGCGGGTTTCAAAGGATTTTTTGCACAACGTCGCTCAGGTCACGATATTCTCAAGTCGTGCGAGCTGGTAAATTTTTTCCTCTACATTGACTCCTTCATTCCACATGTTATTAATTGATGAAAAGGAAAAATTTTGATTTGCATGATGTATGTTATGACGTATTTTAGTAATGGATGCAGAAATGTTATGGATATGAAAATTTTAGCTGATAAATATGCCCCATAATGTGTGAGGTTAGGAATATACCACATAGCTGAAATACCAAATCATTTTTCCCCTCATATTGATATTTTGTGACTATGAGAGTGAGAGAGCAATTGGTGAGAGCAAAGTAGAACCCATCAAAGAGTGTTGGTGACCACCTGTAAAGTCGCAAATTGATTAATGATACATAAATAATTATCTTAAACAAATAAGGGAGACATCCTTATGCTCATGATATTCTGTTCGAGTGAATTACAATGAGATTAGACTGAAGGGTCAGCTCTGGAAACTATTAGTCTAAGGTAAAAGTTTGTTTTGATCCAAACCTAAGTAGATGTTCATGGTGACCAAGTGTGATGATGATGATTCTCGTAGGTGCAAAACTGCTAATGATGTCAAACAACCCATAGGGGTGGGGGACCAAAATAATGATGCAAGTGCCAAGAGGGAAACTCGTAATGTCGAATCTATAAGTCTTTAATCATAAAAATGAATAATGAAACTGTCTAAAGGTATGAGTGCCCTTAATGTGATAAATTAGTTGGTGTCATTCATAGGGGAGACTACTAAGGAAAGGAGCAATGATGACTCTCTTTGCTCAATTTCAGGTTGACCATTTACTAGGGATAATCATAACCAAGGTATAGTCATTTCCGTCATAAATATTACAGTAGATTGTGTTTAAGTCGGTGAATGCCAAGGAAAATCACAAGGTAAGGCCCTTGTGGATGAGAAATAAGAACATATTATAATTGAATGGGATGAACGCCTATTTCATTAAACTTGGACATATTCTAGTCCAAGTCACTTTGAATACGGGTCAAAAACAACCTTTCTAAACCCCAAAATCAAGGTTTCTAAAGTGAGAAATCTGGTGCCAAATCTGGTTCCAAAAGTGCCAAATCCAGGTTCCAAAAGCATACTTTTGCTTTTGATATCGCCACTTTTGAAATTGGTTTTTGCGCTTTTCCGATATGATAAATATGATAATGGCACTTTAAGAACCTGATTTTTCCCTTTTGGAAGGCTACTTTTGACACTTCCAATATTTAAATTTGCAATTTTGAAAACCGATTTTGGCACTTTCAAGCTCTGATTTTGCATTTTCGAAAACCAAACTCGACACATCACAAGTATTATAATCACAGTGAAATTGAACATACTAGTACAAACAAACATTCAAGTGTATTATTTAACAAAATACTTTCATTTTCATTTTATTCACAATTGGTCTCACATCACTCATGCCATTCAGGTGCAACAAGCAAGGCCATAATCGATCTAACAAGAAAGTGTGATTGACATCTTGGAAAGTATACGTTTTTGTTATAATACAGTTCCCTTCCTCGTTACAAACATGTTTTTCTTTCGAGTCATCTACAATCATTGTATTTGTGGCATCCCAACCATGGATCAAAATGTCCCAAACTTTTTTTAAAGGCTTGAGAAATACATAAGGATTTACATCACCTCGATAACCCTCTTTAGCTATGCAAGAACAATTTTCTTGTGTTAAAATTACTCTAAAGTGTTCCCTTTGCAATGTTGTTCTTTGTAATAATGTTGGCAAAAAATCGTCAACATTTTTTGTTGTACAGATGTCCATATCCCAACTTCAAATATACTAAAGCATTTTTCAAAAAATTCCTTAAATCATGGACGTATAAAATAATACTTTGTGGTTGATTCAATATCTGTTGTTCGTGGCAATCCGAATTTCTTTTTTTTATGAACTGCGTGTAACAAAACTCCATTGAAATCGAAAATAATCAATGATTTACTAGTAACAAATCTTCTAGTATCCGCAAACAAAAAAAACACACAAACAACCTAGACAATAAAATATTATGTTTCAATGTGTCTAAGTATATTGCTTTCATGTTCTGCAATTTTTGAAACACATCACCAGATACATGATACAATGTCCATAAATAATATGAGAATTGTCCAATAAAATTTACATCAATTAAATGTAGAAGTTGTCAAAATATACAAATCACTAAATGAATTGTTGTCTGTATAATATGACGGTCATTTGAAGTTGAATGTCTTTAACCAAAGCCCCATTTTTGAACAAGGCCCGAGATAATTCAACAGAGAACACAACATTGTTTTTATAGTTAATTCTCTCCCTTGTGAACCGTCAAATGTCCAACTAGTTGGATTTTTCAAGCAGTTTTCCTTGTTATTATCTATTGAATGAGATTTCCCTTCATCTATAAACAACATGTCTGTTTATATATATATATATATATATATATATATATATATATATCCATATTGGATAAGTACATCCTTGAACGACTTTTGTATATGTGTAGTACATCACCAACATTATAATATGTAGAGATTGAGTAATTATAAATAGTCCTATGTTTACATTGCTCTCGACCCCAAATAAATACAAAGTATTCATTCTTCAACCATTCAAATATACCAAGGAATTTTTTAATTTCCATGTTGTCGAGCGAGGAAAACCATAGAGCAACGTCAAAATGTTCTCTGGAAACACTGATAATACCGGGGTTGAACATTTGTGCATAATAACAATAGAAATTATGGACAAAATGAGGTTGTTTGGAAAACTATTCAATGTTGGTTAACATCCGAACTCCAAAGAGCAATCCCTCTACTCCCAGGATCAATAGTTTATTTTGTGGTGATATCTGGATTGCATACAAAAACCGTGACTATATATATAACCACAACAACAACACTTTGTTCATGAAGTTAATGATCACAAACATGCAACTGTAAATGAAGATTTTGATTTCCAAATATTAATACAAAAATCACCCAAAATTTCACAGATTCAAATGATTTAATAAAAGCATCACACCTAACTAATAATATGTTAGATTTAGACGAAAATAGCAACGTCACCGGAAAAAACAGAAAACACATTGAATGATTTAAAATCTCCATAGGTTACATCTAGTGTTTCCTGCTCTTGAAAGAGGCAATGATATGTTACATTTGATGGCTGTCACTCAACTAGAAGAAGGCATTAAAGGTTTTGATATCATTTGATTCATGCATTTTACTAAAACCCTGCTAGAGTCGATGTACCAATTCATTATCTGTCCTAGCAGACGATACAATAAAGGGCTTACTCAAAATATAGTTTTCACATCATCACCCTCCAAAACAATCATTGATGTATTACTTTGCGAAGATTTCATTGGGAACTCCTCCCACACACTCTCCAAATTTTTTTGTGTATTTCCTTCTTTATCTTTGGTACATCTCTCTCGAAACCATAAAAGTAAAATTTGTTCCCCATATGATGTTTTTGCACTACCCGCCCTCAAAACATTTGTAAATAATGAGTTCCCCTCATTGAACCCAATTTAGATAACCAAATCCCAACATTGAATTTGGAAAGACATAATCCCAAAAATTTTATGGCATATGTTCGTGACTCATATGAAGTTTCTTTTTGTTTAAATTCAAATTCACCAACAGTACTTTCTTCCCCCTTTTTTACTTTTTTTCCCTCCAACAGTATTTTTTTTTATTTCCCTTTTTTTCTCTTTTGGAGTCATTTTTTGTGACTTTCTCGCGAAATAGAAAACCTTCCATTTCTAATATCAATAAAAATTTTGTATGGGGAGCTGCATAGAAATATTACTTGTAATTATATATTTCAAAATAAATTTGTTTCATCAATTTAAGTAGAAAATAATCTTTGTCTTTTACCTGTCAATGCCAGGCCAACATTTGAGTGGTGAGTAACATTGTTGGAGATACCGCATTTTGACACCAATCCCTCTCTCGGTTCATTATTATCCAAGCTCTCGCCTGATTCATTATTATCCAATGTGATTTGTTGGCTAATATCCAAGGACATCGTCGATACCAGCTCTAGTTGTGGATGATCCACATGTTAAATAGCAATCCAATCATCTTGACCTAGAAATTTGCAGGTATACATTTTATATAACTTTTTTCAAGTATTCAAGGTCACTATCCCCGTTCATAATTTAGTTAATTTAACCAAGATCTTTGAAAAATAATTTTTTACCTTCTTGTCCATCTTGTTCTCCAGTTTGGTAGTTCTTTGTGGATTCTCCATCACATTCAATGTCATCATCGGATACTATAATTTTATTTGACGATACCTAAGTGTGCTCTTTATTTGAAGTTGTAGTAGAAAAGGAATTTGAATAAGTTATTGAACATAACCGACGGAGAAAAGTAAAATACAATGAAATAAGACATCTGAAAATGTTAATACAAATACCTTGGTTTATACCCAATTCATGATAGAAATTGTTCATAAATAGCTCTTGTTGTACTGTCTCCACAATAGAAATAACTATTCTATCTGACGACCTGATCAACGAATGAAGAACTCTACCTCCTGCTTACAACAAAAGAACTGTACCTCAAGAAGAGACTAGTCTGGAAACTATGTGATCCCATAATTCCTGTGTCCTTTCTTTTGCAAAAACATGGCTTCTCTAACTATCATTGTTAACCTTGGGAAAAGGTAAATCGATCATTGGTAGGTATTCATCCTTCCAATCCATATCCATTTGAAAAGTAGACAAATTATCCTCATCCCTTCCAATTCTCCAACACTGTATAATAGAGAAACCTATAAATAAGTCGTTGGATAAATCTCTATAAACTCCCTTGGTAGGATTCCACGTTACCTTTTTTTATTTCTTGCTGAAAAAGTGTGAAATATTTAGAAATCATAAAAGAGTTTTCCATATCCGCTAAAAAAATACAAGTACATGCCGCTTCATTTTATTCTAAGTAGTACAACAACACAAGCATATCTTCTTCTGTCCAGGGACTATCACAATTACACATATCAACAACAAGAAATTCACGGCTGATTACCGCACCAAAAAATGCAATGGATCTTAGTGTGTTGACCAAAGATGAAGGATAACAACATTTCCAAACAAACTGTGAACAATATTTTGTTGAAATATTGTAACTTCAAAGAATATTATATTTGTATATTATTTATTCCGGAGATGTTCCATACCTCCGATGTGATTATACTATAAATCCGGAGATGTTTATTCCTCCGAGTTGGGTGTGGTAACTAGGGTTATTAGACCCACCATGTGGGGCTCATCCCAGTCAGTTATAATGGGGTATTTAACCTAATGGTTAAATACGAGCCTACATGTACTTGTGTAAAATACATATCAGAGTAGTGTATAAATAGAGGAGGTGTGTTCCTCATTTGACACACACACACTCACTTGAGGATAGCACACTTGTGGAGGAGAGGTCTGCTATTGTGGAGGAAGAGATCATGTCTCAGGGTTTCATCTTTGTATATTGTTGGTCATCTATATTGAGGAAGCTTTGCTGGGTTTTCTACCCCATGAGGGTTTCCCAGGATAAATCTCTGTCTCTTGTGTTTATGCTGTGCTTGTTGTTTCTTCAGTGATCCTGTATATGCTATTATTGTGAAATGGAATGTAATGCTGCTATTTTCTGTCTTAGCATATTGAATTTTAACATGGTATCAGAGCTAACCTGAAGGAAGACAAGGTATGGCACTAAAGACACTTGCTTTACTTACGACAATTTGAAGGTTAGGGTTTTACATAGCAAAAACCAGTCATCGTAGTACTTTCGCCATAAATACGTTTTGGCGAAGTTTTCGGATCTGAAATTGTTACAAGACGAAGATTAAATCTCCAGGTACCTTGTGTCCAAAGTACAACCTATAATTCATTGTACTTTGTGATTTATGATCTGTACAATATAGGGTTTCTGCCTCTTCCAGATCTGAGTCAAAATCAGGTGACCTTGGGAAAAAGGTCATATCTTGGGCTAGGAAGCTCCAAATGAAATTTCGTAAAAAGTTACAGGTAGTACACAGTCTTTAATATCTTAGAAAACTTTTTCAGAGGCCGAAGTTGAACCAGTGACACGTGGCACTCCGTACAAGTTCGCTCTTCTGTTTTATCCCAAAACAGGTCACGTTGCGACATTTGACATAACTCTCTGTCAGAGAGTCCAATTGAGGTCAGACCTGTCAGGATGGAAAGATAACAGGCCGAGATACCTCAAAAAAGTTTTTCAGAGGCCGAAGTTCAAACAGTGACACGTGGCACGCCGTACAAGTTCGCTCTTCTGTTTTATCCCAAAACAGGTCACGTTGCGACATTTGACATAACTCTCTGTCAGAGAATCCAATTGAGGTCAGACCTGTCAGGATGGAAAGATAACAGGTCAGGCTATCTCAGAAAACTTTTTCAGACCCTGTGGATTGAAAAGTTTGGAGTTACACCAGAAACAATCAGGTACATATTTCTGTCAAAACATAATTTTTTTTGAGTACCTTCATTCATGGCTTCCGGAATTTAGGGCTTTGAAGAAAGTTGGAATTTTTGTAAACGGAGACCACGGCTGAATGCTACTAATCAAAATAGAAATTTAGAGACCAAGATCATATTTTTTGGTTGGGCAGAAGGTCGGGCTTAATCAAACCCTAGTTCGGGACTTTGATCAGAAAAGTGGAAAATTAGGGCTTCTGTAAAAATGGGAATTTTTGAAATCTGTGACCATGGCTGGAAGCTCCTCAGAAAAATAGAAGCTTAGAGATTGGATCATCCTTGGACTTTCAGTCCTAAAGAGAGCCGTAGACGTGAGGTCTCTGAGAATGAAGTCCTTAGTGGACAGTTGAGGGGATTGGATCATCCCTGGACTTTCAGTCCTAAAGAGAGCCGTAGATGTGAGGTCTTCGAGAATGAAGTCCTTAGTGGACAGTTGAGGGGATTGGATCATCCTTGGACTTTCAGTCCTAAAGAGAGCCGTAGACGTGAGGTCTCCGAGAATGAAGTCCTTAGTGGACAGTTGAGGGGATTGGATCATCCCTGGACTTTCAGTCCTAAAGAGAGCCGTAGACGTGAGGTCTCCGAGAATGAAGTCCTTAGTGGACAGTTGAGGGGATTGGATCATCCCTGGACTTTCAGTCCTAAAGAGAGCCGTAGACGTGAGGTCTCCGAGAAGTGGGGATTGTATCATCCCCGGACTTAGGTCCCTGAATTGATCCGTAGACGTGAGGTCTCCGAGAAGTGGGGATTGTATCATCCCCGGACTGCGGTCCCTGAATTGATCCGTAGACGTGAGGTCTCCGAGAAGTGGGGATTGTATCATCCCCGGACTTAGGTCCCTGAATTGATCCGTAGACGTGAGGTCTCCGAGAAGTGGGGATTGTATCATCCCCGGACTGCGGTCCCTGAATTGATCCGTAGACGGATGGTCTCCGAGAAGTGGGGATTGTATCATCCCCGGACTGCGGTCCCTGAATTGATCCGTAGACGTATGGTCTTCGAGAAGTGGGGATTGTATCATCCCCGGACTTTGTTCCCTGAATTGATCCGTAGACGAATGGTCTCCGAGAAAGTGATTTTTTTTTATTTTTTTTTTATAATGATGTGGTTACTTGTATCGGTATGGATACTTGTATTGATGATGTGGTTACTTGTATCGGTATGGATACTTGTATTGATGATGTGGTTACTTGTATCGGTAGGATACTTGTATTGATGATGTGGTTACTTGTATCGGTAGGATACTAGTATTGATGACGTGGTTACTTGTATCGGTATGGATACTTGTATTGATGATGTGGTTACTTGTATCGGTAGGATACATGTATTGATGACATGATTACTTGTATCAGTATGGATACTTGTATTGATGATATGTATACTTGTATTGGCATGAATACTTGTACTAATGATGTGGATACTTGTATTGTTATGGATACCTGTGTTGATGACGATGCTGATGATCGTGAGATGACGATGCTGATGATCGTGTGATGACGATGCTGATGATCGTGAGATGACGATGCTGATGATCGTGTGATGACGATGCTGATGATCATTTGATGATGATGCTGATGATCGTGTGATGACGATGCTGATGATCGTGTGATGACGATGCTGATGATCGTGTGATGACGATGCTGATGATTGTGTGATGATGATGTTGATGATCGTGTGATGACGATGCTAATGATCGTGAGATGACGATACTGATGATCGTGAGGCTCCAGATGTTGATGTTGTTGTAGCTGTTCGAGTGCTGCAGAAGATAAAGACTCAGTGCTGAAGATGTTGATGTTCCAGTATTAAAGATGTTCCAGTAACTGCTTGAGTTACTGATGATGTTGAGAAAGCTTCCAATGATTTATAGATGTATCATGTATGATGTTGATGACTCCTTGCTCGTGCAGATACTGTTATAATATCCTTCTCGTTAAGGGGGAGTGTTGAAATATTGTAACTTCAAAGAATATTATATTTGTATATTATTTATTCCGGAGATGTTCCATACCTCCGATGTGATTATACTATAAATCCGGAGATGTTTATTCCTCCGAGTTGGGTGTGGTAACTAGGGTTATTAGACCCACCATGTGGGGCTCAGCCCAGTCAGTTATAATGGGGTATTTAACCTAATGGTTAAATACGAGCCTACATGTACTTGTGTAAAATACATATCAGAGTAGTGTATAAATAGAGGAGGTGTGTTCCTCATTTGACACACACACACTCACTTGAGGATAGCACACTTGTGGAGGAGAGGTATGCTATTGTGGAGGAGGAGATCATGTCTCAGGGTTTCATCTTTGTATATTGTTGGTCATCTATATTGAGGAAGCTTTGCTGGGTTTTCTACCCCATGAGGGTTTCCCAGGATAAATCTATGTCTCTTGTGTTTATGCTGTGCTTGTTGTTTCTTCAGTGATCCTGTATATGCTATTATTGTGAAATGGAATGTAATGCTGCTATTTTCTGTCTTAGCATATTGAATTTTAACATATTTGACGGAGTCAGTGGACATACCCATCCCCTCTTTATTGATATATATATGTTCAATATTTTCTCAGTATCATTTGGTAATTTGGTACCATTATCCTCTTTAGATTCTTTCTTTCTCTTTTTACTCGGAGATTTTGCTTGCTTTTCGGAGCATAAAATACTGCACAGTTGTTGGAGATGATTTGGTGCAATTTTATAGATTTCAATGACATTATCGTCAGTGATAATCCGTGATCAAAAAGTTTGAACATCATGAACTTTGAAATATTCAAAGATCGAATGCTTGGTTGACCTCTCGTCCTTGATTCGCTTGCAATATTGATATAAATTCTCTACGCAAACATTTTTTTCGACTGATGTGCTTAGCCAAACTGATCTGTTGATTATATTGTCTGCCACAGCAGTCAATTCATATTCATCAAGATCACGCAATGGTCTAAAAAAATTAGATCCATGATTCTTTATTTTATTTTGAACAAAATGAACCTGAGTGATGTTGTTGGGTGAGCATGGCAAGGAACCACTTTTCTAAAGCTCGAATACATACATCCAACAAAGATATCTATACATTCACCTTGGAAAGATTGCAAACATATAAAATTAAATATAATATTTAATTTGCTAATTTCATAACACAGGCTGCAATCTAAAGAATTTGATTGATAAGAAGAAAAATTCTATACCTACCAATAATCACTGGAAGCGTTTCCCTTTCCCGAGCGGGATGGCCTACAGCAGGATATCCATTTCTCCCTTGCTTTTACAACTTGAGAAATGAATGGAGTGTCTGCAAATTCCTTGTTTGATAAATTTGTTGTTTGCATAATTTGTTGATAATGTGATGAGGAACATCTTTATGTAGAAGACGAGTTGTTCGATGTCGATACCTTGAACAGACCAATTGATATTTATCAGTTTCAATGATTTCTTTTTGCGTAGAAATAGTATGCTACCCATCCAATATATAAAATTTTACTGAAGGCAAATTAATTTCGTCTTCATTTCTAGGAAGAAATCCCAACGAGGTCTCCTTATCGAAAGGAAATAGAATAGCATCTCTCAATGTTGTTGTAAAAGTTGATACAAGAGATAAAGCCATCTTTTCCACGACCTCCTCATCAACTTTTCGATATTGCAAATGTGGAGGCGCAACAACACATCTTCTTACATCAATAGAAACAACTTTCTCATTGAACAAAAAGTATTTGATATGTTCTTGTTGAACTTCTTTTTAACTTTTGAAGCTCTTAGTCGATTTCTGCATCATCGCTATAGAAGGACTTGATTTGAGTTCTTTGAAGGAATATTTGGTCATATCTTTTTTAATATGATTGATAAATGTTATTCTAAGGTAGAAAATAATCTTTTCATGGTCTACATTTGTTAACTTCTTGTCAATATTCATGTAATGCAATACATACGAGGTTTTCACAGCCAGGATTCTTTTCTTCCATACCGACAAAAATTCCTTTCTTCAAAGATGACGCGGTATTATATATTTTAATGACATTATCGTCAGTGATAATAGGTTTTGTCTTAGTTTTTACTAGCATGATTATGGGGGATTTGGTCATAACTCACAACCTGTGGGGGATAACTATGATAGTCTTGCAAACTCCTTTAAGTCTCAAACTTTTACATTTTGTTGATAATAGTTGTAGTACTAGTGGTAAACAGATCACTCACTGTCATGAGGACTCAAACAACAATATGTTTGATATTGATGTTGCTCTGTACATATCTCTTTTAGCTTAATTTAATTTTTGAATTTTACAACAACAAAAATTGTTACAGAGATAAAATGAGAACACAATGCTGAAATATCTTATTTACATATGAAGAATTACTTTAAGCCTCTTCATGAGGAGAGGTAGAGGCAGAGTTCATTCAATCCCGTGTATTCAACCCAACAAAGATCTGTGTTGGTGAGATGGACAAGTGGTAATCCCACCATTTGCAGATCAAGGGATTAATAAAGTTTTATTAAATCCATTTCCCTTGATTAGCCATAAAAAATTATACCTTAAAAAAATTTATTCTTCTCTATACTTGATATATCACATATGATATATTTACTTTAAAAATAAAAAATAGAATCAATGTAAATCCATCTTAAATCGTGATTTAAGGTATAAATTTTTTTATCTCAAATTTTGTACATATTAGGAAAAAATTTACACCAAGAAATTTATAATGAAAATAATATAATCTTTAAGAAAAAAAATGTAATGTTAAAAATAATTATTCAACTTAACTAAAACTATTGTAATAATCAATATATTATATTTGAATATTTAATCAAATAATCCAATATCTAAAAAATTTATAGTTTTTTTAATATTTTAAGAATGAAATTGTAGATATTTGTTGAAAATGTTTTTGTTTTCACATATACAATTAAAAAAAATTGGATGACAAAACTTTTACATCTGTTTCACACATAAAATTTTTAATAAGAATTATAAAATGACAAACCTTGAAAAAGTCATATGACAACTTTTGCATTTATCTCCACATGTAACATCCCCTTCACCCAATCCGACCAATGGGAGGGGACATTAACCAACTACAAGCTTCCAAATTTCGCCCCATAGCCATATTGCGAATTTCATAACATATAAAATATGTGTGCAGATGCATAACTAAAAATACACAATGGAAATAAACTCCATCCACACACACACAACATCCATATACAAGCATAATCATAACAAGCATTAAATAAAAACATTTCAGATTCAAATACATGAGAATAATTATCTTTATCCAATGCAAATCCAATCAACTAGATGTGTAAGAGCGATTTTCCACCCAACTATAGGCTCTATGTCCAGGATATACTCTTTCTTCTAAGAGGCCACCCCCAAGCTGGGCTATGAGGCCACCAAGGCGAAGGGAAACACCTACATGATTCTCTCTCTTGACCCACAACCCATTATACACTCTATGCTTAACCAAATTCTCCTACAAAACTCTACAAGGATCTCACTTAACCACCACAGACTTGGCTCCCACAATACCTACCCCACACAACACCTTTCTGTGCTCAAGAATCCCCTTCACCAATCCATAGTTCTCTTGGGTGATCCATATTGTTGGGTGCTTCTAGTGTGTCCATAGAAGGAGACCAACCTGTTATATGTTGTTGGAGAATCACCTATAGCCTTATGTCATGGATTCTCAAGCATCTATGAGCAGCAAAATTCAAGGGGTAAGGGTTCCTAGCTTTCCCAACCTTTGTGCTCACCTACAACCATCTATTTTCCTTTCAAATCTGCAGTCCTGGCTCTAAATTCGAATTTTTGGGTTATACACTTTTTGGAAGGTCATGAACAACAATGGGGAGCTTTGCATAGTGTATGTCTACATGAGAGAATGAGAGAATGAGGGTTGACTCCAAGGATATGAGATAATGGTGAAATAACAATTGACACAGCTTCTGACCATAGAAGAAAGGACTCATGATAGTTGAAGACTGACTTCTGGAAACTAACAGAACTATCACAAAAGTGCATTCAACCCAATGTTTCAATAACTTCATGAGGTGACTTTTCCCACCAACCCCACATATGCATTCATTCAATGATTGGAAATAGTTAAAAGAAGGTGATTGGCTCACTGAAGGCACATGTCAGAAATGGGATGAGTTCTAAGGTTGACACTTGGCATCAAAGGATTTAGTCTCCTATAGCCTCCCTTTCCTCCTCCCCTCTGGTGGAACATATCCCCTTTAGTGCTCTTTACATAGTCATCTTGGAACATTTTATTATTTTCCAACATAATATTTACATACATTTCGAGTTAGCATGGCAAGCCAACCATATGGTCCAAATAACAATATTTACATCATACATGCATATCCATTCACTACTCGGGCCTTGACCTTGAGCTCTACACTAGGAATCCATACTAGCAATTACATCATTTACATAATTTTGATTAAATACATTCCAAATAAAAATTGACATTACACTACATACAAATTTTAAATAAGAATTATAAAATGACAAATATTTTGGTGTTAGCATTGTCTTAAAACTATATTGATTATTCACAAAACACAAAATTAACTATATTTCAATACATTTATGCTCAAGCTATGTTATATCTAGAAACATTGAGAATCCAAGGATGCAACCATACAAGTTCTTCGCTCAAAAACAACAGCATATTGTAGGACCCCTCCTTTAGGGTCCCCTCGAAATGAACCTGAAACTTTAACAACTTCATACAAACAAATTAGCCATCATAGTTATTGGAAAAATAAAATGAAAAGCGTGAATAACTTAACAAAAATAAGCAAAACCTTAACCTCTCAACCCGATCCGGCCGGTCCATTGTCGCCTTCGTCTTCCGTAGGATCCCTCCAGCAAAGCTCGTTTAACCATAGGCGAAGAAACCGTTAGCTTCGCCACCCAACCATAGGCTCATGCTTTCAGTCGCATGGCCTCCCCCGAGCTTTGGGTCGTAGAGCTCACACAAGTATTTCAGAAATTCAGCTTGGGCTTCCCTTCCCACCAGGATTTCTAAGCCAAACCCTTAGATAGCAGCAAGTCTTTGAGGCATTCGAAAATTACGACAATCGTCCAAATTATGGGTCCTTTACCCATTCCCCAAGTCTTCCTTATAAAGGAAAATCTCATTCGACACATGTCGCTTCATGCATAATTAAATATTTTTAATTAATTATTTAATTAAAACACTCACCCATCCAAGTGTCAGTTTCTCTAGGAAGTGCACCAACACCCCTAAGTTTGCTCCAGTTTGTCCCCCAGATATTTTAATTAACTCCTAGCTTTTAGTTGACTAGGTGTCTAATCTTAGGATTCTATTTTGCTCCTAAATAATGATTTCTATTATTTTAAATGCTCAACAAAAATAACTATTCATGTGCAAATGCCTAAATTATTTTTATGATTTGCTAAGTAATAATCTAGAGTTATTCTCATAAGTTTTTATGCAGTTAAATTTAACAATCAAACTCACTGGGGTGACGGTGCCGCGCCGTTGGGCTCCTAGTTCCTTAATTTTAATTCCCTGACATGGCACCACTCCGTCGGGTCCAGTCATCCATGGTTTCCATTCCTTGGCATGGTACCGCATCGTTGGGTCCTTGCGTCCATTCTTTCCGTTCTCGACAGGGTACCGCATCGTCGGGCCCTTCTGCCACCATCTTTCCCTTTTGACTTGCGGGAACTCTTGTAGGGATTTTAGGAATCGTTACCATCCATCCTCCGTCTACATGCTATCTAGGGACTAATGGCGCTGAGGAGTGAGTCCGTTCTCACTGCGCGCCCCTCAACTCGTACGTGACCAACTCCGTCGTGGCCCACCTCGTACGCTCTCACGCATTCCTCTTGAGCAAGCGGATCAGTGCTTATCTGCTCATGCGTGGTATTCTGGTCGGAAGTCGACATCGTCGTCGCTCCCCCCTGTGTGTGATTTACCCGTACTCTACGACCCTTCATGTTCCTTTGTGTGTCCGTTGGTGAACCGTCTCACTTGTTTCTACACACACTTCTCACAACAATTTATTAGTAGCACTATCCTCAATAATCATCATCTGATTTCTAAATCAAGTATCGTTAAACATTTATGATTTATTCAAACTTCTAATCAAATATACATTTCGTCGACAAATACATAATCACTGTACAACTAGTCGTTTAAGCATTATCCATATGTACAATTTTCGTATCAAAGTTAATCGTTAAATAACATGAAATCGTCCATTCACAATAACTACCCAAATGCACATATATCAATCAATCGTAATACTCAAAATAAAATCATAGGGTTATTTTATTAACGTTCCAAACAGTTGGGTGACTCAGCAGGTGCCCTCAATGTCTATAGTAGTCTAGGGGCACTACACATATGCATCTCTGGGCTTCACTCTTCAACATCAAATAATGGCTTCTTTCTGCAAGCAACGTGGCCTCTACAATAGCATCCACAGCTACAAAACTTGCACACATTAAGACAACAAACTAGTTGAAGACCAGCTCTTATACCATGTTAATGCAACATAGAACCATTATAATGTATCATTGTTACAACCTACTCCTAGGATGAAAAATAAACGCACATTGGAACAGTATTGAAGAGAAATGGAGCATAAAGGCATAAGCCAATTCATTAATCACTAAAAAGGCATGAAGGCCAATTACATCAAATGAGAGATACAAGGCTCATAAAATCGGAAAAAAAAAAGCATTTGTTACAAGCTGGATGGATGTGATACAGGATGGGTATTGCAAGCATGACGTTAAGGGAATCTAAAAATGGGTGGTACAATTTACTTTACAAATATGGTGGTTGTGGGATACGTTACATGATTTAGTATTATCGTATTCCAACACTTGGTTCTTTGCTATAAATGAAGATAAGTTCCTCCTAGGTGGTATCCATAGTTATTATCTTATAGATTGTTGTTGATTTGGTGTTCTTCGAGATTATCAGAAGCTTGTGTGAGAGCAAGTATAAGGGATTATGAAACTCATAATCAAGTAGAGTAGAATCCGACATATTATCCATGTCTTATTCCCTGGAAATCCTAGAGTGTAGTTAAGATTATTTTTTTAATTTGGCTTAGTAATGTCCTCATTGTTTCAAAAAATATCTCAAGTTCGGTTTGAGGACCAAAATTTTGAGCACTACGGTCCAAGAAATAACCTAGGGTTTATGCTGGATTGGATCCCCCGGATGTTTCTCGGCCACCTCATGCATTAGATTAATTTTCATTTCGCAACCTAATTACTTCAACTCAGATGCCAAGAGCAAGAAAGGAGCCATTGTGCTTCATCAAAAAGACAGATGCTCCAAAAGTAAAGCATCCTGTAATTGTAGCTAGACATAAAGCTTTGGAAATGTCTGAGCAGGGACTGATAGGTCAATTCACTAGAATTTGGTCATCGCCCAGGTCTATGGAGATCTAGATTCAGAAGAATTGGATTACTCTAATTCAAGGAAGAATGACACATTACTTTTGTGGTAGAGGATTTTATGCATTCTTGTCCGAACTTAAAGACGACAAAGATCTTATTTTCAAAAGTGGACCATATTTTTTCAGTAACGGAGGCATGTATCCTAGTAGCTGGACTCTGAACATCAATCCAGATTCTGATATCCTCTTAGTTGTTCTTGTATAAGTAAGGTTGCCTCGTTTACCGTTGCACAGTTGGGGAAAGGATTCATTTAGACATATTGTAAATAAGTTGGGAAAATATATTGATAAGGTTGAACCTAAGAAAGGGATGTTCCAGTCTACTCTAATTTGTGTTGAAGTTGACTTGGACAAAGGGTTACCAAAAGCTATCCACCTGGTTCTGGAAAAATGGAGATATTGTTAGTAGCTAGATTATGAACAACTTCCATTTAAGTGTAAATCTTGTCATGCTTATGGACATTTTGCTAAAGATTGTAAGAACGCAGGGGATACCGTCTTAAATTCCCAAATTCAAGAAGATTAATGGAAAACAATATGAAAGAAAGCTAAGCAATTTCTGGTAATGAATCCTAAAGATATTCCTTCTTCATCAAGTCAACCAGAGCAATCTTCGCAGCCAATAATTATGGTAAAACAATTTGAGCCTCTGAGTCAAGAAAATTCAAGAAGTTTCACTGAATTTGCAGCCCCGACAGTAAAGGAACCTGGATCTACTTTTCCTCCCAACATTTCATCTATTATGTATGGTTTGGATTTATCTACTGCGATAGGAGATAGTGAATACGAATATTTGGAATAGGTGGAAGATTGTGAAGAAACGCAAGAAGTGCAAGTAATAAAAACTAGGGTGGCTACTAGAAATCAGAAGTTAGCAGTTATAGATGAAGAAAGAGACCTGAACGGTGGAGAGGACAGATTGACTAGGAAAGGTAGAAGTCAAGGAAGAAATAACAAATTGAGAAAAAATGATGGGGTTGCAGTCTACTTTGGATCATATCCTCACTTCTTCAAAGACAAAGGGAGCTAGTAATCTTGTAACTCCAAGCTCTCAAAAAGGAGGTCCTGCCAAACCAATCATTAAGTAATGTACATAGTCTCTTGGAACTATAGAGGGATCGACAATAGAGGTAAAGAGGAAGTTGTTAGACAATTTTTAAAGATGGAGAGGTCGTTAATCCTTCTTCTCCAAGAGACAAAACTACTAGGAATGGTTATGCAAGATTTAGGTCAGAAATAGTGGAGAGTGAGTAAAACTATGGCAGCTAGTTCAAGAGGAGCATCTGGCGGAATATGCACAATGTTGAATAGTAATGAATTGAATCTGGAGCCTTCAAAACAAACACAGCACTCGATTTACACAAAATTGTTAAGTGAAGAATTTGGAAAGGACTACCATCTTTTAAATATTTATGTTCCAATGCACTATAAAGAGAAAGAAGAATGCTAGCAAAGTTTGATGAGTGAAAGAAATAATATAGATTTGGATAAGTACCATAATAACCGGAGATTTAAATACAATTTTAACTTTTGAGGGAAAAAAAGAGGGGGTGTTAGAGTTAGATATGCTTCAAGAGAATACTTAAAGGACATAATTGCATACTGGGATTTAATGGATATAAAGCCCAAAAAAGGAAAGTATACCTAGTCTAATAGAAGATTAGAGACAACAAACATATCAACTCGATTAGACACATTCTGGTAAGTTGTAGATATTTAGAGGAAGATTTGGAAATTGCAAACTCTATAATTCCTTTTGTAACTCCAAACCATAAGCCAATAAGCCTTTCTATGCTTTTGAAGACAACCTATGGGCTAGCTAGAATTGCCTTTATATTGAAAAATCGAAATATTTTGGCAAGGTATGTTGCAGAGCAGGCTTGGACTTTGATGCAAGAATCTTTGAAAACCGATTGTAGGACCAGTTAAAGAAGTGAAAAATTGTATTCAGAAGAAATATTATGGATTCGGATCTTTTTAGATAAATCTAGGAACAATATTTCAAGGCCAACATCTAGGGAAAAGGCCAAAACAAATTGGCTATTGAGAATAAAGCCATCAAAATTGGCAGAATGGATAAATAAGAAAAACTCTCACATTTTGTTCTTTGATGGTGCTTCCAAAAAAAAATCCAAGGTTGGTAAGTGTAGGGGGGTGATTTTCGACCCCGGAGAAAAGCAGAAGCAATCTTACTCTTGGGGATTGGGGGAGATGTCCAACAATCTTGTAGAAGCCTTTGCTTTATGACAAGGCTTAAATCAAGCTATTCAAGGAAATATACGAATCATCACTATCGTGGGAGATTCAATGACCATAATTCGAAATCTAGTAATAAAACAGGTTCCAAGAGATGGGCCTCTTAGAAACATTATGTGGAGGCTCTTACAACTGCTAGTGGACTTCGAAGGTGTCAAAGTTTTGAATTCCTAAGTTGATAGACTGGAAACTGTGGCATGTAACCTTGGGCAAGTTAACCTCCTAATATGTGGGGAAGATGTTGGTCATTGTCATATCCCTTAATCTCTTCCTACAGTGCAACAAATTCTCAAAACATTGGTTTTCAAACCAAAAACATGGATTAATACCAAATGAATGGATTTGTGTGATCAGTGCTACATGCGGCAGTTGAAATGCATGCACCATAACACAATGATGGAGATAAATGTTTGGAATTTAATGAGAATCATGTCCATTGATGAGGTGCTTACGCATGATCCTAAGAGTAGTGACTATGATATGCCTAGTTCCGTAGACAAGATGGAAGACTTCGATGGATTGCACCAAAATCTGGACGATGATGAAAGTGAAATTTATTATCAAAATTTATGTGCTTTTGGTGGAATTCGGGGCTATGATTGTCTATACCATATTGGAAGACTTTCGAGTTTCACCCTACCAGAGTTTCTTGGTAGTAAGAACTTTCGTGTGCTTAGCAGAGGCGTAACAGACGTGCATTCTCAGGGATTTCACTGTCAGCCGGAGAAAATTCAAGATTAGAGATTATTTCTTCATCAAGTGTTGCATATATACTAGTATTTAGAACCAAATTAATATTGAAACAATTGTAACTCGTTTTAATTGCCCCTTAAACAATATGGACCCTCGGGATGGAGAAAGAAGGAATGGCAATGCTCAATATATTTAATAAGAAAATTCAATGGATTGGAGAGGAAGCTTTGACATTTAAGGGTTAATATCAACAAGAATATAGCAATTTGTCAGTTTCAGTTTCAAATGCAAGATGTTCAATTGGTCAATCTTTAAGCTAAAATTGTCATTGCAGATGTAGAAATAGAACACTGGCAAGGAAAAGTAAAGAACCGTGAAGAAGAAAACAAAGTCCTATAGGTCAAAGTCCAGATCTGCGAGGAAGAAAACAGAGTTTTAAAGGGTATCATTTAGATTCATGGGTTGTATGATTTTATAGAGGTTGGAAATACATTTGAAGTAAACAGTGACAGTCCAGTGCATGCATGCAGCAAAGAAAACAATGGCAGTCCTCCAGGGGTTGATCAAGGGCAGAATGGTTGTGCTTATGATGAAGGAAACAAAGATATTGAAGACCAACAGCATAACCCTTAGGAAGGGGAAGAATCAGGCCTATAATGGCCAGGATCTTTTGTTTTTTGATGTTTGTAAATGTCTTTTGTTGTTAGACAAATTTTGTAGAATTTATTGTAGCAAAAAAGAATTATCCTTCTGTAGTGGACTAGCAATCCCAAAGGGTATAGAAACACTTGATTTTGAGCATTGTAAAGAACTATATATAGGTTTTTTCTCTTTGAAGCTATTTAATGTAATTCAAGGATGTCCGATCAGGTCGCATCCTCTTTTTGACATAAATACAAGCAACCGTTTCTGTAAAAAAAGGTTGTCCTCATCGTTTCCAATGTAGTGATAGGCTTCCTTCGTTCGTTTGATTTGTGGCCTTTTCTCCCCCCAAGTGTGAGGTTTTCAAGTTAGGAAGTGAAAAGAGTTCAATCGGTTATAGGGTTTACGGGTGGTTGAGACCTACACTCAGGTTTTAGGGCTTTTTCCAATGTCTACACTAAGATCATGTGAGTCACGTTTTTATCTCACTCACTCGATTCACTCTATGGCAACAACGTGACCTATCCATAAAGGAAATCGTCTAAGCTATCAAAATGGTTGTTAAGTAATTACTATTTGGGCATTTTGCAAAATTGCCTAACATCTACGTAGGCTTCTCTGAGCGGGCTGAGATTTGACTATGTGTGATTTCCCATATGCGACTCAGATTCATGCAGGTTGATTGAGAGAGATATGTATGTATTTGTTGATATATATGATGCATTCTTCGTTCTTATGTGATGTTGAGATCTTTGTTCTCGAAGCTTACCATTCAGGTTCATTCAGAGAGATGCTATATGTATACTATAGGATTCACGTAGATAACTGATGTGATGAATTATTGATTGATTACGAGGCTTTGGGATTTGGTTTGGGATTGCATAGCTTTGGGATCCACTGATGTGATGAATTATTTTTGTTGTTCTGGTATCATTAGGTATCGACTTAGGTAACACAATGTGCACTTGTGCTTGCTCGTAATATAAGAATGCTAACATGGCATGGATGGCGCTTGTATGAAGATCATTCTGTAGAACGTGCTCAATCGCCATTATGCAGCCATTATGGAGCACTCTAATGGATGGAGCAAATTAACAAGGTTCTCAATAGATTTTTTATAAGATTCAAAACATTGTGAATCAAAGGACGCAGCCATACAAGTTCTCCACTCAAAAGCTGAAGGATTTGGGCTTTTCATTTACGCCTATAAACCAGTGCTTAGTTGACGCTATGGCCGGCATATACGACAAGAGATTTCTTGAACATTAACTTAGGAGGAGGCTAACAGTGTAGGCTAATGCCACTACTACACAGAGGGATATTAAGACAATATTTGTGTAAATTGTCTCAACTTAAGACAACAACAAAAAAAATGTGTATTGTCTTAAATATTGTCTTTAAGCGAGTGTCTTAAACTATTGTTTTAAATTTAAGACAATAGTTTAAGACACTCGCTTAAAGACAATATTTAAGACAATACACAAATTTTTGTTTGTCTTAAGTTGAGACAATTTACACAAATATTGTCTTAATACCTCATCTATGTAGTAGTGATAGAATGCAAATATTTATGATAGGGCACAGAATCGAACCACCAATCTTCTGCATTATAATGCAGATGCTCTACCACTGAGCTAGTACCCTACAACTTCATATACAAGAAGAATATTTGTAATTTTTTAGAGTTTTTTTAAAGCAATAAGCACAAGAAGCATAAAATACTCACTGTATTTCACTCATTCTATGGATTGATTTATAGGATGTGTTACGCATGCCCAAAATATCAGATAATATCTAAACACCTATCGGTGTAATTAAACATTAAATTATATTTATTTTAAATTTTAGATTACAAAAATTAAATTTATGATTGCTTAAAGCGTATTTCGTTTACTCAACATAATATAGAAAATAGAATAAAATTTAAAGTTAAGTTTACATTTGTAAATTGCTAATTCTTCCAAATCCTTAACAATCCACCTCTTTTGACAATGTCAATGTAAATATCCTTGGTTGTCTTGATATCCCCTACTCTACAAAACACAATAATAACTCTAGTGTAAGTAACCACATCAAAATGATTCCTTTTTCTACCATATTTATCAGACATGTTATAGATGGGGAGGGAATAACGATATACGATATTAAATCGAAGCAATCACAAACTAGCTAGCACACTTGAATGTATCGAAATTAGTACAAAATGTCATGATATTAGTCTAAAGGATATTGGTCGAGTGCTTATAACAGCTAGAGGAACTTGAATTATGCAATAGCGAATCTTATATAAGATTTGTTTGAAGGGTCAATATCCTTGGAGTTCATTCACATATCAAGGTCGGGTGTTGACCATCCTACCATGGCTAGGACATGGAATTCGTTGAATCACTTGCTCGAATCATGAACAACTTAACTGCCTCATCCAAGTTTCTTTTTTTTGCAATACCCATCAATTAAACTCATAAAATAAACAACATCAAGAACCCTGTTTTTTACCTATCATTTCCATCAACAAGGGTAAAGCCTCCTCCACATTACCTTGTAGACTTTAATTCTTGCAAATAACATTAAATAAAAGGCCACATATGAGAATGATTATCCATTGATAACTAGGTATTTGTTGATCTTTATGCATACAGATAATAAAAAAAATACTGATAATAACAAAATGAAAAAAAGGACAATTCTGAGATGCAATATGGGCCCAAATCCCCCACCATGGCTCCACATTATTCAAAAACCAGATTTCTTATTTATGCTGCTCAAAATTTCGGTAACCTTTGATTACTATGAAATAATCAGATTTCGATGTCCTTGATCCGTTGAAACGCTCAGAATGGCATGCAACAATAAAAAATCGTGAGGATGAACCACAGGGATGGATTTGAGGATTCCGCTTCTGGGCCCACGAGGTTCCCTACATGCAAATAATTTTGTTTCGGACTCGTTATTTGTACAACAAGGGTAAGGGTTATAATGCAATCCAAGTGACTACACAACAAACCAATGAAGTTCGTTTTTATGTGGTAAATTTGCTCGAATCGAATATGAAAAAAAACAAATCTGGGCCAGACTTTAATTAAAGGAGAGATTTCTTTTTGTGGTTAAATAGCTTAGTTATGAAATTTCTTGGATCACTTTGATTTTGGGTATGGAAGTCTAGGAGAAAGTATTACATTGTAGGTCATTGGGTGGCATTGTTAGCCGATACAAAACATGGATTTACAATGACCGTTAAGAATTATGACAATGCAGACTAGTGGAATCTTCAGGGAATCTAGTACGGATAGATTTGCAAGGGTTTAAAGAAAGAAAAAAAACCTTATGTACAAGATAAAAAAAAACAACAATTCAAATGGATATGTGTCATAGCGACAAGAACTAACATAAAAACACAAAACAATTATATATTAATTGTAAAAACACACAAAAAAAATAGTTCACCAATTAAACCTTGGTGGGGGTAGACAAGATTATCAAGTTGTCCACCAAAGCTTCATTTTCGTTCTGGTCTCTGCCACCCAAACAAAGAATAAATACGGGCATAGGTAACAGACGATCTTGATAGAATAACTACAACGTCACTCAACAAACTGGAAGAGCAGCTCAACTCGATTGACAGACAAAAGCTATCACCATACAGAGAGACAATGCAAATTTAGACAGTGAAATAATGGACTGGAGAATTGATCTAGAATTTTTTCGGATTGGTTAGTAAACACGCCGCCCAAAGGACTTCATATAAGTAAGTTTCCGGCGTAGGGACCATAAGGCTACATAGCTTTCAACTTTAAACAAACCGAATCTAGTGTTATGACACAGATACAATGACTTACTATAATGACTTACTGGAAATTACATTTTTTAGAATATAGTCACTGGGCTCAGGCAAGAAAAAGAATTCCAAAAACCGCTCCTATTCGTAAGGTCTCCTCATTAAACAGGGCTCCTCTTCTTTTTTCAGCAGGGCTCTTTCAAAAGGGTTCCTCTTTCTTTCAACGACGCTTTTGTTTCTCCCCCGATCTCTATCGGCAAGCGGTATCAATTCTACCACATGGGGGCGTATGTATTGTGGCAGGAGGTCAAAACAGAGGGAGTTTATCAAATAAAAAAGTACCTGCCACTTCACCCTACACTCACAAACATATCTCAAACAACCAACTTATGACTATCTATCACAACCACAACAACCGATACTGCATCGTATAATAATAGATTACAGAATATGGCAATAAGCTAGATCGAATCAACTATTCAATCCAATTAAATCACAGTAAACATCAATCAAATCATAAGTTTAATAACTTAAGATTAAAAATACCTCCTTCACAACATGCACGGCCTCCATGAGAAATGATGTGTTATGTTGTATAGAAATGAGCATACGGCTTTACATAATTCCTCTAAGGCAATTTTTCTCTCCTGAATAACCCAGCCAAGTTGTCCACGAATGGAATTAGCTATTGCTTTACGGAGACTGATATATTGATGGAAGTGACCGCCAAACAGATTGCAAGTAACCGCCGAACCTAATAGTATCGATAGATTGATGGAAGTCATGATCATTGCAGAGAAACTTTGATTAATGAGGGCTATGGAAGATGCACAACCCTATGGCAGAGCAAAACCCTCATGCAAAATCGACACAAATCCCTTTACCTTTGTCCTAAAATCCTAAAATCGGCTTTTTTATTTGAAAATAGTAACTTCAAAAACTTAAAAAATAAAAATTAATTTTGTCTTAAAAATCGTCTTAAATATCATAATAGAATCCTAAAATGAGTTTTTTATTTGAAAATAGTAACTTCAAAAACTTAAAAAATAAAAATCAATTTTAAAGTTAATTTTGTCTTAAAAATTGTCTTAAATATCATAATAGATTTTAAAGTAATTTAAAAAAATTAAAAAACAACTCAAAATAGACATTTAAGACAATATGTTAATTTTGTCTTTAAAAATCGTCTTAAACATCCCCATCTTGTACTAGTGCGCTGAAGACTTTTATGAAGAAAACATCGGATGGGCATGTGGGTAACTCAATCTCTAAAAATGTTGATAGAAGGCAGGCTCGTAGAAACAGTTATGTTATTGCAAGAGTGCTTTCTCCTCAGCATGAGAATAGAAACCCATCTAGATGTGCCACACTAGAAGAAATGGGTTTTGTGGTTTCAGGATGAATAGAGGAAGCCAGTCTGAGAGTGACGAAAATTATTCAATATCACTTTCCTCAAAATGGTATGCTTGACAAGCTTTAGCCATTTTTATTTAATATTTTCTTTTGATTTATCAAGGTTTATGTTTATATCTATACTCATAAAAGATGTTGAATCTAATGCATTTATAGTCGGATATGCATTCTCAATACAAATTATGAGCTCTTTTGTTGAAACATGTTTTTTTCTTCTTTTCAGGCTTTGCCCTCCCCCCGGCTTAAAAAAATACCATGCATAGTTCAGTGAATAGAATTCATGAATATAAAAGTCTAGGAACTTTATACAGACTAATATACATTATCATTACCTTGTGGGCTCTTTTGTTGAAACGTGTTTTTTTACCTTGTCTAGGGCTTCCCTCGGCTTAGAAAAATGCCCTATGTAGTTTGGTGAATAGCATTCATGAATATAATCAAGATCTAGTCTACATCATAAAAATGCCCTATGTAGTTTGGTGAATAGCATTCATGAATATAATCAAGATAGTTTGGTGAATAGCATTCATGAATATAATCAAGATCTAGTCAAGGTCAGAAAAATGCCCTATGGTGAATAGAATTCATGAATATAATCAAGATCTATTCTAGGAATAAATATTATTAATACTCAGACCAGCATTGCCCAAAGGTTTTTTTAATCATACAATTTTGTTTTTTGCATTGATACTTGTACCACAGTTCTAAATAGTTCCGCCCCTAATTCATTTTTCTATATTAGGCATTACTTTTGGTGTTTGAAGAGAGTTAGAAGAAATCCCTTGGTCATCTAGAATACACAAATGGAGCAGCAATGGATTTGATTTCTCCCTTGGTCATCTAGAATTCGCAAATGGAGCAACAATGGATTTGATTTGTCCCTTGGTCATCTAGAATACGCAAATGGAGCAGCAATGGATTTAGTGCCCAACTGTATACAAATGCGCCCCTATGAATTAAGAGGTAGATCCTTCTCTGTTTTAGATTATTGAAATATGCCAAATAGAGGGCATTGAAATGAAGCAATATCTTCCCTATTACAAGACAATTGTAGAGTGGAAGAGGCATTTCATAAGACAATGGGAACAATTCATGGAGAGAAAATGCAAGTAGTTGGTATATTTTGCAAGATCTTTGTTATGTATTAATCTAGAGTTTCATCTGGAACATGTACTAGTGATCAAGAGGCTGATAATATATTGCATTCTTTTTTATACACAACAAGCGGAGAGTTGATTGTAAGAAAACTAAGACAACAACCATACTAGGTAACAAAAAATGGAAAAAAAGTTTCTATTGTCATAATACAAAACAGAGTGAGAAAGGGCTTAGGTCATGCACTCAAGACAAGGATTTCAATCCTCTAGTAATTATGTTGTTTTGTGAGCTCGTGAGAAATCCAGGAGGTGGGTTCTGGTCATTTCTGAATGGGGAAGCTAGGGGGGAGGAATCCCCCCTCCAGGGAACGAAGTGGAAGCAAGAAGTAAAGGAAAAGGAAGCATTCTCGATTCGTGGATGGAAGGAGGAGGATCAAACCAGGAAACGATGGAGCAATGTCATGGCGGAGGCATATTTTGATGATTGTCGAGAGATTTTATCCCCAAGTCCAAACATATCCCTTACTTGCAAATCATATTGGATCAGAATCGAGGAAAGATCGAGTATATGAAAGAGCACACCCTAATAGGTAAGTTCCTTGCTATCTGGACACCAGAGAAAGACTTGGTTAAATGGATCTAGGTTGTTCGGAAGCCTAGAGGGCATTATGACTTATAGCTCAGATCCAAGGATTTATTCACTATCGTGTTCTTTAATCTAGAAGACATGGACTATATTTTTGAAGGGGGGTGTATTTATTCTATTATGTTGGGTTATTTCTCAAGCCGTGGATCAAGCGATTTAACCTTGATAATGAGGATCTAAAGCGGGCTTCGATCTAGATCCGTCTATATTTGTTGCCAAGTGAATATTGAGAGCAAGGAATTATGGAGGATATAGGGAATTCATAAAGGTATCTGGGCATACTAAAACGGCTAGGTATACGTCGTACACGAGAATCTGTGTTTTCATGGATGTGTCGAAGGATCTGCCTAAGGTCATAAACCTAACCTGGGCTGATGAAGGTTGGCTCCAACCATTGGATTATGAGCATATCCCATTCCAATGTAGACTATGCCATGAGCATGGGCATCTCTTCTAGGACTTCCCGCAAAATAGGTCGTTACCCTAGGAAAAGAACAAGGAGGAGATTGACGGTGAGGGTTATACCAAGGTCAATCATAGAAGGTAGCAAGGTCGAAGGGGGCCTGGAGGAATCCAATCGAAAAAACCCCATTCCTCTAATAGCTCCGATATCCTGACTTAACTACTAGAAAATGTGACAGAAATGCAGGAAACAAGGATCAAAGGAGATCAGGAGGAACCTCCCAAGGGTCATGAGGAAATGCAAGGAAGTATAGAATCATGGGAGACCATGATGGAGGACGATTAGGAAGATGTGATAACGATGGAGGAAGAGGAGGAGGACGTAGAACTGGGGAAATTAAACTTGGATGAAATCGAGCAAGATTGCTCAAACAAGGGGAAGGGGTATGTCTCCTCCCAACAGGTTAAGCTACTCCAAGAGGCTATCCTCAAGTCGGTTAGGCTAAAATCATTGGGGGTGGATGGAGGTAAGATTAATGAGAATAAGAGAAAGTTCAAAGAAGGCCCAGAAAAGAGGGGAAGAAGAAGCAATAGGTAGAGGATAGCTGAGATTGGTGCCAAGTTAGTGGACACTATTCAGTACCCAACGATCAAGGTCGCTCTCTCTAACCTCCAGAATTTATCCCAATGAAGATTATATCATGGAATATTAAGGGACAGAACAATGCTCGGAAGATTAGGATCCTAAGAAACAAGATCAAAGGGGAAAAACCAATAGTGGTTTTTCTTCAAGAAACCAAGTTCTCAGATTAATCGATGAGGGTCAAGTAGGAAAGGTGTGTAAAGGCAGTGAAGTTGTAGCAGTGGATTCCATGGGTGTTGTAGGCGGTCTAGCAATAATATATTGGATCCCAGAGGTGATTAGGGTGTTCACTTTTATGGTGATGCATAGATTCATTTCTACTGAGTCCCAGACTGTAGGGTCGACTATTTTGGGGGTTCTCACTAATGTGTATGGCCCCCAAATTCATCCTTGGAAGCAGTTAATCCTAAGGATGCTGGAAATTCAAAAGGAGTGGGTTGGAGAGAGGCATTGGATCATTGGCAGTGATTTTAATATGATCACGTCCTTAGATGAAAAAGGGGGGAGAAGGTTCCTGGAGCCCTCTAGTCAAGACTTCCGAGTTTTGATTGAGGACCTAAAATTGGTGGATATGGAAATAGGGAATCATTGGTTTACATGGAATAACATGCAAGAAGGGGAGAGACACATAGCCTCCTGTTTGGAGCACTTCCTGTTGTCGGAGTCTATTCTTACGAATGGTGGGGAAGCCTCTGTTGACATCCATTTTAGTCACCATTTTTTATCATTCATTGTACTCAAAATGGCATTATTTTCTATCATTTTTGCTATAGTAAGTTGTTTTCTTTGCCATTTAGCCCATCAAACAGTCCAGGTATGCATATATTTACCTATTACGCAAATCTTGTTTATATTTCGATATATTATGATTTTTTTATGTTAAAATGATATTTTCTGTGCATAATTGGTGTTTACATTTCAATTGGCAGGCTGTGTTTTTCAAATGACCCTTCGTTCATACTTTGGGATACATATTAAAACTCAAATGCGTTCAACTCGTCATTCAACTCATCGTTCAGCCCCGCGTTCAGCCCCCGAAATCCATGGTTAGCTTACCTCACGTCATTAAAGCAGCAAAAGGGCACGTGGGTTCTGTTAGCCATGTGGTGCTGATGGTTAAAGAGCTATTTCTCTAGAAGATTCGTCCCCGGGTTCGCTGAGCTTGCCAACGCACCACCACACCCACGTTAATACTCCAAACACCGATTATCTTTCTCGTTGGCCTGGGATCACACACTCATTCACACCGGTGTTCTGGAAGAAGCCCGTCCTCCCACATTCAGTTCACCAACACACTGCTCGTTCCATGTCCAAGGTAGATCGACGCTGCAGTAGCTGCGTGAAGGAACCGACCCTGTGGAAGTAGGAAGGGGATCTCTATGTTGGCATGCATCGCTTAAAGCAGCCAGTTACAGTCATTAAAGACCTCTATTTTTAGAGAGGTCGACTCTGTCGACCTTCTCATCTATTGTCATGTATATATAGACATCTTTGTGACTGAGACGAGCTAAGTCTTGTCAAGCTTTGTTTTTTGTTGTTAAGTCTCGTTTTTATTGACATGAATGAGACGGAGTTGGTCTTATTGATCTTTCCCTGACTGCAAATGGACACAGGAATGCTGTAATACTCTGATAATTCAATATATACATCTATGTTCTGGTTTTTATGAAGATCTTGCAGCATGTATGGTGATTGATTACTAAAGACTCAGTCTTTGCTTGCTGATACAGGCCCCTCAACGATCAGCAGTCTCCAGTCTGTGTGTATAACTCGTGTTGTGTTGTTTATTTCATCTCTGTATCTATTTTTATAACATGATGTTTATATCCTGTAATATGACTGATATTCTATTGCTCACATAGATGAAATATTTGTTTTGTGATGTGCATGTTATCACTGTTCGTATTCCATTATTTATATAAATAACATTCACATGTTATGTTATGTACTTTTGTTACTATTTATGTTGTTTATATAAATAAAACTTATGTTTTATGTTATGTGTATTTTGTTGTTATGTTTGCAGAATTTAGTATGACTAGTCAAGCATCGCTTTCTTGATTACTTTCAGTATTTCCTACAACTATATAAGTTAATCAGTTCATGTTTTAAATTCAATTCATAGTTAGAATTAGTCATGCTAATGTTTTTCTTGTGAACTGTATTTTTCTCCTAACATAATCTCTTCTTTAGGATTAGGAAATGGTCGACCAATAGCTTTAATAGTTTGTAGTTTGCTTTCAATTCTTCTTCCATCATTGTTAGATATTGCTCCCAATTCCTCCATAGTTAGCATTAGCTTCTTTCTCTTTCTCCTTCTCTCTGTTAGTCTTTCTTCCTATTGCTATAGGTTAACTCTCTCTTCTTCCATCTTACCTTCTTCTCATATCCAATAGAATAATTCATCTTCTTAGATAATGGTTAGAGTAGTTTCTCATTAGTTTAGTTTCTAAATAATCTCCCCATTGCTTTCCTTTGCACTGTAGGATCATATGCATGAGCCAGCTGGTCATTAAATCATCCCAATTCTTCTTTTCTTTCATTTTCCTCCATTCGGACCGCCATTCAGACCGGCGTTTGGATCGTCATTCGGACCTGTTTACTTTCTGCATTGTTTTAGGCCTTCTTCAGAATCTAATTTCTTCTACCTCTCAATCATAATTCTTCCTACTTCTAATTAATGGTTTTAGATGTAATTTAACTTTTGTTTTACATTATTTAGAATTCTTGATCAAACTTCATCATTATTTCCTCTTTTCTCTTACTTTCTTCTTGAAACTTTCTTCCAACCTTCTTCCAAACTTCAATTCTTCAATTTGATTTGTTAATTAGTTACTGTTTTAGAATTGATCAGTCTTGTTTTTTAAGTAGTTTGTTTTTCAAATCATAGTTAATAATTCTATTTTTCCGAGTTGTTTTAACTTGTCAATTACAAGACTAGTTTCCATTCATACAAATAATGAAGATGCTCATGATATAAAATTTGGATCAGAAATTAATATATTTATCAACTTTTCTACTTTCCAAATCAAATACAATTCAGTTAAACATCTTTATTAAATTTCCTACTCACCTCATTTGTTAATCAGATTCATGTTTTCATAGATAGAATAATTATAAAAGTCATGTAAGTAGTTTAAAATCGTATAGTTGCAAGTTAGCACATTTGCATCTTTAGTCAGCTTAGGATAGTTCAAGCCTTCAATCCTGCACATATAGTGATTGCATCTCATAAGCTCCCTCCCCGGGTTGACAATTTAAATATTGGAATTATTTAACACATAATAAACACCAACAACCTCATCCCTTGTTCTTCCGGTTGCGAGTTCAGATCATTGGCCAATCAGTCTGTACTGGGTATGGGAGGAGGAGTTCTGTAGACAACCCTTTCATTTTGAACAATTATGGCTTATGCACCCATATTTTAAGAGTATGGTCAAAACATTGTGGGAGGAGGAAGAGGTTCGGCCCAAGTCTTTCATGTTCCAATTCTAGAAAAAACTCAAAGCTATTAAAGCTAAGCTAAGGATTTGGAATAAAGAGGTTTTTGGAGATATTTTCCAGGACAAGTGGTGGCTGGAGGAAAGACTCGAGGAAATTCAAATTGAAGGAATGGAGGTAGGATTCGGGGAGATTCCGCGTTGAGAAGAGAAACTTGTCATGGACCAAATAGTGGAAATAGTGGTCCAAGAGGAGATTATGTGGAAACATAAGTCGAGGAACAAATGGCTTAAGGAAGGGGAGAGTAACATGTCCTACTTTCACCGATCAATAGTCCACCATAGGCAGCAAAACCGAATATCCTCTCTCAAGGCTGAAAGTGGGGAGAGATTGGAGAATAGAAAAGACATTGAGATGGAGTTAGTTCAGCACTTTCAAGGATTAATGAAATAAACGATTCGTGACTAATCGGAGGATATCAGATGGGTGACGCAACACATCCCATATCTGGTCTCTCCTTAGTAGAATGCCAATGCTAATGAGGCCAGTCTCTATGGGAAAATTTAAGGAGGCTCTAAGCTAAATGGAAAGCTCTGGGCCCTGATGGGTTCACAAACATTTTCTTCCATCACTTATAGGATACAACCAAAGACAAGGTGCTCCATATTGTCGAAAAATCCATAATGATAGGAGACTTAGTATCAGTGCTCAATGCCACTTTCGACACCTTAATTCCTAAAAGTGAAGTGGAGGATACTCTTGGTAAGTTCAGACCCATTGTGTTGTGTAATGTTATTTACAAGATAATTTCAAAAGTGATAACCAACGAACTTAAGCCATTGCTACCTACTCTAATATCTCCACAGTAATCGAGTTTTGTTGAAGGTCGACAAATTTTGGACAACATTATTTTGGTTCATGAAGTATTTCACTCGTTGAAAGTTACCAAAAAGACAGGAATGATGTTGAAGCTAGACCTTGCCAAGGCATATGACAAGATCAGCTAGAAATTCATGAAAAGTATGTTAGAAGCCTTTGGGTTCTACCACGAATGTATAGATTGGATTCTCAAGATCATTTCCCCAACCTTCTTCTCAATCCTGGTGAATGGCATCCCATCCCAAGCCTTCGTTTCGTCACAGGGCATCCTCCAAGGTGACCCTCTTTCTCCTTCTATGTTCATTGTGATGGTTGAAGGTCTTAGGTGCACCTTGAAATCAATGCTGAAAAATCAAGAAATTAGGGATTCATCCAGATGGCCCAAAACAGATGCACTAGCAATTTTTTGATGACACAATGCTAATGGGGCATGCCTCGGTTCAAGAGGAAAAAGTGATTAAAAAGGGGTTGAATTTGTTATTGAAACCCTCGGGGCTTGCGGTTAATGAGGAAAAGTCCCAAGTTTTCTTCTTCAACACGTTGGGGATCACGCAATGTAAAATTATTTGGGTTCTGAGATTCCAAAGGAGCTCCCTTCCCTCCAAATAACTAGGTGCACCCCCTTCAGAATCTATAGTTAGACAAACTTATTGGATGGTACTGTTAGATAAGATGCGTCAGAGGTTTGCAAGTTGGGTTTTGAGGCCCCTTAACTTCCCTAGTAGATTAATGTTGGTAAATTCTATCCTCTAGTCAATTCCCTCTTACATGTACTCAGTTATGACAGCTCCAAAAATAGTGCTCAAAGAAATTCGACAGAAATAAAGAAATTTCTTGTGGGAGGAACGACGGAGAAACGTAAATGGGCCTTAGTTGGATTGGACACAATGTGTCTCCCAAAATCCCAGGCAGGGCTGGGGCTCAGGGACCCAGAGAAGAGAAATAAGGTCTTTGGGGCTAAAATCTAGTAGAGATAGGTTACTTATGACATAGATCCATGGACTCAACTATGGCACTGCAAGTATGTGATAGGATGGAGCAAAAAGGACCTTATCAGGTACAATAATTCTTGGGATGGCTCCCACGTTTGGAACTCTGCATAGTCAGGTAAAGACTTAGTGCAGTCCCACTACTTTTGGAAAGTGAGAAATGGAGAATCATCAAACTTTTGGAGGGACTCGTGGCATCAACTCCCCCTTTTGGTCAGGATTTGTGCCCCTCTGAAGACCATGCGATGGAGCCAAGATTTTTAGGGATCTCTAGTTAGGGATTATTGGGATCCCACCCAGGAGTATTGAGATTTTAGGATGTGACATCCTATAGCAGAATGGATCAAGCTGGGTCATAGAGAGAATGTTCAAGAATTATGGGAGGAGCATAAGAACTCAAGCTACTGTGGATCGGTTACGATGGGGGTACAAATCCAAAGGGATCTTGTCTATCAAGGAGGCTTATAATATTAGAGCTGAGTGGGAAGAAATACTCAAACTACCAGAATGGAAAAATATTTGGGGGGCTAATCTGTGGCCAAAGGTGGCTCTATTTCTATGGCTTGTTTCAAAGAGAAGGATATTAATAGGGGAGAATATTTAAAGACGGAGAATTTTGGATCCAAACTGGTGTTGTTTATGCCATGTGGAGGAGGAAACTATGAATCACTTCTAGACCAATTCCCCTTATCATCAAATATTTGGGACAAAGGGGTGGAGATATTCAGACAAACAACAAGAGTCAAAGGAAGGCTCGATCTCTCTGTGAAAGAATGGGCAGAGAATCCTTTCAAAAATCCAATTGTGAACAGAATATGGCAGTTATTTCCAAGCTTTGTTCTCTAGGAGATCTAGAAAGAATAAAACTGGGGAATCTTTTGAGAAAAGAGAAAATCAATTGAAGGAATATGGAACTTAGTTCTCATCCATGCGCAAGAGACATTAAGTCTATCCTCTTGGTCTAACCAATATTTGTAGGCCAATTATAGAGACTCTTGTATTCTCTAGTTATGGGGAATAATCGCTATCATGTATTTTATTTGAAAGATGCCAAGCTCTAAGAGAAGGAAAAGCCGCCCGGAGAGATGGTCTCCCCCCGGTTTGGAGTGTTTAAGTTGAACTTTGATGGGGCTTCCAAGGGGAACCCAAGCCCTGCGGGATTTGGGGGAGTTGCTCGAGATCACCTAGGGAATATTGTTTGTATTTACTGGGGGTACGTGGGCTCGCAGACTAATAATGTGGAAAAGTTAGAGCGGCTCCTACAGGGTCTTTCCAGAATTCAAGGAAAAAGGTATTTTACCCATCATAGTGGAGGGGTACTCTAAAATTATTATCAAGATGTCTAAAAAACTTGAGAATGAACAGCATGTATCAAAAATATTTGATCATTGGCGATTAGAATTTAGGCTTGAAAAGTTGGCAAGCTCTCTAGCTCATTGTTAGGGGATCTCCTTCAGCCATGTAAAACGAACAAGAAACAAGATTGCAGACCTCTTGGCTAACACAAAAGTCTAGAGACATATTGGATTATGGGAAGGTGATCTAAGCCCGATGGAGGATCAAGCTCGCATTCAGCATTGTCTTGAGCTGGCCTAGACCAAGTAGGAGAACCTATATGCGGGTCGCGGTGGTGATGGTAACGACGAGGAGGGAGGGATGCGTTCCAGGCTTGGCTCAACATGTGCCAATTAATTGAGGATTTATGTCTAGCGATGGGATATGTCCAGCTGGAAGTTGTCTCATCATGAAGCAATCTTGGCTAGGCAACTCGTGGCGGAGGAAGGTTTTAATGGAAAGTACAGGAGATCGAATTGGTAGTTGGAGGATTATGCCGAGAATTATGATGGCAATAGGGTTGTATCATGGAGAAGGTATAGAATCGAGAATGGATATTAGTTCCATGATTGTGAGGAATTTCCCAAGTCGGTATTCTGATGCCAAAGGCTCTCTCATCTGTGGTTTTCTTCGTCGTAGAAGATTGTGGAAGGGTGCATCACAAGGAAGCGGTCTTGTGCTTCTCTCTGTGGTGAGTCTGGTGGAGCTTCAGGAGTGTTGTGGTGTGGAGAATATGGAACCAACAGATGTAGTGCATGGGAAAGCGGGGAAAGTGAGGAAGCGAGCAAATAGAGAGAAACTGCGTGCGGACCAAGCAGCCTAGCTCTACAAGGCGGTTATTCCTTATTCTGTTAGGGATAAGAACGAAGTGTTGGAGCATGATTTGTGGCAAGATTTGGAAGAGGCTAGGCCAATGGAATATTTTGACGCCTTAGCACTATAGATCCAGTACCCTAGGTTTTCTCAGACCAAATTGTCCTTGTTCGAACAAATCGCCTTTCTCTATTAGGTAATGAAAGGTCTTGTCGATAGAGTGTTGTTGGAGCGATAAGAGAAGGAGAAGGGGGATGAGGTCTTGGTTCAATATTAGAAGGAAATCTATGCAGATATGAGGTTGATGCATATGAAAATTGATGTGATCACCAAAGAGATGGGCATCCCTTTCCTGCCTCATATGGGAGTCATTGGTTCAATGGATACAACACCACAAGTAGAGCAAGGTGGTCAGCAGGATGCGATCCAAAACAATGGTGATGGTTCCCCCTGGGCTATCTTCCAACTTCCCTTGAATTTTATGTGATGTCTAGGTTGTTTTGTGTTCTCCTATTGTCCAAATTATATAAGGAAATTTGTGTGTCAGTAGTAGTCTTGATTTATTGTCGTTTAAGTAGTAATGGCTATGATATTGTAAGGTGCTATCAGCTGGAGAATTTTGATGATATAGACTGTTAGACTTTTGAAGTCAATAAACCTATGGAAAGGTGTTCATGCCCTATTTTCTCCTTAGGGGGAGGGGTAAGTCTGCCTCTGTTTTTGTTGATGTTGTCTAAGAAAGATCGAGTGATCATGCTAATTCGGTCTAAACATGGCACGAAGTTGTTTGTTGGCAATTGTAACTCTTTTGTTGAATTTTAATATATATATATATATATATATATATATAATCTGACTTACTTTAAAAAATAAAATAATACAAAACAAAGTAAATTTCGGCTAACAATTATGGGATGAACAAACCATATTTGTGCTAGTGAATCTAGGATGAACAGTTATCAACAATCACATCAATCGCAAGTTGGAAGCCTGCTTGATAGTACTGACTAGAACATCAACTCCTCCATATTTTATGCTCATTTATATCAACGCATCCTGGTCATAGCCGGAATGGGTGGAAACAAGCATTCTCATCAACTACAAAACATGAAGATGTGCCTCGCAGGTGATTCAATAAAATCTATTTTGTGAACAAATCTGATCAACGACATCAGAAAAATATCTTTCCTGGACAAATATGATCAGTGGCATCAATTTATTAGCAATAATTCAAGATGTGGACTAGATGAAATGTCTTAAATGTTGAAACCACAACATATGCATAGCATCTACATGTAAGGAAAAATGATAGAAGTCGAGTTTCCTTCAAAACATGAAGAAAAAAGGAAAATCGCAACCCTTTCCTTCCGAGCGGTGCATGAATATCGATGATATGTGATGAGACGGAATAAACCCGTCCCTCCTTTCAAGCAGTGCATGAAGATTGGTGATTCATGGTGAGACAGCACACTTGTGAGACAGATGAAAGATGTCAGGGTAATTAAGAGAGAATTTAATGAAGGGATGATTGATGTCAAAGAGAATTTACGAAGGGTTCTAAAATTCACGATGTCTGCAAAGTTTAACTTAGGATATGACAATTATGATAATTTCCATATAAACTAATGGAAAAGCTCTTCAATCTCGCCGTGTTTTTATGTTTTTAAGTTTAACTTTGGAAATTTGTATATGAATAAAAAAAAACTCACTTATTATATGTAGAACTTGTATTTTGTTGGGTTGTTCAAACCTTTAATCTCATATTTTGAGATACAGTTTGGACTCCAATATACATATTTGAAATTTTAATTTTAATATAAAAAAATTCCAGTAACCTTGTATTTGCTGTGAAAGTTTCATTTGGTAGAAATTTTTTATTTCTTGTTCTTTAAACTGAGAAACATAAAAGGAAAGGTTTAGAGTCTATTGAGATTATAAGGTATCATAAATAATATATTATTTACAGTGGTATAGTTTAATTTTGTTTTCAAAATAATATAGATGGATTAAATTTATATAAACATTCTTATGTTATTATCTCGATTTGTAAACAATACTCATATATTAAATGTATTTTTATATCCATACTCTTGTATTTCTATTTGTATATAAAAATATCAAATGCTAGTCTATATATCAAAACCAGAGCCTTCAATTGTCTTGATTTCAATCCTATTTTGTTTTATATGTGATATTGTTTTGTAAACCTTGGATGTTATAAATATTTGGCTTTAAAAGTTCCATACTTTCCACTTTATGTCATTTCTTTCTATGATAGAAAGGAACAACTTTAAACTAGATTATTCAATGTTATTTTTTATAAAATAAATCTATTTAGGAAAAGAGAACAGAATACCAACAACCAAACCCGTGTATAAATATTGTAATAAAATCGTTGATTATAAGCATGATAATTTGTACCAAACTACTAGTTCAAAAGTTGGCTTCTCATGACTCTAGAAGCACTTCTATAACAACAGAAAAGAATCAGTATGTATTCATATGTTCTTTCTTTTCCAATGTTTATGTTGTCCAAAGGACTTACTTGGTATGAAAAATGAGAAATCAGTTTGATTTTTTTATTGTTTCTAGTTTAACCATACCATGGTACACCTTATATCTTGATGCATCAATGTAGATATATATAGAGCTTATCGATGTCAATTGGGTCTAGCCCGTGTAGTTGTGAGATCGAGTGTTATCTTCTCCACCTAGGTTCTATCCCCATAAGTGAAATGTTGATATCTTATTGAGTGTATTGTTGTAATGAATATAAGCCCTATTGTTGACCTAGCCTTGTGCCCTAAAGAATCTAGGGTTTACACTGGGTACCATCCTTGAAATGAGGGGAAGTCCCAATGGGTTTTCCCCATGATATTTTCCGAGAGAGAGAGAGAGTTGCCTCCACAAGTGCATATTTCTTTGTAGTGAAAGTGATACATTAAATCTAAATGAAAATGACTCCCATAAGTCTAGTTGATTGATCACAAGGTTACTAAATGATGAGTTTAATAAAGGAACGTTATCTACTCCATAGTTATTTAGATTTGGATCCATATTCTTCTCTAAAAGAGGATTATATTATAGGGAAAGTAAGGTCCTCCCTCTCTTTTGTAAATGAGCTTAATATGGGGATTTTCTTTATTTACTATTCCACTAGTTAGTGCTTGGAATATTAATATGTATATGTGACATCTTCAAGCATATATCAAGGTATGATTTTGCATAATTTCTTAGAAATAATTCTAGGCACATTGAAGGGTATCAAGTTGAGGAGTCCTTGTTTCTTAAATACTGATTTTCTAGCGATATCGATATTGGTGGTAACTTCTTCCAATTTTTGTATTGACTCTAAAACTTCTCCACGCTTGTGTTTTATTTCCCTTAAAATATTCTTCCTTGATTCATATCCCTGTAAAATATTACAAGTTGGCCTCTCATCCATCTAGTTGCCAACTTTTATGGAGTTTTTGAATGGAATTCATGAGTTCTTCTAAAACATTTTATGTCGGAGGCACTAATGATCTATGTTGCAGGACAATACTAGTGTTTATTCATCTTTGTTGCATAGACTTTGGCATTTGGGAAGTCTTCTTGATCCAAATAATTCATGCACATCTACTGACAAGACTTTTTCTACAGCATTTGCTGAAAATTTCTTCTGCGATAGTTGATGATGAGACTTTCTGCATCACTCGCTAACTGAATTTTCGTCAGCAAAGGGTAAGGGGATACAAATTCATTTCAGTACCCAGACGACCAAGACCGGTGAAGCACGGTCAACATCATGACACCATCATGCAATTAAAGCGACTACAACAATAATAATTACAATGTTAGTTTGTGATATTTTATTGGTTATGCATTTTGCCACATTTCCCCTTTTAAGGGGAATCAACTCTCAATTTTGAAAATTGATTAGATACTCTTTATTTTCTACTTCCATGAAAGGAGGAAGCCGCCCACTGATTAAGGATGATTTTTTGTATAAATAAAAATCCAAACCAAAGAAACCACACATAGATGGATTTGCTTATTATTTGGAAAATAGAATCTGGTTCAGTAATTTCCTTTGCTAACTGCGTTTTGTGATTATGGTTTAAATTCATATCACCTGTGATGTAGGGTGAGAGCCCGCTCTACAGCACATGGTGGGTCTAAGTTATTTTCCACTGCATAGTTACTTTATAATTATTTGTGAATGAATTTACTTTGTTAGTTGTTTTTATTTCCTATAGCTTCTATTTATTAGATTAGTTGTTTATATTTCCTATAGATTTCATTTATCATATTAGTTATTTATATTTCCAATGGATTTCGTTTACTTTTTTAACTGATTACATTTCTTGTAGCTTTCATATATTCATTTTGTTGATAGATTACATTTCCTGAGCTTTTATTTCCATGCTATGTTTTGGATTTATGTTTTAATGTGTGACCTGTTGATTTCAGTCTGTATGCCTTGAACTGTAGCAGTATAATTGGATGGTTGGAAGAGATAGGATTAGATTTATTTCAAGTAATTAGAAGTTTGATTTCCATTAATTAATATGTGACTTGTCGATTCCAGTATGTATGCCTTGAACTGTAGCAATACAGTTGGATGATTGGAAGAGATAGGAGTACAATTTATTTATGCAATTAAAGCTTCATTTTATTTAATTTGCATTCCTTGTTGAAGAAATTATGTATTCTGGTTGATCTGGTTGAATATATTCAGTTTGGTAATTTATGCATGCTTTTATGGTTGCACGGTGTTAGGATCAAAACAACATCGACAAAGAAACCCCACATCAATAAACTTACCATATCCAAATTGGGAAATCACTGTGGTTGCATATACAGTGTAGGTGTTTTTAAAAGTATTACGGTCCCAGGTTGATAATTTAAGTAAGGCCTCCAACACATCTTGGGTCTTCAATCCCATGCATTAATGGATCCCACTAGTGACTATCTATACGTGATATGTGGCATGAAAAAATATCACCCTTAAAATAGAAATGGTGACTAACCACATGAAAAAAGATTTCCCTCTCATAAGAAGAAAGTAAGGTTGACCAAGAAAACAATGCAGCAATGCTAAGCAGGAAAACAAACAGAGGAACTTCAACCTCTCTAAATATAACATCCTGATTGCAAATAGTCTTCTTAGTTACTAGGTTTCGAAGTTTATAACCTTTTATACCATCTTCCTAGCCAATAAAGATACATTCATTAGCTTTATCATCCAATTTACCCCTATATTCCTTTGGATCATTCATGTAGGCATCGCAAGTAAAAACTCAGAGATGTTTAAGAGGGTTTTTTATGAGTCCATACCTCATGCAAAGTTTTTTCAACCAATATAATTGATGTAGGTGATTAATTTACCAAGTAACATGTAGTATCAACCACTTCTGCCCAAAATTCCTATGATAACCCTGCACCACTGAGCATACTCCTTACCTTCTCTATCAACATCCTATTCATTATTTTTGCAAATACATTCTCTTGAGGTGTGTATGGAGTAGTATTTTTCCTTCCTATTCCACACTTCTTACAAAATTCATCAAAATCATTTCTAAAAAACTGTCCACCATTATCTTTCTTTAACACCTTTCTTTTATTCTCTATTTCATTTTCTACAAGAGCTTTAAACTCTATGAATTTATCGAAAACATCAGATTCTTGTGGAGGAAACAGACCCATGCATTACTCAAGACATCATCAATGAATGAAACATAATACACATATTTACCTAGTGATGGAACAGGAACAGGTCCAAAAACACCACTGTGTATTAACTCCAAGATTTATTTCTCTCTTATAACATCAGATGGGAATCTCCCAAATTTGTTTACCATATATACAATGTTCACATAAATTGAAATCTAAAGAGAAATCATACATACCTTAGACCATACCTTTACCACGAAGGCCCTTATTCCTAATGTGTCCTAGTCTTTGATGACATAACATTGTCTTCTCTACAAGGAGAATAGGGGTCCTATCTTCTACATTATTAACCTCGAGAATAAAAAAACTATTACACCCATCATTGAAAGTGATTCCCAACAACTTGTATAAAGTTCCAATTCGAACTCCTCGCATCAACACCACTGCTCCTTGAACCATATTTCACATGTCCTTTTTGTTAATTTTTGAGCATTAATTCAATATACTCTAGGATCTTTACTGAGAGAATAACATGTACAATATATCAATGCATATCAATAATAGCAAGCATATCAATCATCATAAGATGCAAACATAAGAGACAATAAACACCAAAGTTTCCGTGGGGAAAACCCTAAGGTGAAAAACCCCACAACTTCCTCAGAGATAGATAGAGCAATAGTACAACCAAAGTACACAGATATAGACTCCTCCTAGAAGCTAATCCTCCTCCTCACATGTGTGCCACTTTCCGAGTGATGGAAGTGTGAGTTATGAAGTGATCCAAATAGAGATCGGGAGATCTCTATTTATACTTGTCCTGACTGCCCAATAAACTTATGGGGCCGACTTGTCTAGCTTAGTACAATAACCCAATGTTAACTTAATCAGGGCCGACCCCACACATGGTGGTCTAATAACCCATCGGCAAGTTACGACACTTGTCAATACAAATGATGACACTTCTGGATAGAGGAATAATAACATCTCTATATGAGTACAATATACATCGATGAAATACATGGGTGAAATACATTCCGAAGTTACATATACATCAACACTCCCTCTTAACTAGGAAGGTATTTCTCGACACAGATCTGCTAGCACAAGTCTTCTTCTTTGGATCATCATCAATGAATCATCATCCTCGAATCATCGTCATCGTCATGGCTGCTTCTATCTCAATCAATCTTTGAATCTACTCTTCATAGGAATTTCTACAGAGCCAGTCCTTTTTCATGCTGGATGTAGGCCCACCACCTGTAGGTCTTCATCATCACTGGCCATACTATGGAATTCTTAGGACTTATTACGTGCATCACAAAACCTCGCAAGAGAATCCAGGCTGTTACGAGCGCACGGTTCTCCCTGTCAGATCTCCCATGGTGCTATTATATGTTACCCCACCACAAAACCTCGAAAGAGAATCCCAGGACTGATTACGAGCACATGGCTCAACCTATCAGATCTCCCAGGGCACAAATTACATGTGGTCACCACAAAACCTCGAAAGAGTATCCCAAGACTGATTATGAGCACACGGCTCAACCTATCGGATCTCCCAGGGCACAAATTACATGTGGTTATGGAAAAACCTCGAAAGATCATCCCATGACTGATTACAAGCACACGGCTCAACCTATCGGATCTCCCAGGGCACAAATTACATGCCATTGGACAAAACCTCGAAAGAGCATTTGCTAGATATCCCAGGGCACAAATTACATGCCATAGGAAAAACCTCGAAAGAGTATCTGCAAATCTCCTAGGGTACAAATTATATGTACTCCGAAGAAAAACCTCGAAAGAGCATTTGCCAGATATCCCAGGGCACAAATTACATGCCATAGGCAAAACCTCGAAAGAGTACTGCAAATCTCCCAGGGCACAAATTATATGCTTATCTGCACAACCTGTTCCACAGCCACAGAGTATCAACCTGATACTCACCATACATCATCCTGATGTACACATGATCATCCTGATCATCAACACTGCATCGCCTTGATGCATGTCATCTGGAGCAACATCCTGAAGCTCGTCATCCATGATCATCCTGATCATACAATGCATCCACCTGATGCATACACAGTATCTACCTAATACATATCATCATACATGATCTACCTGATCATATAATGTATCCACCTGATACATATACAAATACATGATCCACCTGATCATACCTGATACATATCAACATACATGATCTACCTGATCATACCATGTATCCACCTGATACATCTATAGATACATACACATGATCCAACTGATCATATCCAGCATCCAACATGATGCGTACATACATATAAATGATCCAACTGATCATATCCAGCATGCAACATGATGCATACATACATATAAATGATCCACTGATCATATCCAGCATCCAACATAATGCATACATACATATAAATGATCCACTGATCATATCCAACATCCAACATGATGCATACATACATAGAGCAGTAACTGGAGCATCGTCCTGATGCTCATCATCCAGCGTTTACATCCACAGCCACGGGAAGGATCCTCCTCTCATCATGCTTGGAATGGCTCCAGCAAATGTCTCCATCACTTCTTCCTTGAAGTGTCATCAATCTGAAGAACACCAAGCCTCTCTCTGAAGTACTCGAACTTCACTCTGGCTAGTGGTTTCGTCAGTACATTTGCAACCTGCTCATCCGTCGCAACATACAGGAGATTCACTGCTCCTCTCTACACCATATCCCTGATATAGTGATATTTGATCTCAATGTGTTTCAACCTATCGTGGAACACCGGATTCTCAGATAGCTTCACACAACTCTAGTTGTCACAAAGGATACTAGTATCCTCCAGTGAGAGATCAAATAACTCAGACAGTAGCTTCCGAAGCCATACTACCTCACAACTAGCTGAACAAGCAGCAATATATTCTGCTTCAACTATACTCAGAGCTACGCAGGACTGCTTCCTGCTAAACCAAGAGATTACACCTGATCCCATACTGAACCAGCACCCAGAAGTGCTCTTCCTATCTGCAGCACTGCCTACCCAGTCCGAATCAACATAACCCTGCAGGTTAAACTTTTGATTTGCATCATACTTGAGCCCATAGTCAACCGTACCCTTCAGGTACCTCAGAATATGCTTTACAACAACCAGGTGAACACCTCTAGGATCCGTCAGGAACTGGCTCAATGTGTTCACCGCAAAGCAAATATCTGGCATCGTGTTCGTTAGGTACATCAAGGACCCAATCATCTGACGATACATAGTGACATCAACCAGATCAGATGAAGCATCACACAAAAGCTTCAGGTTCGATTCCATAGGTGTGGCCATGGCCTTGCATTCCATCATCCCGAACCTCTTTAGGATCTCTATTGCGTACTTCCCTTGTCCAAGGAAGATCCCATCTACACTCTGCCACACCTCCATGCCTAGAAAATAGTGCATCATCCCCAAGTGCTTAATCTCAAACTCGGCTGCAAGCTTCCTCTTGGTATTGGCAATCAAACTATCATTACCTGTTACAAACAGATCATCTACATACAACAGTAGTATCACAGGATTTCCTTCCTCAACCTTGTAGTAAAGGTTGGAATCTGCTTTACTCTTGGTAAATCCCAAATTGGATAGAAAACTGTCCATCCTACCATACCAAGTCCTAGGAGCTTGCTTTACACCATACAAGGCTTTCTTCAACCTACACACATATGACTTCCTGTCATGTATCTCAAAACCAAGTGGTTGCTCCACATACACTTCCTCCTCGACTACACCATTCAAGAAGGTTGTCTAGACATCCATCTGGTGTATCTTCCATTTCATCACTGCAGCTAGAGCAAGTACTGTTCTGATGGAAGTGTATCTGGCTACAGGAGAAAAAGTTTCTTCATAATTTATTCCCTCTTTCTGAGAGAAGCCACGAGCCACAAACCTTGCCTTGTATTTTTCTATGCTGCCATCTATAGCATGCTTGATCTTGTATATCCATTTGGAAGTCACCACAGACTTCCCTTCAGGTCTTGGGACTACATCCCAAACATCATTTTTCATTATTGATTGGTATTCCTCGACCATGGAATCCTTCCATTCTTTCTTTTCCGCTGCCTCTTCATAACTGGAAGGTTCTTTGTTCATGATATCACAGAGTAAAGCAACATAGCTGGTATGTGATCTAGTTCTCTTCTTTGCTCTGTGTTCTTCTTCTGGAATTCCATATCTTTCTGCATCTTGAATGAGCTCTCTAGCCCATGGAGGTTTCCTCTTGTGAGAGTCCTTCTCACGAGGTGGATCTACAGGTTCTTGCGGATCTTCAATTTCACGATCAACATATGGAATTGCTTCAGTCATAGTAGTGTCTTGAAATCTGGTTTCCTTTGGTTCTTCATGATCTTCAACAGATGTCTTCCTTGATTTGATAAATGTTGATTTTTCATCAAATGTTACATCCCTACTGACATCAATCTTCTTGAACCCTGGAAAGTATATTTTGTAAGCCTTCGAGCTTTCACTGTAACCCACAAAGATACCCTTCTTTCCTGAAGGATCTAACTTATTCCTCTTTTCCTTTGGCACATGATTGTATACTGGACAACCAAATATTCTGAGATGGATGACTTCAGGTTTCTTTCCAAAGAAGACCCCTTCTAGTGTCTTGTTGTCCAATATCTTGTGGGGAGTTCTGTTCTGCACATATACAGCTGTCCTAGCTGCTTCTACCCATAGATACATAGGTAGATCCTGGTCATGCAGCATTGCTTGTGCTGCTTCCATGATTGTTCTATTATTCCTTTCTGTAACTCCATTCTGTTGTGGATTGTAGGGAGCAATCAACTCCCTCTTAATCCCTGAATCACTGCATATCTTCTTGAAGTCACCTAAAGTGAATTCTCCGCCATTGTCTGATCTGAATGTCTTTATTTTCTTATCAGTTTAATTTTCCATCAAGGCTTTGAATTCCTTGAACTTGTCAAGCACTTCATCTTTGTTCTTCAAGAAATAAACCCAAGTCTTCCTGGAGAAGTCATCAATGAAAGAGACATAGCAAACATACCCACTCAGAGAACTGGATGACATCGGACCGCATACATTGGAGTGGATAATTTCCAAGATTCCTTTTGATTTGATTTCACTGCTTGGAATTTCCTTCTTTATGTTCTTTCCTTTTGCACAGCCCTTGCAAACACCTTCATGCTTGGTCTTGATTTCAGGAAGACCTTATATAGCTTTGATTGCAATTGGTAGTGCTCTGTAGTGCACATGTGCAAGCCTTCAATGCCAAAGTTCATTTGGCTCCATGGATTCATGTACCATGGCATGTTCAGGTTGTCCCTTCAATTTGTACCATCCTCCCTCTTGCTCTCCAATCACCACTACATCATCAATAGTTTTACCCTTTGGCCACATTAGGACTTGGCAATCTACAAATGCAACACTCATGCCTTTTGCATCCAATGCAGAGATGGAGAGTAGGTTCTTCTTGAGCCCAGGTACAAATAACACATCTTTCATCTTCAAAGACTTTCCAGAGTCTAGGTTGTAGGAGGCTTCCCCACTTCCTTTGATAGGGTATTGATAATCATCCCCAAGTTTCACCTTATGGGGTGATTCATGTTCAGATAAATTTACAAAAGATTCTTTAAACCCATTCATGTGTTTAGAAGCCCCACTGTCAATTAACCAATCATTACAACCATGAGAAATAGTACATGTGAGAGCAGAGATTAGAACATACTCTTCTTCGCTTGATGAGTCATCGTCATCACTTTCTGCTCTAGCTTTCTTCCTAGGAGGTTCATCATCCTCAGCAGCATGAGCATGATATCTTCTTTTGTTATTCTTCTTCTTCTTGTTGAAGTTGTTGTCTTTCTTCTTCTTGGGACAATCTGCAGCAAAGTGTCCCTTCTCATTGCATGTGAAACACCTGAGATCTTTCTTATCTTTATGGTAGTGTTGGTGTGAATATTTCCTGTTATGAGATGATTCCTTCTTGGACTTGCCTTTCCTGGCATGTGTTGTGAGTGCTTGATCTTCATTTCCCATCTTTTCTTCTCGGGCCACAAGCCTAGCTTCTTCTTGAGAGCATTTTTCCCGCAATCTGTTGAAGGAGATCAACTTCCTTCTTGCACAAATTCCTTGAATAAAGGAATCCCATGACCTGGGTAGGCCATTCAGAGTGGTCATAACAACTTCACCATTCTCCACCATTTCATCCACCGCTTCTAGTTGTTCCTTGATCTAAGAGACCCTAGAAAAATAAGATTGAAAGGTTTCTCCATTCTGAAACTTTACCCCTTTCAATTGGTTCCGCAAGGTCATCTTCCGATTTATGTTCTTCCCTTCAAATAGCTTGGTCAGGGAGTCAAATATCTCTTTGGGTGTCTTTAGAGATGACACATGTGGGATGAGATGGTCCTTGATAGAATCAGGAATGATCCTCTTTGCCTTGAACAAGTTCTTCTTGTGGAGGGCTTTAGCCTCTTCTTCGTCTGGGACAGGGACCTCTTTCCTTATGTAAGTGTCCAACTCATTTTCTTCCAGGATTAACCCAATCCTATACTTCCATGCTCGAAAGTTATCAGCCCCTTCAAGATTATCCTCAAGCTTGGTGTGGTGATACATCTTAAAGAGTACTTCACATGGAAATAGAAAACTTTTAGGTCTTACCACTTGATTTGCTGAAAACTGGATCTGGTCCCGGATTACGGTTTGTCAGAGAAACCCTAAAAATTCAAAATGTGAATTTCAACTTTCTGAAAGGATAGAAAGATGCACCTTGATGAGCTAATTAGCCTGGTGTATTCAGAATTTGAGATCTGCAAAGCTTCACCCTTCAAAAATTCCTTTTAGTCTTCCCGAGTTCACTAAGGAGGACCCTGAATTAGGGTTTGAGTTTCCCGGAGATTTACCCAGCCAAAAATCTCGATCCAAAGCTCTAAACTTCAATTTTTCCAAGGAGCTTCCAGCTATGTCTTCATATTTCAGAAATTCCTATTTTTGTGGAAACCCTAATTTGTAGGGCCAAACCTGAAAGTGCTCAGAACTGAATTCTGATTGGACAGAAAGATTCACCATGCTAAGGAGATTCAATCTATCATATTACATTTCCAAAATCTGTGGAGAGAAACCCAATAAACAAGAAACCCTAGTTTCCACCACTGCACAATGTCTTCTTCTCAGGTTAGCTCTGATAACATGTTAACTTTCGAGCATTAATTCAATATATTCTAGGATCTTTACTGAGAGAATAACATGTACAGTATATCAATGCATATCAATCATAGAAAGCATATCAATCATCATAAGATGCAAACATAAGAGACAATAGACACACAGAGTTTCCGTGGGGAAAACCCTAAGGTGAAAAACCCCACAACTTCCTCAGAGATATATAGAGCAATAGTACAACCAAAATACACAGAGATAGACTCCTCCTAGCAGCTGATCCTCCTCCTCACATTGCGCCACTTTCCGAGTGATGGAAGTGTGAGTTATGAAGTGATCCAAATAGAGATCGGGAGATCTCTATTTATACTTGTCCTAACTGCCCAATAAACTTATGGGGCCGACTTGTCTAGCTTAGTACAATAACACAATGTTAACTTAATTAGGGCCGACCCCACACATGGTGGTCTAATAACCCATCGGCAAGTTACGACACTTGCGACACTTGTCAATACAAATGACGACACTTCCATATAGAGGAATAATAACATCTCTATAGGAGTAAAATATACATAGATGAAATACATTCCGAAGTTACATATACATCAACACTTTTCAAATACAATATGCACACCTACATCATCCATCTTACTTACATATATCAAGTTTCTGGCCAGATTTGGAGAGTGCAAAACCCTAGCAAGAGTTATAATCCCTCCATCTTTCAACAACAACTTGACCCTTCCACGTCCTATGATTTTAGTTGTTGAGTCATCTCTTAGGAAAACATCACCTTCATTGTACTTTTCATATTCACAAAACCACTCCCTGTGAGGATTCATATGAAATGGAGCACCCAATTCGATCAACCATAAATCATGATCTACATGTGTACTTATAGATACCAAGTAAACATCGGCTCCTTCTTATGTGGAGGTTTTAGTTTTTTTGGAAGGTGTGTCATCAAATCCCTTACCTTTATCAACATTCTTATAATGCTCAACTTCACCACATTTCTAGCATTCCTTTACAAATTGTCCCAAAGATTTAAATCTACCTTTAGACTAATATATGTCCCCATAAAAATTAGTTTTCCTCTCTTGGGAAAGACCTCTCACAGATAAATCATCCCTAGTCACACCCTCCATAAATTTTCTCTATGTTTCTTCTTATAACAAGGATGCAACTACATCTTCAAACTTTAATGTGGATTAATGCTAGTACTAATTGCTACAACCATATCATCCAAAGAGTTTGGAAAAGAACATAACAAAGTAATACATTTGTCTTCTTTCTCCATATTATTATCAAGAGAGACAAACTTACCAGAGTATTAAAGGCATTTAGATGATTCGTCATAGAGTCACCATCCTCCATCCTATGACTATATAACTTCTTTCAAAGAAATAACTTGTTTACTAGGGACATTCACTGATACAAATTCCCCAACTTATCCCACAACTTATTTGTGTTGTCTTCCCCAAATACATTCAACAACACTTAATTTGCAAGATAGAGTTGAATCATTCTTCTTTCTTTTATTTCCAACATTTCCCAATCTTCTTTCAACATACTATTCAATTTTGTACAAGGATCCACACTAATCCATTGATGTGTATCTACAAGAAGATCTTACATTTTCAACTTCCATAACTTGAAGCTTTGGCTATTAAATTTCTCTATTTATATTCTTGAATTGCTCACCATTTTCCTTCGACAAGATTCACTATGCAAATCTCCTAGTCCAACATAGGTTTATTGTAGACCCAATATACCCTTGCTCTTCACAAGATGAACTAAACCCTAACAATAAAGGCATCCCCCCTAAATTCAATAAGCTCATTCTGATACTAGATGAAGAGTTTGATAAACTTATTTAAGAAAATCAATACCAAACAAAATCTAAGAAATAAGAGATAACAATGGCTCACACACACAATACACAAAGATTTACCTTAGAAACCCAAAACTAGGAAAACCAACCTACAATTATATTATATTTTCTATTTACAATACAATATTATAGCATCCAAAACCCTAACCCACTAACCCATATTAGATTATAGCTTCAATTTCTTAACCAAAAATAGTTTACGATGGGCCAAAAAACCATTGGCTGAAAAATAGCTCAAAACAGACCAAAATTGGACCCAACAAAATTATTTTGAGGGCTCACTAGCTCCCTATGCCCACCTAGTAAAGGGGCGATCAGACTCCCTTTGCTTTGGGAACCTACAAATACTAAAATACATAACATTGAACATCAATACATTCAAACATAAATGGATTTTTTTGACGTCACTTTGTTGGAGTTGTTTACCATATGCCATCAATATTAGGCAAAAATATCAATACAAAGGTAAGAAAGAGTTTGGACCCATATATAAATCACAATAAAAGAAAAGTAGAGGAGGCCCTAGTTTTAAAAAAATGACAAAGTAAATATCACCACCCTCAAGATAACCATTCATAGCTACATGCAAAGAAGAAGAATGGGAACTCGAAGGATATAGGAAATTGATGACACCCATAAAAGTCATTGTCACAACAATGACAAATGTCATACTAGACAGTTATTATTGGTTGAGTTGAAAACCTAGGATTTTTATTTAGTCTTGACACCATGAGATTATATAGAAAGTAAAAATCAAGTCATTGATGCAGAACCTAATGTTACTATCACCACCATAGAGGTCCAACAAGAGGAACATGAGGAAGGTAAGCACATCTTATGGTTGCATGCTTGTGGATGAAGGGGACATCGTTGCATTTTACTGTCGACAATAACGACCACGAGAACCTTATCTCGACCAAGTTTGTTGAGATAATTATGTTTTTGATGACACCACACTCCTAACCATACACCATAGGTTGGTTGAGTTAGGGATGAGACATTCATGTCAATCAATAGTGTCCCTTACAATATGAAATCAATCCCTTCAAAGACGAGGTACTATGTGATATTGTGAGGCGTTGTGGCATTAATCCACTTGAATTTTGAGATGTTATTTCATGACAAATGTGTATGTGAAAACGTACTCTTCTTTACCATTATAAGCCTCGTAATTCATTGTCACATTAGGAATCAATGCTACAAGATATTAGAGGTAGCCCCAACCACCCAAGTCTCTTTGATCACTATTAAGCAATGCAAGAAGAATGTATCTCATATCAAGAGGTTTGTGATCTTTATGATTCAATCAAAAATGAAAATAAAATCACAATGGCCATCAAGGCCTCTATAAGGGGCCACTCTATGCAACAAAGATAAATAGATAAATTGATGGAAGAATATAAAGACATCCTCACCTCACCTATAGGAGTACGTCTACACGATCAAGTAAATCATGGAATTGATTTGACAATGGGTGCCCCTCTGCCCATTGGCATAGTACACAAGCATTCTCTTTTGAATAATGAGGAGATCAAATGCCATATTCAAGAACTTATACATATATTAGCCTTGGGAATCAGTCTCCATGGATTTCAATTCAGGTCTACCCTCAAACAAACATGGTAACAATTATGTTTTCGAGGTTATTGATCAATTCTCCAAGATGGCAATTTTGACAACCTACAATAAAAGTGTCATGATAGAAACCATTGCTAAACTCTTGTTCGAGTATGTTTGGGTTCATTATGGGTTATTAAAACCATTGTCTTTTATAATTACATCAAGTTGAGAAGCAACCATTGGTCCATGATGGACACCAAATTGACTGAATAAATTGCCTTCCATTCCTAGATTAATAATGTATAACTATATGTATCCATGTACATGGGATGAAAGCCTACCTTATGTTCAATGTAGCTACAACATAACTCTTGATAATTCTACTAGCCACAATTCTTTCTAGGTGCGGCTAGTGTTCCAACCATTGGCCACAATTGATGCAACTCTACCTATTGCATCAACACAAGAAGAGTTCTCCCGTGCCCAAAAGAATGTAGAAAAGGCATAATGTTTTTTTGAACAGACCGTGCACATCCAAAAAATAAGTCCATGATATCGTGCAAAAAGAAGATGTTGAGGACAAGTAACGACACAATCAATGTGATTAAATTTCACACAAGTTTCAAATTGGTGACAAGGTATGGTTGCACTTGCAGAAATAACAACTCACTTTCCCCACAAAAAGTTTAGACCTCTATGATACTCGACTTAAACCATCGTTAGGGTTGTGGGTGAGAATGTTTTTTAATTGAATATTCCACCCTTTCTCGACTTACACCTTGTCCTTAATGTGGATTTGCTTTGGTCATCCTTTCCACCTTTATTGGACACCTCAAACATGGAAAAGCACTTAACCCCTATAGACAGTAACACCAATTGAATTATATAGGACACAATAGACCAAATCATGGAAACTAAGATGAAGAGTACCCATTCGCAGCACATACAACTCTAGCCAGCCGTCAAAGCAAGGAAACTGCTTCATTGGGGCAAGTGGTTTACCAAGGATCATATTTAGAAAATCTAGGAACTTGATGCAATGGGTACCATTGATTAACAAGGGGCGATAATAGATCTAGGGAGGCACTTGGGACCACCATCATATAAAAATCAATTGCAATCCTTGTCACATTTATGATAGCTATGCAATCCATAAACTTTCAACACTTTTTTTGTTTCCTTCCCATGAGTTTTAGACAATTTTGGCAACCTATCTATTAACAACAACATGCTTTCCAAATACATAGAGATCAAAATAATCTTTCTAATGATTTAAAAAAATCCCAAAACGGATTTTGTATGCAAAAGTTATGGCCATAAGAAGTTGATGTACCAAATAGATTCCATGAGGCCCACTTTCCTTTCACCACCGTAACTCCTGGGATTAATGTTTTTGGATTTTATGGTTTGTTTTCCTCTTATAGTTTTTGGAACTATGATAAAATGTAGTTTTAGCCTCTTGTTACAATATTTTTACGAGTAAAGATACCCATCATAGGGATTTAAATGGATTTTAGGGTTTTTTCCTCTTAGGGTTTTTGGAACTATGATAAAATGTAGCTTGAGCCTCTTGTTATAGGGTTTTTATGAATAGACATAGTCATCACATTTCTTCTTGAAGATAAGCTACCACCAGTGTAGCCACTTTATATTGCCATGTACACTGGATTGTTTTCCACTATTTGATTCATTAATAAAAAATTGGTTTTGACCATAGCACTTTACATTCAATATTGTATCTTGTATTAGATTTGAAATGTTGTGTTATTTCATTTAATTATCAATTCAATCCATACTGAGTGTTGAACTTGTGGTAACAATGCCACATATCAGGTTTAGGAGTAGGTACAACATGTTAATGTCTTGTTTCATTTTGATTGGTTGGATATTGACATGTTGAGAGGGTGCTCTTAAAAGCATGACACGGGTTTATCATGTGGGCATGGGATTAATGGTAGCTATGATGTGAAGTAGTATGTGCACTTGGTTGAAGATTCAAGTCATCTTCAATGACCTTGGTTGAGGTTTAAATCTTGCAATTGCTAGTGTGTTTAGTTTGGGTTTGAGGAGAGACAAATTTTGGACCATTGAAATAAGGGACAAGATCCTATAAGTTTAGTCTTCAAGGTTGATCTAGGTACCCACCTAGGGCCATCTCAAATACAACCAATTCTCACAATTTTTGGGTCTTCAACTTTTGATTGTTTTTAGGGGATTTCCCATGCATTTTCACCCCAAATACACACAAACCTAAGGAGTTGACTCGGTATTTTAATGGTAATTCCAACGAATGAAGGAAGGATTAAAATGTACATACGAGAGAAAATTTATGATCCCAACAAATCTCCCATTCTTTCAGACAACTCATATTTGTTAACTCTTTCTTAGCACTAATTTCATGCTAGGGGAAGGGTTCTTACATAGTATGGTTTTTGCCTCTTAGGTTTTTTTTGGAATTTATAAAATATAGTATTAGCCTCTTGTTATGGGATTTTTTTAAATATGGGTAGCTGATGCATCTCTTCTCATATACAAGCTACCACTACTCTAGCTAGTTTGCATTGCTTTTCATATTGTAATACCTTCATCGTTTCATTCATCAATAGAATTTGAGTTTAATTGTATTATTGTGCTATTTTCAATATATTTGTGTTATTTTGCTTGTTATTGCTATCTTCATTTCATTCTCAATATAATTTGGATGAGTGGGACATGCTTTGCTTTTTGTTGTTTTTTCATGCATGTCCCTAAAAAGGCTGAGGTATAAGGAATTGGGCGTCAAACTAGTTGATCCTAGTGAATACTCCCTTGTTGAACCAAGTAGCCTCCCATGGTGGATGAAGAAAAATAAAATAGAATGGGGGATTCTATTAATATGTAGCTTAAGGAATCCCTTATGCGACAGAATAACAAGATGATGGATGATTTCACCTAGATATTTCATCAAATCCCAATGACGATAGGGCACATTCAACAACCAATCACTTAAGAGGTATGATGCTCTTGAAGATATAAGTTAACTTTGACATTATTTTCTTTGAAGGAAAGATACATGAAAATACCTTAGAGAAATTGTTAAGTCTACTAGAGGGTTATTACTCCATTCAAGATCTTTTCAACAGTGAAAATATCACTTTCACATTCCTTAAGTCTCTTCCCAATGACAAATATTAGTGGCATGCTTATTGTTTGAAACATGTTGAATATTGACATGAAGCATTTGGGATAGGACCTATTTGGTTTACGTATGTTGACGCCCTCGAGGAGGAATTCTACCTCGCTGGGAACTACAATGGCCAATACATGAGATGGACAACTTTGCATAATGAGAAAGACTGGTCGACATCGAAGTACACTAATACCATCCATACATTGTGTTCATAGCTAGGTATCAAGGACATTGAGACACACTCATTTTTAACATATTATATTACCCTACATAGGTACAACCAAGTATAAATAAAGTCCCTTGACAGCTCTTCACTGGGAATCACTTATCGACATGCTGAAAAGAATAAGGAAAAGTTTCAAGAAAAGGGTGAGAGAGAATTTGGGTTTGCAAATCAACCACAACAAAAGAATGGTAAAGGAAACCCTAATTGGTATAACAAGGGAGAAAACAAGGTTAACTAACCTTGGGACAACTAGTCTAATCCACGTGCAACAGAGAGTAATAAGAAGTCAAAGAAGGATATTAGAAAGTGGCGTGAGATCCACAAAATACCTTGACACAACACTAACGAACACTACAAAGAAAATAACCTGTAGCGAAGATCATAACGAAGGTTTTTAGAGTTACAAGATTGTCCAAAATTGTCAAAAAAAACTCCGCTATAGCCTTTGCAATTGGTAGAAGATGTTTTAATGGATTTTTTTGCGGAACTTTTTTATAAATAAAGAAACGCGGTGGCCAGAGGCTATAGCGGATGTTTTTTTATTGGTGTGCTTCTTTAAAAAACAATGCATCGGTCCAAAACATAATAATACGCACCGGTGCAATATAATAAAAATGATACGCACCAGTGCACTCCAATACATAGATCACCAACGCGCACCAAAATTTAACACCACCCAGTGCTTTAAAACATTATACGTACCGAGATGTTGTAACCAAACCAGCACTAGTGCTTATTTATGGATTAAACGCGCTGGTGCTTACGTACTATAACAAAGCACTGGTGCAATATGTTACAGCATACGCACCATAAATTTTCTATATTTTTAAAAATTTAACATTGCCTATTATGTATCATAGGGCACCGGTGCATTTCATCATAATAAGCACCGGTGCATTTTAACAATTGGAAAGCACCGGGGTGATTAATAAAGATAAACGCACCTATAAATGTGATTGGGTCATGAACCTTTTAAAAAAAATTAACGGTGTGGTAAATATAAATTAGAGGATCGGGGTGTAACATTTGACCAAATGCACCGGTGCGGCAGTAAATATCAAAAGCACCGTAGCTTATTTTTTGAATAGTGGCTACTGACATTATAGTGGAATATCTATTTTTTTATTTTTTATTTTTTTAATTACATTACTCATTAGAAATTGAAATATTTTTTATAGTACTATTCATTTCAATTTTAATTATTGTGTTTGTTTGGATTAATTTCTTATATCTTAGACTATATCATCTATTGTAATATTTAATCATCCATACTTTTAGTTACCAATTTACCATTTCACATGTAATATTTGACAATGACATTGGAGAATACAGTAGAATTAAAAAAAAAAAATTATATCAATAAGAGACCCTTTGTCATACAAAATAGGACAACATAAAGTCCACAATAATCAAAATGTAAACATGCATGTAATTTTTATGCTTATCGGTAACACGGTGTCTTTCAATTCAGACATTATGTCCAGTCCATTATACAAAATGTCTGATTTTCATAGATAATTATTTCAAAATATACAGCAGCTTGCATTAACATCCAAAATATATGGATCATCATTCTTCGTTGGAACTGTTATAAGTGCTCGAGCCACTTGCATAACTTGGGTTATTTGGCCGAATATTTTGTTGATTGCCTCAATTTTTTTCCTCTTCTTCAGCTTCCATCTGTAAACATAAAAATAAAGTGTACTAGTTGTATCTCAATATCGTTGGGAATAATAAAAGTTAAAATAGATAATAATATACATGAATGTAAATTGAAAATCGGTGTACCAAAGAAAGAATTGCATCATGAATGTCACACATTCTTTCAAAACCATGTATCATGCAATCTATCAACAAATCCTCTATTGGCTGCACTCCATACTTTGTTTCCTGCAAGTTTTATACCTCATAATAAATCATATATTTTAACATAAAGGATTTTTGTTGTTTTATTACTTATAAAATGAGAGAAGTAAAAGAACATAGATACTTACAAATTCCACAATTATTTTTTGATACGACAACATATACTCACAACCCTTGCTTAACCCAATGTCAATCAATTCTTCTAATGGCTCCTCTTTGTATGTTAACACTTGTTTCGAGACATCCAAGGATGGCTAGTGAAAATAAATAGATAAATATAAAGATCACAACCACTATGAAATCTTAATTTATTACAAGGAAATCACAACTACTCACAAACTTTACTATCAACCCCTTTTCTCATTGTCATTCAATCTTATGCGTTCAATGGGTTCCATTTTGTTTTATTTTCTGCAAAAAAACAATCGAAAATTAATATTTAATTAGATGTACATGACAATCCAAAAAAATCAATGATTTCATACATTTCAAGCACGTTGTTGTTGAGATGGTTCCTCCTGCAATGCAATTATGTCAATTTCCTTGACCATATCCTTGTACACTTTTTGGGACATCCCTATTGTCACATTTCGCATATCACCTCGTTCATCCTTTGGTATTTTCATAATCTTCCTGAAAATATAAAATGACATTTTCTGTTGATATGAAAAATAAATACAATATAATTAAAATTATTAAAGGAATGTTTTGTAGTAGAAGATACATTTTCTACATAAACATGTTTAGGAATATAACTTTTTGAATGATTCTCTTTTGTTGTTGTATTTTTTTTCTAGTACAAGTCTGACATGTCTCATTGACCATTGCTCTGGAAACACCTCTTGTAGTTTACATATGACCTGATTCTTGGAATCATTTGATTGATTTCTATAATGTAAGTGAGAAAGTACGTTTATACGTTCCTTCCACTATATCCCCCATAGTTTTATAAAAGTATTTCACCCTTCAATTAACTTCCAGCACCACTCCAAATGAGCTAATGATCAATTCATCATCATTTGCATCTTCCATAAAAAAAAATCTTATGGTGACATTCCCTTCTATTGATGTCAATACTTGCATAACATTCAACATATGTGAATTATATTATTTGAAACATATAGTGAATATTCTTAAATACAATATTACTCAAAATTCAAGAAATAATTCATATTGATATATTATTTATCCACCCGATTCATCCCTCAGCAACTTTTCCATTAACGTTTTATAGTCTTCTGCACTAGATTGCTAAGAATCTTGTCAAGCTTCCTCATTTTTTGGCTCTACATGTCACACATTAACCAATACATATTTACTTAAATTTACAAATAATTCAAACAGATTAATTTAAATATAGAAATTAAAAAGCACTTGCCTTCTTCCCAATTTTGGATGTGCTCCTATCATGTCAACTGGAATTGTTGTTCATCAAACTGCTATCATGCATTTTCTATCAATAAACAACCTGGACCATTAAATACAGAAGTTATCAACTATATTATACAAATAAATTATAGAATTCCAATATAGAAAAAAAGCTTGAAATTGATGCGCTTAAATTCGTAAAATGCATCGGTGTGTTTAGTAAAAAAATGCATCCGTGCGTTCAATAAAAAATGCATCGGTGCGTTCAATAAAAAATGCATCAGTGCATTGTGTCAAACATAACACACCCTAAACCACAAATATTTATTTTATGTCTGTATAAAGAAAAAAGAATTAAATGGCGGGGCCAACTTTACCAGTGCGTTATAAATATAAACGCACTGATACGTTAATGCAATATTGTCGCACCGAAAACTGTGAAAACTTTTTTTGCGTTTTTTAGAAAATAAAAATATTATGTCAGGCCCAAAACTATCGTGTGCTACTATATGAAACAGGTGCTACTGTACGACGAAAAATTAAATAACTAAAAAAACTGTACAGGGATGATCTGATCTGGGGTGACCTTGAAACTAGCTAGCAACTTATTCAAGGCTCACTTAACAAAAGGATCAGTAAGAGGATCATTTTTAATGAAATTGATTGCAATTAAAGGCTTGAATCAAATGTGCATATTAAACTTTATGATTGTGTTGTTAGTCTCATATATCATCGCTTAATGAACATCATTGCAAAAATAACATGCATAAGCAAAAGCAATATGATATACTCATTTGGTAACGGAGTTCACCAGACCTCTTGAATACGTCTCTGGGCTCATCCAATTATCGAACTGCTTTATTCTCTTATTCAAAAGATACTCTCCTTTTACAAAAGGGTTGAATTCCCACATCAATAGTGGTTGAAGAATTCCCACAACAGTGGCAGTATCGAAGAGATGTTCTCATACAATGTAACAAGAATTGGCTCTCACAGGAAAGTGGCAATATCTCTCCTACAAAGAGACGATCTCCTCCGATGAAGGTTGATCTCTCACAAGCATGAGGCTAGAAGCTCAATACAATATGGCGATCATTCATCTTGATGTTGAATACGAAGAGAATCCGCTGCTCGGATTGAAAAAACTGACTCCACCAGTGATGCTGGCTCATGAAAACGGTGAGAAACGACTATAATCATGCCCACCTTAGCTTCACATAATGCCACAATAGTCTTCTTCTCTCTCTCTGCACATGAGTAGGCTACATAGAGAGAAGTGTGCTCAAAGGCACTTGGAACCTCCAAATGGATCTCCAATCAATCTCGAAATTGGTTCCTTTGCAGCATGTGGAACTCCAAAAAATGGATGCCCAATGGGTCTCCAAATTGGATCCCTAAAAGAGCTATTACAAGCACATGGAACTCCTAAAGTGGCTCCCTCCAACAAGTCAAATGGATGGTGTTTAAATAGTTGGAGCTGCCCTTTAGTGGCATGATCTTCATGAGCTATGCTTAGCCCATTTATTACAACCATATGCTTTGTTTTAACAATTGGTTATAACCATCATATAAATAAAACATGGTTGCATTTCCATGGTTATAACTATGTAACAACATATACATATTCTAAGTTTTTTTTATCTTAATGCAGAATTATAGTAGAAATTGAAATCGATGAATAATCAAAAGCATAAGCATTCACATGAGACATAGTATTTACCTTGGGGAAACCCTCTAGTACTTGAGGGAGAAAACCCCAGCAAAATATTCCTTAGAATATTGATAGATAGTATAGAATGTCTTTGCAATGAGCAGATTACATCAAACACCCCTGGTTCATTATCAGACAGAAATACCAAGCATCCCTGGTGCAATCACGGAGCAAGAGAGAAGAGAGAATAATAGAAGAACCTAAGCAATCGATTATGCACTAAGACCAATTCGTAGTTTTGGTCACATGCACACTTCCTTCAAGAGAGATTCGCTCTTCACCTTGATCTCATCAAATACTGCATTACAAGTGTATCATACATCTCATTCTTGGATTAATTTATAGCCTTTTGACTTCAAGATGAACTCGCCTTCCAACTGGATGCTAGATCACTTAGTTAGGTTACTAACTCATAACTCAAGTGTCATCTTTTAGTTTAACTCAAGTGTCATCATACAAACACCACTTAGTTAATTAGATCTTCTACTTCAAGATGAACTTTCCCTTCAACTGGATGCTAGACCACTCAAGTGTTGTCTTTTAGTTTATCTCAACTGTCATCATGAAAATACTTAGTTAACTCAAGTGTCTCCATGCAAACACTTAGTTAAGTAGATCTTCTTTGTTATCACTTAGTTAAATCTTTTAACTGAATTCTTTCTTGTTAACATCACTGAAGTAAACAATTCAAGTTATCTCTTAATTAACTGAAGTGTTTCTTGGTAACACTACTGAAGTAAACAATTTGAGTTCTCTCTTAATTAACTGAAGTCTTTCTTGATCACTGAAGTGAACAATTCGAGTTCTCTCTTATCTTAAGATATCTTATCTTTATCTATTGTCTTATCTGCATGATCCACTTGTGCCATCATTACTTTATTTAGCATATCAAATATACTAAGGATATTTTTCCAATGATGTGATCATCTTGTTCTACTATCGTTCCAAGTGGTCATATGCTAAAGTAATTCACTCTAGAGGTGGCCAGTCTCTAGAGTAGACTTAATATCTCAACCATGGTTAGTAGTACATCACGCACCATTCATGCTTCGACATGCAAAGCATTACCTCAACACATGAGGATTTGTCTTGACACACAAGACCTTAGCCTTGACAAGCAAGATTGTTCAACATCATCACTTTGACATACAAAGCACTTACCTCAAAAAATGAGGCTTAACCTTTACACATAAGGCTTGGTCATTATTGAGTCCAACTAAGGAATCTACTCCAAGTTTCCTGAGTCCAACTCAAGATCCCTAAGGAAGTGCCTCGACACATGAGGCTCAATACTTGCACATAAGATTGACTTAGAGAATGACTCATGATGATATAACATTAACACTCCCTCTCAGTAAGGGAGGCATTCTTTTCCATACCAATCTTGTCTCGGAAGTACCTATACTTCGTCAAGGACAGAGGCTTTGTCAACATATATGCTCATCAGTAGCAATGTATTGAAGTCTCACGGCACCTCTCTGGACCATGTCTTTGATGTAGTAGTATTTCATCTCAATGTGCTTTGATTCGTCATGAAACATAAGGTTTTTTTAGAGCTTAACGTAGCTCTGATTGTTAGAGCGAATGACAGTAGTCTCAAGATTCTCGTTGAACAACGCAACAAGTAGCTTCCTAAGCCACACAACTTTTTGGTGGGCAGTACTATCTACAATATAATTTTCTTTTGTAGAACTATGGGCTACAGATCCCTGCTTCATGCTAGACCAAGAGATCATAGATGATCCCAATCTAAAACAAAATCTTAATGTACTCTTTCGGTCCACAATACTACCACGCCATCTAGAGTTAGTGTAACCAAGTAGCATCACTCCTCCACTGGAAGCATATCTGAGTCCATAAGAAATAGTACCTCAAAGGTATCTAAGCACATGCTTGGCAGAAACCCAATGTTTATGTATTGGCTCAGACATGAACTGACTCAAGATACTCACAACATAACCTATGTCTGGTCTACTATGTATCAAATACATTAAGGAACCAATGAGTTGTCTATACATGATAGGATCCACTAGATCCGATCTGGAATCTGACTCATGTATTTTCTTCATATTAGAAACCATTGGTGTAGACATGGATTTACAATCCATTATACCAAGTCTGAGCAACACATCAACTGTGTACTTTCCTTTGAAAGAAAGATCTCATCTTTCCTTTGCCAAACTTCTAAACCAAGAAAGTAGTGCATAAGACCCAAGTCTTTCATTTCGAACTCAGAAGTGAGCTCCCTCTTGCACCGAGCTATCTGTTTTTCCTCTCTAGTAAGGAACAATTTCACGTCCCCTCTCGCTGATCCAACACAAGGAAGGAAACGGGACACCAAAATATGGGCTTTTACAAAACTTAGCCCCATTCATCATGAACAAATTCATGGCATTACAAATAAAATGCATATGTGTGCAGATGCAAATTAAAGCAAACATGCACAGCAGAATAAAACATCATCCACACACATTTCATATGCCTTCGGAATATCAATAACAGTCATCAAATTAAAACATTGCAGAAGTAAATACACACAGAGAGATTACTTATCTTGCAATGATGAAGCTGTCTCAAGCAACTAGCTATGTCGCTGCAATGTTCCACCTAACCATAGTTCAAATATGCTCATTAATCTCTCATCATAGTTTCCACCCCCGAGCTGGGCATGATTTCTACAAGGAAAATGGGACTCTCAAGCTCAACACATCCCAAGCAAACATCACATCTAAGCCAAGCCAATCCATAACTGGGTTTATCAAGCTAAATCTGAATGCTTCTATTTTTGGATGCATGCACTCAATCTCAAGCCAAAAACAATGAATACCCACAACCCAACATTCTCTATACATACACAACAAGCTCAAAGGTTGGGCATGGTTAAACAATTTTACTATGGGATATACCAAAACAGGGTTCCCATGGATTCTTCCATTTTGTGGCACACCCAAAACGAATTGTGGGGAAGGAAAATCGACCACAGGGAGCAAAAACGAGTTCTCAACAGGTATGTGGATGTTCAGAGGGAAAAAAATGACCTCTATGGGATGCCAAAACGTGACTCCCTTCCTCCCATTCATTATGCAACACAAAAACAACCTCCCAGCTGTGGAAAATGAGGGTAAACTCAAGGAAAACGTGAGGGAAAATGCCCAACTAGCCCAGAACTCGTGGGAGAGCAAAACTGATGGATGAAGAATGGATTGGGGAGCAAACTCCTGTCTCTTTTCTTGCCCAATAATCCAAACACAAATTTCCACACATGGTGGCTTGTCGATACTTGAATTTGGACGGCCATACCTCCCCATTCCCAATGCATTAACTACTTCAACCAACTCTTGGAATAAATAAATGATTGGGTACAAAAGTCAACATGGGTAATTAAGGGTTTATGGGTTCTCTCATTGACACTTGGCTTGACTTGATTGACTCCAAGGGTTTGAATATTTCCCTCTCAATTCCTTGTAAAAATCATGCCCCCATCTCTTGTTGCGTTGCATTGCATAGCTAGTTGTGGGTATTTTATTAAAATGGATATTTACATTATATTTGCAATTCCATTGTGGTTGGCTAGCACGCAAACCATATGCATCACTAAATCGATGGTAGGGCCTTGGCCTTGATCTCCTCACCACGATTTTATAACAATATTACATCATTTACATTTTAATGCAATGGGGTCAAAATCGGGATATTACAATGCCCTCCCCCTTGGAATAACACCGTCCTCGGTGTTCCAACACTTAGGAATACTTACACATTATTTACACATGTCCAAAATTCACAAAATGTGGTAGGTCCGTCCTACGATTCATCTTTTACTTTGAACTTTCAGGACCAAGTCCTTTGGCCTCCACAAACCACTTATGTTGGTTGGGACCTTCCAACTTTGCATGAGGAAATTGTTCCACAACAATCCCTTCCTTTCCTTTACCTTCCAGCTGATCCACAAGTCTGGAAACTTTATGGCTGCTACCCTCATGTTGTTCCTTTGTTGGGCAGTTGCGGCAGCAATGATTTCCTCCACATTTCCAACATTTCAGGGGTTGCTTTATCTTTTCCTGCTCAATTTCCTTTGAGTCTTCCCACCTGGAACATTTCTTAATGGACTGATTGGATGAATGCTTCTTCATTGATCCACTTTCCTTCCCACTATTGATTGATCCCATAATTCTTTTTACCTCTCTTTGCAGACAAATAGAGTCCTTCAAAACCTTGTGGTTCATATCATTCTGCTGCTTTTGTAGCCTGAGCATCTTTCCAAGATTTTCTTGGGTCTTGGTAATTATTTGAAGAATACTTTCATCCAAGTCCAATAGCCCTTGGTCTGCTGCCATGGCCAATGTGCACAACTGGCTCCCACTTTCCTCACTAGCAACACTTGGCCGGTAACAGCTGCAATCGATGGCTTTCAATTTCTCACCTATGAAATTCATCATGGAATTCCTATTAGGCCAAGCATAACACAATATTAAAATTAGTCAATTATTTTCCCAATTGACATGGAAATTCCATGCTTTACTCATGATATTTCCACACTTTTCATGCTTTCCCAACATACACATGAGCTCATTCATCTTCATCCTTTCACGGGGAAATTAAGTATTTCAGCATTCACAATTTATTTCCAGCGAATAAACACAATCTACTTTTAGTCATGACATGCATTCAACAATTTTCTGTTACTAAGATGCATCAGTCAAAAGGAAATAGAAGAGTAAGAGTTTCCCCCTCTTAGTCTTGTTCCAATCCGAAGCCATACCACCACTGTGATTTCATGCTCCTTATCCTCTTTCACTTCAATGTGAATGCTTGACTTTCTCTTCTTGGCTATGACACTCAGTGTCTAAGGTTTGTCTAAGGCTTTTCAACCAAGGAACCCTTCCCTATTATTGCCTACAGAACCTTTGGTTGCTAGGACCCACACAAGTCCACTAGCACCATCTTTCATTATTGCTCATGCTGAGTTTTTTTTTAGGACAGTAACATGTCCATATGCATCCTTAGGATGCCTTCATAGTCCTTGCTTCCTGCAACGACCAAGGTTTTCAACAAAGAAACAACAGTGTATCAGCTTGGTTGTCATAAGACTTGTTCTCAAAATTTTCATTATCCCAAATAAAAATGAATGAAAATTAAATACTTATTTGTATTGGGCAATTCCTCGCTACTCCACAGGTTTCCTTCTCTTCTTTACAAGCCTTGAATCACATGTGGGGTGGATGCTTGGCCAGCACACATGCTTATCCACAACATCAAGTAGTTAATTCCCAACCAGTTCACCAACTGGATTTACCAAGCATTGGTGGTGCTAAACCAATCCCATACCTAGTTTTCCCTCTCCATTGCCAAGCCAGCACATCCGTTTGGGTCATCATCCAATGGAAGGAAACTGCACCATGACCATTTCTAGGTAAAGGCTCTACTACGGAGCTATAGGAATATCAGGGTTTCCAGTCAGTCTCGGTACCCCACCTTATTGTTGACCCAATAGAGATTTTATTCCTTCATCAATATCACCACACCTTCACATACACATCAACTCTTCATCCACACAAGGATGGCACTCCTCCTCCTATGCAAACCAGTGGGTTCCTCTAGGAACTCTATAGGTGACTTTCTTGACTGCAGGCTAGCATGGCCCCACAATACCCACTCACACTACACAAGGATGATACCCCTTTTCTACTACACAGCTCCTCGGTCCTATCCATCCCTTCTAGTGTTCTTTAGTGTGAGCATAGAAAGGTTACCAATGCCCGTACAATCCTCTTGAGTACCCTTTCTTCACTTTTCCTCTTAATGTGCAACACCAAATTGCATTTGTGTAAGCTGACAACACAAGAAGGATAAGCAAACTCATCAGTATTGCTTCGCTAAAATTGTAACCATATTTCATAACATTCACTATCAAGTATTGAAACACCAGGAATGCGTCCATTCCCTTAGGGTGTAGTCAATATTGACAAACCTATCATAACCCAGCACCAGAAAGGTGTGCACCTCTTTCTTATGTGAGCCATGTAGGCCCTAATCATACTCAAGCATCCTAAAATAATATAAATAAAATAGAACATGCTCTGCATATTAACTCTAATAATTAGACATGCATGCTCTTAGCTAGGGTTACAGAATAATTATCACTTTTCAGATGTATTCTCTCTTCATTTGCGAAGAATGGGGGCTCCCTTCTCTGAGTCAACAGTCCTTTGGTTTTCCACCCCAATATTTTCACGTTCCATAACCTACACATGCCTTCTTGGCATAATTTTACCATCTCACTCACATGGTTTTCCAACATGCAGTTCAGCTGAGATGTCATCCTTAAAATATGCAATGGCGTTTCACTCGAAACCCATTTCCAAAGCATGGGGTCCTTCCCATGGAGTTTGGATTCTGCAGGTCATCAAACATGGTCTTCCTGCAATGTGTCTTCTTGGCACACTTATCAAATATCCAAACAGTCAGCAGCCTTTAACAATAAAATTCAAATCTGATTGTTCCATAACCAATCAATGGCACTAATAATTAAATTCAATATGAATTTGCAATTTTGTCTACTACAGAAAACGATTTGCTTAGTCATGATGCTATCTTCATATTGTTTGTCTCTTGTAAGTAGCACCACTCTGCCCATTAGGGTTTTATGCTTGATACCATAACATGAACATTAGGGTTTTATAAGTGACACAGGTCTATGCAAGCCAACAGTGATTAGCAATTATCAGTAAATTCTCAAATCTGAAATCTATAAGTCCAAAATTAACAATCTGTTCTGCACATAAACTATTTTTACAACCATGGGATCCTTCTCATTAGGTTTTCCTCTTTCACATGGTAGATTCCAGCCTTCATCATGGACTTACCCACATTTCCATGTCCAAAACAATCTACCTGAAATCTGAAACTTCAATCAACCAAACACTTTGTAAGTCTCTATGCATATAATATTTCATTGCTACAATAGTCACTGAAGCATTTTCATAATTATAGCACTCCATAATTCAAACACTTCCGGCTGTTAACATCTCAATATCACTAAAACTCATTTACTTTATGTGAATCATTATCATACTAAAATTGCAAGGTACAGTCACATCATTCATGCAATTTAAATGAAACTTTAGATACTCATTATTTCACAGCCATATCATTTATACAACTCTGCCCTTCCGCAAAGCATTCTGACAGCCCATCAATCATGACTACCTTCTTCATGCACTTACTATCCTGCATTCATAGCATCTCGTGAAATGATCCTAGAATTATCATCATCTCATCCATTATTTAGTTTGCAGTAACACACACACCACCCCCATGCATTCATGCAATGCATCACAACATGTGCACCCACACTCATGCATGCACATTTACAACATTTAACTTATCTTTTAATGTGCATTCACTCAATGCAACCACAAGATTTATAAAATCTCTTAATGAATATCCACTCAATGCCACCTTGCATTGATTCATGAATACTATGCATTCAAACATATTATGGCCTAACCATGACTACCTCGCATAATAAGCACTACTATGACAGGACCATAAGTCCTCACTTGCTTGGTTATCAACCCATAACCAACATACACATGGCATGATCTACTTTCATATCAATGCCTTCATCTTACATGCATACCATTTTACAATTATTAAACATGGCTCAAGGGATTCTTACCCGATTCCCTTTCAATACTTGTACCATTTGCACAAGAAAACATACATGCATGGGTCCCATTAGCATATTTGGTGTTACCTCATCGATCTGGCCTCTTACCAAGGATACACAATCCTTCCATCAATCCTCATGATCACAGATTTTTTGCACTGACCTTTCTCATAGGGTTGTTGGTCACATGCAACAATATCATGTACATTTTAGCCATGCTTTTGTTGTCTTTGGTCCTACAACCCATACCAACACCAATAGTGATTATTAACTACAATGATTATTCTAAGTGTCTCATTGCATATGTAAAACCTCACTATTTTACCAATATGCAATATCATACACATGCACAAACATTTTCACATGCACTGTGCAATGTCTACTAACTAGTGCATATTCACTTCATCTATCTAATCTCTTGCATTTTCAGCATTTCTATGCCATAATTTTCTGAAAAATATAATTTCAATATTAAGATAGGAGTTAAGGAATTCTCCCTTTCCAATTCCTCATCATAGCATGGAATTACCCTTCCACATCATAGCTGATCCAATTTCATGGCCTCTCTAGCAAGCACACAAGGAATCATTAGCTATGATTTTCTCACCAAGTAGCAATTCAATACATATATTCATGTATAACATTCCTACTTGCTATTTTCCAAGCATACAATTGTTATGCTACAAACAGAAATAGCTTAAGGTGAGAAATTTCCCTCTTTATCAGCATTTCCTTACTACTCCAATTGCTTTCAACTTGCACTTATTAGCACTGCAATTGATTCAATTCTAACTCCATAAGGAGTCTTTTCAAGGTCCCTTACTCGATAACCTATTATGTTACTTATTGAGCATTTTTTCATGGAATACAATATCCATCTTTGATAATCAAGAGCTCCCATCGCTCTTCCTTGCAATTTAAATTGCATACATTGCTAACCAAGTACATTGGATGCATTCTTATCCAACACACTAATGTCCATTATTGGTTCCTTGTATCCTCCATAATGGATATTACAACCAATTACTCTTACTAAGGCTTCCACAACCCCTCTATGCAATTCATAGTGCACATTCCAAGCATAGAGAATTCCTTTCATACATTCAACGACTGTCTCTAGGGAATGACGGGGGTTAAGGGGGCTTCTTGCCACTGCAGGGAGGGTCGAGGGCAGCGCCCTCATTTTTATTTTTATTTTATAAATCTTTCAATTTCGCGCAATCTGGCACATAATTCCATGGCATTTTTCAATTTCTGACACTTCAAAATCTCACTAGAAAACTACTTAATTTCCCCGTTTCGAGGGAATTTTCCATTTTTCCCCGACCTGTTTCGGTGGACTTGTCTATTCTCGCTGATCCGTTTTGGAGACCTTCCACTTTCTCGTCGATCAGCGGACTTATCTCTTCTCCGCTGACTGTTTCGACGCACTTTCTAGTTTTACGTCAATCGGCGCAACTCTGCGAAACTCGCCGAAACGCGTCGGCACAACTTCCATTTTCACGCCAAAACACCTTTTTGGCGACTTTTCCATTTTTTGCCGAAACGCTTTATCGGCGCAACTCCGTAAAACTCGCCAAAACGCGTCGGCGCAACTTCTAGTTTTATGTCGACAGTTTCGGCGCACTTACCAATTTTTCTACCCATAAGGAGGTGGGCAAATCCTGATCACACATTGTAGCTTTTGCAACCTCACAAATTGTCCTATTCTTTCTTTCGACCACCCCATTCTGTTGGGGTTGTGAGGTATAGTTAGTTGTCTTCTTATCCCTACCTCTCAGCAAAATTCATTAAACTCATGAGACTCGAACTCTCCTCCATTATCAGATCTCAAAGCACGAATGTGCTTTCCAATCTAATTATCAACCAATGCTTTAAACTCTTGAAACGTGTTGAAAGTTTCACTATTTTCCTTCAGAAAATAGATCCATAAGTTGTGAGAGAAGTCATCTATGAAAAGCACATAGTACAAATAATCACTCGAGGATGGTGCAGACACGGGACCACATAGATATGAATGGATCAAGTCCAAGATCCCTTTAGATCTATTAGTACTCTTTGGAAAAAAATTCTTGATGTGCTTACCAAGAGCACAACATCTACAAATAACATCATCCTCAGATTGAAATACATGCATACATTTTACCATCTTGTGTAAGCCAGGTAGCGCTTTCAAATGAAGATGACCAAGCCTCCTATGCCACAGTTCATAAGGACTGACTATTTCATGGATCATGGCTTTAATGAACTTTCCATGAACCTCCCTCTCTAACTCCAATCATAGCTTCATAATTCAATTCTAAATTCTTAGTCCACAAAAGTGCTTTATTGTCCATAAAATATTACTCGGAAACATTTATCTTCTAGAACTAAAACAGACAGGAGGTTTTTCTTCAGACCGGGAACATACAAAATATCATCAACAAGGAGTACATCACTTGAATTTAACTAAAAGGAAGTGGATCCAACTCCTTGGATCGAATAGGTGGTATTATCTCCAAGCTCCACCTAACATGATAACTTCTTTTCTTTCAGATCTATGATAGCGCTCCGATATCCAATCATGTATTTGTATGCGCCACTATCCACCATCCATGTCTCAGCACTAGTGATACTGGATCTAGATAGGGTTGAGACAAGATAGTACACCTTCCTTGTCTCCTAATCATTGGAAGAATTATTTCTTGTATGTTCATCTTTTGTAGCAGTAGAAACATGAAACCAACCCTTGAAATTTCCTCTTTGCTTTGCACAACAATCTCTTACAAAGCGACCCTTCTTATTGCAGTTGAAGCAGTTAAATTTAGACTTATCAAAGTTCTTGTTGTATTCTTTTTCCTTTTAACAAATAAAATTCTTCTAAGAAAAGGATTTATTTCCTCTCTTTGTCCTTGTCGTAAGAGCAAGGTTCTCTTATTTGGAGGAAGCATTTTTCTTTGAATTTTCCCTTCTTCTTGAAGGCAATCATGCCATAATATTTCAAATTTTGGTTGCACTTCTTGACCATTAAACTCATCCAAGAATGTCTCCCGTAAGGATGGAAGACCAACGACAACATTCTGAATCAAATTATGAAGATTGTTCCTCAGGGATCTATTTTGACTGGGATCCTTATTCTCATAAATATTTGTCATGGTATCGAAGCACTCCTTTGCAGCCTTCAAGGGAGTGATCATCGGCATCAGATTGTCTTTCACATAATCATAAATGATTCTCTTTTCTTTGGCTTGATTCTTCTTGGAAGCAATGTGCCTAGCATTAAAAGTAGGCTCTTCAACAACATTGGATATGTATCCATATAGATCATTCTCTTCCAGTATATTCAGAATCATGGCCTTCCAAGTATTGAAGTTTCACATTCCTTCAAGTCAGTCTTCGTGTCTTACTGAGTTTGAATCCATTATTCTTCAAGTATTGTGCTCAACTTTTTCCACTCAAGATCAACGTAGGCTCAAGCTTGACCATAAAACTTCGCTCATTCACGCCATGAGCTCTAATACCATGTTAATTTTTTTAACTTAATGTGGAATTATAGTAGAACTTGAAATCAATGAATAATCAAAAGCATAAGCATTCACATGAGACATAGTATTTACCGTGGGGAAACCCTCTACTACTTGAGCAATAAAACCCCAAAAAAATATTCATTAGAATATTGATATATATCAGATAATGTCTTTACAATGAGAAGACTACATCAAGCACACCCGGTGCATTATAAGAGAGAAATACCAAGCACCCCTGGTGCAATCACAGAGCAAGAGAGAAGAGAGAATAATAGAAGAACTCAGCAAATGATTATGCACTAAGACCAATTTGCAGTTTTGGTCACATGCACACTTCCTTAAAGAGACATTCGCTCTCCACCTTGATCTCATCAAATCCTACATTACAAGTGTATCATTCATCTCATTCTTGGATTAATTTATAGCCTTCTGACTTCAAGATGAACTCGCCTTCCAACTATATGCTAGATCACTTAGTTAGGTCACTAACTCAAATGTCCTCTTTTAGTTTAACTCAAGTGTCGTCATACAAACACTTACTTAATTAGATCTTCTACTTCAGGATGAACTCACCCTTCAAATGGATGCTAGACCACTCAAGTGTTGTCTTTTATTTTAGCTCAAGTGTCATCATGCAAATACTTAGTTAACTCAAGTGCCGTCATGCAAACACTTATGCTCACAACATAACATATGCTTTGATTACTATGTATCAAATACATCAAGGAACCAATGAGTTGTCTATACATGGTAGGATCCACTAGATCTAGTCCGGAATCTGACTCATGTAGTTTCTTCAAATTAGAAACCATTGGTCTAGAAATGGATTTACAATCCATCATACCAAACCTGCGCAACATATCAACTGTGTACTTTCCTTGTGAAAGAAAGATCTCGTCTTTACTTTACCAAAATTCCAGACCAAGAAAGTAGTGCATAAGACCCAAGTCTTTCATTTTGAACTTAGAAGTGAGATCCCTCTTGCATCGAGCTATATGTTGTTCCTCTCCAGTAAGGAACAAGTCATCAACATAGAGAACCAAGATCAGTGGTTGGTTATTCACAACCTTGAAGTACAGGTTGGGGTCAGCTTCACTTTTGGAGAATCCCAAGATCTTAATATAGTTGTCAATCCTTGAATACCAAACCCTTGGGGCCTGCTTAATCCCATATAAGGCTTTCTTAAGTTTGCATACATGGGACTCCTTCCCATGAACTACAAACCCCTTAGGTTGTTGTATGTATACCTCTTCCTCAACTTCAGCATTGAGAAAGGTAGTCTTCACATCCATCTAGTGAAGCTTCCACCCCATTACTGAGGCAAGTGAAATCATGGCTCGAATAGTAGTGTACATGACCACAGGAGCGAATGTCTCATTATATTCCATTCCATCTTTCTATGAGAAAACACGAGCCACAAATCTTGCTTTATATTTTTCAATACTGCCATCAGCTGCATGTTTGATTTTATAAATCCACTTGGAAGTTACTATTGACTTCCCTTTAGTTTTAGGAACCACTTCCCACACATCATTCTGTGAAATTCCACAAGGGTAGATCAATGAGCTTGAACAAACCTCACAATTTCACAATGTAATTACGGAGAATAAATAGACAAAAACATGGACCAATTCACTCATAAAACTGAAACACACATGAAAAATTGTTGCTACTATATTAATCAGTTGTAAGCTGGCAATCAAATAATGTTACAATGGAATGAATTCGATACACCTGGAAGGATTCAAATTCACCTCAAGTCTAGGATAAGTTTGCATTGGAACCATCTCCCGATAAGGTTCAGTGGCCATCGATGATGAATAATCAGTCAACTGAGGTAGAACTGAGCATAACTTAATCATGTGAGCACCAAAATAGGGAAGGAGACTCCAAGGAGGCGCATAAATAGTTTTCAGTGGTCAAGGAGGGCGCTCCTACACTCAGTAGCAGTCAAACCAGGAGCTACAGTTAGTTAACTGAGCAATCAAGGGGACAAGGCACCCCAAATCATGGAACTGACCATGTAGTTGATGAGTCCAAGATACAGGTATCTGATAGCCTTTCCCCACAGCAAAAACACAAGAAAGGGTGAAGAAATACACTTGTTTTGTGGGAGAAATGATTTACCTTGATTATTTAATGAAGTTGTTTTAAATATTATTCTTGTATATTTAAATGCGTGTTCAATAAACTAATTATGTGAAAATTGAGTATGATTGAGCAGGTCCAAGTACACTAAAGGACAAACACACAGATCCAGCAGTGGACTGAAAGTTCATGCAAAACTCAGCGCCTTTTTCTTGATTTCTAGGGAGAACACATGTTCAAACAGAATCGGCAATTAGACATCTAAGTTAGGTTAAGCATTAGAGGCATATATATACGGGCCTCTCAGCTAGCGAGAGGATCCTGTTGCCATTTTGGAGAACCATTGTTTTACGTTTTTATACTGCCGAGATACTTTGAGTTACAAACTTTTGTTAAACTATGAAGCTGCTATTTTGAATAAAGTTTTGATGTTGCTTTAAATTCAGCGTCTATAAGTGTCCTTCACTCCTGAGTACGGGTTGGAGAGGGCCCCTCCAACACGTAAGTCAGGAGATCTTACTGTTCATGTATTTTTCATTATGTGTTTTACATTGACTGAAATCTATATTACATATGAAAGCATTTGAATGGTGTTAATTAGTACGATTTGATTTCTGTAGTAATGCGACCAGTCTGATTCCATAGTAGTTTATAACGCACTCTGTAGTTCGGTAACACTATTTCAGTAGTCCTGTGGCAGCATTCTTCCAAAGCATAGTTTAAGCATCTATTTCCTTATGTACTCACATTGCTTTTGAAACAATGATCTAGATCTTAAAGCTTAGGCACTCTCCCATTATTATGGTTGCTCATAAAGATTGCTCACTCTCAATACTATGGTTAATTAATGATATTCACTTCTTGAAATTCTTATTACTTCGTAGCATTAGATAATGGTATTCTAAACTTGGTTTTGGCAATTGAATAGGTTAGACCAGACTTCTAGTTTTATGCATTTGATTTACAATAATTGCTTCTTAGATTAAAGATCCAGCTTTCATTATTTTAGAATAGATTTGTTGCGTTTTCAGTATTCACCTTCATAGTCTAAATTCTCTATTTTCAGCAAGTCAGTTCTTAGGAACATATTTTCTGTTTTCAGCATTTAAATTCTTTACTATAGATTTACTGTCTTCAGTATTTGGATTTCTTAGCATAGGTACTTTCATCCATAGATTAGGCAATCATTTTTCAGCTTATTTGATTCCTTTTAGGAAACCTTTAAACACTGATACCAACACCCAACCACGACAAAGACTATCCTATAAGAGCACATATAGTGCCTGCACCTCTGAAATTTGTACGTCCCCCGGGTTGATAATTAAAGTAGGCTCCTAGTCTAGCTTCCCTCATTAGGCATCCATTCTGAGAGCTCACCACTTTTTGGCACCGTTGCCGGGGAGGTGCTAAATCTTTTAGGAGACATCTTCACCAAACAAAACAAAAAGAAAAAAATTGTATATAAAAATAAAAATAAAAATAAAAACAACATAAAAGATTTTACCAATGAATGCCTCGTCGGCAAAGGGATAGGTTTGGACGCTTTCTGCCTAAGCGTTCCATGAGAAACAACAGTAACAACAATTCTGACCACTCTCAGTTTGAATTCCTAAACTCTGAAAATGAAACTGACTCCAAATATGATCCGAACAGAAACAACTTCTCTACTAGTTCCAGCTCAAATACCACTTTGGCAGACAAAGAAGAGGAACCTAGGGAGTTGTTCACCTTCCCCATTAGCATACCTCTTGGAGATGCTAGGATGAAGAATATCAACCCTAACAATTCTGCAAACTTCAATGGATTGACTTCAGAAGATCCTGACACATTCCTGTTTGAATTTGAGGTAGTTTACAGATCCTTTGATTACACTACGGATGCACAAAAACTGAGGCTTTTTCCCTCCACAATGAAAGATTTATCACTTAGGTGGTTCATGAGCTTAGAAGGAAATAGTATTTTCAGTTGGGACCAAATAAAACAAGCATTCCTAGAAAAATATAGGGACTACTGCAAAGCAAAGGATACAAGGGATGAAATATTTAGGATGCAGCAGGGAGACCGTGAATCCTTAGAAGACTATGCCCAACGTTTTTAGGTCAGCTACAAATGAGCTAATCATTGCACCCTAGACCCTGAATTACTGAAACTTGTCCTTCTTAGAGGGATCAAAGAAGAGAATTTTGATATCTTAAACGTCTTGGGAGATGGAGACATATTCCAGAAAACTTATGACCAGATACAGAGATCTTCAAATAACATTCTAGGTCTAGGAAAAGCAAAAATGGGACAAGAGATACACATCTATCCATAGGATCATCATCATCTGCAGGACCAAATCTTACAAAATTTGATTTAGGAAACCTGTTGGATGACATGAAGACTGACATCCTACAATCATTGTCCATGCAACTTGATGCACTCCAAATAAAGAAGAAGCAGGATGAAATTAACTAAGCATTAGCAGTATTCTGCCCCCGTTGTAGAAAGAAACATGAGAAGGGGCAATGCACATTAAATACCATAGAAATATGTGGTCTCTGCACTGACGATCACTCCACTGATAAATGTCCCCTCCTACCCTCATGTAAGGCTGCTATTCAAGATCCTGCAACTGAAGGAGCAATAGAACAGCTATGTTTTATAAATCAAAGAAGGAGTAATTTTGTCAGACCATACCAACCTAGCAATGAAGCCTACTATAATCAGGGCCAGCAAAATTGGAATTATGCACCAACTCCATGGCAAGCACAACCAAATCCAAACCAATGGCAGCAAAATCAGCAGACTTATCAGTAGAATCAGCAAACTTATCAAACCATCCTATCAACAATCTTATTACCCACCGTCTTACCCTCCATACCCCCACCTTTTCCCCCATCAACCACGAATTATTCAAATCAATACCCCCATCCATCATATTGGAGAGCCCCATTACAACAACCACTTATTATGCCGCCCCCTCAGACTCAACCACCCACCAGACCCCCACCAATTCCAACCCATCCCATCCCAAACCCTAATAACAACAGACCTCCACAACAGCAACAGACTTATAATGCTGACATCACACAATTCCCTACCTATGTCGTAGACACCATGGAAATAAATGAAATAAACCTCATATCCGGAAAAACGTTGCAAAATACATCCACACATAATATCCAACAACCTAGACCTCAAGAACAAACAACAGAACCCTATGTTCAGCATCCAGATGAACCAAATCCTCAAGAGGAAGAAACTCAAACACTCCCACGAAACAGAAATCCTCCATTTCTAGAAAAACTTATACGCAGTACAAAAGAGGAAGAAGAAAATGCAATCTTCAACGAATTAAAGCACTTAAACATCCAGATTCCGATTTTACAAGCAATAAGGGTTGTGCCCATATGTAACAAATTTATTAGAGAAACTTGTCTGAAGAAACTAGGGAGGAGGAAGCGTGATCCGCCAACCATAAATGTAGTAGGACAATTGGCTGATTTGATGTTGGGAATCATTATTAACCCTAAATATCTTGATCCAGGTAGTCTTGTAGTGAACGTCACCATCAATAACAAACAAATAAATAGAAGCTTAATCGATTTGGGAGCTGCTATCAACGTGATGACTAAGGAAACCATGATATACCTAGGACTCCAATCAATGGTCAGACCAACAACTACAGTACTCCAGCTAGCTGACACATCCACTGTGAAACCTGAAGGGATGCTCGAAGACATTATGATCAATATTGAATACTGGGAATACCCAGTTGATTTCATAGTCATTGAAGTCAAAAGTAAACTTAGTGGTTATCCAATCATACTAGGCAGACCTTGGTTGGCAACTACAGATGCTTACATAGGTTGCCGATCAGGAAACATGACTATCACCAGTGGATATGCCAAGAAGAAAATCACGATTTACCCACCAGCAAGGAAATCTTCCGACTTAGAATACCAAAATTAGACTAATGATTGTAATGACACACCAAATCAAAAACCTACGACCTGTCCTAACAATTGATGTTACACTATCATTTAAATCAATAGATGAAGATGGTCATATAGATAGGTTCATACAAAATGAATATTCTAACAATGTTGGTCTTTAAAGATTTTTTGACACAAAGCAGCAACAAGAAGGTGAAAGTTCAAACTAGAACATAAATAAAATGTGGGCAGAAGTGTTATCTCTGCAAGAACAATCAAAAAAATCAAAGACAATGGAAATTATGCCTGGAAAGACGGTCAACATCAATTCCAATCTCAAGCCAGAGCAAGAAGCACAGTTAATGAAAGTATTATCACAACAAAATAAAGCTTTTGCATGGACATATGTAGACATGAAAGGTATACATCCTGATATTTGCAAACATTACATTTACATCAAAGAAGGTTATATCCCTATCAGACAACCACAAAGGAGGTTGAACCCAGCATTAAAGGACATTGTCAAAATAGAACTACAAAATTTATTAGATGTTGAGTTCATATATCCCATCTCTGACAGCGAATGGGTCTCACCACTGGTTATAGTCCCTAAGAAAGGAGGCAAATGGAGAATTTGTGTGGACTACAAAGAGCTAAATAAATCAACCAAGAAAGATCACTTTCCACTACCATTTATAGATCAGGTGTTGGACACATTAGCTAGGAACAAGTATTTTTCATTCTTAGATGGCTTCAGTGGGTACAACCAAATTTTAATACACCCAGCTCATCAAGATAAGACGACGTTTACATGCCCCTGGGGTACTTATGCATACAGAGTTCTACCCTTTGGGTTATGTAACGCTCCAGCAACATTCCAAAGGGCCATACTAAGTATATTCTATGAATTCAGAAATGATCAAATGGAAGTCTTCATGGATGACTTCACACCCTATGGACAAAACTTTGACCAAGCATTGACTCATCTTGAATTGGTATTGAAAAAATGTATTGAGATGAGCCTATGTCTGAGCAATGACAAATGCAAAATGTTAATGGAAGAAGGCATCGTTCTAGGACATCATATATCACAGAGGGGAATAGAGATTGATCAAGCAAAAGTTTCAGTAGTCAAAACACTGCCACCACCTGTTAAACAAAGGGATGTGAGAAGTTTCCTTGGACAAACAGGGTACTATAGGAGGTTTATTGAAAATTATAGCAGGATTGCTGCCCCAATGTTTGCACTTCTCACAAAAGACACTGAGTTCATATGGACAAACCATTGCATGACAGCATTTGATAACCTTAAGGAGAAAACAATTACAGCTCCAGTACTCCAAGGACCAAACTGGGCACTTCCATTCCACATCCACTCTAATGCATCAGATAAGGCAATTGGGTCTGTCCTTGGACAAGAAAAAGAAAAGAAGTCCTATGCAATATATTATATCAATAAAAATTTAGCAGGGGCATAATTAAATTATACTGTCACCGAGAAGGAATTTTTGTCTTTCATACATGCCATTAATAAATTCAGGCACTATATCACTGGCTACCAAGATTTTGTTCATACATACCATTCAGCCATAAGGTATCTAATGAACAAACCCAACACAAGTGCTCGAGTCATTAGATGGCTGCTTCTACTCCAAGATTTTGACATCACTATTTTAGACAAACTAGGTAAACACAATGTAGTGGCTAGCTTTCTATCTAGGCTGACACATGGACAAGACAGTGAAGTAATCAATGATAGTTTTCTAGATGAGCACCTTTTTGCCATATCCACAAGAAGCCCATGGTTTGCTGACATAGCAAACTATTTAGTGTCTAGGAAGTTGCCAGAACATTAGAGTTATAAAGAAAAGACAAAAGTAATAAGGCAAAGTTCCACATACACGTGGATAGAAGGCATGCTCTTCAAACAAGGACCTGATCAAATACTCAGAAGGTGCATTAGAGAATATGAAGTGCATGACATAATGCATGCCACTCACAATGAACCATGTGGAGGACACTATGCTGCAAAGAGGACAGCCTATAAAATTTTACAAACAGGTTACTATTGGCCAACACTCCACAAAGATGCTTATGAATATGTTTCACACTATGATGACTGCCAAAGGATGGGAAAACCAACACAAAAAGAAGAAATTCCACTCCATCCATAGATCTCCTTGGAGGCATTCAAAAAATGGGGATTTGATTTCATTGGTCCAATCATCCCACAATCAAACCAGAAAAGCTACATCCTAGTATGCACTGACTACCTCACAAAGTGGACTGAGGTAGCAGCACTTGCTGCAGCCAATGAAACCAATGTGGAAAAATTCTTCACTGAGCAGATATTTCACAGGTTTGGAGTACCAAGAGAACTAGTTTCTGATCAAGGCCCACAATTTACATAAAATTTAATAGAAGACTTGCTTAAAAGAAACAATTTCAAGCACAGACAGTCCTCCTCCTATCACCCTCAAGCAAATGGTCAAGTTGAGGTAACCAACAGAGAATTAGAGAGGATTCTGACAAAGACAGTCCAACTCCACAAAAGCGATTGGGATGACAGACTGAGTGAGGCAGTTTAGGCCTATAATACCACATGGAAAACAACAACAGGATTCACACCTTATGAACTAGTATATGGAAAGAAAGTCATGCTGCCAATTGAATTTGAAATAAAAACATTAAGAATTGCAGCAGAGTTGAATATGGAACTATCAAAAATACAACAAGAACGCATGATACAATTGAATCAACTGGATGAGCAATGCCAGCAAGCACTTGCCCACACAGAAATCATCCAACAGCAAAGAAAGAGGTGGCATGATAAACACCTAAAGGATAAAAAGTTCAAAGAAGGTGACTGGGCACTACTCTATGACTCCAGGTTTCATACATTCAAAGGAAAGATAACAACTAGATGGTTGGTACCTTACATAATTCAAAAGATCTATGACAATGGAGCTGTAAGGATCATTACAATTGATGAAGAAGAGTTTCCTATGATAGTAAATGGACATCGCCTCAAATTTTACAAGAAGCCACAATCAAAGAAGGAGTTTACACAAGTACTCTACCAGCAACAACTGATGTTGATAGAGAGCATCAAAAATAGTTGAGATTCAATTCATATAAAAGAAAAATATATACAAAAAAAAAACTAAAAAAAAATATATAGAAAAAAGAAAGAAAGAAAAACAGAAAAAATATTCGCTAAAAATGCAAGCACAAGCAAAAAAGAAATGAAAAAAAGAGAATAAAAAAAAACAAGAAAAATGATAAAAAAAAACATGAGAAAGGGGAATGGCAAAAATGCCAAATATCAAACTACATAAATGATAAGGTAAAGTTGCAGGGCATCATACATCCCCACGAAGGCACAGCATGCAAACTGCAGACAATCAACAATCAAGCAAGCCAGTCATATATTACAGTCAGCAGCAAAGATATCATACTACAGAATTCAATCAAGCGAGCCTGCTATTATTCAAAACCTGCTACTATTCAAGCGAGCCTGTCATCAAAATACAAGCGAGCCAGAAATCTAATCAAGTGAGCCCAATTATTTTCAACCATTAAAGCAATCAAGTGAGCCAGCCACGTCTACAAACAAAGATAGCAAAGGTATCAACTAAACTACAGAATTTATTTTCAGCAAACAAGATATTCAATCACATCTATTATTTCACACGAGCCTTCCATCTATTCAAGAGAGCCAACATAGATTACAACAATACAGTGAACAATTAGAAACCAATGCGAAAGCATCATCACAACGTCGAATCAGAAAACGGCACAAATTTCGAAAGCAACAAAAACAAAAAATTCAAACGAACACAAGCAAAAAGCAGCAAGCGCATGTAACTTCTGACATGCCAAAATTTACTACAGACATTGCCAAATCTACTACAAAATCTGCCACGCATAAAAATCGGGCCAGATCATAAACTCAAGTACGCTAAAAACATAACAAGGTAATCTCTAATCATATTTGTTTTATTTTTAAGGCCAAATCATTCTCCCGTGAGACATTTGTTTTCTAAAGCTGAGGACAACTTACATCTTCATTCGGTGGCACGGTTCAGTTCAGAAGGCCTCAATAAATCATGATTGCTACCTAAGTCATATCAGCCTCAATGAATCATGATTACTACCCTTGTCATGTCAGCAAATTATAAACCTGCATCTAGCTGCCATACTTCCAAATAATCAGAGCAAATGGGGCAAGATACAATCATGAAACGAAAAGCAGGGCTCGATCAAGCAGAAGGTACATCAAATATTAATGAGGATAAGTGTTGAAAGGCAGTTAAGTAAGGTTGTATGATCTTCCAAAAAGCCAGTTTTGCATATACGAAACCTCTCAGAACTCTCCAGGAGCAAGAAACGGGAAGCTAGGGTGGTCACACAGACAACAATCCAGCCCTCGAACCGGTAATCAACCTCGACCATTTGAGGAAAGATAGCCACGCTCCAAGTGCCGATTTACTATTATAGTAAAGGATTTCAGGATGACAAAAGGTTTTAAGAAAAGCGAACCAGAGGAACACAGTGTTGTTTATTAGAACCCGCAAATCCTAGCAATCATCCGCAGCATGGGTTGGATGCCTTTCATCTTGGGATTGAGAGGATACAATGCGGGGGTGGCTATGGAGTTTGCAAGAAATTTAAAACATATCAAGGATGAACAGTTCGTCACCCAACTAAATGGGTTACGTATAAAGTTGGATGATGAAGTGATTGCCAAATTCATTGGTCTACCAGTGGGCCTGCATTGGAACAGGGATGACCGGGAGGCAAACCATGAAGCAAAGGCAGCATTTTTCAAGCAAGGAGAGGTCTACGACGAAGATAAAAATGGAGTCAAAAGACTCTCCATGCCGGAACCATGGGAGGAAATGGCTGCAATCGTCTAGAACTACATTACATGCACTGGTAGGTTAAGTTATGTCCCCATTTTTCATTTTCGAATTCTAGAGCTGTTGAGGCACAGGGCCCATCTTCCACCGAACAACAACATTAGTATTCCATATTACCTGCTCCAATATCTAGCAGAAATGAGCAAGAAAGTGATTAAAGGAAAGGAGGATGCTTTAGCCCATCATGGGCCGATCAAATTAATCGTTTGTGAGGAATTAAAAGCGCAGATCCCAGAGATTTCTTGGGAAGAGTTCGTGTTGGTATCTGCTGAAGATGTTCAAAGAATGAAGGGTACACCCACAGTTGGTGTACCCCTACCGCCTGGATCAATGAACAAGACCGCCTCTACATCAGGGACGAAGAGGAAAATCCACATAGACAGTGTGGCTGATACCCTGGTGAAGATAAAGCATTCACGAGATGAGTCCCCCAAAACGAACCCAGGTATTTCTGCCAGTAATCAAGGGCCGAAGAGACGAAGTAAAAGATTCACATAAACATCCAGAATCCGAATTGCCAAGGAAGAGAAAAGGGAACCTAGTCCCCTAGTTCAAAATGTGTCTAATGAGGACGATGATCTTTGGGTAGATCAAGAGGATCCCACTACACCGGAAGAGCTAGATGAACAAGAAGAGCACGATGCAGAGAGGAGCAGGATGAGAAAGAAGAGCAGGATGAACAAGAAAAACAGGATCAACAAGAAGAACATGGTGCAGAAGAAGAACAAAATGCACAGGAAGAGCAAGACAACTTCCAAGGGAACCCTCCTGAGCACAATGAAAACCCTGGGATCGTCAACCAACTCGCTGAGGCACGGGCGGAATTAGAAAAGCTCAGAAAGGAGCTGGAAACATTGAAAATTGAATCAGGAAGCCAGCCCACATCACCCCTGTTTTCATCTGAAAAGACATAGATTATGAAAATGCATCATGCAAGGGAGCTAAAAATGGTTGAGCAGAAAAATTCAGCACTTAAAGAGAAATTGGCTGAGGCACAAGGGGAGCTAGCCAAAAAGGACCACGACATTGTTCAATTGAGGGACGTTTTGGCTACTACCACTAAAATATATGATAAACTACTGGACCTCAAGCCGCCATCGGCAATTTATGCAGTTTATCTACAGGAGAAGTGGGGCAAATTCCAGCTCCAAAGGTTAAAACAGGGACTCCCGATAGAGATAAGCTCCCCCAAAGAATTTATGGATGCATCTCTAAACTCCACAAAGTTGGAGAAGGACCAGTTAAGTGAATTTTTCTTGCACAATTTTGCAGTTCCTAGCTTGCCCAACTGGTCGCCAAACCCTTACATGGGTGATTTCCAGTTGAGGGCACTGTGTTCATGGATGAATCACGAAATTGAGTAAGCTCGGGACTACCACATTTACATTGCAGCAAAATGGAAAAACCCATTAATGGTCAGGGCAGAGGCAACTCACCCTGAAAGAATAATTTACAAACATAGGATCCTCACCCAAGATGAGGAGCTGATCCCCATTCTCCTTGTAAAGAAGCAGGAGGCTGTGGCTCATTTTGATGTTACTCTCCAAAGCACACACAAAGAGGTTCATGATTCCATTAAGGAAAGATGGCGCAGAGTAGCAAACGACCTAAAAAGAAGAGAGCTCCACTCCCCTCTCAGACTTGAAGATGCTCTTTTCAAAGCCAAACTCTACAGGGAATCCCTGATAAGGAATCAACTCAGATGGATTGGAATGAGGCTGAATCCCCCATTCTTCCTTCCCCTAGTTATTAAGGAATGGATTAATGAAGAAGAAGAGAGGAGAGCATGGGTCAAGGAGGATCAAACCTTGGGCTACTATAGGCAGGCAGGGACCCCCAGGGTAGTAGCATGGGACATCAGAGAAGTCATCGACGAACTGAATCTGTCACCCAAGGATGGGTGAATCCTTCAAGTATGGGGGAGAATGATGAGTCCAAAATACAGGTATCTGATAGCCTTTCCCCACAGCAAAAACATAAGAAAGGGTAAAGAAATACACTTGTTTTGTGGGAGAAATGATTTACCTTGATTATTTAATGAAGTTGTTTTAAAGATTATTCTTGTATGTTTAAATGCGTGTTCAATAAACTAATTATGTGAAAATCGAGTATGATTGAGAAGGTCCAGGTACACTAAAGGACAAACACGCAAATCCAGCAGTGGACTGAAAGTTCATGCAAAACTCAGCGCCTTTTTCCTGATTTCTAGGGAGAACACTTGTTCAAACAGAATTGGCAATTAGACATCTAGGTTAGGTTAAGCATTAGAGGCATATATATACGGGCCTCTCGGCTAGCAAGAGGATCCTGTTTCCATTTTGGAGAACCATTGTTTTACGTTTTTATACTGCCGATATACTTTGAGTTATAGACTTTTGTTAAACTATGAAGCTGCTATTTTGAATAAAGATTTGAAGTTGCTTTCAATTCAGCGTCTATAAGTTTCCTTCACTCCTGAGTACGGGTTGGAGAGGGCCCCTCCAACACGTAAGTCAGGAGATCTTACTGTTCAGGTATTTTTCATTATGTGTTTTACATTGACTGAAATCTATTTTACATATGAAAGCATTTGAATGGCGTTAATTAGTACGATTTGATTTCTGTAGTAATGCGACCAGTCTGATTCCATAGTAGTTTATAACGCACTCTGTAGTTCGGTAACACTGTTTCAGTAGTCCTGTAGCAGCATTCTTCCAAAGCATATTTTAAGCATCTATTTCCTTATGTACTCGCATTGATTTTGAAACAATGATCCAGATCTTAAAGCTTAGGCACTCTCCCATTATTATGGTTGCTCATAAAGATTGCTTACTCTCAATACTATGGTTAATTAATGATATTCACTTCTTGAAATTCTTATTACTTCGTAGCATTAGATAATGGTATTCTGAACTTGGTTTTGGCAATTGAATAGGTTAGACCAGACTTCTAGTTTTATGCATTTGATTTACAGTAATTGCTTCTTAGATTAAAGATCTAGCTTTCATTATTTTAGAATAGATCTGCTACATTTTCAGTATTCACCTTCATAGTTTAAATTCTCTATTTTCAGCAAGTCAATTCTTAGGAACATATTTACTGTTTTCAGCATTTAAATTCTTTACTATAGATTTACTGTCTTCAGTATTTGGATTTCTTAGCATAGGTACTTTCGTCCATAGATTAGGCAATCCTTTTCCATATTATTTGACTCCTTTTAGGCAACCTTTAAACACTGATACCAACACCCAACCACGACAAAGACTATCCTATAAGAGCACATATAGTGCCTGCACCTCTAAAGTTTGTACGTCCCCCGGGTTGATAATTAAAGTAGGTTCCTAGTCTAATTTCCCTCATTAGGCATCCATTCTGAGAGCTCACCAGTAGTCTCCTAAATCTGTGCATCAGGGATCATTGGAACTCTAGTGATGTAAACAAGGCGCTTTGAGTGGATAGGAGGGATAATGATGGAAAAAAACAAGCTCTCGTAGGCCCAAAGTAAGGACTAGGTGCTAGGAGACTCAACTGCTAATGCATGAATGCATGGAATGCTTGGATGCATGCAAAATGCATGCAAATCATGCAAGACCAAAATAAGATGGTGAGAATATTCCATCACCCCCCCTTAAGTCGGACTATGACAAAAAATATAAGTAAATAAATGGAAAATAGGGCCCTGGTTACTGAGACCAAAGTTCACCCTGTACAATCAATCTAGAAAAAGTGAGGAAAGAGGGAAAACCCAGTGGGAACAAAACCCCCCCTTAAGATAGACAAAAAACTAATCAACCAAGGTAACACTCACCCCAAGAAGGGATCGGCGATGAGTGAAATTTTTCACTGAAAAAGTCTGGGTGAAAATATCTACAATATTCTCTTCTGAAGGACAATAGATCAGTGTGATGGTACGATCATGCACCAATCCTTGGATGTAATGCATGTGTATCTCTATGTGTTTGGTTCTTTGTCTCAGAACCGGATCTAAGATGATTGTTGGAGTACTGTAGTGAATCCCAAACTCTGACAAGATGCCCTACAACCATATGCACTATATGGATGCATTCATTGCACCTCAATACTCGGCCTCAGCTGATGAAAGAGCAAGAGGAGACTGCTTTTTGCTCAACCAACAGATAGGAACAAATCCAATCATGAAGACAAAACCTGATGTAGACTTTCGATCTGAGTTGTCTCCAGCCCAATATGAATCTGTATACCCAACTAGGTTCAATGGAGACTCAGCTGCATAGTGAATACCATAGGTCTTCGTCACTTGTACATAGTGCAAGATCCTTTTGGTTGCCTTCCAGTGAATCTCATGAGGCTCTTGCATGTACCTAGAGACAACACTCACTGTATAGGATAGATCAGGGTGAGTATGTGTAAGAAACAAAAGACTCCCGATCAGTTGTCGATACAAAGTATTATCCACCAAAGGTGAAGAAGAACCATCCTCAATATTGATACCTGAAAGAAAATGAAATGTTGATGATTTGCATTATGTCATGTGAAACCTGTCAAGTAGATCTGATGCATACTTGGACTGTGCAATCTTGATTCTTGAATCACCCTGAGAGACTTCAAGACCAAGAAACTGCTTTAGCAGTCCCAAATGTGACATAGAGAAGGAGTTGTGCAAGGCTATTTTGATAGATCTAAGACATGAAGAGAGACTCCTTGTAATCAGTAAATCATCAACATAGAGGACAATAAGGAGAAGAGAGTTGCCATCATGTCTCATGTAGACATTTAAATCAGACTTGCATCTTTGAAAATCTTGTGACAGTAGAAAGGAGTCCATCTTAGCATACCATGCTCGGGAAACCTGCTTGAGCCCATACAAGGACTTCCTCAATCTAAACACTAATGAAGGATCATCATTGTATCCTTCAAGTTGCTTCATGTAGATCTCCTCCTCCAGATATCCATGAATAAAAGCACTCTTCACATCCATGCGATGCACCTCCCAGTGCTTGGATGCAGCAAGAGCTAAAACAAGACGGATTGAGTCCATCTTTGCAACATGAGCGAAAGTATCTGAATAGTCAATCCCTTGAATTTGTGAGAAACCTTTAACAACCAAGCGAGCCTTGTGCTTGCTTGTAACTCCATCTGATTCCATCTTGGTTCTGTATACCCACTTACATTGAACAAGCTTCTTTCCAGGAGGAAGAGAAACAAGCTCCCAAGTCGCATTCCTTTGAAGAGATTGGTACTCTTCATCCATATATGATATCCATCTTGGATCTTGGAAGGCCTCAAAGAAGGTTTTTGGATCTGTTCCAATCATAAGAAAACATATGTCATAAAGAAAGGGATTTGTATGAGAGAATGATAACCTTGCATTTTGAAACTCAGATCTAGTTCTTCTTGGACCTTGTGGATCTCCAGCAAGATCACCAGTAGATTCAATGGTCTTGGCAGCCCATCTTGGAAGAGGAGGTGGGTCTTCAGGTTCTTGTGGATCTTTATCTAGCATTCGCTCATCTTCACTTTCTAATTCAAAATCTAAACTTTCATGAGAGGATGATTCGTTATCTTGTTCAATATGTTGTGGTGGAGTAGTTGGCAAGTTGTCTTCTTCGACATGGTGGGAATCATGCAATGGCCACTCCTCGAACTGGACACTTCTTTCAAGTAAGGTCTGCATGGTAGACAGATCTAGCAGTTTATAGGCCTTTGCATTCTATGCATAACCAACCAGTATGCACTCTTTTCTTTGTGGCTCTAAGGCTCTCCTCTTCTCGGAAGGAATCCTTTCCCAAGCTCTGGATCCAAAGACTCTCAGATGAGACACATCTGTGTTGTATCCCATCCATGCTTTGAAAGGTTTTTTTCCATGTAGGCCTTTGTGAGGAACTTTGTTCTGGAGGTATGCAAAACAGTTGACAGCTTCTGCCCAAATTCTAGGCTCCAATGCTTTAGACTCAAGCATGCAAGTAGCAATTTCTTTCAAATTTCTATTATTTCTCTCTGCTACACCATTCTGTTGTGGTGTGTAAGGAACAGTGTGTTTCATATCAATACCTTCATCTGCACAAAATAACTAAAACTCATTCTTCACATACTCTCCTCCAATATCAATACGAAGGACCTTGATCTTCTTATCAGTGAACTTTTCTACAGAAGCTTTAAAAAAATTGAAGTATTCAAATACTTCTGACTTCAACTTTAGAAAATATACCCAACTGAATCTAGAATAATCATCTATGAATGTTAAGATGTAACTTGCATTATTCAAAGATAGGTGAGGAAGGGGTCATGATATGTCACTGTGAATCAACTCAAGAGGAGATGAGTCTCTATTTTCCTTTCCTTTCTCAAACTTGTGCTCTGGATGCTTACCAATCAAGCAACCTTGACAGGTGCCCTTAGAAAATATGATGTTTGGAATCCCTTCAACCATTTTATGATTGTGCAGTTCTTTCAAATATTTGTAGTTGAGGTGTCCAAACCTCTCATGACAAAGTTTGCTCACTTCATTTACATGAGTAATAAGTGCACTTTGTTTTGAGTAAGGAAAGAAGTGAGAAAAATCATAGAATTTAGAATGTTGATCTGCAATGCCTTGTGCAATCATCTTCCCAGAAGATATCTCTTGGATTTCAACCACATTAGGAATAAAAATTACTTTCTTTGGAAATCTAGTATGGATCATTTGATAAACTGGAAGGAGGTTAGCTGCTAGGGTAGGCACATAGAGGACATCATTGAAGTATCCATGATCCATATTGATCCTTCCAATCCATTATGAGGAAACTTCATAATCATCTCCCATTAGGATAGAAGGCCCAACAGTCGGCTCGAATTCAGAGAATAGATCCTTGGATGTAGACATGTCTCTGGAAGCTCTAGAATCTAGATGAAGGAGGATGCATTCGAAGTGCCAGCCATGAGTGCATGAGACCTCTCTTTGTCCTATGATCTAGGGTCAGCTTCTTTTATTCTAGCATTTGCGGTACTGAACGATTGTTTTTATCCAGAAGTTGGGCCATGAGATCAATGGTATTCTTCATGCAAGCACTTTCTGGATGAAAACCTTTGTTGCAGTATGGACATTTTTTCTTCTCTTTCTAGTTTTGCTTGCCTCTCTTTGGATTCGATGTTCCCTCTGACTGTTTGGGAGTCTCCCTTGAATTATTCTCATAAGGTTTCTTTTCCTTACCCTTCTACTTTCATTTACAATTGGCATTCTTTCCTTATCCTACAACAAGATTTTGATCCCTCTTTGGTTTTATTACTCCCATCTGCACCAATTTGTCCTGCCCCTTTGTGAGAGAGAGGATGAATACAGCTAGAGTGGGAATTTTCCAGTTTGGGATGGAAATCTTTGTTTTTTGGAAAGTGGAAACAAACACAGAATAATCTGATCCCAATTTTGAAAGAATAGCAAGGATCAGCTGCTTATCTTCCTTCTCAATTCCACATAGTTTTAATTGCACAACCAAGTTCTTGAATCTCGTGAAGAAGTCTGTAATGGATTCAAAACTGCCGAGGCTTAGTGAGATCAAATAATTTTCCAATTGATGTCCTCTCAAATCATCTTGTTTCCCAAATAAGGATTCGAGCTTTGTCCAAACCTCCTTGGTACTTTTCAGACTGGAGAGATGAAAGATTAGATATTTGGAAATGTTGAGGCATAGCAATCCATATGCTTCATCAAGCTTGTTTAGATACTTGGCCTTCTCAGTAGCACATTTGGTTCGACCTCAATGCCATGTAACACTCTGTAGAGACCATTGATGCGCGTGAAGATCTCCATTTTTTCCTTCCATTCAAAGAAATTGAAAGGATTGAGCTTGGGAATCAAAGTTAGATCCATAGTAGTTGATTGAATGCGCTTCTAATGATGGAATAATCTACAAAAACAATGGAAAAATAGATAGAGGGTTGTTTCTGAATCAATTGAACACTGCTTTAGGACAATAGGCCCTTTTATCTGGATCCTTCACACCTAGAAATACCTCAAAGGATTTCTCCAAAGAATTCAATGCAATGGCACCAGGATTTGTTGTGGAAATCCAGAGGCTTCTGGTGCTCTACTAAAAGCAGCTGCTTAATATACAGTTGGAACTACTACAACTGCTACACTCAATAGATCTCATAAGCTCTAATACCATGTCAAATTCGACAGGGGTATATCATTGATCTTTAACAAACCTCACAATGTAATTACTGAGAAGAAATAGACAAAAACATGGATCAATTCACTCATAAAACTGAAACACACATGAAAAACTGTTTTTAATACATTAATCAGTTGTAAGTTGGCAATCACATAATGTTACAATGGAATGAATCCGATACACCTGGAAGGATTCGAATTCACCTCAAGTCTAGGCTTAGTTTTCATTGGAACCATCTCCCGATAAGGTTCAGTGACCATTGATGATGAATAATCAGTCAACTGAGGTAGAATTGAGCACAACTTAATCATGTGGGCACCAAAATAGGGAAGGAGACTACAAGGAGGCGCATAAATAGTTTCCAGTGGTCAAGGAGAGTGCTCCTACACTCAATAGAAGTCAAACCAGGAGCTGCAGTCAGTTAACTGAGCAATCAAGGGGACAAGGCACCCCAAATCATGGAACTAACTTTGTAGTCTCCTAAATCTATGCATGAGGGCACATTGGAACTCCAATGATGTAAACAAAGTGCTCTAGGTGGATAGGAGGGATAATGATGGCCCAAAAAAGGTCTTGGGGGGGGAAATTAAGGACTAGGTGCTAGGAGACTCAAATGTTAATGCATGGATGGATGGAATGCATGGATTCATGGAATGCATGCATGCATGCAAAATGAATGCAAGACCAAAATAAGATGGTGAGAATATTACAACAGATTCTTCATGATGTATTTGTATTATTCCACCATGGCATATTTCCATACTTTTTGCTTAGTATCTTCCTCATAGGTGGTGGGTTCAAAATCACTGATGTGACTCATCTGTGCTACTACAGATCCTGAGTATATTTCAGGTCTCCTTCGCTCTCTGGATGTGCCTAATGGTGCTCCATACTTTTCTGCCTCTTACAGAATGTCTCGACACTAGGCAGATCTCCTCTTATCAGGAGGTTTGTCAAGTGATATTTCTACCAGTTCTACTGGCTCTTCAGGATCAAACGGATCTAAGGATTCACCATACCTAACAAATTTTGATCCTCAGAATAATCCAGTTGCTCCAAATCCCTTTAGCGTAAGTCTCTCTTCCAAAACCCCCCCCTCGAAATTTTGGAAAAACAATGAAATAATGTTTAGGTTATTTACTTTTAAACACATTTTTTAATTACTTTTCGAAATTAAAATTCGCGCCCCTTTTTTCAGTTTAGGGAAAAAATAACTTATGCGATTAATTTTCGGCACTACGGTGTGCTTAAGGTTATGTTGCACTAGTGCGTATACGACATAACATCAGTGCGTTTATTGTTTAATGTGGCACCATATAACCATATAATAATATAAAAAAAATAAGAAACATATATCATGCTTCGATGCATATACAAATTATGATGCCCCGAAGCTCTTATTGATACTAAACGCATCAATAAGAATATTTTTTGTAAAATCCATCAATAAATATTGCTATCAAATATAGCGGATATTTTCTTTTGCGGAGTTTTTTGTAGATGTTGACATATGGCGTGTTCGTTGACATGCCGCCCAGTGCGCCTAAATGTTAAAATCACACCGGTGCAGTTGTTGTAGATTTTTCGCACCAGTGCAGTTGTTGTAGATTTTTCGCACCGGTGCGGTTGTTGTAGATTTGGCGCACCGAATGAATATAAAAATCGTATGATTTGATATTTCAACTTAAAATTTTATATTCATCTCAAATATTCTTTTAGGATTCAACCGCACCAATTACAATATTTCATAGTATACATATGTTGTTTAAACTCACCTTATTCTTACAAAATAGTTTCCAAACTATATTGGAAGTTAGATCGTAATATGGTTCTCAAAACAAAATTAGGACTATAGAGATGTATATTGATTGTTGATTTGGATCAAATGCAGGGATAAAAGGTTATAGTATCAAATGGTCAATTATTCAGATTCCATCTTGTTAAAATTTCAACGAGTTCTCCCTTTCCATCTCTAGTAAGTTCAGGTTTTTTTATATTTTGACTATCTATTTGAATTTATGTTACTTATCCATGTGAATCTGAATATCAATGTATTCTATATTGTAGGATCCTGATTCAAGATTGAGTTTGGATGCACAAGATATTCCACCAATTGTAAAATGTCCTAAGCTCTTATCAGGAGCAAGATATTCCACCAATTGTAAAATGTCATAAGATCTTATCAGGAGCAAGATATCGCAAGTAGTTCGTAGATGAAAATGGAAGCTACTTTGCCCCGCCAAATGTAACATGTCATCTTCAAGCTGCAATCATGAATCATCGACGGTAATTTGTCCTGAGATGGATCTCTTTTATGACACCCTAGTAGTATATGGTTGTTCAAAATGTCAAGGGTTGAAGGAGAACCCTCGACGTTTCACACTCACCCATTACACCAATGATCAATTACCCAGTGTTGATGGTCTAATACCCCCTACTCCAATATAAAATCCAATGGGTGATATAGAAAAGACACATAGGAACACTTCCTTATGCTCATTTTTGTGAAATTTGGAAGCCAAAACAACTATGTCTTATCCTAAATTGACAAACCCCTATGCTTCTATTCAATTAACTGAAATTTCTAGTGATATAAAGTATGATATGAATGCCACCCAACACATCTCTACTAGAAGATCCAAAAAGTTGCATGAGTTGAGAGAAAAACTGTTTAAGTACACACCAAGGTCCATCCAATTGTTGGAGGGTAGTGATGATTTATCCCTTCCTGTGAATTTGAAAATTACATATCAAACTTCTTAGAACCACGCTTTCTATGGTGCTTGGTAATCTTCTCTACCTGTGCCTAATGTTGGAACCGAATTCTCCTTTTGTGGTAATCGTTTTATGGTTTCCAGGTCTAATACAGATGTTGCAAATCTTGGGTTTCTTATCATTTCACACGTACTAGTTCCTCTCAAACAGTTAGTAGCACTTATGTCATTTTGAAGTTCTATCTATTGTCAGTTGGATTACTTGAATATTGTTAAATACAAGCATAGCATTTCCATGTATAGTATATGCATGAATAGTTATGTTTATGGAAACTTTAACAGGAAGAACCCGTTATATATAGACGGTCGTTCACACACTCATGGAAACATTATAGGGTTCATAAATAGTTCTAGGTGCTCTTTATTTTCTACGAATTGTTCATTTGAGGAACACTTCAATGACCATGAGTTCTTTACGAAAAGGAAACTGTATAGATTTGTTGTTGTGCATGCAATGTGTAGTTTGTCTCTTGGTAACGAGTTGTTAATAAACTATAACTTTCATAGGCCACCAACCGCTCGTCTGAGACGCCTTATATTGGGATTACCCTTAGACGTCCGCTAGGGCCGTAAGTCAAAAAAACATTGATTAATTGTATTTGTTAATTTTCAATGGGATTCATGTTAATGTATTGCTCAGTTTGAAATTTTGTTTTATAAATTGTTTGTTCTATGGCTAAAGTAGGGGAGTTTCCCTAAACTCATCATTTCAATCGGCATACATCAACGATGTATGATCACACCATTCATATGTGTAATTGTCACACCGAAATCTCACACACGTACTAAATTGCACTACTTGTGTTGATAGCCTCGGATACAATTATCTTCTTTGATTAATTGTATGTGTTAATCTTCTATGGGATTCATGTTAATGTATTGCTCAATTTTACCAAGGGGTGTAGAATAGATGGTTAATGGGTTTATTGTTAAGACACTCCATGCATAAGGTCATCGGTTTGAAACTGCGTGGGTACTAGCCCAACAAAAAAATGCATTCCTCAATTTGAAATTTTTTAAATTTTCTATGGGATTGATGTTAATTTATCGCTCAATCTAAACATTTGATTTATAAATTGTATGTAGCTGAACATTTTCTTTTGGAAATGATTCTCGTGCTTCTGTAATAATTCTTTTGTAAAATGTTGGATCAAACCAATTGCATTGTCCTTACTAACAACATCGATGTAATGTTTAGTATTTTTGAAATCAAGATTCTGATGATAAGCATACTAAGCATGGTTGAAACAACCACCTATTCAATTCCCACCGCGTCTAGACTCACCAATTAGGAATGCCTACAGTAATAGCAATTCTTCACATGTTGGCAATGGAGGAAATGAAGTAGAGGTTGGTATGGATGATTTATTACGACAAACGAGTGCCATGGATGCAATGTTGTTACATACATTCCATGACAATGAGCTAGGGGATGATGCTCATATCATTGAAACCTTCTTCGAAAGCCTTAAATCAGCTTCCACCACCCCTATCTTTGGATCTGTCTAGTCAAGGTATACACAGTTGGGACAATAATGTTACCATACAACTTGAAATCAAAGCATGGCATGTCAGACGCGTGTTAATTGGCACTTTTGAGGTAACTGACCATCAACTACCTTATATTTTGAGGAATCTTGTCACACAATCAATATTGAAAATGGTCAATTTATGAATGTTAAATGACATTATACATTTATATTTCCCATTAACAGTAGGTTATTCAAAGATAAGGTACTTCCGAGTGATAATTTCTTTCCCGGTAGATGCGAAGAGGCAAAGCAAATGTTGAAAATGTTGGTTGTTGAGTACATATCATATCATGCGTGTCCAAATGATTGTATTCTATATAGAGGCGAATATGAAGACAAATAGATATGTCCAAAATGTGTGCATGACAAGTATAGAGAATTGAAAAACAAGGCTAAAGCACATAGTCCTCCTCATAATATATTGGGGCACATGCCTATAATCCCAAGGATTCAAAGGCTCTTTCGTTGCAAAGAATTAGCTATGTTGCAGGGATGGCATGCCTTGCACTGAAGTGAGGAAGGATTTATGTGAATCCCAACAGATTCAATAGCCATGAAGCATATAGAGGATACATGGCCCGATAAATTCAAGGATGAAGTACAGAGCCTTCGATTGAGGATAGCAATTGATGGCGTCAACCCATTTTCTCTCCCAAACATCAGCTATACCGTTTGGCCTGTAATAGTGATCAATAAAAATATCCCCCCATGGTTTTCCGTGAAGAATGAACATCCTATGTTGGCTCTTATAGTCCCTGGTAGAATACAAGTGAAGAATATGCATGTTTACCTACAACCATTGATCGATGAATTCAAGGAAGTATGGTAAGGGATACAGGTATATGATGTATTGAAACCCATCACATTAGAGAGGATTTTTATGTTGTATGGCATATGTGCGTACACCACACATGATTATCTGGGGTTAGGAGTTTGCTCTAGTAAATATGTTGTTTGATTTTTTTATATTCAAAACAATATTTCTTGGCATATTTAATTCGATGCGACAATCTTGATCTTCAACACTAACGTGCTCTGTATACCATAACATCGTAGGTATTGTAATAAAAGGTTATCATGGATGTAAATGTTGTGAACCTTCTATGAAGGCTAGGTGGTCCATATACCTACGAAAACCAGTGTACGACTGCTCTAGGGTATTCCTCCCAGAAAACCACCCTTATAGAAGAGCAATATATGCTTTAAATGGTAAACCAGAGAGAACCTAAAGGCATGAAATAATGACACTGACTAACTAGCTTAGGGAATATGACAGAGAGAAGGAGAATGAATCACAAAGATGTTCGATTCAAATGGGGAACCGATGGTCAATGATCCTGAATTCTTTGACACCTATGTTGAGAAAATTCCCAAAGGGATGAAAAGGAAATCGATATTTTATGAGCTCCCATATTGGGAGCATCTTAAGATTGTCCACTTACTAGATCCCACGCATATATTTAAAAATGTTTCATCTTCTTTGTGGTGGCACACATCATCGAAAGAAAGTGACAAGTTGGATGTCAGGGGAGATCTTATTTCTTCGAATACTAAAACGAAGCATTGGCCAAGAGAATAAAATAGAGGAGAGGATGGCCCCTCTTTCTCATTTAAAAAAAGGCGATGTCCCATGAATTTTGAAGAAAGATGATCTTTATTTGGAAAGTAAGTTATATTGGGTGTGAAGGTGCCTTATTTTTACGGGTCTACTCTTTGGCGTTGTTTCACTACCCAACAAACTATTTCCACGTAGTAACTATTCACAACAAACTTCAAAATCTATATTTGATCCCATACGTACCAAATGTGGTTTTGTTTCCATGAATACAACAGCAAATTTAGAAATTGATGCCATCAATAAATTCATTCTTTACAACATGGAGGCAACACAGTTGTGGGTTGCATTGTATGAAGAGAAGAGGAGGAAATGGAACATTGACATAAAAGAATTCAGACGGTTGCATGGTAGAAGCATGCCTTTTCCAGATCATTTAAAACATAATATGCCAATGATCTACCCAGTAGTTGGGTTGTGGACCAAGTTAGAGAGAAATATGGTGCATCTGGTCATTACCCACCTGAAGAGGAGGATGCGCTAAACATTGTGATTGGGTGCAACAAAGCGATAATAATCTCTTTTTATACATTTCTAACTTTATAATGCAACTTTGAATTATAACATCTATGTTTAATATATTAATGGTTGGGTTAATAGACATATGACACCATCATTTGTTAATTTTTTCTACAGGTGCATTTGTTCCCATCTATGTGGGATTATGGACATCATTTTCGTAACAAGGATGCTAATGATGGACATCTTACACAAGACTATGGAGTGGAAGTCGAGTTCGACCAATCTAGTCGTGTTAGCCATCGCAATCGAAACCTGATAGGAGGGATGTTGGGTTATGTCAGAAAGATACAGGAAGTCATTCAAGTGGACTTCTCATCTTTCCAATGTCTTATTTTTAGGTGCAAGTGGTGTGACACATTCGACAGGAATATTGTAAAGGAAAATCGTGATAGTGGGTTGTTAGGAACCCGTGTCAACCCTTCTCTTTACTTTGTTAGTATATTGTTGTTGGACGCATATGCTTTGTTAGTCGTCCCGTAGTATTATATGTTCCATGGTATTGATCCATAGTTTGTATTAGCCCATAGTATTATATGTTCCATGGTATTGATCCATAGTATTGGATGCATATGCTTTGTAAGTCATCTCGTAGTATTATATGTTCCATGGTATTGATCCATAGTATTGGCGCATAGACTTAGTATATAAGTACGTGTTGAGGCCAATGAAGGCATCCATAAGTTATTTGTATTGAGCTTGCTCAAAGGAGGTTTCCCCCTCGAAGTGGCCTGTGATCAATAAATATATTCTATGTTCTGTTATTTCTGATATATCATGCATTTTCATTAATTAATTGTTGGAGGTTCCTCACATTTGGTATCATACCACTTTCTTGGGCTCGTTGGGTGGAATTTCTGCTAAAAACAAAAAAAATCACAATTGTATTGTTCCTTTCAATTGCAGGATCGGATCCGGGAATAATCCCTATCCGCTTAACTGTGGGAAGTACTTGGGAATAGCCCTAAAACTCATTGTGAGGACTACCACATGAACCCCGAAGTAGTTGGCCCATTGAGAGGAACTGCCAGTGAAAAGGGCAATGACCCCTACCTGATTGACTAGTTCCCACCCGTGAGGTGAACCAAGAGCTGTCATTTGTGGCAATGCAGTTATCAGTTTTACCTGAGCCGTGGAGTGAGGGGTACTGCTCCAATACACAAGCCGTTAGACAACATTGGTGGCCGAGTGAATCCCCTAAACCTTCAGGAAGCCGCATATACATGAGGTCCATACCTATTGCCAGCTGATAAATCGCAGATTACATCTGTCCAGAACTGTTGCAGATCCATTCCACGTCGTTGCAGATCCATTCAGTGAATTTTCAATTGAAAATTCACTGACACCCCTGCCATCCCATTCTGCATATTTCATTCTTGAGGACCCTATCCCAAATTCCACTTCCTGAAGCCAAAAATCCCACATCTGTCTATTTTTAGGGTTTGCCATAACTTCTTTGATTTTCACCCAATCGCCTTCAAATTTTGCCATAGTGTTCATTTCCTATTTTTGCTTCTTTGTCCCTCTTTGACAAATTTTCTCATTCTTTCACCCCGCTTCTGAAATCCCCATTTTCAGCTTCCCTGTCCATCAGAAAGTGTCCAAAACCTAGTCAAACCCCAATTACCCATTAAAGTTTTTCCCAAATCCAAATTTTCCTTTACTAAAGAAGCTTTTGTTTTTGTTTTTCTACCCATTCACAAAAACAAACAAAAAACAAAAAAAACTCATGGTTATGGTTGTCACTCCCGCATGAGCAAAAATCATGGAGGAAGAACTTGCAGCCCTCAAAACCAAACTCCAAGATCTGGATGAAAAATTTCTCAGCCTCCATCTTCAACATTCACCCATGAACAATAAACGACAACTAAAATATTCTGCAGACACTGGGTTCTCTTCTTCCAGCAATTTTTGTGGGCCGGAGCTTGATTTTCCTCGCTTCAATGGTAATGATCTGACTGGATGGATATACCGGGAAGAACAATATTTCAGTCTGCTTAATACTTTCGATGTCAACAAGGTTCCACTTGCATCCTTTCATTTGGAACTTGAAGCCCTCCAATGGTACTGTTGGTACATCAAAGCTCGTGAAGAGCCACAATGGATAGATTTTTGCCAACTCCTTTTGCAACTATTTCGTCCTAGTGCTTTTGATGACTTCACAGGATCACTCACTAAACTTCGCCAAATTGGCACTGTGAGAGATTATCTGATGAATTCTACAGGAGTTGTTTTATCAGTGGTCTCAAGGATGCAATCAGATCAGAGGTTAAAATCTTCTGTCCCAACATAATGATGGAAGTATTAGGGTTGGATAAGTTGGCGGAGGACAAGATCACAGCCCAACAATGCTCCAAATCCACTTTTGTTCCATTCAGAAATATGGTTTCCCAACAACCTCCCATCACGCCGGCTCCTCGACCAACTCCGATCAAGCATTTGTCTAAAGTAGAGATGTGGGCACGTAGAGAAAAAGAGATTTGTTATAATTGTGATGAGAAATTCACTCGGGGCCATAGATGTGTTGAGCAAAAGCTCTATCTCTTGGATGTGGATTCTCCTCCTGCCTCTGAACTTGGTGAAGAATCTCTAGATATAATAGATGATCAGGTCGACATTCAACAGACGCCTGTTGACCCTCCGTCTTCGGAGGACCACCCAGAGATATCTCTCCATGCTTTAGCCGGAGTCACCACCCCACAAACAATGCGGGTAAGAGGTTACTTCAAGAAGCTCCCTCTTACAATACTCATTGATTATGGTAGCACTCATAACTTCATTGACCCTCGGATCGCCAAACAGGATGATTGTTTTTTCCATCCTTGCTCCAACTTTGAAGTCATGATTGCCATTGGGGGCACCTTACCTTGCAAGGGGAAGTGTCGCAATGTGCGTATCTCTATGGGATATTACAACTTGTGGTCTGACATGTTTTCCTTGGCCTTAGGAGGATGTGATGTGGTTTTGGGCGCTCAATGGTTACGCACACTTGGCCCCATCTTATGGGATTTTGCTGAACTTTGGATGCAGTTTTCAACCAATGGGAAAAAACACACATTGACGGGCTTACAACAAGGGTCTCTTTGGATCATCAGTTCACATCGCACGGAAAATCTCCTTAAGAAGAATTCACATGGTGTCATCGCTCAACTCCATTCCATTCAGATGCACCCATCAACGGTCTCCACTACTCCTTTGGATCTACAACACATCTTGGATAGATATGCAGGTGTCTTTGCTGACCTAGTGGGATTGCCACCTTCAAGATCCCTTTCCGGTAAGAATTTATCAGCCTCTACATATGAGAAGGAAATGATGGATATTTTGCATGCAGTACAGAAGTGGCGACCATACCTATTAGGAATTATTTCTACATCAAGACTGATCACCAGAGTCCGAAATATTTCGTGGAACAACGGGTCTCCTCCCCAGCACAACAAAATGGGTTAGCAAATTCATGGGTTATGCCCATGAGATCACTTACAAGAAGGATAAGGACAATCTGGTGGCAAATTCTCTTTCTCGCACATTTGATGACCAAGTCTATCTTTCAGCTATTTCTATGCTTGTTCCAAATTGGTTGCAATCTGTTCAACAGCGTTATGTAAATGACCCTTCATTATCTCAAATCATCCAATGGTTGACCAACAACCCTTCTACTGTACTGCATTACTCTTGGGATGGTACTTCCCTTAAATACAAGGGTCATCTGGTGCTTACCCAGAGCACAGATCTTCAACGGGCTGTCTTCTATGAACTCCATGCTTCTCCATTGGCAGGGCACTCTGGGTTCCTCAAAATGTATGAGCGGGCACAGCGTAACTTATTGTTTGGTATTATTTATGTTTATTAAATTCTCCAAATATTAATTATCAACCAGGGTTTGTACACTTTGAGTTGTCACAAAATATATGCTAAGGTAGAAGGGCAACTAAGGTATTGGCTCAACAGACCTTAGAAATGTTTAATAATGAAAAGATTTAAAGATCTTTCAAAATGAAAAACCGAGTCAAACTTGAAAATATAAACTATCAAAATGATTAGACCTAATCTAACAAACAAATCAGAATAGTGTCAATCTATACTATTCTACTCTATTGAAAAGAATTGAAATTGCAAGATGTAAAGAAAGTACTAGTCTAGGAAGCAAGACTTAATCCTATTCTAGGAATGGAAAAGACTATTCAAACTCTAACTATGAAACAAATTCAGAAACCTAGCTATAGAACAATTTCAAATTGCAACTAACTATAAAAACAAGAAACTATACTACCCTAAAAGAGACAACTACTTAATCAACCTAAGAAATCCAATCCAACAATTAAACTACTCATGCATTTGACAATTAATATTTCAAACAATAAATGACTCAAGATTTAGCTAAGCTACCTAATTCCACTCTCCTTGAGGGATTGTATCAAAATGACTTTCGAATGCTATGGAGAAACAAAAAGGAAGTAAATCTAATTTAACTTCTAGAAATATATGCAAGTTAAGAATGGACCAATTGCAGGTGACTTTGAACATTGTAAACTACTTTTTATCCATAAGCAAATGACATTTAAAAACTAGCTACAATACTTGGAATGAAATACTACTTAACAAAAGTACAAATCCTAAGTTAATTGATCTCGAAGGACTGCTTGGAATTAAAACATGAAATGCTTATCCCACTCATGCAAATGCCTGTCAATATCAAATTCTATCTATCAATACTTCAAACTAGTTCATGAAACATTAACTACCAAGGAGCAAACTAAACTAGAAGTGCAAGCAGACCTAAGTACAAAACAAGAACCCTAGCGACTTGGAAACAATCTTTAACTTGTAAGCAATATATACAGTAGAAAACCAAGTGTTCCTATGCTATCCCTATTGCAACTAAAACCATAAACTAAGGCATCTTACTCAATTATGAAAGTGCAATGCAACTGATCTATATTGAAAAGTAAACCTATACTAAACTGAACTATGTGAGTTTTCGAAATCAATACTAAAAATAATGCATCTTTGAAATCCAAATAAGACTATTAAGTTTAAACTTGAAATTGAGTTCTAGACTATTATACCTACTGAAATGAAATGGTTAAATTAATCAATGGAATTAGCAAAGTCTAAACAATACATGCCATGTAAATGAAAATGAAAGACCGATTATAAATTTAAATGAGAACCTAAGATGAAATGTTGAACCTATTTCAGAAATGAAACAAACTGATATTTGACAAAGTCTATGGTAACATAGTAAACAAGCTTAGGCTATTCTAGGTTCTAGGCACGAAAGCAAATGAAAGTGAATCATAAACTACCTAAATCATAGTCAAAAGACAACTATACTGCTGCTACTTAAACTATAACTACTTCTCATTTGCACAGTAAAATAGATGTTAAATGTAAATGGATTTCATCATAATTAAAACTTAAATAATTAATCTATGTGTGAATATGAAATGAAATATATAATGTTGAAGATGGATTTGAATCCCATATAGCTACAGAACATCATGAAATGCTGGAAAATTAACCTATACCCTAGCTAACTATTTCTGCATAAACGAAAAACTGGAAATTCTGGAAAATAAACTAAAATTATGTCTACATGCTAATGGAAGGTTGAAAGACAGTCTGAACAAAGGTGCGAATGGCCGGTCGTATGAATTCTAAAGATACAACAAAACATCATTGCAAATAAAAGGAAAATGTATTTTATTAACAACAAAACATCATCTACAGGAAAACGAAAGACATACATATAAAAACGAAATTACGTATCTACAAAAACGAAAGGAAAGCACTGGATATGCACAAATGGAACCTCTGTTTGTTGAGGGGGCCTTCCCAAGCAACAAGGGTTTGTTCCTAAGCTACTCAGTCACCAACCATTAACAGAAGACGAAAATAATCATCAACAACTGAAACAGATCTTTTATATTAAACTGAAGCAAAGCTTATACAACGTTTTTCTCTCTATTCTTCTCAACCCTGGGCGTCTTTATATAACATTTACAAAGGGAGAGCAGGTCGACCCTTTCAATGGTCAACCTCTCTAAAAATAGAATGTCTTAAACACTGGAGAAATGGCTCATTAAAACGCATAGGCCGTTTTCCCCATTTCGTGCATGTCGGTTCCTTGGACGTGGGCAGCAGATGTGTTGGCAGCTTGGGCTAGTGAGGATGTGAATCTTAACCAACAGGATCTCACGATCCATAAGGGCCAAGTGGCCAACAAAACCCACATCGTGGTTTCTGCCTTCAATGCTCCAGAATATGCTAACAAACGATTTCGGTGGTGCGAACGAAGGTCTGAATGGACGTCTGAATGCGAATGGGTATCTGGATGCGAATGAGTGTCCGGATGGACGTCCGTATGAAAACCACAGCCTGAAAAATGAAAACTATGTGCCCATCAGGTTTAGAAGTGTTAAGTTAATGTTAATAAACCATAAAAATATGATAATCAATTAAAATTCATGAGATATTTAAATATGTTCATACCTGAGTCCAAATGGTGGTCTGAATGGCAAGAAATATGACTTAATGCACCAAAAATGGCAAAAATAGTACCAGCATAGCACATTCAATGATCAAAAGTGATGGCAAAATTTGACATCAACACTCCCCCAAACCAAGGATATGCCAGGTCCCACTGAGCAAAGAGGAGAAGTAATCAGGAAGAAGGTTGAGCTGCAACAGCAGCTGCCTTCGACTTAGAAGAGGAAGAAGTAGATTTGGGCTTAAACTTCCTGAATTGTGCCTTCAAGGTATCGTGCCTTATCCGGAGAGAGTCACGAGAAGACGTTATGGCTTTGTTTAGGTCTTCGACACTCTTCACTTGAAGACGTAATTCCATATTCTCTTGGCGAAGCTCAGAGATTATTTCAACATATTTCTGATTCTGACTTGTTAATCGTGCTACACCCTGGGTCAATCTATCCACTGTCTGATGGCTTGGAGTGGATGGTTCTGCAAGGTACTCAGAATTCTTGTGAGCGCTCGATCCACTTGGAAGTGTTTTGGGGTCAACAGAGGTGATTTGTGTTTCAGGAGCCTTGCCTTGAGTGAGTGCAGGAGTAAGTTTGAAGATAGGGACTTCAAGCAAGTGAGTAGAGACATCAGCTAATGCAAGAAGGGACATATCAGGGTTAAGTTCGTTTGGCTGGGCATCAGGGCTATCTGAATGAACCGGCTGAATGACGGGTTGTACGACAGATTGGACAACGGACTGAACATGGTTTGTCCTTCTAGGTTTAGTAGGTATCTGTGAAAAGAGTGGGGGATTCTTGGTCATGTCCTCATGGACAAGCTCAGTGTCTCTCTCTACTCGGGCAGAGGTCTGGGTAGGTTCACCAACATGAGTTTGAAATCACTGGCGCTTTCGAGAAGCAGAAGCTTTGGCAATGGGCTTCTCGACCAAATGGGGGTTCAACACTTCAAACACAAAACTTTCCCACGTTTGCCCCTTTTCCCTCAATTGATGAATAATCAGGGGTTTAATGAGGCAGTGGTGGTACAAGCTACCAGTGGGGTTAGATGTGTTTTTCCTTACCTGGTTTGACATCTTCTCAAGGCTCTTCAAAAAATAAAATGGGAAATTGAGAGATTGGTTATTAACAAAATGTGCTAATAACCTGAGATGGAAAGATTTAAAGATGGTAAACTTACCCTCACAAGTTATGAGGCAGACAATTATGGCTAAAGGCTCGAGGTACTCTGGCCTAATCCACTCCTGGTGGAATCCCTTTGTGCCCAAAATGTGTTGGTAGTCAGACCTGAGAACAAAGTCATGAGTCGTCCGAGGGAGGAAGAGGTGCTTGTGCCAACGAGCACCCTCCCATGGAAGCTTTGTAGCCACCGAGATGGATTCCTACGTCACAGGAAAAGTAAGGTGTCCAACCCTAGCCATCTTGTCGTCGAATCCCTTGGCAAATAACAGCGAGATTTCATCATCGTGGCACTGGCGGAGATGGAGGAACGGGCCCCAACCTTCTCGAAGAAAGAGCTCACGGTATGCTTGGAACTCAAGGATCTGGAGCAAGTCTTAGTATCTCCCAGGCTCATGGCGGGTAGGCATTGCTGAACGGAGGTAAATGGATGCAAGGGATGTAGGCGATGCGACTGGATGGACTCAGAAAAGATGAGAGTGAACAGAGTGGGGATGAAGATCACGCAGGGGTCGAGTTTAAAACACGGTCCATTTGATCGTTTGAATGATCATGAGATGAAAATTTGGCACGTTTGAACGATCATGCCATCATTCGAGATTTTGAATCGTGTGCCATAATAAAGGTGTGTGCGTTAATGAACTCATATGGTTGTGAAATATTCAACCATGTCCAAAGTAAAATTTGGACAGGTTGAAAGAAATTTTCATCATGGGATTATAGCATAAGGTGCATTAAAAATCATGATGATCTTTGATTAATAAAATGACAGCTCGCATGATGATTCTTGCATACAACTTGATGAAGAGATGAAACTATATGATAGTCAGAAAAAATTCTGGGAATCGCATTGATGCAAGATTAATCGATTCATTTGGTGAATTCGAGATGAGTCAAAGAATGAGATTGTAGTGTCTTCATGTGCATAGAGATGAGACCTGGTAGTCCTAGATATGCTTAGTCAATTGAATTTCTTGTTTATAGTCAAAATTCAAACATCAGATATCTTAGCATACTTGATCATGTTGTTATAAAGCTATGGTTTTCATTCGGATCGTCATTCGACATCTCATTCAACCCTTCATGCGACACTGCATTTGACACTTGATTCGACCCTTCATACAGACCATTTTTCTGTACAAGATGTGCTTGCTGGATCTGACTGCTTCTGATTATGCAGAGAATTTATGGGGCTGCCAGCACACAAAAGGACAATGTAAACCTGCTTTTTTGAAAACTTCAGTCGCTCTTTCTTTGTTTAACATGGATCAAAATAGTCTTTTCTTCTGTTGCTTGCATTATTCCTGAAACAACATATCATTTTGTCAGAGATAAATGAACTTTTATAAGTAATCAGAAAATAGAAACAATTATGAATCCTCCCCCAAACCAAAAATATGGCATATCCTCAAGCCATCAAAATAAAACTGATTGATATTTCAAATATTTCCAATTGACAGTCAGCAGGTAACTCTAAAAGCTGTTATTTTTGTAAGAAAAGAAATCCTAACTAATAATGGAGATGATTCATACATGCAGATTCATCAAAAAATAACAGTGCTCATGAAGACCATATGAATAATGATAGTGCAGTCAATGTGAAAATTCCATAGGAAAACCAGTCATCCTTGACTCATTTTGAAAGATCTATTGTCATCCAAAGAATACAAATAAAGTTCACTCTGGAGTTCGTTAGATTTCTATGGTTATGGGTCCCACTTCTAGGATAACAACATCCTAGGTATTGTTTGAATTAGATGATAGGGTCCAAGTCCAACTTACAGCCATTCTCTAGTGACAGTATGAATAATTGGCCTAAAGATGTATTTGTGTAATCAACTTTTTGTTTTAGATGAGTCATGTGCATAGTAATGTATTAACCATCTCTCTTTTACCCGGTATTGCCCCGCTGCCAGCAGGCCTGTTCAGTACCCCGGCGGGTTTACCTTGGTACCATGCAAGCATAGCCCCACTGGCAGCGAGCATGTTTAGTACCCCGGCGGGTTTACTTGCATTTACCGAGCTTCCTTGTTTAAAATTTTACTTAGCATGGACCCGCTGCCAGCGAGCCTATTCAGTACCCCGGCAGGTTTGCTTCGTATAATGATTTTAGTATGTGGAAGTCGGTTGGTACTAGAGTGTATTAAGCTTGCTAAGCACATAACTCAAAATTTTAGATTTAACCTTATGAGTAACTTTATTTATAATAGCCTGAATTATCGATCATGCCAAAAGAGAATAACCTAAAGCTGTCCCCTGACCTCTCAGTCTATCTTCTTCATAAAAAGATCAGTAATGTTCCCCATAAGTAGAAATACCACTTACTCTTGGGCTACCTTTTAATAAAAAATGCTTGAGACAAGTTCTGATAATGAGTCTAGGATGAACTAGTAGTCCATAGGTGTTAGATAGATCTTTAAAAATCATGATGATTAAAGTAGGTCTTGAGAAACTGTTCTAATGATAGATCAGGAATGTGCATGAACAGAAGCATAAAAATGAAACTAATCAAAGAAATAATCATAGAAGAGAAGTGGTTAGAAATGATATAAAGAACACTTTAACTTTTCACTATAAATTTTCAATTCTTAAAAATAATCAGAAGAGAAGGAATTGAGATCTATTATGAGTTTTTAGAGCACTTCCCTTTTCAGATAATGATCTTCATGAGCTGGTTATAGAGATAAAGTTCCATACAGCAAACCACTTGTCAATTGATGATCCAAATTTATTCAAAGCAAAAACATATGTACAAAAGAAAATCATACGAAAATTTATCAAAAACTAGGGAAAGGAGAAGAGTCTTCCTCTTTTTAATTGATGAAGTCTTATGAGTTGATTATAAGAATGGACTTCCTGTGTAAATACAAACCAGCTTGTCAGAAATGACTCTTATTTATTTAAAGAAACAAAAACATATTTACATATATACAAATGAAGATAACCCAAAAAATAAATCAAGAACTAGGAGAAGGAGCAATGACTTCCCCTTCAATCAGCTCCATCTCCTTCTGTTGTAAGACATCCTGCATAAAATCTTGTTTAGAAATTGGTTTATGATAGAGTCTCACTCTATGTCCATTTACAACAAAAGAAACTTGTGAATCATCAATTGTTTTAATTTCTACAGATCCATTGTCAAAAGCTGTAACTATTTCATATGGACCCATCCAACGAGTAGTCAACTTCCCTTTAAAAATTTTATACCTTGAATCAAATATTAATGCCCAATCTCCAGTCTTGAACTGTTTATGTTTGATATATTTGTCATGCCACTTTTTGCGTTGGTTCTGTACTAGAATTGTTCATTGAATTGCATCTTGCCTTATTTCGTCTAATTCATTGATTTGTAAAATTCTTTGTTTTGTGCTTCTTATAGATCCATCCCTAATTGTGCAGCCATACGAAAGGTTCTTACTTGAAACTCAATGGGTAGAAGAACTTGTTTACCATAAACCAGTTCATAGGGTGTCTGGCCAGTAGTATTCCTCCATGTTATTCAATAAGCCCACAAGGCCTCTAGAAACCTATATGCCCCGTCTTTGTGGTGTAGCTGGATAGTCTTGGTCAGGATGGCTTCTAATACCTTATTTGTAAATTCTACCTGCCATTGGCTTGTGGGTGATATGGTGAAGATTTACAATGTCTGATGCCATATTTTTCAGTAAGTTCCTTCATTAACTTGGAGGTAAACTGAGATCCTTGATCAGTTACAATTTCCCTAGATACACCAAACTGGGTAAATATCTCTTCATTTATGAACTCTACCGCAGATTTTTATGTGGCTCGGAATAAAGCTTTAGCTTCCACCCATTTAGTGACTAGTCTGTACAAACTAGTATATACTTCTTTTTGTGAGACATAGGGGAAATTGGCCCTACAAAATCTATAGCCCATTTTTCAAAAGGATCAATCATAACCTGGGGCTGTAAGGGCATCTCATTGGATGGCGTAGGTCTACCCATTCTTTGACAACTGTCACATCCCTTGAAATACTTGGCAGCATCTTTGAAGATGCTTGGCCAGTAATATCCGGAGTGCAATACTTTTTATGTTGTTCTTTTGTCGGAAAAGTACCCACCACATGGTCCACCATGACATGCATGGAGGATCTCTGCCATCTCATCCTCTCGTACACATCATCTAATAATAAGATCAAGGCTAGTACAAAAGAGGTCATTGTCCACCCAAGAGTAATTAGACTATGTACTATGATCCGATGTTTCTCAGTTGAGGAGAGATGGTTTGGTAACTTTCCAGTTGCTAAATAATTGGCTATGTCTGCAATCCAATGAGTTTGAACAAACACAGCGAACAGATGTTCATCGGGAAAGCTATCATCGACGGGACTAGCACTATCATCAAGTTGAATACGAGAGAGAAAATCTGCTACCACATTTTCTCGACCGGGACGATCGACAACAGTGATGTTAAATTCTTGGAGTAAAAGAAGCCACCGAGTCACCCTGTCATTGGTGATTGGTTTGTTCATTAGAAACCTAATGGCGGAGTGGTCTGTGTGTACGAAAACTCCGTATCCTGTGATGTAGTGACGAAATTTATTGATAGCATAGACTACTGCCATAAACTCTTTTTCAGTAACAATGTATTTTGATTCCGCAGGATTCAAATTCTTGCTAGCAAAGTAAATTGCATATGATTCTTGGCCTTCCTTTTGACCCAAGACTCCTCCTATGTCCATGTCAAAAGCATCAGTGGATATATGAAAAGGAAGGGACCAATTGGGGCCCCTAAGTATTGGTGCCACAGATAGCTTTGCCTTTAAGGTCCCAAAAGCATGGTGACAAGGTTCAGTCCTTTGAAAATTTGTATCTTTCATGAGTAATTTGAACATAGGTGCAGCTATTTTGGTAAAGGTTTCAATAAAACGTATGTAGTAGCCTGCATGGCCAAGAAAGCTCCTCACCTCCTTTTGAGTTTTTAGAGAAGGGAGATTGACAATTATTTCTATCTTGGCGAGATCCACCTTGATTCCTTCAAAAGAGACATGATGTCCCAAAGCTATACCCTCGGTTAGTAACATCTTGCATTTTTCATGACTAAGGGCTAAGTTTGTTTCTTGGCACCGAATAAGAACTATTTCAAGGTTGTCAAGGGCTTCTTGAAAGGTATTACCGTATACTGTGAAATCGTCCATGTATACTTCTACACAGTCATGTATAAGGTCAGCAAAAATTACTAAGACTACACATTGGAAAGTGGCAAGTGCATTACATAGACCAAATGGCAGAACTCTATAGGCATGTCCCCCAAGAACAAGTAAAGTTGGTCTTGTCTTGATCCTCAGATGCTATCAAGATTTGGTTGTATCCACTATACCCATCGAGGAAGGAAAAGTATTGTTTCCCAGATAAGGTATCGAACACCTGGTCAATGAAAGGTAAAGGGAAATAATCCTTAAGAGTGGCCTTGTTTAACTCTTGAAAGTCAACACAGATACACCATTTCCCTGTAACTTTCTTTGGAACTACTTCCATAGGAGACACCCACTTGCTATTATAAATTGGGTAGATGAAACCAGCATTGAGGAGTTTTTGTAATTCTTCTTTAACTATATCCCTTAGGGATGGATTTATTCTTCTCTGGGGCTGCCTTACAGGTGATATGTTTGCATTTGTGTAAATATGGTGAATACAAATATCTGGGTGTATACCCTTCATATCGGTGTATTCCCATGCGAATGCTCCAGTTTTACTTTTAAGAATTTTTAGTAACTGCTTTTGTTGATTTTCATCTAACCCTGCATTTATATGTAGAAATTTTCCAGGACTGACCTCACCATGTACGTTATAGGATCCTATATGTTCTTCAATTGCAAAGACACATGGTGTATTTGTAAATGTGGAGAGGCTCATGTTCTCTTGGAATTCATCTCCAAAAATTCGATCAAGTTGAGCAAAGGACTGGGGAAAGTCTATACATGTTGTGGAAGAGACAAATTGATTCGACACATTTTCGGTAGTTTGTTCTTGAAGTGCCCAGGAGTAATCACTAACAAGTGAAAGTTCTTCCAAGTTTTCATCCCCGAAAGGACAATCTAACCATAACAAGTTTTCGGTTACTAGTTGTGCTGGTGGGTATAAGGCAAGATCCGTGTAGATAACCCATCAGAGATGATCATCTCTCCATCCCTACATCCTATAAATGCATTAGCAGTGGCTAGCCAAGGTCTTCCCAAAATAATATGGTATCCTTTATCCTTTAGAAGGATCATTTGATTGTATGACCATAAAATCCACGGGATATTCCCATGAAGCCACTGATACAATGATATCATCTAGGACTCCATCAGGCTGTATCGTAGTGCGGTCTGCTAATTCCAGTATTGTTGGGGTAGGACGGAGAAACTGTCCTAACTGTAAGGTTTCCAAAACCATGGTAGTCATTAGGTTAATAACAGCCCCTAGATCGATAAATGTGTATCCTATAGCAGTGTTGTTGATAATAACAGTTACCAGAGGGTTCCCTAGATTTGTATATTTTGGAATTCTAGGTTGATCTGCTATGTAATCAAACATTTCACCTATGAAATGAATTGTCAGAGGGTCTTTCTATTTCTTACATGATCTTTTAATACAGAGTTCCTTTATCACTTTACTATAAATTGGTATGTCTTTAATGGCTTGTAATAAAAGGATTTTAATTCATTAATAATATCATACTCTAGATGAATTGCAGGTTTCTCTATTGCTAGATGCTCCGGATATGGGGGTAACTTTTCTCCTGGAGTTGCTTCTTTCTGAGGGTGGTCATGTGTTGAAACTTTTGGGATAACTACATGTTCAAGAATGGAACCATTCAAGATTTCACTAGGTATGTCTTCTTCCTCATTCTCTTCACGAATGACAACTGATGATTTGGGTTGATCTTGTAGAACTCTTCCAGACCGCAATTGAATTTCATGCACTGGTGCGGTCGAAATGACATAAGATGGAAGGGGTGGAAACCCAATGCTGTTAAGAGCTTGAGTTGGTTTATTGTTAGGGTTTGGTATCGGTTGTGCAAGTAATAGTGTGGGTCTTGGTGGATTCATATTCTGGAAATGGTGGGGTTGATGTGTGACAGGGGGTAGTGAAGGAGGCATAAATCCAGGCAAGAGTTGTTGGATATTAGGTGGGTAAGGATAGTTAGGCACAGGAGTAGGTGGAGATTGAGCATATGTTTGTCCCCTCCATCCTTGTGACCATTGTTGATGCTGAGCATTTTGAGGAGGATACTGAAGTGGCCAATTTTGAGGTGGTCAGTTTTGCCAATTCGAGGTGTTCCATTATTGAGGTGGCTGGTAAGGATGATAATAGGGCAGGAACTGTAATGATGGGTCCTGATATGATGGTTGGTCCCTGGGTTTCCAAGGCCTCCTAGATGTTTCACCAAAATTCCCATCGTTATATATAGCTTGTAATCTAGGCAACGATGGCCAGTTTTCAATTGGGTGATCTTTTGTGCAAAGGTGGAATACTAAAACATTGTTCAATGGGAATTATCGTTGGGGATGTTTAGTCCTGCATCTAGGACAGAAAATGCTCATTGTTGCATGCTCTTCCTCTTTTCTCTTCTTAGCTTGTAATGCATCTGATTGGGAACCCATTGCTCCTAAGATATATGTTTTGAAGTTTTATAATATGTTTCCCAATTCTACCCTTGTGACTCCACCAGGCCTAGAGGTATTTCCTTTCAGGTTTCTATTATAAGATTCCCGAAAGTGTTTCCCACTTTTTCCTCTACTTCTAGAGTAATTCCTACACATCTCACAAATCTCTGCAAATGTTTTCCGAGAGACATCCCTAGATGCCATGAGGTTAAGGTTTTCTAAAAAGTCTTCTAAAATTCCCTTAAGGAAGAGAGTCCTTACTGCATCTTCTCAAAGGTCACTATATTTTGATTTATGTAATACATAGTTGAATCTTTTGAGATAATCTTCTAATATCTCGTCTTCAAGTTGTTGTATTTTAAAAATGTCATTCCGAGAGTCCTTAAGTTTACAATAATCCTGATATTTCCGTAGAAATGCAGTCCTCATGTCTTCCCAAGTTCTAATGCTAGATTCTCCTAACCCCATGAACCATCTTAGAGCAGAATATTTCAGTGTAGCAGGGAAAAGTTTTAACTTTTGTCCATCTTGTAGGTAATTATAGCTTCTACACAAAATGTCAAATTCGAATAGAAATGTATCCGGATCCTCACTACTCTTCCCATAAAAGGTAGGTAGTGAGGAAGGAGGGATGTTTTTCATGGTCACATCTTGTGCAGTATCTAAAATAGGAAACCCAAAAGTACCTTCGGTTCAAATTTCTCCCTCTTCTTCATCTTGTCGAACATGATCTCCGTTTTCATTCTCCATGTAGACTTGATTGCCAAAGAGAGTAAACCTAGGTGGTTCCTTTCTTGGTGAATATGGAATGTCCCAACATTCTTTTTTCGGGGAAAATATTCCTCCGATGAGAATAGTTGTCAACTACATGAGAGTCCATCTCTTCAGGGATTGTAGGTCCTATAGTTGATGTTCCTATCTGTGAAACAACTATATTTGCAGAGTTTTCAAAAATAGCATCGATATGTACAGGATCAACAAGATCTACCAAATTTAGACCCCCTACTAGTGAGAAGGTTGTGTCTTTGGGTTTTGAAACTAATGGAGGATTAAGAGGTTCTGATGGTTTATCTTTTTGAGCATCTTCTTGCCTAATTTTAGTCTCAATGTGGTCTTTTGGTTCTCCTAGTAGTGTTTCTTTATGGACTGACTTTTCTGATGTCTCTATGGTTCCCCCTGAATGGTTTCCAGAAAGGATTTCCTTAGCTTTCCAAGTAGGACTATCCCCTTTGGGTGTTTTCCGATACCCTTCTGCTAAGTTAGTAGTTGGGGTGGAACGCCCCCCCGTAAAGGATAGTAGGAATTTTAGTGTTTTGGGGACTACTTTTAATGTATCTACCTTTTAAATCTCTAGGTTTATTCATGAAAGAAAAACTAAAACTAAAGCAAAACCTAATTCCATTACTACTACTGCTGGGTTTTGGGGACGCTTGTTATAACATATGCGCAGGTTCTTACCTCTTGTCGTACCGCTCACCCTCCACCAACCTATCACTAAGTTTCAGAAGGAAAATTCTACCTACCACTAAGTTTTATAAGAAAATTCTACCTATCTACAACTCCCTGGCAATGACGCCAAAATGTTTGGTATTGTTTATGTTTATTAAATTCTCCAAATATTAATTATCAACCAGGGTTTGTACACTTCGAGTTGTCACAAAATATATGCTAAGGTAGAAGGGCAACTAAGGTATTGGCTCGACAGACCTTAGAAATGTTTAATAATGAAAAGATTTAAAGATCTTTCAAAATGAAAAATCGAGTCAAACTTGAAAAATATAAACTATCAAACTGATTAGACCTAACCTAACAAATAGATCAGAATAGTATCAATCTATACTATTCTACTCTATTGACAAGAATTGAAATTGCAAGATGTAAAGAAAGTACTAGTCTATGAAGCAAGACTTAATCCTATTCTAGGAATGGAAAAGACTATTCAAACTCTAACTATGAAACAAATTCAGAAACCTAGCTATAGAACAATTTCAAATTGCAACTAACTATAAAAACAAGAAACTATACTACCCTAAAAGAGACTACTACTTAATCAACCTAAGAAATCCAATCCAACAGTTAAACTACTCATGCGTTTGACAATTAATATTTCAAACAATAAATGACTCAAGACTTAGCTAAGATACCTAATTCCCCTCTCCTTGAGGGATTGTATCAAAATGATTTTCGAATGCTACAAAGAAACAAAAAGGAAGTAAATCTAATTTAACTTCTAGAAAGAGATCCAAGTTAAAAATGGACCAATTGTAGGTGACTTTGAACATTGTAAACTACTTTTTATCCATAAGCAAATGACATTTAAAAACTAGCTACAATACTTAGAATGAAATACTACTTAACAAAAGTACAAATCCTAAGTTATTTGATCTCGAAGGACTACTTGGAATTAAAACATGAAATGCTTATCTCACTCATGCAAATGCCTATCAACATTAAATTCTATCTATCAATACTTCAAACTAGTTCATGAAACATTAACTACCAAGGAGCAAACTAAACTAGAAGTGCAAGCAAACCTAAGTACGAAACAAGAACCCTAGCGACTTGGAAACAATCTTTAACTTGTAAGCAAAATCTACAGCAGAAAACCAAGTGTTCCTATGCTATCCCTACTGCAACTAAAACCATAAACTAAGGCATCTTACTCAATTATGAAATTGCAATGCAACTGATCTATATTGAAAAGTAAACCTATACTAAATTGAACTATGTGAGTTTTCGAAATCAATACTAAAAACTAATGCATCTTTGAAATCCAAATAAGACTATTAAGTTTAAACTTGAAATTGATTTCTAGACTATTATACCTACTGAAATGAAATGGTTAAATTAATCAATGGAATTAGCAAAGTCTAAACAATACATGCCATGTAAATGAAAATGAAAGACTGATTATAAATTTAAATGAGAATTGAAGATGAAATGTTGAACCTATTTTAGAAATGAAACAAACTGATATTTGACAAAGTCTATGGTAACATATTAAACAAGCTTAGGCTATTATAGGTTATAGGCATGAAAGCAAATGAAAGTGAATCATAAACTACCTAAATCATAGTCAAAAGACAACTATACTGCTGCTACATAAACCAGAACTACTTCTCATTTGCACAGTAAAATAGATGCTAAATGTAAATGGATCTCATCATAATTAAAACTGAAATAATTAATCTATGTGTGCATATGAAATGAAATATAAAATGCTGAAGATGGATTCGAATCCCAAATAGCTACAGAACATCATGAAATGATGGAAAATTAACCTATACCCTAGCTAACTATTTCTGCATAAACGAAAAACTAGAAATTCTGGAAAATAAACTAAAATTCTGTCTAAATGCTAATGGAAGGTTGAAAGACAGTCTGAACAAAGGTGTGAATGGCCGACCGTATGAATTCTAAAGATACAACAAAACATCATTGTAAATAAAAGGAAAATGTATTTTATGAACAACAAAACATCATCTATAGGAAAACGAAATACATACATATAAAAACGAAATTACTTATCTGCAAAAATGAAAGGAAAGCACTATATATGCACAAATGGAACCTCTGGTTGTTGAGGGGCGCTTCCCAAGCAACAGGGGTTTGTTCCTAAGCTACTCAGTCACCAACCATTAACAGAAGACGAAAATAATCATCAACAGCTGAAACAGAGCATTTATATTAAATTGAAGCAAAGCTTATACAACGTTTTTCTCTCTATTCTTCTCAACCTTAGGCGTCTTTATATAACATTTACAAAGGGAGAGCAGTTCGACCCTTTCAGTGTTCGACCTCTCTAAAAATAGAAGGTCTTAAACACTGGAGAAACGGCTCATTAAAACGCATAGGTCGTTTTGCCCATTTTGTGCATGTTGGTTCCTTGGACATGGGCAGCAGATGCGTTGGCAGCTTGGGCTAGTGAGGACGTGAATCTTCACCAACAGGAGCTCACGATCCATAAGGGCCAGGTGGCCAACAAAACCCACGTCGTGGTTTCCGCCTTCAATTCTCCAAAATATGATAACAAACGATTTTGGTGGTGCGAACAAAGGTCTGAATGGACGTCCGAATGCGAATGGGCGTCTGGATGTGAATGAGCATCCGGATGGACGTCCATATGAAAACCATAGCCTGAAAAATGAAAACTATGTGCCCAACAGGTCTAGAAGTGTTAAGTTAACGTTAATAAACCATAAAAAGATGATAATTAATTAAAATTCATGAGATATTTAAATATGTTCATACCTGAGTTCAAATGGTGGTCTGAATGGCAAGAAATATGACTTAATACATCAAAAATGGCAAAAATAGTACCAGCATAGCACGTTCAATGATCAGAAGTGATGGCAAAATTGGACATCAACACTTCTTTTGGCAGAGAATGAAAAGGATAATTCAACATATGGTGGTTGAATGTGATACTTTCCAACTCAACAAGGGTTAAACGACACTCCTTCCAGGATTGCTCGAACCCTTTCCCATCCCTACACGGATTTGAACAGATATTTCTATGGATTTCATTGAAGGGCTCCCTAAATCTAGAGGGAAGACAGTGATTTTGGTTGTGGTTTCTCACCTCTACTAATATAGTCAATTTTGTGCCCTGGACCAGATCTTCCGTCTTCACGAAATCGCTTCTTCCATTATCTCGGATCACGATGCAACTTTCACCAGTCATTTTTGGACAAAACTATTTCGCCACACTGGCACCAAACTGAGATGAGTTAAGGGTCTCATCCTCAAACAGATGGTCTGACCGAAATTAATAATAAATGTTTGGAAACGTATCTTCGTTCATTCACCTTCGAACAACAACCTCAGTGGGCGAAGTGGCTCCCTCTCGTTGAATGGTGGTACAATACTGCATCTAAATTGACTCCATATGAAGCAATCTATGGTCAGGCACCGCCAGTTCTTCTTCCATACACCCTCAGCAGTTCACCAATTCAGGAAATTGACACGGTTCTTCGAAACCGCGATCAGATTCTTTGCATTTTGCAGGACAATCTTCACATGTCAAGAATTCGAATGAAACAACAAGTCGGTCAACACCGTTTTGAGCACACTTTTCAAGCAGGTGATATGGTTTTTCTTCATCTACAGCCTTCCAAGCAATCCTCCCTGAAACTAAAAGGGCGTCATAAGCTCAATCCAAAGTTCTATGGGCCCTATAAGGTTCTTCAGAATATTGGGTATGTTGCTTATAAATTGGAACGTCCTCCTTCTTCCCACATTCATCCAGTATTTCATGTCTCTTGTCTGACGAAAGTTCTTGGCACCAACATCAGAGAACAAACTATTTTACCAGAACTGGATAATGAAGGATCCATCCTTTTGGAGCCGGAGGCCATCCTCAATAGACGCACTCGTCATCTTTGTTCTCGATCTATCACATAGGTATTAATTCAGTGGCACGAAATGCAACCTGAGGATGCTACATGGGAACCACTCCTTCAGATTCAGCATCAATTTCCACATCTAAAGTTTTGAGGACAAATCTTTTTCTAATGGGGAGGGTATGTTAGGAACCCATGTCAACCCTTCTCTTTAATTTGTTAGTATATTGTTGTTGGACACATATGCTTTGTAAGTTGTCCCGTAGTATTATATGTACCATGGTATTGATCCATAGTTTGTATTAGCCCATAGTATTATATGTTCCATGGTATTGATCCATAGTATTGGACGCATATGCTTTGTAAGTCGTCCAATAGTATTATATGTTCCATGGTATTAATCCATAGTATTGGCGCATAGACTTAGTATATAAGTATGTGTTGAGGCCAATGAAGGCATCCAGAAGTTATTTGTATTGAGCTTGCTCAAAGGAGGTTTCCCCCTCGAAGTGGCCCGCGATCAATAAATCTATTATGTGTTCTGTTATTTCTAATATATCGTACATTTTCATTAATTAATTTTTGGAGGTTCCTCACATGGGTTGATATGTATCAACTCTAGAAAGATGTGGGATGAAAGTAAGGAACCTTATGTTTTCCCAAAACATTCCAACCAATTTTTTTTACTCGGATGTGTTGGATAGAGATTGGTGGTTCATATTAAGACATGACCCTAGATCTAATCATGTTTTTTAGAACAACAATGCTATCATGCCAATCAAGGAATATAATGAAGGTGATGACAACAGAGAGTGATATATGCATGTTTTATTTCATTATTTACATATTGAGATATCATTTTGTTATTGTTATCTTTGATTGTCTAATTATATTGTTTATTTTTCATGTTATGACGATGGAAATTGAATGTTGATTACTGGATGCAATGTTTAAACAATTTGAGTTGGTTAACAACCAATCTGATGTGAAATATGTTTCATGTCTATCAAATAATTTGTGATTGCATGGAATGATTGTATGTCATTCTCCATAGTTAGAGATTATCTTTCTTGCTTTCCATTTAGTTCATTGTAGTGTGGTTTTTTATCATTTGATTTACTGTATTGTTTCAACTGGATCAGAATCAACTAATTAGAGTGCAAATTATCATTGTTGTTAATCATATTAATTATTTGTTGTAATTTCAACTACTCTCATTTAAATGACAAGGTGGATTTAATGAATCTATTATACTTAGACACTTATATTTTATATTTTAGATACTTAGACACTTATATATTGTTAAGGTAGAAAAAACTTATGGCAAAAATGAAAGATGTATATCTTTTAAAATTATGATATAATAAATTAAAAATAACAAACAATATTTTTTAATTCTTATATTTAGAATATGCATATTCATATCTATATGTATTTGAAGTTTCATTTGTGATGGATTTCTATAGCCTATTTAAAGATAATGTGAAAATGGAGATAATGGGAAACATTTTTATGAAAATGGAGATAAAAAAAATTTATTTTATTTTACTTAAAAATTAAACGAGAGATGAAAAGTGTGGAGTTTCACATTGTCAGTCAACGTTAAAATATTTAATATTTTACTCGATACATTGATTAAATTCTAGGTTTATGATTCATTTTAGTACTTTGATTCAGATTGAGCATTAAACACAAAATATTTAATATTTTACTCGATACATTGATTAAAGTCTAGGTTTATGAGTCATTTTAGTACTTTGATTCAAATTGAGCATTGAACACAACATCCCCTCATTGATTAGTAAAGTAAATACCAATATAGTGGATTAAAGAGACAATTATTCTTTAGTTTCAAGATATTTATGCTTAGCTTTTGTGTTGCTCATGTATACCACCTTTCATTTCTTTTATTAATTATACTCGGCATTTGTGTTACTTATGTAGACCACCTTTCATTTCCTTTATTAATTTCGATCTTCTTGGGTTTTTCTATCATACAAATAATTAATAATATCATACAAATCATTAATAATAGTTGTAGGAAATTCTATATTGTAATGGAATCATTTAAGATTAAATTAATATTTCACATTCTTGCTTTCAAATGCTATGATATGCAATGGGTTTGTAATATATATTTTTTTCCATCTAAAATTAATCACGCCATTGCTAGGAATTTGGTTAATAACTACTATGAATTATGTTAATCAATAAAATGTATGTGATGTCATATTTGCAATAATAAATGAATTCAGAATAATATAGTTGAATATTACTCACAATTTGTTTGCTTTATAATACGTTAACAAATCATTATTTTCCACCATAATAAAAACATAAATAATACATTCAATCATGTTCTATATTGGTCCATCATGTTGAAATTGAATATTGGAATTGAAAATCTTATAAGTATTTTTTTAGTACATTCCATATATTGAAATTGAAAACCTTATAAGGATTTTTTATATTCCATTTTATTTATTTATATATTTATATAGTTGGCGCATGTATATATTGGAATATATTATAGTAAGTTGATAGTCAATTTTTCTCAAAACATTGAGTTTTTTTACAAGTAATTGCTAGCTCTACATTGTATTTATAAAAAAATGTTCATTCATTCATTGTTTATTCTTTTTACTAATGGCACTTGTTAAGTGTTAAAAAAAATCATCTCGGTATTTAAACACAGGATCAATCAATCATGTGAAATTAATAAATATCCTAATTTATAATTTTAAATATATATCTCATACCACATAACAAACATAAACATAAACGATGTTATCATGCTGAGGTCGAGCTGCTCTCGAATGTGGCTGAGCGCGAGCGTTAGATAGGGTTTCACATAGCTATGGCCACCTCTGGGGGCGAGGATCCCCTTCCTCCCCCCCTTCTTGCTGAGATGGAAGCGTTTAGGAGGCTCATTGCAAGTGGTGGGAAGAGGAAAGCTTCCCCCCTGGTCCCGAAATTCATCAAAAAACTCGTTGATATTCCTGAAATCGCCTTGCCAGAGACAACCACGGTAAAGATTGCTCTTGCTCTGTCTGAAAGGGGGCTAGTGGGCCAATTTATGGGGCTTTGGCCTTCAGCAAAGACCACCGACGACTGGATTCAAAGAAATCGGAAGCCGCATCTAAAACATGGAGTCACCTGTTATCCCCTGAGCAGTGGTTACTTTCTTTTTGAATTTATCAATAAGGAGGATAAAGATCTCATATTCAAGAACGGCCGATACTTTATGGGTTCACAGGGGATGTATCTCAATCGATGGACCCCAGACTTTGATCCCTCGGTGGATCTGCCTAAGGAGGTGCCGGTCTGGGTCAGGCTTCCCAATCTGCCGGTCCACTGCTGGAATTTTGAGGCATTGCAGATGATCGGCAATGGAATAGGAAAGTTTGTTGATAAGGCAGACAACAAGACCATCTATAATTGTGCCAGGATTTGTGTTGAAGTGAACCTCGAAGCAGCTCTTCCAGAGGCAGTGAAACTAAAGGTGGGCAATTGGACTCATTACCAGAAAGTGGACTATGAACACCTCCCGTTCAAATGTAGACTCTGCCAAGAGCATGGGCATTTTCAGAGGAATTGCCCAAAAAACCAAATCCTGGATAAGGAAGATCAGGAAGGATGGCAAAAGGTTAAGAGAAACAAACCAGGCTCAAAATCCAAAGAGACAAGACCTGATCAATCGCAGAATCAGACTCAGGAGAATGCGAATCCTTCGAAGGAGCCATTGGTAAAAGAAACAGCTCCACCAAAGGAACTGGAAAAGGAATGTATAGAGATAGCAACTCACTCAGCGTCCTCTTCTGAAAATCCAGCCAAGAACAAGAATGACTCGATAGCAAAAGAAGCTCTGAAATCGGATGAAGACAATATCACAATAGGCTCTGAAACTGGAGCTGAATCAGACGGGGGGGCCACTGAGACCAGCAACTCAGTAGGTACACCTGAAAGGACTCCAAGAGGAAGAAAGCCAGACCGAAAAAAAAAGGGAGGAGAAATCGTATAGAGATGTAACAGCAGGAGTCCAGCAAACCATACCGGACATGATGGAAACCAGATCCTCAAAGAAAGGCAGGGCTCCGAAAGGAGACATCCCCCCCTCCTCGTAATCCTTATGCAGGTCATCTCTTGGAATTGCAGAGGGATGGGAAGCAAGTCCAAAGAAGAAGCAATCAAAGATCTAGTTAGGATGAATTCCCCAGAGATACTTCTGATCCAGGAGACGAAGATAGAGGAGCCTGAGACCATTCAGGCTAGCAAAAAGTTTTGGAAAAAAGGAGAAGGAAGAGCAGTCAGTTCCAGGGGAGCCTCAGGAGGGATAGCCACCTTCTGGAACTCCTCCACGCTAAACTTGCTCGAGGATTATGGTACCACCCATTGGATCTTCACAAAACTGTAGCACAGAGACTTGGGGCAGCAGATCAGCCTTTTCAACATCTATGCCCCGGTCCTCCTGACAGAAAAAAAGAGAATGCTAGGACTCGCTGAACTTGTTCCTTACTGCAAACCAGCATGACAACCTGGTGCTCGCTGGAGATATGAATGTCACCTTGGAACTCTCGGAAAAGAAAGGAGGCTCCCCCGTAAGAGATCCGGCGCGGGAGTGGGTAGAAGATATCATTTCAGGCTGGGATCTGGAAGATATCAAACCCAACAAAGGAAAATTCACGTGGACAAATAAAAGAGTTGGTCCGGGACGTATTGCTGCCCGCCTGGATCGTTTTCTGGTTCACACGTCCTTCCTGACACTTGGTCTTTTTGCCAACTCTGAAATCCTTCAGGCATGCACCTCTGACCACAAGCCGATCTCTCTTTCTCTGACCACTGGAGAAAAGTTGGGGCCCATTCCCTTCCGATTCAGCCCCCTCTGGGTCTCCAGGGAAGGATTCCTCGATCTGGTTTCGGAAACTTGGCGAAAGGCAGTCTCTGGGTCACCGTTCTACATTTGGGAAGAGAAATTGAGAAGACTGAAAGCTGCTTTGAAATCCTAGGCAAAGACCCAGCCCTCTCCAATCTCTGATAGATTGAATGCCCAACGAGCTCTAGGAAACCACCAGCTACTCATGGAGGAGTCCACGACCACCCCGGAGCTGTTAAATGAGGAAATCGACCTTCAAAAGGCTCTTCACTCAGCGCTGAGAAGAGAAGAACAGTTTTGGCGAATTAAATCACGATGTCTTTGGCTTCAAGAGGGCGATAAAAACACCACTTTCTTCCATAAGCAGGTAGAAGCTCGGAAGAATCATAATAACATTAGAGAAATCCACTTTCAGGATCACTCGATCAGCAATTTTGAGGAGATTAAGACTGCGGCCCACACTTTCTTTAAAGATCTCTTCACTGAAAAAATGGACACGCCCCCTCTATTGGATCGATACCCCCTTTCTGAGATCCCCACACTGATCAATGAGGAAGACAATCACAGGTTAATGGATCCAATCTCGACTGAGGAGATAAGAAAAGTTATTCATGGAATGAACCCTGACAAAGCTCCAGGGCCTGACGGCTTCACGGCAAGATTCTTCACAGCCTGTTGGGACATCATTCAGAAGGATCTGGTCAAAATGGTGAAGAAATCCCAGAACTGCAGCAAAATCAGAGGGAGCACAAACTCCTCTTTTCTGGCGTTAATTCCTAAAGAAAAAGGCGCCCAAAATTTTTCCAGATTCCGCCCCATCTCGCTCTGCAACACGAGGTATAAAATCATCACCAAAGTTATTGCTAACAGATTAAAAAAAATCCTCCCAATGATCATGCCGGAGAATCAGGGGGGCTTCATTCAGGGCAGACAAATCCAAGACAACATCATCCTGGTTCAAGAGGCAATTCATTCAAGTTGTCAACAGAAAGAAAAAGGTATGATAGTCAAGCTAGATCTTGCTAATGATTTTGACAAAGTTCGTTTAAATTTTTTGTTTGCAGTTATGGAAAAAATGGGATTCCATCCCCAGATAGTCAAATGAATCAAAGCCTGCATCTCAGGGCCCTGGATCGCCCCCTTGGTGAACAAGAGACCGGCCAACTTCTTTCATGCATCCAGGGGCCTAAGGCAGGGTTGCCCATTATCCCCCCTGCTCTTTGTAATTCAAGCATAGGTCCTCAACTTCCAGCTTGACAAGAGAACCCCACAGCATTCTCTAATGGGGCTTTCAATCTCCCCTAGAGTGAAGAGAATGAACCATGCCCAGTTCGCTGACGATACCCTTCTCATGGGCCGGGAAAATCTCTCCACGGCCAGATCCTTCAAGAATGAGTTGGATATCTTCACAGAGGCATCTGGAAGTGAAATCAGTTTGAGGAAAAGCAAAATCTACAGCTGGAACTGCCCCCCAATTGAAATGACAGAGATTTCCAGGACGCTGAATATGGACGGAACTTCCAGGTGGGATTCCATAAAATACCTTGGAATTCCTCTAGTGAAAGCCGCCCCTAGAAAGAGCCTTTGGATGCCCCTGCTGGAAAAACTTAAGAGCAAAATAATGTCTTGGGGGGCCTCTTGGCTGAACAAAGTAGGTAAACTTGTGCTCATAAACTCTGTTCTAGCTTCCCTTCCTGTCTACCAAGCCTCACTCATGTTAGCCCCAAAATGAATAGTGCTGGAAATTGACAAGCTTTTGAAAAAATTCCTCTGGGAAGGGGGAAGGAATGAAGGTAGGAAAATGCACCTAGTAAGCTGGAACAAAATCAAAGCCCCAAAATGGGAAGGAGGGCTGCAAATCAGAGATGTGGCCACTCAGAATTTAGCAATGGGAGGAAAGATTCTTTGGAAAATGATCAGGGGGAAAAATATTTGGAGCTCCAAAGCATTGAGAACTAAGTACTTCAGAGGTCACAAAGAGAGGTGCCTGGACCACCCCCCAAGGACTAGGAAAGGCTCCCCAATCCTCTCTCTCTGTCTTAAATCCCTGAACATGATCACTTCCAACCTTACTTGGATTCCGGGAAATGGTGCCAATATAAAATTTTGGGAAGACTCCATTCTAGGTCAGCCTCCTCTAAAAGCATCGGAAGGATTGGAGAACATTAAAAACTGGCTTCACTCAAACAGCAAATTCTCCCTTTGGGACCTTTCCTTGTGGGGCCCGGATGACTCTTGGATCAAGTGGGAATTGGGGCCTGTCCCGCAACCTCTTGATTTTGAAGCTCGCTCTCTTCTTGATGCTCTTCAAGGTCTCTCCCCCATGTCTACTAAGCTGAAAGATAAAAAAGGATGGGGCTCCTCCTCTGGAAGGTACTCTGCTGCTGCTGGTTATGCAGCCCTGCAAGCAATTCCTTGGGCTGCTCCGAATCCCATGGTATGGAGGAACCTGTGGCTTCACCCCTCGCTTCCCAAAATCGATCTGTTTTGTTGGTCTCTTCTGCACAATAGCATTTTAACCTGGGATAATATCCTAAAAAGAGGATGGGAGGGGCCCTCTAGATGCCCTCTTTGTGCCAGCCATGAAGAAAACTCGATTCATCTGTTTTTACAATGCCCTTTTGCTATTGAGCTTTGGAACATTCTTCTTGCTCAGCTGAACCTGACTCTCCCCCCTTCCATCTTCGCCCTGTTTGCATATTGGTCTGAATTAGCTCCCTTTCCCCTCTCTAGATTGAAGCTGATTAAAATGTGTTGGATGTGGGTTCCTAAAATCTTCTGCTGGAAAGTCTGGCTGGAACGTAACAACAGAATTTTTCGTGAAAAAGCAGGTACTCCTGCCCAAGTTGCAACCAAAGTGAAGGCCTTGATTGGGGAGCTGGTTACTGCGAATCCTAATTTATCTAATGAATCCACCCCTGACAATAAGGAGCATAGCTGGTTCCATGAGTTAGACCCTTCAATTCTCACTAGAATCAAGCTCTCTACGAAGCATCATGATCCATGGGAAATCAGGTTAGAAGAGTAGGAGTTTATTAAATGGAGATCCTCGTTGAATGAGCACATTCTGCAGGTGGATGGGGCCTCAAAGGGCAATCCAGGGCCTGCGGGAAGTGGAGGAGTTCTGATAGACAATACCGGGAGGATCATTTTCAACTTCTCCTGGGGACTGGGCAATAAAACTAACAATGCTGCTAAAATCCTAGCTATCTGGCAGGGTCTTAATCAGGCAAGAATGCTTTCCATTAAGAAGATCACTATAATAAGTGACTCCCGAATTATCATCCAAGCTCTCATCCTGAAGAAGGCCCCAAATAATATGGAGCTGACCCAATTCTACAGGAAAGTCACATTACAGATGAAAACCTTCGAAGAATTGAAGTTCTTCCATGTCCTCCGGCATCTAAACCAGCTAGCTGATCATGAAGCGAATTTGGGAGTCCAGTTGAGCAAAGGAGTCCTCAGGCTTAATGGAAACATCATCAACGTGCCCATTCCTTAGTTTAAGTGGTGGAATCCTTCTCAGATTGGACCTGGAATGCCAAAGTGAAACTTGGTTTCATTAAGCATTTTGTTTCCTGCGCAGGAGAGTACCCTGAGGATTTCGAGAAGCTCAAAGTGCAGGAGTAAGACTAATCTGCATCAGAGATCGTATCATGACTAGGGTTCTCCATGTACTGGGTCTGGGAAATGACCCCAATTGGCGTCCTCCAGGATGATTCATCCCCAGCATGGTCATTCATCTTTCCAGCAAAGGAAATCTCAGGGAATCAATGATACTCCTTTCTAATTTAGATGAAGTCAAAAGTTTGTAACTACATCAGACAGCATATTCCAAACAACTCCACCAAGTATCACTGAAATTTGCTGAAGGAAACGCTGAGCTTCTCTCAGTCCGCGTGCCATGGAATGGGAAGGGAGCAGATCGAGTTTAGATGGCATCCAGATCGTCCTCCTTTTTAGAATATTGTCCCTCTCAACTCCAGGTAGATCGAATCAAGATCAAAATTATGGAATTTATGGAAATTATGGATGTAAAGCCTTTGGAATTATGCTTATGACAGACCTGAAATTATGAATGTAAAGCTCTGGCAGCTGTTTAGCCAGATGATAAATAAAAAAGCTCTATAACTGTTTTAGTAAAAAAAAACAAACATAAACATAAACATCAACATACCATAACAAACATAAACATAAAAATCATCATACCATCATAAACATAACCATAACCATAAACATAAACGTACCATAAACAATTTTTTCTATTATGAGAAGTTATTTTATTCGTATAGTAATTGAAAAATGTCTTTAAAAAATAGCTCAAGGTATTCATTATTTGTAAACTTTGATGACATCATCCATTGTTAATTATTGCTAGATTGTTACTATATGTGCTGAAACAATTACTAATTAATGTTTTAAGAACAATGAGATTATATCCTTTTATGTTTCATGAATTTTTGTCTTCAAATAAATAACCTATGGTCAACCATAAGTAACCTTTATGAATCTCACATTGGAACATAACCATTGAGCAATGTAGAAAATCAACATAAATAAACATACCAATATCAATCAGCAAATGTAACATAACCTCTTAAATTATTATTGTTGAAATGTTGCAATATGAATAATATGAAGTCAACCATATTAGCAACCTCAAATATAACATTTTCTATTATTACAAATTCTCAATTAGTGCAAGTATTATTAATTTTTATAATGTGATTTTAGGCATTCAAGTTACCAAATAGTGCATGTTTCCAACACGATTTTTTTTTTATATGATATTTAAAATGATCATTTTCACATAAACATCATTTTCACCATATAAACATAAGCATACAATCATCATCATTTTCAACACCTAACAAACATAAACATAAACATCATGATCATACTATCATAAACATAATCATACCATCGTAAACATAACCATAAGCATAAACATAAATGTACCATCATCGACCATAGTACATAGTTGAAAAAGATGTGCTCTGCTAAAAACCTAACCCCTGCCCTAGCTGCCGTCAGTGCTCATGGCCGCCGGGACTCTACAAGGATGGCTCTTTAGGGAGCTGTTGAGAAGGATTGCTGTCGCCTATGGCCAGGCAGAAGAGGCGGCTCAACAGTCCAGAATAGCTGGTATCATTCTGCGTCAAAGACACCTCTTCTTTTTTTAAATATTGGAAGAAATGGGAGCGTTGAGTCTTGTAGAGGCGGCGGGCATCCGCTTTATCTCCAGCACAGAGACAAGAGGCCGTTGTGGTTACGGCCTGTCGTCCCCTCTTCTATCCAGCTAAAAGACTCTAAGGAGCGTAAAATGGCAGAGACGGTATTATACTCCTCTGGCTCGGACTTTTTGAATCACTTTTTCTTTATTTCGGCTACCTGGTGTGATAGCGCAGGGTCTTTTATGTATTATTATAGCTGCGGAGCGGCTACAGAACCGTTTTGGGCGAACATACAGGTCGTGGAGTTATTTATTTCTTACTGCTCTCTTCATGCGAGAAGTACTATTGTTGCATGTCCATATACTGAAGGAAATATTGGAGAAACAGACTGGAGATCAGGTTGCATACGCTCTGTAAGGCCACCATTGGTCCATCCACAAGGTGAAACACGGTATGAATCACAAAATGTTTTTGGTTTTGGGGTAGAGGATGAAAAATTCCAGATTTTTATAAAAACGCTTTCAGGGAAAACAGTCTTGGTGTGGGCTTCTGTTAAAGATACAGGGGACACTCTAAAAACTATGATAGCGCAGAGAGAGGGTTACTCTCGCATATCCTTTTACATTCTGTACGGAGGTAAAGTACTGAATGAGGGTGATAGGCTGAAGGACTGCCAGATTTCCAAGAACTCCACTCTGCATGTGATGTATCGTTTGCGGGGAGGATCGGTTGGGAATAGAGGAACAGCAGGCCCCTCTTCATACAAAGATGTTGCTCGTGCAAAGGGGCCACAGTCGTCAGCAGCTCCACATTCTTCACAACCCAAGCCGTATATCGTGGAGAAACTGGACGATATCCCATCTTTGGAGGTCAAGAATACAGAGGTAACACAACTCTTCAGTAATCTTCAAACACATGCTCTCATCTGTCGTTTTAATGGCTTCTGGCCCAGATCTTATGATCTTCATAATTGGATCTACACAAATTGGACAACAAATTGTCAAATTCTTTTATGCTCCAAAGGTTTTTTTGTTGTATAGTTTGAATCAAAGGAAGAATATGAGAAGATCTTTGAGCAGGGTCCTTGGTTTTGGGGGAGAGCAGGGCTTTTCCTAACCCCCTGGTTTCTCGATTTTGATGCCAACACTATGGTGGTTACCAAAATGCCGGTATGGGTGAGGCTTCCAAACCTGCCCCTTCCTTTCTGGCATCATTTAGTCCTGGAAGACATTGGCAATCTGCTTAGGAAGTACATTAAAAGGGATACTGATCGGCATGAGCAGGGAATTTTTACTTATGCACGAATCTGTGTGGAGATCGACCTCAGCAAAGGTCTTCCTGATAGAATTAAGCTGATATATGAAAAGCACAAATGGATCCAAGCACTGGACTATGAAAACACTGCTTTTAGATGCAGATTTTGTCATCTAACAGGACATTTACAAGATTCGTGCCCTCTTGCAAAACGGCATCCCAAAAAGAACCAGGGGATGAAGACAAAGGGGAAAACATGGCAGGCAGATTATGCTCCCTCTACTGATGAGGATTCAGAAGGTGAGGTAAGCGAACCAGAAGAAAAACAAGAAGAGGAGGTCAATGAGGAAATAGTGCATAAAGCTGAAACAGTGGAGACACATCATTCAGATTCAAAAAATGTCGGTAAGGAAACACTCACGGAAAACATGCAACTAATGGCTACTTCCTTAACCGGGTCAAAGCGTGCACATGAATCAGAAAATTCAGATTCTGATAAAGAAAAATCCTCTGTTCAGCCATCAGTGGAGCAGGCGAGTAAAGAGCTGATTGTAGTTGTACCCCAGCAGGGGGGATGGATAGAAGTGAAATCAAAGAAGTGAGAGAAGAAAGGGAAATTAGAGGATTATTATAAAATCCCTAATTCCTAGAAACTTAAGTAACATTATTGTTTTTTATTTTATACTTTTTTTGTAGACCTATGGTCTTGTCTCAGATGTGCTTATGCACCTACTCAACCTGAGTAATGACTCTCTATGTAATTTCGTACTCCTAAGGATGAAATGAAATTAAGCTTTTTTTTTTAGGAAAAAAAAATAAATGTACCATCATCATAATTTTCACGACATAAACATAAACATACCATCATTATCATTGTCACCATCTAACAAACATAAAAATAAACAACATACCATCATTAACATAAAACTAAAAATAAGTATGAGTGTACCATCATAAACATTACGTTACATATTCATCTAACATATACATCTAACAAATTTAAACATCCTGTAACACACATATCTAACAATGACATCTAACAAAACACAAGTTGCATTTTCTAACATAACCATCACACATGTCTAACAAACATAATTGAACCTAACCTAACATACACATCACCATCAACATATAAATAAACATCAACATCAACATCTGCAAAATGGAAAATGTCGTGTGTGTGTGTGTGAACATCAAACTGATGATACATGTCAAATATGCATGTCTTGTACAATAATTATTATAAGATATAATCTAGTCCACCATCAGAACCAGAGCATTGGTATCTGTCCCACCAGAGCTAGAGGCATTGAAACCCCCACCAGTAGAGCCATAGGCATCAACACCTCCACTAGCAGAACCAGAGGTATTCACACTTCCACCAGTAGAGCTAGAAGCATCAATACCTCTACCAGAAAATAAAAGAGCATGTAGATAAGTACCAAAGTCATCTACAAAAATCCAGATCATCTCACCTGATACGAGCATCCTATGTAAAGTTGAGGTGAGTGGAGGATCATGGGGAGGTGATGGATGTAAGGGTCGATTAGGAGTATAGGTTGGTCGGTTGCGTATGTATAAATGAGGAGATGTCGGATGAGATGTCAAATTCGTAGATGCAGGAGGTGGTGGAGGAGGAGATGTCTGAGATAATAGAGGAGGATGAGGAGGTGGAGGAGGAGGAGGTGCATGTGATGTGGAGGCTACGCCACCATAAGCATCTAATGGAGAAGGAGGCGGAGGAAGTTGAGGATCTCCTCCCTCCTCTGACGGTGAACCAATATCGAGCATATCATCTAGAAGATTGATTATGCCGACAATGTGTTACATCAAGCTCCTCATATCGTGAGGAACCATCCTCCACAAGTCTATAATGCAAGGGTCCTCCATAATGTCCCTCAGCAGTATAGGATGAACCCCTTGCTGCGCCAACAACCCTACCAACCTATCTACGACATCATTTTGTTTCCTCTCATCTGGACTGTGTTGAAGGCCAGTTCTAGATACCGAGGGACCATCAGCTAATCTATCTCCATCTCCTCCGCATCCTGAGAGGAAGGAGGTGGCACCTCTTCATCAAATGTCCTGATATCTATAAAATATATATTACACAATAATAATTAGGAAATTTCATTAAACATGAATTTAATATAACAATTTAAAATATATTTCATTTGCATTAAGTATAGAGAGAATAAAATGCAACTAGATTAATTTAAACATAACTTCTATCTTCTGGTGGCTCAGCCTAGGTGAAGAAGATGTTCGAACAACCTCTCCTATCTAATCCTATGTATGGAAATGTAACCATGTCTAATGGATGCTCGTTTTGGCTACCTAACATCTCAAGCACCTTCCCTGTTATCCTGGTTGGGAAGTCCGATTGCTCCCTCCTGGGTATCATCTGCCCCCACATTTGTATACGCACATCCATCATCAACCTACGAGGGTGTTGGTCAAAAGATGGCATGGTGGTTGGAAATCTCTCAAAAAAATAAACAAAAAAACTATGAATCGAAAGGGAATGTCACATCCCCTCCCATCGATCCAACGCAACGAAAAGAACATGAATAAAATTTCCGGGCTTTTACAAAACTCTCAGCCCCATTCATCAAATTCATACAAATAAAAACACATGTGTGCAGATGCAAATCAAAATCAACATGCATAGCGAAATTAAACTATCCACACACATTTTACATGCATACATCATAATCAGAATAGTCCATAATTAAAACATTGCAGAGTGTAATACACATAGAGAATACTTATCTTGATTGTGAAATTGCCCCAAGCAACTAGCTATGCAGCTGCAACGTTCCACCCAGCCATAGGCCAATTGCGTTCAACAATCTCTCAACACAATTGCCACCCCCAAGTTGGGCATGATTTCTACAAGGAAAGGGAACTTGCAACTGATGCACAGAAAAATGAACACCACATCTAAGCCAAGCCAGTCCACAGTTGGAGTTTATCAAGCCAATACTGAGCCCACTTCTCTTTTTGGATGGTTGCACTCAAGATCAAGCCAAATTAAGGGATACATATAACCCAAGCCAAAGCTATATTCCCAACACATGTTTACACAATGGCTGGGCATGAAGAACATTTTTTTTAACTATGAGATGCCCAAAAATGAGATTGCCATGGGTTTTCCCAAATTGTGGCACAACAAAAACGAATTATGGGATGGGGAAAATAACCACAGGGAGGAAAATGATTTCTCCCCATAGCTATATGAGCATTTAGTGGCCCAAAACGGCCTCTATGGACCCCAAATCGATGTCCCCTTCCTTCCCTCTTGTGGAAAATGAGGGTAAACTCAGGAAAAACGTGAGGGAAAATTCCCAGCTAGCCCATAACTCGTTGGAGAGCAAATCTAATGGGTGAAGAATGGCTTGGGTAGAAATTTCATGGCTCTTTTCTTGCCAAGGAAGCCAAACACGTTTCCCAAAAATGATTGCTTGTCCATACTCGAATTTGGATAGACGTACCTATCAATTTCCCAAAATAATAACTATTTCAACCAACTCTTGGGAGAAATAAATGATTGGGTACAAAATTCAACATGGGTATTTGATGGTTCATGGGTTTTCTCATTGACACTTGGCTTGACTTGATTGGTTCAAGCGTTTGAATATTTCCCTCCCAATTCCTTGTAAAAATCATGCCCTCATACTCTTGTTGCATTGCATAGCTAGTTGTGGGCATTTTTATTTAAAATACATGTTTACATCAAATTTACGATTTCCATCGTGCCAAGCTAGCACACAATCCACATGCATCAATTTTCAATTGCCGCTAAGAGAACAGTAAATCGATGGCGGGGTCTTGGCCTTGAGTTCCTCACCATGATTTTTATAATGATATTACATTATTTACATGTTTAATGTGATGGGGTCAAAATCGGTATATTATAGGGAATTTCACCCTCCTGTCAATACATGCACGACATCGACAAAGAGCAAAACAAAATCGTCGTAAAAAAATAATGGACCACCTAATGCATCTAGGTGTCCGCACTAAAGAATCAACATAATATAATAGAGGGTAGATAATGCGTTTCCCATTAGTTGTGAGATGTGCAATGGTCGTCACCAACAAAGAGAAACACCTCACGTCCTCTTTACCAAAAGCAGCAATGGAAAGCTGCCCACTACACACCTAAAACTTAGGAGGGTTGACGATGTTGGCAGCAACATATCTTTGAACATAGACTAGTTGACTCTCTGTTATAGCTCCAACTGGGACATCAGGGAACTAAGGAACGTCTTCCCCTCTCCTAGAGAGCCCAATGATAAAATATATGTCCTTCTCGATGGGTCGGAACCACTGATCGAGAAAAACTCGAAACATTTTCCTATGATGATCCCAACATCAGATGAATTGGATAAGCAATGTGTTGTTCCCCATTGTGGAAAAAACTGCACAAGTGCACTCTTCCACTTAGTAAGAGGCTAAGCCTTGTAGGTTACAACAAGGCCTCAGTCCTTGGAGCCCCTATTTGGTTTGGTTGGTATTCCTCCAAGTGATCCTACAAGATATTGTTAGTGTAGTTCACATTCAAACATGAAAATATTGATAAAAGCAAAATGAAAGAGATGGGGGGAGAATGTAAACTTCAACAACAACCAAGGATATTCTAAACCACTCTTCTATTGCCCAATGGAATAATTGTACAACACCTAGGAGGTGAAGGCTTCAAGGGAAGCCAACAATCTCCCTTAGGGAGGCATTTCTTGTCCAAACTAAATGCTAAGTAGATGGAAGAACAATGGAGAGAAACACTTTCCCCTAGATGGAAGATGACAAGGGAGCTTGGAAATGCTTACAATGGTAGAAAATGGTGGGATATGAGGAAGATCCAAATCAAATCCAACAGCATAACCTTGCTCTGATTTCTCTCTACCAAATGCATGTCAATGGCTTTCTTTTATAGGCCAAGAGGTGGCCAACAAACAACTAGATCCAAATGTGAACTCTCCTCCTCAATGAACTAGTTCCAAGGTACACTAGGGGGGTTGATTAATGCCACCAAGTGTGTGAGGAGCCAAATTCGGAACCTTGAGGAGGATTGAGCCTTTAATGCGTCACTGGGAGTAAGTGGTCCCGCCATTTTGACAGTAGCATGGATATCGAAGGAAAAGCCGCGCAGGTGTAGCACGGGAATTGTTCAAATAACCTGCGATATAGCGCGGGTCAATTGTGTAATACCCACGCTACCCCTTTGTTTTGATTGTTTCTTGGCACTTATGGAAACATGTTGTGTTTTGGATCTATTGAGGATGCTTGTGGTGATATGAATTCTTTGTGTTGATGACACCTTACTGGATGAATCACCGAAATGTTGCATGTGTGTAACTTTTAGGCGTTAATAGATGCCCCCTGATGTATGAGGTTTGAAGGGTACTGTAGAGCTGATAATGCATCATGTTTTTCTGTTGCTTCTCTCATGTTCTGTAGGACAAAGTATGTGTGGACAAAATAAGGTTCTCCCATTGGGGAAGATTGTTGGTGACGACCATTGGAGCTTTAATAAAGAATAATTTTTATACAAATGAGGCGAGCATACCCATGCTCGTGAAATGTTGTCAAAGGGACTACAAAGAGAGAGGACCAAGGTGTCAACTCTACTATATTGTTGGGACTGGGATGAAGGTGGATTCGATCCATGTCTTAGTAAATGCCCCAGGAACTACTGCAAAATATTGAAGAAGTGGAACTGTTGGTGATCATGATAAACCCATTGGGGTGGGAGACCAAACTAGTATGTAAATCTGCCTCAGAGATTCACTTATACCAAATAGACAGCTACCATGATTTCCAAATGTGAACATTGCTACCTTCAAAAGTACGTTTCCCCCAAACGCAATGATGTGTTGACGTCAAGCACAGGGGAAACCACTTAGTTAGGGAGCACTAATGAGTCTCCCTACTAAGTTCAAGGTGTTCCCTTATAGTGATTAAAAGGGATCCCAAGGTACAACTGCAACTACTGCAACTCTCGAAATGTATTTTTTTTACATCAACGAGAGCTTAATCACATGATAAAATGAAAGTCTTATCCTGAGAACTGAGATTATATTGTAACCGACTGGTGGATGAACAGACCTAGCACTAGACTGGTTGATAAGCGTGGAGCTCATAACTTCCTTTGATTGATGTAACCATGGGGGAGTAGGAACGGTAGCTTTTATTTAGGAATGGCATAGATTGAAACGATTGCAGACAAACTGCAAATGAAAGGGATTTGATGGAGACACAAAATGAAGGGTAATGGTAACTGGAAAGACAATTACTGTTGAACATAAGGAGACTCAAATACATTGATCAAACACGACCATGGGTTGATACCAAAATAATATGATGTTCCCTCCATGTGAGGTGATAAGGGATCTTGTTTGTACATAACGAATATTGGTGGGGTCCGCACAGTTTTGGGTGTATCGGGGGACCAATTTGATGATGGGAGGAATCCCCACGGTTTTGAGTGGATCAGGGGACACTTTACAATGATGAAGTGAGGTTTAATCTTGCAGACGCAAAGACAGGTGCCCCATGAAACTATGCCATGCATTGTATACCTACGGGATAATTGAATATAACTAGTTGCTTATGAGGGTGAGGGGGCCCCATAGGTGTCTTTTCGGGGATGATGATACGAGTGTTATTACGAAGGGTAAAGTGCTCATGGAGGTATGAGGAGGCCTTGTGAATCATTATCGTAACATGTGCTGAGGGATATGATAAGTGTCTACCTGGTGGAGTAAATGTACAACTACAAAATGATACTCTAAGGGAGGGTCTTTTCGAGCTCGGTCAGATTCCTCGGACTTGTGGGGGGGCGACATCATGGATGTTAATTGATGATGGGGATGAGATGGTGCGCACACCCACTGGGGAAAATGTTATTCTCGGACATGATGTCGATGACACATCACGGTGGGGAACAAGATCCCTATGGTTATCAGCAGGAATACTGGTAGATGCATTATAAAATGGAGGGTAAATAGTGTATATATGTCAATTTCGGAATGATACCTGTGGTAGGGTGGATGGCCCCTATAGTTATATCTTAGAGTCTTATTCTTATAATGGAAAAACAAGAGGCTCCATATTGTTCTTCTTAAGATCTTGCACACACGACACATATACCCAAGTGTAGTAAAGACCATGACCAAGGTATTGACAATGCAAAAATCATATAACCAAAATATTGCGTACCAATGGGGTACTTGGATAGAAAAATAGTGGCCTAGTGACATTAGTGGAAATACGGATTGGTTAATACCATGTCAAAGAGCTCGAAGCGTTGGTCATCGTGGTGCGAACAGTTTTGGAAACGGAGTTACGGTTTTTTCGTGGCATCAGTTGGAATTTTGGGTCAAATGAGTATAAAATAGGGGTGGGGACCACTTTTTGAAATCATTTGTACGTTGTGCCACTTACCTCCAAGAGTGCCTTTTGAGCGATTCTGGTAGATCTGGTGCACCGTTCGTCGAGCCGCGAGTTCCAGGTATGCCTCATCCTTGTACTCTTTACTTTCATCTGGGTAGACTTAGGTTAGGGGTCCCTTGGGTGGCCAGGGGTCCTTTTTAGTCCTTTTGGGCCCACCGCGTGGGATTTTGAGAAAACCTCACGTAGCGCAGGATTTTTTGGCAACCTCACGTTGCTATAGCACAATATTTTCCCGAAATCACACGAGGGATAGAGCGGAAATAATGTACTGTGTTGTGCTATGCGTGGGATAGAAATGCTTCAATAGCGCATTGGTTCTAGCGCAATTGTTCCTTGAACAGTTGCACAGCCCGCACGACCGAGCTATATATATCCCGTGTGTTGGTTCTGCGCGACGGAATAGTGTTTCGGCCGTGCTACACACGAAAATGTTGTATAATGTCACGCTATGCACGGACCTTCATATGGAAGGTCACGTTGATGTTTTTACAAGTCTAATGGGTGATTATTTCCTTGTGCAGGTGGTTGCTTGTTAGTGTTGGCTCATACCCAAGATGTTGAGTGGAGAGAGAGGGAGTATGATACCCTCTGCGATCTTCTATTGGTTGACCGAGGCCTTATGTGATGCTGGTCTCTTGAAGTTCTTCAAGTGCCCTATGATGCGGTCAACCGATTACCTTTTGTGGCGGTTACTGGACATGTGGGTTTCTGACCAAGGAGTGTTACATGTGGGAGGCAAGGACCTGAGTATCATGGCTTGGGATATGTATTTCTTGACGATATTGACTCCCCGAGGGGTGAGGGAGCCGCTCCCTCCACAACTAGTGGGGGAGACGATCCATACTTTAGTGGATCGATACTGCGATGGTGACTAGAGTTCTGTGAAATCTGGCGGAGTGTTGGTGAGCCATTAGAAGGCTCTACAGGTGGAGGTTGTTGCGACATCCATTGTGCGCCTATTGGGGGCCACTCCCCCCAACCAAATCACAGGGGGCCCTCCAGCTGGTAGAGAGGGTGATGGTTGGTCGGCCCGTTGTGTGGGGTTCGTTGATGCTGCAGATGTTAGATTTGCATGAAGTTAGGGGGAAACACACCTTCTGCTACAACAGTGTGTTGTGCTCCTACTTCTTCAAGCGCTACCCGTCGTTGCAGCTACAGGTAGTGGTTCCTTTAAGTGGGCTATAGGAGCCATGAATTGCGTTTTGGGGGCGTGTTATGCCTAGGGATGGTGGCGGTCCTGTGGGGGCCTATTATACACCACAAGTGTTTGATGTATGGGAGGGTCACATAGGCCGACAAAAGAGATATCCTTGGAGTGGGATGGACTTCTGAGGACATCTAGAGTTCCCCATTCATGCTGGCGGTTTTGACGCTACTGGTATGTTTTTATTGTTTTGTACAATTCGCATATATTTGTGTACATACTTCTCTTTCTATACATTTATGATATACATGTTTATCTGGTACTGATGATGGTTTCCTCCTCTGTGATGCAGATGTAGGTCTTGTGAGGCCACCTCGGAGATCGAGACCGAGGTGAGATCAGCCGATCGGTAGGGCTGGAAAGGCCATTGGCAGAGCGGGTGTAGACGAGGGTGGTCCCACTAGTGAGGGAGGAGTCGGTGTTGGAGGAGATGCGGCAGGTGGAGCGACTGCTAAGGATCAGATGGTGGTTGTGATAGCTTACTTGGAGTGGAGGTTTAGCGGGCTGATTGTTGGCATTGATGAGCGGGGTTGGGCCAACCTTGACGATGATGAGTTGGACTTGACACTCCACTTACCAGCTAAGTGTGGGCCAACATGGAGGCACATCATGCGGCAGGTAGTGGTAACATGCCATATGGTACGAGATGTGTAGGGAGGAGAAGCCCCTCCTCCACGACAGCGGCCAAGACAGGGACTAGAGCTGGCATGTGGGGAGGATGTGCAACCACTAGCCTTTTTGGGACCTCGAGATCCACCAGCTGGAGGGGCAGCTTAATTATTTTTGTATAGGGCTGATGAGCCCCATATTTGCATGTATACATTTTTTATGAGCCTATGAGAGGCGGGTTTTTGATGTATCCCCCATAAGGTTGCTATGTATATGCCCCAAAAGGGTTATTTTTTGTACATGACAGACATTTTTTATGAGATATATGCATATACCATTTTTGTGGCACATGATGTATGCGTCTTTGTATGTATATGATGTATGTGTATTTTGTTTTATGTTGCCTATGTGTTTATGTGATGCATATGTTTTAGTTGATACTAGCATATTTGTTTTGGGCATGTGTTATCGATTGTAGGGCTTGTGATGATGAGATACATGTATGTGTAGTCGTAGGTGAAACACATGGACATATTTATGTATGATTAATATGCAGGGTTATGCAGTTGGGTGATGTACTAGGTGCGAATTCAATACCTCATTGGCGACGGAGTCAGCGAATGCATTGGCGTTTCTCGGTATATGTGTGAAGGTTATGGTTTCAAATTATCGAATGAGAAGGCGCACACGTAGAAAATTTCGGAAGAGGAGCGATTTGTGGACACATAATACATTATTCAACTGCGATACGACAAGTTGGGAGTCGAGGTTCACTTAAAGATGGTAAATGCCTAAGTGTAGGGCATCACTTAATAGACTTATTACGACATCATACTCTACTTGGTTGTTTGTTAGTGCCCCCAAGCACACTCTGCCGGTTTGGTGGAGTGTCTGGGAGGGGGAATATATAACCCAGGAAGTGGATGCCAAATGTTTGGACCATCGACTAACACTGTCTGCAAATCCTATGTAGATGTCTGTCTGGGAGGCCATCTGCATTTGAAGAAAAGAGGTAGTTTACTTTCTAATTCGAGATAGTGTGAAACGAAAGTAAAGTTTTTGACACAAAATAACAATATCAACGGCTGGTGTTGGATGTCTTGTTTGTGCTAAGGGGTACAAACCCCCTTTTGATTTGTTTTTTTTTCGGAATGCTTGCAGGTGGTCCGCGTCTCTATCAAAGGATGAGGAATTACTGCAAGTGAGAACACCAGCTAAAGGGGATTCAACATCGATGGTATCTAGCAAGGTCGGTATTACTTCCTCGGCTGGTGAGCTTTGTGGGGTTATACGAAGGGCTTGTAATTGACCTTGCATTCTCATTAGTTCGAGACGATCTTGTCGTTCGACGTGCACAATGGGGCATTGAAAGGAGAAGTGAGTGGTCTCTCCACAAGATCGACAAGGTCTTGGTACGCATGAACAGAAGCATTCTTGGTTTTCCTGACTATTGATTTGCTCCATTATGCATGCGATGGCGCTAGGAGGGAGCATATGTGTGGAATTCCTACAGGAAAAGCATTCATCATGTGGTGGTGTTGTCGTAAGATTAGATGGTTCTTGCGAAGGTATAGACTCTATCACAATTTCTGCAACTGGTGTGGGAGGGGCTACTAACGATGTCGCTGATGTGGTGACCACATTAATGGATGTGATTCCTGGTTTAAGAAGGGGGGTTCCTTAATTGTTAATTGATTGAGACGAATCGTTTCCAATGCCTCTTGGTAGCGAGGGAGTTCGGGGCAATGGTGCGTATAGTGCCCATATTGAGCGCATATGGAACATGCGTAATTTGTACGCAATTTTTTGGTCTTATATCTTTTTTTTTAACAGTAACAGAGAAAGGATTATATTTATAAAGCTGTGCACAGCTATTCATTACAGACTTGCAAACAGAGTTTTTAACAGTGCTGAGATGTCTGGACCAAATAACACTACCATAACTATCTGCATTACATTATAATCTCTGAGTTTGGTCTTCCTGAAATTGTCCAGCATAGAGCTGGCATAAACTTTTACAAACTGACTACAGAGGAGTTTACAAAAATACATTAACCAAAAACAAAATTTTGAAACCTGGGCTGGGCTAGCCTTTCTTCCTAAGCTTGACGGACGAAGCGTCCACCATCACCATGTTTATTTCCTGATTCACCGTTTGATTTTCGTGTACCCAGCTTCCCTGCGTCGCTCTGAAGAAATCTGCCATATCTTCCTGCATTCTGTCAATTTTTCCCATTAATTCTAGAATATTTCGTTCCAGATCATCAATTCTGGAATCCTGGCAGGATAACTGAGTGCAAACGTGCGTTATGACCGACGCCATTTCAGCATTCTGGTTCACGCTGGAACAGACCGCTTCATAAGTTCTCCGGGCTGCAAACTTAATATCAATCAAGGTTCTGCTTAAAGCAGCGATGGCTGCCCTGATGGACGGCATGGTTTCCCAATTATCCACCTGCGAGAGACGAGGAGCAGAAGTAACGAGCTCCCCGAGGGATAAACGGCTCAGAGTTTCGGGGAGATGGGGAGGGAGAGCCATCGCGAAGGGAGGAATAAGGGGGGCGGATGGGGGAGTTAAGGAGGCCCCGTGGGAGCTGACACCGGGGGAGAGAACGAGGAGACAGGTGGTGGGTCGGGCGGGGAGGCAGATGGAGGAGCGTGTGGGAGGGTACGCGGAGGGAGATTTCGTGCATGAGATTAAAAAGAGGGGGAGGCCAAAGTTTAGAAGGGGTGGATGATCCCTTAAGGCCAAGACCCTAACCAACATCCACGTTAAAAATTCAAAGGGCCAAGACATTGTTAAATTAAGGGATAAAATGAAATCCCAAGACTCCTTTGTGGTCCTTAGTTTGCCCGACTGCGAGCATAATTCCTTGATTTGCCGCTTGATCCGCCACCCTGTTGTTCTCTCGGAGGATATGAAAGAAGGAGGCCTTTGTAAATAAAGTATTGGTTTTAATTCTTTGCATGTATCTATCTGCTTTTGAGCCTGGCGAGGCATATCCTCTTCGCATGATTTGGATGACGTGCCTGGAGTCTCCATAAATTTTGAGATTGGCAATGCTGTAGTTGGTGGCCATTTCTAATGAGAGGATGAGAGCTAACCATTCTGCCTCATTATTAGTTTTCCTGCCTAATCCCCAAGCAAATTCTGCGATTTTTTTTCCGCCGGGATCGAAAAGAATCCCACCCGCACCTGCCACCCCGGGGTTCCCTTTGGAATCCCCATCAAAGAATATGCTATGACTTTCTTGCTCCTTCCACCACCTGGAAAATGTATCAGGATCTTTTCTGATTTCCCAAACATAGTTGGAGCGTTCTTTTTTGGACTGAAGGAAGCTGCCCTTCACAAACATGCTACACCATTGAAATTCCGATATAGTTAGGGGCTCTTGAGCAGGGAGAGAGACCTTTTTAGTGGAGAGTGAGTCTTCGATCATTGCAATAGCTTTTATGGCTGCTCTGTTACTGTCCACTTTCTTGTCCTCAAAAATACTTTTGTTTCGACTTAACCAAATCTGCCAACATATATTCATTGGAATTAGATTCCAGATTCTCCACATAGTCTTTTTAGCTTTGCCTGGAAAAGTGCGTCCCCAATGATTAAAAAGGTCGATGAGGGAAGCGGGGAGAATGGCTGGTCTCCATTGACTACCCAGGACCTGGGCCCAAACTTTTCCTGCAAAGGGACACTCCAGAAAAATATGATGGGAGCTTTCTTCTGCGTTTTTACACAGAGTGCATCTAGAAGGGCCAGTGATTCCCCTTACTCTAAGATTTTCAGCAGTTAGCAACTTACCATGAGTTAGAAGCCAGAAGAAGTTAGTAACTTTGGGGATGCCGTCAGAGTTCCAAATTTTCTTCCATTTTCTGTGGACCGGGAGATTGGGAGGAGCAAGTTTCTCATACCCTGCTTTCACCGAGTATGAGCCAGGTTTCCCCCATCCCCTGTAGTCTTGTTCGTTTAGACTGATCGGGGCTTTCCCATGCAGATGAGAAAGGAGAAGATCGAATTCCCCTTTTAGGGTGGCGGGAGGATCCAATCTCTTCCAGCTTTTCCAATCTCCATTGTCTTTCCAGATCACCAAGTCCTTTAACTTTTTGATGTCCATATTTTTCAGCCAATCTCTGATGGCCTCTATCCCCTGAACTTTGCCAATCGGTATGTCACCATTTATGCTGTCCGTCCAGAGGTTTATTCTTTTCCCATTTCCAGGTATCCAGTAAAGATGTTCAGAGATTAGGGCCGCTGAGGAGTTGATGAGTCCCCATATTGCTGTCCCCTTTTTGGAGATAGGCTTGTCCAGACATCTTTGCCTGGAACTTCTGGTATATTTCTTTCTTATAACCTCCTTCCACCATTCCTTTTTCCCAGCTACAATCCTCCAGGCTAGTTTGGCCCCCAGCGCTTTACTTACTAAAGCAGGCTCCCGAATTCCAAGCCCTCCTCGCTCCTTCTTTTCTTTAACTATCTTCCAATTCACCAAATGGAATTTTTTATTTTGAGTTTTTCCACCTTGCCACAAGAAGTTTCTAATCTCCATGCTGAAAGCTTTTTGGATTGTGGCCGGGGCGAGCATTATGGAAGAGGTAAAGACAGGGAGGGAGGACAGAACAGACTTTATCAGAGTAACTTTCCCAGCCAGATTCAGCCATCGAGAGCCCCAAGAGTTTATTCTTGCTTTGAATTTGTCAAGGATAGGGGTCCAGACAGAGGAAGGGGGGTACTTGAGAGATATAGGAGTGCCTAGATATTTGAAAGACGTCCAATTCATACAAGGCTTGAAGGCTAGAATGGCTGCAATAAGTCTGATGGTGGCTGGACGGCAATTCCAAGTATAAAAATTGCACTTTTGGTCATTTGTTTTTCCACCAAAAGTCCTGAGAAAGAGATCAAGAGTAGTTTTAAATCTTGCAGCAATCTGAGGTGAGGCACTACCTAAGAGGATAGTGTCATCGGCAAACTGAGCATGGTTGATTGCTTGAACATTGCGGGTGAAAGAGATGCCAGGCAGAGAATCTGAGGCTAAGAGAGAGTTGAGCTTTCTGCTTAGAGAATCCGCCATTATGACGAAGAGAAAGGGTGAGAGGGGGCACCCTTGTCTCAGTCCGCGTGAGAGTCGGAAGAAGGAGGTTGGCCTTCCATTTATGATGGGAGCAAGCCAAGGGGCTCCAATGCATGCTTTAATCCAACTGATAAATTTTTCATCAAAACCGAACTTTCTCAAGACAGCATAGATAAAATCATGCCTCACTCTATCAAAAGCATTGGCCATGTCTAGTTTTATAGCCATACCTGCGTCTTTGTTTCGCCTGCTTGAATGAATGGCCTCTTGCACTAGAAGGATGTTATCATAAATTTGTCTGCCAGGGACAAAGCCGCCTTGATTTGGGGAGATAATTTTAGGAGGTGTGCCCCATTTTACCTTCGATGGAGAGTGGGTGATGCTAACGGGGGTGTTAAACAAATTCCTCGGTTCTGGTAGAGTAGGACATAGATTGGTTGCATGGCCTTGCTGCCCACAAAGAGAACATGGCGGTGTGATCCTTTGATTGGGAGTATTGATCATAACTGGGGCTTTTAACTCTTGATGGTTGATGCCCCATGCCTTAGGCTTTGCGTTTTCTACTGAATTAACATTGGTTTAATTAATAAGGGACCTTTCAACTTCAGTTGTTTGGTGCCCCTATTGGTTGTCTTAGTGATCACCGATTGTGGTGTAGTTGCGGATGTCATAGGTTGGGATGTCGTAACCAACGGTGTTATGGGCCTCACAGCTGTACTAGTTGAAACATAGACAAACTCATAATGGGTGACTGGTTTGCAAGCCATCTTTGGGAAGGGTGTTGTAAGGTACCAAATCGGGATTCCCAAAGTTAGCCCAGGTAGAGTTAACTGAGCCATAACCGGTGTCCCTTGTACACCCGTTGGAGGATACAAGAATGGGATTTGAAAAATAGGTGGTATCGATGGACTCAACGTTTGTTCAATGCCATGACTCAGCGGCGGTGTATATGACGATGTAGAGGTGGAGGCGGCTCCATTTTCAGTGGTGAAAATTGTGCACATTAGGCCATCGATCGATGTAGGAATCTTAGGTGGTGGTCCTGTATATTCTCCTAACAAATTGGGGTCCTTGTACATACCGGGGGAAATGTCAACATATGGTTGATCATCGTCTAGTATAGTCGGTAGGAAATTTTCAGGGTTGCTTGTGGTATTAGGGTCATAGTAGTTAAGCTGGTCGAGGGTAAATACCTTCCCATTTAAGGGAAACATCATGATACAGAAGATTGAGGAGGCAACCACCTTCATGGTGTACATGTAACTACGCCCCAAGAGGATGTTGTAGTCGAGTTCTGCGTCGACTAATTTGATATCGATCATAACCATCTTGCACCCCAGCTCTATGGGGACATTTTAATAACTCTTTAAATTTCAGCAATCTTTAAAATCGGTGCATACAATGAAATCCTTGTTAGGATCAACAATCTTTAAAATCGGTGTTGTTGTTAATAACTCTTTTAATTTCTTAAAGCTTTCTTCACATTTTTGATCCCATACAAACTTTTTACCTTTCTTTTGCAAAGACGTTATAGGATTTGCTATCCTAGAAAATCCTTCAATAAACTTACAATAATAACCTGTGATTCCCATAAAATACCATACACTAGTTACATCTTTCGGGGCAGGCCATTCATTAATTGCTTTTATCTTGTCTGGGTCTACTGCAATTCCATCCTTGGATATTACATGCCCTAAGTACTGTATTTTATCTTTATAAAAATCACATTTACTGAACTTACCATATAGTTGGTGTTCCCTTAACACTTGTAAAATTATTTTTAGATGTTCGTCATGTTCCTCTTTCATCTTAGAGTAAATCAGAATATCATCAATAAAAACCACAACAAACTTATCCAAATACTTATGCAATACGTTTTTCATTAAACACATGAAGACTGCTGGAGCATTGGTCAGCCCAAAGGGCATAACCACGAACTCGTAGTGCCCATAGCGAGTTCTGAACGCAGTCTTAAAGATGTCCTCATATTTAATCCTTACTTGATGATAACCTGACCTTAAATCAATTTTAGAGAATACTGTTGCACCGCGCAGTTGATCAAACAGATCGTCGATGCGGGGCAAAGGGTATCTATTTTTTTATAGTCATCTTATTTAACTGAAGGTAGTATATGCATAAACGCATAGTCCCGTCTTTCTTTTTAACAAAAATTACAGGTACTCCCCATGGAGACACACTAGGTCTTATATAATTTTTATCAATCAATTCTTTAAGCTGTGACTTAAGTTCATTGAGCTCCAGAATATTCATTCTGTAAGGAGCCTTTGAGTTTGGTACCGCTCCTGGTACCAACTCAATGGTGAAATCAAGTTCCCTTTTCGGAGGTAGTCTTGGAATTTCTTCCGGGAATACATCTGAAAATTCCTTCAGAATAGGTATATCCGCCAGCTTTAACTTATCTTCATTAGTGGACTGTTCATTATTAATTACGTTTACAGCAAACAACTTACATCCCTTTCGAACAGCCTTCTTAACTTGTAATGCAGAAATTTGTCTAACAGATATCTTTCTAGGAATCCCTTTTACAGTGACAGTTTCAAATGCATCATTAAAACAGGTAAAAGTCTTTTCAAAGCAATTTAATACAACTCTATGCTTCTCTAACCAGTCCATTCCAATCAGAATGTCATAAGAACCTAGAGGTAATACATTCAATTTAACACAAGTCCTAAACCGATTCATTAAAATTTCAAATTCTTTCACAAAATCAGTTACTTTTCTTTTTGTGCCAGTAGCTAGCCGAACCAACCAAGATTTATCAAATTTATCCACTTTCAGATTGCAACACTTTACTAAATCAGGGGAAATATAACTAAGACTTGCCCCTGGATCAATCAAAATAGAAACAGGTTTATCTTTTAACATACCTTCCACTTCAACCATGGAAATTTGATGGTCTGTCTGTCTGTTCTCCAAAGCTGCATTTATTCTGGGCATCTCCCTTGCCAAATCACCAATAGTAGCCTCCTCTTGCACAGTGTGTAGGTTGTTGACATCCTTCTTCTGCAATGGACAGTTCGATGCATAGTGAGGTCCCTGACATTCCCAACACTTAACAGGTTCCTTTTGTTCATTACTTTTATCAAAGTTTTTAGGTGGATCACTGTTCCTTGCAGCTATAAATTTTGATTGTTTATTAACTGCTGCATTATTTCCTGAAAACTTCTTGTTAGAATAGTTACTGCGGAAATTATTATTACTGAAATTACGATTAAAAGAAAACTGCTTCTTCCTCTGTTCGAAGTTGTTAGGCCTTTTTTCCTTCCAGCTTGGTATGCCTTCTCTTCTTTTATTATGTTCAAAATAGATATTCGCCTTCCTCATGGCCTCTTAAAGAGTGCGAGGACTATCATACTCAATTATATCCTTGATGTGAGAGGGCATACAGCTCAGAAACCTTTGAACCTTGGGTTTCTCTTCAACAAAATAAGGCACATACCTTAATAAACTCAAAAACTTGCTACACAGCTCTTTCATATCCATGGAACAAAGCTTCAACTCATAAAATTCCTTAGCTCTTTCTTCATAATATTGTTCTGACAAAAATTTCCTTTTAAAGTATTTCTTGAAATTACTCCAATTAACACTTTTGTCCTTTAAACCTTTAACTCTTTTCAGATCTTGCCACCATATGTCTGCTTTTCCAGTTAAATTATAAATTGCCATTTTAGTTTTTAGGTGGCTTGAGTAATTATAAATATGGAAATACTTGTTCATTCCGGATAGCCATGCTTCAGCTGTCTCACTCTTCTCTGTTTCTCCATTGAAGGTTGGAGGTTTGATCTTCTTGAACTCACTAGAGATTTCTTCATACGGCCTGTACTTCTTCTTCTTAGTGTAGCAGTCACTGTCACTATTGTCACTAGAGTACTTATGCTTTTTCCTGTGTGCCCTTTCATTAGATTCAGATGACGAACTGCTGTCATAATCAGTTAATTTTATCTTTTTACCCTTACGTGGATAGGACATTGTTTCAGACCCAACAATATTTGTTGTTTCGTTATCTTGGTCATTTTTAGGAAAATTATTCAGCAGAATATGATTCAGCTCCTCTTGAGCTTTCAGAATTCGTTCATTTTCTTCTTTGACTGTACTTATCTCAAATTTTAAATCCCTTACAATCCTTAATAATTCCAATGAATTATCATTCAACTCAACAAATATACCTTCCGAATTAATGTATCCTTGTTTATGATCATTCTGTTCACTATGAAGGGACTTGTCCTCAGCCGACCCTACTGGTCCTTCCATACCTGCAAACTTAAATTATAAAATGCTGAAACTGGAAACAAAAATAAATTAAATCAGTAATTGCAATTCTGTTACAAATTTTCATTTGCACGCATGAGCCACTTCAGGCCTAGTATTTGAACCGCGCTCTGATACCACATGTAAAACCCCCAAAAATACACTAAAATTTAAAAAAATTATAGCAGCATTAATTGCTATGATTATGATACGGAAATAATAAATGTAATAGCGTCATACTAAACTTTCTCGTGCTGATTCAATGATAAACATCTTTCCAAATATGTTGTTAGTTTTCCTAACATTCTAACACAAAACTTCAGTCGTTAACACTCAATTTCGAAATAATGAAACATTCGTTTAGTATTAAAAATATAAAGTGTCATAAAGTTACATTAGGATGCTTACTAAAGTTATGCATTTTATAAAATTACTTCGTCATCATCTCTAATTATATATATTTTGCTTCTAGTACTAACTTGATCATTTCTATGTACTGAAGGGGTCCTTGACTCGCCCGGAGGCTTACTTAGCTATCGCTAGCTAACGCTTGTGAACACTATGTGCAGAGAACAGGTAACTGCCCAAGAATTTCACTAGCGTTTTACTTATGTTTTCAAATTACCCTACAATGCAATACTAGTATTGATGCTTGAGAACCAAAATGTTAACTGCTTAAAGAACATTCCAGGTATGATAATTTAATATCCCTCATGTTTATTTGCGAAGATATTCAAGTCTAAAGTTAATAGTTTGAGTATTAAATAGATGGATAATTACTAATGTTAAGGGGACCTTTTTCAAGTTTCGACCTGTGTTCAACACCATAAAATAAGTGTTAACCTTGTCATACTTATGATGATTCAAAGATCAATTTTCAATGCTTATGTTTAGCAATTAGAAGTCATAGAAAATAATTCATGGACCTGCAATTATTTGTCCTTTATTAATAATTACGGGGAAGCATTGCCCTATGCTTAAATTATAACTACCATTTATATATAATTCCTATATCTATATTGATATAGTTTATATATTTTAATAAATTGCAAAATACTTGATAAACAAAAATGCCTAGATTGTAGTGTGTGGAAACATATATATCGACCCTATAAAAATCCATAAGGCTTACATAAATATATCAAATCCCGTAATGTGTAAGTGCCTAACTCAAACATAGAAATGTTTTCAATGAACAACCAACCGATGAATATATATCGACCCTATAAAAATCCATAAGGCTTACATAAATATATCAAATCCCGTAATGTGTAAGTGCCTAACTCAAACATAGAAATGTTTTCAATGAACAACCAACCGATGAATGAGACTAAGGTTTTGGATCATAGGATCCTCCTTATCCATGGTTTAAACTTATCACTAGGTGAAGGATGATGTCATAACTCTTCGTGAATGGTGTTGGCAGGCACATGTCTCCACAGTAGTGCATTCAACGCTTCCATAAATGCCATTGTAGTGGATCTCCAGGTGTAAGCCTTCGTGGCTAGTCTTCATCCCTTTCGAACAGCCTTCTTAACTTGTAATGCAGAAATTTGTCTAACATATATCTTTCTAGGAATCCCTTTTACAGTGACAGTTTCAAATGCATCATTAAAATAGGTAAAAGTCTTTTCAAAGCAATTTAATACAACTCTATGCTTCTCTAACCAGTCCATTCCAATCAGAATGTCATAAGAACCTAGAGGTAATACATTCAATTTAACACAAGTCCTAAACTGATTCATTAAAATTTCACATTCTTTCACAAAATCAATTACTTTTCTTTTTGTGTCAGTAGCTAGCTAAACCAACCAAGATTTATCAAATTTATCCACTTTCAGATTGCAACACTTTACTAAATCAGGGGAAATATAACTAAGACTTGCCCCTGGATCAATCAAAATAGAAACAGGTTTATCTTTTAACGTACCTTCCACTTCAACCATGAAAATTTGATGGTCTGCCTATCTGTTCTCCAAAGCTGCATTTATTCTGGGAATCTCCCTTGCCAAATCACCAACAATAGCCTCCTCTTGCACAGTGTGTATGTTGTTGACAACCTTCTTCTGCAATGGACACTTCGATGCATAGTGAGGTCCCTGACATTCCCAACACTTAACAGGTTCCTTTTGTTCATTACTTTTAACAAAGTATTACTAATCATGTAATTAACTTTGATTTGTAGGAAAGATTATGAAGAATGATGAACACCGAACAAGTGATGGATGTTCAACAAGAAGATTTACAAATCAAACATACTATAGAAGGCTCATGGCTAGAAGATTCTCTTAGAAAGAGAAAGAGTTTCATGGCGAGATGTTTGTGGCTAGATAAGACCATTCTCTTAATGGTGTAATTGAAGAAGAAGTGTGAATCGAGAAAACTCACAGAATTCAATTGAAGAAAGCTCTGTACGGGTACCCAGGATCGATAGTCATTTGATGAGCTTAATGATCACCATGGGTGATGCAAATTTCAACCTTTGATACAAGGTTGAAGATGGTGTACATATTCAGATGGCATTCTTCTCTTAGATGGATGCAAGAAGGAACTCACCATAGAGTTCGAATTATCTTGAGGCTCATATCAGTAGACCCATCTAACGAAAGATGGCATGGATAGATATGCAGAAGATCACTCAATGCAGAGTGTGAATGATGTCCAGTTACAGAGGGAGAATTGATAACTTCTTGACAAGCTTGGGATTTACCAAAAGTAAAGCTGATCCTAACCTTTACCTTAAGGTTATGGGTGATACTATTATTGTATGTGGATGATCTCTTTCTGACAAGGAATGAGAAACAGATCATGGAAAGCAAGAAGAAGCTAGCTACAGAATTTGAGATGAAAGATCTCAGATTCATGCATTACTTCCTAGGTCTGGAAGTATGGCAAGGCTCATAAGGAATCTTTCTCAACCAGGAAAAGTATGCTGTGGAAATCTTAAGAAGATTTGATATGTTGGAATGTACAACCATGGCCACTCTCATGGGTTCTGACTTGAAGCTGTTAGTTGATGACTCATCAAAGTTAGTGGATGTAACTCTGTACAAACAAATTATTGGGTCATTGATGTATCTGACGAACACTAGGCCGGATATATGCTTTGCTGTGAACACCTTGAGTCAGTATCTAGTGGAACCTAGACGTGTTCACTTAATAGCTGCAAAGCATATGATGACGTACCTAAAGGGTACGATAGACTTTGGTTTATATTATCTTGGAGATCATGATTTCAAATTGTATGGCTACACAGATGTTGATTGGGCTGGAAGTGTATCAGACGGGAAGAGCACATCGGGTGGATGTTATTGTCTGGGACCTGCCATGATCACGTGGTTTAGCAGGAAGCAGTCTAGTGTGGCTCTCAGCATAGCTGAAACGGAATATATACCTGCTTGCTCTGCTAGTTGTGAAGCGATGTGGCTTTGGAAGTTGTTATCAAGATTGTTTGACTTGGAGATGGAATCCACTGTGATCCTTTGTGACAACCAGAGTTGTATCAAGATGACAGAGAATCCAGTGTTCCATGATAAGTCAAAGCACATAGAGATCCGATATTTCTATATACAGGATATGGTGCAAAAAGGAGCTATAAAGCTCGAGTATGTGAGCACTGGCGAACAAGTTGTTGATGTATTGACCAAACCTCTGTCTCGAGTAAAGTTTGAGTATTTCCGAGACAAGCTTGGTGTAGTTCCGAAGGACCCTCCGCGAAAGGGGGAGTGATATGGTCGTTGATGATGAGATTGCCTGTATCAACGGTAAGGTCGATGATGTGGATACTTGTATCGATGATGAGGATACTGTATCGTTGATGTGGATACTGTATTGATGAGGATACTGTATCATTGATGTGGATACTGTATTGATGTGGATACTTGTATTGATGATGAGGTTACCTGTTCTGACGATGAGGTCGATGATGAGGTTGTTGGTTACGACGATGAGGTCGATGCATGGTCCTTAGACTTTGTCTAAGTGGACGAGGAGGGATTGTATCATCCCTGGACTTAGGTCCTTGAATAGATTCGTAGACATATGTCTCTCAGAATTGGTCCCTAGTGGACGAGAGGGATTGTATCATCCCTAGACTTCGGTCCCTGAATTGATCCGTAGACATATGTCTCCGAGAAGTGGTCCCTAGTGGACGAGAGGGATTGTATCATCCCTGGACTTTGGTCCCTGAATTGATCCGTAGACTCTTGTCTTCAAGAAAGATGTTGGTGAATGATGTAATGTGCACTCTTGGACTACTCATCAGTGGGTGATCATTCATGAAACCCGTAATGATGTAATGTTCCCTCCTGGATTAGCAGGTGATCATTCACAGGTTGTAAATCCTAGATTTGATCTAGGTCACACCCCAGTTGAAATAGTACTGGCTCTGTGGTTGACTGGAATGATGTAATGTGCGCTCCTGGAATGCTCAGTTTATTAGCAGGTGATCATTCGTAGGTCCTGTAATGATGTAATGTTCGCTCCTGGACTGCTCAGTGCAGCAGCAGGTGATCATTCACAGGTGGTAAAATCCTAGATTTAATCTAGGTCACATCCAGTATGAAAAAGGACTGGCACTATGGTCGGGATTGCATCGTCCCTAGACATGAGAGGTGTCTTAAAGTGAGAAGGATTGATCATCCTGTAAGCAGATCGGGACTGCATCGTCCCTGAACAGTTGGTTCAAAATGTACATGATAGGACTACATCATCCCTGAACGCTTGGTTCAAAATGTACGTGATGGGGATTGCATCATCCCGGAACCACTAGTTCAAAATGTCCGTGATGGGGATTGCATCATCCCGAAACCACTAGTTCAAAATGTACGTGATGGGGATTGCATCATCCCAGAACCACTAGTTCAAAATGTACGTGTTAGGATTTTATCATCCTTGGAATTATGTCCCAAATTGAGAAGGATTGATCATCCTGTAATTGAATCACGTGTGTTGCAGGGTATGCTGCTATCATGATGTTGATCGTGATGATCTAGATGATGATGTTGTTGATCGTGATGGTCTAGATGACGATGCTACTGATCGTGATGGTCTAGATGATGATGATGTTGATCATGATGGTCTAGATGACAATGATGTTGATCATGATGGTCTAGATGACGATACTGCCGATCGTGATGGTCTAGATGATGATGTTGCTGATCGTAATGGTCTAGATGACGATGATGTTGATCATGATGGTATAGATGACGATGATGTTGTTCATGATGATCTAGATGAAGATGTTGTTGATCGTGAGGATCCAGATGATGATGTTGATCGGTAGATCCAGACGATGAGGTTGTTGATCGAGGGATCCAAATGATGATGTTGATCAGTAGATCCAGACAATGAGGTTGTTGATCGAAGAGATCCAGATGATGATGTTGATCAGGAGATCCAGACGATGAGGATGTTGATCAAGAGATCTAGATGATGATATTACTGTAGTTATTTGAGTGTTGCAGAAGATGAAGACTCGGTACTAAAGATGTTGATGTTCCATTATTGAAGATTGAAGATGTTCCAGTAACTGTTTGAGTTATTGATGATGTATGAAGAAAGCTTCCAATGATTTATAGATGTATCATGTATCATGTAGTTGATGACTCCTTTCTCCTGTAGATGTTGTTATAAAATCCTTCTCGTTAAGGGGGAGTGTTGAAATACTGTAACTTCTAAGAATATTATACTTGTACTTTATTATTTCGGAGATGTTTCATTCCTCCATGAAGACCTTATTGTATATCCGGAGATGTTTTATTCCTCCATGGAGAATGTGGTAACTTGGGTTATTAGACTTCCCTAGTGGGGGTCGGCCATGTATGAGTCATGTGGGTTAAAGGGTTATTAGACCACCCTAGTGGGGTCGGCCCTGTCACATTATGTTAAGTGGTTAAGTTGGGGCCAACCTAGTTAGTGTAAAAGTCAAGTCAGAGTTATGTATAAATAGAGGAGGTTTGTTCCTCATTTAACACACATTCACTCACTTGTGATTAGCGCATAAGTGAGAGAGAGATCTGCTATGGAGGAGAAGGAGCTCATGGTTGAGGATTACATCTTTGTATTTGTTGGTCATCTATATTGAGGAAGCTTTGTTGGGTTTTCTACCCCATGAGGGTTTCCCAGGATAAATCTGTGTCTCTTGTGTTTATGTTGTGCTTGTTGTTCTTTCAGTGATCTTGTATATGCTATTGTTGTGAAATGGAATGTAATGCTGATATTTTCTGTCTTAGCATATTGAATCTTAACATGTTGAACATAAGAAGGTTAAAATAAGCTAACCCCCATGTGGGGGGCTGGTTGCTGACCAATTGGGCATGGGAACAGATAATATGGGTTATATCTCGGTGGTGGGATAAATGCAATTTGCGTTCCATAAGAGGTGGACGTAGGAACGACGTGCGCCATTAGCGGTGTAGGAACCGTCATCGCTTGGCTAACGTTTGGGTAGGTAGGATTATACGGTCCATACAATAACTGACCAACTAAGAGTGTTAGTACCGGTGTAGGGGGTGTCGATGCAGGTGGCATGGATGGATAATACTGAACCATGTTTAATGGCACCGAAGCCTTTCCTATATGGGAAATGGACCCAATAAGCCCATCCATCGAATGTGACGAGCCCGAAGGTCTAGGATCTAACGATCGAAGCCTAGGGTCATCAGGGAGGATTGTGTAAAGGTAGATGGATTGTGCATATATGAAGTCGAAATGTTGAGCTTTCATAATGGCCTCTTCCTCGCTTTGTGGCATGGAGGTGGCGACATATTTAGCTATGGTGGGTTGGAGAGATTTGATTAACCAATCCAATAAAAAGGGAGGTTGTATTTCGATCTTGCATAGTGTGTTGTGTCTACACCACTCATGGATGTGATCCACGATGTGGGTGGAATAATTTTGCCAAAAATCAGTGTGAATTTCGAGGCCTAGATCATGTTTGATTGGAAGTTGAAAGTATGTAAGAAGTGCTGTGGGCAACGTCGCAAATGTGGAGTGGGTTCCACTTTCTAGATTTACGTACCATTTTGTTGTCATGTCGGTGAGGGTATGCTGGAAGAGGTGAAGCCTCACAGGGTCGTCCACTATGTTGTTAGATGAACACCATAAGTGGAAATACAAAACGTGGTTGGTGAGATCGTCTCCTTGATTTCCTTTTAATTTAGGAATGACGGAAGGAAGCTTGTCTGGCATAGCTAGCCATGTCGCATCATGATCAATGGGATCATTAGTTAGTTTGGCCAAATTAGGTAGGTTTAAACTAATCATGAATGGTAAAATAGGGACGACTTGTCTTTCCATTGTATGTGGGATGCGATTTCCATAAGGGGGAGACCCAGGTGTTTTTTTAAACAATGGTTGTTCTCCTATGAGATAGGATGGGTCGAATGGAACCGAGGGATCTCTAAGGGGAGAAGCCAACGGGGTACCTCTTTCAATGGGGGAAGAAGTGGTTCAATTAATAGTTTCTCTGAGAGTAGAAAATACACCTAGCAAGGCTTGTCCTCAACCAAATGATCTTATCAATGTAGCCTGGGAGCGGCCTTGACTAGGGTACCTTCCTTGTGAAACACAAGAAGAACATGTAATAACACCCCTTGAGAGAGGGGATAGGCCTTGCAGTCTACAAGACTTTCTTAGGATGTTGTTTTGTTCCACAATGGTGAAGACTTTGTGTCAAATGAGAGTGATAGTGGAATTTAAACATAATTGAACAAATGCAAAAATATGCCAACCACAACAAATGCAAAATGGTGCGATAAGTGAGTGATATGTGCAATGTTGGTTTTAGTGCATGAGCTCCCACATGTAGGTTCTTTTCATTATGAGTTAATGAACTTGTAGTTAAAAAATAAAATAAATGTAAATTCCCTAGAAGACCTAACGTCCTTCCTCTCAAAATGTAATTGGGTCTCTCAAAAGCACAATTGATGGTGATAATGGTATCCACTCACCAATTCAGTAGTGGAGGTAACAAAGAGTTAGTTCTACTGACAATGGGGCCAATGTTCCAATCTAGAAAACTTGGAAACACCTTCCAACGAAAATAGCTAACTTCAGGAATCAACTGCACTCACAATTGCTCCTTGATGATGTCCTAAGTTGGGCCACTAAGATACCTTGCGTCAAGTGTGGATCAATGGTTCGGCTTGCACGGTATAGTGTCATCTCCCTACAACAAGTTGAGTGGCTTGTAGGGGAGAGCAGGGAAGCTATACCTCGGCGTTCACCTCCTTGGTCATGGCGCACTTCTGATCTGGGTTTTCTTTTAAAACTTGCTTATAGCAGGATTTTGTAAGTACCCTATGAGTCAACAATGCTATGTTTCAAAATATCAATAATGAAACTAGATTGGTGGACATTAATGAATGCCTAGCCCAACCAATTCTACTTAACTAAACTATTGTTTTGTGACCTCCTGTGGAGGATTTTTGTTGGTTAAGACAATTACAATGTTGATTTTAAGGGGTTTGAATGTTTCACTTATGGAGTGTATGAGGGGTATTTCACAATCCCTACCTTTCCGATTCACCAAACTCACATGAAGTGTGAGGTGAAGAGCATACTAGGATTGGAAGATTTTGTATGCCTCTTATTGTGTGCTAGTGGTGCACACACATGTGATGAAAGCAAAAAATGATTTTATCAGCAAATTAACTAAAAGACTATATCAAGTAATGCGTACTTTTAACTCTAAGAGATGCTCATGACGCTTTACAAAATCAAATATTCTAACTAATAGGTAAGTGTGCAATGGAGGTATTTCACACTTCTCACCCCTTTTCTGATTCACCAAGCTCACATGAAGTGTGAGGTGAAGAGAATACTTCAGGCGACAAGTGTCTTTAGGTCCTTGCTTGTGTGCAAAAATGTTTTCTACGCTAGCAATACTACTAAAAACAACATGTCGATTGATGCATAAACAAGAAATGGTCTTGAATACTAATGACAACAATGGGGCCCGTTGAAAGCCTCAAAGTTGGTTACCTAGGTAAGTTTTAAGAGAGATGTACTATTTACTTCCTAATATTGGTCTAGATGCACTAATTACTAAAAAATTGAGTAATTGGGTGAATTAGCCTTAATTTAAGTTCACTAGTAAGCATCAATTGGGTTGCCAAACTAAGCTATGCAGATAAAAAGCAAATAAACAACAGTAGTGCAGCTAAACCAGACTCTATCGCGCGGACCGCGGGGGGTAATACAAAACACACACACTATAGCACGGGTAATACACTAACCTTCCGCGTTGGTGCGACGAGCGATGTAGCGCGGGTCTGACACTGGTAACCTGCGCTATGTGCGCGACTGTCCGAGTTGATTTTGCGCTATCAACGCAACAGAGACGTTAGGAATCGCGCAGATCTAGGAAAAATCTCTTGTGGCCATGATGGGGCCAAATTCTGGAAGCAAGGGGTGGCATACCTGATCTCCTGCAAGTGATAAATACCCAAAATTAGATACTTATCATAAAACAACCTAGTTTAAAAAGAAATTAACAAAAATAAGTATGGTCACCATTAGAACTGTTATGGAAAAAAGTGCACAAGTGCACTCTTCCACTTAGTAAGGGGCTAAGCCTTGTAGGTTGCAACAAGGCCTTAGTCCTTCGAGCCCCTATTTGGTTTGTTTGGTATTCCTCCAAGTGATCGTGCAAGAGATTGCTAGAGTAGTTCATATTCAAACATGAAAATAATGATAAAAACAAAATGAAAGAGACGGGGGGAGAATGCAAACTTCAACAACAACCAAAGATATGCTAAACCACTCTTGTATTGCCTAATGGAATAACTGTACAACACTTAGGAGGTGAAGGATTCAAGGGAATCCAACAATCTCCCTTAGGGAGGCCTTTCTTGTACAAACTAAATGCTAAGTAGATGGAAGAACAATGGAGAGAAACACTTGCCCCTAGATGGAAGGTGACAAGGGATCTTGGGAATGCTTACAATAGTAGGAAATGATGGGCTATGAGGAAGCTCCAACTCAAATCCAACAGCATAACCTTGCTCTGATTTCTCTCTACCAAATGCATGCCAATGGATTTCTTTTATAGGCCAATAGGTGGACAACAAACAACTAGATCCAAATGTGAACTCTTCTCCTTAATAAACTAGTTCCAAGGTACACTAGGGGGTTGATTAATGCCACCCAGTGTGTGAGGAGCCAAATTCAGAACCTTGGGGAGAATTGAGCCTTTAATGCACTACTGGGAGTAAGTGGTCCCGATGTTTTGATAGTAGCGCAAACATCAAAGGAAAAGTCATGCAGGTGTAGCGCAGGAATTATTCAGATAACATGTTCTATAGCGCGGGTCAACTGTGTAATACCCATGCTACCCCTTTATTTTGATTGTTTCTTAGCACTTATGGACTCATGTTGGGTTTTAGATATGTTGAGGATGCCTGTGGTGATGTGCATTCTTTGTGTTGATGACACCTTACTGGATGAATAGCTGAAATGTCGCATGTGTACGAATTTTAGGCGTTAACATGCCCCTTGAGCTATGTCACCTCCTCATAGATCTTGAGGAGGTAGACAACCCTCAAGAGGTCTCTAGTTTGAGGAGTAATGGGATGAGGGTATAAATCTCTCTCCCTCTCCCTAGACTCCCACTCTTTCCAAAAGTTGTTTTAATCAACTTGTGCTTCTCGCCTTGCGATGATGACGTCTCTGTTTCACATATAACATCAATCGGTCTCATAAATATACATATAAAAACATTACATTTACTAAAATCAAATATTATTTTTTTGCAAAAAAATGATAACTGGTGCGCCCATATAATATTAGTGCGCCGCTAGTGGTGCACATTCAGATGTAACGCATCGACGATGGTGTACTCAAATAAATAAAACGCATCGGTAATATATTTCTATACATTTAAAAATTTATCATCAAAACCGATGTGCCAACATATAGACGCACTTGTGCGTGTATTTTGACCCATCACATCATACATGTATTTATGCATTTAAAACATTCAAAATTTGGTCCACGATGCACCTACTACATGTTAGAACACCGAAAACCGGTGCATTGACATGCACTAGGAGCACCGTTGAATTGAATTATGATTTTTTTGGGTATTAATTTTTTTTAAATTGTAGGAGTCAGTGTGTCTATACCGAGTCAACACCCTGATACCAATGCATTGACCTGAACTAGAAGCACTGTTGTTTATTTAATTTTATTGTTAACTGGCAATGTGTTCACAGTGCCTCAACATTGCACTGAAGTGCACTAGGAGCACCATTGGATTATGATTTTTAGGGTCTGGGAAAATTTTTAAATTGTAGGAGTTGGTGCGTTTATATCTGGTCAACGTCCTGGTACCGACGCGCTGAATTGAACTAGAAGCACCGTTGTTTATTCAATTTTATTATTAATTGGCAATGTGTTCATGGTGCGCCTACTACACATCAGTGCACCAGAAACTGGTGCACTAACGTGCACTAGGAGCATCGTTGGATAATGATTTTTTTAGGGTATGGGGAAAAATTTTAATTGCAGGAGTCGGTGCGTATATATCCAATCAATGCCCTGGTACTTGTGTGCTGGCCTGAACTAGAAGCATTGTTGTTTATTTAATTTTATTTTTAATTGGCAATGTGTGCACGATGCGCCTACTGCACATCATAGCACCGAAAATTAGTGCGTTGACGTGCACTAGGAGCACCATTGGATTATGATTTTTTAGGGTATGGGAAAAAAATTAAATTGCATACGTGCGTCTATATCAAATCAACCACCCGGCATCGATGCGTTGGCATGAACTAGAAGCACCGCAATCTATTCAATTTGATTGTTAATTGGGAACGTGTGCATGGTGCGCCACGTAAACGTCAACGCATCGGTCTGGTATGTTGACGTCTACTAGAAGCACTGTATAATTTTATTTTTTACATGTCCTTGTTCAATTCTCAACGGTGCATTCGATACATGTAAGTGCACCAAACAATCGGTTCACTTATGTGTCGTGAACGCACAATGAAGGAGTTCATAGTTTTAAATTGAAATTTATGTTAATGCAGTGCGCTACGAAAGGTAGTGCACCATTATGGCGATGCGCTTAGACAATAAACTCACCATGCACGGTGCACCCTGTAAATTGTATAGGGTGCACTGACAAGCGGTGCAAACTGAACGGCTCAAACACATCACATGACTGTTTTAATTTTTTTTAAGAAAACGACAAATTAAGGCTCAATTTAAAAAATTAATGCGCTAAAAATTTAAATTATGAAGTAACAATCAATTTACCTGTTCAACTTCCCGTCGAGGAGGCATCGTAGCAATGTATGGAAATTTTGAATTTTTTCCCACCATTTGGAAAAAAATCAAACTCAAGTCAACAACTAATAGGAATGAGTAATGTGTCCAAGTGCTTCACATATGTCAGGGCATTTAGGGGGGTGATGCACGACACCGATGCAAATGGGATCATATGCACTATATAGGTTAAAAATGATATTGACTATTTTTTTTTTAAACGATGTTTTGGTTCGCCCGATATTCGGGTGCACCAGGACAGTTGAGGAACAAAACGCACCGCTATTAGGTTTTTTAGTATAATTTAATGAGATATTTTAATAAAATACTATTTTTTAAAATAAAATATAACCTGGTGCATTCGATTATATGACGCATCAAGGCATTTAGTATTAGGTAACACACCGCTTTAGTTGCAGAAATTTGTCACACCAGTTGAAGAAATTTAGTTTTTTTTTCATTGATGGTTTTTGGTAGTGGTGCAACATGATTTTTGGTAGCCTCGGTGTGGGTTGTTAATAAACACACCAATGCATACATAGTGATTAAACACATCGGTCCGTACGTAGTGATTAAACACACTGGAAAAAAAACATCTGCTAAAACCTCTGATTGCTCACCTCCGTTAGTGACCTCCATTATAAATGGATATTTGGGCTCTTTTTAGAGGATCGTCTGCTATAACCTCTACTAAAGGGCCTTTTCCTTGTAGTGGAATGTCATTCCAAACAATCATTGGTGGCTGAGTTGAAAGCCTAATCATTTGAGTCTAGCTCACATTGATTCTAAGTTGGATAAGGGAAAATATATAATCGGCACAAAACCTAGTATTACCATCGTTACTACAACGGCCTAGGTAGAGGAACCCAAGGAAGGTGACAACCTATTCCACTCACATATGTGGGTAAAGGGGATCTTGCTACATTTCATTCTTAATAGCGACAACAAAACGGACCTAATCTAGGTATAGGTCATCAATAAGTTGAAGCTACTAACAATGACACACTTCCAACCATACACAATCGATAGATTGAGCTAGGAACAAGACATCCATGTCAGTCAACAATGTCATCTATACTAATACATCAAGCCCTTCAAAGATGCGATATTATGCAATGTTTCCATGTTTGAATTTTGTGATGTTCTTGAAGGACAACCATATAATGTGGAACCGTAATGTTGGTTACAAGTCTAGGCCCTGTAGTGTCATTGTTACTTTGGGAGGTCATCTCTACAAGATATCAGAGATAGCTCCAACCAACACAGATTCTCTAATCACAATGACGCAGTGCATGCAAGTGATATCTCTGTCTGGGAAATTTTTTCTCTTCATGGTTTAGTCACGATGCCAACAAAATATCACTATGACTACCAAGGCCTTTGTAAGGGGTCAATCTACACAACAAGAGTAGGTGGACAAGATGGTAGAATAATATAGATATATCTTTGCCTCACCTAGAAAGGTACCTTTTCATTGTCAAGTAACACATGCAATTGATTTGACAGTGGGTGTTTCTCTACCTAAGGACCCAATAAATAAATGCTCTCTTGTGGAGAATTAGGGGATCAAACCCCATATCCAATAGCTAATAAAAAGAACCACATTTATCTAAGCTCTAGACCTTGTGGGAGCTTGATTGTGTGAGTTCAAAAGAAAGACGATACATGGTAGATCTACAATGATTACAAATCCCTAAACAAATTCACAATCAAGAAATGCTATTAGACCCCCAAATTGATGATCTTCATGATCAACTCAAAGTTGTTGAGTTTTTTCAATAAGATTTATTTTAAGTTAGGTTATCATGACGTGCCAAGCGAGCAAACTGCTCCAAATTATGTTGAGAACAAAATAAAGATAGCAATAACAAGAAAGACAACACACAAGTATTGCAAAGAGCGTAGTAATTTAGTGAAATCCAAAGTCTATGAATGAATGAAATAGTGAAAATACTGCAATATACGAAGTAATACAATTTGGCTATAATGGTGGTAGCTTATCCAGGTGGCCTTAGATGGCCACCTAGATCAGAATGTATAAATCCAAGCATCCACTTGCATGGGATGTAACCTTCCTTTTGTTTAATGTAGTTGTAATATATCCCTTCATAGTTCAATTGACCATGACTCATCTCAAGTATGCTTGGGGTTTCAACCATTAGCCCCAATTAACATAACTTTTCTTATTTCATATACACAAAAAAAATGCTCCCATGCTCTAATTGAGATAGATAAATTTTCCAATTTGGTTGAATGGATCCAACACATCCAATAACAAGCTCATGATATTTTACAAAAAGCCAACCCCAAGTACAAGCCATGACATAATCATCATTAGGTTTGACATAAGTTTCGAGTTGATTGTAAGGTATGGTTTCATTGGCAAAAAAAGGGACTCACAGGCTCCCACAAGGAGCTCAAACCACTTCAATATGGGTCTTAAACCATCACTAAGATCATGGGTGAGAATGATTTTGAATTGAGTATTCCACCTTTCCTTAGCTTACACTTAGTTTTTCATGTGGATCTGCTTCGACCATATTTTCCAACTCTATTGGACAACTTAGAGGTGATAAATCACTTGGCCCTTATAGAACTCAATCTTGAGTAGGCTACAATTGACTAAATCAAGGACACCAAGACAAAAGGCACCCACCAACATAACATAAACCTCTATCAAGTTATCAAAATGAGGCAACTTCTTCACTAGGGCAAGTGATTCACTAAGAACCAAATTGAATAGAAGTTTCCCCATTAAATGAAGGAAGTTGACTTAATGAGACCAATGTTTCCAAAGTGGGGACAACTCATCCAAGTGGCCATCTAGAGCCATATAAAAAATGGTCTCCATTTTGATAATTGTTGGGTCTTGAACTTCCAACACATTTTTTAGGCGTTCACATACATTTTTCACCCCAAATATACAGAAGCCTAAGGAATTGACTAACTCTTTTAATTTTATTTTCAATATGCTAAGGGCGAGTTGAAATGAACAAGCAAGCAGAAAGCTACGGTACTGGAAAGGATCCCCTTATTATAGACAACTCATATTCATCCAACTCAACTTCTTGCTTAACCTTAATTTCATGCTCGGGTTAACGTTCTTGCATATTAGGGTTTTTGCCTCTTAAGGTTTTATTGACATTTATAAAATATAGTTTTGGCCTCTTGTTATGGCCTTTTTTTGAATGAGCATAGCCAACACATATATTCTTAAAGATAAGCTACCATCGTTATTGCTAGCTCGTGTTGCTTTGCTATTGCAATGTTTTCACTATTTCATTCATTGATAGAGTTTGGGTTTCACTATATTACTGTGCTCTTTGCAATACCTTTGTGTTATTTCTTTCTTTTTTCGTAAAGTTCATAAAATTATATTAAATTAGAAAGAGAAAACTGTATAAAGCTATATTAGTGATAAGCCATGTCCTAATTCCTAGTCCCAAAAAAACACTATATATGTCCAAAAAGACCCCAAGCTAACAAACTATGGTAGCAATAGTGTTGTTCAAAGTAGGTTTGCATGTAGTTTCCCCACGGGACGGGGGTTATGGCCTCATAATTATGAAAAAACCAGGTCCATCAAGTAATAAAAAACATGACCCTAATGACAAAGCTTCTATTCATCACCATAAATTAAAACATGAGAGGGCCCAACACCTATATTCTCCTGCTTCACTTCCTGATTGACGGTCAAGGGACATATCCCGAACATGAGCTGTGTATCCAAAGGTTTGTTAGGAGGAGGGTTGTTGAAATTCTTCCCAATATAAGCATGAGCCAAAGCGTCCAGTTTAGCGTTGATGTTAGTCGCCTCCAGTTGGTGAGTCCATGTCAAGTGTTGAAGCCCCTTTTCCATATTTGTTATGCAGGTACCCAAGGGAGGAGTTTCAACATTATTTGGGAATTTCCCTTGAAGGCAGTCTTCCATGTCCATTGTCAGAAGAGCCTTCATGGTCCAATATACCCCCAGGGTTTTCGTGTGACAGGTCTCTCTGGTGCGAGAGGGACCCGTATCTTCCACCATCCTGCCGAAGTTTTCCTCCAGTTGCTTGGCCTTTGGTTTGCAGCCTATTTGCTTCAGTCATTTCTACATATGAACGGTGCGCTCTCTGGCACAGGAAGGAAGGTCATTCTTGAAGAATCCCTAAATTCTCCCCATCTCTTTCAGAGCTCGCAACATGTGTGTTCTTCTTGGGTCGTTGGCCGTCTTCCTCTTGGTAACTTTCATTCTTGCCATTGTGTCGGCTCTGGGAGCCAACACCTAGAGTGATGAGGCGTGAATTGAATGCCCAAGCCAGGCAGTAAGCTCCCGTTGCGGAGAATGGGTCTAATAGTTTTGGAGGTGACCTATATTAGCAACTTCAAGTTGGTGCTCGAGTCGAAAACAACAATTATGGAGGCTTTGGTCGAAAACATAAGGTGGGCTTTCATCACATTTAAAACCAGCTTAGTAGGCGGCCATTAAGGCTCGCACAAGCGAGTTGACAACAACATGTATTGGAAACCATAGAATTCCATAATGATATCCCATGTTTACACCCTAATGAAAGCCTGTACTTTGCTGAGGGACTAAATCCTTCTTGTTGATGCCACGCACCTCCCTGCATGCACTGGCCAACGCGTTAGTCCTAAAGCTAGTCATTACAGTTGATGCCCTCACCCCGAATACCTCTGTGTTATTTCACTTGTTATTCTTATCTTCATTTATTTCTCAAAATAATGAAAATAGAAGGTGTTGTAATATTTGGTGAATTGTTCAATTGGGTATCTAACACATGGTGTTAGTTTTATACATGCCTTACATGTTAGGTTTGAAATAATGTTTAGATAAATGTTTGAAGTTTGCACATTGGTTGTTAGGTGAAGTTTGTGCTAGAGTTGCATTAAGCATGGTTAGATCCATCGTTTTAAGGAGTGTTGCAAGGAGGTAGTAAGGGACCTCCATTGTTGACTAAGTTTAACTTTTGAAAAGGACATAAGTTCCCTTGCACATGATTCATATGATGTTGTGTACAATTTACATCTTGAGGTAGCATGGAGGTAACATTTGAACTTTTGGAACTAGTATGGTTGCATTAAAACCTTGGGTACAAGGTATCTCTTGAATGTTCATTGGATTTACACTTGGACATGTGAGAAGACCTTCATAAGAGATGTTTTAAGTTGGGATAGTTTCCTTACCCTCTCTCCCCTTTTGCATCTTGTCGCCATCAACTTTATTTCCACCCCTTGCTCAAGAGGTTTCTTCCATTCTCGTGTAGTTGTCATAGGTGTTGGGCGGGGCCCAAATGGGTTGGAAAAATATACAAGTGTGGAAAATCGCGCATTGCATGCTGTGGCAGAAAGAAAAGGCAATTTTGATAATTGCGCATTGTGCGATACGGCAGGAAGAGGAAGTAGTTTTGATAATTACGCATTGTACGCCGCGACATGGGGGAGATGCAGCTTTGAGAAATTGCGCATGGTCGCGCAGTGGCAAGGAGTAGGAAAGGTTGCATAACATGCTGGTGCATGGTTCGCGCGCAACAACCATCATGGAGAAAGAATGAAAGGAAAGGTCGGAGCGAAGAAAGCGACCTGTTTTGGGACGTGGAGACGAATGGAAAGGACCTGTCAGAGAGAGTGGCGGAAAGCAGTTGAGAAGTTAGGCCACGACGTCGACGGTGACAAGAAGGCGGAAGTAGTAGAAAGGGACAGTCCATGATGCAGTTGTAATCGTTTTGAGGACTGCGGCTGTCAGAGAAGCATGTGAACCACGAGTGGTCTAGCTAGACGGCTTGGAGCACGCAAAGTAAGCTGTCGATGGCGATAGTCAGGCTGGCAGTTGGCCACGCCGATTTTGTAGACCTAAGGGTTTTTGCTTACGAATTGTAAAGATATGCTTACGGGCATAATCTATAAATAGGCATGATTTTGTATGGGAAAGGGTTGTTGACCTCTCATTGTGGGTTATTGAACATTGTAAAATCAATTGAGCTTGAAGCCATTGTAAAGGCTCTGCAGTTGAGTGCATAGAGACCTATTTGAGAGAGAAGAGAGTCTGCAGCTGAGTGCGCTGACTAAGAATGGTTGTAACCTTCCCATAAAGAACAATATTAACAACCGTTCTTGTGGACGTAGCCTCCATCCGGGAGGTGAACCACGTTAAATCGTGTGTAGTGTGATTGAATGTGTTATTTGCAATTATCTGTTCGCTTACATGTATGCTTGAATTCCAATTATCAGTTGTATGTTAATGCTTTTATATGTATTCGCCATAGGAGAAAGATGGGAATAATATGTTAAGTATTACATGAATGAATGATTGATGGGTGCAAAGTATTTCAGATTGTGAATGTATTGGTTGATAAACGAACACATGCGTGGAGGAATGTTAAGTATTCGACAACTACAAGTATGTGAATGTATGAATCTGCCAATTAGTCACATAGTTGAACATTGAATTTAAGTGCAGCGTTGGAGCACACAGTAGTGTATGTTTATTCAATTACATACAACTTAACGATGAGAACTTGACTGAGTTGAATGGATAAAGAATGATAAGTAAGAATGGTTAGAGTTAATTGTCTTGAATAGACGCACGGTCTAGCTAACGCGCTGAACCATTGAGATTCGCTGCGAGATAAGCTATTGATAGCTTATCATTCTAACGCAAGAAGTGTCCCATAACGTGCAGTCATTGGATGCGCTAGTGTGCAAGCACCTCTGCTTGCCGAAGTATTCGACGCGAAATAGAGGTTCCGCGCAGTTGTCTGTCCACAGCAGTCCACAAGATATCGTGCTGCTTATCAGTCCTCCCACACTCACATCACCAGGTTGTGGAAACTTGATTCCGCAACCACCCCCTCAGCTTCGCCTCGGGTGAGACCTCAGGCTGCGCGCAGTCTGTTGCCGAAAGGGCCGGTGAATAGGGGTTTTGTTGGTTCCTGGAACTGCGAAGTACCTGGGTCTACACTGGAAACCTCTAACTTAGTTAAATACACCAACAAATGGTTTCTTTGCTCGGCTAAGACCAATGATGCGATAGTGTGTTTGGAAAGTAATGTGTGACAAAGAATACCAGTTCTCATTGGGTTCAGACAATTGGCATCCTAAAAAGAAGAGATCTGGGATTGGTGTGGCAAGATCGAAAGAGATTTTGCAAAGACAGAGAATAGACATCCACGTCTCTCTGACGTACAATGGTTGAACATATACTTGCGGAGGGAGATTCAAGATAGGGATGAGTTCCACGCAAATAGGTTGCACAAAAGTAATGTACGATGAAGAGACCTTCAATCCAAAGGAACTACTTCTGCTGAGGAGGGAAATAATATTAATAAATCAGTTCCTTACTAGTAGTATTAACTTGCTCGAGCTTGAAGATCAAGCCAATGAAATGACAGTTGTGGTTGTACTCAACGTAGCCTCGAGTGATAATGCTGACTACATTGACACTGAAGACCACAACGCCATGACAGCAATCGAAGATCTCAATGAACACCATCAACAAGACCTTTCCGCTCTCTTTAACATTATAGCTCTATATATTTACGCAGATTTTGATGACTTTGTTAACATTGCAGGAACCAGAGTATTGAAGCTGCGCCACAGCCCATACAAGAAAGAGGAGTCTGAGATCCAGGTTCACAAACATAACTGGTTCAAAGTTCAGCACCGTTGGAAAAGGAAAGGAATGATGCGTGGTTACCAACCTCGCTAAATAGCTACGTAGAACAGAACAGGAAGCACATAAAGAGCATCACGGTACTAGGCAGAGACGTTGTTCGCGAAGGCAGCCGAATGCACGGCACAAGGAATATGAGGGAACGTTGTTCCGCAGAGAAAATTACAAGTTCAATTGCCAAAGTGTTGAATGGAGTACGGTCATCCAGACAGTGCGACCTTATCCGAAATACCAGCACTGACAAAGTTAATCATTATAAGACCATCCGGTCCACTTGACAATATTCGATAACGACGATGACTGAGATCTAGACGGCGGAAGCCGCATTTTAGGCCGGCGTGACATCACACATCTAGCCGATACGAGTGAAGCTCATCACGTTCATAAATGATTGTCTGGCTACCTATGCGGTAGGTCACTTAATCGACACTTGGCACGTGGTCGCCATAAAGAAGCATGATTATCACTGATCACACGCCATGGGGGACGGCGCTAGCTAATCATCCTACACAAATGCAAACGTGGCTACCCCAGTTCAGAGCACGCAAATCATGTGAAGCCGATCCTCCCCGGAGATTCTAAAATACAGGGACGTGAGTGAAGCATGCTATATATATTGAACATTAGAAGCGTTGAGAAAAGAATTCTTAGTTATAATATTTGTCCAGGGTAGTGACTGAAGCCGGGATATACTCTGAGTTTTGCTGATTGAGAGAGAGGCCAAGAAGGCCTTGGAAGAGAGAACTGACCAGGTGCCATGGTGCACTTCATCTCCAGTGGAAGCACCACAGGTGCCCTAAGATCCAGGACGACGAGCGTCCATGAGCAATCCGCAGAAGCATCTGTTGTAGCACTCGGGAGACATCACCCTGGGGTTTCACCCGAGATGTCTACGCAGTTCCTAATCGTTAAGAGTAATGTGGCACTTGGTAAGCTTAATTGTGGAGTTTCATCCGAGATGTCTACGTGATTAGTGATCATTAAAAGAACCATGGTCTCCCTGCATATAGAATCACCAGGAGAAAAGGCGGATAGAGCTCCACAGGAGACAACCCAAGTCGCGAAACAGATGTGCCAGAATAGCTGGCCTATTTCACAACTTGGTGATGTGGATGAACTTGTGTGACAGTAAGAAAATTGATGGAACACTCAGAAGGGCGCACAAGAGCTAGATGATCAAGGTTCCATGAGAATGACGGTCGCTGGCAAGAAGTACATGACAGTGAGCCTTGACCCGTCAGTCAGTTGCAAGAAATACATGACCGTGATACTGATCTTTGAGAGGGATACTATTGTGACATTCAGCGCAACATATCCATAGTTTTCGCTAAACTCGCTCCGCGAGCTGAGGAAGAGCTGTTGGATTTCAAAGCTCGGTACGACGGAAGATGCGGCACCAGATTCCACAAGTGGAAGTGGCTCGGGACGAGCCATAAGTGAGTGTTAGGGGCCTGTTGGGCGGGGCCCAAATGGGTTGGAAAAATATACAAGTGTGGAAAATCACACGTTGCGCATTGCGGCAGAAAGAAAAGGCAATTTTGATAATTACGCATTGCACGCTGCGGCAGGAAGAGGAAGCAGTTTTGATAATTGCGCATTGTACACTGCAACATGGCGCGATGCAGTTTTGAGAAATTGCGCATGGTCGCGCAGCGGCAAGGAATAGGAAAGGGTGCGCAACATGTTGGTGCGTGGTTCGCGTGCAACAGCCATTTTGGAGAAAGAATGAAAGGAAAGGTCAGAGCGGAGAAAGCGACCTATTTTGGGACGTGGAGACGAATGGAAAGGACCTATCAGAGAGAGTGGCGACAAGCAGTTGAGAAGCTAGGCCACGACGTCGACGGTGACAGGAAGGCGGACGCAGCGGAAAGGGACAGGCCATGATGCAATTGTAATCGTTTTGAGGACTGCGACTGTCAGAGAAGCGTGTGAACCACGAGTGGTTTAGCTGGACAGCTTGGAGCACGCGAAGTAAGCTGTCAACGGTGATAGTCAGGCTGGCAGTTGGCCACGCCGGTTTTGTAGACCTAAGGGTTTTTGCTTACGAATTGTAAAGATATGCCTACGGGCATAATCTATAAATAGGCATGATTTTGTATGGGAAAGGGTTGTTGAATTCTCATTGTGGATTATTGAACATTGTAAAATCAATTGAGCTTGAAGCTATTGTAAAGGCTCTGCAACTAAGTGCGCAGAGACCTATTTGAGAGAGAAGAGAGTCTGCAACTGAGTGTGCAGACTAAGAACGGTTGTACCCTTCCCATAAAGAACAATATTAACAACCGTTCTTGTGGACGTAGCCTCCATCCGGGGGGTGAACCACGTTAAATCCTATGTAGTGTGATTGAATGTGTTGTTTGCAATTATCTGTTCACTTACATGTATGCTTGAATTCCAGTTATCAGTTGTATGTTAATGCTTTTATATGTATTCGCCATAGGAGAAAGATGGGAATAATATGTTAAGTATTACATGAATGAATGATTGATGGATGCAAAGTATTTCAGAATGTGAATGTATTGGTTGATAAACGAACACATGCGTGGAGGAATGTTAAGTATTGGGAAACTACAAGTCTGTGAATGTATGAATCTGCCAATTAGTCACATAGTTGAACTTTGAATTTAAGCGCAGCGTTGGAGCACACAGTAGTGTATGTTTATTCAATTGCATACAACTTAACGATAAGATCTTGACTGAGTTGAATGGATAAAGAATGCTAAGTAAGAATGGTTAGAGTTAATCGTCTTGAATAGACGTGCGGTCTAGCTGACGCACTGAACCATTGAGATTCGTTGCGAGATAAGATGTTGATAGCTTATCATCATAACGCAAGAAGTATCCCATAACGCGCAGTCATTGGATGCGCTAGTGCACAAGCACCTCTGCTTGCCGAAGTATCCGACACGAAACAAAGGTTCCGCACAGTTGTTTATCCTCAGCACTCCAGAAGATATCGCACAGCTTATCAGTCCTCCCGCACTTGCATCACTAGGTTGTGGAAACTTGATTCCGCAACCACCCCCTCAGCTTCGCCTCGGGTGAGACCTCAGGCTGCGCGCAGTTTGTTGCCGAAAGGGCTGGTGAATAGGGGTTTTGTTGGTTCCTTGAACCGTGAAGTACCTGGGTCTACACTGGAAACCTCTAGCTCAGTTAAATATGCCAACAATAGGCACAGTTGCCCCTTCGTACTCATGCAAATGGCATTGTGCATGTTTAGTAAGGCACAATTACACATAGTGTAATGTCCCCATTCAAGTAAATCTGAAGAAGAGAAAATTCCACCAATCTACTAGTTTCCTAGCTTGGGGTGGAAACATTAGATTTGGAATAAGGGAACTATAAAGCCCCCAAATCGACATTAGCTTGACAAAATATATTAAATGGGGAATAAATAAATATTTAAGATAGGAAAATAAGGTGGCACTTGGGTCATGAGGGCACATTGGAGGTGTGGGGCCCACTCAAACAAGATTCTCCATGCCACATGGCATTCCACTCTCACCCATTCAAATCCAAGGTGGAGTCCAACGTTCTTGGGGGATTTGGAAGGGAATAATACTTGGAATGACTCAATGAGGGTCGAAATTGAGAGGAAGAGTAACTCCCATGGAAGAGGAAGAGGCATCTTGGAGCTATTGGGACACTTGGGCTAGATTCCCTAGCTTATATGACAACAATGACGATGATTCTATGACACTTACGACAAAAATCAGACCTAATTGCTGACATCTGACATATATGACATGTCAGGGCTAAAAATAGCCTCCAAGAGGGTGCACAAGGGAGTTAGGGCAGCCAAAGAGTCATCCATTCGAATTGAGTGAAGGAGGAGGCTAGGAATTGATGGACAAGTGGCACACATTGGAATCTCTTCCCAATTCGAGTTGGCATGAAGCTCATGGGGGGAATTCGGACCATGGAAATCTTGGGAAGATAATAAAATACAAGAACCAAGAAGGAGAGTGGCTTTTGATCATTTCTCATTTTGCAAATTGGAGAGCATAGCTTGTCCATGCTAGTGGAATGTTTACTCTATTTGCCTTAGTACCAATTTCGAGGGTGAAAGATTCCCATCCTAATTGGAAGTTGGAGAGACCATTCAGAACTTTCATTTGGAGCTACAATGGATTCATTTGTTGCAGGTTGAAGCTACAGGGTAGCTCGTGATCTTTTCTTCTTCAACTTGTTCCCATCTCTCTCTCACATTTCTCTTCATATTTTGGCTCTTGGAGGAAGGGCGCACATGGTGAGATGCCGATATCTTTGTGAGAGCCCAAGATACACCATTTATTTGTAATATGATATATTTACTATGTATTTGATTCTCAGAAGATCCTTAGGTCAAAATACCAAGTGAAACTATGTAAAAATACCAAACAATGCATAAATGGTGCCATTTTCTCTATATCTTGTTGTGAGAGCTTGAAGTTGCTTTATTTCGATTTGTATAAGTTCATCTCTATGATTTTTCTGATGTATGGAGATTCATTAATGTCCCAAAGAAATTTCATATACATTACATAAGCCTTTGGAACATAAATCTTGAATTTCATAGCAAGTGGTGAAGTTTCCTATCATTTCCACTTATGTGAAGACATGTCCACAAACCTATGATTTATGGGAGTTGCATCAGCCTTTAGAAACTGATTAATGATGCATTTGGGTGCCCATTGAAGTCCTTTAACTAACCCATGTATCTGTTCTGAAATTTGTGAGGGTTGTACTGCATTTGGGAAGCCATTAGTGACCTCTACCCTTGGGGGTTTGAACCTCGAATTTACTAGTAAAATGCCCCAATTTATCCCAAAGTTAAATAAATGTTGCAGAAGTCTTTTGGAAGTGTACAAACATCCATAAGCCTCATTTTTTTGTCTTAATACCTTTCAAATAGCTTCAGACCCAATTTGGAAGCGTTGGAGTCATAACTAGTCTAAGGGTTGAATTGGACAAAAATTGCAATTTTTAAAAAAAGGGACACTACAAGTGGCATCAGAGCATGGTCCTTGCACCTTATGTGGGTGAGCATATATTAGGACAAGAATTAAGGGTCCAATCTTAGAAACTCACATTGAAAGTACTTTTGGTGAATAGGAAGAAGAAGGAGAAGAGGCACTCTCTGTTGAAACTATGGCTAAGGATGAGAAAGGAACTTCAGATATGGAGGAGAATGAGGAGTTTAGGAAATTCATGAAACCATTCTTTGAAGACATGACAAAGAAGATAATGAAAGGATTCGAATTATTGGCTAGTCAAATTGGAAGCAAAGTGGCATTAGGAGGCAACAGTAGTTCTCGTTTTGAGGAAAAGAAGGCAATGGGTGAAAGTATTTTCTCAAGGAAAGGGCCTCATAATTGACCCAATGAATTTCAGAGCTCAATAAGAGCTACCACACCTAGTTTTCTTGAGCCCAAAGAAGAGCCTGACACACAATATGGCATGAATGAAGTTCTAGCAGAATGTCAACAGTTGAGTGAAGATTGTAGAAGGACATTACCATTTGATCAATTCTCTATTGTTTCAAACAAGCTCAAAATGAGAGGAGGTAATAGAACTCCTTTCCAAAATAAAGAATTGAATTATGCCATAGGTAAAATTCCCCTTCCTACCTTTGATGGCTCATCTCAAAGTTCTGCAAATACTTGGATACAAAAGTTAGATGTGTATTTTCAGCTGAATCCAATGGTTGAAGAGGATGCTCTAAAAATGGCTATTTTGCATCTTGAAGGAGAGGCTAATGATTGGTGGTTCCATGGGATTAAAACCTTGAGACATGATCAGGTCATAACATATGAAGAATTTGTTAACAAGATATTGGAAAGATTCGAGCAAAAAGACCCTGAAATGCCTTTCAAGGAACTAACACAATTGAAGCAAATTGGAACCCCTGATGAGTACATTTTGGAATTTCAAAAACTATCAGTTAAGGTGGCTGATATATCTATGGTTAAATTAGCATTGCTCTTTACTAAAGGTTTGGTTGAACCTTTGAAGGGTTTAGTTAAAGCCCACAAACCCAATTCATTGAAAGATGCCATGAACTTGACAAGAGATCTGCAGAATGTTCTACCAAAGACAAGGTATCCCCCCAAGCCCAACTTTCCTTCCAAGTTCAGATTTGATAAGAAGCCATGGAAAAAGATTCATTTGGAAAGGATAAGAAAGAGGGACCAAGCAAAGAAGAACGCAGAAGAAAGAGACTATGTTACACATGCTTCCAAGGATGGGTACCAGGGCATAAATGTGCTAAGGGGAAAGCACAATGCATTGAAGTATTTTTTGATGAGGATGAAGGTGAAGAGGACATGGAGGAGGAAGAACATATTTCATCCCAAGAAGAGGAATATGACACAGCAGAAGAAGATCCTCCGTTACCTGACAAAGGGAGAATGGCAGTGCTTTCAAGAGTGCCTCGTTTTCACACCATTTGATGCAAGGGAGTGGTACAAGGACAAAGGGTTTCGGTATTGGTAGATGGAGGAGCCACACATAAATTCATTCATGCAGACATGGCGGAGAGGAGAAAGCTACCTACTCATCCATTTGATGGCTTCACAGTCATCATTCCAGGTCACAATACTATGGACTGCAAAACATGGATTCCAAAGTTACAACTCACCATAGGTAGTTACACATTTTTTGATAGCTTTTATGTGGTTGATGTTACTGATACTAATGTGGTATTGGGAGTGCAATGGTTGTACTCTATAGGGGAACATACAGTGAACTATCAAATTCCTGAAATGAGATTCAAAGATTCAGAAGGAAAATAAAGGGTAGTGAGAGGAATGCATACCTATCCGAATCAAGTAGTGTCCTCCCACAATATGAGGTCCATATTGAGGCATGGGGATATTGAATTGGTTTGCTGAATGTTATATCACTTCCCCCAAGCTAAAAATAAATATTCCAGAACATCTAAGGGAGATAAGGAAACTACTACACAAATATGAAAAGGTTTTTGGAGACCTTCCTCCTGGAAGGCCACCTGATAGAGGAGTTGAGCACAACATTGTTTTGGAGGCGGGAACTTCACCTATACAAATACCACCATATAGACATCCCAAAAAGTTCAGAGATGAGATTGAGAAGGCTATTCAAGAGCTCTTGGAATCGGGACTCATTAGACCAAGCTCTAGTCCCTATGCTTCTTCAGTTGTTTTGGTGAAGAAAAAAGATGGGACCTTGAGAATGTGCATTGATTTTAGAGATCTAAACAAGAAGACAATTAAGAATATATATCCCATCCCTAGAATATATGAGCTCATGGATGAGCTACATGGAGCAAAATTATTCTCCAAAATTGATCTTAGATCTGGTTACCATCAAATTCGAATGAAGGAGGAGGGTGTGCAAAAAACAACTTTCAGATGTCACTATGGCCATTTCGAGTTTCTTGTCATGCCTTTTGGTTTGACCAATGCTCCAGCCACATTTAAATCATGCACGAACCAAATATTTTGCAAGCAGCTCCGTAAGTTTGTTTTGGTTTTCTTTGATGACATTTTGATTTACAGTAAAACATGGAAGAAACACTTGCACCATCTAGAAGTTGTCTTGAAAATCTTACATGAACAATCTTTGTTTGCTAAGTTGTTCAAGTGTCAATTTGGGTTGAAAGAAGTTGTATATCTTGGGCACATCGTTGGGAAAGATGGAGTGAAGGTGCACTTGGAAAAAATAAGAACTATTCTTGAATGGTCATCACCCAAAAACATCACAGAATTGAGAGGCTTCATTGGAATATGCACTTACTATAGAAAGTTTGTGAAGGGGTTCTCCAAATTGATTGCTCCACTTACTGATTTGACCAAGAAGGATGCTTTCAAATGGGATGAAGAGGATGAAAAGGCTTTCCAAAGAATGAAAGAGGTAATGAGTAGTTGTCCAGTACTTGCATTACCTGATTTTTCTAAACCATTTGTTTTGGAATGTGATGCATCAAGAGAAGGAATAGGGCCAGTCATAAGGAAAAATCAACACCCCATAGCTTTTGAGAGCAGAAAATTGCAGCCACATGAGAATCTCTACTCCATTTATGACAAATAAATGTTATCCATCATGCATGCCTTGGCCAAGTTTAGACAATACTTGGTGGGAAACAAGTTTGTGGTCAAAATTGATCATAACAGTTTGAAGCATTTTCTCACACAAAAGGACCTCAATGAAAGGAAACAAAAGTGGGTAAGCAAAGCCCAAGCTTTTGATTTTGACAATGAATATGTAAAGGGGAAGAATAATATTGTAGCAGATACATTATCTAGAAGACCATCATTTCCCCTTATGGACATTTCGAAAGATCGAAAAAATATGCTAAGAGTTGAATATGCCAAAGATAGTTTTGTTTTTCATGTATTAGATGGGGTCAAAGGTGATGATAGGTACACGATTTTAAATGGTCTAATCTACTACAAGGACATAATATAGTTGGTTCATGGTTTGAATCTCAAGCACAAGATTTTGAAGGAAGCTCATGATTCTCCTTTAGCAGGCCATCCTGGTTTTTTCAAAACATATAGGCAATTAAGGGAAAGGTTCATTTGGAAATGGCTGAAAGAAGATGTTCTAAAATATGTGAATGAATGCAAGATATGTCAACAAAACCAATATGAACATACACATCCTACTGGTCTATTGCAACCATTGCCCATTCCAGAACAAAAATGGGAAAGCATCTCAATGGATTTTATCACAAGCTTGCCCAAGGCTTTGGGTAAGGATCGTATTTATGTTGTGGTTGATAGACTCACCAAATTTGCTCATTTCTTTGCTATTACATAATCTTATACTGCTGCACAAGTGGTTGATATATTCTTTAGAGAAATTTTCAGATTGCATGGACTTCCCAAGAACATTGTGAGTGACAGGGATAGCAGATTTATGAGTGCTTTTTGGAAAGAACTCTTCAAGATGGTGGGCACTCAATTGAATCCAAACACAAGCTATCATCCTCAAACTAATGTCCAAACAGAAAGAGTGAACCAATGGTTGGAGGGGTACTTGAGGAACTATGTTGGTGAGCAGCAAAAAGCATGGTTAAAATGGCTACATTTGGGTGAGTTTTGCTACAACACTACCTTTCATATGTCCATTGGCATGTCTCCTTTCAAATCTCTTTATGGTTATGAAGCACTCACCTTTTTTGAGCACATTTTTGGCGATAGTAGAGATCCAAAAGCTAAAGATTGGATCGAGGAAAGTCAAGAGATTTTGAAGCTTCTAAAAGACAATTTGCAGGTTGCCCAAAATCAACAAAAACAGTATGTGGATCAACATAGGGAGGAAAGAACTTTTCAAGTGAATGATTTGGTCTATTTGAGGCTACAACCAAATAAACAAACATACTTAAAAGTGAGAGGACCAGAAAAGCTCAAACCAAGATATTATGGTCCATATAAGATAGCTTGAAAAGTTGGGGAGGTGGCTTATGAGTTGAAACTTCCAGAAGGAAGCAAAATCCACAATGTATTTCATGTTTCATGTCTTAAGAAGGCTATCGGTCAACAAATCTCTGTCTCAGAAACCCTCCCTCCATTAGATGATGAAGGACAACTCATACTTATTCCCCCCAAAAAATTTGAAGGCAAGAGAAAGGAAATTGAGGAGTAGAACCATAAGGGAGTATTTGGTACAATGGAAAGATTTTCCAAGTGAGGATGCCACATGGGAGGAGGAACAAATTTTGCAGCATCCTAATTTGAAATTGCTTGAGGGCAAGCAATCTTGGGTGGGGAGGACTGTAATGTCCCCATTCAAATAAATCTCAAGAAGAGAAAATTCCACCAATCTACTAGTTTCCTAGGTTGGGGTGGAAACATTAGATTTGGAATAAGGGAACTATACAACCCCCAAATGGACATTAGCTTGACAAAATATATTAAATGGGGAATAAATAAATATTTAAGATAGGAAAATAAGGTGGCACTTGGTCATGATGGCACATTGGAGGTGTGGGGCCCACTCAAGCAAGATTCCCCATGCCACATGGCATTCCACTCTCACCCATTCGAATCCAAGGTGGAGTCCAACATTCTTGGGGGAGTTGGAAGGGCATAATACTTGGCATGAATCAATGAGGGTCTAAATTTAGAGGAAGAGTAACTCCCATGGATGAGGAAGAGGCATCTTGGAGCTATTGGGACACTTGGGCTAGATTCCCTAGCTTCTATGACAACAATGATGAAGATGCTATGACACTTATGACAAAAATCAGACATGATTGCTGGAATTTGACATATATGACATGTCGGGGCTAAAAATAGTCTCCAAGAGGGCGCATAAGGGAGTTAGGGAGCCAAAGAGTCATCCATTTGAATTGAGTGAGGGAGGAGGCTAGGAATTGATGGACAAGTGGCACACATTGGAATCTCTTCCCAATTCGAGTTGGCATGAAGCTCATGGAGGGAACTCGAACCATGGAAGGCTTGGGAAAATAATAAAAGAAAAGAAAAAAGAAGGAGAGTGGCTTTTGATCATTTTTCATTTTGCAAATTGGAGAGCATAGCTTGTCCATGCTAGTGGAGTGTTACTCTACTTGCCTTAGTACCAATTTCGAGGGTGAAAGATTCCCATCCTAATTGGAAGTTGGAGAGGCCATTCAAAACTTTCATTTGGAGCTACAATGGAGTCATTTGTTGCAGGTTGAAGCTACAGGGAAGCTTGTGATATTTTCTTTTTCAACTTGTTCCCATCTCTCTCTCACATTTCTCTTCATACTTTGGCTCTTGGAGGAAGGGCGCACATGGTGAGATTTTGATCTCTTTGTGAGAGTCCAAGATAATTTATTTGTAATCTGATATATTTACTTTGTATTTGATGCTCAGAAGATCCTCATGTCGAAATACCAAATGAAACTATGTAAAAATACCAAACAATGCATAAATGGTGCCATTTTCTCTATATCTTGTTGTGAGAGCTTGAAGTTGCTTTATTTCGATTTGTATCAGTTCATCTCTGTGATTTTTCTGATGTATGGAGAGTCATTAATGTCCTGAAGAACTTTCATATACATTACATAAGCCTTTGGAACATAAATCCTGAATTTCATAGCAAGTGGTGAAGTTTCCTATCATTTCCCCCTATGTGAAGACATGTCCACAAACCTCTGATTTATGGGAGTTGCAACAGCCTTTAGAAACTGATTAATGATGCATTTGGGTGCCCATTGAAGTCCTTTAACTAATCCATGTCTCTGTTCTGAAATTTGGGAGGGTCGTATTGCATTTGGGAAGCCATTAGTGACCTCTACCCTTGGGGGTTTGAACCTCGAATTTACTAGTAAAGTTCCCTAATTTATCCTGAAGTTAAATGAATGTTCCAGAAGTCTTTTGAGAGTGTACAAACATCCACCAACCTCATTTTTATGTCTTAATACCTTTTAAATACCTTCAGACCCAATTTGGAAGCATTTGGAGCCATTTGGGAGCATTGGAGTCATAACTAGTCTAAGGGTTGAATTGGCCAAAAATTGCAATTTTTCCATTTTTTCCAAATTTATAAAAAAGGGACACTACACAGAGACTCCCCAATAAGGGTTGTTGCCTCCTCATCTAATGGTCTTTTGAGATTTGACTGAAATTGAAGACCAATCCCTTTGGAGGTGCAATCCCAAGGAAGCTCATTTCTCGTAAAGATATGCTCTTGCTCCTAGGAAAGCCCTCCATCTTGTCCATTTGCATCAATAAGGTTGATTTGATGCTAGTTTTGAAGCTTGGACCCTCACGAGTCAAGGAGAAAGAAGATGACTACTTGGCCCATGGAATGATACAGAGATTTAAGAATTTTTGGCAAAAGATAAAAGATTTTCACGTTTACATTTTTTGAATATCAGGGATAACTATTTGTTTACGAGGATATAATGGCGATCCACCCATATGCCAAGGGATTATTTTATAATGCGATTTGTTTTTGAGGTTGATAGAGTGATAATTGTGAACAAGGTCCCCGATTCATGTTCAAAGTTGGCCTCTTTATGAGGCCATGGAAACAAAGTTTTAATTCATATACAAAATCACTATTATCAATCTTGTTTTGTGTGAAAATGCACAGTGTTTCTCTTGAGCATTAGAATCGTAAATATATTGCAATGATTAATAAAACTACTAGTAAGTTTATCACCATGTTTCCATAGATGAGAGATTTCAAGCTTCTACTTTTGCTCAAATTTGCATTTTTAATTGATTTGAGCAAGGATCTCCCAAAAGCACAATGTTATCGTGTAGGGATTGTAATTAACCACATGTGTTGGACTATGAATATATTATATTCTATTGCAATATTTAACTTGGTCACCAGCATTTCATTAATGACAAATAATATTGCAATGTTTAACTTGACTTGATCAATGACAAATGCTATTGCAATGTTTAACTCGATCACAAGCATTTCATTAATGAGAAATGCTTTTCACACAATTGAGCAAAGAAATTGAAAGGCCATTGAGTGGAAGGAGTTTATAGCGGAATGCTTTTATGATCGCAACATAAAACGAGAAGAATTGACCATGATGGAGAACGTGAACATATACTATGTGACCATACGCTGATTTCCTTTGGGCCACCGTCCTTACATAACACACTAAGAAACAAATCCATCGAAGGGATCTTGCCTCTTCCCGTGTTGGAAAACCTCAAAAACCATGTCTCTAGTTGATATACTTTGGAACGAGAGTTTAGAGCACGATAAGTAGAACAAGAACTAAAGACGGGGTTGAAGAAGGGCAGTTCGCTTATTCACACATGTAGCCATCCATCCCTCGACCCATTCTCTCGGATTTACCTATTTCTTTGACAGAATTCATCGTCTAAATTCCCATGTATTTGTTCCGATTCAACTCTCAGAACCCCTCGAATCAATCCCCCTCTTAATCTACAGACAAGGCCCCGAGGGTTTACAACAAGAAACGCGCTTTGGATTGCGAATCCATCTGCCATTCAAGGTATTTGAGTTTCAAAGCTGCTAATCCATTTTTTATTCATTCATTCAAAGTTCTGTGGTGTCTTTAATTGGGGTTAAAGAGTAGGGACAATGAAGCCAAAATTCTGAAAGAAGGGAAGGGAAACAAGACACAATGAATCGGAGGGTTAGGAGAAAAGCCCTGCAGAGCAAGGGAAACGTCACAGAGGCTGTTATCAAAGGGCCTGTTAATGAAGTTGAAGCAGTTGTCTGCTTGGCGAAAGAGGAGCGGGAGGTGGACTGGTCGAGTCTCCCGGACGACACCGCGGTGGCATTGTTTTCCCTCTTGAATTATAGAGACAGGGCCAGCCTTGCCTCCGTTTGTAGGACATGGAGGTTCTTAGGCTCACTCTCATGCCTCTGGACTTCGCTTGACATCAGGGCGCACAATCTGGACTCATCCACCGCGTCTTCTCTTGCCAAGCGATGCAGCAAATTGCGAAGCATACGCTTCAGGGGAGCCAGCGCTGGCAACGTGGTCATAAACCTGGAGGCGAAAGAGCTCCGGGAGATGAATGCGGATGGGTGCCGTGACCTCACTGATGCGTCGCTCTCAATGCTGGCGGCCCGCCACCAGCGGCTGGAGAGCCTGCAGCTAGGGCCGGACTTTTGCGAGAAAATCACGAGCGATGCGATAAGAGTCGTGGCCCTGTGCTGCCCCAGGCTTAAGCGTCTCCGGCTGTCGGGGCTAAGGGACGTGGACGGGGTTGCAATCGGGGCACTTGTCGAGCATTGCCGCGATCTTTCGGAGCTCGGCTTCTTCGATTGCATGAATGTTGACGAGACGGCGCTGGGGAATGCGGCATCTCTTAGGTTTTTGTCAGTGGCGGGCTCTCGGAACATCAAGTGGACGGCGGCTTCGCAGCTCTGGGTCAATCTGCCGAAATTGGTTGCGCTGGATGTATCGCGCACGGATATAACCCCAGACGCGGCTTTTAGATTGCTGTTTTCGGAGAGCTTAAAGGTTCTGTGTGCATTGAACTGTGGCGGTCTCGATGCCGGTGTCTTTGTTGCATATAATTCGAAGACCAAGGTGCTTCTTGCCCGCTTCACTGACATCGTGAAAGGAATAGCTACATTATCGCAGGACTCCCACTCCACACAGAATTTATCTGGAATGAAGAGGATTCATAATTATAATGATAGTAGTAATAATAACAGTAAAATTTCCAATGTAAGAAACACTAGAAGTGGGGATAACAAGTCAAGCGATGTGAGAGAGTGGTTGGAATGGGTTCTATCTCATGCACTGCTGCGCATTGCGGAGAGCAGTACGCCTGGTTTAGATAGCTTCTGGCTTAAACAGGGCACTCCAATTCTGCTGAACCTTCTGGGAAGCTCACAGGAGGATGTTCAGGAAAGAGCAGCCACTGCACTTGCAACATTCGTGGTTATCGATGACGAGACTGCAACCGTCGACCCTGCTAGGGCAGAAGCAGTAATGCATGGTGGCGGGATTGGGTTTCTGTTGGATCTTGCAAAGTCGCGTCGAGAGGGTGTACAGTCAGAAGCAGCAAAGGTACTTTGTACTTTGCACAACTTTCTCAATTACCTATTCATGGGTAATTCTGTGAAACCATCTTTCTCAATATATAAGTCAGCCGCTCTCTTTGTACATTGCACTTTGCACAATTTTTCTCAATTTGTTTGTTCATGGATAATTTTGTGAAACCAAATCATCGCCCTTAGCATTTCAGGGCATTTCTATTAGTATTCAGAAAGTGGAGAGTTGGATTGCCTAAGCATTTCTTCAATTACTTGTTAAAAGGCTCGATCAGACTTCCTCAAGTTAATGTTATTTGTTCTTCTACAGGCCATAGCAAATTTATCAGTCAATGCCGATGTGGCTAAAGCAGTTGCTATGGAAGGAGGCATTAGCATTTTGGCAGCCCTTGCCAGGTCGCCTAATAGATGGGTTGCTGAAGAGGCTGCCGGAGGACTGTGGAACCTGTCTGTAGGAGAAGAGCACAAGGTGTTAACTTTATGCTCATTGCTTATTTTTTATTTAATCTAAAATCTAAAAATGAAAACTATGATTATCAGATTTCCCTGTATGACAGGAAGCCTTACTTTCCCTTTTACCAAGCAACCTGCCTACATTGTGCATGTTTATGGTGTTGCCTGCGTATTGTATGCACTGTAAATGCTATGGAAATTACAGTTGTTAATATTGATTGGCAAAACTGGACTGTTTGACTAAATACTGCTTCTTCTCTATCATCCATATAACAACATTCTAGTTTACTTCCTCCTTTCCAAATAACATGAATTTGATGTTTGTTTTCTTATGCTCAGGGTGCTATTGCAGAGGCAGGTGGTATAAGGGCACTGGTGGATCTTGTATTCAAATGGCCTTCTGGTGGGGAAGGGGTTCTGGTAATATTTGAATCTACAAACTTTAATTTCCAGAACTTAACTTGTAAAACTATAGAACTAAGAATGCTACGTTTCTTGTAGAGTTCTCTTTTCTTATGATAGAGCTATGGAAAATCATTCTAACAGATAGATAGGCCTTGTTTTTGTCTCTTCTCTTTTGCATTAAAAACAAAACAATAAGCCTCAGAGTCTCGGATGATGTCTCTATGGCAGATGGATTGGCTGCACTTTTTCTTTGAGAAACAAATATTCAATCTCTAAATAGAATTTGAAGAGAACTATAGAGTAAGCCAGACTGTTCGAGGTTGCATTAAGAACACTCTTTACAGAATGTGCCTATCATTAATCCTATTCAGGTTTTGAATCATCAAGGATTGGATCCAATGTAAACTGGAGCGGTTCAGGATGATTGGAACCGAGGTTTCTTTGGTTTTGTAGTTAGCCTGCTTTAAAGTGACAAAGCTACACGTGGTGCATTTTGTGAATGGTTTGAGTTCATCAAGTTTGAACTTGTTTTCATACATCAACGATGTTGCCATTTTTCAATGAACATGTTTTTGATTTCCCTGCTTGTGTTTTCTTAGCAGAGTCGGTTAAGCCCACAACTACTTCTCATTTGTTTGTTTGTTCCTCTTCACAGATTAGTTCCATTTCCCCTCTTTCTTTGCTTTTCATCCTTCCAACTTTTTCCTTCATTGCTACCGGTAATATGTCTTCTTTCTCTTTCCATTTCTTCACTTATATGTTCTTTCTATGTCCCTTTTTTTTCATCTCAAATTTTCTCCCCATGGTCCTTTTTTGCTTTTTTGTTTTCTGAGTTTTGTTTCTCTCTTCTTGTACTTTTTTTTTGGTTTTTGTTTCCTGCCTGCAGATGTTTCATGTCTCTTAATGGATATGAATATGTGGAAGCGGGGCTGCTTGTGTGAACTTCTGTCTGTGAGTAGTGCACTTCTAACACAATCTGCATTTCATGCAAGCTTTTGATGGTAGTCAGTATTCCACTTCATTTCCATTTGTTGAGAAGTCCATTTCTCATTTTCCTACACAAATTAACACTTTGACTTTGTTGTATTCGTTAACTATTAAATCCCCATGCTTTGAAAATGTTGCCTACATAGTACAAACTACAAGTAGGTATCTTGATATGTACTCATAACTCGACGAGTACATGGCAGTTAGATGAATATCTAGAAATTGCAAAATTTGAATAGATGATTGTATCCTTGCTAGTCTGATATATCCAACACCAAACTTTTAATGGCTTTAGTTGTAAGTTTGCTCAAATATTTCATTAATATCATTTATTTTGTATTTTGTGAGCAGTTTTTAAGTTGTTAAAGCATTAGAGTAACTGGCCAATGAGTCATTGTATTAGTGCCTAGCTAATGGAGTTGTTAGTTTCGCCTTTCACTTAGTATAATTTTCCAAGTGAGGTTGCACATGTAGGAGTTTAAAGTAAAAAGATTGTTTTCTTTTATCGAGAATCAGTTACAGAAAACCCCTATTTTGAGTTTTTAAGTTGAGGGGAATTTTTGGGAGGACATTGAAAGAAGTTTAAAACTTTAAAGCCTCAATATTGCCTATCATAGAAAGATTGTAAAAGGAAATGCAAAACTATGCATTTTAAATACGAAATGCAAAACATCATTATTATCCATTTAGTGGAAAGCCAATACTTGTAGGGGTACAAACTACAAAGTAATTCATTTGTGGGCATCTTTGGTATAAATACAACTTTACATGGGTAAAACTTATTCCTAACAACCTAAATAGAAGTGGAACATGCTTGGAGCAGAACAACTGATTCCTTTTTTCCATTAGAATGCATTTCCTTTTTTCCATTAGAATGCATTCTCACACAAGAAGTGAAATGTTTCTCAATGAGACCATGGGATTATCAACACGTTCCCAAACAATAATACAGTCTATGAATACATCATCTTAAATTTGAATGACACTTCCAACAAATTCTTGAATCAGAGGTGGAAAACATGGAGTGTGCAACATTGCATTGGAAGCAATATCATTTGAGAGGTTACAAAATTGTATATGGAAGTCAACTACATAGAAGATGCCACAGTCAACTACATAGAAGATGCCACAGTCAACTTTCAACCTCAAAAAAGGCAACTGTTCCTACAGAGGGAGGTTTCCCCCTTTTTTTTAACAACAAAGTATGAAGGCTGGGAAGGTATGTCAACTTGTTAAAAAACTAGATACTTTTACAAGAACACTGATGCTACCAATGAATACCCTTAAAGAGATGTCAAGGTGGAGAAGGAAAGGGCATTGTATTGAACAAAAGGAGAAGTGACTTTCAGTTCAAAACTTCAAACATATCTGGAATTCATCTACGAATGACAACAAAGAGTCATCAGAAATAGTAGAGGATTCACAAGTTGAAGATGAATTTTAAACAGATGGATGTCAAGAAGTTTTGGATATCAGAAACATTGCATTGAACTATTATTATGCTCATGTAAATAATTAATATGGATATGTCTAGGCAGCTGCTGGTTATATATATAAATCATCTGCTGATTATGCCTATAAAGCAATTACAATAAATATATAACCTATACACTAGGTCTATTTGAAAACTCAATATTTTTGACTAGGCTTCCCAAAAATGTTCGAGGAAGTGTAAATTTCAATTGGCAATAGCGGATTGTGGAAGTCCAAAATATTTTCAAAATGCTAAATATATTTTAGTGTCCTTTGTTGCATCAATACAAAATAGCTTTGCCGCAAGAAATTGAGCTTGATCTTGGAAAATCTACACACAACTACAGAAATGCTATCTTTTTGTCTTCACATCACATGCAACAAATTGATGATGAAGTCCACGGATGTAGATTCTCATTGTTGGAAGCATGCAAAGAGGTTGATACAATTGAAGCATCCAATTGGAAGGCTTAGATGGACCAAGAGTGTGTTATTTTGAATACAATGAACTTTTTTTTTAATTCCATATCTGACCAATAAAGTTACCTTGAAGATGGAGTGTATTTTGAACTTTAGAATGTCTTTTATAAGAGGAAGCACACACTTATTTTAGCAAGTTTTGAGGAGGAGAACCAATTGGATCACATAACTGCGCAATTCTGTATGATAACTCATCTACGATGACTCAACTATTATAGGACAATCCCTACAAGGTTCTTGGTTGCTTATGGTCAACTGTCCAAAGTTGAGGCAAAAGTGGTAAATTGTGGTTCTGTGTAATACAAAATTTGTATCATCCTAATCAGTATAACAAGCATCAAGAAAGCTGAAAAGAGAATGAATATGTTGATTACCAATGATGAAATTCTTGAGCTACTGCGTACATATTTTTGCCAATGTGGTATAAATGAGCTCAAAGTAGCACTTATGACCTATTATGAGGCATTTGTCTTAATGCCAGAGGGCTTTTGCAAATTAGGTAGAGCAAAGCTTAGGGGTGTAGTGCATAATGCATTCTTGAGTATTTGAAAATCTTGGTAAGTTGTTGTAGTTACATGTAAATTCTTGTTGTTTGCTTGAAGTTGATTGAGAGGATGTGTAATACAAGAAACTAATAAATAAAAGTTCATGCCATACAAAACGTTTAAATCCATTTTATAGGTTGGAGTAGGCCAATCCAAGGGGAGCTTCACTTTCATAGAATAAAGATGCACCCTTTGAGGAATCAAATTACATATAATAAATAGGAAATTGCTTCCTATGCAAAGATGCATATTGTAGTTTGGCTTAGAGTTTGTGTTTGTCAAAAAACCTTAGGACAACTTAAACACGTTGGTGATGATTATTCAAAGTTTTATTATAAATGATGATATTTTGAGTATATGCACCTACGTAAGGTTTGAAGATGTCATTGTTTTTCCTCAAAGTAGTCGGAGTATTTTTTAAGCCCAATTGCACAACCAATGATCTAAAGTGACCATAGTTTGATTTGATATAGTTTTCTAGACATCATGAAGTTTCATAAGACACAAATGATTTATTGAGGGCAAGGTTGAAATGGTAAAATATGTAATTCCTTATTATTAGTCAATCCTTGTAAGAGGAGATATGTTTTTAACAATGATTTTGTTTAGGGCCCTGTAATTATTGCACAAACGACATCCATTGCTTTTTCTCAAGGACTGGTAGGGCCAAAGACAATTTGCCTTCATCAATCAATTGTGTTATTTGTTGCTCTAGTTCCATACTCCATGGGAAAGGTTCCAAGGGGGGTTTAATTTGGAAGCTATGATATTAGAATGAGTTCACTATATTCCTAAATTTCTTGCATAGGATGAAGTATTTCAGGTCCTTGTAATTCATTAGTTCAAGTGCCCAAAATATGTTTCATTGGTTGCAGGTGAAGAGTTGTTGGATCAGAAGAGTAGCAACGAGTATAACCAAATAAATATTTAGCAAGGGACACAGGGATTTTACACATAAGAAACCTCAAAAGGGAAAATTCTATTCAATCAAACTATTCCCGTGTGTGTTTGTATTGTACAATTGGGTCCCCTTATATAAGGTGGCCATAACAACTATGGTTTAATTAGACATTTGTTTCAACTATTTCCTCAACTAGCTCCACCAATATCTCCTTAACTATCTCTATGAGATCCATGAGATTCTCATCCCTAATTTCTCTCCTTCTCCTAATCTTTGAATCACACTTAGACTAATCCATCCTCGGTTTGTAATTTCAATTACAATTATGCACTTATATACTTTAGGCATTATTCATATATCACAAATAGGAGTTAATCCTTCATACTCCCCCTCAACGAATACTTGTGATCTCTTCGGTTGGTCTTTGAATTGGTGCAATCTTCAACATCCATTTCTATGATTTGTCTTCATCTTCTGTATTTGGTCTGCTTCATTCTTCGTCTTCAATCTACTTCTTGTATTTGCATAGTATAAACATCATATTTGTTGAAGTCCATATAAAAAAATTACCATCCACCGGATTACATGGGTTGCCAGTCGCTGTATCCGCTGGTTCTCTTGGAAGCTTTTTCTTGTACATGGTTCACCAACAATTCTTCATACTTGTACCTTCTACTCCCCCTGCATTATCATGAATCATCATCTTGGGTATGCCTTGGCTTATGTATACATCCTGGGTTATGGTGGGCTACCCTCAACCATTACAATTTCCAAGTGGTTTCAACTTACCACGAACCAAACATTACATCAAGTGATTTTTGGCTAATCACAAACCTTCATCTGTCATATAAGTGGTTTTGGGTTTACTACGGACCATATATACAATCAAAATATTGGGGGTATACTTGCCTCTTCACGGCTTACATCATCATCATTTCACTCAGGTACATACAATTTCAAATACATTGCATTTGAGGCTAATGTAGCCTTTTACAAACATAGGTCTATGAACATCTTCGTTTCCATCATAAAAAACAACATTATCAAAGAGGATCTTCAAACTTCTTAGGGATCTTATTCTCTATGCATCTCAAATTATTGAACATACGGTACTACTTATTTACCTTGCTTTGCTTCCTTCTTCCTTCTTTGTCTTCTTTTGTTGCATTTTTTGATCCTTTTGTTGCTGCATTCTTCTTGCTGCTTCAAACTTTTGTCCTTGTCCTTGTTTAGTTGCTCTTCAAGATTGCATTACCACTTGTTTCTTTTTTTCATGCCCAAAAGTCTTCTTCATTCTCTGTCTTCTGTCATCCAGTTTTGCATTCTTCCTTCGTCTTCGTCTCTCGTCTTCATCTACTTTTGTCATCTTCTTGTGCAATTCTTTCTTTGAATATTCCATATAATACCTGCATAAAATTGCTTCTTGTAGGAGGGATGTCTCCATCCAACAAGACACCTGCAATTTTCTTCATTAATTTGCAATTACATGCTTACAAAAAAATGTTTTTTGTTGGGTTGTACAGTGTCCAACAAAGAAACCTATGACCTTGGTTTGATAAACTTAATTGATGCACCAACATCATGATTTGACATGACTTTACTATAGCTTTACAAAGACTTCAATTTGCAACTTTAACTCTGATTCATTGTGACTCTAGAGTCCAAATTTCAACATAGACTTCAACTCAACATGCTCCAAATTGACATTTGACTCGATATGACTTCGGCTCTCAAACACTTACGTTAAAGTCTTAGCTTGACCAGCATTGCCTTGAAAAATAACATAAAAGACTTAATCTCACATGATTTACAAGACTCTCCTGTGAATTACAACTCAACAAATAGAAATCTCACCGTCTTTCACTTGCAGGTTCTCCAAGATGCACGAGGGTGTCTTTGTCCATAATTTAATATGTGCACATGATTCTCAATGGGCATGCATAGTCGATGCAATCCAAATTTCTTCAGTATGCAACAACAGGCCTGCATGGATTTCTTTAACGCACTGAATCTGCAGAGTTCTTTTCTCATTCAATACATATACACTTGATTATTTCTGGGCTACACTTGCTTTCTCATGGCTGCTTCCTAATTCGAACCTTCAACTCCTGTAGAGCATTTTTCTCAGATACTATCGAAAACAAAGTTGCTTTCCTTGAACAAAGAACCCACCTGCGGGCTGCCATACTTACCCACTGGAAATAGCTTGTTAGATCATGTGTGGCTGAGATTCTTAAGACATAACGGATCTGTGCAACAATGAAGTTGCTAGTGCCAAATTACTGTGCAATGAATTTCTTGGGAGGTGGATCCATGGAAACACAACACATATAGCAGACTAGTGCATACTCCATCAACTGCAATAATCATTTGTATCATGTACATGGCCTCTCAAATTTGTTTGGTTCTTTTGGATTTTGATTTTGATTTCGTAACACTAATGAGATTATGGGCGGTGCTCATTTTCAATAACTAAACGAACATTCAAATATGTTCCTTTCTCGTTAGACAGCCTCATCAAGCTCTCGTGGATTAAGAACATATAGCTTTGTTTCTAAAACATTCTTGTAGAGATAGATATTAGCACCATAAGCTTAAAACAACGATACAAATTTTCACGAGGTTCATAAATTTTCACTAGATTGATCTCAATTGTTTTTTGTTTTGTTTTACAGGAGATATCTGCATTGCTCTTCATATCTACTATTCCTTTCAGCTTTGAAGGCATTGGTTTTAAACTTCAAACATTACCGTTGTAGCTAGCCTTCACTAGTCGTTGTTTCTGGCGGGACTGACCAATTTGCTTGTTAGAACTGCTTCCACACTGATCTGCTTCTCAATCCACTGCTTTGCTTGTAGATCCAAAAAAAAATGTTCGGATCCCATCCTTTTTTTCTTTTATATAAGAATCTCTTTAGTAATGGCAGCGCTAAAAAACCAACATAGATCTTCATGCTCCAATCTGTCTCATCAGTAATGACTGCAATATTCTCTTTGTAGCTACAGGCTCATGCATTTACAGATACAATCTTTCTATGCATTTTGATCTGACATTTTAAAAATCTGACACTAATTAAAAAATGATTAATATCACAAACAAATTGTTAGACACTCAATATACTCCACAATATTTTAGCCAAAATTTTTTCTGCTAATGTCGTAGGGCGACCTCAACCTGGAATTGGAGCGCCTGTGTTTCGACTTCCTCTCAGCCAACTTTGACCTGGACCGCCTATTGATCCTTATTTCTCTGTCTTGATTGTAGATCTTGCTCTTGCTCTCTATATCTGTCTTATTCACACCAAACGACGACTTCTTCACAACACTGTCATGCGCATGCACTTAGCACTTCACAACGGCTTTCCTTCACACACGCTAACCTTGGCTCTGATACCAAATGTTGGATCATAAGATCAGCGACAAATATAACCAAATAAATATTAAGCAAGGAACACAGGGATTTTACACATAAGAAACCTCAAAAGGGAAAATTCTATTCAATCAAATCATTCCCGTGTGTGTTTGTATTGTACAATTGGGTCCCCAGATCTAATTTTTTTTTGTAATTAGGGGAATCAACAACTGGGATGGGGCTGGTACTTGCGTGACATAGAGTCTAGGGCTTCAATCCCGTCCCCTACCACTATACCCCTAGGTGCACCCACACAACCTGTAAGCCCGGGGCACGGGTAAGCCTGGGTGGTTTGAACTCAAGACCTCCATTTACAACATTTCCTTCATATCAGGTGAATCGTCGATTGAGCTACACCCTTGCGGGTAGGTCCCCATATATAACTTAGCTGACCATAACAACTATGATTTAATTAGACATTTGTTTCAACTAATTTCTCAACTAGCCCCAACGATATCTCCTTAAATATCTCTATGAGATCCATGAGATCCTCGAGATCCTCATCCCTAATTTCTCTCCTCATCTTTGAATCATATGTAGACCAATCCATGCCTGGTCTACTTCATTACATTTATACACTCATATACTTTAGACATTATTCATATATGACAAGCTTCAAGAGCATCACAATTTTGTTTGTTAGCTCGTTGATAATGTAGAGTGCAAAATGCTTTGTAGTGTTGAGAACCGTTTTGCCTGAAACAAGCACATTGTTCGAAATAAGACTTTAAGTGAAGTTTTATTGTCTTTATGCAATTGACAAGTATTATCAAAAGCCATCATAAATTATTTGATGCTCATGTTGATAAGGTCGACCAAGGATAAGGGTACAATAACTAATATGAGTTACATGAAAACTAGTGGTGTGATCCCTAACTCCAAAAAGTGATGATATCAAATAATTCTACTACAAATGTGTGTATGAATGAATATAATAATATTCTATTGTAATAATTTCTCTCTCACTACTCATGTGGGATAGATTGTAGGCCACCTACAATTTACTTATACATTGGCGACTTGGTCCCATTCGTTGGAGGGATCATTCCAATTTTACTGTATCAAAAATGGCCTAATTGCTTAGTGACATTATACACTCCTATGTGCATTGGATGCTCATTGGTCTTCACTTACCCCAAAGACAATTTGCCTTCATCAATCAATTTTGTTATTTGTTGCTCTAGTCCATACTCCATGGGAGAGGTTCTAAGGGGGGTTTAATTTGGAAGCTATGGTATTAGAATGAGTTCACGATATTCTCCTAAATTGCTTGCATAAGATTAAGTATTTTAGGTCCTTGTAATACATTAGTTCAAGTGCCCAAAATATGCTTCATTGGTTGAGGGTGAAGAGCATCACAATTTTGTTTGTTGGCTTGTCGAATAATATAGAGTGCAAAATGCTTTGTAGTGTTGAGAACCGTTTGGCTTGAAACAATCACATTTTTTGAAATAAGAATTTAAGTGAGAAGTTTGATTGGCTTTATGCAATTTACAAGTATTATCAAAAGCCATCATAAATTGTTTGATGCTCATGTTGATAAGGTCAACCAAGGATAAGGGCACAATAACTAATATGAATTACATGAAAACTAGTGGTGTGATACCTAACCCCAAAAAGTGATGATATCAAATAATTCTAATACAGATGTGTATATGAATGAATATAATAATATTCTATTTGTGATAATTTCTCTCTAACTTCTCACATGGGATCAATTCTAGAACAACCTACTATTTACTCATACATTGGTGACTTGGTCCCATTCATTGGAGGGACCATTCCAAATTTACTGTATCGTAAATGGCCTAATTGCTACGGTGACATTGTAGACTCCTATGTGCATTGGATGCTCATTGGTCTTCACTTGCCACAAATGATGAGGTTTAGGATGATGTTGTGTTGGTAGATGCTACAAAATAAATTTTCTTACCATGAGCTTTTGTGCATTCCACTAACCTATCTTTTATTTGATAATTTTGGCACAAAAGGGCTTTTTTGTTGGCAATGGCATTGGTAGTGAGTGGTCTTTACGATCAATCATGGATAGGGGCATTAAGATTCAACAACACTCTACATTGACCAATATTTTCAGATGCAGGTGCAGCTATGATTGTATTGGAATTGTGTGCTTTCTACTTGAGATGCGCTTCATTTGAATGCCCATAACATTTGTGATAATAACAATAATTTTATTTTTTGATCAGTGCGTTACTTTTTTGATTAAAATTATTATGATTATTCCATCATTGTGATCTAGAAGCAAAAGAGAAAGATAAGAATTTAGTTGAGAAGGCTTGATATTTTGCCTCTAGTATTGTTGATTCTTTAAATATCTCTTGCGGTATTTGTTCAATCTCGAATGCAATCAAGAATGCTTGCTCAAGGGAGGTTGCATTAAGCAAGTAATAAGATGTAACTCATAAGATTGTTGATAAACTTTAGGCTCTGAGTCTTGCATTTTCAACTTGATTGACTTTGTGTCGAAATGGTTGATATATTCTTGAAAACTTTGTCTCTTGAGTTGTCTCAAATGAAGCCTTTCTTCATGGACTTCTCTATACCTAAGATAAGTGTGAGATACCTTTTTTATTGAGATAGTACATGTATAAATACATCAAGATATGACTTTGGTTTCATATTCCGAAGAAGTTTCTTGGACTCCCCTATGACTCTTCATATTCACATATGGTGGATGTGAATAGTAATAATAATATTACACTACAATTTACCTTAGCCATAACGTTTAGGTTTCCAACATCCCCCCTTAATCTAAAGGGGTTTTTGTGAGTCTAAGAATCTTTTGAAAGAGCTCAAATGTGAATAGTTGCCAATGGCTAAATACTTCTTGACAATCTCCAAGTAAGCTAGCTGAAGTTGATGTCTTTTGCTAAATGGTGAAAATGTATGTGCTCATTGAATTGGCGGTTTTAGGATGACCACAAAGTTGGTGGTTTTTGCTAACCACAAACCAAAAAAGTTGGTAGAAGTTGATGTCTTCTACTAAATGGGTGGTTGTTGGATGACCACAAACTAAGTGGATTTGGTTGACCACAAACCGAAAAAATTAGTAGAAGTTGATGTCTTCTACTAAATGGCTGGTTTTTGGATGACCACAAACCAAGTGGTTGTCTTATGATGACCACAAACCAATAGATGCTTTAGAATAAGGCTCTATTTTTGTCTTGTGGCTACAACTTTGACCCTCATAGTGGCTTTGGATTGAGGCTCCGCATGCTGGCTCTGGTTGTGGTTGTGGCTCATGCTTGTTTGTTCTTTGTTTGATTGATAGTGCTTCGAAACCTGAAGCTTGACTGCTAATCCATGGCAATCCCACCTATTCGGTACAAGGTGAGAAGCAAGAAGATTTTCTACTTCAATCTTTCTCAAAACGCGAGATTGAGTTCTTTGATATGAATAATATATTTTCTTGGTTGTTGATGACCATTGCTAAGAATTGATCCACCCATAATGAATCTTTAGTCTTGTAGGTTTCTTCAGTTTTGAACACTTATCTTATGCTTATGATTATGCTTCCGACAATGTTGACAAGGATGGAGATTGAAACACTAATCCTCTATGTGGCCAATTCTGTGACAATGTTGGCACTAATGCTGAATTGGAACAGGTGAAAATGAATCTTCTTGAAGGTCCAAAACTCTGAAACTAGATTGGCTTGGCATAATCCAAAATATGAAAGGTCATTTCCTTATTATAATTGATACCTGTTCTTGTTCATGAGTTATTCCGAAGGTCTAATGATGGGCTTGGAAAGATTATGCTGAACATGTTCATGATGGTCTTTGTCTTCTGCATTTTTCGTTGTTTCCCTGAGTTGGTCATACGTTGACTACATATATGAATCATTGTCACATTTAAAAAGAGGGTTGTTTTGAACAAGCACTAGTTCAAAATGTTGATTCCTTTGCTGCATTTCATCATGTTAGAGCTGTAATTGAGTATGGAGAAGGTCCACTTTGGCTTGCGAATCTTGCAAACAGTTTAGCACAAATTGGAGAGTTGTTTTGTTGGTTGTGATTGTGTCATCAACAACGGTGAGCATTAGTGTTTAGTAACTCTATTAATCTTTTTGTCTAGGCCATTTGAAAGACGGATTAAGACCACAAAGGGCTTCTTGCAACTCCAACATTTTGTAACAATTAGGTTGAGATCATGCTAAGTTGATAATGCATCCTCCAATCTCTATTAGATAGATTTCAATGTTCTTTGTAGGTTTCTTTATTTTTGAACATCTATTTGAAGAATGATTATGTTTCCTGCAATGTTGATAAGGATGGATATTGAAACACTGATCCTCCATGTGGCCAATTCTGTGACAATGTTGGCATTGATGCTAAACTGAAACAGGTGAAGACATTAGAGCAAATTTGGGGTCTAAAATGGGCCTTATAAGAGTACAAACCACCTCGTAAGAAAATGAGCCACCTCATAAGAAAACGAGTCATTGAATTCAAGAACCAATAGAATTTCAAGAAAAGAGTCAACCATAATGGTTGACATGGCATATTTGACATAAAATAATATTTATGAATTTCGGAGGAAAAGAGAATAAAACTAACTTTTTTCTTCGTATTTTCAACATATCTTCCTGTCGTATTACTCACACTTCGAGCGGGAACACTTGTTGGATGCAGAATTAATTTAATTCTGCAGCCAACGAGTACCCACACTGCGTACTTTTGAGGTACCCCACCCCACGAAAAATGAGAAATACATCGAAGTAACGTTTTATTGATGTATTTCTCATTTTTCGTGGGGTGGAGTACCTCAAAAGTACGTAGTGTGGGCACTTGTTGGATGCAAAATTAAATTCCGCATCCAACGAGTGCTCATGCTCGAAGTGTGAGTAAAATGACAGGGATATATGTTGAAAATATGAAGAAAAAAGGTAGTTTTTTTCTCTTTTCCTCCAAAATTCATAAATATTATTTTATTATTTTCCTTAGGAGGCCCATTTTAGACCTCAAATTTTCTCTATTGTGAATCTTCTTGAAGGAGTCCAGAACTTTGAAACTGGATTGGTTTGGCATTATCCAGAATATGAAAGGTCACTTCCTTATCATATCTGATATATGTTCTTGTTCATGAGTTCGTCCCAAGGTTTAATTACGGGCTTGGAAAGATTATGCTAAACATGTTCATGATGGTCTTCGTTTTCTGCATTAGTCATTGTTTCACTGAGTTGGTCATACATTGATAACGGATAGGAATCATTATCAAATTAAAAAAAAGGTTGTTTTGAACAAGCACTAGTTCAGAATGTTGATTCCTTCGTTGTATTTCATCATGTTAGAGTTGTAATTGAGTTTGGAGAAGGTCCACTTTGGCTTGCAAATCTTGCAAACAAGTTAGCACAAATTGGAGAGTTGTTTTGTTGGTTGTGATTGTGTCGTCAACAACGGTGAGCATTAGTGTTTAGTAACTTTATTAATCATTTTGTCTTTTTGTCTAGGCCATTTGAAAGATGGATTAAGACCACAAGGGGTTTCTTGCAACTCTAGCCTTTGTAATTACAAATAGGTTGAGATCATGCTAAGTTGATAATGCATCCTCCAATATCTATGAGATAGATATCAATGCTCTTTGTATCAAAGAAGATAAAATTGGCGATTTTTCGTGATTTTTGAAAAATCGAAAAAATTGCGACTTTCTCCTCAAATTGAAAAATCGACTAGGAAAAAGTGTGATTTTAAAAAAGAAGTAAATGACGTGATTTTTTTGAAAACATCGCGCTTTTAAAAAAGGCGCGCCATGAAGGAAAAAATCGCTCAGGCGATGGGATCCACAGGTTAAAAGGGAAAAGGTGGCTCTCTTTTGCCATTTTGCTTGAGCTGATTGTTGGAGAAGGAGGGAGAAGGGCAGGAGGGGACCATCAACCAACAAGGAGGCATCCAAACACCATTTGTCATCACCATCAAGAGTTTTTGTGGAGCAAGGGTTCAAGAATCAAAATATTTCAATTTCCCAACCAACCAACTGAATCTTCTTGTCACAGGTATGTACGTTGTATCCCATTGTTTCTTCTATCTTTTCCATAGATTTTTTGCATGTTTGCTTGCATATTTCTTTGCCTAGATTTTGCTATTTTTTTGCCATTTTGCAATGATTTCCATGCCCAAAAATTTAAAAAACAGTCACAATGTAAGGGTTTTTTTAATGGAATAGCAGGCTTGATTCTTAGTGCTTTAGCAACCCTCTTGTTCTCATTTTTCATTGCTAAAATCTAAATGTAGAGGTCTGATTTTTAAAACCAAACTGTTGCTATTTTTTTCAAATGGGGTTTAATGTTTTTTTTGTGTTTTTTGTGCCCTAGGCTTGCATTTTGAGGATGTCATTCCCTTTGCAAAAATGCCAAAGCCTTTGGACCCATTTTGCCAGTATGGTGAGCCCAAAGATGGGACAAATAGGTAGAATTTGAATTGCAAATTATGTGGGCATCATATGACTGGAGGGATTAGCAGGTTGAAATACTATCTAGCTAAAATCCATGGGCATGATGTTGGCCTTTGTATTGGAGTGACCCTGGAGATCACGAGATCCGCACATGTCTCAATCAATGAAAATAACAGGAAGAAGGATGAGATCGTTGCAAACAAAACTGAGCTTGCAACTTTTGGCCTTGCAAGAAGTTTAGGGGTATCACTATCTACCAATGTTGGTGTGAGTAGTGGAAGGGGCTCCATGGATTCACATACTGGGAGGGCGGGGGCCTCATCCTTTTTTGTTCCACGAACAAGAGTTGGAGCACAACCTTGTATCAATTCACTTGTAAAGAAAATATAGAAGGCAGAAGAAAACAAGGTAATGGGGAGGTGTCCTCACTGGAGTAACATACCTCTGACTATTGTTAAAAACATTCCATTTTGGTAGCAGATGTGTGATGCCACTGGTAGTAGTTGGCCCTGGGTATAAAAGTGCTACCTTTGAGGAGTTGTGGGGGGCAATCCTTGAAGCAGAAAAGGACATCAGTGCTAGGTTGGCAGAGTTCAAGCAATCATGGGAGAGCGCAGTAATGTCTGATGGTTGGACAGATGATAAGGGTAGAACGCTTGTCAACTTCTTGGTACATTGTCCTAGAGGTACCATGTTTATTAAATTAGTTGATGCATTGACATATGTAAAAGATGCAACACTCTTATGCGAGTTGATGGATAGGTTCATCCAGGATGTTGGGGTGCACATTGTTGTGCAAATTATTACAAATAATGCAACTAATTATTTGGTTGCTGGTGAGAGGCTTATGGAGAGGCACCCCACTTAGTTTTGGACTCCATGCACTGCTCATTGTATTTATTTAATGTTGGAGGATATGGGGAAAATTCCCTTCATCAAGGAGGTTTTTGATCAAGCTAGAAGCATCTCCAAATTCATATATAACCATGCTTTTGTTCTCAGCCTCATGAGGAGGCACACCAAAAACAGGGAGTTAAAGCGTCCAACAATCACGCATCTTTCCACCACCTTCATTATTCTTTAGTCTTTGCTTCAATGCCAGTTTGAGTTGAAGCAAATGTTTGTTTGTGATGAGTGGTGTGATTGTGCATACAATAGGAGAGAGGATGGGGGAAGCTAAGTTGGTGTACATTGACTCCTTCTGGGAAGGAGTAGAGGAAGTGTGCGCTGTGAGTGAACCTTTGGTAAAGGTCTTGAGACTTGTTGATGGTTATAATCCCACAATGGGCTATTTGTATGAGGCCATGGATAGGGCCAAAGAAACCATCCAAACTTATTATGTGGGCAAGGGTATCCCTGGGCACATGTGGTGGGATTTGATTGATAGTCGATGGATCATGATGCTTCATCGACCCATTCATCCAACAACACTCTTCCCCAACCTTGCATTTTCCTACAAATACAATTTTGATTTTGATGGCGAGGTGTTGGAAGGGCTCCTCACTTGTATTCAAAGGATGGTACCTGATTATGAGACTCGCAATGCAATCAATCGCAAGATAGAAGTTTATTGGGATGGTATTGGAGTATTTGACTTTGCTGATGCTATTTGTGATAGGACCAATTTCATGCCAGGTAAGTTATTCGAGTGTTTTAACTTTTATTTGAAAGTTGAATTATGATTTATTTATTTCCTATTTTAGTTTTCCAATGCAATGAAATGTAATTTAGTTCTTTTTCATTCTTATTTGTTGTAGCTACTTGGTGGTGAACCTATGGTGTAAGGTCACTGAATTTACATAAATTTGCCATCAAAATTCTTAGCCAAACCTGTATCGCTTCTTGATGTCAGCGGAATTGGAGTGTATTTGAAATTATACACGCAAAGAGATGCAAAACGTTAGAGTTTTAGCAAGTCAATTGCATTTAATGTAATTTATGAATCTATGATCTTCTAACATATTATAATTTATTATTTTTTGACCCTCCAGAATCGTAATTTTTTTTTCTTACCCTCTTACGGGTTGGAGTTCACATGTCTTAATAACTTGGTGTACGTCCATTACAATCTAGCATGGAGGGTGATGTGCTAGCATCACCACCACCTTCTACATGATTGATGCAACTAGTCCTCCATCCATCACTCAACGTCAGATAGATGCAGGGCCAGGGCCTTCTACTAGCGCTAGGGCAGGCCTGACAAACGACCCATGGCCTTTTCCTGTAAAAAGGGGAGAGGGCATTGATATTGGATAGCTAGTTGCTAGTTTTCCACCAATACCAACAACTCCCTTTCAAGCAAATTTGCCAGAAATTGGTGTTGGAATCAAAAGACAGAGTGGTACTTAACCCAAATGAAGGAGAGTTGTTTGAACCAAATAGAGAGTCGTTGCCCAATCTAAATGAAATATTGCGGCAGTGCTACAAGAGAAGTTAGAAGTGCTAGTAGAGCCTAGTGAAGGGCTTATTGCAGCACCAAATGTAATTGTGGTTCCAAACCAAATTGAAGGAGTGCCAAAAACATGTTGTAGCTCTCTCCCTTTCTTAGTCATCTGATCAACAACTTGCTCAACAACTGCAACGAAATGTTGATGCGCCTCAATTGTGAAGAATCAGAAGAAGAGGATTTGAGAAATGTCACTGCAAGTTAAGATGGATAGACCGCGCATTGAAGGTGCTTATTGTGCTTGAATGTTCAGATTTCATCTACAAGTTCAATTTCATTCCCTAAAATTTTCTTCAGTATAAAAAACTTTAGTTGAAACTGGGACCGTGTGAGCTCTTGAGCTTTGTGAAACTAGAGAAAGACCTTGACAGGCTCATAGATATCTTCAAAGAAGCTTAAGATCAATGCCAACATAAAACTCAGTCTCGAACATATCTTGCACCATTCCACGAAATGACATGAGAGAATTGGGTTGAATGGAGTATAGCTTCATAGAATTAATTTCTAGAACCTTGTAGTAGACCCCAGTCCTTGGAGAGTTATTGTTGGTTTGTAGGTGATTTTGATTCTTCTCACACAAATATTGTGTGATCAACTGTTGGAGTCCTAATCCGACCTTCTCAATTTACGAAAATCGAGTTATTTTGATGGGTTTTTTGATCAAATTGATCCACAATTAAGAGACACAACCCGAGTCCCCCAAGGAACGAGTATGGTGCGAAGATTAAGAAGTCCTCCTAGAGGCTGAAATGGTGGATGAAGGGAACCTAACACAGGTCTCTTGGTTCGCAATATTCCTTGACATCACAGGCTAGATGAGCTTTGCATGCCTTTTGAGCGCTTTGGACCATTAAAGATGTATATCTGCCAAAGGACTACTATATGAGGGAATTCGACAATTGAATAACAAGGTCGCTTTCGTCATGCTCGGTAGTTTCCTCACACGACGAAAAGCATCCTTGTACTTCCTGAACAATAAAGCATCCTCTATTAACAATTTTTCTTTACAATTTTGATAGATTTTGTCATCTAACTGTTAATACATGAAAGAAAACTCGAATTGAAACCTTTGTTAGAGCAAAGTTTGTCCAAATAATATTCAATGTCAAAATCTTTCAAATTTAGACAAAAATATATGTTTGTTTTGCAAATTGTCACCCAAAACGATTGAATTGCTCGGGATCAATATTTGCACGGTCTTATGAATGGAGCTTGACTTTGTTGATGATATTTATAGGGCGTCTATAGCAAAATTTTGTATGAAACCCTTCATAGGGTTCTCGCTAGATGTGGTGTACATAGTGGATAAAGGAGGTCCATGCCCTTAGTAAACAAGCCTTCGAATTTCCTCAATGCTAACACCATTCTTCTCCACAACATCTCTAGTAAGGCAAGATCATGTAGTTATAAAAACACCAATGCTCTCTTGTTATGGAGAACTACCATAGCGCCTTCAGGCCCTAAGAACTATAGAGCTCTGATACTACTATTGGAATAAGTTTCAACGAGAATAACAAACCAAATAAAGATACGCATAAGATACTTTTTTCATTAAGATAGTAGATGTATAAATACTTCAAGATATGACCCTTGGTTTCATATTCCCAAAAGGTTTCTTCGACTCCCCTGTGACTTTTCATATTCACCTATAGTGAATGCAAATAGTAATAATAATATTACACTACTATTTACATAACCACAAGGATTATGTTTCCAACAAGAAGGCTATATTTTTTTGCCTCTACTCTTGTTGAGTCTTTAAATATCTCCTGTGATATTTGTTTAATCTTAAATGCAATCTAGAATGCTTGCTTAAGGGAGGTTGCATTAAGCAATTCGTAAGATGTAACACATAAGGTTGTTGATAAACTTCAATCATAAGATAGGCTTTGAGTCTTGCATTCTCCACTTGATTGACATTGTATTGAAATGGCTGATATATTCGTGAACACTTTGCCCTCGCGAGTCTTATCAAATAAAGCCTTTCTTTGTGGACTTCTCTATACCTAAGAGGGTAAGTCCTCTTTCTTTATTGCCTTAATTATCTATTGATAGATGGATGCTAGGTGTTAGGTTTAGGCCCAAAATAGGTTGATGCTTCATTCTCCATGTGAACTGTACCTATCATCATTTTCTAAGTCTCAATATTGTGGTATTTCGAAATATGCCTTCAATTGTTGGACCTAAGCATCTAGTTTATTGACATTTTTTATATTGTCAAAGTGTGATATAACAACATTTTTGTCTAGCTTGAAGGTTGGTTGTCAAAGTGGGATGTTTGTTGGAATTGTGCACTTCTCCTCTAAAATATGTTGGAACATTGACATTTTTTCATGGATAATCTTTTGGAATTTTTTTTGTTATTACAATTTTAAATTTAACGATGCAACTTAAAATTTAGAGAGCTACACCATTCTAGGGTATTATGCCTTCTTCGGTGGGGTCAATGGTACGATGGCTGCTTGATTTGAGGGCCATGCTATGTTTTAACTATCAATTACAAACTAAAATTTGACAGTGGTCATTGAGGGGTATGCTTGCTTGTATATGGCTTTTGTCTACAATTTTACCACTCAATAATTGGGTGTTTGAACTTCCATATATGAAACTTGTTAGTGAGATCACCCTTTATAATGTAAGGTCACCATTGTTTATTTTTAAAATAACCCTTTAGTCCCCTTCAAAGAGAGGAAAAGTTTTGGACCTCTCTAATTGCAAGACTAAGAGAATTGAACACGTCTTGATGGATGTCTAATGCCTCTTAAGAATGAATTATATTAACTTTTGAGAAGAGATTCCAAAAAATTCAAAGGAATTTTTTCTTAAGATTTAGGTGAAGGAACCATTTTTTTTGGCTGTTACCATAAGTAGGTATGAATTGTGGTTGATGACTAGTCATCATCTGATTTCATTACCTTTTGTTCTGAAAAATGAATTAGTCATGTTTCAATGGTTATGTTTAGGCTTGTGAAAGTTGGCCTTGTGTTCTTTTAGGTGCTTCTATGCTTCAACTGTACCATTGTTATGTCACTATTGCTGTCCTTGGGATCGGTCCTATATTGTGTCATTTTTGTTATTATTGTGGCATGTATATTGTTTTCTCTCTTTTTTTATTACATGCGTGTGCGGTTGATCTAAGGAACGCTCTGTTATGTTGATTGGGGAAAATTTGTTGTGTGTATATATATCCATTTTCTTTGAGTCTTTGTTGTTGGCTTCTTGTATCCGTATTGTTGCTTTGTTTTGAAGTGGTGGGGGTGAGGTAGGGAGAATGTATAGGTCTCGACCATGTAAGGACTTTCAAACAACATGATGTCATTATGGAAGTGGTGGATATATTGATCAAATTTTTCTATTTTTTGCCGACTGAAAAGTAGACAAAGGTGAGAGATGATATGGTGTATCCAAGGAAATTGTGTTAGATAGAAATTCCAAGTTGTCTTATAAATGTTGAAGCACCTACTTTGGGTGCTTGGTATAATATTGAATATGAGCAATATGGATCGTTTGTAGAATGTTAGATAGATTGAGGGAGTGCATCAAGTATTGGAAGATATGCCCAGGGTATGTACTATACAACAATCAATTTAGTGGGAGGAATTCTTACAATCAATTTAGTGGGATCTTCTATAGTGGAGTAGGATGGCACTTCTACAACAAAACAAAACAAGAACATTGATTGTTGTGTTACCAAGGTGTCAAATAGGTGACTTTAGTGGACAAACCAGACTTTGCATTAATGTTAGAGAGGTTAAAATTTTCATCCAATTTGGATTGTCATCCAATTGGTGAGTTAGTGGTCAACCATATGATTGGTGATATGATTTGTCCTACATCAACGGTTTTGGTTTTATGTCATGCAATTCAGTTTTAGTTGTTGATTGTTCACTACTCAGAAGCAGGCAACAAATGATCTTACAACTCGCTAGTCCAAATAAGTTGTTGATACGTGACAAGCAATTATTTGTAATATGACCATTATGGCAGGGTGTTAGATGAATATTATAATGGTCATATTTATTACTTGGGAGTTTTTGTAAAGCACTTGGTGTAAAGTTAAGTTTCAATGCAATCATGCTATAATTAAATATTGAGTTATGATTTAATAAAGTTATTAATTAGGTGTTAGGAGTTGGGGAGTTACTTAACATTCTCAACATAAATCTCCCACCTTATAGGAATGGCATTGTCACAAGACTTTGAACATTGTAGTAATAAATCATCCAAGTATTTTTTTCTACTCTTCATATCATCTGCCTATGATTGTTAGAAACTCTATGTTACCAAATTTGTTTCTACATCTTTAAATTTGACAACAACAAAATTCAAGTTCTTTTGGGGTCAGTGTAGAGCTTTTAATTTACTATAGGCCTCAATAACACAATTAATTCCTCTAATATGTGGCAGAATATCATCCTCAATTGCGAAGGTTAAAAGGGCATTTTTATTTTTCTTCTTTCAATCATTCATCATAGGTTTTGGTTTTGGAATTTGTCTTGTCCCACCCTCCAACCCATAGGTGAGAATGAGATTGCTGATACCTTTCCAACCCCAATCAACCTTTAGCTCACAAAAAGTCCCAATCAATAATCAGCTCACGAAGATTGAACATGTTACAAGTGGGATTTGAACTTCTCCTCTCGATGACTTGAGCTAGACCCAATTGATAATCTTCAAAGTTTCCAGGCAGGGTATTTCTTCCCATTCAACTTATGTGTATCTGACATCATAAAGCTCTGAATGCTTGCCATGCTACTGTTTGACATGTATCTTGTATACTTATATTTTTAAGAACAGCTCAGGTTTGTATTTAACTTTGGACACAAAAGATGTCTCCTTATCTCTCCAAATGTAAGTTTGATTTTTCCTCCTTTATTCCTCTACTACTTATTCCTCAGAAAAAAAATTGCAGGCATTCAAAACTATTTTAATTATTAACTCTCTTGTTAGAATTATATTCTTTAATTTCATTAATGCTTATTTCCTTTTTGATATCATGAAAGAGGCTTTAATTTCATGCTTGGGTGACAAAGGTCATGTTCTCTCCCCCAAAAGAATTGTCCTTGTGCTGAATTTTCCTTCTCTTACACCTCTATGAATGCAATTTGATTTGGGTGAAACTTCACTTTTGAACTATGCAAAATACTTGTACATTTGGGTTTTGTTGGATTGTCTTCTTGCTGCCAATTTGTTATTGGGTGTATACATTAGATAAATACACTATTGAGTAAATTTTAGTCTTGAGTTTGAAAATGGATGTATACATTTGTTGCAAATAAATTCACTCTTGTAGTGAGTGACATTTGGAGTTGCTGGCTGAAATCCCTGGAGAGAACTCACCCTTCTAGTGGGCAGTTCTTTGTTCCCAGACAATAGTAGTAGGGCCTCCCTTTGAGAAGGTGAGGCACAATGCATACCGACTTCTTTTCTAATCCTTCTGGAGTCTGGACTTTCTTTTATGATGAGCTTTTTCTTGTCGCCCTTGAATGTTAGGAGAAACACGTATATAGAAATGGGTGACTTGTAGAGCAACTTCTCCTTGGGCGATAGATTTAGTGGGGGGTTGAGTACTCTTCCCTTCTCCTTGTACCTTCCTTGGGGCATCCCTCGTGGGAGTTTTGGCTTGGCTAGATTTTGTGTATCTCTTTGGCCCTTAACAGTCCACATATCACTCCCATTTCTTTACAACGCTTCTTTTCTAGCTATCACAGATTAGATTTGCTTTTGATCTTTTTATAGTAATGGCCTTTGCAGTCCCACAATGTATTGATACTATTGTACTTAGTAGTTCTATTGATTGTACTTAGCAGTTCCATTGATCTATTTGTTGTAACCACCTTGGCACATATCTTATTATTATTTGGAGGAGTTGATTTGGCCAAACTTAACAGGATGAGGTGATTGCACTTCTATTTTGGGAAGTTGTTGAAGGTCCCAAGACCTTTGGCTTGTAACACCCTTGCAGATTGTTTTATGGAGTTAGTTGGAGTGACGTACATTTGGTCCACAGGTTGGAAGGAGTTCCTTGTCGACTTGGTTATTGCAAACCTTGTGCACATGTGATGATTGTGAGTACCACTCAAGAGACCCACACGTTCATCATGGAGGATATTTATTGCACACACGTTCATGCACATTGTGGACCACTTTCTATTTTGAGGTGGTTGAGGAGTGCTCTCCTAAGGGGAGGATTATATTATTTTCCTATCTCATGCATCTTGGAAGGTGCACTTGGAGAGTTTTTCAAAGTGGACCATGGAGCACACTCTTATGTCGGTAATATTTTATTGTGTTTTGCATGCATGCATCTTGGAGTGCACACTTGAAAGGGACATCTATGTTGTAGACATGGTTGAAAGGCTATTTTTAAAGGAGTGCTCTTTCTCTTGGAGATATTTTGCACATTATTTCATATTTTCTCGTGGAGCTGCTTCTCTTAGAGAGAATGGAGACCATTTGACTTGTCAACCTTGAAGGGATAAGGTCTAACTACTACATTATTATATTATTTCTTGGACTTGTCTTTTAGTTGGTTAGAGAAAATTGTATTTTATGTTAGAGAGAGGAAACTACCTTTATATAAAAGAGTTTTCTCTCCATTTTGTTTGATAAGTGGGTAGAGAGGTGATTGGGGATGTGTAGTGGGAGGTTGTAGAAGCTTGGAGATGATGATGTTGTGCTTCCTTTTATATCCAGCTTGAAGAATAATGAAGAAGTGAGGTATTGCTACTTTGCTGTATGGTTATGTTTATGCATTTTATTTTTGTAAAGCGTCTTGTGATCACTCTTATATGAAGGCCAAATGATACAATTTATTTTATTTTTTGGAGTAGTCAATGTGAGGAAATCTTCGCTCGTGAACTATTTGCTGTTATACTTCTGTTCCTCATCTAACACCCCAGTTGCCGAAATGGATTAATAATTCAGCCAAATATAACAACACCTTCATTTCAATTTGATGAGTGGCCAATCCTACTGTCCAGGAATAGTTTATCTACTTAATTTCCAGTTGTGACTGTACTTGATGATGAATGTATCAACACTAGACCTTTCATCTAAGTATGTTTAAGGTATCAAATTTGCCCTTTCTACATTATAGCCTATAGCGAAGTAGTTGATTGTGACAAGTTGACAACTAGTCCCTTCATTTATGCAATGTCTCATGACTCTATTATCCCATAGATTGATAGGCACTAGTCCCTTTTCATTTCAATTTCTTGTTCCCTTCTTTGTCTTTTCCTTTATTTCCCATATCCCTTTCCCCATTTCCATTTTATTACATACACTATACTACAACCTTTTGTTTTATTAAGGCTTACTCTTCAAACTTCACATTGAGCCCCCACTCTGTAGCATTGATGATCTTTCCTTAGGGGAAGCCTCTCTCGTCTTGGAGAAGAGCCGACCCAAGTGAGGGGAAGAGTTGTTGAGGTGATGGTGTATTGTATAGGACGACGACGACAACAAGAACACAATATGTTTAGTGAATAAGCTTCAAGAGATAGCAGCAATGAATAAGTGAAGTTGAATTAGCACCATGAACTTCATTCCAAATTGCTTTGAGTTTGAAATATCTAGAAATGAGATGGTGATAATGTAATAAACTACTTTGGAAATGATGTGATTTATTATGAAGTGAAGATGAAGCTATCGAGTTATTCCCCAAGAGGAGTCTTATCAAGAGGCCAAAGGAGGTGATTACAAGTGCAAAGGTTGAGTTTCATGAAAGAGAGAAGGAATCCATGGCCTTTGCGGACAATGAAAGAATCTCAATAGGGGTGTGTTGGGAAGTTCTACCAAAGATTGGAAGCATAGTAGATTGTAGATGAAAAAGTAATGAAAAGTTGCCTAATGTTGAGTTAGATGCGGTGTTGGGTATAGGTGTAATGCTTGCCAAGCGGAGAAGATGGGAGATTCCTTGTCCAAGAAGAGTGGCCAACTCTTATTTCAACAAAGGGGGAGATTTTAGAAGAGGAAGAATTCGTTGAAAGTTTTTAAGGTGATGATGATGACTATGACAGCTTTAGGAAGGCAACACAATAGAGAAGGAAATATAAGTTTGCGTAGTAATGCCAATAAAGACCACTCCTCAATTTCACAACAATGGCAGGTACTCTTTTGGGTGTATCCTTAAGGGATTTGCTAAGCCCACTGTTGTAAGTATTGAAAGAAAAAAGCAAGGCTTCAAAAGTATGATCTACGTTTTATTTACTCCTTACCTTTGATTAATCAAACCTTTATTTTAACCATTACTTGGCAGTTCCTTTGATGTATTTGTGGTCATCTGTAATCTACACTTTTGTACTTAGCAGTGCCTTTGATGTATTTGTGGTCATCTAGTTGGACATTATTAAAATTACCTCATCTTATCTATATACTATTGTAGCCAATCAAGAGGGTCCCCTTTACTATTCTAAAGATGTTCACACAATTAAAATGTGTTTACATCATCTCTTGCAATTTTCATGTGATAATGATGTTGATATGGTTGGTTATTTCTTCCCTAGAGCCAATTGTTGAGCAATCCATTTATGTTCTACCATCTTTGTTGTTATCATTGATGATAGTCTTCTCAATGTGTGGCCCCTACATTGATAATGATGGCATTCTCCTCATTCGATGACCATTTATAGTGGCATTGCAATTGTCTTCATCTTCTCGGCCGAATCTATTATGCTAGTCCTGTACTTTAAAAGAAAATTAAATGTTTCCTTTAACTACTAATATATTTTGATCTCTCACGAAAGAAAGTATTTATGAGGTGATAGTATCTACCCATAGTTATTGGATCTTGGCAATATGAAGCAATTAGTTGGTCTCTAGTTTATTTATACGAGAGCCCAATCCATTCTTATTTTGAGTTCCCCATAACTTCAGAAGAGAATGAAAAGATCGATTCAAACTAGCCGCACACTAAGCATAGAACGGCTCGCTCCGAAATGGTAAATCTAATTTCTATTTGATCAAATAAAATTGATGATCCATGATCAGGCATATTAGGAAAAAGTCCTAAGTGTACATGATGGGTTTTTTATACAAAAAATGTGAGCCATTAAGCAACTACTAGTAGCTAGTGCAAAAGCGGGAGGAACCCATTAACAAAATCATCCAAGATCTTTAAATGAAATTGTAAGTTGGACACACAAAAGATCTAATAAAAGTCTGCTTGGCCTATAGTCAAAATAAACATAATATTTAGCCTTATTGCACATTGACGAGAAATAAACATCAAGATTTAGAAGTTAAGTTTGTTGATGGAATAAGCTTTGTATTAGGTGGGAATCATAATGATCGTTGGGGGTGGTCACTCCATCTATCATTAGATAGCTTTGCATGAGGATGTTGTTGTAAATGTAACTTCAAAATCTATTCATTTGTATTTTATTATTATATTATAATTGTACTTATATTGTACCTCCATCGGAGATGTTTTTCCTCCATTTGAGGATGTCATTATTGTATTTGGTCATACTAGAATATCGAGGTAAAACCTCCATTGTAAGTCGGGGCAATAGTTCCCCAAAGATCAAATGTAAATTGTATTTTCGAGTCTCCCTAGGAGAGGTCGACCCAGTTAGGTAAGTGAGGTCGGTCCCATTGAGGTATATTAGGTCACCCACACATAAAGTATAAATTGAGAGTGTCACTCTCTCATTTGGTACACACACTCGCTCAAGCAAGTTTGCACCAAGTGAGAGAGAATACAAGTTCGCTGGAGGAGAAAGAGAGAGAGCTGCATAAGACATCTTATATTTTGGGTTTTCCATTTTGCTTGATATTGTACTAGTGACAAATCTATCTCCGAGGAAGTTGCGGGGTTTTCTCATTTATGGTTTCCCCGAGGAAAATTCTTGTGTCTTTTGTGTGTTTGCTGTGCTTGTATATCTTTTAATATAAAGATCTAACTAAATTGAATTAAAGTGCAAACTCTAACAGAGGACTGGCATGACCCTATCCATCATTGCATTGCTTAGGCTCTAGAGGTTTCATTATTTTACACACTGCAAGGGCAATCATCACAGACTTATCATTTAGATATGTTGTTGAGTGGGTCAATTGTGGTTGCATTACCTCCTTTCTTGAATTGTTTGGCAAGCCTTTCGGGGAGGTCTTCCCTAAGGATGTTGGGAATTTTTAGAACGGGTCCAGGACTAGTAGGCAACTCCTACTTATGGTGTAAGGTACACCCCCTAGTGCTTGAAGAATTGGCACATGGGTGCCACTTCCAACTTGATTTTTTGTACCTATACAATAATATGCATATAAATCAACTATAACTGATTGAGCTAAATCCTTGAGGTTATTGATTGTGTAACTTGAGAGTGTATCTTAGATTATTAAAGTATATTGAGAGGTTTAAACCATAACATTTGGTGTCTTTGCCAATTTGGATTTTTCATAGGAAAGTCTAATTGTGGTTATTGAAAACATCATTAGGACATGTTTAGTAGGGATTGAAGTGGCATCCTCAATACTATCTAACCTTTTAATTAAAAAAGCTAAAAGAATATAAAAGGAGAATAATGGAAAAAATAAAGTCTTTTAGTCTCATTGACCTACTTTGTGGTCATTAATAAAGTTATCTTATCTTATCAAACCTGCCACTTGGTTTCCAAGCAGCAAAATCCTGAATCATCTGAAATCATGTACAGAGTCTTGCGTTTATTCCAAGCTTCATTGGAATGACAAGGACCTGACAAAATTTCCTCAATATACATAAAGAAATAAGAAAAGTGTTATATATAGGCTCTGGGCAAGCTCTTCAACAACATTGTCAGAAAATCTTGTCTTCAATCCTTTCTGCAATGCCTGGTAAAGCTAGATTAGATATGCATGAGAGCACTATGTTGAAGGAAACTGTTATAAATCTAGATTGAATATGCATGAAAATATCAGAATGCCCATGAACTTTTTACTTATGCTGTCGAAGTCTAGACTGAATTTGTATGTAAATATCACTAAGCTCCTGTACATTTCCCCGTTATAATAAAAAATCCTTGCATGGATTTCTTTTAGAATTTACAATGAAATATCACTGAGGAAATTCTCCCGTCAGACGGAAAGTTGTTAATTTACATTGTGGTAATTTTACTCTGAATCTCTATCAGTGAGCGGTGTAGTACAAACCTTGTTTTGAGAGCTTTATTATTAAGTATTGGTTGAGTTCTACAAGTAAGATGTTTATGAAGGACCCCCTGCTTCTTTGGATACCATTTGACTGCTATTTCTTAATGATTCTTAGGTTTCCTTTGGTTTGTTTGTTTTATAGTGAATTTTCAAACACGGATTTACTATGTCTTTTGTTGGGAGTGGAATGGTTGGATTTTCAGTGTTTGATCCTTTTTAATTCATCTAAGCTTTGTATTATTTACCTGCATCTTTTATGCTTGTTGGTGGAGAATGTCAATGAGCTCGTTGTGTTCCTCTCTGATCAATTTTTAAATGTTGATTGATTGGTTCACTAAACTGCTATATGTTTGTATATTTTGGATAAAGCAGGAACGCGCTGCTGGTGCACTTGCTAATTTAGCTGCGGATGACAAATGTAGCATGGAGGTTGCAATGGCTGGAGGGGTTCATGCTTTGGTCATGCTTGCTCGCTTCAACAAACATGAGGGAGTCCAAGAACAGGTACCTTCGGTTACTATCTTGACATTTATTTTTGTTGCTTGTATATTATGAAATGTGACAATAATTTACATCAAATGAAGTTTTAGGAGAATAAAAACTATGACAGTGTGATTGCAAAGGCAAAGTGTTGTAGATGCCTCATGGAATAATTTTAATGTAGAAATGTCACTCTTTTCATTGACCATGCTCATTCAACCATCTATTGATCTTTATTTGCCTTGGAAGTAATGCATATTTTGTAGTTATCTTATATTCTTAAATTATCTTCTGTTTCTATTAGGAATCTGTATTTATTCCGACTGCTCCAATAGCATCCTAAGATTAGGTCAGCTTATTCTAAACATAGTATGGCGACTGGAAGATAGCTTAACATTTTCTGTGTGTGTTGCATCTTACACTATTAGAATAAATGCTTGTAACTACATATTTTCTTTTATACTATTTACATAATTGTTAGTTTCTATCATCATACTGCACAAGTGAGGAGTCAGTGAAATAACTTATGACAATTGGTTGGTAAATTAGTAAAATACCTTTTTCTTTATTAATTATACACATTTCCTTATTCCTTTGAGCCCAAAGAAGGTGTTTGTTTCATCTGGAATTTTAATTCCTGCCACTTGTATCTTTGCTTTGCTGATACAATCATACAAGAGACCTTTTGTTGATTTATTTTCATGTGCAATGATGCAATCCTTTCAATCTTTGCGACTTCCACAACCAATGTTGTGAAATCACAATTTGCAGAAATTCAAGCTGCTCACAATTTTCTGTTGTCTGCATTCCTGTTTGTGATTCTTGTCTAATTTTCCCAAAGCCAAAATTAGTGGGTTTTGTCATTTATCTTTAACTTTGACTTATTGGGTTTTCTACTAGCAATTTGTCCCCAATCCATAACTACAAGACTTCCTCGAATTGCAACTCTATCCCAGAATCCTTTCCAACGTTTGACTTTGCTATTTCTCCTGTATTAAACAGTAAGAGGCTTCTATTATCTACCTTTATTTAACACAGTCTCTGGAACCAGGAAGTTTGTATGGATGAGGATGCCTCTGGCATATTAAGTTAGGCTTCTTCTGAATCTCTTTGTAAACCATAGTCTTTGTACTACCACTGTCTATAATTAGACTGCAACATTATCTATCTATCTTGCATTTAGTTTTGGACATTGAAAATATGTTTTCTTAACCAGTATTCTTTTAGCTTAGCTTATTGCACTTGTTTCAGAAGTGCACTTCTCATCATCAAGGTCTCTCTTTCAGCTATAATTGCTGCTACTGGTTTTCTTTGGTCTTCACCATCTGTGCCATTTTTGTTATTTCCACATTCTTCTTTCCTTCACCAGCTCCACTTGGACACTCATTCACTCTAATGTTCCTTTGTTCCACACTTGAAACATATGATAGGTTTCCTTATGTTTTTGAACTTTCCTTCTGAAGAAACTCCCACCAACTAGTAGCACATTCTTTCAACTTCATACATGCAAATTTCGTTTTCTTGGGGTTTTCAATCCTCTCATATGCAACATATCTTTCTGTTTTCCTTATCCAATTGATGACCTCTTGAGCCTTGAGGCTTCTACTGAAGCTGCAAATCTCCATTTTTGGTGCACCCTTCTACTTCTTAAGCAGAAACCAATTTTGCTCCTACATCTTTACTCTCTGTTTCTCCTTTGTCTGAATCTGGTTTGGGGTCAGTTGCTACTGCTTATTTTCCTTCTAGTATTTCTTTCATTCCTCAATTTATTTCCTCAATGTTTGCAATTCTGTGCTAACAACAGTCTGGACATTGTTATAAGTATATGGTTTATTCTAGGTGTAACCTGTAGTTATACTTTTAAGCAACAGAGCCTAGCTATCCTAATGTTGATCCAAACCTGCAGTGCATATGGTGTATGCTAGGTGGATCCTGTAGTTAGACCTTTAAGCAACAGCGCCTAGCTATCCTAGTGTTGATTAAAACCTGCAGTGCATCCCATTGCGAGCATAACTCCAGTTAGTGTTAATACTACTGGAATCATTTCTGAGCTGTGGAAGCATCTCCAGCAGATTGGGAAAGGTTTTCACGGCTGTGAAATGCCTGTAGGTGGGGAATGAACTGCTAGAAATATACAGAGGAAAATCAAATAAAACATCATAGCTGGGTAACACACGAGGCCTCCTGATATGTAGTCGTTGCTTGACAAGAGTGTGGACCCCCATTAGTGTTCTTAAAAAAACTGATTAAAGCCCATCTCAAACCCTACCATAATACATGCTTAGTGGATATTCTTGCTTAGCTTGGTGTGCTAAGCTTTAGCTTGAGCTAAGACAAGAACAGGGAGTCATGTGGGCATCAAGCAATTATTGGAGTGTTTAACACAGAAGCAATGAAGACTGGGTGACTCCCTGAATTTTGTGATAGAATTGCAAAGCTTTTTCTTGCTAATTGCATTCCATTGTACATTGCTCTGTCTACCTCTTGTAAAAGGGAAGTTCAAGAAGTTTATTGTTGGATGTACTTCCCTATACTCTAACAGGTAAGAAAAAACATTGGACGTCAGTGTTGTATAATATGTTATAAAATAAACATGTAGAAAGAGGAAATGCTGCAAACTTAGTTTAGGGCTGGATGTCATATTGTTATGGACAGAAGGACAAATATTGGACTTCACAAGACTCTTATTTCTGATTGCGTTGATTGTTGTAAGTGCTTCTTCAAGATGCCATGGATGAGGTTAGACAAACCATTCATTGGGGGGCAGGTGGCCACAAATGAAGCTCATTTTGTTAGTGCATCGGGGTTATTTGTTAGGATATGTACAAACATTTATTAGACCTCATGTTCTGTGCATTTGTAAAATCTTGTTTTAATGTCTACTGAAAATATATCAGTGATGCATGAATTTGTCTATAGTAACATCTATAGTGATGCATGGAAATGTCTATAGTAATATGCATTTTTCCTGCATGTGTTGCTCAAGAGCGTTTATCTGGAGTTCTAGCTTTTACTGTGTAAATCGCTCCAATTTTTTGTTAGATTTGTTTTTTTATTTTCAGTAAATAATTTTGAATGGCTACTTCATTTAGTGATTTTGTGGATCACCCTTGTGACCATTGTCTGATGACTTTTCTCCATTATGCTTTCAAGTTATTCTCAATTGAATATTTCCTGTTTTGGTTTATTCTTGGATTCTTCTTTTGCAATTCAGTAAGTTTAAAATGCTTTTTAGCAAAGAACTTATTCTATCTTTGTCCATAGTATGACCACGTTCTACCTTTTCACTTGTACCATTTTTTCAGGCTGCTCGTGCTTTAGCTAACTTGGCAGCTCATGGGGACAGCAATGGTAACAATGCTGCTGTGGGACAAGAAGTAGGCGCACTTGAAGCATTAGTGCATCTCACATGTTCTCATCATGAAGGAGTCAGGTGTCGACTGGTTCTAAATCGCCACTTTTTCCTGAGTTGTGATGCTTTTTCCTTTTTAACTATTTTATAAAATATTGAATTTTGCAATGGGGGAGAAATATATTGAGTATAAATGCCTGTTCTAGTCAACATGTGATTTATATCTAATTCACCTTGTTGATCTTATAAATGATCGGCATAATTTTTATCCTATCAGTTTCATTATCAAGCGTAAGTTTACTTGTAGCTATCTGAAGTGTCAGATTAAGAGAATATAAAGGGCTCATTTTTGGTTTGAATTTTAAATACATTCAATCGTAGCATTGCAAGTATTTGCTATTGCAGAGCACCTTTTATGGTCGGTGTTCTGGTTGAAGAATTTGTGATATATTATTCGAGTCGTGTGAAACTGAGTTTTTTGGAGGCAAGGTGCTTGTTATTTGCATTAAAATTAGTGTAGTATGGAAACCTGTACTAGGGGTTTGTACCTGATTGACAGGGAATGCTGTGAAAGTTCCTGATATTCCTGGCAAGCTCGTGACCAGTTTCAGGAACATCCTTGTGGCATTCCAACCTGCTCAGGTCCTCAGGAGCATCTAGATGTGCCCTAACAGGGATCGGAATATGTGGATGTATCCACATTTGCATCATTTCCTTACTCTGCTGTGATAATGGTGGGTTCCTTTACATTGAAGGGATGAGTAAGCTAGGGGTAGACATTGAATATCTTAAGCAAGAAACAGGTGGAGTCTGTGAACCCTTGCTTTTGACACCCGCAATTTTGTGGCAGCATTGAAGGCTTTCTAGGTTGTACGACAGAACCAGTCCTTCTTCATTCCAGGTCTGAGGGAGTAGGCGGATCATGAAAGGCAGCTTGAAGTTGTTGGCATTGACAACATAGTACAACCCTGTGCGAGCCAATTACAACAAATACTGTGTGGCAATGCCAAGGAGGAGTTCTTAAATTTTATTTCCCTAGGTCAGAGGTTAATTAAATTATATTGTCTGTTATTTCAAGTTTGACCTGTGTTTAAATTTGCTTTTGGTCTTATGCCTAAGATGCATAATTTGTTTATGAGGAGGTGGAGGCTTTTTACGAAGGGAAGAGACATGAAGAGTCTTTTTGAGCTCAAATTATCCACTTTGTTTCCAATTTTCAATTCCGGTCTGTGAGATGATGTAGTTATCTTTTTTATGTAGCAGACAAGAAAAGTAGTGGAAAATGGAGGTCCACATATGGTGTTTTTTCTTGTATCATTTATGTTTCATGCTTAAATTAATATTTAAAATTCCTTTGTATCTCTGTCTATTTTTATCGATATATTTCTATCATAGTTACCAGCTAAGTCACCGGATGCGGCGGATTTGAAGGTTAAAATTCGAAAATTGACGAATTTCAGTTAGTGCCGAATTTAATCGTGCAAATTCGAACGAATTTGCAAACCCTAGCTCATCGGCCGCGCCCGAAGATTTTAGCCGCTCGCGTTCCAGTTCTATTGACTAACTGAAGACTACGCCAGTGCCATCGTCGAACACTGCCTCCATTGTCGAACTCAAGACTTGAACTCTGTTTCTCGTGCTGCACGCCTCCATTGTTGCTCGTGCAGCGCACATCGCCCTCGCTCTCCAGTCTGGACGCCTCCATTGTTGCTCGTGCAGTGCACCTCACCGTCGCTCTCCAGTCTCCATTGTCGAACAACCTCGCCCTCGTGAACATGTTATTCCTTACCACATGACTCGACATTGGAATTTATGTTTAATAATTTATGCTTAATGTTGTTATAGTTTTTAAAAATATAAAGTGTTTTTATAAATAAAATATTATTAAATAGATTATGTTACATATAAAACATTTATATACATTTATTATTATTCTTTTACTTTATAGTTAAAGTGCCTAGGCAAATGATATTTTATTGTTTTTATTTTATTTTTTTCACTAGGATATTGAATTTTATTAAACGAATTTATATATATATATTTTATTTTTAAATTTGATACTCTCGAATTTAATGCTGAATTTTATCACCAAAATTTTTATTGCTGAACTTTTGTTGAATTTCTAGGTAGTCAAATTCGAACCAGGTGACTTAGGTTACCAGACTCTGCAGAGTCTACCCAAACTTTCCGAGTCTGAATGACTTGCCAACATATTGAGTTGGGTTGGCCCCATTCTGCCAAGTCTTGGAAAAACCTGATCAAATTTGGGTTTTTTGGTCAAAACATACCCTGCTAGTGCACATCTTTAAAACCAGATTTGGGTCGCTCTGCTCATCTTTACTTCCGATGTGAGAGGGTTTCTTAGACACGTTTTACAACAGCAGCATCAGAACTACAGGACAGCTGGGCTAGAAGTTGAACTTTGTACTGGAGCACATGGTACTCCTGATTCCTTCTAGTTAAGGTGTTGAGCCTTTGACTCATGGCTAGGGGGCATCAAACATGCAGTGATTTTTCAGTTTTGGTATTGGTTATGTTTCGTCAATTGGTTTTTGGCATTCATTTCCATTTATTTCCATTCATGTACAATGTAAAAACACATTTATTTTTCTTGGAAATCTCTAGTTTTTATATTTTTCATGGTGAGTTGTCTTTGTGGTTTCTACTTCCAAGCCTTTGCCGAGTCTTCTGGCCAAAGCTTGTCATGCCCAAGACGAATCTGGTACCTATGATTTCTATATTTGTTGAATTTTATAAATATATCTTATTGCTATTCTCAGTTTCCCATCCTTTGAAAATTCAGTGGGAGAGCTTCCCCTCATTCTGGTCACTGATTTCACTGATTCCCGTGCCCCATCCTTGTATTTTGGTTACTTCTGCAACAATTGAAATATTTAGGAAATTATATCATGAAGTTCAGTTCAGAATTTTCAGATCCCAGTTTTTAATCAAATTCATCGCATGTAAATATAAATCCTCTGTTAAAAAATTTGTCAGCAATATTGTCAGATGCATATTATTTATCACTTGTATTATTATCTAATTCCTTCTCTGATCCATCCTTGATTTCTGCTAGTTAGTATATCTTTTCCGTTTTAGTTGGATTCAAAATATTCCTGCAGGATATGTGTAGTAATTGCAATCCTGATATTCTAGACCATATTCACTTTCTGAAATTATATTTGGGTTGTAGTTAGGAACCTACGGTCCACCATGCCCACTGATCTTTGTCACTGACCATGTTTGAAAAACCTTTAGAATTTGAGATAGGTGATGGAGGTGGATGTTGAGTGTTATTTTCAGAGTTTTATATGCAGGTGAACATCTGGGCAATGTTTGATAGACTGGAAGAACGTTCAACTTTTAAGATTTTTTTGATAATTGTTTGCGAAGAGAGCTTCTTGATGGGAGGCAGAGTAGTCTGTAACAATGACCAGTAATTGAGGATTGGAAAGCCTAAGATTGGGGACTACAATTATTTCATCTTCTTTGTTTTCTGGTTGTTGTTGTGATCAAAACGTCGTCTTTACTTGCTTTTGTGTGAGATATTCTTCATTGGGAGAACCATAGGTCTTGTGATATTGACTGTATTTTTGCTGTTGCTTTTCTCGAGTTTTGGGCTGGTAATGTTTTCTGTTTTGTTCTTTATTCACACCATTTTTTGAGAATTTTTTTGAGTTGGGTCAGGAGAAGAATTGGAAGTACAGGGTTTCATTGTTTTTAATTAGAGAATTTAAGTCTGACTCAATCTCTAAAGTGAACTAGAATGCTTGCCCTTAGGAAGCATTATCAAGAAAATCCATTTCCTCTTGAATGTGGTTAAATATCCTTTCAATAAATTTCGGCTGGAGAGTCTTATTTGGATCACATATCTCTTGAGTCTAATGTAACGGAAAGCTTGTTGATACTTTTTTTCCTCGTAATATAATTCCCTGGGAAACTTCCGGGCACTTGCCCTCATTTCAAGGATGATACCCAGTGTAAAGCCAGTGGTGCCTAAGTTCGATGCACCTCACCCTGAGGGAATCGAAGAGAGTTGAACCCATGACCTCCCCTACATTGGGGGAGAGATCTCACATCTGGCCCATGACCACTTGAGCTAACCCTCAGAGCTAGAAAGCTTGTTGATACTATTGAGCTGCTGTCCAACTCCATATTATGGAATGCTTGAGTGTCATCTGCCAGAGCTGCGACCAATGCTTCAAGATTTTTATTTATTTATCCCAATTGATAAATTTCTTTCAGAGTGCTGCTTTGGATTGTACCAATTACTTGACCACAGCTTGACATATGAGAGTGAGATGCCATACATGGTTTTGTCATTATGTCAGAGAGCTTGATTGTACCTGTGAGCTTCTGCAATTGTGATGTTTTGGTTATTTTTTTGATTGTGATCTTTATTAATTTCCAACAAATGACCACAAAAGTAGGTGAATGGGATTGTACAATACCCTGAGAACAATAATATTACCATCCGAGGCTGACTAAAGGAAGCTCAAAATAATACTTTGTCTAGAGGAAGAGCTAGAAGAAGTACTACAATGAGTAGTGCGTCATTGCCTCTAGGAGGGTACTTGATGTTGCAACCTGGAAGAAGTCATTCGTCTGTCGCGATGGGGTCGGCACTGCCCCTGTCGTTGGTTTTGGTCAGAGGTAGAGGTGGACTGTCGTGTCCTAACTGAGCGGTCAAGGTCTATGCCATTCACTGTTTGTCTTTTGGTGCCCCTAGACGAAGGAAGGACTAAAAAGAAGGAAGTTACAATGAATGGAGCTTGGTCTTGACTGAGAATGTTGTTGAAGGGTGATAGAGCGAAGCCGAAGGGTCTCTTGCAAGTATAAGGCTAGAAATCTCTGATCAAGGTATCTGGAAAATCTAGACATGTCTGGAGCTCGCTAAGAAGACGGTCCTTGGAAAGACAATGAAACTGCCTGCATATCTTGTAGTAAATAGGACATCGAAAGAAGAAGTGCTCCTCGGTCTCAACCTATCAAAGGTGACATGCCTGGCAGATCCTGTCCAATCTGTCAAGCTGGTGATCAATCTTTATCTGAAAACAGTGAGAGCCCACTCTAAATTGGCCTAAAGGAATACGAAGTGTGTGCCCAATGTCGGAATGGGTAAGGCGATCGAACAATGGGATTGTCTCTCAGATCCAAAAAGTGCATAGCGTAGAAGGCCATCTTGGGACGTAACCCCCCAGAGGGTCGATCCAAGTGACCTGCACAAATTGTCTGTAAATGTCATCTCAAGTGATTCTGTTCAACTCCTGTCTTGTATGTAAAAGGCAGCCGAACGCATTTAAGGAATACCCAAAAGGAGGAAGTCGGTCCATCGCAATATCAATAGATGCTAAAAGGTCCGCAACACCTAGAAACCAATATTAAGAGTGATCGAAAGGACTGGCTGAGGCAATGGTCTCTAAAGAGAGATAGGCCAAGTATGGGTATCTTTCAGGCCCTTTATCGCGTTGGCAAAGCTCCGAAGGCAGTTTAAGAGAGTGACAAGATTGAACATAACTTGAAGTCGAAAAAGGTCAAGGGCCAAACTCTACGAGCACAATGGACTGAGGTACTGTATGTTTACATCTGATGACGCGACAGAGAAGGAGTATCTGTACTCTCTCTGCTGAGGCCCAATCACAGTCAAGTAGGCATGAGAGAAATCTTGGATGAGATATCTTGAAAATGGTGTTTCAAGCAGTCTCTCTAAAATGGCTAGGGAATCATATCCTTTATTAACTTGGGGCTAAAGAGCATGCTACAGACTGAAACAAGGCCCTGTGAACTGAACCCCCAAATAGGTATAGGTGCTTGCGATCTTGATCTCTTCCCCTCTAAGGAAGAAATGAAGATCAATGAGTAGCTTCTTTTATCCATTGAAGATCATAACCTTGGTTTTACCCAAGTTGACCGTCAACTGACGAAGATCACAAAAGAGGGCCAAGGCATCTAACTATCTTTGCAAAGACTTCGGAGATGAAGCCAAGAGGACCAGGTCGTCAGCGAAGAGCAAAATAAAAATCAAGACCTGGTGGAGAAGGCACCCATCGTCGTCCTGAGTGTGCTCCTGTAAGAAAGACTCTAGCTCATCAATGTAAATCCCAAAAAGAGTGGGGGAGAGTGGACACCCCTGCTTAACCCCATTGGTACTCTTAATGAAGTCTGAAAACCCATGGGCCATACAAAGACGACCGAGGATTGACTCATATAATCTCATAATGGCAGTCAGAAGTGTCTTGGAAATGCTAATGTTGTCTCTGGAACAATGCCACTGAAGGAACTAAAGTTCCCACTAATATATTGGTAAATACAAGTAACGTAGAAATGCCATGTAAGGCAAGTAAATAATGTAAAGTAGAATAGATGTAAGATGTAAGATGATCTACAAGAATTAATGTCGGGTATTTTATACCCTAAGTGGGAAGGGAGGTGACTTTTCAAGTCACCTCTTCAGTAATTAATTAATTACCCTAATTAACCTACTTAGTATTAAATGTTAATATTTAAAACATTTATATTTGTTACATTGCCTTCCCCTTAAGGGAAGCTTTGTCCTCAAAGCTGTATTGACAACAATGTTTGAATTCCCTTGAACTGTCGTCTCGGGATCCTTTCCTTTTTGTATTTGCGACACTTAATGAAATGAGACGATACGAGTTACGGATTCCCAAGGAGAATTGTCGCATCACATCTGCTGTGGTCCATCCTAGATCTATTTTTATCGGAGCTCTGAGATCATTTTGTGGGACGGGTCGTTTCAATTGTTGCTTAGTATGTCAATATTTTTGCTTGTCAACATAATTCTTCTTTGAATGCTCGTTTTGCCTCTGTCATTGGTCAAAATGAGGATTATAATTAGGATGTCTGTAAGGCGTATGTGTTGTTTGTTTTTCTTTCTTTTGAACTGCAGCGAGGAATGCCTTCACTTCCTCAATTTGATTTTTGGATGCATCTTCCCGGATTTGCGCTTCTTGGTTCTCCAGTAGATTGTTATGATTCTGAATCTTTTCGGTTCTTTCATCTTGCGAATTTTTGTCAATTTCTAACTTCTTGATTTGATTTTTTAGTTCCTGATTACGATTCTTTAGACACTGGTTTTCTTCCTGCTTTTCCAGTGTTCTTCCTTCGAGGTCTTCACCGGTGTGTTCCCTCTTGCTACTGTTTTTCAATTTTTTAATTTTTGTAATCAGTATTTTGTTATGATTTCGTGGTTGAAAAATCTCTTCGGTATTGCTTGATAACACCTTGTTGACTTTTGTCAGTTCCAACTTATGCGTTTTCTTACTGTTGTCATACTGCTGTTGGAGTTTTTCTTTTTGCTATTGATGATTTCGTAACTCTGTTTCCTGATTTTCTAACTTTCTCTGGATGTGCTCCAACTCACCATCTTTGTCCATGATGAGTTTGTTTAAAAGCTTTATTTGTTCTTCTAAATCTTCATATCGTCCATCAATTGATTCTTTGTCTGTAGTTTGCGATAAGGGAACTATCACTGAGAAATCATGTAGCGTTATTTTCTTCTTCTCATTGAAGAAGGTGATGCACTTCTGTTTTGCATTGACGGAGAATGTTCCTAGTGTATCCAACCAGTTATAACCCAACAATATGTCGATGAGATGGTTATCTATAGCTGCGAGCCTGCGACAGTGAATTGAGCTGCAAAATGATAATCATCGATTTGTAATGGTACTTCTATTTGATCTTCGTTTGACTCATTCTTCATTGATTCTTGAACTTGTACTTGATTTGCGACATCAATGTTTATAAAATTTTCCTTATTGGATGGACAAATAGCGATGGCAATTGGACTTTCATCAAATATCCCATTAACTTTCAGCATGGCCATCGACACTTTCGTCGGAACGTTGAGAAATCTTTTCTCTGCTTTAATAAAATCTGCCTCTTCCAGTTTGACCTTCTTCGTTTTTTTTTCTTTTCCCTTTTTGTATAAAATAATAATTATATTTAATATAGTTATTAAATAATAATAATATTATTATGATTGTTTTGGCTGGGAGTAAAAATAGGGGTTTTAAAAATGATTTATAATAATAATTATTATATATAATAACAATATTATTATTATAAATTTATATATCTAAGGTTGTGAAGGATAGAATTTTAATAAAACTAGAATAGTTTTATAAAACTAGAATGGTTTTATAAGACTATGTTCTTGTTTTTTTTAACTTTTCTTTTCTTACTTTCCCTTCTTTTTTATTTTTTATTTTTTTCTACTTTCCTTTCTTTTACTCCTTGCTTCTTTTTACTTCTTTTTTACGTCTTCCTTTTTTTGTTGTTTTTACTTTTTCTTTTCTTTTTACTTCTTTTCTTCTCCTTCTTCTCCTTTTTTTTTTTACTTTTTTTCAAAAATAAAAAAAAATAAAAAATCTCAAGTACTTAGGGAAACTCTAGTTTTTAATGGAAAAATTCCAAGATTCAGAGAATCTCTGAGATGATGGTTAATAGTCAGATCGGCAACGAAGCTCTGATACCATTGAAGGAACTAAAGTTCCCACTAATATAATAGTAAATACAAGTAATGTAGAAATGCCACCATGTAAGGCAAGTAAATAATGTAAAGTAGAATAGATGAAAGATGTAAGATGATTTACAAGAATTAATGTCGGGTATTTTATACCCTAAGTGGGAAGGGAGGTGACTTTTCAAGTCACCTCTTGAGTAATTAATTAATTACCCGAATTAACCTACTTAGTAACAAATATAACATTTATATTTGTTACAGCCACTTTGGGGACAGAGTTGAATGCCTTTCGAAAGTCTACAAAGCAACAATAGACTTTCGAGGATCAGTGATGGTGCCTCCTCAATGATGGCATGGATCGTAAGAATGTGATCAATGGTCTGGTGTGTTGGTCTGAAGCTTGCCTGTCCTCTTGCTTTGAGTTATTTCCGCTCAATCTCTCTAGAAAGCTGCTTATGGAGGACTGTAGCATATAGCTTTGAGAAAGTGTGGCCAACCATGATCGTTCTGTAGTTATTGGGATCGGTATTAGGGCCCGATTTATGGATCGCGTGAATAATGTGATGTGACCACGATTCAACGAAACCAATACAAACCACGTGGTTGAGTAGATCAACCAAGTGACAATCCAATGCTTGAAGGCCATGTTTGAAGAGTTCAACCTGGAACGTTTCTTCATCCGCTCCTCTGCTAGAACTCATGACTCAAACAACCTCTTAGATGTCGTTGGGGGCGAATAGATAACAAGAGGGAGGGGGGGGGGAGGGGAGAGGTAACTTGGATAAGGGTTTGCCCCGAGATTTTATTGAGGAAAGAAGTGTGGGAAAACATGGATTTTGGATAAAGATTGGGCAGGAGATGGGAGTGGCGAGGGAAGATTGTACATCGGAAATGCTTAGGGGAATGAATAAGGGAAGTGCTCAGCTCTTGCTGCCTATGAGAGATGAAGATGCGTTTCTTGTGGCGGAGTAGATGACGATATGAAGTTTTGAGAGTTGGGTAGGAGGGGTTACCATGGTTGAAGGCATACCGAAGTTGGATGTGGAGGTGCTTGCATCATTGTTATACCACTGGTTCATGGGGTAGCATCCAGTCTTTTGGGGGAGGGGGGTGCAACGAGTGGAGTGTTAGCATTTTGTAGCTCGGAGGTACTCCTGCATCTGGTGCCTAGGTGCAGGGGTCTGAGATGATGTAGTTTCATTAAATGTCATAAAGTGACTTTATGAGAGCATTTATTAAAGTTATTTATGATATGACGTTATAATTTGAAAGTGAGATGTACTTAATTAAGTTTATAAAGTGACTTTTAAGTTATAAAGTGTACTTTTCAATGTACAAAAAGGAAAAGGCCAATGTCACCACACCAATCCCCTTTTGCAGTTTTGGTTGGATCTTCTCCAACTCAAGGGGGTTCCCTAAGATAGGATTACTAGAGCAATAGGGAAGTGCAAGGTGAAATGAAGAGGTTGCGCTAGCAAAACAGTTGACGTATAGCAAGTAAAGGAAAAGGTGATGTGAGGATAGATAAGATAATATAATTTTATTAATCTCCAACAAATGACCACAAAAGTAGGTTAATGGGATTGTATGGTAACATGATTTCAATACAAAGTGGGAGCACTAAGGCAACTCCTATTTAAAGCAAGATGCGAAACTCAATCCTAAAGCCAAAGAGAGCTAACTCCAAATATGGAGAGCCAACCTAGAAGAGATAAGTATAAAGAGAGCCGATACAAAAGAAAAATGTGCAAGGAGAGTGGATATGGGAATTGTGATACAAAAATGGGGAATATGCCACGCAACACTAGAAGCACTCGAGGCGTCTCTCCTAGCATTCAAAGCCGAATGAAAAAATGTTGAGATAGTAATCTGTCTAGAAGAAGAACTAGGCGGATTAGAAGATCTATAATAGCTAGTGTGTCACTGTCGGGGATGGGGAGCCTGCTGTTGTGATCTGGATGTAGTCGACCAGTTGTTGGGATGGGGTTGAGGTTGGCCACGTCGCTAGGGTTGAATGGATAAAAGGTGGTCTGCTAAGTCCTAATTGATCTGCGATCAGGATAGTACTATCCTCTGTCGATCAATTGGTGCCCCTTGAGGAGGGTAGGTAAAGAAGTAAGTGAATTATCAAATGGATGTTGGTCCTGACTGTGAATATTGCTGGAGGAGGGATCGAAGCTGGAGGGCCTCCTGCAAGTATAAGGCCAAGCATTTTTGATCCAGATACCTAATAAAATTACCCAAAGATTGGTACTCCGCGAGAAGAATGTCCTTGAAAGTCAATGAAACTAAATTGCAGGAAACTTGGTACTAGGCCTTGTACCACTGGCGTACTAGGCAAGAAACTCAGAAACACATTTGTTACTCCTCAAAAACGCGTTTCTGACCATACCACCATGTTTCATGTGGAGGAAATGTGTGTTGTATGGATGGAAATGCGATTCTGTGCCGTACCCATGTTCGTATGGTGCATTTGCTCCAATTCTCGCTCTTCCAGCCAGAAAAAGAACTCATTAGCTTAATCAATAAGTTAAGTTGTTTCTTAATGGATTGATGATGGTTTAGGAAACCCTCTAGAAGCCTCTAAAAGTCATTTTTTTATAAAACCGGTATTTTACTTCCCTCGTCTCACACAACGATTTGAGCAAGCAGGGGTTACTTGAGGAAGCCTATTTGAAGACAACCAACTACAACACTGTGCAAATTGACTTATCTTATGTTTTAGTTCTATGTTGTTTGTTCAAATTTTTTGAATATATTGTATTGCCAAGGTTGTTTTTGCATATTACTACTTGGCAACTTGCATTATGTAATCATCTAGGACAATTATTAATGATATAGAGATGGACTTATGAGTAAAATGTGATGTTAGATGTTTGAAATTATGATTTATCACTTGTAGTTGTCATTTATGTTTAACATTTAATTTTTAATGTCCTTGCTAATTTGCACATATATATATATATATATATCGCGTTTCCCCATTTCCTAAATTTTTGGGGGTCAAGTTTCCAGTCCGTTTACATATTAGATACACGTTTTCGTTTCCTCGAATCATGCAACGCAACAATGGAATCATTCGTGAATCTTGTGATAGATGGGATACCAAAAAATGAAATGCTCTTTGGTCTCGACCTCTCGAAGATGGCATAACTGGCAGATCTTGTCTGATTGGTCAATTTGGTGATCTGTCTCAACACTAAGACGATGAGAACCCACTCTGAACTGGCCCAAAGAGATACATAGAGCATGTGTCTAATGGCAGAGTATGTAATGGGGCTGAACGATGAGATTGTCCCTTAGATCTATGAAATGTACAACATAAAAGGCCATCTTTGGATGTAACCCACCTTGGTGGTTGATCCAAGTGACCTACACGAACTATCTATAGATGTCGTCTCGGGTGATTCTGTTCAACTCTTGCCTGGTAGGTAAGAGACGACTAGGGACGTCTAAGGAATACCGAAATGGAGAAAGTTGGTCCATTGCAATGCCAACTGATGCCATAAGATCTGTGCCCCATGTGTACCAAAATCTAGTATGAGTTGAAGGGCTAGCCAAGGCAATGGACTACGATGAGAGATAGGCTAAGTACGAGTATCGATTGCGCCCTTGCGTTGAGTCAACGAAGCTTCGAAGCTAGTGTAAGAGTGAGATAAGACGGAACACCACCTCAAGTCGGAAGGGGCGAGCATCAGAATCTGCGAGTATGTTGGGTTGAGAAACTGTTTGCTTGCATCTAATGATGCGACAAAGGAGGAGGATCTATACTCTCTCTATTGAATCCTAATATGTGTTTAGTAGACAAAACCCCCAAATCTTTCAACGCCAGAGGATTGTGGGTCAAATGAGAGTGTCCTTGAGAGACATCTTGGACGAGATATCATGAAAATGGTGTCTGACTCATTGCCTCTCGAGAAGGGCTCCATATCCTTTGTTGACTTGGGTTGAAGGGCATTTCGTAAATTGAAACAAGGGCTTGTGAACTGTACTCCCAAATAGTTATAGGTGCTATTGATATCTCGATCACTTCCCCTCGAAAAATGAAACGAAGTTCTGTGAGGAGTTTTTTCAACCCGTTGAAGATCATGACCTTGGTTTTACTTAGGTTGACTATTAATTGATGAAGATTGCAGAAGTGGTACAAGGCATCTAACTGTTGCTGCAGTCCCTTTGGTGAGGAGGCCAAGGGGATCACATTGTTAGCAAAGAGCAGGATCGAGATGAAGACCTGATGGAGAAGTCACCCATCTCCATCTTGGATGTGCTCCTGCAGGAAAGACACTGGCTCGTCAAGTGGGGGATAGGGGATAACCCTATTTAACCCCATTCGTGCTCTTGATAATGTGACAAACAACGTTTGTTACTAAGAAAGCATCCAATGAAGATACTATAAATAATCCATAGAATAGGAATAAAATATAATGATATTGATATGAGATATATGATTATGACTGAGGGCTCGTATATGATACCCATGTGAGGGTGCCCATTCGTAAAGAGACGTGACCTTTCACGAGGAAGGTGTCTCTTCATTACATATTAGTTTATTCAATATTAATTATTGATTTATTGTTAATTTCCATTTATATTTATATATTATATATGTTTTATTTATCACATTACTTCCCCCCCTTGAAATGCTTTGTCCTCAAAGTATAATTATGGAAGACTGTATCTCTTGTTCTTTGCTTATGATGCCTTCTCGTGATCTTCTGTGCTGGTAGCTACAACACTTGATAAAACGAGACAATAGGAGTTACGAATTCCCAAATAAAAATGTTGCATCATTTGTGAAGTGTTCCATTCCAAGTTAACTTTCATTGGAATCTTTTGTTGATTGATATTTTGGATGGAACTTCTCACTTTCTACTTCCACCCAGTTTGTAGATTTTGTCTCCATTATTTTTGTTTAAATCACAACTCATCTATTTATGTTCCCTTTGAACTTATCGTTGGACATATATATTTCTGAGGATTTCTCTAGCTTCTCATCTTTTATTTTTTTTATTTGTTTAATCAAACCCTGGTTGAGATTTTTTAAGCGAGAATTTAGTTCATCTTTTTCTAGTAGGTTCTTGTTAAACTCTTTTTCGAGATCTGCTTCCTTTTTGTTGAGTTGCTCTTTTGTTTCTTGTAATGACTTCTTATCATTCTTTAACTTCTTAATTTGTGTAAGCTTTGGTTATGTTGTCGTAGACGTAAAAGTAAGCTTTGATAACTTCCTAAAATACTCCTCTATATTTTTTAAATAATACTCCTTATAACTTAAGGTTAAAACTGGCTTAATAAACTCTTGAATTAAGCCAATTTGTCACTCTCTTTAGTAGGAATAATCTTTCCTTCAACCTTTAATTAGCAAAAATAATCTTTCACAAGGATATATAACCTTTGCAAATCGCTTTTTATATATAGGTTGTCTTTAAACTTTGGTCCCTTTAAAAAGTTTTAGAATTTCAAATGTTAGGGTTTACCTTTATATAAAAATAATAACTAATCCTTTTTTAAAATAATTCTCTGATAGTGGTGTGCCCTCCATTATATATAAACATCAAACTCTAGGACTTGTTATCATGCAACTTGTAGCTTCCCTTGACGAATATCCTATCGAGGCTGGTAGAGGGGATAGGTAGCTAAATAGGTGACCTTTGAGGATCTTGATCACTAGCAGTGGACTGGTTGTCACGTTGATTAGATCTTTGTCACTTTAAGCCAATGAGATGAAGGCTAAGTGGGAGACCGAGACCTTGGCCTCTCCTTACGGAAAGACCCTAGCAAATAGGACACCCGAAAGGCCAGGCAGCTAAGAAAGAGGGGATACATTGTCGAGGAAACCCTATACCACAAATGAATGCTATTGAGGGAGGCTTGATAGTACTGATTAAGATGAAATAGATATGACAATGTGAATTCAAGAGATGATTCCTCAACAACTATAAAATCAGTAAAAAATGTAGATAGAATGTGTGCTAGGTTTGGATGAGTAAATCGCTACCCTAGGGGGATTTAACTTAGCAGATCGAAAATGCCTAAGGTAGAATTTATTATAAACTTTTATGGCTGTCCTAATACTTAAGTTTACTGCATGGGTGAAAGATAAGGGCAAATAATATAGAGCACAAGCAAAACCAAGTAAAAAACTAGAACTAGAGTCATCGGGACAAGAGGGGTGCATTCACTAAATGGTCAGTGCCACAAGTCCAAGGGGTTGATGGAGTCAAATTTATATGTCATTTAGTTCCTAGAGGTTTTGGATCATGGCTACAAATACCCAAATGCTGGACATCTAAGATTCTAAGTAAGATGACTTGTGCGATTTTTATAGGGTTTTAAGTTCTAACTAGTTAAATATTTTTGCTGATAGATTGAATGGAAATGAAACAAGAGAAAGAATGCAGACGTACCTGCTTTCTTGAGAGATGTTGAGTTAGTGACAATTTGTTGCCATCAGAGATCAACTGAGAAGAGAGTGTTGAAGCTCCAACTCTAAATAAAATTTGCCTAAGTGAAGAGCTATGCCTACCTCTTGCCAAGCAGACAACACATTAGTCAATTTGATTTGCAAGAGAAAGAGACAACCACATTCAAGAATTTCAGAGAGATAATTGATACACAGACACAAGAAAAACTCCCTGTTGTTCCACGAATTGAAAGAGAGAGAAGGGGTTCTCCCCACAGGAGCGCACTCCTTCAAATCGCTACCTCTGTTTGCAAGTCGAAATCACCACAATCATGCTAAGAACAACCACAATGTTCTTCTAGTGCAAAGGAAAAACAACATGCAATCACCACGCTGAACAATTTGCCACAAGTGAAACCAAATTTGCACAAGAGCCAAAAGAGCCAAAAGTCCATTACAATGACAACTCTCTCTCTAATATAAGGGATGAGAGAGCACAATCCCTAGCCATCTTTTTATTAATAGATGAGATTAAAAGATTGAAGTGATGATCCAATGGTGGACATTATGTCACATCTGCAACATAAGTCACTCAAAGAAGGCGGGGGGGGGGTCTCATAGGGGCTACATTTTCTCGCTAGGATCATAACATAACAACCCCAACAATAAGTATAGTGTAAACAATTAAATCGCTGCCCACAAGTGTGCCCCCTCTCTATGGGTGCGATTTGGCTAGGAGAGGCCATGTGAGGAGAGTGGGGCCCAATGATGATAAAACCATGTGAAATGAATTCCAAAGACTCTTCATAACATAAGATAAAATGGCCATGCCACTTTATTGCCAAACACCACTTTGATTAATTTGCTAAACCATGGCCACTTTAATTATTTAATTAAAATGCTAATAATGCTTGTAAATAATGAAATCTGCCCATAATCTGATATTCCTTTGCCCGAAACTCTAATATGATGCACAGATGAAATCATAAGCATGAAATCCATAAGGAATCACTACTCATACACCCCACATCCACTTGTGAGGCCAACTATAAGGAAATCCATCTCCAGTAATAGAAATATATAGCTTGATAAAATAGTATTAAATATGTACCAAGGCAATAATCCATTGACTGAAGCATGGAATAGTCAGTTGAACATCCATAGGTATCAAAATACGTGAAATGATCAATAGTAGTCACATCCGCTCCCGGGTATTATTGGTTGACCAAGTCAAACTTGGTCAAAATGGTCAAATATGATTATTGAACCAAAAACTGAATATCTCTACATGCATAAGGCGTCAGTAATACATTCCAAATTATATTAGTAGCAAACTTAAGTCATTAGAGGCATACTACAGTGGTGATCATAAAATGACAAACATAAAACCATTGACCAAAATTGAGAGTTGCATAGAAATGATGAAGTCCTAAACATATACTCACGTTCACATTCACACCCTTGTACAATTTAGACCACTTTGGTGAGGGGGAGATAATGAAAGGCTTGGTCAGATGAAGTTTGACTTATGTGGACAGACTTTGTGATCACTCAGAGTATATGGGAAATAGGGAACATTATGCCATGTATTGGATAGGCAGACACTAGGGAAAGGCGGTGTCATACAAGTGGGATAAGTTGAGTGGGAGGCATTCATTCAACTCTAAGAAGTGCAAATATAATGGCCTCCTAGTGTTGAAAAACACTACTAAGCGCACCATGGCCTTGAGCAAGTGTTGAAAAACACTACTAGTCGCAACTTTGCTCTTTTCGTTTAGATCTATCATTTAAGCACCTTTCATACTTACTTGTATGGGTAGAGATATATATGCACATACAAGGCTTGCTTTGAGTCTAGCCAACATCCCTAGGCAACTAGCCAACCTTAGCCCATGTCACAACATCAGCGGGTACTCCTGGCCCAAAAGTGAATCATGGGGTCAGTTGACGAGAATCTTCCACAATCAAGCCTAGACATTGGGGCAACCGTTTAGAACAAGCCAAGGCTTCAAATACCCAACTATTGTAGGCTTAGGACCCAACATGACAAAATCTTTCGGCCCGGAAGGGTCAAAGCTTCAAAAAGTTTTGTCGCATAACTCATTGCCAAGACACAGAGGCCATACTAGTACAGAGGTCAGAGTGGGGAAGGTCTTTGATCTCATAAGTCTTGTCCAAGTCAAAGGAGGAGGATTTTGCACAATAGATAAATGGATGGATGGAAGGGCAAGTGGACAAGCGGTGCTACCATAAGATACATAATCACCATGCTGCTAGAACATATGACCAGTCACTACTGAGATGATCAGGAAAGACAACATACATATGTAAAACTCATGCCATATACCCGCTCAGTCATCTCTAGATCTGGATCTAAACAGCCTTGGATAGTCTGGAGGGTGAAGGAAGATACATGAACTGGCTGCTGTGCTGCACTGCTAAAGTGAAACCATGGTTTGCCAAATGTCTCTCTGAGGGCATGAAGGCTCAAAAGTGTCAAGGGAAAGCTAATGATACTGGTCTGGAACTCTGGTTGCTTCTGTAGGTACTTTGCCACTGATCATCACTATGAATGAAGTAGGCTCATCTCAATGAAGGACTAGCTTAGGTCTGGGACAAACTGCTTTAATGTCGAGGAAGGAGGGGTGACAATGAGTGAAGGCATGTCGAAGTTGGGAGTGGAGGTGTTTGTAGTCTTCATCATACCATTGGGTCATGTGGTGGGACCTAGAATTTGGGGAATGGGAGGCACAATAAGTTGAATGGGGATAAGTTTTAAGGGCGGCCTTCGAATTGAAGGATGATAGACAAGTGTACTTGTTAGAAGCATATGTAAGGGATGCAAAGTGAGGCTTGGAAGGGGGCATCTAGCAATGAGTGGAAGTGAAGATGTTGGGGTCACCCATGGTAAAGAGGATAATGGTTCGAGGTGGGCTCAGAGAGGGAGATGGAAGGGATTGGTAGGTGTTAATCTGAAGGGAGAAGGAGGGGAGTAGGTCCAAGTTGGAAAGTATATTTTTCACTACACTTGTTCCCCCACTAAGAGGTTTGACAGGTAAAGAAGCTAGAAGACATGATGCAATGAATGCTGTTAAGTATCAAAAGCTTAAGAGATTCTCCGAGCCGTAGGAGGTGTCTACCATATCCTGTCAGAGGTCCTGAAGCATAGTTAGATGATTGATGAAGCCCCACTGAAGCTGGATCATTCTCCTAAACACAGAACAAGTCCTTAGAGCGGTTGTGTAGAGGGATCTGGAGAGCTTTGGTCTGGGGCATCTAGCAATGAGTGGAATATCTGCTGAGTCAGACCCACATGAATCTAGTGAAATCATCTACTGCTACCTTAGAGACCCTGTCCTGGAGGGAGTCTGTCATTAGACATGTTGCACCACTTGAGTTACGAACCTCACCTAAAGATCTAGTTTCTTGTCGACAAGCGTAGAATTAGTGATAACTTGGAATATCTGTAAGTTGCTTGACATGGCTCTTGTGGTTCTCAGTAATAGAAAGGAGGTTAGATGAACCAAGGGCATCACATAACATTCCCGATGAAGACTAGAATGACCCATTACCGTTCCAACATCCCATTGATGTACTCACATGTTGTCTCCTCCTACGTTGCACTAGTCGTTTAGAGAATTCATGCCAAGAGTATTTGGGGGCGAGGTATCCCGAATAATGGATTGGATGTCTCAGATGATTGTCCATTTCCTTGCCCTTCGCGTTGCTACCACTAGCTCCCTTCAACATTTAAGCTCAACAACCTGTGATCGAGTGAGATCAATGTCTAGGAAGATCTACCCGAGGAGGGAGAACAATTGCTGCTTGGCACTTAGAGCTCGAAGTTGGTCGCTTGTTGATCGAAAATGAATGAAGTGTAGAATCTTGCCAAAACCACGCCTTCCCAAGGGGAATATCAAGAATCTCTAGGTAATCAAGAAGGAACAAACAACCCACTTGTATGGGGTCTCGGGAGTGTGAGGGTGAGGGAAGGCCCCTATCCTTTAGGTTTGGTGCACGTGCCCTCCGTTTTTGCTCTTCAAAGTAGCTTAGCTTGTACTGCGTTTTTGAATGTAATGAGAGGAGGGGGGCTCTGTCACCCTCACTGACCACCTTTGCCGAAGACTTAAGATCACTCTCTGTTTCTTGTATGAAGGTGATTTGCTGGTTTTAGATAGATAGAAAACAATCAAGATACTAGTGTGAATTGACCAAAGGCAAATGGAGTCAAAGGATCACCAACTAAGTGGGCCTTGTTTAATAGGTCACCAAGAGGGAAGACTTGCAGTCGCTAACCCAAATCCTACTTGCTGTAATTGAAGATGAATTGAGGTTTACAAGGGAAGGAATTGAATAAAGGATCCACTTCCTTTCTAGCTCTTGAGGTGCACCTTATAAATAACAATTTATGTTTGCACAATCACATAAATCGCTTATAAAAACTATGCAAGAAAGGATGGAATAAAGATTAACTTAAGGCATCTTTCTCCTTTGAGGTGGTAACACCTTTCCCAATGGACTAAACAAAAATCATAGAAATGGCAATGTTATAGCACCCAATAAACCTGCAACCATGAAGCACCAAACAGGATAAGTGTGCCACACATGAAGAATGGAATCCTCACAAGAAGTTTTTGCTCGAAGATAAGATATATTGATTAAGCATAGAGAGGGAATTGCAAAAGTCCAACCACACCTTTACATTGAAGAGGCCTCTTTCTTATATATAGCCCAAATGAGCGTGCCACCTCTAAAAGATAGAAGCCAAGTGTTGAAACACATTTATAGGGAAGTGTGTCACCTCTAAGAGAAGGTAGGCCACATGCGAAGGAAAATCCCCATTAAATCAGGGGATTATGTCCACGAGAGGTGCACCCCCCTGAGAATGAGTATTGCCCCTAACAAAATCCAAAAAATAGGGATTTTGCTATGTTGCACGAGGATGTGTCCCCGCAAAATAATGCCATATACTTGCCCTCCCCACATTCCAGGGGCTTGGGGACCCCTAGGAAACGTCCCCATTCTGTCGAGGACTTCATGCGGGGCTCGCTGGCCATACCCAAAATGTCTCCAATAGATTGCAGGGACTTCCAGTCAGATTTTGGAGATGTTTTGAGTAGATTTCAAAGATGTCCCGGGCAGATTTTGGAGATGTTTCGAGCATGTATCGTCAGTTTTGACAATGGACATTGATGATTGGACAATATGATCATTTATCCCATCCATATTTTTTGTATTATTATGAATCTAAATCTAAATCTATACAAGTGGCAACTCAAAATATGCGTTGTGTATGATGGATTTTGATTTGGGTTTTTGGTGATTAACTATTGTCTTTTCAGCAACATCATTACAAGCAACAAAGCCTCCATGCCAATAAACCAAGAAATGCAACAACTCAAAAGTCTAATCCTTCTAGGTATTTCTCTTGCTCTTCACTTTTTTAGGGTCATCTTAGCTTTTACATATTGTACACAGATGTCAAAGAGTTATTCGAGTCCAACTCTTCCCCCATCCCAACCTCAAGCACTGTGAAAACAATTGGATAGTAAAGACTTAGATTGGGTAGTAAACATTTTAATCTATTCCTATTCAGTATCCTTCTTAATCTAAAATATGAATCTAGTCTCTTTACAGAATGCAAGCATGTATATCACAAAGTGTTTTGTAGTGGTTTTCAACATAGCTCTAGAAATCTGTAGAACCTATTGATAAGGGAATGCCTTTTAAACTAATCATCATAAACATGAAATATAAGGAAGACAAGCATTCTTCTTATAGACCTTTCTTGGACCTTATTGCAGAATGAAAATAGTTACACTTAAGTTTCCTAAAGCTAAACTGCATTTTGTTCAATTTCAAGTGCCAATAATGGAATGCCACTCAACCCTTTTTTATTTGCTTGAGTTTTTTCAGAATTAGGAAGTCTAAGGGATGTGCACAATACTAAAAGCTAAGATGACCCTAAAAAAGTGAAGAGCAAGAGCAATACCTAGAAGGATTAGACTTTTGAGTTGTTGCATTTCTTGGTTTATTGGCATGGAGGCTTTGTTGCTTGTAATGATGTTGCTGAAAAGACAATAGTTAATCACCAAAAACCCAAACCAAAATCCATCATACACAACGGATATTTTGAGTTGCCACTTGTATAGATTTAGATTTAGATTCATAATAATACAAAAAATATGGATGGGATAAATGATCATCCCCAACTTGATGCCCACTGAAAAATTGGTGGTGTGCTCTAGCCGTCTCGGGGACTCGTCCCCTTGTCCTCGTCGTTCTCTGTCCCCAAAACTAGTGCAACATAGATATTTTAGGCCCTAAGACAAGGGGATTATGTCCCATAATCCAAAAATCAGGGATTTCTAGATGTAAATCTCATAAATCAAGGAATCTTGTCTTAAAAAAAAAACAACGGATTATGTTTCCAAGGGGTGCACCTAGCATAGTTTGAGGGGTCAAATTGGTCCAAATGGAGTGTGCCCATCATTTTTTAAGGATGGAGGCATTGGAAATTTACATCCCATTGAAGAATACTTTACAATAATATGACATGAAAAACATCGGAAGGGACCTCAAGCCATATGTAATTGATTATGTTGTGTCAGGATACATAATCTGAATAAAGTTATCATAGTCATTTGCTATATTACCCTCATACAGAATGAGAGGTAACTATGTTAAATGATGGTTGGTGGGAGAGGGTAGATCTCACCATTTAGATCATGGACCCTATCATTTCTTTGTTGTGGTTTGCAGATACAAACCATCTCATTTTACAAGATGTTTATGAGTGGTGGGATTCCATGATTGAGGAGGTGAAGATCGTTATTTTACAGAATGAGCGCCCGGAGTATTGAATATTATCAAAGAGCTTATTCATCACCATATGAGATATTCTTATAGTAGGTGGGATAAGAATTGCACACCTTTGGATTGCTTGGCTCACTCATTGAATCAATGGTGGGCCTTCACACAACGTCCCTCCTCATAGGGACATAGATATATCATAGGAGAGGAAGGAAGCATTTAGAAGGATATATGTTAGGATAGAGCATCCCTTGATGAGGTAGAGTAGGGATTCATAGAATTTTCCACTTGCATTGGGAGAATAGGATTTTATGATGTGCTTAGAGAGAATAGGATTTTATGATGTGCTCAATGTTACAAATATATATCTATCAATGTTACAAATATATATATCAATGTTACAAATACCGGCAGGGTCCAGGAAACATCGTTTCGGGATATATATATATATATCAATGTTACAAATATCGGCGCTCTCTCTCACAATGTTACAAATATATATCTATCAATGTTACAAATATATATCAATGTTGCAAATATCGGCAGGGTCCAGGAAACATCGTTTCGGGATATATATATATCAATGTTACAAATATCGGCGTGGCGAAAAAATCGGCAGGGTCCAGGAAACATCGTTTCGGGATATATATATATCAATGTTACAAATATCGGCGTGGCGAAAAAATTGGCAGGGTCCAGGAAACATCGTTTCGGGATATCTAGGCAGCACATCGGCAAAAATCGGCAATAAATCGACAAACTTAAAAAATACAAAAATACAAACTTTTTTGGCCACTAACACGCCATATCAAAAAATCGGTAAAAAATCAGCTAAAAATTGGCCAAAACTCGGCCTAAAAAATCGTGAAAAATTGACGAAAAATTGGCCAGATTTTTCCTTAAAAAATCGCTGCGTTTAAAAAATCATGATTTTTCACGATTCGCCGATATTTGTAACACTGATATATATATAATCGTTCCTTAGTGTCTTGTTTTTAGGGTTGTTGTGTCCTATGTTGGATACTTGTATTTCTGTATCCTTCGTCTCTTGTCCTCGTGTTAAGTGACTTAGATTTTAACTTGTTGCCTTTTTTAAACTAGATATTTAGTAAATGAACTTTGTTCATTTAATTTGATAGATAGCAACGCTATTTTTTGACTTTTGGATATCCACAATTATCAAGTATTCTTTGATCTCTAGGACTTCGAGCAAGGACTACTTCATTCCAAATTGGAATAAATAAATAAATTACCAAAATTAAGATGTTTTTTGAAATCAAAGGGTGAATAAATTTTGAAATCCAAATGGTATCTAGTATAAGAGTTGCCCATCCAAATCGTGGGTACGATATATAGCTACTGGAAGGAAGAATATGTGATAATCAATTGCCATTCTTAGTCAAGTTTTGTAATTTGGATAATTAATGATAAATAGATACAAAGACATCACCTACAAAAACAGTATACGTAGTTGAGGAATGAATAGCTCTGGTAGAGAACAATGTTTATCCCTAGAAAAAAACCAATAAGGAAAAAATGCTACATACAATCACGTTGCATTGAAACCATACCAATCTTTGATTATGTTGTCTAATGTATTTGATAAAATCAAGGGATTCATCAAACATAAAGTTTAAGGTGATTTGATTTTAATTATAGTATAGCCCTGCAATATCCCCGATTAAAAACTAGGAATATTAACTCCATTTTTTCAATGGAAATGAAGTTGATTTTTAACTTTCCAAACAATGGCTTTATTATGTCTACTGACTGGAATATGAATAATATGGTGCAACCCACAAAATATGCTTTCAAATCACTGTAATATGTTCAATCAGATCCCCGATCCAATACTCAGAGCTATCTACCCCAATGCAATCCCAGAGAATCACTGAAGTAAAAAATATGGGCATTAGTTCAAATTTGACCATACGAAACACGAGACTTCCAACTCTTCCAATACACCTTACAGATTCGAATCTGACCCAAGCAGCTTCAAGTAGACCCAAACACTCCCAATTTGACCACTAACAGACTTCAGAGGACTTTTATGGAAGCTTTGAAAACTTTACACAAACATTTATAACTGAGGGCGTGTTAGCATAATTGTACAGGTTGATCGATCGGTAAAATGATCATAAATTGGGCATACAAAAACCTTTTTGGATGAAATAAAAAGTGGTTCCTACTGGCAATGATGCTCTCGACGCAGTGGAATAGGTTTCAAAACGCAAAAACAATCTGAAATGGTCGAACTAGAAAATAACTTTCAGCCCACAAAACCCCAGTGCAATATTGTGAACATACACAATTGTAAAAATCCAAAGTGGACACTGAAAACTTCCAAATACACTTAATTCGAGCCAAATAGGTTATTTTATCACACACATAGTAGCTGGGCTGCCATGTGAGCAGAGCAGATATCTGCACTTTCCAGAGCTTTGCCTTTACACTTATTCAGTGAAATCAGCTATGATGAGCAGCATTATTTATGATCACTCACACATCAAAGCATCTTTATATCAAACAGTTAGTAGACCTTATGCCAAAGCTGAGCCTTGAGATCTCAGATTTGATGACCGATATGACCTTTTGTTCCACACAGTTGCAGTGTAGTTTTTCAGTGTTTCAGATATAGTGTTCTTAGTGGTTATAGATGATTCAGATTACAGATGTTGATATATGACCCGGTATATATGTGATGTGCATTGATATTATTACCTTGCTGTTTAAGTCATTTGATAGCACTGACTTAGTATATGGCAATTATGATTTGGCAGTATATTGATGACAAAATGAAATTGGTTGTTATGGATTATATATATTGATTGTATTACTGACATTTTGAAACTCTTATTCTATACTTGTTGGTCTTTACCTTCATATGAATGTGAACATGATCATTTAGTGCCTTTCTGCCCCGCTAGCTTAGGCACCATTTTCACTTGTCTCCATCCATCCAGTTGTCCTTTCCCCATTTATTGGTTTTCTCCCTGACTTACACCTTGACTTGTGATATGGAGGACCTCCCCGCTTCTGCCTCTGTGTTAGACTTGCATCCATGTTTACTTTGTGTCTCGACTCTGAGTTGGCAACAAAACTTGCCTTTGGTGAGTTGGATTTTATGCCTTTATCACTCTATTCGGTTGCCCCGATGTGTGGTTTAGATTTGCGGAAGTCCCACTAGTTGCTTGAGTTGTGTTGGCTAAAACCTGAAGCAAAATTGTACTACATATGGAAATTATTGTTATATCTTGTACATCCCAATGAAAAGGGCTATGAAATTGAAGTGAAATTCAAATGCTATGAAATGTAAATGCACCCCGGATGTAAGCTGCGATTAGTTGTGCTTATCAGCACATGTGAAATCCTAGAGGGGTCATATTAGGCCTAAAAAGCAATGGATAAATGTATGCTAAATCTAAAGATTGCTGGCCATGAAATGTAATGAAATGAAAGGCCCTAATAAGCATCAGCTAAATGTATGCGAAATCTAAAGACTGTTGACCTTATGTGAAACTTTCCTCATTGAGCCTGCGGGTTATGATATGAGATGGAGCAAGGGACAATTAATTCTAAGTGTCCCCTAGAACCTCAAGTTACGGTTAGCCGGGCACCTATTTCACGACGGTTCTAGTAGTAAACAGTTTCTGCCAAGGTTGAATAAACATTTCTCTGAACAACTTATCCATTTGTGAGACACCACCATTCGTTGTGTAGTCCTTGTCCAACACATGCTTAAGTGTGTAACACCATGTCCTTCATCCAAAGTATCACAGTGTCAAGCCAGTCAAGTCATCCCTTTCATCATAGCCTTGTTTCTTTAGCCTTCACCCTTTGCTAGCAATTTGATCATGTTTACAAACAAGTATATTCTTGAGATTCTGTTTGGAAGTAAATTATTTAACTAACCATTATTATTTATTAACTGCTAGTGAAATGATGCTTAATACATTAGAGTCTCGCTATGGAAATGATTTAGAGATCATGTCTTAACTATTTGCACTTACAGCAGCTTGGCTTCGTCAACATAGGTCATTTTTGATCCCTTTGACCGGTCAAACTTGGGAATCCGTGATGAGATGGACCATCTGTATTGTATGATGTTGATCTATGGTCCTTTATATACCTTATGATGATTCCATGTGATGGGCACATGCTTCAGATGATTATTGATGCAATTTTTCATGATTATTATTATTTCCAGATCATCATATTTCTACATTGTCTGGGTATGGTGGACCCTACAGATGATCCTATAGGTTGTCAGGAGGTTTATAAGTACTCATCTCTAGTGGATTTGAGTCTTCGAGATTCATTGAGACACTTTCAATAAACAAGTAAAGGCAAAGAAACAATGGCCGAGGATGATAAAACAAATTTCAATAGTCTCATTTCAGCTATAAAAGATCTCACTACTGGACAAAAAGAAATGGTGAGTGCCATCAGAGAAATGGTAGAGAAAAACGGGCCCACCCCACACAGTCCATTATTTCCCAACAGTGATAGGTTATCCACCAGTAGTAGTGGGGAACATTTACATACCAACATGCAGAGCCATCCCCATATATACAACAGGGCCTCCCGACCTACCATGCCTCAATTCTTAGATAGCCCAGCCGCAGTACCTCTAGCCTAGGCAGAGCCAGAAGAATCCATGAGTGCCTATTTGAGAGACTACAGAGCATTAGGAGATGACTTCCAGTCAGCCATGACCTTCAATGACTATTGCCACTTTAAAAGTAAGAATATACCCAGAGCATACCATAGGCCTTACAACCAAAACTTTGAGTTACAATGCACATTAGGGAAACTGATTATCCCTACCTTCGAGGGGACCCGGGATGGCCCAATGCGGAACTGGGTACAGAAGTTGGATACATACTTCCAACTCAACCCCATGATTGAGAAAGATGCCATTAAATTGGCTACATTGCATTTGGATGGGGAGGCCCATGAGTGGTGGTACCATGGGTTGGTGACATTGGGTCACAATACCATCACCTAATACACAAATTTTACACAGAGGCTCATTGGGCGATTTGATAGGAAGGACCCTGAGGTGCATTTTAGAGAGCTGACACAACTCAAGCAGACAGGAAGTGCAGATGCATTCATTTCAGAGTTCCACAGGGTGGCAATCATGGTGACAGATATTTCAGAGAGCAGGTTGATTATGTTGTTTACAGAGGCCCTCACTGAACCCTTACGTGGATGGGTCAAGTCCTATAGACCCACCACCCTAGCCGATGCCATCAGTCGGACTAGAGATTTGCAGGATGCAGTACCCAAAAATAGATTTCCCCCCAGAACTAATTTCCCTATTAAAGATAAAGAGAGGAAACGCTTCTAGAAAGAGTGGCCCATGTAAGAAAGGATGGATAAAGATACTCGCTAGGACCTTAGAAGAAAAAAGTTATGTTTCACTTGTCATAAACTGTGGGAACTAGGTCACAAATGTTCAGGGAAGGGAAAGGCCTACTACATAGAGGCCTATTCCGACAGTGGGGAGGATGAGGATTATCAAGATCAGAAGCAGGGAGAGACACTCGAGACAACAGATGAGGGACAATCACCAGGAGGTACCATTGCTATATTGTCAGGGGTCCCTAGAGTCCACACTCTCCGGATCAGAGGTGTCGTACAGGGCCATAGAGTGGGAGTGTTGATAGATGGTGGGGCATCCCACAACTTTATTGATGCTGCACGGGTTAAAAGGAAAGGCATTCAGACTGAGAGTTTTGATGGATTTTCAGTAGCTGCAGCAGGTCACACCATGGAGTGTAGTCAGAGGATTCCAAAATTGAAAGTAACATTGGGGAATTATACAGTGTTAGAAACATTCTATGTGGTAGATGTACCTGACATGAATGTGGTATTGGGAGTTCAATGGCTTTATTCCATAGGGAAGTATTCCACGAATTACCAAATCACGGAGATGGCGTTCACAGGAACGGAGGGACAAAAGGTAGTACTGAGAGGGATGAATACCTACCCTCCCACAACAGTGACATCACACAGGATGGAGGCAGTACTCCGACAGGGAGATATTGAGTGGGCAGCAGAGTGCTTGGTTACCTTCAGGAAACCTTCAGAAAAGGCCATACAACATCCAACAGATATAGAGGCCTTATTGCAGAAGCACAAAGTAGTATTCAGAGACCTTCCAGCAGGTCGACCTCTAGATAGGGGATTTGAGCACATTATTGAGTTAGAGGAGGGGACTCAAGCAGTTATCTCGACTCCTTACAGACATCCCAAGAGGTACAGAGATGAGATAGAGAATACAATCAAGGAACTACTCAGACTAGGGTACATTAAACCTAGCTCCAGTCCATTTGCATCCTCAGTATTACTTGAAAAAGGATGGAACCTTACGCATGTGCATCGATTACAGGGCACTCAACAAGAAGACTATAAAAAACAGGTATCCAATCCCCAGGATTGATGAGTTGATGGATGAACTATAGGGGGCAAAGTACTTTTCCAAGATTGACCTCCGCTCAGGTTACCATCAGATTCGGGTTGGGGAACAAGATATTCCAAAGACCGCTTTCGTTGCCACTACGGACATTATGAGTTTCTAGTGAAGCCATTTAAGCTCACTAATGCACCAACTACTTTCCAGTCATGCATGAACAATATCTTCAAGGGTCAGTTACGTAAGCATCTTCTGGTATTCTTCGACGACATATTGATATACAGTAGAACTTGGGAAGAACAGTTGAGACATCTAGACGAAGTACTTGGCATTTTACGGGAGCAGTCACTATATGCCAAAATGTCCAAGTGTGAGTTCGACATGCAGGAGATGTTATATTTAGGGCATGTGATAGGGGCCAACGGGGTCCAAGTGCACCTAGAGAAGATTCAGGCCATATTGGATTGGCTTACACCTAAAAATGTGACAAAACTGAAGGGCTTTTTGGGCCTTTGCACCTACGGCTTTTTGGGCCTTTGCACCTACTACAAGAGGTATGTCAGTGGATTCTCACAGATGACTGCACCCCTCACCGATCTTACCAAGAAGGGGGCATTCAGTTGGCCGGAGACAGCACGGTAGACATTCGAGAAAATGAAAAAGGTAATGAGTTCATTCCAGTATTAGCTCTACCAGACTTTTCTCAACCCTTCGTGCTAGAATGTGATGCTTCAGGAGAGGGAATTGGGGCAGTATTGATGCAGAACAATCACCCCATTGCATTTGAGAGCAGGAAGCTCAAAGACTATGAGCGCCACTATTCGATATATGACAAAGAAATGTTAGCCATTCTCCATGTGCTTACCAAGTTCAGGCAAAATACTTAGTGGGTGGCAGATTCAAGATTAAGACAAATCACAACAGCTTGAAATACTTCCTAGAGCAGAAAGAGCTAAACGAGAGGCAGAAGAAATAGGTGAGCAAAATTCAGGCCTATGACTTCGAGATTGAATACATAAAGGGAAAGAACAATGTGGTGGTCGATGCACTTTCTAGACGACCAACTACTTTGTCCCTTATGAGCATTTCATCAGATTGGAGATCTCATCTTTTGGTTGAGTATTCCAAAGATAAATTTGCTTGCGAGCTATTGGATGGACAGATTCAGGATGACAGGTATTGGGTAATTGATGACATCATATACTACAAGAATAGAATCTTCTTAGTTCTAGAGTCTTCCCTCAAGAAGAATATTTTACAAGCATTGCATGATTCACCATTAGCAGGGTATCAGGGGTTTCTCAAGACCTACATACAGATTAGAGAGAGGTTCTCATGGAAGGGCCTCAAGAATGATGTGACACAACTTGTGAGAGAGTGCAGCTTGTGCCAATAGAACAAAATAGAGCACACCCACCCGGTTGGTTTACTACAACCCTTTCCTATTCTCGAGTAGAAGTGGGAGAGCATCTCCATGGACTTCATTACAGGGTTGCCCAAGGTTCAGGGCAGAGACTGTTTGTACGTAGTGGCGGACAAATTGACCAAGCTCGCTCACTTCTTTCCCATTCCTTCAGATTATTCAGCGGCACAGGTAGTAGAAATATTTTTCAGAGAGGTATTCAGACTCCACGGGTTACCCAAGATCACTGTCAGTGATAGGGATAGCAAATTCACTGGAGCCTTTTGGCAAGGGCTCTTCAAGTTGGTGGGAATCGAATTAGCTATGAGCACTAGTTATCATCCACAGAGCAAGGGACAGACCGAGATAGTTAACGAGTGGATTGAGGGGTACTTGAGGAATTACGTAGCAGGCCAACAGAGGACATGGGTCAGATGGCTACACTTAGGTGAGCATTGCTACAATACCACCCACCATATGACCATTGGGATGACTCCCTTTAGAGCTCTATACGGATATGACGCCCTAACTTTTGCATATTTGATGTTTGGTGATAGCAGGGCCCCCAAGGCCAAAGAGTGGATTCAAGAGAGGCAAGACATCCTTAGCATACTCAGAAAGAACATACAGGCTGCTCAGAATCAACAGAAGATATATGCAGATAGGCATAGGATTGAGCGCAATTTTGAGGTGGGGGACTTAGTTTACTTATGCTTGCAACCTTACCGACAGTCTTCCCTTAAGAAGAAAGGAGTAGAGAAGCTCAAGCCTCGCTTCTATGGTCCCTACAAGATAATCTGAAAGGTCGGAGAGGTAGCATATGAGCTAGAACTATCCCCAGAGAGCAAGATTCACAATGTATTTCACGTGTTCAACCTCAAGAAGGCAGTAGGTCAGCATATTGTTACATCATCTGAGTTGCCCCCCCTTGATGACGAGGGGCAATTGATTCTGATTCCCGAGCGCATCCTAGAGGTGCGAGAGTGGAAGCTGAGGAACATGATCATCAGAGACTACTTGGTTTAGTGGGGAGATCTGCCTATAGAGGAGGCCACTTGGGAAGGAGAACAGGTATTACAACACCCAGCTTTACAGTTGCTCGAGGACAAGCAAATTCGAGCGGGGAGGACTGTAATGTCCTTTTCTGCTTAAGCATTGATGACCATCCCGCTAACCAATATGATTCCCATAGGTTTGAGCGGGCACTGACATTCAGGGAATCAACTGAGGATTGATGCCATATGCACCCTAAGAAGATCTCTGGCATAGGTATTATATCATCAGTAGGTAAACAGGGGCCACCAGAGTTGAAGGCCACTTGCATGCATGACATCCGAGCATTATTTCATGATGCATGCACCTGATTGAGTCTCGAGACACCTGCATGCAAGTCAACTGCGAATTAGAAGGTAAAGTGACCTAATTAGGTCAAAAGTTAGGTTTGACAGGTGAAAGTTATAAAAGAAAGGTAAGCTAATGGAGAAGACCTGCTTATATGATTATTGATTTGTGGATTCGAATTGGAGAGCTTAGCGAGCTAAGTTGGGGTTGAGTGCATGCACTCAACTAATTGGTGTATTTCGGCAGCGAAATCTATCTGCCCTAGTCACCATCAGGTTGGATCATCCAGATTCAACATTACTTCATCATCAGGTATTACTATCATTCGGATTCTGCAGAGTTTTAGTTTATGATATACTGTGGGATTGCCCTCTCTTGCATGGGTGCATTATCCAAAGACCCTCCTATTCGCAGTACAGTCTACAGTGAGCGTATCTTCTGCATGCTGCTCTCATCCTCTTCAGAGCAGTGATATTACCCTTCCCCTGGAAATGGGCTTCTTAGCTTGAGTTTTGAGCTATTTATCAGCATTCATCAGTAATGGAGGACGTCTTCTCTGCATGTGGGCGACTTCTCAAGGAGGGGTTCACGTTTTGGGCTTCTGAGCCACCCTTATGTTTGCATGCTGCTTCTATCTTCACCAGAGGGCCACTATAACCTTACTACACCTTATCTAGGCCTTCATCGGTGAGCTATTATTTATTAAGGAGCATTCTTAGCTTGGAGGAGGGCGTCTAGCTTATCTTCCTATTCCACCGACACAATTCTTGCATGCCGGGATTATCTTGGTCTACATAAGCCGATCTATATACTGGTGTGTACATGCATTAATTCCTCCTATTTTATAGCATTTCAGTTTATCTGGTTTACAAATCTGCATGCAAATGCATGCATGCAGAGGTCAGTGCACACTTTCATATTCTATTGAGACATAATAAGCCTACTAGCCATCTACAGTACAACAAAAAAAAGAAAAAATATCAGTCTGGGATATTACAATAACATTGTCACTTTACTATTTTCGGTCCTAGTGATGGCTAACAACCTAGATGTAATAAGCACAAAAGTCTATTGCCTATTAAATATGGGTTATTGATATACTAAGCTCATTAAAACATACTTTATGTAAACTGAAAGTGTAAGCACATAATCATGTTGTAACCAATGTTATGAGAATCGAACCGGTTTTGGCAAAATCGATCAGTCCGATCGGTTCAGAACGTTTTTAAGTTTGAATGGGTGCCCCAAACCAGAAAAGGCCGGTTCTATACGGGATTCCAGTATGAATCAGTGGGTTCCATACAATATCGGTCCCCTTGCTCAAAACCGGTAGATTTTGTACAAAATCAGCCAGTTTGATAGGAAGCCATTTGCAAAGGTTCAGAGCACGTGGTAACATTAAATTCGTATAGTAAAAGTGACATTCTCCTTATCCTTAATTTTCTATCCTTTTAATTGAAATTTTTAACATTACCATTAATTGTTTCGTACAAAATTTATCGGTTTGGTAGGAAGCCATATGCAAAGTTTGAGAGCCATATGCAAAGTTTGAGAGCACGTGGTAATGTAAATTCATAAAGTAAAAGTGACATTCTCCTTGTCTTTCTTTTTCTATCTTTTTACTTAAATTTTTAACATTACCATTAAGTTTTTAGGATGTTTGAGAGTGGTTCCAACCTCATCGGACTTCAAATGCAAAAAATGGAATTTTTGATCCCTTTTAGAATTAAACACGCTACAGTTTTGAGGATTTCAGGATTGCAACGTTTCCACCGGATCCTATCATGTATGAGGGTATGGGATTGGCATTTAATCAAAGCACATCAACTCGTCTCAATCAATTAATAAACCCTCGAACACAAGCAATAAATATGTGAACCACCTCTACTTTCAAGAGTATATCTCGGATTTGGAAATTATGTTATGGTCGGCGCACTACTCACAGTCACTTGATTGAATTGGGAGAAATAGTAGGTATTACTCCACGCCAATCCATTAAGGAACTAGGTACTCAACTAACACTAAGGACTTGTCATACTGGGGGGGTATTTATTGGTGATATTGCACAACATGTACAAACCTTGATGTTGGTGGTGCTGATCAATGTTACACATATTGCCAATATATCGGAAATATCGGATATATCACCGAGATTTTCCCTTGTCCCCAATATATTGAATTTAAAATATCGAGGCATTTCCGATATATTGAAAATATCGCGACACAATCCCGATATTTCCGATATATTCGAAAAAATCGCGAGTTAAAGGTATATATCGGTCTGCTGAAAAAAATTGCAAAAAAATCACCCAGAATTGTGTTTTAAGTCCGCTCGTTGGGTTTTTGGGGTTCATTGTTTGATTTCAAAAGTGTGAGAGAGCTAGAGAAGTACCCTCAAAGGTGGTTAATAGAGACAACAACCCACAAATTTGAAGGCAATCATTTGGAGTTTTGTTTAATTTAATCTTTGAATACTATGTTTCCTGTGTAATTCAATCGAATGGTGGCTTGAATGGAAATTGTCACTGTTGTAATGGAGAGATGCAGGGAACATTACAACAATGGTAGCATGCTGTAGTGGGCATCAAAATAGATAACAACGAATGCTAAATCGACACACAAAACCTTTGAATAAGAGGAACAAACCCTAAGAAATTTGGCAAGTATCCTGCCATGACTCTTTTTATGGTCAATGATCTGTGTTTAGAATTGTGGTTCTAGACCTACACTCAAACCCTTCTTTATTATATCATAGTTAGTGGTTCTTAGCGTTTGATGATTTTATATGGTGGTGCATTGAATATATGGACTCAGTTAGAGCTTGCAATTCAAACTCACCCCGATTACCAACACAACCACCTACTGCCTCCAAAGGAAGAGTGGTGCCCTTTACCCGTGAAAGTGGTAGAGGGAATCGATGATTCAGATTCCTATGATCTATCGTTTTCATTGTATCATGTACTATTTAGTTTCTAGATGCCTCATGATGATTCATCTCATGAGACACATTTATTTTGAGCATTGTGATTTTGTATCATCCTATCATGAACATGGTTTAGAATTTTCAGTTTAGTAACGATATGTGACCACTCGACATCATATATATCTTATTTACTAGATGTATCATCATATTTATGTAGCAATGTGTCTATTTGATGTTGTTGTTGCTTTAGATGTTTAAAAATTTGAAAAAAATGAGTATTTTTGAATTTTTTTGAGGTCTTGTGACATTTTCCGAGATTTTCTGCTAATACCGCCGAGAAGTTATATTCCGGACCCTCGCCGATACTTTCCCCGAGACGATATATGCAACATTGGTGCTGATTGTTAAGATTGATGTTAGTGGCCTCAAAACTAGTTTTCGAAGAATCCCTAGTTTATAGCCTATATATTGATGTCCTTTGGTTCAGATATGGATTGCACTTAGTGGTATTTTGGTTGTATGCAGTCTTGCATGAGAAACTTTGCATATTTGTGTATAATGGTTTGAATTCTCATGGATGCACACACACACACACACACACACACACACACACACATATATATATATTGTTTTTTTACAACAACGGGTAACGAGCTTTTATATTAAAAAAGAGACGTTATTACAAAAAGATGGGAAGACTTATCCCAAAATTGGAGAGCTATCATGGCTAGCTCATCACACTCTAGTCTTTGCAGGTCATACATATACCCTATTCTGCGACAACTGAAAATTCTTACAAACTTTCTTAGAAGAAAACTACAGAAGAAATACATAATGTGAAGAGAAACACTGGACTAGGTTCTACAAGCCTTTGTGAAAAAAGGGACATAACATAAAAGTTTTATAAATACATGGATGAGCAAATAGAGACTTCAACAGTTAACATGATGCTGATGGATGTTCTTCTCCTTGTTCCCAGCCGCAGCTCCGACATTATCATCAGCGACGCCATGGAAGACAGTGGAGCTGTTCCTAATATCAGACCTCATGCCATCAATCTTTGCTTCAACAATTCTGAGATTGCTGTGCAGGGACTTAATTTGGGTGCTCAAATCCACCGAACAGGGGCAACCGTTCTCAAATGTTCCAGCCAACATGTCAAAATATTCCTTAAACTTACTACTACCACTGCGAACTTCAGAGTTCGTGATCTGAGCAATTGTGAAAAGGTGAGATATGGCTTTTTTAAGGTCTAAGTTCTCACCTCTGAGCCAACAAACTTGTGTTTCCAGCTCCTGCAAATGGGAATGGACCTCAGAGGACAGACTGTCCATCCCTTTAGGAGACCCCAAATTAATGAAACCACTGTTATCACCTGCTGGATGCGTCCAATTCTTGCCACTGCCCAGCTCGCTGGAGTGACCATGAACAACATGCTGCGCAAAACCATCGTTGCTCTGTCCTTGCACCATGTCGAGAGGAGCCCAATTCCTGCCACTGCCTGGCTCGTCAATTCTTGAGTGCCCACGAAAGGCTTGCTGCGCAGAACCACCACGAAAAGCTTGCTGCGCAGAACCACCACGAAAAGCTTGCTGCTCAGAACCACCATTGCTCTGCCCCTGCACCACGTCGAGAGCTGAGAGATACCTTTTCATTCCAACCCCCCTCGAATGGACCTGGAGGTGTTTCATACATCGACGACACTGCAGCGCAGGGAGGTTTTGACCAGCGTTGTGATTATCATCCTCCATGTTTAACCTGAAAGTACAAACCCAGCTCTCAGCGCGGAAGGAGTCCTGCAGAATGCCAGGATTATCACCCTCGAGTGAGTTATATGCTGAGGGTTCCTCGGAGCCTGGTCTTAATGAATTCCCGCATGCGAGACAGGTGGAGTCAGCTTGAGGAGGCCGCCAAGTGAGCCGAGAGGACGTGGGCAGGGATCGAGGAGGAGAGGGGGATCCCAAGGAGATCTTGCCATAACTCAAATTCATATTTGGGTTGGGACTATAGTTTATAGGATTGTGGTAATAGAAATCCCAAGCCGGGAGAGAGTGCTTAATTAGTGCTATCATGGGTTTCATTAGCAAGCCAGGAAGGGGGGTTAAGGGACCCAATTGATGTCAAGGTTTTGACCATTGCTGGTCGATAATCCACAATCCAAACCAGCACCTATATTGACCATGATGTCTGCTTTCTGGTTGTTGCTCCTCAAGATGTGAAGAAAGGTGATAGAGTTAAAATCCTTAGCCACGTAGATGAAGAGATGATGGAGCTTGGAGACTGGTTTTCTGCGATTTTTGGTCAAAGATCTGGCTTCCCTGATTACCAGCATTGAGTCTCCAAAGGCCACGAGATCCTTGACATCTTCGTTCCTTGTGATTTCCATTCCTTTGATCAATGCGAGCCATTCCGCATCCTTATTTGTCCTCCCGCCGATTCCCCAGGCAAAGTCTTTCACCTTGTTTCCCTCAGAGTCAAGAAGGACTCCTCCCGCACCTGCCAACCCATATATATATATATTTCAGAATTTTAATATTTTATGTATAATCTGGATGACCGGTTTTGTGATCTATTTTTTTTCTTGTTTTACGTTTTTTCTGATTCCTGGGGTCGGCCGGTTCAATCACCGGTCCAGTTCTTTTAACCATGGTTGTAACTACACAGTATAATTACCACAACAGCAAAAAGTTCAAAAAATAAGAGCAATAAGTCAGTGGGCTATGCAAATAATGAAACATGCCCAAAGGCATTGTGTAATTAACCTATCATGTAGCGTATTTTCTTGAATGACACCTTGTTTTGTCTTTTTAGTTGTATTGTCTGTTGAAAATTTAAATATGTTATGTTTAGAATGATGTATCCTGACATTTCTGCAATAATGTTTTGGCTAATAATTAGGGCAGTAAGCTGCCAATTGCATGGGCAATGTTGATTCTAGTTATAAGGTTTGGTTGAAGCTAGGAAGATGTCAACAATAAGATGCAGAAACATTGGCAAATCTTAGAAAGTGTTGAAACCATGGTGAATCATACTAATTCTTAAAGTGACTAAATGTTAGGCAATAAATTTCTAAATATGGTGAATCAAATTTCTAAAAATCATTTTATTCCCTTAAAAAGTCAAATAGTTTCTTGAAAAAATGGAAATTGGTGAATCTTTTTTTGGGAAAAGACAAGGAAAATTAGCGTAGTGACAAAATTTAGCCCCTAAAATTGTGTCCCTGATTGCCAGACCTCTGTACCTAAGAATAAAGTGGTCATGTGTGGTTCAACCTCTTGCTCCATGGTTAATGGCAATGACCCTTGAATATGTACCATCATAACTAAATATTTTCAAAATAACTAAAACGATATTGTCTAGCAGCTTTATTTTTACAACATTGCATCTTGGAAGTTATGTATTGTTAAATATGCAGTGTTTCATTGTACAGATGCAATTTGGACACTTCCTGATGGTTTATTTATGAGCTTGCTGCCTTTTTATAGAAAGATTCAACATTGATTGATTCTTTAGTTTTCTGGTATTTAAGAGTTTTTGGCATGGACACTACTATGCTATTAAAATAATGATAACTTGGCATTTTTGGAAAATAAGTAATTCTTGTTTGTTTATTAGCAGTCCACCTTAATACAAGTATATGGAATGCTTGTTAAAATTCTTCCTAACTGGATAGTATTTTCAATACAGTTTTTCCAATTTTTGATCTCTGCCTCTAAAACACAGTGCTGCTTTCAGCGCTCAGCACCAAATTTTCGTGTAGTTCGTAAACGTTTAGAGGATAAGTGTGGGAGTTATCTATTGTTGCTACATGCCATTGGAATGAAATCATTATTTCATTTCAAATAAAGCAGCAAAAATATATGATTTCATTTAAATTGCAGATTCTTATCACTATATAATAGCTGATTGAAGATGAAAATTCTGCAAAAACTGGATTATTTATTGGTAGTTTTTGTTGTCTCTTTCGTAGGCAGGAGGCGGCTGGAGCACTCTGGAACTTGTCTTTTGATGACAGAAATAGGGAGGCAATTGCTGAAGCTGGCGGTGTTGAGGCCTTGGTATATTGAACTGATGGGATTGCTGGTCATCTTTGTACACATTTACATGTTTTGAAATCGTTTACTCTTGTTTTTTTGAAAGTATTGAAGCTTACGACAGACCTCTGCCTGTCTTTGTTATCTGAGGTGGAAGTTATTTATTGAATTCGAATGTACTACTTGGTATCATAAAACGTCAGGAACATTGTTTTTTCTTTTGCTGGTATTTTGAGGGATTTTATTTGTCTTTCTGGGCTCCTACCTTAGCTCTCTAGGGTGTTCTTTATTAAAATGGTTTGGGATTCTTTTAAATGCTCTTTGTTACAAAAGCATTTATATGTTTGCATAACCTGCACCTGCAGTGAAGGATTTCTAGCTACCAGTTATTGTGGAGTTTTACTGGATATTTTGACGTTGAAGATATAGTGAATGGTTCTCTGATAAATCGAAGGGCATATTTAATTGTGCTATTAATATTTAGTAATGATTTTGTATGTCGTTTCATAGCAGCCATTCCCATCTGTAGAATTGACATGTAGATACTAGATAATTCTTACCTAGGCTTATACTGGAGTTTTGAGAGCACACCAGTCATATCTGGTGAATTTGGAATGGAAAGAGTCATTTTATATCTAGTGTACAATGAGTCGAAGCATAGGTTTTTGAACACAATTTCTTTCCAGACGATAGGATTCTTTAAATGTTTTGTATGGAAAACAGATGTGGAAAATTGACCTCTGCAAACAAAAAAATATTAATTTGTATAAGATAGGATAATTTTATTAATGGTCAACAAATGACCACAAAAGTAGGTCCATGGGACTAGAAGATACTTCCAGTGTAAATACAATGTGGGAGTGCAAAAGCAACTGCTAGGTGATGCTGAAAGCAAGACGAAGGAACCAAAAAGAAAAAGAAAAATGCAGCAAACATAAATGTCTATCTATGCAACAGATTTTAGACCAGAAAAATTACATACTTGAACCAGCAGTGTGCTATTTAAAAGAAGACATGCAAGCACACCAACCTGTTTGGAACATCATTATGGCGCTACATAGAACAGCATTGCCGACTTTTACGAAACAGTACATGTATGAACATATGGGCCTGTATAAAACAGTAGATGTACCAGTGTTGCAAATATTGCGAGATTGTCACAGAAATTGTGATATACATAATTTTTTAGACCAGAAAAATTACATACTTGAACCAGCAGTGTGCTATTTAAAAGAAGACATGCAAGCACACCAACCTGTTTGGAACATCATTATGGCGCTACATAGAACAGCATTGCCGACTTTTACGAAACAGTACATGTATGAACATATGGGCCTGTATAAAACAGTAGATGTACCAGTGTTGCAAATATTGCGAGATTGTCACAGAAATTGTGATATTGTCGCAGACATAGCAATATATTCTGGACGGTGATAATATCTCCTACAAAAATAAGGATTTTTTATGCTCCAAAAATAATTATTATATATTTGAAATTATTATGATTTTTAAAAAGTATCACGCGTCAAGAAAAAAATAGGCAAGCATGCTAGCAGTCCATTCTAAAGCTGGAAATTCGATCTTTTTTTTTTAACTAAATTTAAAACAATGAATCGGTTAGACAGCAAAGGAGCTCTACACCATTTTTGTTCGAGCTAAGGAGTGGAAATAGTATTTTCATTTGCCATCAACCGTTTATTGTGGAGTGGGGATTGATTACCATCTATTGTTTCCGTATGTGCAAGTACATGTAACAATTTTAACATGGTTTTTGTTTGTTTAGATCTGATTTTTTTACTATTTTATTTGCAGCATTCTTGTATTTTGAATCTTGATTTCCATTTTTTTCCCTAGGTTAAATAATTGCTATCCGAAAATGCCTGAAGCTTTGGATCCTATGTGGGAATATGGTTAGCCCGTTGAGCCTAATAGTTGACACAGGTTTAATTGCAAGTTGCGTGGAAAGGAAATGACAGGGGAATCAACCTGTTCAAATACCACCTTGCATAAATTCCAAGGCATGAAGTGGGAATTTGTACAAATGCAACATCAAGAATCATTTATGTTGTGAATAAGTCACATCTGGATATGAGTGAAACTAAGGATGAGAGGGTAGCTGTGAGACTTGATCTTATAGGAGTGGCAAGATCCAGGGTGGCAGCAAGTGAGATCTTCCCCTCGACCTCACCTTTCCTTGTTTGGAGAACCACAATTAGCACACAACCTTATATTAGATCAGTGGCAAAACTAAAGAAGCAAGAGAAGCACACAAGCTTGTGATAGATGTTTTTTATAGTGACATTTTTTTCAACATTGCCAAGAACAACATGTTCTACCAGTCTATGTTTGATGCTTCCGTTATTGTTAGTTGTTGGTATAAGTTCCCTACCTATGACAAGTTGCGAGGCCCTATCATTAAAACTGAAAAGCTCAATTGTACTTTCAGATTGGAGGAGCTTAAGGAATCATGGGATGTCATTGGATACATTGTGATGTCAAATGGTTTGATTGAAGGGCAAGACCTTTCTTAATTTTTTGGTTGATTGTCCTAGGGGGGAAATGTTTATTAAATTTGTTGATGCATCCACACACGTTAAAGATGCAGAATTTTAATGTTGGTTGTTGGATGGATTCAACGAAGTTAAAGGTTTGTAGAATGTTGTCCAGGTCATAACGGATAATGCTGCTAATTATGTGGCTGCTGGTAGGTTGCTTATGCCGAGTTATTTGACCTGGTTTTGGACTCCTTGTGCTGCCCATTTCATTGATTTGATTTTGAAGGATGTGGGAAAAATTCTTATGTCAAGGATATCATTGAATCGGTTAGGAGCACCACAAAATTTATATATAATCATGCATCTGTGCTTAACTTGATGAATTCACAAATAATAGGGAGTTGGTGCATCCTGCAATCACAGAGACAATGTTTATGACGTTTATCGATGCATCCACATCTATTAAAGATGAAGAACAACTTGTTCTACTACTCTATGATTGATGCTTCTGCTATTGTTGGTTGTCAGTATAAGTTCCCTACGTATGGCAAGTTTCGAGGAATCAATTGCACTTTTAGATTGGTGGAGCTTAAGGAATCATGGGATGTAGTTGGATACATTGTTATGTCAGATGGTTTGATTGAAGAGTTGATTGTCCCGATGGGAAATTGTTTATTAAGTTTGTCAATGCATCCACACATGTTAAAGATGCATAATTGTAATGTTGGTTGTTGGAAGGGTTCGTCCAAGGTATAGGTTTGCAGAATGTTGTCTAGGTCATAATGGATAATGCTGCTAATTGTGTGGATGTTGGTAGCTTGTAATGTCTTATGCACTAGGGACCATCCCACTAACCTATCTATTTCCCATAGGTTCAAGCAGGTATTGACTGTCAGGGAATTGATTGAGGACTAATACCATTTGGAACAAAGAAGATCTTCATCGGTGTTATTAGGTCATTGGTAGATAAAAGAGGGCCACGAGAACTAGGAGCAACTTACATGCATTACATGCGGGCCATTTTTCATGATGCATGCATAGATTACATGCAAGACATTTTTCATGATGCAGGCATGATCTGCTAGAACTCATGGACCAGTCACCAAACAACCTCCTAGACATCACGGGGGGTGAAAAGATTACAAGAGGGGGGGGGAGGTAACTTGGATAAGTGGTTGCCTCAGGATATCATAAAGGGAAGAGGTGTGGGAGAACATGGCTTTCAAATCCAAGATTGTGTGGAAGATGGGAGTGGCGAGGAAAAATGGTATGCCATAACTGTTTAGGAGAATGAATAAGATAAATACTCAGCTCTTGTCGCCTATGAGAGATGAAGAGGCGTTTCGTGTGGTGAAGGATAGGACTCAGCTTTGAGAGTTGGGTAGGAGGGGTGGCCATGGTTAAAAGCATGGCGAAGTTGGGTGTGGAGGTGCTTGCAGTTATCATCGTACCACTAGTTCATGGGGTAGCATCCAGGATTTTGGTGGAGGGGGGCAGATCGAGTGGAGTGTGAGTAGATTTGGAGGGCAGTCTCCCAGATGATAGAGGAAAGACACATGTACTTGGAAGAGATGGAATCGAGGGAAGCAAAGCGAGAAATGGAAGGGAGCATCCGGCATAGGGTGGAAGTAAAGTTGTCGGTCTCCCTCAACAAATAGAATATTAGTTTGAGTTGGACCCTAAGTTGTAGGAGGGGGGTGGGGGTGTGTGAATATAGAGGGAGAAGGAGAGGAGAGCATGCTTAGCAAGAGGGATGGGGGTCACAACGAAGTGATGAATGAAAGGGAGAAGGTCCTGATTGGAAAGGACATAGTCCACCACACTTTGACCGCCACCATGTGGCTGACAAGTGAAAGAGCGGGAAGCCGAGAAGGAGGGGAGACCATTAAGGATCAATAGCTCATGGGATTCACCAAGCTGCAGGAGTGCTCGTCGTACCTTGTAAAAGGCCCTAAAATATCATCAGATTATCGATGAAGTCCCATAGAAACTGGATCAATCTCTTGAACACAAAACATGTCCTCAGAACGATCATGAAGAAGGACCTGGAGGGCTCTGGTGCGTGCATTAAAGTCACTCAAAAGTGTGACATCTCCCACTGCAGAATGTTGGATAATGCCAAAGTATAGATCCAAATATGGGTCATGATCAAATTCGCCATGAATAGCGAATTGTGATGAGGTTGGGGGAAAATAATACACTGCAATGAAGATATTTGTAGAGAGCAGGGAAAATCTGTTGCCAAAGAAACTCTACTCCAAAGAGATTCCCGTACTAACCATGCCACACCACCAGAGCCACAGAGCCCACGAGAAGATCGAGTTTCCTGACGACAAGTAGACAACCAATGATAACCTGTAATATTTGGATTGGCCTAATTAGACTCTCATGAGTCTTGGTAATAATAAGGAGATCCGAAGAACCAAGAGCATCATATAGCATGCCTAGCGAAGACCAAAAAGACCCATTATCCTTCTGACAACCCATCGAGATCCCATTACCATGCCGTCTCTTCCATCTAGATAGTCATTTAGAGAAACGAGGTTGAGAGTATCCTGGAGGCAGGGAATCTCGAGTGATGTCCTGGAGGTATTGAATGACTGCCCATTTACTTGCCTAGCGAGCTTCAACAATGAGCTCCTTAGAGATTTTCAACTCTTCTACTTGGGATCTAGTAAGGTCAACATCGAGAAAAATCTTAGTAGGGAGAGAGAACAACCTACGCTTAGCCTGAAGAGCCTAAAGTCGGTCACCAATAGATTTGAATTTGATAAACAGTGTGGAATCATGACCAAAACAACCTCTCTCAAGAGGAATATTGGTGAGTTCGAGGTAATCTCGGAGAAACATGCCACCAACTTGTATGGGATCCTGAGAAGGAGAGGGTAAGGGAAGCCCTCTGACCTTCAAATTCAATTCACGAGCACGTCGATTACGCTCTTCAAGTAGCTTGGCTTGGACAACTTCTTCGACTGCAACAAGAGGGGTTTTATCACCACTCCTGACTGTCTCCAACCAAGATTTAATGTGTTTCTATCTCTTGTTTGAAAGTAACTTGTTGTTTGCGGATCTCCTCAAGTTTGTATTTAAGGTCGAGGATTTCAGTATGTGAGGCATCGTTTGGGGATTGGAGGTTTTCCAGTGTCTTTCCATCATCTAGTAATTTCCTACGAACCTGTGCTGAAAAGAAAAAGAAAATCGTGAAGGGGACCATAGTCATGAGCAACATAGTTCAGGGCAGTAAGTCACAAATCCCTTCGGATTTACAGTCGCGGAGCCAATCAGGCTCAACAAATCGTGAGCCCACCTAAATCACTCAATTGCTAGCTCCCTCACAAGTTCTCTCCTCAGGGGTGTATCTGCGAGATGGGGGCGGGCCACGAACAAAGCCGCGAGGGTTAGGGTCTTTGCGAAGGCCATGAGACGGGAGCTTGGGCGGTAGCAGAGATCAGCACAAGAGCCACGACCGGGAGGAAGTCCACAAGGGCATGGGAATGCAGACTACGAGAACTCGAGCGGGAGCAAAGAAGCTATGGGAGCTCGGGCGGGAGCAAAGAAGCTATGGGAATCACTGAAATGTGAAGGTCAAAATGGTTCTACAACACTTTGAAGGATGTATTGTTGGAGGACTTTCTTTAACTGAGAAAGGAATGGGAAAATGGGAGGCCTGTGAAGAGAGGTAAGTAGCAGGAACATGTTTACTTTTGTTTATTTACTGTTGTAGCACACTTATCAGTTCATTGTGTTGCTGAAAATGATGAATGGAAGGAAGTCTTCAAGGTGGGTCAAGGAAAAATCACTGAATGTAAAGGTTGGTGGAGATCGGTTATAAGTTGGGAAAAAGTGCGTTACAGCATCCATATATTGAGCTAACAAGGTTTGGAAAAAGTGCGTTTATTGGAGGAAATGTCAGATCATGCATTGATGGGAGGTAGGTTGTACTTTTCAGCCATTATTAGCTCCATTCTGGCTGATGAGTTATGGATGATTGTATGGTTGATTACCCTTGCAATTGGCATCAACCATGCTGGTTACAGGCTTTGCAGCTGGCTTTATCTCATATTGTGGCAGCATTAAAGAGGTATGCATTGCATAGAGAAGACGGGATCTAGTCAAAAGTGAGCTGTAAACAACATTTATAACTTGCTTGGTCCAGAGAGGTTTGTTATGTTTTGTGACAATCAGTATAATGATCGGGGGAAATCATAGCATATAATTAATGTCATATAGATTGTTCATTGTACACTCTGGAATAAAGTTATTTTACTATGAGTGTGGTTGAACTTAGACTTTTAATTAGTCTCTAATTATAAAACACAAAGAGTCACTCATTCCATGTAATCACATAAACTATATGTTTTGAGGAAATGAAGTATTTCATTTGAATGGTTTTCTCTCATTTTTCTGGAGAACTTCTTTTCTTCTATTGCTGTAAGGATATATGAACAGAGTCTGGAAATCGCTGAAGTTACTTGTGTACTGGTCACTTCATTGGACAGTTGAGCATATGAACAATATTAGATGCCTCAGTAATTTCCAATGTCTAGTTCTGTTCTCTGGCCAAGATACCCTCTAACTTTTATAATTTTTGCACTAATCCTGGAAACCTTCTTCACAGGTCTTTTTATGTTGCAAGTTTGCAAATGCTCCTGTTTATGCACATTCTGAATGTTCAAATATTTCGTTGCAAACCCTTTTTTTACTTCAGAATAATTCCGGTATTCTGTACCTATGCGTTTCATTTGGTCCATAACAATTTGTAGTAGAATCGTCCTAGTTTCTTAATATTCTGCTTTCTTGTTGAATGCATGGAAGCAGTTCTCATAACCTCCAGGATTAATTGCAAATTCATTGAACATGGAAATTCTCTTTTTCTTAGTTTCAAATTCCTTCCATTGATGATCCAGTTCTGTTAATCGTCTTCGTCTAGCAACTGAAATATCTCTTCCCCCAGCGTGTGGAAATCATGGACAGTGCAATCTGTAGGGGGTGCTGCTATTAAATTTGGTAGAGGGAGAGGGTGTATTTCCTTGATAAATATTTCTCAAGGGGTGCCTAAAAATATTTAGGGAAGGTTTCCCTTGGTAGCATCGGCTTTACTATCTTTTGATATATCATTATCTTCCTTTTCCTTCAGAATGTCCTCAATGATTTCTGGTTTCTCTTCTGATAGGGTATGCTTTCTTTTACCCTTTGTTGAACTTGTTCCTCGTTCCACCTTTGTAAGTTATAGGAATAATAATGTGCAAATATTTCCAACAAAACATACTGGGTTTGATAGAAGCAATATCATCTGCTATGAATTCTGCAGCCTTGTAAAATAAACTTTGAGCATACAATAAAAAATTAAAAGCTTCCTGGGCTTACTTAGAGCTTGTTCATCAGAACTTTCAACCTCAGCAGAGAAATGGGCACCAGTTGAAAAGTAATGAATGTAGAAGTCAAAGGATGTAAGGTACAAGCCAGATTGCTAAGCTATTAGTTCTCTGTTCATTTACTAGGCTTGCCAAAAGTAATTTGTTAGGAATCCTCAAATCTCCAGTTGTTAAACTGTATCTTTCATTCAACTATTACTATACTGGCTATGATTATATCAGAACTTTCAACCTCAGCAGAATGGGCACCAGTTTAAAAGTAATCATTGTAGAAGTCAGAGGATGTAAGTTACAAGCCAGATTGCTAAGGCATTAGTTCTCTGTTCATTTACTAGGCTTGCCAAAATAAATTTGTTTGGAATCCTAAAATCTTTAGTTGTTAAACTGTATCTTTCATTCAACTATTACTATGCTGGCTATGATTATAGCTAAAGATGTGATGTATGTTTTACTTTCTCCTAATGGGCTACTTACATTTCATCTACCTTGTTTCCCTTTATAGACAGACACAACAATCTATGGAAATCTTCTGTTTCAAAATAAAATTTTGCAACCTTTCCATATACTATGACTATTGTCTTCCCCTTTTGCAAATATTCTCCACTCAGTAAGCTATTTTGCAACCTTAGGCAGTGTTAACATGATTTACCTCAACATTGGCAAATACTGTGGCAACCATACTGGACCTTTGCATAGACTACAATGTACCAAGATACACATAGGTTTCAGAGGAAGAAGTTAGAACATTAGAAGTCAGGATATGATGGCTCTATTTGCTCTTATTTGATTTTGCTTGTGTTGGGAGGATTTAAGAAAATGCTATCCTTTACCTTGGGCATATAAAGAGGCAGATTGATAATGTTTGATATAAGAGAAAAGACTTCAGAGAAAGGAGTATAAGGGGGTAGTTAAGAGGGTATGTTCTGATGTGGCAGCTGATATGGCAGCCAACAATTACATGACAGGAAAAGGTCGAATCAAGTGGCAGCAAAGGGGATAGAGAATGGTTGGTTGACATGACAGAAAAGATGATACAGGCTGGCATGGCAGTTCAAAAGCATGTTGTTCCCCCAAAAATCATATAAATATTTAGTAGGAACAGACTTACAGAATTGGATGCCACTGCACAAATAGAATCGAAGTTGCTGTTGAGTATATGGCATAAAACATTAATGGTAAACATTGGTACATGTAAAAGGGATGCAGAGGCAGGCTTCAAATGAAACAGGGCAAGACCTAGAAAGAGGCTCTGAGAGCAACGGGTAATTGCATACAGTGGAACTAAAGATGGGAGAGTAAATCACTCTTTCTTGATGTCATAGTGTTGCACAGTATATATTTATAACACAAAACTGTTCCCAAATTGGTCACCGAATATAAATAATAGATCTTCAGCTTTGTTAAGTGTGAAGACTAAATAGTAAAATAAACTATCTTTTCAAGTTTTCCTATTTTTTAAGCCATTCAGCTTTTCTTGCATGAGAAGCAGTGAAATAAACTTAATGCTAATAATGGATCTGTATGTATAATAAATTTTACTGGTGATTATAGCTTCTGTAGCAAACATGTATAGGAAAAATGGATAGGATCTGTCTTGTATTCATAGTTTTTTGCTCCCAGAAAATTGCTAATTGAGCCCATTAGGTATTGCATGATTGGATGGTATCAGAGAATAAAAAGATAGGGAACAGTACACTTTGAAAAGAAACGTTGTGTTTTTATTCATACAAAATTAAGATGTCTTCTTTCTTTTAAATTTTATACAAGTGCAGAAGGAAAGATGTTATGTGACTTCTTCCCATTTATTTATTATTAGTTCTGAAGTACTTTAATGTACTACATTTACGTAAAGAAAATTCTAATTACTTAAAGAATGACCACAATATTATTTACACTAATATATGGAGTATTGAATGAGTATGTGGAATCTATTGAATTGTTACGAGGTGAATGACTTAAAATTTGGAAGCATAGTATGGTTGTTGAATATGACTTTATTGTACTCTAAATCCGTTACTGTGTTGAAATTGATAGTTCTGTGCGTCTGTTAGGCAATAGTTATTATATCACCTAACAGCCAGTGTTACTGTGGTGAGATCACATACTTTTTTGTGTTTCTAAGATGGGAAGATCATTCTGCTTGTTCAAATTGAGACCCTTGATTGCTTATTTTCCTGGCTTTTATGATCTTGTTTCTGTTCCTTGTAGTTAAAGAAAATTAGCTGTGTGGATTTGAAGATTTGTCTAGCAGCTATTTTCATTTATTACATACATTTATTATTCAAATTTTAATATGTAAACATAGATCTTAAACAAACATTATATTTTTTGAACTTGTTACCTTTGTAGGTCACCCTGGCACAAAATTGTGGCAATGCATCACAAGGGCTTCAGGAAAGGGCTGCTGGTGCCTTGTGGGGATTATCTGTATCTGAAGCAAATAGGTATATTTCTTTTGAAAACTTTAACCCTTATCTGCCTGTTCTGCTGTTTATGGAATGTTTCTATCTTATGGCTGAATGATTTTATGTCTAACTATGATTGTGATGGGAGCTGTCACATGAACTGAAATATATGAAAATTATATGCTTGTCTAGATATTGCTTTGATGAAAAAATATTATCAGATTTTGTAGATTTGGATGGAAATTATGTAGATATGTTTAGTAGTTACACAATCACAAGGATAAATCTTCCTGCTTAACATGTACTATTCTTTGTATTGATTGCTTTATGTTTTCTCTTTGGTTCTTGTGCTTCTGGGGTGCTTTGACAATAGTGTTCTATGGAGTCTGATGATACTGGGGAAGTTTTTACTCTCTATTGTACTAGAAAGGAGTTCTCCTGAAATTTCAGGAAATACTGGCCTTAGTAGGACTAAAATGGTTGTAATGAATGTTGTCCCAAAAGGGTAGACTTCTCAACATGGTGTGCATTGCATTCCCTGTTACAGGGACACTCTTCTCTGTTACAGGAGCATTGACCATGATCTTCCTGTTATATGGGATGATGCCCTATGCTATAGGTTCCATTTTTGTAATGGGAAGCTTAGAAAGGGGGCACTGTATTCCCTGTTACAGGGACACTCTTCTCTGTTACAGGAGCATTGACCATGATCTTCCTGTTATATGGGATGATGCCCTATGCTATAGGTTCCATTTTTGTAATGGGAAGCTTAAAAAGGGGGCATGTACTGTCTCCTATAAATTGAAAATTAAAAGGAAAAGGGGGTGGGTGTCTCCTGAAATTCATAAGGTAAAAAAAACAATTTTGATTTATTTATCACACAGACATGTACTACTACTTATAAATAGACACAGATATACACAGACACAGACATAAGTGATGCACTCTGAACTGTTCCCAGGTTTTAAAAATAGTACACCCACCCCTGTATCCATGTACCCTGGCTACCTTGTGTTAGTGTTAAAAAAGTATGCGGACTCAAGCATAACAGTGTGATGCTGTAGTATATTGAGGTGGGTCATACTGTAGTTCACATCTACAAGCGAGATCCGGGTTCACATAGAGAAAAAGACTCACGAGTATAAATATACAACTAGGACCCATTTAAATTTTACGCACACATTCACACTTCTTTCATTTAACACACTTTTTTACTTTATGTTGGCAACTTCATTCACTGCATATTATTTTGGATATCTGCTGCAATTTTAATTCTTTGGCATCATAATTGAGATCATATTCCTTAAGGGTTGCTGAGAGAATATTTGGGATGTACTACTGAGGAGTCACCTCAATAATTTAGTTGTCTAATCAGATTGGTTTAGTAGAGGGAAGGGAAGCATTTGTGACACCATTGTGGATCTTATCCAAAATCACAGTTACACCTTTTGAAGACATGGTTGACATGCCTTTTTACTTTTTAGGAGGTGCAAAGGCTTACGTAACGTGAAGTACCTTGAAAATTTGAATGCTTTTTTCCCACCAATTGGTGAGTTTTACACATGTTACCACCCAAACTTACATCGTTTGAGATAAAGTCCTAAAGCTCAAGCTAAGGTTTTGACGAATCTAAGAGGGGGCCACTGTCACGTCACCAACCCTTTCTGCACTTAAGGCTTGCTCTCCTCAAGTTCAAGGGGGCTTCCCTATATAGGATTGCTGGTAACTAGACTTTGAAATACAAGATGAAAATAAGAGTATTTTCTGCAAAACATGCTTACTTAGGTACAATAAATGAAGTAGATGGAAGGACAAGGGACTAGTGCCTTTTCCATTGGGAAAAGGGGTCTTGATAGGGCTTAAACGGAGTCGATCCTAATAAAGGAGACTGATGGATACAAGGTTGAGGCGCAATGGCTCCTTCCCCTTGCTGTTCTAATTTCCAGAAATCTGCAGTGAAGGTTTACTAGGGAAAACAAGCACTATGACCATCGAGTTCATGGTTCGCATTGATGGATAATTCATGCATAGAACTAGATGTAGAGAAGTATACATGAAAATAACTCTCATCAAATGAAAAACAATAGACAATGAAAAAATATCTTCTTATCCTTGAGAATACTATACTAATTCTCCAATAGTTTCAATGGATATTCAACGAAGCTCCAATGGGTTTCTTTATATAGAGTGTAGCTCAACTTCCATTACATTAAAATAATAATTTCTCTTTCTAGATCTACTATTTGCTCAAGTATTTTTTCTAGAAATAGCAAATTAGTGGTTAGATCGACTTTTTTCTCAAAGGGAAATAATATGATAAGAGTTCTCATATAACCAACTCTCTAAGTAGAATTCGACAATAATAAGCAAATGGAGTTGATTAGATCCACGTGTTACAAGTAACTACCTCCATGAGAAATCTTCAACGATGAACAAACTATGCAATTAGTTACCAACCACTTCCAAAATGGTTCAAGGAAAAAGGGGGCACCCCTCCTTGGAGTGATTGACAATGTTCTCCACCATGGGTATTTATTAATGATACTCTTTCAAAGTCATTAAAGCACCCAATCATCCAAGGTGGGGCACACCTTAAATCGAGCGGTGAAAAAATGACGAGTGTTTCAAGGTGATAGTTTTGAAATTGGTCCACTCTCCCCCACTCTATTTGGGATTTACATTGATGAGATAGAGTCTTTCTTACAGGAGCACATTTAGCAAGGTGATGGGTGCCTTCTCCACTAGGACTTGATTTCTATTCTGCTCTTCGCTGACGACGTGGTCCTCTTGGCCTCATCTCCAGAGGGTTCGTAGCTTTGTAGAGACAACTAGATACCTTGGCCCTTTTTTGCGATCTTCGTTGGTTGATGATCAACTTGGGTAAAACCAAAGTTATGGTTTTCATCGAATCGACGAAGCTACTCGTTGGTTTTCATTTCCCCTTCAAAGAGGAAGAGGTCAAGATCACGAGCACTTTACCTATTTGGGGGTTTAGTTCACATGCCCATGTTTCAGCATGCAACATGCTCTTTAGCCCCAAGTTAATAAAGGATGCGACTGCCTAGCCCTTTTAGAGAGATAGTGCTTCAGACACCATTTTCATGATATCTCATCCAAGATGTCTCTCATGGATACTCTCATTCAACCCACAGTTCTCTATGGCTCAGATGTTTGGCGGCCATGTCTACTTGACTGTGATTGGGCCTTAGTAGAGAGAGTACAAATCCTCCTTCGTTGCATCATCAGATGTAAACAGATAGTACCTCAGTCCATTGGGCTTGTAGATTTTGGCGCTCAACTTTTTCGGTTGAGGTTATGTTCAATTTTGTTGCTCTCTTACATTGCCTTCAGTGCTTTGTTGACACAGTAAAGGGGTGTGATTGGTACCCATACTTGGCCTATCTCTCTTCAAAGGCCATCACCTTAGCTAGCCCTTCAGGTTGCTCTAGATGTTGGTTTGTGGGTGTTGTAGATCTTTTAACATCCTGTCGATATTACGATGGATCGATTTCCTCCTTTTGGGTATTCCTTGAATGCGCCTGGTTGCCTCTTACCTCCTAGACAAGAGATGAACATAATCATTAGAGATGACATTACGTAGGTCACTTGGATCAACCCTCCAGGGGAGGTTACGTCCCAAGATGGCCTTCTATGCTACGCACTTCTTGGATCTGAGAGACGGTCCCATTGTTTGGCTCCCTTACACATTTCTACATTGGTAACATGCTCTTGGTATTCCCATAGGCCAGTTTAGAGTGGGCTCTCACTGTCTCTGGGTAGAGACTGATCACTAGCTTGATTGGTCAGACAAGATTTGGTAGGTATGTCAACTTCGAGAGGTTGAGATCGAGGAGCTCTTCATCTTTCGGTGTCCTATTTACTATGAGATCCGCGGGTGGTTTCATTGTCTTTTTAGGGACCTTCTTCTCAATGAGCTCTAGACTTTGACTAGATTTTTCAGGTACCCTAATAAGAGATGTCTAGCTTTATACTTGCAGGAGTCCCTTTGGCTTTACTCCTTCACCCTTCAAAAACATTGTCAGTCGAGGCCAGGCTCCATTTAGAGTATCACTTCCTTCTTTTCAGTGCTTCTGTCCTCCAGGGGCACCAAGAGATAGACAGATGGTGGAACAAACCTTGATAATTCAGTTAGGACATGACTGTCCACCTACACCTCCATCCAACACCAACGATGGGGACAATCTCGACCCCATCGCAACAAACAAGCGACTTCTTCTAGGTTGCAGCATCAAGTACCCTCCTCTAGGCAGTGGTGCACTACTCATTGTAGTTCTTCTTCTAGCTCTACCTCTAGACATAGTACCCTTTTGAGCTTCCTTCAGTTGACCTCGATGGTAGGGGAGATATTCCCAATGCCTCCGGTGTTTCCAACAAGGTTACTTGGGAGCAGGGAGCGGGAGCGAAGTGAAAAGCGAAAATTTCAAAAGCTCCCGTTTTGGGAGCGTTTTTTATATTGTATATATTTTGATGTATTTATATCTAAAAAACATGTAGGATGTTGAATTAGCTATAGAAAACATGGATTAAACCATATAACATCAATCATATAGTAGTTATAACTTATAACATTATCATCAAATGATTAACCATAACTACTTTTATATGAGCTTGGCAATGAAGGGAGCTACCATAACATTGTCATCAAATGATCAACCTAGTATAGGAGCTTTTAGTATTGGAGAGGTAGGGAGCGCCTCGGGAGCGACTTGGGAGCATGCTCCGAAAATTGGGAGCGTTTTGGGAGCGAGCTTCGGGAGCGGGAGCGAGGGGGTGGGGATAGCTCCCATGCAACATAGGTTTCCAGTGCTTTTAGTGGCCCATGACGGTTTCACCATCACCATTTTTGTGTCATAGTTCTTGGATCCACGCTCCTTCCTTGGATCAACTCTCTTCATATCCTTACTTGTATATATTCTTCTTCGAGATGGGCTCTCCATTTATAGAACTAGGGTTTGATTTGAGTTCTTCCTTTTTATTTTTTTATAGGAACTACTTTTATGCTCCCACATTGTATTGTTCTCATGGTATTACATAGTCCCATCGACCTACTTTTGTGGTCATTTGTTGGAAAAATCCTACAAGCACTCAACTTATGATATCATTGAGTTGTCAAAATATAATTGCTCCCAAAGTTAGGATGCCCCTCCAAAAGCGTAATAATTTTTCGATGTGTGAGTGGATCAAGAATCATCAATTAAAGTTCAAGTTAGGCTAGTACTCCACAAGGCCTTAGTAATTTGATCATGACAAAGCATTTCCTATGTGGTGTCTTCAAATTCCCTAGGGTGTCAATTAATTGCCTTATTTTCTTAGTCAAGTATATCCTTTTAATTTAAATTATCAATTAGAGGGAGTGCATCATCTTATCATTGTTGTATTACTCATTAGGTACTTGATACTTCACATGTAATTACTATGAAGTCCTGAAAACAAATCACACCAAGCCTCCTAGAGAACCACCATGGCCACCACTCAACCATGAAGAAGCACCATCCGTGAGTCAAGAACACAAGCGACACCCTGCTGATCCAAACATCTATCCATGAAGAACTGCAAGCTTAATCCTCGTGAAATTTTTTACAAGTGATGTGCTGAATATCACATGCATGATCCTCATACAACGAGGGGTAACAATTGACTTCAAGTAGGGCCCAGGGGACATGTACTCTCAAGGAAAAGTGCATGAGAACCCTTTGAATATCTGGTTGTACCGATGAAGGACCCATGCAAAAGGGCTAAGATGAAAGACCGTGTGAGTGGATGGCTCAGTTCAGATCCCTAAACACCACACACTTATTACATCAACCATAGCTCAAAATTGGCATACAAATGGCAGGCAATGCTCCTAATGTTTAACTTATTTCTTCTAGTGCTCTCAAGAGCTTATACTTGCTACCCTACTCTACTAGAGGAAAACACAGTATGCTAGGTGAAATTATACAGCCAATGGAACCATCTTATCATTTTGTCCATGCTACAAATTCTCCTCTTGTGTTCAGTAATGAACCAAAACAAGGATACATTAAATAAGAAGTGATTATGAACATATGCATACATCAATTTATAGACGGAAATTGGAGCTCATATTGCTTGAAAAGAGCATGATAATCCACAGGTTTGCTCTACAATGGGGCTGATATAAAATTTGCAATCTGAATATGGACATTGTAGCCTATTCTTATTCCATAAGAAGTCTTCAAGAGGATTCTTGAAAAGATGATCCTCATTCTCCAACAAGAAGCTACCTTGACTTCCATAAATCACATCTTATTTCCATATATTATGATGCAGAAATTCGGATTTTGAAATTCTTCTTTGGTCCCAACTCAAGATTTGTTGCTCTTCTTTATATGGCTGGAAATTTTTGCAACAAACCACACTGATTTTTTTTTGCTCCATATAAATATCAGCACTAATAATACATCTCCCGGTTGAATTTTCATATAGAAATATAGAGAAAGGTGAAGACATGCATGACTGGACATTTCTGCACAAAAGACCTTCAAACACCAAGCAATTTATAGCCCCAAACAATCTTTTTATGCTGTTTTTTTACATAGACATTTGTTAAAATTTGGAACTAGGCTGTGGGGATCCTAGAAAGGAGTGATCAGGAAGCACTTCCCAATCTCTCCTATCTGGGAGTGATTTTAGGGAGCATGCTCCTTGACTTTCAGGGAACGATTAGGGACCGCCGCTCCTTGGTCGCTCCCAAGGGAAAAAAACACTCCTCTAGTGTTCCCTGAGTGATTCTGTGTGGGGGGTGATTTCTTTTCCTTTCCTTTGTTTTGGAACCAGGATTTGGTTCCATTTTTTTATAGCCATGGATAAGGTTCTATTAGGGGATTAAAACACTCACTCACTCCATTTGCACTGATTCTATTTGTCGTCATTCTACTTTCCTAGGATTTTTGATTGGGTTTGCTAGTTGTTTGTGAGCAAATTTTTGAGATCTTGAAGGTAAATTGAAGGCTACTATTTGTGAGAGCTTGCAAGGGAGATTGAAGGCCGCCATTGATATAATCAACCATTATTGGAGAGCTAAAGAAGTACGTTCTAAATCCCACTTTTTTTTTTTTCCACTATATTAAAATTTTAAATCTTGAATGTTGTCTTCTCCTACTCTTTCCCATTTCTCCTTATCCATATTCTATTGCAGGTAGGAAGTTCTTCGCATCTTTAGTCAAGAAGCATGATAAGTATGTGGTTTTTCCTTTTGGTTCCATTTTTGGCTATGATGGTGGTGTTGGGAAGTTGAAATAAGAAAGAAATAGGGAGTGGCACATACCATGGAGAGGAGGAAGAAATGGAAGGAGATGATGATAATAAAGTTGACAGTGATGAGGTACAAAAACACAAAGACAACACCTTTGTGGAAGTATGTGACAAGGTTTGGGGGAGGCAAACATGGTTGAACCACAAAGTTTATATGCCCTCATTGTACTAAAATTGACACAAGTTCATATGCCTGTGTGCTATGTTGCATGAAACTCCTAAAATGCCCATGTACTAGTATCGAAAACTCGTGGAAACTTGAAAATTTCTTGAAAAACTTTTGGGAAACCCCCAGGGGCCCATGAGTTTTTTGGGATCCATTGAAAGTGTAAAAAACTGTAGTTTAAGGAAAATGAAAACAAACTAGCCTCTAAATCGCTTTTAAACTTACCGACAAATTAACCCATCGTTCTTATTTTATTGTAAGACAATGTGTTATTAAAAAATTTGTGTGTGTGTGTGTGATTTAGAAACGGGAAGGGTTGGAAACGTGACCCCCTCCAAATGGGTATGTACACACACATACACACGTGAATCTTGTACACGTTTCCACGTTGCATGCAACTTAGCATGTGTGAGAAAGCATCTATGTGGGATTATGCCATGGTATGAAGGTAAGACTATTGGAGTAAAATATTGTGACAAAGTGCATAGGAAAGAGAGAAACAAATATAAGGAGGAAGAGGTCGCACAAAAGAAATCCAAAAAAACAAGGGTTGAAACTGAGGCCTTAGGCTCGCATTGAATGTTTGGTAGTCGATCCCCATCCCTCCATAGTAGTGGATTCTCACTTATGCGTAAAACAATATTTGATTTCCTTGACCAAGGTTGCAGGGATGTGGATTTAAAAATTTATAGGTACCTCTATGCATGCAGTGTACCATTCAATGTTCTTCGCTTACCCTATTGCTATGAAATGGTACAAGCCATCAGTGGAGCCCCTAAAGGATTTAGTAGCCCTGTGTATGAGATAGCTAGAACCATGGGACATGACATGAAAAGAGACAAAATCCATTATGCTCTAGGAAAGTTTACAGATGATTGAACCAACTATGGGGTATCCATTGTATTTGATGGTTGGACAAATGTTAAAGGTAGGCCATTGATAAATATTCTTGGTGTGTTTGCTAGTGGTGCAATCTTCCTTTCATCCCACGATTACTTAGATCGTTGCAAGGCTAGTATCAATATTGCAGACCCCTTACTTAAAACCATTCAAGATATTGGGCCATTCAAAGTCATTCAAGTCATTACTGATATTGTTGCTAAGTGTAAGGAAATAGGAGCAATCATTGAGGATATGTACTTGAACATATTTTGATCAAGAAGTTTGGTCCACACTTTGAACCTTTTGATGCAAGATATTATTAAGATGAAGGACCTTAATTATAGATGGATTGGTGCCGTGTATAGGAGAGGGATGAAAATGATAAAATTTGTTGGCATTCATAGCATGGTAACATTTTTCATAGTTAGAGTAGGTTGGAGCTACTCAAGATTGTGAAGACTAGATTTGCTAGTTACTACCTCACCTTTAGTCTCCTTTTGAAGGTAAGAGAGGCATTGGCTAGTATGGTCTCAAGTGATATATGAACCTCGAGTATGGCAAAGCTATTACCATAAGACTTGGCAGGGAAAGAGCCAAAATCTATAATGCTCTTAAATTTTTTACAAACGATTCGACTTACTATGGGATATCCATCGTATCTAATGGTTGGACAAATGTTAAAGGCAGGCCATTGATAAATATTTTGGTATGGCTGCTAGAGGTGTGTTCTTTCTTTCAGCCCACAACTATTGAAATCGCTACAAGACTGGTATTAATATTGTATAACCTTTGATTAAAACCATTTAGTAGATTGGGCCATACAATGTCGTTCATGTAATTATTGATAATGCTACTAATTGTAAGCCCGCAGGAATAATCAGTGAGGTTATGTACCCTAACATATTTTGGTCAGGGTGTTTGGTTCACACATTGAACCATTTGGTACATGATATTATTAAGATGAAGGACCCTAATTATAGATAGTTTGGTGCATTATACAAGAGAGGGAAGAGAATGTTAAAATTTATTACCAATTATAGCATTGCCCACGACATTTTTTGCAATCACTCTAGGTTGAAGCTAATTAAGATTGCAAAGTCCTGATTTGCTAGCTACTACCTCACCTTCAGGTGCCTTTTGAAGGTAACAGAGGCATTGGCTAGTATGGTCTCAAGTGATTCATGGCAGGGTTTGAAATACATAGTTACAACCACTTTTGATAAACATGTCTTTCAAGAGGTGGAGGACATTGTTCTTGATGGTCAGTTTTCGACATAGGTTAGGTTTGTAACATAGTTCACCAAGCACGTTTATATTATGATTTGGTTTGCATATACAGATCAGTCGGTGATTGGGGAGATGTATGAGCAGATGGATAGCATGCTTGGCCAAATCAAAAGACATTGTTGAGTAGAGAGATGCGATCTTGTATGATCATATTCATAAACATGTTGTCAAAAGGTGGGATAATCTAAATTCTCGATTCCATGCCGTAGCATATGCCCTTACACCAAAATATTATTCTCCATCTTGGTTGGTACAACCAGCACCTGGGGGTCGAGCTAGGAGAAAACCACACATATTCAAAGGTGGAGAATGTGTATGTGATAAAAAAACATCAAATAATAAATTGGCAAAAAAATGAGTGTACTAACTCATTACAACTTGATGTAATGAGTGTACTAACTCCAGAGCCTCAAAATATCATAAAAAATATAATAAATGTATCTCATCATCATGAGTCAACTGTCATCTAAGATCTACATACTACATAGTACAATGAAATCAAATAAAATAAATTAGTGATTCCCTCTGCCCCTTTTACGGGCAAAGGTGATGGCTCTGGTAATGGCTCTACCTCTAGCTGAAGAAGGCCCTAGGGGAGGCAACAGACTCTGATGTGCTCGAACAGAAGGAGAAGCTACACTCTGACGTACTCTAGAAGAGGAAGAAGCTAGATCTTGGCGTCCTCTACTACTAGTAGTACTAGTGCCATTGCGATGTCCAAGTCTAGCTCGCTTTGTCGTCACCGTCTCTGTTGGTGTCTGTGAAAGTGGTGGTGCACTGGCACTCCTAGTGTCAATAACCACCTCCTGTAAAGGTTCCTGCTCTAGATCATCCTTCACCTCTTTTGCCCACCTGTCACCTGGATCACACCCCCCCTCCAAATCCTCATGTAACCAATCAAGGTTTTGTTCCATGACCGGTGCCTCGCTCTCCACTCTCCATGCAGCAGTGGTGTCAATCCCATCCCAATGAAATGGCATCCATATCTGTTGTTTTCTGAAGCTGCCTCACCCATTATTGAAGGTTGTAGTAGACATAGACCATGTCATTAAGGCGTGAAGTTTCCAACTTGTATGAGGGTCATAAATTATAAATTATAATTCAAAATTTATAATATATAATTTAAACTTTAAAGGTTGACTTGGCAATGTGCATAAAATTATAAATTTATAATTTAAAATAACTTCAAAATTTTATTTGAATTTTTTTAACCTGTTGTGCTTCTTGGTGTGTATTTTCTCAAACACACTCCAATTGCGCTCGCATCCTGACGAGCTACATGTTTGGCTTAGCACCCAAATGGCATGCTTTTGTAAATGGGGTACTCTTCGGCCATAACTTGTCCACCAAGCATCTAGAAGCTAGAACAAATAAGAGAAAGTAGAAAGTTAGAAACACAAGAAATAACATTGAAATTTTAAAGTTTGAAACAAATGAAGAAGAGACATTGAAATTTGCAATAAAATGAACTTGAAGCTTACCAGGAATTTTGGTCTTCCTATCGTTGAGGGCATTGTGGAACTGGAAGGTGAAGTTGAGGTAAAGCTCTCACTTCCACTGGCGGTTCTACTTCTTCCCATCTCAGTCCTCACTGATGCCCTCAGATCCGTCTTCATATTCATATCATGAAGTGATTTATTGGCAATTTGAACAATTTCTGGGGTTGCTTGTTCACAAATTCCCACTTCATGCCTGGGAATTTGTGCAAGGTGGTATTTCAATCGACTGATCGCCCCTGTCATTTCCTTTCCACACTACTTGCAAGTCATTTTTTTCCTATTAAACCCCTTGAAGAGCTCACCATATACCCACATAGAGTCCAAAGCTTTAGGCATTTTGATTTTCACACAACAATGATTCAACCTGCGGCAAAAAAAATGAAAAATGAAGTTTAGATTCAAGCTTGAACAATGAAGATAGTAGATAGTAAGATTCATTGAAATTTGCCCCTGCAAAAAAAAAATAATGCTGCAAATAACAAAATAGTCCTATATTTTGCATAAATGGTAGTAGATCTCTCTTTAAAATTTGGCAATATGAGGGAACATTGATAAGAACCCTAAACCTATAAAATTTTTACCAAAAAACATAAAAATATGAGCAAATGGTTACAAAATGATATACATACGTGCAAATTGAGAAACCAATGATAGGAATCAATCCCCAATCCACAATAACTTGGTGATTGTTGATGGAAACACAATGAATCTACTCCTTGGCTCCAAGCAAAATGATAGCAAGCTTCTTTGCTCTCCAAACCCCTCAACAAGCAAGCAAAATTACCAAAGAAAACACCAAAATCGGGCTTTATGCCGGCTGTCCGTGGGCTAGGCGATTTTTTGTATCGACTCGCGATGTTTTCGAAAAAATCGGGCAAAAATCGCGATTTTTGCTCAGTGATATATATCGTTCAGTGCCAGACATCGGCAATATATCATAGACATCGCGATATATCGCTGATGTCTTCCACACTCAGCTCAAGTATGAAGTGAATTGAGCAAATACATTAGCAAACATGGAGTCTTTGGTAATCTACATGTAACCAAAGATCGAGTTAGGTTCAGTTCTATTGAATGGTGGAACATATATAACTCCCATACTTCATATCTTTATAAATTGGCGGTGAGGGTGCTTTCACAAGTTGTTAACACTTCTTCTGCAGAGGTGTGTTGGAGCACTTACAACTTGATCTACAATGTGAAGGGAAACAACTTGAATGCAGATCAGGTAGAAAGGCTTGTTTATGTGCACCACAACTTGAGGCTGCTATCCCATTATTGTGATGCGATCAAGAATGATAGAACATATTTGACTTGGGACAACAATCTAAAGGAGCTTAATTTGCATGATGGGGCCATAACTTTAGAGCACTTGGAGGTTGAACTATTGGGTGGTCATGATGGTGATCAGATTCCCCAACCAACAACAGGTCTCGAGATGAAGGAGCTTTGCCTTTGGCTTCACAACATCCAGTGTTGGATGGGGCCCATGCAACTATTGCTCGTGTTCCACGAACACTTCTAGTTGCTCTTGCTCCTTTTCCTAGATAATGAGAAAGGAAAATGGAAGTTTCTCGTGGCAAGAGGAAAATTTAGTAGTGTTATCAACATTGGATTGGAATTGGCAAGGCTGGTCCGATTGATCCGGTTTGAGGTTTTAGATTGGGGAAGACTAGATCTGAGCTAAACCGATTGGTTCCGTAACAAAACCGACCGGTTCTGTATAAAAACAACCTTAAATGCATGAATTGACTGAATCTGTATGAAATTGGTTGGTTTGGTAACCTTGAAAAAAAAGAAAAGGTAAAATGAAAAGCCTTAAACTAACACTAGACCCTAGTAATTGTCGACAATATTAAATTTAAAGAGTAAAAGTTCACATTATCCTTATCTTTGATTTTCTATCTTTTTACTTAAATGTTGAACATTACCATTAATTGTTTTAGAATGTTTGAGAGTTGTTCCAACCTCATTAGACTTCATATGCACAAAGTTGAATTTTATACGCCATTCGAAATTTAACAGAGATAACAATTTAAAGGATCTCGAGATTGCAATGATTCCATTGGATTCTATAATGTATAAGGTATTAGATTGACATTTATTCAAGGGAATCAACACCTTTGTATATTTTTGTCAACTAGTGTTTTGGTCTAGTTATTTTCCAATTTCGATCTGTTTCAGATTTTTGGGGTTGATCGGTTCGATGATCGATCCAGTTCTGGTAACATTGAAATTAGTAGATAACTCATAGCACTTTGTCTTAAATATTTATTAGGGCATATTTTGTAAACATTATATGATAGTTTAAGTTTTAATTTTGAAGTTTGAACCTACCTTTGAAGTTTAAATTGTTGATTGCGTCTTACAACTCTTTGGTAATGAATATGATACTTGTTAATTTTTTTAACATAGATATGAGAATAGACTTCAAATGAAATTAGCAGCAGTATGCTAGGTTTTAGAAATGGGTGAAATCAGAATCGGAATCGGTCGATTCACCGATTTAAGGCCAGACCGGTTCAAACCAGTCTCCAAATCGGATCAGAGGACCAGCTCGGTACATCGATTTTGGACAAAAAATGGCCAGTTTTTTGGTGTGGGTCTGTGGGCCATTAAAAAATGTTTTTTTTTAATAATTTTTAACCTATATCCCCATGGTGCAGTAGTACTTGGTGATATTAATGGTAATGTGACATTCTCCTTATCTTTTATTTTCCATCCTTTTACTTAAATCTTTAACATTACCATTAATTGTTTCAGGATCTTTGAGAGTGGTTCCAACCTCATCGGACTTCATATGCAAAAAGTAGATTTTTAGATCCCATTCAATATTCAACAGACTTAATAGTTTTCAGGATTTTAGGATTGCAAGGTTTCGACCAGATTCTATCATGTATGAGGGTATGGAATTGGCATTTAATCAAGCACATCAACCCCTATATGTACCTTGATGTTGGTGGTGTTGATTGTTGAATTCCTCTGTCATGACCTTAATAAAAATGTACTCTTCACTCATGCAAAATCATTTATCAAGCATGGGAAGTTTTTGCTACGTTATTTTAGCGATTGGATTAGGAAGTTTCATCAAAATTGTAGTGTGTTGAGTCGTTGACTAATGTCCTTGGAGGATCAACTTTGAAATTCGAGTTAGAGGCAAGGGCTAGAGCCTAGAGGAGGGAGGCATACAATGCTATTGATGAATAGGATCCCAATATAGGCAATGATTCGATGACATGTATGATTGATGATTTATATTTCACATTCATTTTTGTAAATGTCTTTGCTAATTTATTAATTTAATATATATATATATATATTGCATTTCCTCATTTCCACAATTTTGGGGGGTCATGTTTCCCCTGTTTCGAAGTTTCTCCGTTTCGTCCTTGTTTCCCCGTTTCATGCAACTTAGGTTGAAGCTGTTCAAAATCTCGTACAACAATTTTGAAGCAAACATGTGCCTGTTATTACCTTTGCAGCAGTATAAACTCATGAAAATCACCTTAAAGGCTAAAAATAAATTGTGGGCAGTAGTGTGGATGAAAGCAGCGCTAAACAATAAGTATAGGTGCTCTTTGGCCTTCAAACAATAGGTCTGGGTCATAACAACAGTCCTACAATCTTGAAAATGTTGTTTTTCTTTAAAATTTAAATATTTTATGTATTTTTGAGTAAACCGATTCATTAAATTCAAATCGGCCGATTTATGACTGATTCATTACCGATTCTGATTCCGAGTTGACCCTCTACCGATTTTGGGTCCGATTTCGATTTTTCAAACATTGGCAGTATGACACCAAGTTTAAAAGATACAAGACCAAGAATCCACAAGAACACACAAAATTTCATGGGAACCTTTCAAGGAATAAAACCCCAAAACAATGATAATCTTCCTCAATAAGAGATGATTGAATTTACACAGAATTTTACATCAATCTGGCCTCTAGGGCACACTTTCCAAGAATGTTCATACAAGACTGTACTAGATGGCCACTGCCATTACTTACAAAATGGCCACTGCTACTGCCAGGAAACGTGGGTGCGAGGACAGGTGCGGGTACGGGTGTGGGGACAAGGACACCACTTTTTGAAATAGGGTACTTGGGTTCGTCAGGGTACTATATCTATATATATAAGTAGTTGTAACAAAACAATAAAATTAAAAGTTAATAACATGCATGCATATTTCTTCATAATTCAATGATTTATCATTCATTCAACATTCACATTGGAACATAAAATTTGATATCAAGTGCAAGTTATATTATGATTCCATTGTCATGCTACATTCAAAATTTGTCCAATGGGCAAATGACATTTCCAGACATGAAATAGAAAATACAAAATTCAGAAAACACTCAGCAGTGATTTCATTCAATGATTCTCCTTGTTGTAACAGTGTAACCTTGTCGTTGTATTCAACGTGGAAAGTCCTTCATGGTTTAACCAAACACTGTCGTCGTGGAAAACCCTTCACCAAACATTGCCGCTGCTGAATGAAATGATTATGAGATGTTTGAATGGCAAATTATGATGGTTGAAGAGTTTGGGGGTCATAATTTTAGGTTTGGGAGGGGGGGCACCTTTCCCCCCTTCCTTTTATTTATTTCACCGCATAAAAAATCAGGGTACGTCATCCCCTCTAAGCCAAATGAACCCATTTTTTCAAGCCAATGTCTCGGGTTCTTCAGTCAAGAACCCGGTTCGTATGGGTTCACCAACCAAGAACCCAAACCCGAATCGGAGACATGGGTTTGTGAACCCATGCAACAATCTTACAAATTATATCAACTACTGTTTTGAGATGAAGTTGACCAAAGAAGAGTACCCAGTAAATTCTGCTAGTTGACCTTGAATTTCTGAGTCTGAATTTGACTCGAAAGATTCTGCTGTTTATCGAGTTTGATTGAGATATGTCTGCTGCCTTCTGCTGATGCTTCAGATAAACTCGGACTGTTCCCAGATAAACAAACCTAGAGCAAGTTCGTCCTGCTCTCACTGATCAGAGATTTAGACTGCTTCTTCCACAGAAATTCGGACTACTGCAAAAAGGGGAACAAACCTAGAGCAGATTCGGTCTGCTCCTCCCACTGAAAAATTCCTGCGACCAAGGCCTTTGTAGCCCTAACAAAGGTTCGGATCCCTTCAAGGCAACTTAGGGCTGCTAAGGAGGAAGCCCTAACAACTCAGTGCCCCAAAAAATAAAGTGGAAAACAGATAAAAAATGATCTATGTTGCTGCTGTCGAAAACTCAGAGAAATAGAGATGCCCCACGAATTTTGATCAGAGGTGAAGTTTCCTTTTATGATGATATTACAAGTGAAAGTGATGCTTTATTTAACTTATAATTTTTATCTTTTAATTTTAACTTCTAACCTAAGTCACTTGACATGAGGACACGAGACACGAAGGACACGGGAATACGATTGTCCGACATGGACATGACGACCCTCGAAATTAGGACACAGAGGACACGTTATATATATATATATATATATATGTAAAAAAAATAGACATGTAGATCCAAATTTTTGTAGAAACTATAACATTTATAAATATTCAATAGAAATTACAATCAATAAACATTACACATTCACAAATCACAATGCATATCTCTCACTCCACTATTGAAACAAGGGAAAAAGGGTAGTGATTGGCTTCCCCTTCCCCCACTATTGGATGCTCGTGAGAGGCATAAGAAAGCCAACCAAAATAGGACTATTTCTATTTGTTTGGATTACATGAATGGGGGCCACACCCTATTATTATCTTTTCATGTTACTAAACAAGCTTTATATTTTAGATTATGCCACTTACAATGATGACGCCACTTAGATTGAATGTCATGGGTCGAAATAGAAATAAGGGGTAACCTCCCCTATGTGAAATGAATCCCCTTGTGATGTTGTTTGTGTAAGATGCCCCCACATAATACTTATTGGTGTGCTCCCTGACTTGATTTGAGAGGCTAAGAGCCAAACAATGTAATATGTAAATGTACAAGGAAGAATAATAAAAATACATCACAACTAAGAGCCAAGCAATGTAATATGTAAAAGTATATGGAAGAATAATAAAAATACATCACAAACTGCAGACAGAGAAGGATGACAAACATGGGGGGCTATAATTCCATTGGTGCAGTGGGTTCTCATAGACTCATAAAATTTCTCATTAAGTCATCAAAATAAAAAATTACATAGATGTTGGAATCATATTTCTCATTAAGTCATCAAAATCAAAATGTATTACATAGATGTCGGAATGGCACTGGAAAATACAAAAAGAGGTAGATCAGGATGGAAAACCTTCTAATGCTCTTCACATGCAAAAAAGACCCTCTTAGAGCTCAAGCCTCACTGAAAAATGTGAATGAATGAGCGTAAAATTGTTTTTTTATAGTTTTTTTGGGTTAGAAGTGTCCTGTTTTAGAGACACGGTGTCCTGTTTTTTTGACACGGTGTCCTGTTTTTGGACACCGTGTCCTATTTTTGGGACACGGTGTCCTGTTTTTGGGTCATGGTGTCCTGTTTTTGGGACATGTCCTGACACGATGTCGGACACGTTTTTGGACGTGTCCTAAAACAGGATACGTCCCAAACACGTGTTCGACACCGTGTCAGGACGTGTCCTAGTCCGACACGATGACACGGGACACGATGGCCTATATGGATGTGCCCAGTATCATAGCTTCTAACTTTATCTTTTAACCTTTGACCCCTTAGCACTTGATCTTCAACAGGTGGGTCCTTGGAAGGGGTCTCTGAGTTACTCATTGGGGTTCTTGGACCATTAAGGGTCTCTTGGTCATCCATTGGGGTTCTTGGATCATCAATGGGTCTCTTGGTCATCCATTGGGGTTCTTGGACCATCAATGGGTCTCTTGGTCATCCATTCAAGTACATCATCATATATAGGGAAGATTATCATTGTTTCTCTTGCTCTCCTTACTGAACCAAGGTGATGTGCTAGGTACATCAACAAGGGGTGGCCAATCCCTTGAGAAGATCCCATAGCTCTACTGACCAAGGAGAAGAAGTGCAACACGTGCCTAGATCCAATGTAGGACTTCGCGTTGATTAAATCAACATTTTGGTCCAAGGTGAACAACTTGGTAACTGAAGGTTGACCCTAGGCTGAAGGGTCAACCTGCAACTTGGTATTTGTTAGCCCTAGGCTGAAGGTTGACCAAGGTCAACAAACTGGTAACTGACCAAGCGCCTCCATTCTTGAAGAATGGCTCTCAGCCCTAGGCTGAGCTTCAGTCTCATGACTGAACGTGTTGATCAATCCCTTGGTCCTTGACCAGGTCCCCCATTCTCTAGGAATGGTCCTCAGCCCTAGGCTGAGCTTCAGTCCCAAACTGAACATATTGATCAACCCTGGTAACTGACTAGGTGCCTCCATTCTCTTGGAGAATGGCTCTCGATGCTGCTCAAAAATCAACAATACTCTTTTGTTTTGTGGTTGATGTTATCTGTTAGAGTTTGTTAATGGCAAATGTTATATGATGAAACTTGAATGTTGATCTAGATAATGATTGATCATTTGATGTCAATATTATAAGGTATAGCTGCTGAACACACCGAGATACTTGGGAGGGGGGTGAATCAATATCTTTGACAAATTTACAGTTACACTTTATTATCTATTACTCTTTCATTAGCAAGTTTACTTCATCAAAAAAACAATATGTTCATATGCATCAATACAACATCAACAAGAGAGTACACATAATGTATATGGAAAAACTCAAAAACAAAATATTGATAAAAACAGTCTTTTATATGAAGATAAGGAGACACCAATCTCCAAACTTTATGAGCACCAACTCAAAGGAGGCTCCATCCAACCCCCTAAGTGAAATTATCAGATTTACCAGATGACTGTTATACTTTCGATCTTTAAACTAGTAATTACATTAAATCACCATTACTGAAAGGATAAATGCAGCACACACTGATAAACATTAAACAACCATTAACACAGAGAAAACCAGAACACACGATGTACTTGGAAACCCTAGTCCTTCGGGGGAAACCAACCAACAATTTATCTTTTATTGCAGGTTTGTTAATCAACACTTAAAACGACAGGATCCCGGATATGACTCACCAGATCTTAGACTCCTGATACTCATTGTTCCCAAACCCCTCAGCAGAAAAGACCAACTATGGCAGACGATATGATTGACATCTGTCATTCACAAGAGATGTAACTCACACTTCCACTCAAGAGATATGACTCACTCTTGACCTCTGACCACTACAAGAGATATAACTCACTCCTGCCACTGTGGTATCTTACAACTCTCCATAGGCTCTTTTCTAATATCACTTCACATCAATACCATGAGTAACACCATGGCACACCCAATGCCATGGGCTCACCCAATAACATTGACCCTCCAGTACCACGGGCTAACAAATACCACCCACACAATAAAGTATTACAAAAGACACTATTAGAAGATTATATAGAGAGCTATGCTCTGTAATGTTCCGTTTTGATAAAACTGGAACAAATGACATGCAGAGCATGCGAACCATAGCTCAAGAGCGTGCAAGCATGCATGCAAAAAGTGAGATGCATGAAAGCATGCATTCATGCAAAAGTGAGATGCATGCATGCAAAAGAGAGATGCATGCAACTCAACTGAAAAATAGAAGAGAAAAGTAACTTAGGTATACAAAAGTTAGGGCATGCATTGTGAAAGTTATAAAAGAAGTATAAAGTGAGTTACTAGGTATCTTTTGTAATTATTGATCGTTGAGATTCCTGTTGAGAGCTTTGAGAGCCATTTGGCATTTAGGGTACACTGCCCTAGCCAACAAGTTGGGTTCGATGTTGAAATCTATACATCCTAACCAGGTATAAGGATAGATTATTCTGAACTAAATAGATGCTCACTGCTTACAAATGATAAATGAGAAGCAGTTCAGATGATTTAAATGTTTTGATTTATAATCTGGATATATAAATTTGGATGCCGATAATTGCTTTTTATACAAGGCTAACTGCATTTACTATGGTTGCTGGTTTGTCAGATTATAATTTCTAATTATGTTGTTTGTTGATTGAACTTATTCCTAGCATATTAAGAATGCTTGAACATTTTATTTTTGAGAGTGCTTGATTCAGGTGAAGATTCCTTTCTATTTTTAAGGAGATAACTTGTGCATGTTCCATGTGTAATGTAAAGGTATAGGCCAAGTTTAGTTGTAGTCCTTTGTATATTGTTTCTAGAAAATTGACACGATTTGTAGCTCCTTACATTTGGTTCCTAGGAGGTTTCTATGTAGTGTGGACTTGTGTATCTATTTGACTTTTAACTGTTTGTTTGACTCTTTGGCATCTCAACTCTCTTAGTTTTTGACATTTTGTATGAAGTATGAACCTTTCTTACGTTGACTTATGTTTTTCCTATACAGCATTGCTATTGGGCAAGGAGGAGGTGTTGCTCCTTTAATTGCGTTGGCTCGTTCTGATGTAGAAGTAAGTTTCCTCGTTTTATGAAGTGTCTAGTTTATATTTTTCGACTATTTGTAGGCCAATGGAAGACTTCAGGCTCGGGTTGTGAGAAATCTGAAAATTTTGAGAAATATAAGAAAAATGAGACAAGTTGTAATTGGCATTAGTGTTGCAATTACATTTCCGATTTTCTTTTTAAGTTTTTATGTTGCCAAATTTTCAGAGTTTTCCAGTTCCATGTTTATGCTTGTCGACATTTTCCAACTCCCCCCCATATTTCCAGTAAGTTTCTTTCTGGGCCATTGCAATATATTCCCCAGAACAATATTTGCAACACTGATTAGCATTTCTTGGGGGTTCATATAAAAAATTGGATCAATATGATGTGCATAGAATATCTTTCAAGTGGAGATCCTCAGATTGCTGAGGATGCTGATTTGTATTCTTAGAATTCAGAAACAGCCAACATGTTGCAGAATCAATCAAAGGCTTAGGTATAAATTTTAATTCCCTATATTGGGGCCCTTATAAATCCCATTTCTTTCTCATTTGGATTCAGATAGTTCTCAAAAGGAGTTCCTATAGACTCCTAATATCTTGGGTACTTTGAAATTGATGGCGCCTAATTCGACATTTTTTACAAGGACAAGTCCTTTATAAGAATACCGACCTTTAAGTCAATGCCAAGTGATGATGTCTCTTGAACAATGCAAGATAGCTCGTACTTGATTCCTCCTCCAAGATATTGCTACACCACAAGACACGTTACCTTAGTGCTTTGATTCCCATACAAAGATTGTATGAATAATTATATTCTATGGTTGTGCACAAAATGAAAGACTCCTTCCTTACAACTTTAGTTGGGTTTTTATCACCGTAACATTTGGTAACGTGGACAATGTCTTGAAAACTCGAGGCTTAGTGCCTAGCCTGAGTTTTTAGTTTTTTCTACTTATTTAGCATAATAACATTAAAAAATCTATCATTGAAAGAAATACAAGCACAACAAGCACAATGAACACAATATTTCTCTCGGGGAAACCACAAGGGAGAAAACCCCGACAAAACTTCCTCAATATAGAGTTCACAACGTACAAGATAAAACCCCAAGACAAAATCAACTTCTCTCCTTGTGCGAGCTTCTCTCTCTCTCCTATGCGAACTTGTGTGAGTCAGATGAGTGAATACAAATGAGCAACTCATCATCATTAGCAACATCCTTTGCTGGAACATCATCAGCAACATCCTCTGTTGGAACATCATCATCAGCAACATCCTTTGCTGGAATATCATCAACAACATCCTCTGCTGGAACATAATCATCAGCAACATCCTTTGCTAGAACATCATCAGTAAACAAAGTACTGGAACAACGACATCAACCATCAGTAAACAAAATACTGGAACAACAATATCAATCATCAATAAACAAAATACTGGAACTCCATCAGTCAGGCAGTACTGATCTTCAGTCACCTCAGGACTGGCATCGGTCCCCTAAGGACTGGAACTCTATCAGTCAGCTAATACTGATCTTTAGTCAAGTCAGGACTGGCATCAGTCCCCTAAAGTCCCCTAAAGGACTGGAACTTTATCAGTCAGCTAGTACTGATCTTCAGTCACCTCAGGATTGACATCAATCCCCTAAAGGATTGGAATTCTATCAGTCAGGCAGTACTGATCTTTAGTCACCTCAGGATTGGCATCAGTCCCCTAAGGACTGGAACTTTGTCAGTCAGCCAGTATTGATCACCAGTCACCTCAGGAGTGGCATCAGTCCCCTAAGGACTGGAACTCTATCAGTAAGCTAATACTGATCTTCAGTCACCTCAAGATTGGCATCAGTTCCCTAAGATCTGGAAATCTATCAGTCAGCCAGTACTGATCTTCAGTCACCTCAGGACTAGCATCAGTCCTAAGGACTGGAACTCTATCAGTCAACCAGTATTGATCTTCAGTCACCTCAATGACTGGAATCTACTCCCTCTTTTGAGGGAAATCCTTTCGGACCACACTAAGCTTGTCTCGAAAGTATTCAAACTTTATGTGAGATAGAGGCTTAGTCAACACATCAACAACTTGTTCCTCTATAGGAACATACTTAAGCTTCACAACTCCCTTCTACACCATATCCCACATATAGTGGAACTTGATCTCGATGTGTTTCGATCTATCATGGAACACTGGATTCTCTGTCATCTTGATATAACTTTGGTTGTCACAGAGAATATCAGTCACATCTATCTCTACATCGAACAATCCAACCAACATCTTGTGAAGCCACACTGCTTCGTTACAACCTGAACATGTTGCTACGTATTCAGCTTCGGCTGTACTGAGAGCAACGCAGGGCTACTTTCTATTGAGCCACGAGATCATACCTGATCCGAAACTAAAGTTACATCCTGAAGTGTTTTTTCTATCTTCGACACTTCCAGCCCAATCCGAGTCTGTATATCGGTACAGTCTGAACTCACTATCAAAAGCATATTTGAGTCCATAATCTATCGTACCTTTTAGGTACCTCATCACATGTTTTGCTGCAATCAGGTGAACATTTTTGGGCTCCACCATATACTGGCTCAAGGTGTTCACAACAAAACATATGTCTTGTCTGATATTGGTCAAGTACATCAATGACCCAATAATTTGTCTGTACATCGTGACATCTACTATCTCTGATGAAGCATCATTCATGAGCTTCAAATTTGTCACCATCGGAGTAATCATGGCCTTACAATCCAACATCCCAAATCTTTTTAGGATCTCAACTGTGTATTTTCCTTGACTCAGGAAAATCTCATTTGGAAACTGTCATACTTTAAGACCTAGAAAGTAGTGCATCATCCCAAGGTCTTTCATCTCAAATTCTACAACAAGCTTCTTTTTACATTCAGTGATGGGCTTGTCTTCTCCTATCAGAAACAAATCATCCACATACAATAGTAATATCATATGTTCATCATTCATGATCTTATATTAAAGGTTTGAATCTGCTTTACTCTTGGTAAAGCCCAAGCTCATCAAGAAGCCACCAATTCTTCCATACCATGCTCTGGGTGCTTGCTTCAACCCATACAATGCTTTCTTCAGTTTACATACATGTGTCTTTCTGTTTTCTATTTCGAATCCTTTTGGTTGTTCAATGTATACTTCTTCTTCTATCTTTCCATTTAGGAAAGCCATCTTTACATCCATCTGATGTAACTTCCATTTCATCTTAGCTACCAAGGTAATGATGGTTCTAATTGAGGTATATTTGACCATAGGAGCAAAAGTCTCCTCATAATCAATTCCTTCCTTTTGAGAGAACCCCCAGGATACGAACCTTGCCTTGTACTTTTCAATACTTCCGTCTGCTGAGTGTTTTGTTTTGAAGATCCATTTTGACGAAACAATTGACTTGTCCTTCGGTCTTGGTACCACATCCCAAACATCATTCTTAATGATGGACTGGTATTCTTCATTCATGGCATCCAACCAATCCTTCTTCTTTACTGCATCTTCAGAAGATGTCGGTTCCTCTTCAACAAGGTTACACATCAATGATACATAATTGGAGTATGGCCTTGGTCTCTTGCTTTCTCTACTAGTTCCTTCTGGGGCACCATATCTTCCTTCATCTTGTATTAATTCCCGTGCCCAAGCTGGTCTTCTCTTTCGTGGATTTTCTTCACGAGGTGTCTCTTCAGGTCTCTAAGGTTCTATCATATCATGATCTTCTGGAATAGGTTATTCTTCAACATTTCTTTCTTGTACATTATTAGTTTATGTGACTCTGGGAGCTTCATGCTCCTCTTCATCCTCATGAGTCTTCTTAGACTTGTTGAAAGCTGTCTTCATCAAATGTAACATCCTGGTTGAGCTCAATCTGGCGGAATCCTGAGATGTAGATACGATAAGCTTTTGATTGCTCACTGTATCCCACAAATATTCCCTTCTTTCCTGAAGGTTCCAACTTTGATCTTTTCTCCTTTGGAATGTGAATAAATACTGGACATCCAAATATCTTTAGATGACTGACTTCAGGCTTCTCACAGGTAAGCATCTCTTTTGGGGTCTTGTTGCCAAGAGCACTGTGAGAGATTCTATTATGTACATAGACAACGATTCTAGCTGCTTCCGCCCATAGATGCATTGGTAGGTCTTGATCATGGATCATGGCCTTCACTGTTTCCACGATAGTTTTTTTCTTTCTTTTAGCTACACCATTCTGTTGTGGATTAAAGGGAATAGTAAGCTCCCTCTTAATCCCCACTTGTTTACAAAAGTCTTTGAAATCACTTGAAGTGTATTCCCCTCCTTTATCTGTCCTTAGTATCTTTATTTTCTTATCAGAGAGGTTTTCTACAAGAGCCTTAAACTCTTTAAACTTTTTGAAAACTTCATTCTTATTCTTTAGAAAATAAATCCATGTTTTGCGAGAGTAATCATCAATAAAAGAAGCATAATACACATACCCGCTTAATGAAGTGGTGGACATAGGTCCACAAATCTCAGAATGAATAATGTCCAAAATACCTTTAGCTTTGCTGCCACTTCTTGGAAATGGATTCTTCGTACTCTTTCCTTGAGCACATCCTTTGCATACTCCTTCATGATCAACCTGGATTTCTGGTAATACAGTCACCACCTTACTTACTATTGGTAAGGATTTGTAGTGTACATGAGCTAGTCTCCTATGCCGTAGTTCACAGGGGCTCATGGTACTAGTCACCAGTGCGGAATCTGCATGACCCTTAAGCTTATAAAGTCCTCCTTCTTCTACTCCAATGATGACTGTATCATTGATAGTCTTCCCCTTTGGCCACATAAGAACTTCACCATCTGCAAATGCAATTCTAAGACCTTTCTTATCTAATGTTGAAATAGATAGAAGGTTCTTCTTCAAACCTGGAACATATAGTACTTCCTTCATGTTCATGGACTTTCTAGAGTCCAATTTGTAAGTGGCCTCTCCCATTCCTTTGATAGGATATTGGTAGTCATCTCCAAGCTTTACTTTGTGTGGAGAATCTTTCTGCATGAGATGTACAAGAGATTCTTTGTATCTCGTCATATGTTTTGAGGCTCCACTATCCACTAGCCAAGTATCACTCCCACGAGATACTGAACCAGTGAGTGCTGAGATTAGCACATACTCTTCACTGGAGTCTTCGTCTTCTTTGGTTTTGTCTTCGTCATCATACTCACTATCTTCCGCTGCATGGGCATGAAATCTCTTCTTTTGCTTCTTAGGTTGTCCAGATTTGGAATGACAATTTCTTGCTAGGTGTCTTGTCTTGTGACAAGAGTAAAATTCAACTGAGGAGAGATCTCTCTTGAACTTCTTGTTCCTTTTAGGTCTTTGAGATCTTTTGGGAGAGTGGTCACGGGTACGTACTTCACTCTTCCTTTTCCTTCCACCTTTGGCATGAGTTGCCAAAGCTTGATCTTCATTGTCATTTAGCTTCTCCTCTCTTATTGATATTCTTTCTTCTTCCTGCACACACTCTTCCCATAGTTGTTTGAACTGGATCAATTTCTTCCTAGCACATATTCCACAAACAAAGGGTTCCCAATCTCTAGGGAGACCATTCAAAGTGGTCATCACAACTTCAACATCTTCCACCATGTCTCCAATCATCTCTAATTGTTCTTTTATCTGGGATACTCTGGAGAAGTATGAGTGCATAGTCTCAGACTTCATGATCTTCACACCCTTGAGTTGATTTCTCAAGGTCATCTTCCTATTAATGTTCTTTCCTTCAAATAGGCTGGTCAAAGCATCAAACATCTCTTTCAGAGTCTTCTTTGAGGATACTTGAGGGATCAAATGATCTTTGATAGAATCAGCTATGATCCTCTTAGCTTTGATCATATTCTTTTTGTGTAATGCTTTGGCCGCATCTCCCTCTGGTTCTGTAAATCCCTCATTTATACAACCTTCTAGGTCATGTTCTTCAAGAATGATCATGACTCTATATTTCCATGCCCTGAAGTTCTCAGCTCCTTCAAGCTTCTCATCAAGCTTGGTATTGAATGTCATTTTGATAAAATGAGAACCTCAAATGGAAATAGAATAGATGTAGGACTTATCAACAAAGTTGTTTTTTTGAAAAATTGCTTTTTCCTTGATCTAGGGTTTGTCAGAGAAACCCTAATTTTCCAACTTTGGGATTTTGGAAAACTGATTGGATGACCAAATTCGCCCCCTCAAGGCGAGTTGAGCAAAGTGCTCCTTCTCCCAATTCTGTGAGCAGATGATCCAAAAACTTGATGCCCTAGTTTCTGTGGGCTGTAGTGGGGGACCCAAAAATGAAAATTCTCAGAATTGAATTTTGCAACATCAGAAAGATGCGCCCTAGTGAGGCGAGTTAGATGCACCCTCTTTTTCAGCTGATTTGTGGAGAGAGCTCCCAGAATAAGAAGCCCTAGTTTCTTCAGTTGCGGAGGCTGCACAATGTTTTCTTTCAGGTATGATCTGATACCATGTTAGTTTTTTCTACTTGTTTAGCACAATAACATTAAACAATCTATCACTCAAAGAAATACAAGCACACCAAGCACAATGAACACAATATTTCTCTCGAGGAAACCAGAAGGGAGAACACCTCGACAAAACTTCCTTTATAGAATTCACAAAGTACAAGATAAAACCCCAAGAAAAAATCAGCTTCTCTCCTTCTTATGCGAGCTTCTCTCTCTCTCCTATGCAAACTTGTGTGAGTCAGATTAGTGAATACAAATGAGCAACTCATCCTCTCTTTATAGTCTTCCGTTGAGGTGACTTTTCCCCAACTGGGCCGACTTCTTCTAACTAATTGGGCCGACTTGTCAAATACATAATATAATAATCTTTTCTGGGTTCTTCTAGGCCGACACAAGACCTAGGGTTTACATTGACTCTTTCAATGACTCTTATTACATCAATGACATCTCCCGAAGGAGGAATACAATAATACAATAGATGAATACATTTAGAATATCTTCCGCAGTTACATTTCTTTAACATGAGCATGGTGTGTAAAATATATACATATACCTATTAGATACCAACAAGTTGTTAATGTAACTAATGCTGACTCCATCATGTTGAGCATATCCACAATGCATTCCAACTCAAAACATCCCTTAAGGTATTTTACAATGCCTAATGATTATACGATATCCAACAAAACATACATGATGACATAATGTCCAAACTTCCAAAGACATGTCAAACACACATGATGATACAATACCCATTAAAGTTATCATCTCTAACAATAAATATGCAAGTTGGAGTTGTGATTCAAGCTTAAAGATTTTTATAGCCTAAATATTCTAAGATGAAGGTTGCAATTGTGCTATTGCATTTGGTCCTTTCTTCCAATAATCGTAGATTTCCCTCTCATATGCTTAAGAGTGGGTTGCTTTTGTTTTTGATGGAAATTACTATAATGTGCAGTAAATTCTCCAGTAAGTTAAGAATAATGATGATGATATGGAAAATGAACAATTGGAGGGGTAATACATGCTAGTATTTTTGTTCCTAACCATCAATATACACGTGCATCTATATTTTGAAACTCTCCTAGTGTGGTATACTAACATGAGCATAATGACTAATCCCCATTAAAATGATGCAATCAATGTTGGGGTTGAAGACAAATTGAAAGGTACCTTTGAAATGTAATGTATTGTTTTCATAAAACACATGAAATACATGGGCATTTTCTGTTAGAATTTACTGGCACTATTGTTGAACTTAGGAATATACATGCGAGATTGTAATGATTATAAGATACATTAATAAACATTAACAACAACAATATTAATATGATATTAATATTATTAAATAAATAATTTAAAGGGAACAACCCCCTCACCTTCGTGACTATTTAGTGACTGTAAATATATCGTCATCTTACATCTCATTCATCATTTCCATTATATTATTATTTATGTGGATTCTTTTATGTTAATCCTTAATATGTTGGATATTTTCTCGTATATATACTGTTAGTTTTTCCTCTAATTCCAGATCTGATTTACACATTCAATTATTTTTATCCCCAACAATCATGAACTGCTGAAATAATAATTGTAAATACATTGGAATTATAACCGTTGCACAGTGGAAATACACACACAAAAAATTCAGATCTGACACAGGTAATTTACCCTGGAAAACCCCAACTGGGGAAAACCAGCAAACAGTGATTTCTATGAAGAATACAAATCCTGGGATCCCGTCTTGGGAGAATGTCCTACTGAAGGAATAATACAATCACAGCAAGATAGCCTAGCCTATCACCTGGCTGCCACCTTCTCTGCTGCACCTTGCTCCTTTCCTCTGACCCTGTGCCTGCACCTATACACTTGGCTGAAAGTCCTTCGCCTACCACTCAATGACATCTCACTCACATAAAGTTTATATGCCTCAATTGTACTAAACCTTACAGAGGTTCATATACCTGTGTGAAAAAGCATCTATGTGGAATTATATTACGGAATGAAGGTCAGACTATTGGAGTCAAAACCTATGAAAAAGTGCCAGTTAAAGAGAGAAACAAATACAAGAAAGAAGAAGAGGTCACACAAAACAAATCCGAAAAAAGGGAGGGTTGAATCTGATGACTTAAGCTCACATAGAATGTTTGGTAGTCGACACCCATCCCCCCATAGTAGTGGATTCTTGCCTATTCCTAGAACACTATCAAATTTCCTTGACCATGGTTGCAGGGATTGTGTGGATTCAAAAACTTATAGGTTTCTATATGCATGTGGTGTACCTTTGAACTTTCCTTGCTCAACCTATTGGTATGAAATGGTGCAAGCAATTAATGGAGCCCCTAAAGGACATAAAAGACTTGGGTAGGAAAAAAGCTAGAACCGTGGGACTTGACAAGGAAAAAGCCAAAATTCATAATGATATTTGGATATATACAAATGATTGGACCAACAATGGGGTATATGTTGTATCTGATGGTTGGGAAAATGTGAAAGGAACGTTGTTGATAAGTATTCTTGATGTGTCTTCTAGCGGTGCAGTCTTCCTTTCAGCCCATGACTACTCAGATCGCTACAAGATTGACATTAGTATTTGTAGAACCTTTATATAAAATTATTCAAGAGATTGGGGTATACAATGGCAGGGGCAATCATTGAGGATATGTACACTAACATATTTTGGTCAGTGTGTTTGGTTCACACATTGAACCTTTTGATGCATGATATTATTAAGACGAATGACCCTAATTATAGATGGATTGGTGCCTTGTACAAGAGAGGGGAGAAAATGATAAAATTTATTACCAATCATAGCATGGCCCACTGCATTTTTTGCAATCACTCTAGGTAGGTTTGAGCTACTAGATAGTAATGTGATTCGTACGCCACCAACCTTTTCGATACAATTCACCTTTAGTTGTTGATTAAAGGGCTTATTTAGGAGTGGGCTATAGCCTATGACAATGTTGTCACACTTGGAGGTGACAAAGACTTGGCTTGCTTGGGACTCAACAAAGACTCGACATATACAAAACAACTTTAAAGTATAGTAAATCTGTGCACAAAAAAATATGGAGAGTTTGTGGCGAATATGGGAACCTTGTGGCCAGTTTGGTGAGTTTCCCATGAAAAGCTAATATCTAGTTTCAAGGGTGAGTATTAGATGAATGCTCACCATAGCCAAGACTTGGCAAGACTCATGAGTTTTAGCCAAGTCAAACTACACTGGGCTACAAACATCTTGCTTGTCCGAATTTTGTTTCTGTTCTGGAACAAGCCATTTTATGTAATATGATCATTATTTATAATTGTAATAATTAGGTGTACTTTAGAAATGAAATAAATGTTTAGTTAGGGACTTTGTAATAAAGTGCTGAAATCATTTGTTAATAAATGTAGTCCTTAAAAATATACGTATTTAGGAGTTACAGAACTACTACTTGCTCGTTTACCATGTAATGAGACATTGTATTGCTTAATAATGAAGTAGTCTATTCTCTCTCATTCTTATGTGCATTCTTGTCGATGCTCTTGTTTGTGTAATGACAAAGAACAATTGCCTTCTAAAACCTTTGTTCATGAACTCCAATAACTTTGAACTTTAATCAATTTGAACTGTAGATTCGATTATCTTACAGAGGCATGGTTTATGCAAGTTATGAAAGATAAGAAGAAATACTTTACTATCGAAAAAGTCATAGAACACAATGATGTGGATACCCTTTTAGCACATCAATTAGTAAGTTATACTACATAATTGTCCTAACCACTTATTAACAAATGGTATAATATCATTTTATTAAAGCCGTTATTAACACAATGAATTTGTTACATTTCAAATTTAGTATTGGATTGTTGATACACTTGTTACCAGCTAAGTTTTACTTGGTTGGACTTTCAAGTGAGCGGGCAAAGTCTGAACATGTTACATGTTCATTATCAGTGTTCTCAAGTCCAGCAGGCCTATTTCAGGGCCCTTTTTTAATTATTTAATTCACATGTCCATGCCCTGTGGGGTTTGTAATAAAAGTGTGCTAGCATGGTATTTTTATGTAAAGGACTTGGCTTCCCAGGACTTGTCAATCAAGTTAGGTATTCTAAGGAGTTTTTTCACTTATTAATTGTGTCTTGCGTTTTAGCAAGACATAATTTTTGAGTTTTTCTCCTGCTCCTTCAAAGCTGGAATGCCTGGTGTGGTGGTTAGGCCTTACGAGGTTATTAAAGTCCATGGGTCATTGTACATGAACATGTTAGACACTAGAATTGAGTCGTATGGACATGTGCTAGGTCCCCCTAGGTTTTTTTATGTTCCAAGAGAAAATATTTTTCCCATAAAATTAAGCCATTTTTAATGGTTTAATTAAAAAAATTAAAAGTGTTGTAAAAGTGTGGTCTAGGGGTCTTTTCAACCATGTGCGTGCTCATTTTCAAGCCCAGAGCACCCACTTTACCCGAAGACCCACTTTCCTAAGTATTCTAGTACTTTATTTTTCATTTTTTTTTGAGAAAAAAATTGAAAAAGTGAGAAAAATCCATTTCTTAATTTGGTGGGATTTGTAAGAGTTAAAGGTCAGAATTATGTAAGGGATGTAAGAGCTGATTTCTAGCATGATTTATGGCAGCATAAGTGAAGGACATGTGGATGTGGCTCATAAAATCACTATTATGACCTGCTTCAAGTTCATGCTGAAATGGTTTTTAAAATTATCAATATCAATCATGGTTATTGACCTACTGTTGTGTTTCATGAATGGTTTTGATTCTTCACTCTATATTTTTATTTATTATATAAATATTTTTATATTTTTTTGTACTTGCTGTTTCCTCGTCGTATCCAGATCCTGGGTTTTAAAAAATCTGGTGAATCTATATCCGGATCCGGATCTGTATCCTGGTATATCAACATACACTAGTCACTCATATATCAACATTACAAAGCATTTAAAGAAGCAACGAATTGATTGGGAGTCGGGACGGTATATCATTGTGTTTGGTATGAGATTGTTGGAAACTGGGAGCCCAAACTAACCTACAACAATACCATCACATAACAATGGCAATCTATATAAGCTAGTGGATAGTAAATTAAGTGTTAAAGCAGTATATGAGTGGGTGTTTATTGGAAGCTACACCTCAGTCATCACTAAAAGAGTACAGTGGTACAATGTTATAGTGGTATGCAAAAACCATGCAGAAGGCAGATTCATTGCTTAGCTTATTACAGAGCTTGTGAATACTCATTGGAAATAATAGGGTAGATGGCAAATCAGTTGGAGCAACAGGTGTTTGAAATAGGGAAGAAGGTACAAAAACTCCCTCACTCCAAAGTTACTATTTTGGAGATTCTTGAGCAAGTGACAAGTAAATTAAGTAGGGTGGGTCAATCCCCTTCACATAAGACGTTACGAGTGATACACCCATCAAGGAAAGCATTAATCACGCCATAATTGTTGAGACACCAGGATGGAGATGTGTCACTTATGGTGGCTACATGCATTAGCGAGATCACCAGAATCACAGCACCAAATGCTCCTTACAATGATGATGTGTTGAGGGACACCTTTCAATTAATTGTTACCGCTTTTCGAGGTGTGGATGACATAAATAGTCCCTCGTTTGGAAGGAGGGTAACCATTTTAGAAATGGTGGCAAAGATCGAGTCATGTGTTATGATGGTGGACCTTGAATGTGATGACTTGATCCTTGAAATGTTTCACATTTTCTTCTTTGTTGTTAGTGAAGCTCATCTAGAAAACCTGTTAACTTTAATGCAAGCGATTATGACCCTTGTTTTGGATGAGAGTGAAAATATTCCAGAGCAGTTGGTAGCTGTTATGCTAGCCTCCTTGGGAAGAGGAAAGGAGGATGTTTCTCCAGTGGTCGGCAGACTTGCTACAAATGAGATGGAGTAGTGTGCAAACAAGCTTATGCCTTATGTGATCCTACCATTTGACGTCACTAGTGCATATGAGGATGAAAACAAATCAGAGAATGTGGTTGAGGAGGATGTTAGTGACACATATGATTTGATGGGGGAGCCTCGTGTGATGGTTGAGCACGATGAGCGTTCTAATTTATTGGCACTTGTGGAGACATATGACCCCATGGGTGTTGATTATGCATATGATTGGCAGTGTGGAGGTTATGAGTCACCTCTTGTGAAGTGGCCATTAATGGCTCCGGTTGTAGTTGTAGATGTGTTGATTGGACACATACTCCATGGACTTGTCAACAATGACATGGATGCATCCCTTGTTTTTCGAGATGAGTATAATACAGAGGTGTGGGATACTGGCTCAGATGACACCAATAGAGTGAGTGCACAGGTGGATACAACAGTACAAACATGATATGGGCGTGAGATAGAGCAAACTTTAGAGGTGGATTGTTGGATGGGCTATCGTCAGGATGATGATGGGGAGCATGGTCAGGTGGATGTTATAGATGATGACCATGTGGTCAGCTTGCGGGATGTGGTCACAACAGGGAGCAAATTGGGACACATGGGATTGGCTCACAAGGAATTTTCCTGATTGGAAGTCCCACCTTTTGGTGGAATATTCTAAGGACTGCTTCGCTAGTGAGTTGATGGAGGGGTGCATCCAGGAAAACCAGTATAGGGTAGTGGATGACATCATCTACTATAAAGATACCATATACCTTGTCTCAGAGTCACCTATACATGAGACACCTATAGATGGACACCTCAGGATTTGTCATCATATTAGAGAGAGATTCTCCTGAAAGGATCTCGAGTATGATGTGATGAGGCATAAGAGGGAGTGTCGGACTTGTCAGGCGCACGAGTCAGAGTATGATTATTTAGCAGGATTATGGCAGCCCACCCTCGTCTCAGGGCAAAGTCGAGAGGATGTGTTAGCACCTCTCAGCACAGGTTCATCAGAGATGTATGGTAGGATTGAGATTTCAGGGATGATATCGGTTGGGGTTCGTAGGGAGACCGTTAGGTCATGTAGTTTGATCGAGGATAGTGACCTTGATTAGGATAACGTAGCCATTAATGCATTTTGGCAGGAGATATATAGTTCAACAAGCATTGGGATTATTATTGTGGTACGATTAGAGTTTGTTGATGCAGGGCCTAGTTCACTTCTATAGGGGATGGGGGACTCTCATGACCGATACCATTTATTTTTGGGAGGATTTGAGAGTAGATGATGGGGGATCTACTTGGAAACAGGATGGGTTTCTTTTACCAAGGATTGGGTATATTGGTGGGACTATTCATTGTGATAGTACGTATGCACCACGTCCTTTTCAGGGTTGGATTGGAGAGAGATTAAGAGTTGGTGTCTTATTGAGTGGGTGATCCTTGGGAAGACATTCCTATCCAGGGGTATAGTACAACAGGAGCCCTTGGATATTTGGGATGAAAGATGCCCAAGTTGGCATTGGGATCCAGGTGGGACTTTTCACAATACAGTAGAACTTGACAAATTGATGGTTGGTACATCCATAGATGACAGTTTGGGAATTGGTGTAGGACGGACTCGATGGAGAGCCAACTATCACTCTCATGGGCCTATCCAAGTCGAGCAATGGATTATTTTCCCAGGCGGTGAACCTTATGAGGGATGGATACAATGTTTACTGGCTTGGTTGCTTGGGAGTCTTCAGGATGCTCTTGGTGTTGATATTACGCAGGGTAGTTGTGGATGGAGTAGGTACTCCGCAGTTCTCTGATTGATTTGGGACCTCGGGATTACAGTGACTGGAAGTTTAGTGGTTGTTGGAGGTGAGAGGAGCAATATTTATTTTCAAGCATAAGGGATCGAGATCTTAGTAGAGCAATTCTCTGATGAGTTGGCCGAGTTTACACCGTGGTTGATACCTCTACTTACAAAAGGCTTTTAGGAGGTCTATTGTGATGGTATCTCATAGGGAAGTACTTTGCGTAGAGGGTGCTATAGATCTCCCATATTGATTTTTGACCTTGGGATCATTCTTGGATTTGGTTGGTTCATCCGGATTGATTATGGGGTTGTGTTGGTATTGCTTGAGGACAAGTAATCTTTGGCGAAGGAAGACTTGTAATGTCCCATTTATTTGCCATGCGTTACATGCAATGTGTAATTAAGGTTGCTTGCAGCATGCGTTAGTTAAGTTGCATGCATGCAAAAAGTGAGTTGTATGCAGTCAAAAGACAATAAAAGAAGGCAAAACGAGTTATGTAGGATGCATTGTTATTATTCATCGTTGAGATTCGGTTTGAGTTTTTTGAGAGCAAATTAGGGTTGAGGGCACATTTCACAGTACTTCAAGGATCACACCATATTCATCAATCTTTGCCAGGATTCAAGCCTCCTGAGGACGTACTATCTATCACAGACATAGGGCATGTTTATTGATCATTCTGAGGGCAGATCATTGGATCCACTGAGGGTGCAACCATAGATCATCTGGAGGTTGCATTATTCTGAATATTTGGGACAGCCTCTCTCTCTCCATTCAGTGGGTGAGTTATCCTTCATCATATTGCAGATCTCAAATCCATTATTCTTCTACCGGAGATATTATTTGTGATCATCCATCATAAGAAGAACGTAAACTTTGCATGGGCGAGCTGCCTCAAGGATCTGTTTCCAGAACTTGACCTAGATCTGATGCATGTCTTGCATGTCTGATCCATGCTATTCTACAACTCAAGCACAATCCGTTGGTATGTACATACATCACTTCTGAGCCTATTTGTATTGTAGATCTGATGATTTGGGTTTCCAGGTTCATGCAATATCATGGAATGTTAGTTTGGTTCATGCACATGTGTTATCTATAAGCTTTGGGTATCAAACTCCTAAACAATACCTGGAATCTCAACAAACCCTACACCATAGCACAATATATCAATTTCTAGCACAATATATCAATTTCGGATATTTCATATCTCTCTCGGACAGAGGCAGGGAGTGCTTTTTTTTGGAATGCGCTTCCCAAAAACACTTCCAGACAGGAGTGACAAGGGAGCACGCTTTTTGGGCACTTCGGAAACACTCTGTTCGGAAGTGAGCTTTGGGAGTGGGGGGCAAGGGGGGGAGGGTGCACTCCCAAGTAGAGCATAGAGTTGAAGTATAGATGATGGAAAATCCATGTGTTTTTACTATTACAGATTCAATGATCAACAGAGACACAACTGTATGAAGAAGACATAACACAAAAGTGAATTAAGTGTTGGATTTTGTACAACTTCGGAAGATATTATTCATTATATTTTATTGTACTTGTTTATACCTCCTAAGGGAGAAGAACCTTATGTAATCAATTATGTAAACACATGAAAGAATGAATGTAAGCCTTGGGGTGCAAAATGAATTAATAAAAAGATTAAAAATAAAATATTTATTGCCCCCAAGACAAGTCGGCCCCATAAGGGATTTTCTGGTTTCAACACTTGTATAAATATGAGGTTAATGCTCTTCATTTGTTCATTCTCACACTTGAGAGTGGCACATCACTTGGGAGAGGAAAATTTCGCATCACCTAAAGGAGGAGGCTGATTTCTAGGGTTTCTACTTGTGGAAAACATTTCCACACTTTCTCTTTCTTCATTTGTACTCTAATCTCAGAATTATCATCTCTCTGCGAAGGTTGCTGGGTTTTCTCCCTATTGGGTTTCCCAGGGTAAACTTTGTGTTGTTGTTTTGTGCTTTGTCTTACTACTAGTGATCTTGGTAATGCATTTATGTTTTATGCTATGAATGTATGAAATTTAACATGGTATCGGAGCAGTTCTAGAAGAAGCCATTGCCAAAGCATTGTTGGAACCCTGTCAGAATTAGGGTTTCATCTTGTGAAGTCTTCACCCATCATTTTGAACTCTATGGCTGCAGCAGAATTAGGGTTTCAGTTTTAACTCATTTCTCTCCACAGATTTGGACCAGCCCACCCTCTATTCAACTCTCCTTGGCAAGGAGAATTTATCTGTGGGTTCAGTTTTTCAAATTATTAACTTTCATTTTTGACCTAGCTCCTGCTAGGGTTTCTGAACCAGAGTTGCAATCAAGATGATTGGGATGAATGTTGAAGATCGTTTGGAAGGAGCCTCCAACTTTATCTCCTGGAAGTCTAGGGTTCTACTCCTAGAAGAAAATGATCTCTTGCTATGTAAATGAGAAGGTCCCTGAACCAGAAGCCGAAGAGGATAAATCTCGATGGAGGAAGAATGATGCGAAAGCAAGAAGAATTCTTGTGGATTCCATGAGAGACCATTTGGTTCCTCAGATCTCAGGAAAGAAGAATGCTAGAAAAATGTTCAAGACCATTATGAAGCTATTTGAACACACTAGCTTAAATGTATCCATGACTTTGAGAAACGAACTCTCAAATATGAAGCTAGCAAAGTCGGAATCCATTGCCTCATACTTTATGAGGATCGCAGAACTCAGAGACAAGCTCAGCACTAGTGGAGATCCTATTGGCGATAAGGAGCTTGTCCTCCACACTTTAAATGGTCTTCCACCATCATGGGAGTCCTTTATCCAAAGCATAAGTGGTAGATCCAAACTACCAAAGTTTGATAAGCTTTGGGCAGATTGCACTCAGGAAGAGACCAGGATTGCAGCACGTCCAAGACTCCATGGCCATGGCACTCAACCTGAGGAGAACCAAGCTTTTGTTTCTAATGCCACAAAGGGTAAGGGAAAAGGTGGGAAGTTCCATAAACACAAGCACCAAGATCGGAGACCAAATCCTCGCCCAGATCAAAAGGAAAAGAAAGACACATCTCAAGTTCAATGCTATAGGTGCAGAAAATATGGACATTACGCAAATAGCTGTCGAAGTTCAACTAAAAGGAAGCATGAAGCCTCAACTGCTGATGTAGAAGAGGATCATCATCGCAAGAAGCAAAGGGATGATGATCGTGCGGAGTTCCTCTTCTAGAAGATCCAGAATACAAACAGTTACATGGTGGATCAAATTAGGTTGGTCTGGCCCTTGTTCTGATCATATTGTGTATCTTCAACCATCACAACTTTAAGAATAAAGAATTTTGACATGGCAGTGCAGGCCAGAACAAATACATAATTTTTCCAATAAAATGCTTAGAGGACAAAGCATCTTTGAAGAGAGAGGCAATGTAATGAATATCATAATAATAATTATGGCCTAACTAAGGGACAACCATTTACCTTTGTGATTAGTCAACGCATATAAGTAAACTGTTACAAGACTCATTGTATCATCTATCGAATATCTTATTCACTATTTATCGATTATTATCTTTTATGGATTTCAATTCATTGTTCTTATGTTGGATATTCAGTTAATGAACTATGTTTGTGCTAGGTCATTATATTGCTGCTTTTATTTCCACCTGGTATGGACCAAATGGTACATTAACAGAGCATTCATTGAAAGAGTACAAAGACAATTTTTGTCAAAAGACTATAAATAAGAGTACATGGTTGATATGGATGTGGTGATCTGATACAAAAAAAAGGCGAATTGTATAAATAATACTTGAAAGGGTAAGTCACGTGAAGAGTTTTGACCTTTGGAGAGAGGCACCTATTAATATAACTATGTTTTACATTATATATTTATATATATACATATGATATATTATATATATATTAGTAATACTAATATACCTTGGTATATTAGACTATACTTGGTCATGACAATCAACTTGGACAGAACACTGCATGGTAAAATAAAAATACTAAAATCTTTGTTTTCTATTGGATAGTTGTAATGTCTAGCCTCCAGCTAGCTAGTTGCAATTTAGATTCAATTGTCAGAATCTTTTTGAAATGAAGTGTTCTAGATAATCACACAGGACTGTATATTGGATGCCCTGGAATTTGTAGCATCTAGCTGGTTATATCAATATGTGATCTATAAATTATAAATATGCAAATTTTGGGACTTGGAATCTTTTTTCCAAATGAAGTGTGCTAGATAAGATGATCTCAAGAACCTGGAATATTCAGAAAGATTATTTGCTTTTTTTTGTCTTCTTTCTTTGTTCTATTATACATTCTAATTTCTCAATGATTATGCCAGCCTCTAAATGCATTTTCATTAGTGTATTTGCTATTGTTTTTTGGTTGTGCAATGCCAGATTCTCTTCTGTGTATTTTTGTTGCTAGGACGGACAATGCTACATAATAACCATGAATATTCTGATTCTAGGATGTGCACGAGACTGCAGCTGGAGCATTGTGGAATCTAGCATTCAATGCAGGAAATGCTTGGCGAATAGTTGAAGAGGGAGGTGTTCCAGCACTTGTGCATCTTTGTTCATCGTCTGGATCAAAGATGGCACGCTTCATGGCTGCCTTAGCACTTGCTTACATGTTTGATGGCAGGTGAAGTTTTCCTGATAGCCATATTGTCTTTAATTCTTTCCCTCAACAATGCATGCACACATACATCTGTAAATCGCTAGGTAGATTATTCTATGACAATCAACAAAGGAAATTTGAATGTCACAAGGGGAAATTTCCACTATGCATGTATGTGGATTGCATACAAGCTTTGATTTTACAGCCTAGACAAACAAAAGACTTGTTCCAGATCCTTGATTGCAAAGTTGAACTCTTGGATTTATGGTTACATTATTTCTGATTTCTTAGTGTCCTAAGTTGGCATATACAGAATTAGTTTCCATTATTGACAAACTTTTGAAATCTTATTATACCTTATTGCTAGACTAGTGCCTACTATCATCAAATCTTCCTACATATCCGCCATATTTACTTAAGATGTGCACTTTCTTATAGCAAACTTTTAATGTTTGGAGGGAAAAGGGGTTTCAATATCTATAAAATTTAGTGGGACAAGTAAAAGTTGAGATAAAATATAACATCAAGGTGGAGTGCTTGGAGCATTTAAGAAATTTTAGTTTGTGACATTTATCCCAAGTTCTTTTTATTTTTGGGTGTGAATTTCAGATTTTGTAAGCTGGAAGGTGAGTTGTCTTTTGGCTCAGGAAACAAATAAAAACAAGTTGCACTTTTGTATAATTTAGTTACCATAGCTGTAATTTGGACATTTAACGATGTGTTTCCTAGACGCCTTCTAGTAGGAACTTATAAGAAGACACAACTCATTTGAGGTATTTCCGATGGAATCCCTCTGCCATCATCCACTTTGTTTGAATCTTGAAAATTGTCGATTATAAGTTAAAGTAACTGAAATAAAAGCAACCGTGAACATCATGTTCAAGTGAGACTATGGATATGATAGTACAATTACCTTCGTCTAGTTAAAGACTACATTATGTGCCTTCTAAATATATAGTTATTGTATCAATCAATTATATATTAATACTAATAAAAAAGAATGGCCCATGTTCCCAGCCTCTGATAACAGAGTGAAGGGAATGATGATATCTATACACCCCTTGCATTTTTTATCATTCACTATTGTATTGTACATTATATATTTCTTTTAACATTTGGTTTCATGGCTGTGTCATTGTACATGATGACTTACACATCCTAATAGCTACCATTGAGTACTGTAGATGTGCTTTTAGAGTTTCCTGACATTGATAGGGGTCCTCATCAAGTCTTGGTGCTGTTGCTACCTCTTGGAGGGGGGGGCCTCATCAAGTCTTGGTGCTGTTGCTACCTCTTTTAGAAGAGAGGGTGGAAGATCATTCAACAGAACTAGAATCTATATATTTTTGTCTCTCCTAACATTTGAGTTCGAAGAAAGGGAGCCCTTGTTAGATCATTGACTAGAGGAGTTGGGTCATGGTACTGGTATTTTCTGTTGGTGCTGAGTGAATTGATCAAAGATCAGATGCAACAACTTTGAACTGTTCTTGTCATCTGGGAGCATAGGAAAGAGAGATGCGATCAATTTTGTTGTGTCTGGGTATGGGGGTGGCTAGAGGGAGTGGGATCTAAATTGAAGGGCCATCCTCATAGATAAAGTTAGGCATTGTTAGTCCAAATATCTAAGGAAAGCAAAGAGAGAGAGAGAGAGAGAGAGAGAGAGAGAGAGAGAGAGAGAGAGTATGGAACTCTGTGAGGAGACAACAAACTGATCATGGTTCTCATAGTAAATGGGACATCAGAAGATGAAATGTTCCTCTGATCTCAATCTTGTGTGGATTGCAGAGCTCACAAAACTTTTCCACCCGAAGAATGTGATACTTGACTTCAAATCAGAGTCGATGCGATCCAACATTGAATTGTCCTTAAGGGGATCCTAATAAGTGCATGCATCCAGTGTTGAGGTCTATAAGGAGGAAGGACAATGAGGCCATCCCTCAACTCCAAAAGGTGTTCTGAGTAGAAGGTTACCTTAGGATTCAATTCCCCTACCGGCGGTATCTAGGTGACTTGTAAATGCTACTTGTAGATGTCCTCTCTGGTAATCATATTCATATCTTGCTTGGTTGATATCGAGATGACTAGGGGCATTGAGAGAGTATCAAAATGGGGAAGGCAATCCTTTGAGATGCCCACAAATTGCAAGGGATGTGTAACATCTACAACCCAACAATGATTCTGCCCTCAAGAACTGACTATGGCTATAGTCTCCATGTAGCAATAGGCAAGATAAGTGTACCTAGCTTGGCTGGAAGGCTAATTTGCAAAGCTTCAAACATGTTGAAGATGAAAGACAAGTCCAAAAATGGATTTAGTCTTTAAAGGTTGGGCTGGAAACTTTGATTACATTAGAGGAAGTTTGGGACTAAAATTCCTCTAATGTAAGCATGCTTGTTGAGTTGGAAAAAACATATAAGAAAAAGCATGCTTGTTGAGTTGGAAATTCAAAAAATAGAATTTCAAAAAAATAGAGTCAACGATAATTGTTGAGTTGGAAATTCAAAAAATAGAATTTCAAAAATATAGAGTCAACGATAATTGTTGAGTTGGATAGATAAATGTCTAGGGATGAATATGTGTCATTTTTTTGACAATATTAAACCATATATACACCTCAGCTTAATGAAAATTTCAGTGGGATTATTATAATAAATATCTTTGAAATTATGGAAATTTTATATTTTTATTACTTATGCTGGTTATTGTCCGACACTATCATTTATTTCTTGTGCTTCCATTATATATTAATTGTATAATATTATATTATATATCATATAAGTCACTGGACATGTCCATATAGGCCTCCGTGTCCCGTGTCATCGTGTCGGACACGGACACATCCTGACACGGTGTCAGACACGGACACATCCTGACACGGTGTCAGGCACGTGTTTTGGACATGTCTTGTTTTAGGACACGTCCAAAAAACGTGACCAACACAGTGTCCCAAAAACAGGACACTTCTAACCCAAAAATATTGTAAAAAACCAAATTTATCCTATTCACACATTTTTCAGTTAGGCTTGAGCTCTAAGAAGGGTTTCTTTTGCAGGTGAAGAGCATTAGAAGGTTTTCCATCTCTATCTACCCCTTTTGTATTTGCCAGTGGCATTCCGACATCTATGTAATACATTTTGATTTCGATGACTTAATGACAAATATGATTTTGACATCTATGTAATACAACATTTTGATTTTGATGACTTAATGAGAAATTTTATGAGTTTGTGAGAATCCACTACACCGATGGAATTATGGCCCCCCATGTTTGTCATCCTTCTCTATCTGCAGTTCGTGATGTGTTTGTATTATTCTTCCATATACATTTACATATTACATTGTTTGATTCTTAGTTATGATGTATTTTTATTATTCTTCCATGTACATTTTGTTAAGTTTAGCCTAATTTGACTAGCAAGATCACTGAAAGAAACACAATCACAAGATAGACAAAGATTTACCTTGGGAAACCCTCATGGGGTAGAAAACCCAGCAAAGCTTTCCTCAATATAGATGGTCAACCAAATACAACATGTAGTCCAAGACTAGAGCTCCTTCTCCTCCTATGCAGATCTCTCTCTCACTTGTGCGCTACTCCCAAGTGGATGAATGAATGAGATAAGTGAGGAACATCCTCCTCTACTTATACTTGTTTTTCGACTGACCTTTTACCCTATGGGGCCGACCTCTCCCAAGAGAGTCTAATTACCCTCAAATAATAAACTCAGGACCGACCTCACATGGGAGATCTAATAACCCTAGTTACCACACTCTCTCGGAGGAATAAACATCTCCGGATATACAATAGGGTCACAACGGAGGAATGTACCATCTCCAGAATAATAAAATACAAATATAATATTCCTTGAAGTTACAATATTTCAACACTCCCCCTTAACGAGAAGGATATTATAACAACATCTGCAGGAGCAAGGAGTCATCAACTACATGGTACATGATACATCTATAAATCATTGGAAGCTTTCTTTATACATTATCATCAGTAACTCATATAGTTAATGGAACATAAACAATACTGGAACATCAACATCTTCAGTACTGAGTCTTCATCTTCTGCAACGCTTGATCAGCGACAGCATCATCATCATCTCGATCGTCTCGATCATCATCATCTCCATCTACAACATCTGGATCATCTCAATCTACAACATCGTCATCTAGATCATCATGATCAACAGCATACCCTGCAACACACATCCTTTCGGAATTACGGGATCATGGACAGTCCTTCCTTTCGGAATTACGGGACTCTGGTCCATCAACTTTGGTGATCTTTCCTTTCGGAATTACGGGATCATGGACAGTCCTTCCTTTCGGAATTACGGGACTCTGGTCCATCAACCATATCTTAGACAATCCTTCCTTCCGGAATTACGGGATTCTTAGTCTAAGGATCAATATTTAAGACTATCATTCCTTTCGGAATTACGGTATCACTGTCTAAGGATGATCAATCCTATCACAATCCAAGGATCAACTTTTAAGACTATCCTTCCTTTCGAAATTATGGGATCATTGTCTAAGGATGATCAATCCTTGATCCATTTAAGACACCTCTCATGTCTATGGACGATGCAGTCCAGATCTATTTACAGGATGATCAATCTTGATCCATTTAAGACACCTCTCATGTCTAAGGACGATGCAGTCCTCTCGTCCACCTAGATAAATTCTAAGGACCACACATCGACTTCATCGTCGGTATCACCAATACAGGTATCCACATCATCGACCTCACTGTCGATGCAGGCAGTCTCATCATTAGTGACCACATCACTCCTCCTTTCGGGGAGGGTCCTTCTGAACTACACCAAGCTTGTCTCGGAAATACTCAAGCTTTACTCGAGACAGAGGTTTGGTCAATATATCAACAACTTGTTCGTCAGTGCTTACATACTCGAGCTTGATAGCTCCTCTCTGCACCATATCCCGTATATAAAAATATCGGATCTCTATGTGCTTTGAGTTATCATGGAACACTGGATTTTCTGTCATCTTGATACAACTTTGGTTGTCACACATGATCTCAGTGGGTTCTATCTCAAAGTCAAATAAACCAGATAACAACTTCCGAAGCCATATTGCTTCACAACTCGCAGAGCAAGCAACAATGTATTTCGCTTTAGCTGTACTGAGAGCCACACTGGACTGCTTCCTGCTAAACCACGAGATCATGGCAGATCCCAGACAATAACATCCTCCTGATGTGCTCTTCTTGTCTGATACACTTCCTTCCCAATCAACATCTCTGTAGCCATATAATCTGAAACCATGATCTCCAAGATAACATAGACCAAAGTCTATCGTACCCTTTAGGTAACTCATCACATGCTTTGCAACTATCAGGTGAACTCGTCTAGGTTCCACTAGATACTGACTCAAGGTATTCATGACAAAGCATATGTCTGGTCTGGGATTTGTTAAATACATTAATCACCCAATAATTTGTCTGTACAGAGTCATATCCACTAACTCTGATGAATCATCTGCTAATAGTGTCAGGTTGGAATCCATGGGAGTGGCCATGGCTTTACATTCCAACATATCAAATCTTTTCAAGATTTCTACGGCATACTTTCCCTGGTTGAGAAAGATTCCCTCTGGGCCTTGCCATACTTCTAAACCTAAGAAGTAGTGCATCAATCCGAGATCTTTCATCTCAAATTATAAAGAGAGTTTCTTCTTGCATTTGATAATCTGTTTCTCATTTCCTGTCAGAAATAGATCATCCACATATAGCAGCAATATGACAGCTTCATCATCCATAACCTTGAGATAAAGATTAGGATCAACGTTACTTTTGGTAAAGCCTAAGCTTGTCAAGAAATTGTCAATTCTTCCATACGAAACTCTGGGAGCTTGCTTCAATCCATACAAGGCCTTCTTTAGTTTGCACACATGAGTTCTTCCATCTTCTACCTCAAATCCTTGTGGTTGTTCTATGTACACTTCCTCCTCAATCACACCATTCAGGAAGGCTGTCTTCACATCCATCTGGTGTAGTTTCCACTTCATCATGGATGCAAGTGCCATGATAGTTTTGATGGAAGTGTACCTTGCAATTGGCGCAAATGTTTCTTCATAGTCAATTCCCTCTTCCTGAGAGAACCCTATGGCTACAAACCTTGCCTTATATTTTTCAATGCTGCCATCTGCAACATGCTTTATCTTGTATATCCATTTGGAGGATACCACACTTTTGTCCTTTGGTTTGGGAACTATATCCCAAACATCATTCTTCATTATTGACTGGTACTCCTCAGTCATTGCCTCTACCCACTCTTTCTTATGAGCTGCTTCTTCATAACTAGTAGGTACTTGATCTACAAGATCACACATCAGGGCCATATAGTTTGAGAATGTCTTAGGTTTCTTGTTCACCCTAGTGGAGCCTTCAGGAGCTCCATATTTTTCTACTCCTAGTATAATGTCTCTTGCCCATGCTGGCTTTCTCTTCCTTAAAATTTCCATTACAGGGGGTTCTTGTGGTTCCATCATGTCATGGTCTTCAGGAGTTGTCTCTTCAGAGGTGGGTGCAGCTTTTGTATTTCTGGAAGGTGCCTTTTCCTCATATACTTCTTCATGTTGGCACTTCCTAGATCTCTTGAGAGATGCCTCTTCATCAAATGTCACATCCCTACTTATTTCCATATGATGGAATCCTGGGATGTATATTCTGAATGCTTTGGATGCTTCACAATATCCAACAAATATTCCTTTCTTCCCAGAGGGATCTAGCTTGGTCCTCTTTTCTTTTGGAATGTGAATGTATATTGGGCATCCAAATATCTTGAGGTGACTTACCTCAGGCTTCTTCCCTGTGAACACTTCTTCTAGGGTCTTGAAATCAAGAGCACTATGAGATAGTCTATTTTGTACATAGACTGCTGTCCTGGCTGCTTCAACGCATAAATACATGGGTAGGTCTTGATCATGTATCATTGTCTTTACTGCCTCGATAATGGTTCTATTCTTTCTTTCCGCAACACCATTCTGTTGGGGATTGTAGGGAGTGGTTAGTTCCCTCTTGATTCCAGCGTCCTTACAAAAGACTTCAAAGTCTTTTGAAGTATATTCTCCAACATTATCTGTCATGAGTATCTTAATCTTCTTTTCTGAATGGTTTTCTATCAAGGCTTTGAATTCCTTGAACTTTCCAAAAACTTCATCTTTTCCCTTCAGAAAATAGATCCAAGACTTCCTTGAGTAGTCATCAATAAATGTAAGGTAGTATTCATATCCGCTCAAGGATGTGGATGGCATTGGTCCACATACATCTGAGTGAATCAATTCCAATGTACTCTTAGTCTTTGTATCACTCTTTGGAAATGGGTTCTTGACATTCTTCCCTCTTGCACATCCTTTGCAAGTGCCATCATGGTCAATCTTTAAGTTTGGTATTCCTATGACTACTTTGCTCACATGAGGTAGTGCTTTGTAGTTAATGTGAGCAAGCCTTCTATGTCATAGCTCACTTGGGCTAGTGGCTTCATGAACAAGGGAAGCTTCTGGATGGCCCTTGAGTTTGTATAGACCTCCTTCCTCTTCACCAATAACAATTGTATCCTCAATTGATTTTCCTTTGGACCACATTAGCACTTGTCCATCTATGAATGCAATCCTATAACCTTTCTTGTCTAATGCTGAGATAGAAAGTAAATTCTTCTTCAAACCTGGTACATATAAGATTTCCTTCATCTTCAATGGGGTTCCAGAATCAAGCTTGTAGCTTGCTTCACCAATTCCCTTGATGGGATATTGATAGTCATCTCCTAGAGATACCTTCTGTGGAGAGGTCTTTTCTTCAAGTCTCGAGAGAGTCTTCTTTTGACCTGTCATGTGCTTTGAAGCACCACTGTCAATGAGCCATGTATCCTTTCCAGGTGTTACTGACCCAGAGAGTGCAGAGAGTAGAACATACTCTTCTGCATCTTCTTCTACTACTTTAGCTCTCTTTCTTTTAGGGTTTTCCTCTTCTTCTTCTTCACTATCATCTTCTGCAAGGTGTGCATGATGTCTTTTGTGAAGATTCTTCTTCTTTCTTGTGGGGCAATTTCTGGCAAAGTGTCCGGGTTTGTGACAACTATAACATTTCACTGAGGAGAGATCTCTTTCTGAGCTTACTCCTTCTTTCTTTTGAAATCTATGTGGAGGATGAGATTTCTTATGGCCATTCTTCATGGAGTTGAAATGACTCCTTCTTCTTCTGGTATGAGTGGCCAATGCTTGGTCATCTTCTTTAAGTAGGGCTTCTCTATTGGCTACCCCAGCCTCTTCCTGAATCCAATCCTCCCATACTACATCAAATTTCACTTCTCTATTGGCTACCCCAGCCTCTTCCTGAATCCAATCCTCCCATACTACATCAAATTTCATACTTTCCTTTCTTGCACACATAGTTTGAATAAATGACTCCCAAGGTCTAGTGAGACCATTGAGAGCAGTCATGACTAGTTCATCTTCATCAAGGGTGTCTCCAATAGCTTCTAGTTGTTCCTTGAACTGGGAGACCCTTGTGAAATAGTCTTGAATAGATTCTCCTTTATTCATCTAGGTATTCTTCAACTGAGTTCTCAGATTCATCTTTCTATTGATGTTCCTCCCTTCATACATTCTGCCTAGGGCATCATACATTTCCTTTGGAGTCTTCTTGGATGCCACTTGGGGATTTAAGTGGTCCTTAATAGAATCAACAATGATTCTCTTTGCCCTAATCAAGTTCTTCCTATACTTCTCTTTGACTTCATCTTCCGCAGGTTCTGCAATCTCATCTTTGATATATTGGACAAGATCATTCTCTTCAAGAATGAGACCAATTCTCTATTTCCATGTCCGGAAATTTTCTATACCCTCTAGCTTGTCTTCAAGCTTAGTGCTTGGAGCCATCTTATCCAGGAGGTCACAGAGATTGAAGTTTCAAAGATAGAATAGTAATTACCAGGAGATGATCTTGATTGAATTGATAATTCTGGTGAGATTAGCTTTTGGAAACTTCAACTTTACACCTTCCGGATCTGCAACAGAATTTTTGGTTTTCTGGTCTTCTCTTTTCTGGTTTTTTGGTGCACAGGTTCGCAGATTTTTTGGTTCACAGGTGCACAACTTTTTTGGTTTTCTGGTTTTTTGCACTTTTGGTCAAGTTAGGGTTTGACTTTCCCGGAGTTCTACCAAACCAAAAATCTCGATCCAGGGCTCAAAACTTCGATTTTGAGGAGGGCTATCCAGCCATGCAATCAAAATCCAAAAATTCCAACTTTTGCAGAAACCCTAATTTTCACCGGAGGAGGAGAGAGAGGTATTTTCACCTTGTGAAAGATGTCCTATTCAGGCTAGCTCTGATACCATGTTAAGTTTAGGCTAATTTGACTAGCAAGATCACTAAAAGAAACACAATCACAAGATAGACAAAAATTTACCCTGGGAAACCCTCATGGGGTAGAAAACCCAGCAAAGCTTTCCTCAATATAGATGATCAACCAAATACAAGATGTAGTCCAAGACTAGAGCTCCTTCTCCTCCTATGCAGATCTCTCTCTCACTTGTGCGCTACTCCCAAGTGGATGAATGAATGAGATAAGTGAGGAACATCCTCCTCTACTTATACTTGTTTTCCGACTGACCTTTTACCCTATGGGGCCAACCTCTCCCAGGAGAGTCTAATAACCCTCAAATAATAAACTCAGGGCCTACCTCACCTGGGAGATCTAATAACCTTAGTTACCACACTCTCTCGGAGGAATAAACATCTCCCGATATACAATAGGGTCACAACGGAGGAATGTACCATCTCCGGAATAATAAAATACAAATAATATTATTTGAAGTTACAATATTTCAACACATTTAGATATTACATTGTTTGGGTCTTAGCCTCTCAAATCAAGTTAGGGCGCACGCCAATAAGTATTATGTGGGGACATATTCCACAAACAACATCACAAGGGGATTCATTTCACATAGGGGAAGTTACCCCTTATTTCTATTCCTACCCATGACATTCAATCTTTAAGTGGCATCATCATTGTGAGTGGTATAGTCTAAAATATAAAGGGTGTTTAGTAACTGGAAAATATAATAATAGGGTGTGGCCCCCATCCGTGTAATCTAATCAAATAGAAATAGTCCTATTTTGGTTGGCTTTCTTATACATCCTGGGCATCCAATAGTGGGGGCCGGGGAAGCCAATCACCAGCGTTTTTCCCTTGTTTCAATAGTGGAATGAAGCCTATCCCTTTCCACTAATGGGGGTTTCAGTTAGGTCTATCATTGACATATGCATTGTGATTTGCGAATGTGTGATGTGTATTAATTGTAATTTCTATTGAATATTTGTAAATTTTCTAGTTTCTACAAAAAATTGGATATATATATATATATATATCATAAGCATAAAATTAAATTAAATAAAAACTTTATTTTAATTTTCAAAATAAATAAACCTTATAAACATAAACATATAATAATAGTAATAATTTATAATATATAATATAACAATATTGCACATGAACAACTATGAATTAAATATTATATAATAATTCAAAAGAATAACTATATAATAATAATAAAATAATTATATAATAATGATATACTAAGTCAGAGGACACAACGACACGGGAATACGAGTGTCCGACACAGACAAGGTGACCCCAATAATTAGGACACGGAGGACACGTTATATAATTAAGGTGTAGCATATGGTTGATTTTTTTTGTGTATAATTATTTGATGAAGAATCTGCTGTATAAAATTCATAAGAGAAATAATTATCAGATCTGAAAGTCGTAATTCATAAGGTGTAGCATATGGTTGATTTACCTAGATTGATTGTCAACTACCAAAGTTCACAAAAGTAATCCAACTATCTTTGTAGACCTTTTGGGATGGAGAACAAAAGAACCACATCATTTGCGAGAGAACCAAATTTACACTAGAGCTTGATTATTAGTTTAGGCGAATAGCGTGGTGGGACCAAGATTGTGAGAAACCTGAGTAGAAAACAAATCAACAAGGTGTTTAATCAGAGATTGTATATCACGTTTGAAGAATTCCACATGGAGATCATTTGCTGCTTTGCTAAAGTTCATCTCCAAAATGCTGGTCAAATATTAGTATAGAAGAATATGTGATAACGGGAATGATGGGAGTAGAGAAGAGTAGGGATAATTTTAAGGACCCATACTTATTTAAAAGTGTATAAACCTTGACGAATCTTACCAATTCTTAAAATGTCAACTATAAAATATTTGGCGATATTTTTTTAAAATTATTTCAATTTTTAAGGATTTTATATAGTTTATATAATAATTTGACGATTTTCAAGAATGATGGTCATGGCTTGTGAGTAGATTTGAAATGGTGAGGGAAGCGTGGACAAAAAGATTTTGGGGAGCATTAGAACGCAGCTCATGTGTAACATATAAAATATAGATAAAATAATAATATTAATAATAAAATAAATTTGTAATGTTTTTTGTTTTTTAACCATGGAAATAACCACCTCTCAAACAACCTCCCAGGTATATCGAACAGTCCGCAAGCCAAATATACCAGTAGACGAAATAAATTAATAATGTCTTAGTAAAAGACATGTCTATCCTGAAAGGGTATTCCCTCAAATATAAATAAGCTCAAATATAAATAAGGGAAACCCTCAATTGTAATTCATGATTCATATCTCATTAAAATATATATTTAATTCATGATTCATATCTCATTAAAATATATATTTTTATTATTTAAAATTCCTTTATGGATTACTGAGTTACTTGCAATTAACTCAATGGGTTTGCTTATCAAAATATATATTTTTATTATTTAAAATTCCTGTATGGATTATTAAAATATATATTTTTATTATTTAAAATTCCTTTATGGATTATCTGAGTTACTTGCACTGGGTTTTTCATAAGAAACGGTATTTTCTTGTTTCATTGGTATCAAAGCCCGGTTTTTTTCTTGTTCATTGGTACCAAAGCACCCTCTAGGGTATTCCTCCTAGAGTTTCTCTGCAAACTAGGACTTTGTCCAAAATCTGGCCTTTGGCGCAAAATAATCTTTCCCTTCGCCCTGCTCCACGCACAGCCCTCCACACGCCCTCTACATTGAACTCCAGCACGGCTACACTTCACGCCTACGCACCAACCATCACTACCTCCATACCTTACTTCCACCTGTAGTCCACTCCCTACCACCGACTCCCTACCATGCACAGCTGGCTCCACGCTCCACTGCGCAACCCTCGCCCTTCGTTCCCCATCGCTCTCTGCCTGCTTCCCGCCACTGCAACTGCCCTCCCTCTTTCGCGCTCTCGTCGCCCGTGCTCCACACTGCACTGTTTTCCTATACCTCCACCTCCCGCGCGTGCACTCCCTACGCCTCTCCCACGCAGACCACGTGTAGATTTCCCCCGAATTCTTCTTCCCACTCGCAGCTCAACCTCCCTCCTCCTCCCCTCTCCGCCTGTGCGGCCTCCTTGCCTCCTACGCCCTCGCTCTGCGGCTCCCTCCTGTTCCGTGCTGCCTGCTCTCCCTTTCCCTTCCTGCGCCCCGGCTTCCGTTGCGCCCGCGCTAGCCTCCTCGTCCCTGTGCCCTCGCTCTCACGATCACCTCCCTCACACGGCACGCTATCTCCTCCTCCTCTTGGCCACGCCCACGCTATCTCCCGCGGCCACTGCCTCTGTCCATGACGTGGCTCTCCATTGCATACGCCCAACACCATCCGCCTGCCATCTACGCCTCAATTTTTCTGTCGTTCTAAATAATAGTTATTATTATTGTTAATAATAATAATTATTTCGATACTTTAATTATTAATAATATATAATAATAGAACTATTATTTTATAATAGTAGATATTATTTATTATTAATATTTAATTTTCTATAAAATATCAATTATTTCTTTTCATAAAGGAGAAAAAAAGAAAGAAGGTTATTTCACCTAATCAAAGAAGATAATTTTTCAAAAAGAACAAGCTTGGGATTATTACTCCTTTTTGGTGTCTACCTATTGTCGAAGAAAAGAAGAGGAAGTCGAAGAACATTAATCGCCGAAGAAATCAAAGTCAAAGGACAACCAGTTATCGATGAAGAAATCAAAGGGTCAAAAGAAGAACACCAAAAGTCAGGAGCTATGGCAAACTCAAAATCAGAATTACAGTTGCAACTACAAGTAGTATTGGCTCAACTAGAACATTATAAAACAACCAATAATTATCTACAATTCGAGATTAATAAGCAGAAGTTGATTGATTTTTTAACAGAGCAGGAGAATCATCGCTTAAAAGATCAAAATCAAAAGCTAGAAAAAGCTAATGAAGATATCGAGAAAATATTATCAGCTAAGAAAGAAGAAAATAAAAAAGGCGCACAAGTTGGAAATTACGAAAATCAATAACACATTAACAAACAATACTGAAGACGTATTTCGACTAAGAAATCATAACTAGACATTGATTACGAAGATAAAATAATTGAAAAATAATCGGAAGACGGAATATTCTAATGAAGAATTCAAAGGAAGAATACTAGAAAAGCAAGAAGAAAACCATCGCCTAAGAAATCTTAATCAAGAATAGAGGAACACATCAAGAAGTTAAAGGGGACAAAAAGTTGCAAGAAGAAAGGTATGAGAAGTTACTGAGTAATAACAATTTGTTAAAGGACAAATTAGAGCAAATACAGAAGGAAGCATCCAGACTCTCAGGAAAACAAATTCAAGTTGAGGAACAAGAAACAAGTACATACTCAACTGGATTATTATCAACCAATAAAACGCTAGAAACTCAAGAAGTTGAAGTTCCTATAAACACCCCACAAGCAACTTGAGTATCGTATCGCCATCCAAATCACAAGAGTTGTTGTGATCGACGACAGGGACAAGAGGAAAGTAAGCAGTTTTATTCCTATAAAGAGCAAAGACAAAATCGACAACTCCGAACAAGTGATCAGCAAAAGGTTCCATTGAAGCTAGATCTTGGATGGACCATGTCACAAATGACGAAACATTTTTACTTCATGTTTAAAAGAACACATCGTCTTGTTTCATTAAGTGTCTCAACTATCAACAAAGAAGATCACAAGGAAGTCCTTCGAGCAAGAACAAAGGATAAATGTTGTCCATAATCATGCTTTGAAGACAAAGCATCTCTAGGAGGAAGGCAATGTAACATATAAAATATAGATAAAATAATATTAATAATAAAATAATAAATAAATACTAATAATACTAATAATTAATAAATTAATAATGTCTTACGAAGAGACATGTCTATTGTGAAAGGGTATTCCGTCAAATATAAATAAGGGAAACCCTCAATTGTAATTCATGATTTATATCTCATCAAAATATATATTTTTATTATATAAAATTCCTTTATGGATTATGTGCGTTACTTGCACTGGGTTTTCCCATAAGAAACGGTTTTTTCTTTTTTCATCACGTCTTTTAAAATAGATGAAGAAATGTTTCTTGGGATGTTGGATGTATCTGTAAGAAGCCTGAAGATGGGGATGTCAGAACTAGCGGTGATGTACTTTGCACTCTCTATCATACCAGTAGTTCATAGGATTGGATCTAGATTTTAAGGAGCAGGTAGTATGAGTAACATGGGCATAAGAATTGAGGGTTGCTTCTTAGATGATAGAGGATAGGTCATATTGAAAGGATGTAGATTCAAGGGCTTGAAAGTAGGAAAGGTGGGGGAGTAGTTGGCGAAGTTAGGAAGACTAGGTATTTGGGATTTAGCAATCTCAGGATTGCAAGGAATAATTTATTGCTAGACTGGTGGAACCTCGTGGCATTGCCCCAAAGTGTCATACGGACAAGGTCCCCTCTCTTTAGGTCTCCTGAATCCACCAAAGGCAGACTCAGACTAACAATGGGAGGTGTCCCCGTTCAAGTGGTCCGAGTAATTACCAGCCTAACCTAGTGTTCCCCAAAAGCAACGAGATCAATTTATAGGAGACAGGGTGCCTTGAGAATTACAGAAGGGGATAAATAGTGGCACCCTGGGGGAAAATGGTAAGGGGTTTGAAATTAAGTGTGTAAAATTGCCCCAAAGCAAGGACAAAGTAGCCTAAAGGATCAAGAAGAAATAGCAACCTACTGGATGAATGCTAGTGACTAAGATCGGCAAATAGGCAGTGAAAACAGTGGGCTGTCCTATAATTGTAAATGATTAAACACTTACGTTGAAGACAGCTAGGTTAAATATTTTTCTTCTGATCAAAGGTGTAGGCCACTACATATTACTACAGGCTGAGATTTTTGAATTACCAGCTTGGTTAGGTTCAGATTTATAGTTATTGTGTGTGAGGCCTAAATTTGAATGTAGAGAGTATGTATGAGTGCTGTTATGTGCTTATTGAGTGTCTCAGTTTGTATATTGCTTGCTGTTTTAAAAGTTTCAGATCTGAAATAACATCTACAACAAACATAAAATGCCCCTAAACACTAGAAATTAATTGCTAGACTGAAAATTAACTAAAGGTGACCAGTGCCTAGCCCCCAAGGAAATTTAGATGAGATTAGATTTCAGATTTGGAGTGCAGGTTCCTAGGGTGCTAATGTAATCCAATCTCGGAACTAATAACTAGTATCTAGTAGTAAAACTAACTGAAAAATAAGGAGTGTGTTTTTGACAGTTGGAGATGAAATAAAATCAGCAAGACAAATAGTATGTAAAACTGACCCGGTGCTTGGATCTGGGCTATGGAGTCACTTCCCTCCCTCTAGCAATGGCTTCATAGGTGATTCCTTGGCTTGATGCTGGCCTTTGATAACAGATTCTTCAAGTAAACTCAGCTGAGGCGCTTTACCCAAATCAGTTTTTCCTTCTTACTAAACTTCCTGGGGTGCAATTGTCAATCCAAGAGCTTTGCATTCACTACAAACTGAAACAATGGTACCTCAATCCTTATTTACCATCACCTACTATGACAATGAGAGAAAGAATAAGTAGAAATCGAAACCCAAATACCACTAGTGACCAAGAGGAAATGAAGTGCAAGAGTTCTCCAAAAGTTCATACCAAGTGTTTGCTTCTCTCTTTTATAGAACAAGAGAGAAACCAAATCCCTATTCATAAGGATTGAGGGCTGAGATTGAATCCTAGAGAGGCCAAATCAATGGCTGAGATAAATCATTACATTTCACAGTTTTACAATTGCTGGAAACAACATTTTTCTATGAGGGGGCGAATTGCCTCAATGAGCCCAAGTTACAAAATAAAAATCACAAAATCTTGTGATTTGGATGTCTTTTGGATGCCATCTTGCTGAGATATTTGCAAAGTGTGCCCCCCTTGGAGAGAGCAAGCTAGAAAGGGGTGAAGACTTGATGTGGGTCACTTGGAGATGGTCACTTTTACATTATAAGTGTATTTCATGAGGACCCAAGTGATTATTTTCCCCTTTAGACTTTCCGCTGATATGCTTTTTAGACTTAGACAATTTTTTAATCAAGACCTGGGAAACTTGGTTAATTATTTTCAATTAATTGGATCTGCATGAATTCTTGCTCAAATGCCATGGGAGTTTCCTTGGATGGTTTCCATGCTGCTCCATTACCTTGTACCAACCAAAATCATGCCATATACCAATCTGAAATGTCCAATATCAAGCTGCTCCAAATAATTAAAATTGGGCTTAGGATTTTTTAATCTTAAGTCAGGAAAATTCATAAATTAGATCCTATTAATTCAAAATAGCTGAAAATCGGTCTTGGAGGTGTTCAATTGGCCTCCAAAGGCTAAAGTATGATAAATGGTGATGCATGATGACCATATATTGCTAGTTGGTCCTGTTAACCAAGTCAAACCCGGGTTTGACAAAGTCAAAAATTTGAAAAAGTCAACCTTGGTCAAATTTTAACAATGATGCCTGTTAGATGGTACTAGTACCAGCACACCTGCAGATGTGCCCCTTGAGGTTGGTGTTCGGGGATTCTAGGGTTGGGTCATTGGATAACGTGACCCCCACCTTGTTTTATCATTCCGGTGGCACTTCTTTCAGCACTGAGGCTTATGCCTCTCCTCCAGGCCACCATCCACACCTTCTGGTCCTCCAGTTTAGCAGCGCCCTCTAAGCTTGGGTTGTTTTTGATGATGACGTCATCCTCCATGTCAAGCCGTGTTGCTTGATTAAGGGGGGGCGTTGAGGGATTTTCACTACTGTTGGGGTTGGATGGTGCATGACGACCCCCCCCCCTCACCACTCCAGCGTTCAGATCAGAGTGTTTTGCTTATTTTCAGCTATTTTAGTCATTTTTGGGTAAACTCTGGGGAAAATGCCCCAAGTTACCCACATATTTGATTATTTTATATTATTTTTGTTATAATTTTAAGTTGACATTTTATAATTTCAAATTGACATTTTAAAAGGCATGTCCGCTTGAATATTTTTGTAAAGTGAGTGTGAGAAGCTATAAATAAACTTCTCACTTCATTTGAACATAACAACTTATGTGGACAAAATTCATTATGTTATTTTTTTACCCAAGATTAGCCTTTTGAAGTGATGCGCACCTCTTGGAGGGATGACTCTTTGCTCTTTTGGATGAAAGTTGGTGATATATTTGCTTTGCTAATGCTTTGTGGATGCTAGAATGGTTGGAATAACTCATGCTCAAGTATTTCTTTTACATTTTTAAAGTTTGCTTGATGAATGGTAGGTAAATTTTGCATCTTGAATGGTAGTCCTAGGGCTACATTCTCTTTGAATAGGGCTTTTGCCTTCTATTCTATCCTCATTGCATAGTAAAAACGCTCCCAAGAGGAGGTTTTTACAAAAGTTTGGCCTTGGAGCTCCAACTTTACCCTAGTTTAGGCTCTTGAAACCAACCCTAGAGGTTGTTTCAAGCTAAGTCACCTGGTTCGAGTTCGTGTTCGAATTCGACATGAATAAAATTCGGGAAAAAATTGTTGAGCAATTTTTTTTGATAAAATTCGTCATTAAATTCGAATATATATATATATATATATATATAAAACTTAAATTTTAGTTTCAATAATATATTAAAATTATTCAATAATATAATTTTTATAATATAGCTTTTATAAAATGATAAAAATATTAAATATATATTATATAATTTTATAATATTTAAATTTAAATTAATATATACATAACATTACAAAATTGTATTACAATTTATGTATTATAATGTAACTTGAGATATATATGATATAAGATATATGAGGTTGATAAAATATTGCCCACTAAGGCTCGGCCCTCTACAGACTACGACTCATGGCTATAGGTAACGGAATAATGGCTATCTCCTGTCAACTAAAGTTGACATAGGATAGGCAGGTATGGGCTCAGAATCATCGTATGTGATGAATCACGCAAAAGTAGGTCAGACAATGGACTGGATGGACTCCTTGTTTCTTTAGCGTTACACGATCCAAAGTCTGTGTGAATTTTGAATATTGCATCCAAAATCGTTGAAGCTATTTGATCTTACGATTTCAATATTTAGATTGACTCATCGTTGTTATTATATTAGCGGGAGTTGGTATGTACACATGAATTGGCCCCTTGTTTCTTTAGCGTTACACGACCCAAAGTTTGTGTGAATTTTGAATACTGCATCCAAAACTTTTGAAGCTATTTGATCTTATGATTTCAGTATTCAGATTGACTCGCCGTTGTTATTATATTAGCGGGAGTTGGTATGTACACATGAATTGTCCTTGATAGTCATTATGTGTAGGGAGACTAGGGTTTACCGTTTACCTGTAGGCCGCGAAAGCAAAATACGAATTTCAAATGATTTTTTTGCGGTTTTTTTATTAAAAGCGACCTGATTTCCTGGCGAATTAGTTCACCTTCGAATTTGCCAACTCCAAAAATTCGAATTCACGATTCAAAACGGCGAATTTAATTGAATTAATTCGACAAGCACAAAAAATCGTTGATTTTCGATTTTCAATGCGAAAATTCGCCGAACCCAGTGACTTAGGTTTCAAGAAGCCCTAACCTAGTATCAAGGAGAATTACCTCCAAGAAAAAGGTTGGTCACCTTCCTCTAAGGCTAGGGTTTGGGGTAACATCCATTAAATCCCTAAGTTGGTCTATCTTTCTCTACATCAAACCCTAGATTGCACATTTGTAATTATTATTTAGGGTTAGATCTTGCATTTTCATGTGTAAATTTGCATTGTCATGGTAGAATTAGGTTTAGAATTAGGTCTGCAATTTTATAACAAAAACTCTAAAAATAAAAAAAATGATTTTTCTTCATTTTTTGGCCTCCCTAAAATTTTGGCCATAAAATCTCGTCCCTAAATTCTCGCGGTCCTAAATTCTCCCGACCACAAAATTTTGGCCCTAAAATCTCGCGGCCCCAAAATTTCGGCCCTAAATTCTCATGACCCTAAAATCTTGCCCCTAAATCCTCGCGGTCCTAAATTCTCGCGACCCCAAAATTTCGGCCCTAAATTCTCGTAGCCCTAAATTCCCGTGACCCCAAAATTTTGGCCCTAAATTTTTGCAGCCCTAAAATCTCTACCCTAAATTCTCGCGACCCCAAAATTTTGGCCCTAAATTCTCGCAGCCCTAAAATTTCGGGCATGAAATCCACAACCTTTCTTTTTTAACCCTAAAGAGACCTGCAAAACTGCCAAAACTACTATACAACCACCATCCTAACTCTCTCTATTACTCTGTGTTTGACTCCATTAAAGGCACTCATCTATGCTTTAAGGTGTTTGGAAGGAATTTGGCATCTACTTGGCAGGTACATTAAAGGGCTCTCACCTTGGGACAACATTGGATCCCGAAGAAGGTAGGAGATTGGACAAAGGTGACAACAGTCCAAGTTTCTTATGTGATTGCCTTTCACTTGCAAGCCTAGCCTGCTAGTTTGAATGATAACAGTGCCCATTGATGAAAGAACACATCCAATGCCTCTAGGAGGATGAAATAACATCTCTAATGATAATATGGGTAGTGCACTAGAGTTGCAATACTAACATTACACAAGTGACCTATGTGACTCATCACAAAGCTTCATCATCGGAAATTTTGCATAGAATAATACATTGTATGAAGTTAGTGTTTTATATTCATGCAACCATCTAAACCATCATCAAGAATATTACAAGGATCACTTTTCTCTTGAGTGAAGTGGATGGACAAAGTCTAATGGCTAGTGATGTGAAGGATTGGTCAAGGATGACTGATTGACTCAAGATAGGGGGAGAAAGGGGACTTTGTGGCATTCATTAATCAAACAAAGACCAATGAAAACGTGTCTAACAAATGGATGATGTGCTAGTATATGATACTCCTTTGACCTTGATAATCAAATCAACCCCCTTTTCTTTGATTTTTTGCTTTTAGGCACCTTCTTGGACTCGTCTTCATTTCTTTCTTGGACTTCTTTTCTTATACTTAATTCTTTCAAGACTTTGGCCTTTATTTTTCGTTAGGCACAAACAAGTTTAGACTTGCTTATTTTCTTTATTGCTTGATTTTGCAATTTTCGCTTGGTTTTCTTTTTCTTTCTTCATTCTGGTACAAGGAGTCTTGTTTTGGGAGCTGCATCATGCGCCCTTTTTGAGGCACTAAAGGGGGAGAATCCTTTAATGTTTCAGGACTAGGGAGCACATTTCAATCAACTGGACAAACTTAGCTGATAGCTAATCAATAGGGATTTACAAGAAAAAAAGCGTATGGGGTCGGATGTTGGTAATCCTAGCACATAGCTGATCAACATGGCTTTACAAGAAGAAAGGCACAAGGCATTAGAAAACCAGTTTTCCTAGGTACATAGCCAATCAACAAGGCTTTACAAGAAGAAAAGCATAAGCCTTTGGAGATCTTCGTCGTACAGGTAATGATTCTATTTGAAAGCTTCATTTTGGATGGTGATCAAGAGTAACTATTAACTGTGCAGCGTGAAGGATTGCAAAATTGGTCTAAGGCAGCAGGTTGTCTTTGCAACTCTTTGAGGGAGGAGGTCATCACTGCCACATCAGGACTTGGTGTCTCTGATGAATTTTGAAGCTGTTTAATATAGGTTGCAAAGCGGTTGGGCAAAAAGGGACACCAGTGGTTAACATCAATGGTACTCATCTATGAAGCCACATGTTGTGCAAGGGTGGCCCACTACAATCTTATTGAATCTCACAACAACAACCATAACGATTGGGGAAGATCATAAAGTAGTTGAAAAGGTCAGTACATGTGAGAAGTGTTGAAGGCCTTTGCAAAGTCAGCATAACAACAATAGAGATTGGAGGATCTCTGCCCAATCACACGAAGTAGGAAGATATATCCAATGTCAGGTAATTCCTCTTCGATCCAGCTTGGCCCTTAGCGAAGAATTCTTGCCTCTTGAACCACTTGGAGAGTCTCATGTGAATAGTTGTAGTATATAGTTTGGCAATGTTGTGCCCAATCATGATGGCCCACAATTGTTAGGGTTAGAGGTATCAACTAATTTATGAATGGGGTGAATGGTATTTGGGACTAGGAGAGTGGAAATCTATAGCAAATAAGTCTTTTGACTAAGACAACAATAGATTGAGCTAGGGGTTCAAGGTGTAAATTAAGAATTCTGATTGCAGGCCTTTAAGATCAGTGACTTTACAGGTACAAAGTTTCTGGATTTCCCTTTAGAGAAGGTCAGGAATGAGGAAATCGTAGGAATGTGGAGAGGAGACAAAAGGAGGGGTATACCCTGGAAGATTGCAACAAAAGGAAACATGATTATGGGAGGCATTTTTGTCACTACCGATGGGGATCTGTAGGCTGCTTTTGAGGTAGGAGGGTCTTCTGAAAGGTCTTAGGAGGTATATACAATGGGTGATGCCCTCCTCTTAACCACACGGAATTGGCATTTTCCCATATAAGAAGATGATAATATTTCTTCCAAAGTGGTTGTGGTGGACTCTAGAGAAAGTAGATGAAGTCACATACAAAATACAGTCACCACCTTGAGATCCATCCAATTTTTAATTTAAATTTCCTAAATAAGGAACTATTTGGATTTGATAGTATATAATCAAAATTCACGTAGAAGAAATAGAGCAAGTACACGATCTAGTTAAAATCATAACAAAGGAGCACTTGATAGAATTCATCCATCAAACCAATTGAAGAAGTTACGGCAATTGGCATCCTACCAAAGAGAGATGGGTAGGACTCATTGAGGTCAATGAGTCTCTTAAAGGGGTCAATGAGTCTCTTCAAGGGGTTAGACTCATAAGCCCTGGCATAATGTCCATGGAAATTAGAAGCATGAATTTGCATCTTAGATGCATTGAAAGACAGCTTAATAGCAGTGAAAAGAAAATAGTTTAATTGATCCTTTTAAGATCATGGGGCCATTTTAATGACTATATGCTGACTTCGGCCGACATCCAAGAGGGTACAGGTAATATCAGCTGACCTACATCTTACTTGAGGTTCCCTACATCTTACTTCCTCGTATATCATCAATGGTAGACATCTCTATGACGAGTTTGTATCAAACCCCTATCAGAAGAAACACTAAGATTTTTTGGCAATTTTGGCCAGACAGGGATATAGATGCACCACAGAAATTATACAAGTCAATGTATGGATATAAATTCAGTATTAAGTTAAACTAATGGCTTATGATTGCTTTAAGACTTAACTCAGATGATTTTTATGTTTAAATGCATTGTCACGAGCCATAGTTTTGGCCTTAGTGTAGGATATTTATTTATATTCATATTTGAATGGCCAATGGGACTGAAAGTTTCAACAATGAGTACACATTGGGAGTGCAGATGCATTTCTGTAAGAGCTGAATATAAATAGATGAGTACAAGGAGAATGCCTAGGTTGGATCATGATGCAGAAGCGTTGGTGGGTGTCAAGGATGAAGCACAGAACCCAGGACACAGTCAACAGTTAACTCTTCCAACTTCCAAGGTTACCTTTGTGAACTTCATGTGATGTAAAGACTATGCTGCCTGAAAGACCTAGTATTGAAGTATTGCTTATGCCTCCTTTTGTGTTTGGAGTCATCAAGAGGCTGAATGTAAGAGGTGATGAGTATAGAGTAGTATATTTATTTATATTCATATTTGAATGGCCAGTGGGACTGAGTTTCAACATTGAGTACCGTAGTACGCTTTGGGAGTGCAGATGCATTTCTGTAATAGCTGAATATAAATAGATGAGTACAAGGATAATGCCTAGGTTGGATTATGATGAAGAAGTGTTTGGTGGGTGCCAAGGAAGAAGCACAGAAACAGGGATACAGTCAACAGTTAACTCTCCCAACATTGAAGGTTACCATGTGAACTTCATGTGATGTAAAGACTATGCTGCCTGAAAGGCCTAGTATTGAAGTATTGCTTTATGCCTCCTTTTGTGTTTGGAGTCATCAAGAGGCTGAAAGTAAGAGGTGATGAGTATTTAGTTAGCCAATGCAGGGAGATGTGTCTCTGAATGTTTTGTGCTGGAAGTGAAGCATCTCACAAAGGTGCAGGGTGATACATCTCTTGTCCTTGTACTTTATGAAAATTCTTAAGGAAGCAATAGAGTCTCTGAACAAGCAATAGTAACGATCATGGATTTCATAAGAGGTAATGCATCTAAAGATGCAATGGTCTTCTGATTCAGATTTCTGTGCAAGTGCAATGCTCCCTTTGTAGGTGATGTTCTATCTCTATGCATGGATGATGGGAACAAATATGACACCTACATTGAAACTCTCTTTACTGTTATAATTCTTAAAATGAAAGTGCACAATGGGAATGATATTTATTATTGATATTTTTCACAATTTAAGTATGAGCGATGATGGGCATGCTGATTTGGTGGAGCTAGACTCTAGAGATTACTGATCCAAGACAATATGTGATTTTCCACATGGATAATGATAATGAACCTTAAATGGTGCTGACCATCTGGACACTTGTCGGATGGGAGTGGTGATTGTGGGCATGGGAATCCGGCTACCCATTATGATGGATATATTGTCTTTACCTCTGAGTTTGAGTAGGCTACTTTGCATGCTAATTGCTTATCCACTCTATTAGTTGGGGTTGTAGATTGAAGGGGGACTAATCTATAACAGTAGAATTCTGGTTACAAATAAAGTTTATGTATGAAAGCTTTTTGTACACATTATAGAATTTGATATTACTTGACGTTGCAAAAACAGATGTGCATATGTTCCTATGTTCGTTCACACAAATCATATACCTTCATAAGCTATTGCTTTTGTTTTAGAAAGATGGTGATTGATTTATTTTTCGAGTCTAGTTTCTCATGCTATAATGGGTTGTAATGTTTTTCCATTCTATGTTTAGGATGGATGAAGCTGGAATGCAATGTGACAGTGCTCCAAAGAGTGGTAGCTTAGAGGCTGCTAGGCGTATGGCAATGCGCCATATCGAAGCTTTTGTTCAGACATTTTCAGATCAGCAAAGTCTTTCAGTTGCTGCTACATCGTGGGCACCTGCCGCTTTGGCACAGGTTGCAGAGGCAGCAAGGATACACGAAGCTGGGCATTTGCGGTGCAGGTAATAATGTTACTTTTATCAGGTTGGAATTTTTTACAATGAGGTGATTGGCATTCTTACTGATTGGACTTTTCACTGTAATGATAATCAATAGAGTGACATAGCTGTCCAAATCCTGAGATTGGAATTCCTTTCAACATTTGTACCATAATCATCATATCTGGTTGGAGTGGTCTTTTTTCTCAACTTTGAAGTCTTCTTTGTTTTACAGTGGAGCTGAAGTTGGGAGGTTTGTAGTCATGCTTAAGAACGGTTCAATAGTTTTAAAGTCCTGTGCTGCCTTTGCTCTTCTTCAGGTAATTAGAGAGTCACTTATGTTATTTAAGTCATTTGAAATTTTAATAACCCTCGTTTTGTGAAGTGCTTTGTGGATGTTCAAAGATACAAGAATTCAATGGGATAGGTATTTAACATGTCGTCTCAATTCTCAATTGGCTTGAGTTTTGCAGTTTACCATGCCTGGTGGAAGGCATGCTATGCATCATGCTAGTCTTTTGCACAAGGCAGTAGCAGGACGAGTCCTTAGAGCTGCAGCTGCTGCTGCCACTGCGCCACTTCAAGCCAAAGTTTTTGCAAGGATAGTCTTGCGGAATCTTGAGCATTATCCTGCTGAAGCAATGTAAATGGCAAAGAGCTACTTGGAGGATCACTCCATTTCTTGAATATTCACGTGTAAGATCATAACTCTGCAATGTTTGGTCGGAATTTCTTAGGTTGTGAATGATAAATTGTGCTGTTCACTGGGGAATGCAGAGGAATACTGCTAAATGTACTAGTTAAAACCAGTGGTTGTGTTGATCACAGTTAGTCACTGTAAAGTGATTGAAATATTCTGTCCTGCTTCTAAGGGTTGTTTTTTGCATAACTACAAACATATGCAGATTTGGCTGTTATCAGCAGTTCTGTACTTTAAGGCTGTATGAGGATTTCATCTTCATGTTGGAAGAGTTCACAATGAGTAAAGACCCATGTTCTTCATTTCCTGGGGCACTTCAAACATGTCTATTCCATGCATTAGGTCATATTGAATTTGTGAAATAATTCCTCTGCTTCCCTAAAGCGCAGAACATTAATTCTTCCTACATTGTGAGCTCCTTTTTATTTAGCAGACTTTAATAACATTGTAACTATATAATTAGTTACATTGGGTGGTAGAGTCATTTCTGATTTACAAGGAGGCAAAGTCCGCAAATACAATTTGCATTTTGGCAAACGCTGTATAGTGATATTTGTGAGGACTTGAGGAATGTATTTTTATTACGAGGCTGCTGCAAGATTTGAGGGTTTTGATTCCTATAGTGGCGGTGGCTGCAAATACTTGACATGGATTGTGTGTTTCGGCGAAATTAATTTTTGTATCATTAATTTATGTAATAATTTCGGTTCATGAAATTTGTTAGAGATGCTCAGTATTCCAGAACATCCTAAAAGCATGGACAATGATATGGGAAATGTTGACAAGTGATATGACACGTCATTGGTGATGTATATTCTAGAAGTCTAGATTCAATCCATAACTTTTAGTTTTACTATTATAAAGATCATCTATTTTTTTAATATTATCTAGTATGATATAGTATACAATGTCACCCCGAACTAATATATCTTGAGTTTGCAGAAACATTGGTAATATTCTCAGACATTAAGATCTAAGATAATAGACATCTAAGCTCTGTGTTATCCGTTTACCCGTAACGCGCATTTTGAAATACATAATATGTGCTTTTTTCAACGAGTCATCCGTGGATAGGCTATAGTGTTTTGGATGGTTAATTTATTTTCCCTTGAAGTATGTATCGTAGATAGGGAAGTTTTTCTGTATTTCATACGATATTTTCATATAAGTGAATTATTTTTGTAATTTATTGATATTCACGATAGAATATAATGAAAGAATGGATTTAAATGGTCTGGAAATTTGTACACACGTTTTCATATAATTGTAAGTAACAGTCTAGGACTGCATGGAAGATGAGTAATTGATTTGGGATCTTTTATATACATTGTCTTGGCTCATCTGGTAAGGGGATTTTATCTTACAAATAAGGGCAAATTCAGCTTGCTTGTGGGAAGTTAGTGGGAAATACAAATTTTGATTTTTCCTTGCTGGAACAGTGACATGACATGGCAGTGGAATTGGAAATTAAAAGGAAGTGGAAACAAATTAGAAATTGTGAACTTTTCATTGTGGTGTTGGATAGAAATATATAATGATTGTGTTTCTTATCCATATTTGGTTTTAGTTTGTTTAACGTCATCAAGTGGATTTTTATTACAGTACCATTTCCTTTAAAAATTATTTTGGGAATGGCTTAATTTTGTAAAAGGTTGATTTAAGTGGAAGGCAAGCGATTATACCCACTGAACACTTCGATGCTCCCACGATGGAATGGTCTGGACCAGAAGCAATCCAGGCCTGAATCCCGTGACCAAACGCCTGGAAAAGATGCTGAGGGCAACTATCCAACGACCCTTTAACTGCTCGTGCATCTTGTAAACAGAAGAAGTTGCTGCTGGATGATAGACGTATGGATCTGGAACATCACCTTTCAGTACTACCTCCACCTCTGCGGGATAAATTAGTGAAACGGTAGCTGCTTCTGCCTCCGTGGGATCATTCCCTAGATAGGTAACAATGGTTACAAGCCTATTCAAGCTTACATGGTTAGAATCCATGACCTTAACTATTCCCATAGATAACACGTGGTTAATAAATCCAATACAAACGATAAACAAGCTTAAGTGTTCTTAAGCTAGTAATAGTGAATGAAGGATCTGTGTAGGAAAGAGATTATGAGTTAAGTAGTACCATTTCCTTTAAAAATTATTTTGGGAATGGCTTAATTTTGTAAAAAGTTGATTTAATTGTAAGATAATAAAGCTAAGTAATGCTACATTGCAAAAACAAAATTTATTATTCATTCTAAAACTAAAGCTTGTGATTTTAAGTACATGCAAAGTAGCGTATCAAATTTTATTATTAAATCATAAACATTATTTTTTAAAACATAAACATTAATTATTAAAATACTTGAACAATATTTTTTAACAATTAATATGCTTTTACAAGTACAAGTGTTTTTAGTGAAGAATCAATGTGTCACACCTGAAACATCTTAGAAGTACAAAGTTTGAAACATAGTTTTACTTGTTTCTTGTTATAGAGTTATGTTTTTGCTTGGGACAACAGTTGAATTTGCTTGAGACTTCTGCAGTTGATAAGGTTATCTATTGAATCTTCAAGAGAATTTGCATTGGGTTTTGAGGCCGACATTTTGAGTTTTCAGTAAGGTTCACCTTCAAGACATAAAGAAGCCGACCGAGAGAAGGCTGCCATGGAAATTAAATATTAATCTATGACAGGGAAAACACAAGGAAGACAAGTATAGCTAACCCAATTTTTTTTAATAAGCTAAAGCAATAACAAATGACCAAGTTCAAGAAAACCACACATAAATATGAGGTCAAAACCCTAAAAAAAGGATAGCGCATTGCCGAAGGTCTTGATATATAAAAGACAACATATGAAAATAGAAAAAGGGACAGGTTGAAGGATAAGATGAATAAACTCAAAATAACCAAAAGCCAAAATTTTAAGCATCGGGGGAGGTAAAAACAAATTAAGAAACAAATAAAAGATAAAAAAATAAAAATGAGTGCGATTAAAGGGATAAATGAAACTCTTCCTCGGAAAAAATGGATAAATGAAACTTTAAAGCCATAAAATTTTAACATAATGGACAAGATGTAATTAGGTAAAAGAAAGACAAAACCAAAGAACAAAGGAGTCAGAAGCCTTCCAATTTTCATTCTTTTTATACCCCTTAAAATTTTTATTCTATTTATACTCCTTCCAATTTTCATTCTTTTTATACCCTTTCCCTTTGGTGTCATTTCTCTTTTGCTTGGTTACATTTGGTAAAAAATTTATGGCTTTTGATTTTTGTTTGTTCCTTTATTTATGTTATTTTATTATATTTTTAATTTCTAGTTCTTGAACTTTTGGTAATTTTAGTTTATTTTTATTTTCATGTGGTTAGTTTTTTCTCCTTAATCCTTTTTGTCAGTTTTTTTGTCTGCTTATCTTATTGTCTATTTATTAATATCAAGAACTTTAGCTTTGCACTATCCATTTTCTAGGTTTTTGTCCTCATATTTTTGTGCATATGGTTTTCTTGGCCTTGCTCATATCTCATTGCTATGGCTTGCAAAGTTTTTGGGTTTTACTTATCTTGCCCTTGTTTTTTCTTAGTCATAGATTAGTATTTAATATATATGTTGGACTTTTTTATGTCCCGGAAATAAATTTTACCAAAGGTTCAAAATGTTCACCGCAAAACCCAATGCGGATTTTGTTGAAGATTCAATGGATAATAATAGCTGAATTTCTTAATCATTGGCTTGGTAACTATATTCATATGGAAGATGAAATTTAAACACAACAGTCATGGCATTTTCAATTTATTTGGGTTCCATCAAACAATACAAATTAAAGCTTCAAACCTAATGCTTTAAACAAATAACAAGGGAATTACGTTGATTTCTAAATTGAATGTTTGTGTTTTGATAATTGATTTCATTAGTATAAATATTACAAAATTTGTAATCTAGTTGCATTGATTAGGGACAATATAGTGAACATTTTATTTACAGTTAAGTTGAGAAATTTGTGTATTTAGTTGATTTGTAAATTAATTAGCATAGATCCATTTTAAACCCAGATCTATCAAGCATAGAGAGGGATCCCATTTCTTGAGGTGTAATATATATTTTTATTCTTAATGTTTTTACACACTAAGAAAAAAAATTACATAGATATTTGAGGTTTAAGATGAAATTATTATAATTTTTTTTTGTTTTGTTTAAGCCTACAACTTTTGCATTTTTTTTTTAATAATTTTTTATCGTAACATGTTACATAATGTTACGTTACACATTACACCATCTCCCCCATATTGGGCTATAGAGCACCTTGCTAAACTTGATGGGAAATTCTTATGTTTTGAGAATTATAAGATAAATATCACAACATTTGTAATCCAATGTCATTGATTAATAACATTTTGAGATATAATGAGTGAATAATTTATTAGTGTCATGATGAGAAATTAGTGTAGGTATATAGCTTCTCATTAAGAGATGAGAGCCATTATCATCATATCATATCAAAGTCCTTATTCCTTTAAATGTTTGGCATGCCACTTTTGAAGGGATCTCTTTTGGTGACATATTTGCTACTTATCTTTATTAGAATATTATCAACACTAAAAGAATTTGTATGTTTGTGTTGGTGAGTTATGATTAAAATAAATGCAAATTTGAGAGGTTTTAAAATGTGATACATGATTGTGTTCATCGATAGCTTGTTTTCAACTTGTTTTGGTAATTATTTTGGGCTCTTAGATACTCAATCCTTAGGTATTATGGTACATTGTACATATTAATATTTTTAGTTACTTAGAAATAATATGAAGTCATTGTGAAGTCCAAAGAACCTCTTGGAAAATGAAACCAAGAGTCACTCCTAATTTTTTATATATGTGATTATAGTTAATAAAAGGCATCCAAGCCTTGGGGTTATCTCATGCTTGTCCATTGGTATTATAGCTTTGGTATTCTAATAGCTCCATGATGACTTGGTTTAGTCTGCTACCTCTATGTGCTATAAATTTGTCAAAGTTGCATCAAACTACTGCGTCTTCTTATTATTGACATTTTGCCAGTGCTCTCATGATACAACGGTCTCTATGTGCAAGTATTTTGGCATGTAATTTGCTCAACATTTATATTTATCTATCCAAATCTGTTGATGTCAGAGCTTTGTGTGTCAACTGTTGTTTTGAATATTTGTCCATGGTATCCTTTGCTAGTTGGGTAGAAACCCTAATCTATTTGTTACCCTAATATACCAGTAACCCTAATTTATGCTATTGATCCTATATGTGCTATTAATATCATCCTGAAGTATAATTCATGGTTACCATTGGTAGTACCTACCCATTACATATGTGTGCATTGGATCATATTCACCTTGCAGATTGCTATTGTCTTTCACCTCTGTGTTATTGCTCATGGTCTCTTTTCTATGTGATATTGTGTAGAGTCTTCATATTACACTTTTTATGTGGGATCACCACTTGGCTTTGGTACATCCCCTCGACCAACATGCTCTTTCACATATAAGATACTACCCTCTCCGTGTTAGCATATTTGTGTTGGCAATCTTGTTATTCACCTCCAATTACGTATGATTGATATTGCAACTATTTCCCACAAGTTATCACCTTTGCATTGGATTGTATCCACGATGCATTGGATCGTATTCACCTCTGCTATCGTATGCACCTTTGTGTTCTTGAATTATCACTAAGGCCGAGGAAAGGGAATCAATTCTATACTTTTAAAAGGTTTTAAACCTAGGTTCATGGTTGAATACATATAGGAAGTTAACCCTCATGATCAATGCTTAGTTTAAGCCATACTATTTGCATAAAGATCCTCGACTTACCTGTCACACAAATTTATGAGGTAAGTCAAAATATAATCATATGAAACTGTAAGTCTTTGAATAGGAAAAGTACATGTCCCTATCAAAGAAGAACCTACTTACAAATCTCTTTGGATAGTATGGTGAAAGGTACAAATTCATTTTCCCATGAACCCTTGATTACAAATCCTCTTCTATTCATGTAACTTGCAAAGTAAGCTTTAGAAACAAGTGTGTTAGCTAGAGAAGCTAAGTAAGCCTCGGCATCAAGCAAGACGTAAAATATTCATGGTCTACAAGTATGAAAACTTAGTACACGCAAAATTATCATTCAATCAAGAATACAAATATTTACAAATTATAATAACTTTGTACTATTTGTGGTTAAGGAGAAAATAACTTTATGTTGAAAGAGAAATTATGATTTCTTATCTTAACATTAAAAAAAATGGTCTGAATTTTAGGGGCATTACAAATTGGTATCAAAGTTGAGTTTCAACACTCAAAGGCCTATGTGCTTGTTGCAAGAAAGATACTGAGAAAATAAAACTAATAAAATTATTTGTTTCTACACATTAGATAGAAGGAAGACAAAATATACATGACATTCCCTCAATGAACACAACTAGATTTTCTGAACAATTTGGGAAATCAAAATTATGTGTCATCTCAGTTGTTTAATTTAACCATTAATACAGTTAGAAACATAGCAGAGTTTGAAAGGTCTTAGGAGGCATTAGCCCAACAAGAGGAACTTATTGACCAAATAAGAGATCGAAGACAACGCCGGAATTAAAGGATCTAACAGTGCGAGTAATAATGAAGTTTCTAGTCAAAAAAGAAAATCTTGATTCACCTTAAGCACAAGATGAGGAAATGAGTGTTGAATACAATAGTAACAAAAGAAACTTAACGCCTTCATAATTAATAAGAACTGTACAAAGTTTAAGGGCAGAGTTAGAGAGTTGTAAGGAATAAAATTATAGGGATAGAAAGGAACATCAAGAAGTGAATGTTTCATTACTACAGACATTAACATAAATTAATCAATATCAACAACTTTCTCATGAGTCAAGTAATTCGGGAAAAGAGCCTAAATCTGAAGAAAAGATTGGAAATCAAAAATTTAAAAGGACAGGATCTACATCTGAATCTAGTTCATCAGTTGAAAAGAAATACATTTCCAGTAGTGACACTTCTGATTCATCATCAGCATATCCTAGTAGGAAAAGACATAAAAGAGATGCATTACAGGGAGAATTTAAGATGATTAAAGCACTTGTTTTTGAAGGAGAATTGGATTCCGGTGAAAAGGCCGAAGAATGGCTATTGGAGATGACCAAATAGTTTAAAGTACATGATTATCCCATTAAAGTAAAGGTAGGGTTGGCTATTTACCACCTGAATGGTAAGGCCGCATGTTGGTGGCGAGATTTAAAACTTACAAAGAACTTGAAAGAGTGAAAAATTTCATGGAAGGTTTTTAAAAAGCTGTTTCAGGACAAATATATGTTAGAACAATTCTTCAATAAGAAAATAAAGGAGTTCCATGACTCAAGATGGGGTCTATGGCAATGGATTCCTTGACAAATAGATACCTGGATTACTGCATTATGTTCGATATATTAGGGATGAGAAAGTTAAGATACAACAATTTTTGAGCTGCCTTCCACCCTATTTTCGAGACAAAATTGAGTTTGTCACACCAAAAACTTTTGATGAGGCCATTTTTAAAGCTAGACTATGCTATGAGCATAGTCAACAAATAACATAAAATATGAAGAAGAGTAGAGAACATCTCGGAAAAGGAAGTTAGAGAGTAGAAGAAAAGGATTAAGACCCTTACCCTATCAAAGACCTACTGGAAATTTTCAAAATTTGCTAAAAGTGAAATGCAATCTAAGCAACCAGCCCAAAGTAGAAATAGACCAACTAGCTTTACTGAAAACAAAACTAAACCAATAACTATTAAGTGTTGGGGATGCCAAGGCCCACATTTATTTAGAGACTATCCACAAAAAGGTCAAAAGATTATAAATAATTTGCATAAGGATGTGATGATTGAAGATGTGGCAAGAACACCAAGGATCTGCACAGCTTTGGAAGGGTGTGAAACATACCATCAATCCACAATGGTGGCAATAAGAGGTAATGTCTCCACACAAACAACTTCTATATTAATAGACCCAGGGGCTTGTCATAGAAGAACAATGGAAATTTGTAAATTAAACACAACCAAACACAAAACACCATGGCTGGTTGTAATACCTATATTTTGACCCTTAGGGTTTATTGGCTTCAATGTAAATAATGTATAAATGCAATGTGTGTTTTCCCTAGTGTGGAGCTCAAGGCCAAGGCCCTACTAGTGGATGCTTAGGTTTATTTGCATAGGCAAGTATTTGACATTTTTGATAATCCATGTGTTGTTAAGCCATGAGGATTTGTAAATGAGGTAATTATTAATTATTGCAATGAAATACCAAGAAAACTGGCTAAGGAGGCAACCAATGAGAAGGGGCCATGTGTATCCACCAGGGAGAGGTGAGGGGGTTATGGGATTGGAAACCATGCTACCACATGTCCATTTGTGAACCATTTCACTCCCCATGTTGATATTAATGCTGTTGTAAGAAGGTGGTTGAGAAAACCATACCATGAAGTCGATTGAGTATGGAGAAACCCTGGGAATCCGTATGGAGGGTATGGTTATGTTTTACTTGTCCCTTAAGCCAATCCACACCTAGGAATTCGCTCATCCTGATCCATACCTCGATTGTTGACCAGGGAGCTCATTCATTCATGTAGGGAAGAGCCAGCCTTGAGGAAGAGAGGGAAAATCGTGATTGTGTAAGCACAAATTTGCAGAGCCCAGCCGTGGAGAAAACAAGAGAAAATTGCAACCTTTTTGTGCGAATTTACAGAGCCGAGAACGCACCAGAAAACCTTGTGTAGGAAGTGATCAACCGGTTGGGACAACCATAGATCAGATCGCGGAGATGAATTACAGAGCTCGAATGACTTAGAGAACCCGTGAGAACACTTAGATCGGTTTTGTAGAGGACCGAGTTACGGGGCAGAGTTTAGGTCGTGGCCCTGCTAAGGACCCAGCTTGAAAAACATAGAAGAAGGTCAACCTAGGGTTGGATCTGATTGATAAAATTAGTGAGGGAAAAAGTCTCACGAAAACAGTAGTTTGGACCTTTCTATGCCCACGCTGAGGAGCACTAGAGGGAAAGGGCCTTGAGGGGCTGTGCAATAGAGAAAAGGGGCTTCCTTGTGTTGGGTGAGCTAGGTAATGAGGGTGACATGTTTGTTGATTTGTTGAGATGCCTGTAGTTCTGTGGTTGAGCTCACTAGCCTAGCAACATCCTCCCTGTTTCCTTGTATGATTGATAAACCCAACTATAGTTTGGCCTAGCATTGGGATGGAACCTTGACTGTGAGAGAGCCCATTAGCCCTCCTTAGTGGATACACATCCCATCTTGGGGGTGGTCTCTCAAATGAAAGAGTATAGGCTGGATAGAGACCTAAGGTTGGGAAGAAAGTTGCTCTTTGTTAGCCAATTGCTTGGGGCGGCTTCATTCCAGAGATAAGTGTCCTTGTGGTGTTTAAATGATGATCTTTCATGTGTTATGTTATTCTTATCATGTTAAATATATTGATTGAATGAATTATATGGAATTGGATCAATAGGGAACTATGTATAAGCTTAAATATGAGGCTGAATGCATGTCTAAATGCTTCATCATTTGCTTGAGTTAATATGCTGCTAACCTTGTAGGCTATATATGCATTGAATAGATTTGGTTTCATAGTATGTGTTTAGTTATGCATGCATCTATTTGCTTACGGGAATGGTCCATTGATGAATAGGGTTGTATTCCTATGCATTGTGCTGAGTCTGTTGTGTATGTTGTTCATCTTGCTTCTGCATTGTTTTAACTAGTAATGACTGTTATGGCTAACTTCTATTACTATGTGTGTTAATTACATGTGTCTTGCACCTTACATTCTATCCTTATATTGGTACTTAGAACTGATTATGTTTGAGGAATAGGGCTAAGCCCTACATGCTTTCATCACTCTGCCCGGGAGAAATATGTGCATGTATTCCATTCTATTTGTGTGAATCATGTTTCATTCCTTGTGTTCATGGAGTATTCTTATGCCCATTAGCAATCCCTTTGGTGGTGCATTTGAATTGTTCTTTGATGAATTAGGGCTAAGTCTGGTAAATGTGCAGGACCACTCCAGCCTAGAATTGGGAAAAGAAGTAGAAAACCCCTGTTGTGCTTAATGACACCCTATGGATCAGATGAAGGAGAGAATACCTGGAAGAGGACAAGCAGATCTCCTTGCAGAAGGTTAATGGTGCATTGAGGGAGTTATAGGACAGATTTAAGTTGGAAATTGGCAAGGTTAGAGTGATCAGATGGGGTAGGGGATCATACCCATGCTGACATTAATGCTGTTGCTTTCCAACGGTACCGGCCTTGTCCAATTTGGACCAAGGATGGAGGAGTTATCACCCTTGGAAGTTCGCAAATGAAGTTGTTGGTGCAGGGGTCTGTGGTCCCGACCTTCCGCATCCGCAATGCGGATTGCGGATTAAGGAGGTCGGGGACGGACCGTCGGGGTTGTGTGGTTAGACTTCCAGCTTTCCGCATCCGTGAGGTGGGTTGCGGATTTTGGAATTCGGAAGGGAGAGTTCAATGGAAATGGAGCATTGGACTTCCTCCTGTATGCATCCACAAGTGGGTTGCAAGAGGTCGGATTCCATGGGGTTGGCGGATTTGGTTTCTGCCTTTCCGCATCTGAAAGCGGGTTGTGGATTGCGGGAGGTAATTTCTCTCGAGTTTACGAAATGGAGTTCTGAATTCCGACATCTGCAACGCGGGTTGTAGATTGCGGAATTGCGGAGGGAAAAGTTTCAGGGAAGGCGATTTGACTTCCGACTTCCGACTTCTGCATTGTGGAAGTCAGGAGCGCGATTTCTTCAGAGAGGCGGATTTGGAAATATGATTTCTGAATCCGATTGCAGATTGCGGATTGGAGGGCATTGTGGATTGCAGATGGAAGGCCATTGAGGATGTGTGTAAAATGGATGAATTTGGAGAAAAAAAATGTACCAAAGGATCTCCCATGGCCTATGAAGGGCACCAGGGAGGTCGATGAACATGACAAAGTGGTATCAGAGCTCAAGGTTACAACACCGAGGTTGCTTGGGTCAAATCATGAGTTATGTGCATATGAACCGGGTGCAATGAACTTGTTACAATGCTCAAGAGAAGCTACAGAAGGATGACAAGGCTATGCAATTGGACCAGCTATGACATGGAAGAAGAATTCCATGCTATGATAAGGAATTTGAAAGGAAGAACCCTTAAACTCTTCTCTTGCTAATATAATTATAATTTATGAGTTTTATGTACAAACAATTATAGCATAGGAATGTTGAGAATGCAATAGATTAGATGCATGAAGTAAATAGGTACTAGTGGACATACTGCTAGCTATTGAATAGTGCATGCACATGTTGTTTCATTTTGGTAAAGCTAGTGAACTTTATGTATGCAATGAGCCACTAATGACAATTGTTGTGGTTGAAACATGGTTGAAGATGTTGATGATACTGTTGCATGTGACCAACAACCTTATGAAGAAAGGTTGGTGCAGCAGATCTCTAATCATGAGGATTGGTAGAAGGACTGTGTAGTCCTTGGTCAGAAGCCAAGCTGATCATGTAACATCAGGGATGCTAATGGGAACCATGCAGGTATGTTTTATTTGTGCTAATTGTACAAGTGTTGAAAGGGGATTGGGTAAGAATCCCTTGAACCGTATTTTGTAATCATAGAATGGTATGCATGTATGGTTGAATGCATTGTGTGAATGCCATACCACCATGGTATGGTGAGGTATGGGTAATGGGGGAAAGGATCCTCATACCATGTAACTGTTTAAAAAATAAATAAATAAATGCATTCATATAAAATATATCATGACATGTGTATGTTGGTTATGAGTTGAGTTTAATGACCAAGGCAAGTAAGGACTTATAGTCCCGTTATGGTAGTGTTATGGTAGTGCATGCTATATGAGATAGCCCTAGTTAGGCCATAAGGTGTTTGGAATTATGGAATGCATGACATGATAGTATAGTATACATGAATTAATGCGAGGTGGCATTGAGTGGATGTGCATTAAAATATTTTGTAAATCTTGTGGATATGCTTTGAGTGAATGCACGTGAAAAGTTTGTGTAAACATTGTAAATGTGCATGCATGTGAGTGGGTGCACATGTTGTGATGCATTGCATGAATGCATGGTTGTGGTGTATGTTCCATTTCAAATTAAATAGTGGATGAAATGATGAATTGATGGTAATTTTGGAATCATTACATGGGCTGCTATAAATGCAGGAGAGTGAGTGCATGAAGAAGACAGTCATGTTTGATGGGCTGCCAGAACGCTCTGTGGAAGGACAAAGTTTCATAAAACAAATGCCTGGCAAGTAATGGGTATTAAAAGTTTTATTAAAAATTGCATAAATGATGTGACTATACCTTGCATTTTTAGTATGATAATGGTTCACATGAAGTAAATGTATATTTCATTGCAATTGGAATGCTAACAGCCGAAATTGCTTGAGTTATTGAATGTCATAATTTTGAAAATTACTTCAATGACTGTGGCAGCAATGAAATTGTTATGTGCATGAAGAACTTACAAGTGTTTGGCTGATTGGAGTTTCAAATATCAGGCATAAATGGCCTAGGCATGGCCACGTGGGTAAGACAATATTGAAGGCTGGAAATTACCATGTGCAAGAGCCAAACCTCATGAGAAGGGTCTCATGGTTGTAAAATTAGTTTATGCATCGAACAAATTGTTGATTTCAGATCTGAACATTCTCTGATTTAAGTTATGAGAATGATCTCATGGTAGCAAATAAATTCTTGTAAGAAAATAGAATTGTAAAATTCAGATTTCGAATTTTTCTAATAATTACTAATGGCCGTTTGGATTAATGAATTGTGTCAGGAGGACATGCGTAAGTGGATTTTCATGTATGGTATCCAGCATAGAACCATAATGGACCGAGTGATGCCACTTACAGGGGCCAAACAATATGAGCATGGACTCATGGTTAAATAAATCCAAATTTTTGTAGAAGACAGAATTGTAATATCATATTGAATTAATTATTAATGTCATTGATTGGTTGATTGTTTGTAAATTGTGTCAGGAGGACACCATGCAGGGAGACCATGTGATATGGTCTGCAAGAGATAAACATCATGACAAATAACTCATGTGTTGGAGATCTAGTTTCTGTACAAAACATATTTGAGAATTTCCAAGTGAAATTATTACGATGAATATCTCATGGTGATGAGATGGAACATGTATTGCTGTAGATTTAAATTTTATTTAAAATTTTGATAATATCTCATGTGAACTACATGCTTGTATGTAATGCACAGGTGAGATGGTAGAAATATGCCAGTGGGGCAAATGTTGGCTGCTAAAGCTGAAAATGTAAAAAGGATGCCAAGAGTGGCTTGGGTTGAGTAACCCTGCAAAATTCCTTGCATGTGCTTGTCTCTCCGCAGTGCTATTAAATCCAGTAAGAGCATGAGTACTCAGGAGGATTGTATGGGCATTGGTAACCTTTCTACATTCACACCAAAGAACGTTGGAAGGGATGGATATGCTTGAGGGACTATGTAGTAGAGAAGAGGTATCATCCTTGTGTGGTGTGAGTGGGTATTGTGGGGCCATGCTAGACTGCAGTCAAGTGAGTCACCTATGGAGTTCCTGAAGGGAACCACTGGTTTGCATAGGAGAAGGATCCATGTGATTGTATTATCTTCCTTATTTCCTGATAAACCCAGTTGGAGAACTGGCTTGGAAAAGGTTGTTATTGCCTGATAAACCTAGTCGGAGAACTAGCTTGGAAATGGTTGTTGTATGCTTGATAAACCCAGTCAGAGAACTGGCTTAGAATACTGGCCCATGGAATTCCCGATAAACCCACTCGGTGTGCTGGTTTGGCATTGGTTATTTGGATGTTGTGGAGCAACCTGCGTGCTGGCCAAACATTCGGTGTTACATGCACAAGTGATCTGAGGCTTGCAGAAACTTGGTTACCTTTCAATACACACCCTGAAGAGCACTGGAAGGGGTGGGTACGCTCGAGGGACTGTGTAGGAGAGAAGAGGTACCATCCTTGTGTTGGGTGGGGAAGGTCTTGTGGGTGCCATAGTTGTCTGAAGTTAATGCGGGATACTTGTGGAGCTAAAGGAAGATGCTCATAAATATAAGTATTTGGTTTATCTTTCATCTTCTTGCTTATTTAATATGGAAATACACGTGTATATGATTTGGTTGTGATTTCTTAAACTCTTGTTTAGAGAAAAACCCTATGAAAATAAGCTTGACATGTGAATTGACTCAATGTGTGAGTGTAGGTAACGTTGGAAGCAAGAACATTGAATGCATCCTAAGGATGCATTGGGACATGTGAATGTGTTGGAGAGCTCAGTATGAGCAGCAATGAAGAATAGTGCTAGTAGACTTGTGTAGGTCCTAGTAGCTAAGGGTTCCCTGGATGAGAACCCTTGGACAGACCTTGGAAACTAAGTGTCATAGCCAAGAAAGGGCAAGTCAAGCATTCACATTGAAGTGAAAGAGGCTAAGGAGCATGGAACCACAGTGGTGATGTGGCTCCGAATTGGACTAAGCCTAAGAGGGGAAACTCTTACTCTCCTCTTTCCTTTTTTTAATTGATGCATTTAAAAAAAAAATGTTGAATGCATGATGTGACTGAAAATTGATTGTGTTTAATTGCTTGAAATAAATTGTGAATGCTGAGATAATAAATTACCTGTGAAAGAATGAACATGAATGAGTTCATGAGTATGATTGGGAAATCATAAAAAGTGTGGAAGTATCATGAATAAAGCATGGACTCTCCATGCCAATTGGGAAAATAATTGATTGATTTTAATGTTATGTTATGCTTGGCCTAACAGGAATTTTCATGGTGAATTTCACAGACCAAAAGCTATGGGATTTGGTTGAAAAATCTTCCTCAAACAACTTGCCAGGGAAGCAAGGAGCTAGTAGCCATGCAGATTGCAGGCTTATAGATTAGCTGGGAAGCAAATAAAAGGAAGGGATTGTTGTAGATCAATGCCCACCTATAGAGCTGGAAGATCAAAGCCAGCTGGATCAGCTTGTGGAAGCCAAAGGACATGGTTCTGGAAGCTCAAAGTAAAGGACGAAATGCAGGACAAACCTACAACACTTTGTAAATTTTTGGATATGTGTAAACTATATATGTATTCCTAAGTATTGGAACACCGAGGATGGTGTTATTCTAAGGGGAGGGGAGTTGTAATACCCCTATTTTGACCCTAAGGGTTTATTGGATTCAATGTAAATAATGTATAAATGCAATGTGTGTTTTCCCCAGTGTGGATCTCAAGGCTAAGGCCCCACTGGTGGATGCTTAGGTTTATTTGCATAGGAAAGTATTTGAAATTTTTGATAATCCATGTGTTGTTAAGCCATGAGGATTTGTAAATGAGGTAATTATTAATTATTGCAATGAAATAACAAGAACACTGGCTAAGGAGGCAACCAATGAGAAGGGGCCATGTGTATCCACTAGGGAGAGGTGAGGGGGTTATGGGATTGGAAACCATGATTCCACATGTCCATTTGTGAACCATTTGACTCCCCATGCTGTCATTAATGTTGATGTAAGAAGGTGGTTGAGAAAACCAGACCATGAAGTCAATTGAGTATGGAGCAGCCCTGTGAATCCGTATGGAGGGTATGCCTATGTTTTAATTGTCCCTTAATCCACTCCACACCTGGGAATTCTCTCATCCTAATTCATACCCTGATTGTTGACTAGGGATCTCATTCATTCACACAGGGCAGAGTAGACTGTGAGGAAGAGAGGGAAAATCGTGACTGTGTAAGCACGAATTTGCAGAGCCCAGTCGTGGAGAAAACAAGAGAAAATAGGGACATGTGTGTGTGAATTTGCAGAGCCGAGAACGCACCAGAAAACCCTGTGTAGGAAGTGAACCGATTGGGACAACCATAGATCAGACCGTGGAGATGAATTACAGAGATGGAACGAATTAGAGAACCCGTGAGAACACTTAGATCGGTTTTGCATAGGACCGAGTTACGAGGCAGAGTTTAGGTTGTGGCCCTATGAAGGACCCAACTTGAAAAAAAGAGAAGAAGGTCAACCTAGGGTTGGATATGATTAATAAAATCAGTGAGGGAAAAAGTCTCACGAAAACAATAGTTTGGACCTTTCTATGCCCACCCTGAGGAGCACTGGAGGGAAGGGGCCTTGAGGGGCTGTGCAACAGAGAAAATGGCCTTCCTTGTGTTGGGTGAGGTAGGTAATGAGGGTGCCATGTTTGTTGATTTGTTGAGATGCCTGTAGTTATGTGGTTGAACTCACTAGCCTAGCACCATCCTCCTAATTTTCTTGTATGCTTGATAAACCCAACTATAGTTTGGGTTAGCATTGGGATGGAACCTTGACTATGAGAGAGCCATTAGCCATCCTTAGTGGATACACATCCCATCTTGGGGGTGGTCTCTCAGCTGAAAGAGTATAGGTTGGATAGAGACCTAAGGTTGGGAGGAAAGTTGCTCTCTCTTAGCTAATTTCTTGGGGCAGCTTCATTCTAGAGATAAGTGTCCTTGTGGTGTTTAAATGATGATCTTTCATGTGTTATGTTATTCTTATCATGTTAAATTTATTGATTGAATGAATTATATGGAATTGGATCAATAGGGAACTATGTATAAGCTTAAATATGAGGCTGAATGCATGTCTAAATTCTTCATCATGTGCTTGAGTTAATATGTTGCTAACCTTGCAGGTTATATATGCATTGAATAGATTTGGTTTCATAGTATGTGTTTAGTTATGCATGTATCTATTTTCTTATGGGAATGGTCCATTGATGAATAGGGTTGTATCCCTATGCATTTTGCTGAGTCTGTTGTTCATCTTGCTTCTGCACTGTTTTAACTAGTAATGACTATTATAGTTAACTTCTACTGCTGTGTGTGTCAATTACATGTGTCTTGCACCTTACATTATATCCTTATGTTAGTACTTAGAAGTCATTATGTTTGAGGAATAGGGCTAAGCCCTGCATGCTTGCATGACTCTTCCTGGGAGAAATATGTGCATGTATTCCATTCTATTTGTGTGAATCATGTTTCATTCCTTGTGTTCATGGAGTATGCTTATGCCTATTAGCAATCCCTTTGGTATGCTTTTGAATTTTTCTTTGATGAATTAGGGATAAGTCTGGTAAATGTGCAAGATCACTCCAGCATGGACTTGGGAAAATAAGTAGACATGCCCTGCTGTGTTTAATGACACCCCGTGGATCAGATGAAGGAGAGAAGAGATGGAAAAGGACAAGCAGAGCTCCTTGCAGAAGGTTAATGGTGCATTTAGGGAGTTATAGGCCAGATTTCAATTGGAAATTGACAAGGTTAGAGTGCTTAGATAGGGTAGGGGATCATACCATTGGATAGATCTCTCCAAGATATTTCCAATGGTACCGGCCTTGTCCAATTTGGACAAAGGATGGAGGAGTTATCACGCTCAGAAGTTGGCAAGTGAAGTTGTTGGTGCAGGGGTTTGTGGTCCCGACCTTCCACATCCGAAATGTGGATTGCGGATTGCAGAGGTCGGGGACGGACCGCCAGGGTTGTGTGGTTAGATTTCCGCATTTTCACATTCGCATTCGCAATGCGGGTTGCAGATTGCGGAAGTCGGAAGGGAGAGTTCAACGGAAATGTCGCATTGGAATTCCTCCTTTCCGCATCCTCAAGCGGGATGTAGATTGTAGATTGTAGGAGGTTGGATTCCATGGGTTTGGCGCATCTGGTTTCCGCCTTTCCGCATCTGCAAGTGGATTGTGGATTGCGGATTGCAGGAGGTAATTTCTCCTAGGTTTACAGAATGGAGTTATGAATTGCAGATTACAGAATTGCGGAGGGAGAAGTTTCAGGGACGGCGATTTGACTTCCGACTTCCGCATTGCGGATTGCGGAATTCGGGAGCGTGATTTCATCATAGATGCGTATTTGGAAATACGATTTCCAAATCTAATTGTGGATTCCATATTGGAGGGAATTGCGGATTGTGGATGGAAGGCCATTGTGAATGTGTGTAAAAATGGATGAATTTGGAGAAAAAAAATGTACCAGAGGGTCTCCCATGGCCTCTGAAGGGTACCATGGAGGTCGGGGAACGTGACACTGGTACAACTAGCAGCTAGAGCAAAAAGAAAGGTCTCAAAAATAATTCAGAGTTGTCAAACAGAATTAGATGGGTTGAGAACAAGTGCAGACCTGAATATTATACCCTTGGGAACTTGTGATATTTCAATTGGTATGGATTGGCTAGAAAAACATCGTGTTATACTCGATTGTTTAAATAAAAATCTTCCTTTTATTTATGACCAAGGAAATCATAAAACTATATAAGGAATTCCTAAGAAAATCTCAGTCAGACTGATCTTATCCCTACAAGCTAAAATAATTATTAGAAAAGGGTGTAAAATGTATGAAGTTAATATACAGATTTATAATGCAGAAAATGAACAAGAACTCAAAACTTTTCCTGTATTAAAAGAATTCAGAGATGTTTTTCCAAAGGAATTAATTGGTTTACCTCCTAAACGGGAACTTGATTTTTCAATAGAACTTGTACTTAGAGCAGTACCAATATCTAAGGCTCCTTACCGTATGATTCCACCTAAGTTAATTGATTTAAAGCTACAGCTTCAAGAATTGATTGGGAAAGGGTACATAAGACCTAGTGTATCCCCTTGGGGTGCACCAATTTTGTTTGTCAAAAATAAATAGGGTACAATGCGCATGTGCATTTATTACCGGCAGCTAAACAAATTGACAATAAAGAATAAATATCCATCCTAGAATAGACGATTTATTTAACCAAGTAAGGGGTGCCAATATATTTTCAAAGATCAACTTGAGGTCTGGGTACCACCAAGTAAGAATCTGTGAGGAAGATATTAACAAGACTGCATTTAGAACTAGATATGGCCACTATGAATTCGTAGTGATACCATTTGGATTAACTAACACACCGACCACATTTATGTGCATGATGAACAACATTTTTAGTAAGTATTTGGATAAGTTTTTGTTGGTATTTATCGATTATATACTTATTTATTCAAAAATCAAAGAGGAACATGATGAACATTTAAAGATTGTCCTACAAACCTTATGTGAACACCAGCTATATGCTAAGTTGAGTAAATGTGATTTTTTTAAAGAGAAGATCCAATACTTAGTCCATATAATTTCATAAAAGGGTATAGTTGTAGATCCCGAAAAGATCAAGGCTATTATGGAATGGAAAACTCCTACAAACGTATCAGAAATACGATCTTTTACGAGACTCGCAGGGTACTATCGTAAGTTTATCAAGGATTTTTTGAAGATAGCTTACCCTATAACTTCATTATAGAAAAAGAATGCAAATTTTGCATGGAGAGAAAGATGCAAGAATATTTTTCAGCAATTAAAAAAACTATTGACAACAACACCCATACTAAAAATAACAAATTTGTACAATGAATTTTTAGTTTGCATAGATGCATGTAAAGAAGGACTTGGTGGGGTCCTTATGCAAGAATACCATGTCATATCTTATGAATCATGAAAACATAAGGAACACGAGAAAAATTATGCTACGCATGATTTGGAATTAGTTGCCATAATCCATGCCCTGAAGATGTGGCGACACTATCTAATGGGAAATAAAATTTTACTCAAGACTGATAACATAGGACTAAAATATATTTTTGAGCAACCCAACTTGAATGCTAGACAATCCAAATGGTTGGATTTTCTAAGTGAAAACAATTTTGAGGTTAACCATATTAAAGGAAAGGAAAACAGGGTTGCAGATGCTTTAAGTCGAAAAATACATGTACTTTATGAGGTAATTGTCAGTGAAACGGATTCAAATTTATATGACAAAATCAGGACAACAATTAAAAATGATGATTATTACGCTGAAATTAATAGAAAAATGCAAGAAAGCAGATTGGGACAGCAGCAAGAACATTTTAAAATTGATGAAACAGGGCTAATGTGGTATAAAAACAGGTTATATGTGCCTGAAATAGAAAAACTTAGAACTGAAATTATAGAATAATTTCATAAACCACCTTACTCAGGACATCTGAGGTACCAGAAAATGATCTCTGCAGTAAAGAAAAACTATTTTTGGCCTAAATTGAAGACATACATAACACTTTTCATTGGAAAATGCGAAGAGTGTCAATCAGTCAAGACTGAACACCGACATCCCACTGGCTTGTTACAACCATTACCCATTCCAGAATGGAAATGGGAGGTGATAAGTATGGAATTTATCATCGGTCTACCCAAAAGTAAGAAACATAATGATGCACTTTTAGTTGTAGTGGATAAACTTTCTAAAGCAACACACTTTATCCTTGTCAAATCAACTTATAAAGTGATTCATATAGCAAATATATTCCTAAAAGAAAATTTCAAATTGCATGGCATACCAAAAACCATCATATTTGACAGGGATGCAAAATTTACAGGCAATTTTTGGAAGGATTTGTTTGCAAGGTTAAATATGCAGCTAAACTTTAGTACTGCATATCACCCACAAGAAAATGGGAAAAACGAGTGAACAAATTAGATTTTGGAGGATATGTTTAGAATGTATGTAATGAAAAATCCAAAACAACAGGAAGAATTTATACACCTAGCGAAATTTGCCTATAATAACGGTTATCAGACATCAACCAAAATGGCCCCATTGAAATATCGTATGGCAAGAAATGCATAACGCTTGTAACTTGGGATAATCCAGTGGATAGATTGATGTTGGGAACATATTTGTTAAAGGATCTTGAACAAATTGATAGTAGATTACAACAGAATTTGAAAGAGGCACGGGATAGACAAAAAATTTATGCTGGCAGAAATAGACGGGATAAAGAGTATCATGTTGGGGAGCATGTTTATTTGAAAGTGAAAGCGAAGAAAAGTTCCTTAAGTTCGTGAACTTGCAATAAATTGGCTCCCAGATATTGTGGACCCTTTAAAATCTTTGCTATAAGACTCCCTGTGGCCTATGAATTAGCTCTGCCATCTCACGTTAAAATACATAATGTTTTTCATGTGTCTTTACTTAAAAAATATGTATACGGTCCTAAACATGTTGTGGATTTGGATTTATTGCAGGTGTAACCAGAAGGGTAATTCATGGCCGAAACCCTTCGTATTTTGGACCGAAGAGAAATACAACTCTGGAAGAAGACTATAACCATGTAACATACCCTTCTTCCACTAGTTCTTTATTATATGAAAAATGAATAAAAAGGAGCATACATTTTTTCCTTAATAAATATTGTAAACAAATGAAGTGATTTAGTTTTCATTACTAACTTGACGTGGCGCTCATCGATGAAGTATGTTTTCCCAAATTAAGAACATGTTATTTTCAAGATATTTCTTTAACATTACAATCAATAACATCAACTCAAAATAATTCCCATATGAGTCCTTTCTAATCCTTAATTGTAACTCAATCAAGCATAGTACATAACTATGATATAAGGTTATGCCAATTTCATTCTAGCTACTTGTACTCCAAAGTATAAAATTCTTCGTCTATAATCTAGATGGATTCTATAACCATTGGATCCACGCCAATGTGAATACATGTCTAAATATATTATTTCAATAAGTAAGCTATCAATGCCTCAGTTAAAACCAACTATGAACTAGTAACTAAAATGTAGTTATTACGTTTAAAGGTAACTAAGGTGCATTTTATCTAATCAAACATGCTCACTTATTTTGAGCATAATAATAATGCGTTCTAACTTGATGAAACTTATAGGTAGTACACATAGTAGTTCCTTTTAGAAAATAAAATGCAAACAACCATAATAAGGATCTACTAAGTACTCCTATGCTAATTGAAAATAACTCTTAAATGAAGAACAATATTCATAATACTTTAAGAGCCACACTGCCAATATTCATACAATAATATATCCCTGCATTGACATTATATCCTTTCAACAATAAAGGACTCTAGATATCTACAATGGGATCCAATTAAACCAAAATATCGTGACACTTAACATCCAACATAATGACGAATACTCAAAATCGTTCAAACACATCTTTACATATTCAATCATCGAAGTCAACATTATCATAATGTATCTTTATAAACCGTGCCAAAATAATAGTAACATGATAATTTAAGTCAACACCATCAGAATATATCTTTATAAACCGGGCCAACATAACAATAACATGATAAATAAAGGGTACTTATCTCATTCTTTGTAAACTTGTGCGACTGAAAGTTCGACAACAACTTTCCACCCAACCATTCAACTCTATGTCCGGTGTATTTTTTCCCACAGATAGGTTGCCCCCAAGCTGGGAAACGAATCCACTAGGTAAGGTTCTACTTCATCAAGAGTCCCTTTAACTCTTTCTCATACCAAAAGAGATTATAATAATGTATTTGCATCTTTTTATTTTATTCAACATATCAGTTAAATCCCAACCAAGGTTGTATAATTCCCGACTTTTACTAAGCTTATATGTTATTAAATTACAAGAGTTCAAAGACCGAACTCTTATTAGTTCCTTCCGCTTGCATAGTATAATAAAGGAAACATTAATATAAATTAGTTTCCAGCCTATGATACATCCCATTGGCTCTTTTATACAAATAAATAATATTGTGATTTGCAATTTAATCCTACATATATTAATGATTGCGTTGGCTTTGTTGAAAGGGTTGAGTCACCCCCTTTTCCCAGTCACAAGAGAGAAACTATTTATATGTATAGTCTCAAAGGATTCATCCCTTTTTGGGAATTCACAAGATATAATTTATGTAAAAGGATACTTATACAGTAGCCTCAAGGAGATACACTCCTTTCCTTGGCAGATCGATTAGTATAAGACTGTTATGCAATTAATCTAAAGAGTTGCATTGTCTACCTTAGTCAATTCATGACCTAAGTACTATGTAAGAAAACTGTAAAACCAATCTCACAAAGTGCATTATCTAAGATAAATTTTATCTAATGGGAAATTCGTCCTTAGCTTACCGCCCTCAGCTTAACTTGAGCAAAACGCTCCAAGAGATTTAACCAACAGATCCAATTAATCGTATGAGCAGTGATTTAAAATAGAAAGAAATCGGACTCCCTTGAGGAGCCACTTCTCCTCAAACGATGGTTTCCCCAAAAAACAAGAGGCAGTTTGGATCCATTTCCTCTTCCGGCGGCAAAGGTAAATAATCAAGCCATGATCTATTCTCCAACATTGCTACCAAAATATATTAATACTACGCTGTGTCTTTTCGAGTGAATACAACAAGAAGGTAAGGTTAAGAGGAATGAAAACACTTTCTTCCTTTCAAACAAAAATTAAAGATAGATCTGTGCTCTTTCTTGGCAAGAGGATAGTCAGAGAAATAATGGAAGAGTAGTCATGCGATGCAAAACGATCAGAGTCGAGTCAAACTAAATCCCTATCATCTGGTCATAGAAAGACAAACCAATCCAGGAGATCGAGGGTCGCGCCCCTTCCTCTCTCCAACTGTGTCTATCCACAAGTAATCGTGGCACCATCGAAATGGGTTTGGCCTTCCTTCTTGGGAAAGGCCGCCAAATTCCTTGGCACATGAACTTTCATTCACATAACTTTAGAAAAAAACTGGAGGAGGAGTGCTATCAAATAAACTGGGTTCAATATCCATAGATCGCTTATCCAATGAACTCTATTAAGAAAATCCAGAGTTCGCTATCAAATAAACTTGGTTCAAAATGCAGAGATTAGTGAATGAAAACACTATCAAACAATGGATGTTGAGGTTGCCCTTTCTCTTACAACATAGATCGACCTTTATTTTAAAGCAGAGATCACTATTATCAATAGAACTCTGTCGAGAATTGTGTGTGTAGAGGTCACTCTATAAAGAAAATAAGAAATCTGTCAAGCAAAACGTGAGTGCATAAAAATCAAATATTTCAAAATGCAGCAATAAAAAATCACAGGAATCTAACACTAAAATGCAACCATCGGTTCGCACAGATATCTGCAACGATCGAATAACATAGAGATCGCCATCTTCCCAAGACAACCCCAAAACCAATGTATATTACAGACTTCCTCGAGAGAGAGTTGTCCCCCTTTAGGATGCAACTATCGCTTATTTATACACACCGTTTTCTTTGTTTACCTTGGGAAGTCCGCCAGCTTTGGAGAGGGTTTCTCGGCCACTTGGAGATTGATCTTCCTTAAAGGTAGGAGACTGACTTTCAAGTGGAAACTAAAAGGGAACTATTTTTGTCAATTGAGGGAACAATCACCCAAAGAGATTCCCCACTTTTTCCATCAAACATGTGGGGGTGGTTCTCCTAGATTAAATGCCATATAATCTTTGATTCTTGGATATATGTTAATAAAAATTATTCTTCATTTCATTTTTTTAGAATGCATGGCCTTATATATATATAAATATTTTCCTTTACACAAAAATCCTAGGGATGTCTCCATAACATTAATAATCTCATAGTTGTACCAATGTCTTTATGTAGTACAAATTGGACTTTGTAACTTGGTCTCGCTTATATTTGTGGCCGTAATAATAGTTAGGATTAGGCTATTATGTGCATAGTATAATAATAAAAGTTCACTAAATGATAATTTATTCACCATTTCCCTTAATACTAAACTTAACTTAGATTGACACCTATAGGGTTTTAGGCCAATTTTTATGTGAATCTCAATGTTTTACTTTTCTTCCAACAACCCAATTAACCATGACGACAATCCTCTCGTCATCAAATGGGTTACTATGCATTCTCAGTCATTCACCTCTCCCCTAGTGGATTCATTTTCCCGTCGTTTAGTTGCGTCCCCACCTTCAGTCGCCTAAGTCTACAATATTTTCAAGATTAAAACTTAGGAATATGAAAATCATTCAAGGTTTATTGGTGGGGCCTTATCCTTGAGCTCCTCACCAAAAAAAAATTACATATTACATTTCTAATTACAAGGAATAGGGGTAAAAGAGGGACGCTACATCCTTCCCCCTTAGAAATAACACCGTCCTCGGTGTTGGGAATATTTTTATCTCCTAATTTTCGATCTTTAATCAATCTTGAACTTATATGCTTCCTACAGGTCTCTATTTTTCCTCGCCCTTTCATGACCTGCACTTTTACACAACCTTACAAGGTCTTCCAAAGTTGTTCAATATAACGTAAACATACTAATTTTCAACTCTAATCATAATGTAAGCAACAAGTTCTTTTTGCAACACATGATCATTTTTTAAAAAAATGCATAGGTAAAGCGATATTTTACTTATCTTTTTGGAGGGCATCCTTCACTTCCAACTTTCGGACTCTTTGCTAGTCCTTAACTTGCGATAAGCATACCCTTCATTTCACAATTTAGTAGCATTTTATCATGTATTTCCAAATAATAAACTTCAAATTCATCATTCATCGTCGTCCTTGAGTGGATTTTGCATTACTTAAGTATTATTTGCATTCATAATATTTAAACATTAGGGAAGTTAATAGCCTAGTTACTTGGCAGTTCTTAACATATGTTTCATTGTTACATCATGGAGATTGAAATACTTCAACAACACTCTGCTGAACACAAATCTCTCCCTCGAGATCTGTCACCAATTTATGCGTGGTCTTACATGCTTTAAGATTTTGAGATTACTCCTCTTTTGATTGCTAGTAAAAAATTTTCCTTCTAAAAAAACATCAAACAATGTCTTGTCTTTCAGATGTTAAAATTGTGTGCCTAGGTCTTTCCATTGATGATAACCGACTCTTTCTCTCTTCCACTCAAGCCCCCTTGCTTGAGTCCGGGAAATTTTTTCACTCAAGCTCTCTTGCTTGAGTCCAGGAAAATTATTTTCCACTCAAGCACTCTTGCTTGAGTCTAGTAAATTTTTCCACTCAAGCTCTCTCGCTTGAGTCCAGGAAAATTATTTTCCACTCAAGATCTCTTGCTTGAGTCCAGGAAATTATTTTAGCAAAGTAGAGCTGGATCATCAATTTTGCCACTTGGTGTTGACATTGTCTTTCTCCATTTTATGACTCATTAATAATATATCATTTTTGGTCTGCGTTTGCTGTCAATCACAACATTTATCTTAAGTGGCTCATTGCATACGTAAAACCTCACTATTTTACAAATATGTAATATCATATACATGCACAAACACCTTCAAATGCACTATGCAATATCTATTAATGTGTCAACTAGTGCATATTCACTTCATCTGTCTTATCTTTTGCATTTTCAACATTCTTATGCCAAATTTTCTATACATAAAAATTGAAAATATAATCATATCAGTAAGAGAAGAGTTAAGGAATTATCCCCTTTCCAATCCCTCATCATAGCATGGAATTCCTCTTCCACATCATAGCTGATCCAATTTTATGGCCTCTCTAGCAAGCACACAAGGAATCATTAGTTATGATTTATCACCAAGCAACAATTCAATACCTATACTCATGTATAACATTCCTATAACCAAATACAACAAGACATTTTAAAATTTTAACACTCACTCCTGAGTGATCATTCTATTTTGATTTTTACTTTCATCGGTCATGAACCACGGTCATAGTCCTACAATGCTAGTACTTATCCTTTATACCAGTTTACTTTGAAACGCACCCAAATTCCTCGTTAGTATTTTGAGAAACCAGGGTATGAAATTTTTCTTATTCTTCGTCTAATAAGCAGTTATGTAACACAACAGGAACCACTTGGTTAATTCATGGTTATAATATTTTACTTTAGTGATAAACATTTCTATGAGCATATAATGGTTATATATGTCATACTTTCTTTATACATATACTTTTGCAATACATTTTAAAGCCGCAATCATCATATATAATGACAACGACCCATAGCCTTCTATTTGTTGAGTATCAGGTACATATCTTCAAACCTTGATTGATGTTATCATGTCTATTTATCCTTACTTAGAAGCATTGTAACCAATAATAATAAATTTACCATCATGAGCATACCTTCATATCAGTGCTAAATATTCCCTTTAAAGTCATTGACTAAAATCCATTTCTATAAGTCTGATATAACTTCATACACAAGGTTCCCACACATCATAATAAATATGATACTTTTAATGAGATTATAGCCATCCAATATTCATATCTAAAATATTTACTAAACAACATAGTCATTAGTAGTTTTCCAATAAACTTATATAAAGGGGCGGGTTCCCCAGGAATATGTACATATACTCATTTATAGTCATTAAGTTCTCTTTTCACTACTATACTATGTTTACTCATCCAAATATAACTACTCATCTTTTTATAGGATCGACCATACATAGTATCATTATACTTTTCTCATTGATTATAGTATCTTATCCCATGATAAGTCTACTGTGAGGAACCTGCAACAATTAATTGATAAAATGCACAATATATTGGATCACCGAATATTTTTATTGATCATGGGCCACTTCGAGGGGGAAACCTCCTTTGAGCAAGCTCAATACGAATAACTTCACGGTACCTTCATTGGCCTCAACGCACACTTATATACTAAGTCTATTCCCAATACTATGGGTCAATACCATGGGACATATAATACTACGGGACGACTTACAAAGCATGTGCGTCCAATACTATGGGTCAATACCATGGGCTAATACAAACTATGGATTAACAAATACTACGGGATGACTTACAAAGCATATGCGTCCAACAACAATATACTAACAAAGTAAAGAGAAGGGTTGACACGGGTTCCTAAAATCCCCTCTCCCTTAGAAAAGGCTTTGTCCTCAAAGCTTTAAATGTGGAAATTGATGTGAAATCTAAAGGAGTGGTTCCCCTATAGCATCCTCGAGTTGCATTCCATGCCACTGAATTAATGCCTCCGTGAGAGAGTGAGAGAGAAGCTGACGCCTTTTGAGTTTCAAGGAGGATTACTTGGAAGGCTGTAGAAGAAGAAGAACCATATCAATTGCGTGAAAATGGCGCTCAGAACGGTGCTGATTGGCGTGTTGTTTCAGTTGAATCCTTTCCATGTGAAGATTGTCCTGCAAAATGAGAAGAATCTGATCATGGTTTCGAAGAACCAAGTCAATTGCCTGAACTGGGGAATTGATGAGGGTGTATGGAAGAAGAACTAGCGGTGCCTGTCCATAGACTGCTTCATATGGTGTAATTTTAGATGTGGCATTGTACCACCAGAGCGCTTCAAGGAAATACATAGAAATAGTTGTCCAAATATGTGGAGGGATGAGTAAGGGTTCGATCAGTCTCGAAGGGAGTGTCGTTTCACCCTTGTTGACCTGAAAAGTATGACAGTCGGCCACCATCTGTTGAATTGTCATTTTTAGTCCCTACCAAAATAAGTTACATTGTTCCCGTTCATACGTTTTGAGGAACCCAGAGTGCCCTGCCGATGGAGAAGCATGGAGTTCATAGAAGGGATAGCCCTGTTGATCAGATTGCAACCAATGTGGAACAAGCAGAGAAATAGTTGTAAGCGAAACTGGGTCATCAAGTGTGTGAGAAGGAGCATCTGCCACCAGATTGTCTTTACCCTTCTTATAAGTGATCACATAGGCCGAACCCATGAGTTGGATAACCCATTTCAGGTGTTCTGGAGAGGAGACCCGTTGTTCCAGGAAATTTTCCAGACTCTGGAGATCAGTCTTGATGCAGAAAGAATTCCCTAATAGGGATGGTTACCACTTCTGTACTGTATGCAAAATAACCATCAGTTCCTTTTGATATGTAGATGCGGCTAAATTCTTACCGGAAAGGTCTCTTGAAGGCGGCAAGCCCATTGGTTCAACAAATACACTTGCATATCTATCCAAGGAAGTAGTGGAGATCGTTGATGGGTACATCTGAATGGAATGGAGCTGAGCGATGACACCACGTGAATTCTTCTTAAGGATCTTTTCTAGGCGATGTGAACTAATGATGCGAAGAGACCCTGGTTGTAAGCCCGTAAATTTGTGTTGTTTCCCATTGACCAAAAACTGCATCCAAAGTTCAACAAAATCCCATAAAATGGGGCCAAGAGTGCGTAACCATTGAATGCCCAAAACCACATCACATCCGCCTAAGGACAAGGAAAACATGTCAGAGCGCAGGTTATAATCTTCTAGGTAGATACGCACATTGTGACACTTCCCCTTGCAAGGTAAGGTGCCCCCATTGGAAACCGTGACTTCAAAGTTGGAGCAAGGATGGACAAAACAATTAGCCTGTTTGGCAATCTGGGGGTCAATGAAGTTATGAGTGCTACTAGAATCAATGAGTATGGTACGAGGGAGCTTCTTGAAGTAACCCCTGACCCGCATTTTTTGTGGGGTGGTGACATCGGTTACAGCATGGAGAGAGATCTCTAGTGGGTCATCCTGAGATGGGGGGTCAACAGGCAGGTGCTAAATGTCGACTTGATCATCTATTGTATCTGGAGCTTCTTCACCAAGTTCAGAGGCAGGCGAAGAATCCACATCCAAGAGATAGAGCTTTTGTTGAACAAATCTATGTCCACAAGTGAATTTCTCATCACAATTATAACAAAGCCCTTTTTCTCTGTGTGCCTGCATCTCTGTTTTAGACAAATTCTTGATAGGAGTTGGTCGAGGATCTGGCATGATGGGAGGTCGTTGGGAACCCATATTTCTGAAGGGAACAAAGGTGGGTTTGGAGCGTTGTTGGGATGAGATCTTATCCTCTGCCAACTTAGCCAACCCTAGGACTTCCATCATTGTGTTGGGACATAACATTTTGACCTCTGAGCAAATTTCATCCTTGAGACCACTGATAAAACAACTCCTGTAGAATTCATCAGACAATCCTTCGGTGTGATTAGCTAGTTTCTCAAATTCTGTCTAATACTCTCTCACTGTGCCAATTTGGCGAAGTTTAGTGAGTGCTCCCGTGAAGTCATCAAAATCACTAGGACCAAATCGTTGCAAAAGGAGTTGGCAAAAATCTGTCCAGTTTGGCTCATGATGAGCTTTGATCTACCAACGATACCATTGAAGGGATTCCCGTTCCAAATGAAAGGATGCAAGTGGAACTTTCTAGACATCAAAAGTATTATGCAGACTGAAATTATTTTCTCCCCAGTATATCCATCCAGTCGGATCAGTACCATTGAAGCGAGGAAAATAAGGCTTCGACCCACGAAAATTGCTAGAAGAAGAGAACCCAATGGCTGCAAAAGATTCTGGATGTCGGTTATTGTTCATGGATGAATGTTGAAGATGGAGGCTGAGAAAATTTTCATCCAAATCCTGGAGTTTGGTTTGGATGGTTTCAAGTGCTTCCTCCATGGTTTTTTCTCCTGCGCGGGTGACAACCATAACCAAGAGTTTTTTTTTTTGAGTGGGTAGATAAACAAAAACAGAAATTGTTTTAGTAAAGAAAAATCTGGATTTGGGAAAAAAATTGATGGGTAATTTGGGTTTGACTAGGTTTTGGACACTTTCAAAGGGGCAGGGAAGCAGAAAAGGGGGATTTCAAAAGCAGGGGGAAATAATGAGAAAATTTGGAAGAGAGGGACAAAGAAGCAGAAAGATGAAATCAACACTGTGGTAAAATTTGAAGGTGATTGGGTGAAAATCAAAGAAGTTATGGCAAACCCTAAAAATAGACAAATGTGGAATTTATCGCATGGGAAGTGGAATTTGGGATAGGGTCCTCAGGAATGAAATATTCAGAATGGGATTGCAGGGGTGTCGGGGAAGTTTCAAGGAAAACGGAGTTAAAAGGGAGATATGGTCTTTTTTTTCTTCTTTTTTTCCAGAAATGGATCTACAGTGGCGCGGAAGGGATTGGAAACAGATGGATCTGCAACAATGCAGAAGTGATCGGCAATAGATGGATCTGCAACGATGCATAATTGATCGGCAACAGATGGATCTGCAACGATGCGAAAGTGACCGGCAACAGTTCTGGGCAGAGAAAATTTGTTATTTATCAGCTGAAAATATATATGGACCCCAGGTATGCTCGGATTCCTAACGGTTCAGGGGATTTACTCAGCCACCAATGTTTTCTGACGGCTTGCGTATTGGGGCAGTACCCTTCACTCCACGGCTTAGGTAAAATTGATAACCGCTTTGCCACAAATGACAGCTCTTGGTTTACCTCACGGGTGGGAACTAGTCAATCAGGTAGGGGTCGTTGCCCTTTTCGGTGGCAGGTCCTCTCAATGGGCCAACTACTTCGAGGTTCCTGTGGTACTCCTCACAATGATTTTTAGGGCTTATTCCCAAGTACTTCCCACAGTTAAACGGATAGAGATTATTCCCAGATCTGAACTTGCAACAAATGCGAAAAAAAAATTGGCAGAAATTTCACCCAACGAGCCCAAGAAAATGCTCTGATACCATATGTGAGGAACCTGCAACAATTAATTGATAAAATGCACAATTTATTGGATCACGGAATATTTATATTGATCATGGGCCACTTCGAAGGGGCAACCTCCTTTGAGCAAGCTCAATACAAATAACTTCACGGTACCTTCACTGGCCTCAACACACACTTATATACTAAGTCTATGCCCAATACTATGGGTCAATACCATGGGACATATAATACTGCGGGACGACTTACAAAGCATATGCGTCCAACAACAATATACTAACAAAGTAAAGAGAAGGGTTGACACGGGTTCCTAACATCTACATTCTCTTGTATGATGACAATTTGCAATGGTTATTCTATTCAGTAATTCAAAACATCTTATCTTACATTTTCATAAAATCATAAAATTATGATCCTATTGTCTAGACACCCTAGTCTACCATAATTCTAAAGCAATATATGTACTTCTTGTGGAATATGCCTTTAACCTGAAATCCATTAGTCAGTTTATAAGCATAATGCTTCGGAAATAAAAAAGAATGAAAATACTCACTTGTAACTCACAGATGACTTTGTCGTAGTATTCAATCTATCTCATTGGTTACCTCTTGCAGAACTTTGAAGATGAATTCATCTAATTCGTTCCTTCGTCTTTTCCTCCTATACATGTAGAGTCACTTCGTTAGTTCAACAACTTTGTATTCTCTTACCTCATGTTGAGCCCAAATAGGTCCGAGTGTTGTAACCTCACTCTGATACCACATGTAACATACCCTTCTTCCACTAATTCTTTATTATATGAAAAATGAATAAAAAGGAGCATACAATTTTTCCTTAATAAAGATTGTAAACAAATGAAGTGAGTTAGTTTTCATCACTAACTTGACGTGGCCCTCATCGATGAAGTATGTTTTCCCAAATTAAGAACATGTTATTTTCAAGAGATTTCTTTAACATTATAATCAATAACATCAATTCAGACTACTTCCCATATGAGTCCTTTCTAATCCTTCACGGTAACTCAATCAAGCATAGTACATAACTATGATATAACGTTATGCCAATTTCATTCTAGCTACTTGTATTCCATAGTAGAAAATTCTTAGTCTATAATCTAGATGGATTCTATAACCATTGGATCCACACCAATGTGAATACATGTCAACATATATTATTGCAATAAGCAAGCTATCAATGCCTCAGTCAAAACCAACTATGCACTAGTAACTAAAATGTAGTTATTACGTTTAAAGGTAACTATGGTGCATTTTATCTAATCAAACATGCTCACTTCTTTTGAGCATAATAATAATGCATTCTAACTTGATGAAACTTATAGGTAGTACACATAGTAGTTCGTTTTAGAAAATAAAATGCAAACAACCATAATAAGGATCTACTTAGTACTCCTATGCTAATTGAAAATAACCCTTAAATTAAGAACAATATTCATAATACTTTAAGAGCCACACTGCGCATATTCATACAATAATATATCCCTGCATTGACATTATATCCTTTCAACAATAAAGGACTATAGATATCTACAATGGGATCCAATTAAACCAAAAGACCGTAACACTTAACATCCAACATAATGACGAATACTCAAAATTGTTCAAACACATCTTTACATATTCAATCATCGAAGTCAACACCATCATAATGTATCTTTATAAACCATGCCAAAATAATAGTAACATGATAATTTAAGTCAACACCATTAGAATATATCTTTATAAACTGTGCCAACATAATAGTAACATGATAAAGAAAGGGTACTTATCTTGTTCTTTGTAAACTTGTATAACTGAAGGTTCGACTGCAACTTTCCACCCAACCATTCAACTCTCTGTCCAGTGTATGTTTTCTCATCGAGAGGTTACTCCCGAGTTGAGAAACGAATACACTAGGTAAGGTTCTACTTCATCAATAGTCCCTTTAACTCTTGCTCATACCAAAAGAGATTATAATAATGTCTTTTCATATTTTTATTTAATTCAACATATCAGTTAAATCCCGACCAAGGTTGTATAATTCCTGACTTTTACTAAGCTTATATGTTATTAAATTACAAGAGTTCAAAGATCGAACTCTTATTAGTTCCTTCCGCTTGCATAGTATAAGAAAGGAAACATTAATATAAATTAGTTTCCAGCCTAAGATACATCCCATTGGCTCTTTTATACAAATAAATAATATTGTGATTTGCAATTTAATCCTACATATAATAATGATTGCCTTGGCTCTGTTGAAAGGGATGAGCCGCCCCCTTTTCCCAGTCACAAGAGCGCAACTATTTATATGTATAGTCTCATAGGATTCATCCCTTTTTGGGAATTCACAAGATATAATGTATGTAAAAGGAGACTTATACATTAGCCTCAAGGAGCTACACTCCTTTCCTTGGCAAATCCATTAGTATAAGACTAGTACGCAATTAATCTAAAGAGTTGCGATGTCTACCTTAGTCAATTCATGACCTAAGGACTATGTAAGAAAAACAGTAAAAACAATCTCACAAAGTGCATTAACCAAGCTAAATTTTATCTAATGGGAAATCCGTCCTTAGCTTACTGCCCTCGACTTAACTTGAGAAAAACGCTCCAAGATATTTAAGCAACAACTCCAGTTAGTCGTCTGAGCAGTGATTTAAAAGAGATATAACTTGGCCTCCCTTGAAGATCCACTTCTCCCCAAACGATGGTTTCCCCAAACAACAAGAGGCAGTTTGGATCCATTTCCTCTTCCGGCTGCAAAGGTAAATAATTGAGCCATGATCTATTCTCCAACATTTCTACCAAAAGATAATAAAACTACGCTCTGTCTTTTCGAGTGAATACAACAAGAAGGTAAGGTTAAGAGGAATGATAACACTTTCTTCCTTTCACACAAAAATTAAAGATAGAGTTGTGCTCTTTCTTGGCAAGAGATAGTAAAAAAAATAATGGAAGACCAATCATAAAGATGCAAAATGATCTAGATTAGAGTCAAGCTAAATCCCTATCATCTGTTCATAGAAAGATGAACCAATCCAGGAGATCGAGGGTCGCGATCCTTCCTCTCTCCAATTGTGTCTATCCACAAGTAATCGTGGCACCATCGAAATGGGTTCGGCCTTCCTTCTTGGGAAAGGCCGTTGAATTCCTTAGCACAGGAACTTTCATTCACATAAATTTAAAAAAAAAAACTGGAGGAGGAGTGCTATCAAATAAAATGGGTTCAATATGCATAGATCGCTTATCCAATGAACTCTATTAAGAAAATGCAAAGTTCGCTATCAAATAAACTTGGCTCAAAATGTAGAGATTACTAAATGAAAACACTATCAAACAATCGATGTTGAGGTCACCCTTTCTCTTAAAACAAAGATCGACCTTTATTTTAAAGCAGAGATCACTATTATCAATAGAACTCTATCGCGCATTTTGTATAAATAAAATAAGAAATCTGTCAAGCAAAACGTGAGCGCATAAAAATCAAATATTTCAGAATGCAGCAATAAAAAATCACAGGAATCTAACACTAAAATGCAACCATCGATTCGCACAGAGATCTGCAACGATTGACTAACACAGAGATTGCCCTCTTCCCAAGACAAACCCAAAACCAATGGATATTACAGACTTACCCGAGAGAGAGATATCCCCCTTTAGGCTGTGACTATCGTTTATTTATACACACTGTTTTCTTTGTTTACCTTGGGAAGTCTGTCGTAATAATAGTTCGGATTAGGCTATTATGTGCATAGTATAATAATAAAATTTCACTAAATGATAATTTATTCACCATTTCCCTTAATACTGACCTTAACTGAGATTGACACCTAGAGGGTTTTAGGCCAATTTTTAAGTGAATCTCATGTTTTACTTTTCATCCAACAACCCAATTAACCATGACGACAATCCTCTCATCATCAAATGGGTTACTGTGCATTCTTATTCATTCACCTCTCCCCCTACTGGATTCATTTGCTCATCGTTTATTTGTGTCCCCACTTTCAATCGCCTAAGTCTACAATATTTTCAAGATTACAACTTAGGAAGGTGAAAATCCTTCAAGGTTCACTAGTGGGGCCTTAGCCTTGAGCTCCTCACCATAAACAAATTACATATTGCATATCTAATTACAAGGAATAGGGGTAAAAGAGGGACGTTAAAAACCCAGCTGAAAATACAGTGGCAACACTACAGCCCTGAAGAGGCTACATGGAAAAGAGAAGAAATTTTAAAAGAAAAATATCCTTCTTTGCTTCAGAGTTGTTAGAAAAGGAAACTAACCCCGAAACAGTGTTATTTTAAGGGGGGTGGGATGTAATGTCCCATGATATGACACCCTTGAAAATATATTAAGACTCAAGTACATTATGTTTTGTTTTAGTTTGATATTGAACTAGGAAGCTCTGGAATGTCAATTTCATTATATATGCTTTCTTAAACTTGATGTTGAGCTTGGAGGCTCTGGAGCATCAAGTAAGTGAACCTATGTACTTATGTTTTAAACTGGTGTTCAGCCGAAAGACTCTGGAGAATCATAAATCAGACAAGTTAATGCAATGTTATTTATTTATTTATTAGTAATGTCGATCGAATTAAGGACAACCACTTAAGAGGGACCAAACACATTAGGGGAGGGATAATCTTTATAATATTAAAATAAAAATATTAAAGAAGATAAAAAGAATAATTTAAAAAAAATATCTATAGTTAATAATTAAAATAAAAAGGAAAAGTACCCTAACTTTTTTTAAGAAAAAAGAAAGATATAAAAAGGAATGAAGAATTAAAAAGAGGTGACCTTTTCCTTGAAAGAAAATAGAGAAAGCCAAAATTTGAAGAACGGAACCCTCTTCCTAAAAAGAACTACAGAGAAGGACAATATCAGTGTGTTATTGGTCCATACTTCACTGGAAGGTTCAGTCATAAGGCCTGGAGCGCTCCTTGACCAAGGCTATAAAATATCTTGGCAGTCCCAGACTGACTGTGAATTAAAAGATTAAGAGGATTAATTGTTTACAAGAGGTCTTACACAGGGCTAGTAAAATACCTTGTGGGTACTCTGCATTAGATAATCAAGAGATAGAGAACAAGATACCCTAATTACTCTTCTTTAATGTGCTTGGTCTGGCTACAATTTTTGCTACATAAGTTACTCTAGCTATGTTTTATGATATATAATCATTGTTTATATATTTCATTTATAGGGAATTCATGAGGAAATGGAGACAAATAGACAAATACAACAAAGAAGTGTTTTATTGTTTAGTTGGTGCTTATGTTAGTATCTTCACACGATCAAAATTATGTGGTCTCAATCACCATTGTGCTATGATACACAATCTTCCTCCAATTCCCCAATGTCCAAGAGGGTGGCAAAGAGACAAAAATACTAAATGCACTGCAAAATCGTTGAGTAAGATTAAAAGATAATATGCAAAGATCTAGTACGATATAGATACGAGATTGTGTTGCGCATGTAGAAAGGCATATATAAAATTTGTAAATGAATAATTATTTCCATTGTAAGCATTTATTGGCATTTTTATGTGTTTTTTTATAATGTAAATTCATTGAAACTCTTTTGCATAGCCAATTGCTACGATTGTTGAATACAATGATGCTTCAAAACACAAAATTTGTGAAAAAATGCATCATGGCATAGGTGTTGAGAATAAATAAATGAAGTGAAGGTATTCCATTCAACATGTAGGCTCTAACCATGAAGTGGGGGGAGATTCTCTTGTAATTGTATGTATATGTAATATTAAAAAAAAAAAATTGTTTTTGTTGTATCACAATTCTTAATTTAAAAAGTACCAAAAACCTCACCCTACTTTATAAAATAGAACCTCAATGTAAATGGATAAAAACAAATGAGGTTTTCATTTTCACCTTGGCAGGTTTAATACATATAAAGTAAATATGTCTCTACAAATGCATGGTCCTAAGGTGTCACTACTCAAACCCTTGCCCAAAGCACATCAAATTCCTGATTCGCAAAGACTCAAGGGAAACTCAGAGATGTTATCCAATGTCACCTCAATAACCCTCTCTCACTCTTTAGGTCAACACTCTTCTACCTCAAGGGGGGAATCCATAAACAACTATCTAAGTTTGATAAAGGGTGGATGTAAATGGAAGAATACTTACGAATGTTAATTGTTATATGGATTTTAACTATTATATTATTCAATTTTTTTGGACATCAAAGGAATAATCTATGGTTGGAAAGATAAGATCTTGATGTATATATTTTAATGATGATTTCCATCCATATTAATTTCATAAGGACATATTCCTTTGGCAATGTGGAATGAAACATTAATCTGATTTGTCTTTAGGCAAATTATAGATTTGAAACTAGCAATTTAACTAAATAATGTTTATGAATTCTAATGGTTAGAAAGCTAGATTAGTGCCTACAAATCCTATTGGGAAATGGGGTCTACGCAGTCCAACCATTTTTTGAGCTATATCTCATGAGAAAATTGATAACTTTGGATAGAATTAACATGCTATAAACATCAATATTCTTGTTATTTACAAATTCAGAAATCAAATATATAGTCCTAATGAGGGAACATTCATCAACTATGCAATAAGAGGGTTTACAATTGAAGAGGGTAAATTGTAGGAAACTCTTATAAAGAAATATAACATTCATTCATCACTTCCAACCATAGTTAACAAAAAAGAATTAAGAGGAAATTAATCATCCTTAAATTAACTTGAATGAAGAATAACAATACCCAGCACTACTACAACAATTGATGACAAAACGTGATGCTTGTTCAATGTTTGTCATGTCGGTTAAATGTTAGTCCAAAATGTCACTCTTGTAAACAATGCATTGTCAACCAAGCATCGCCTTGATTTCTGCTTAAGTGAAAATAAAGAGAGTATATTTTCAATAGTTAAATTGGGATAGACAACATCATTCTAATTAACGTTATATTGACGTAGACAACATCATTCTAGAGAAATCCATAAGATTGACAAAAGAACAAATAAATAAATTCGTCTCTTAGTTTTTTTTCAATGAAAAAAAGAGCGTTTCTACTTTGCATTAAGTAGAGAAATTTTACATGACCATGATGGTCTCACGATATTGATTATGCATCACATATCATACAAAAAAAGCATAGAGTCAGATATAAAAACATCCATGATAAGCGATCAAAAGATCGAAAATAAACTGAGCATCCATATACATCCATATACTTCAACAACTGAAAAGATCAAAATACTATAGGTTTAGGACCATAAAGCACAGCATGGCCTAGAGCAAGCCAGAAGATTGACAAAAGAACAAATAAATAAATTTGTCTCTTAGTTGGTGTCTAACTGATGTTAAAGTGACTTACCATCGATGTCTATTAATTTATGATCCATGTCTAACCAACATTAAAGTGATGTAAGGGATGTTTCTTAAGTGATGTACCAACAACGTCTAAGGCGTCACTGACTTGGAAGAAAATGTATGACTCATCTTGAAATAACCAAGGTTATGGGGAATTATTTCAGGGGAGGGATACAATGTGCTAACTAGGGGAAATAATTGAAATGGATTAAACTCATGAAGGTGGGGGGGTTATGCTGAGGCTATTGGATATCAGGAGGTTGACATTAAGAGGTTCCATGGGTGACTCATCATAGAATGCTTTGAGAAAAAAGGTGACCAGGAACAGAAAAAATGATGACTAAGGAAAGCTTTTCCTTATGGTTATAAGAAAAATTAAGTTCTATACAAGTTATTTCTCACATAGTAGATGGCATGTTCCATACAGTCTTCACCTTCTTGAATGAGGACTTCGACAACATAAAATTGGGATGTCGAGATGCAAAGGATGAAAACCTTCCCAAATTTTGGAGGGCCAAAGGTTCCAAAATAAGAGCACGTTGGAGGGCTTAAAAGAGTCGTATGCCTATTTGACCCAAATGAAATGGATATTAGAACGTAATGGTTGTAAAAATTCATCGACACACATAACATAGTCTAGAATAAAACACCACAAGAAGTCTACCTTGCCTTAGAAAATTTACAATTGGTGCAAAGTCTTAGGTGGGTGTAGTTCAAGGATGGCTTGCACCTTCTAAGGAAATAGGGAAATCCCTTGTTTGGAATGATAAATTCTAGCAATTGGTTGAAAAGAACACAAAAAACAAACTTAGGTGGGTTTAAGTGAATGTTATATCTACAAAATCAAAGAAACATTTTACAAAGGTACTCTAGGTGTTGCAATCGTTTCTTTGAATGACTGGTGAGATCATATAAATATGAAAGGATAATGTCAATTATGCCATGGAAGCAATATGACATGGCGTGTTGAAAAGTGGCTTGAGTGTTTTTTAGTCCTAAAGGCATGACTTGGTAGGAAAACATTCCCCAAGTTGTGGTAAATTTGGTCTTGCATTGGTCTTGAGGATGAATTGGATTTGATCTAACCCAAGAAGCCATCCATGAAGGAGAGGACTTGTGGCCCACGCAAACATTGATAATCTAATAATAGGGTCAGGTAGTTGTCCTTGGGACAAAATTTATTTAAATCTCTAAAATAAGTACAAACTTGAGCATTGCATTTCTTCTTATTAATAGGAACTCGACTGGATACCCATGTGGTATAGGCAATTGGGTATATGAATCTCACATTCCAAAGTTTGTTGATTTTGGATTTGTTGACTAGAGCTTTAGAAGGGTGTATAGGCCTTTGTTTTTGGAACAAGGGATATAAATTGCTCCATGTGTTGATGTGATGCTATAAAATGGTCGGGTCAAGTCCCAACATTTCTATGTAATACCAAGTGAATAAGTCCTATAATTATTGGAAGAGAGATTTATAGGTTGCAACCTCTTCAAAGGTACAATAGGCTCCAAGTAAAATGTTCTTAGTGACATCAGGCTTAACCAAAATGTCCACTTGAATAGTGGGAAATATACTGGCCATATTCTCCTCCTCAAAATCATATGGGGTTAGAATTGGGTTTTAAAACCAATCAACATGTCCTAGGGGAATAAAATATTTTGACTTAATGGAGAATTGTTACAAATACTTGGTGGATGTAGTAGTATCCTAAGGAAGGAAGTAAAAAAAATGGTGCATATCATGCCAAGAGTAATTAAGGTTTTTCAAGAGTATCATGTCTTATGATGTTCCCACACAAGAGCTAGATTAACCTTAGATGATTTAGTGCTGAGATCACACATCTTCAGCTGAAAATATTATTTTTTATGCATATTTCAATGAAAAGGCGTGACTCTGATTATTGACATCTAGCAGGCCATGCACGGGTTCCCATATTGACAACTCGTGCACATCAATTAAAATTTGTATGTGCGAGTTGCTAATAGCACTAGCCGCGCACTGTGCGCATGTTTCCTAGTGTCATACCTGCGGGTATCTTAAGATGAAATTGAAAAATATATTAAGATTACAAATTGGGATTAGTTGAGTTTGGTATTGTAACTCCCCCAACTTCCCAATTCAACTGCCTCACGAATCTAACTTCTTTCCTTGGCCATAAATACAAGGGGAAGCCATGAGGAAGGGGCCAATGGAGAGAAAGCTATTGTTATGCTGAAGGAATTTATAGTCATTGAGAGGAGGAGGAGCCCAGAACTTGGTTGCAGAAGTGCTTGGAACAAGATCAGGTATATCAATTGTATTTTGTTGCATTTATTTGACAATAAAGATTGAGATACCCTTCCCGTCCCAATAGAGTGTTATTTCTATTGAAATATGATTACAATTAATGTCATATTGTTGTCAATATCATTATCTGTTTATAGTCAGAATTTTTTGAGGAAGGTTTGTGTATTTTGCAGGTATATTGCTGTGGAGATTGGGCGAAAGCTAGGACCAGCCGCCATAAATAAGGTACTCTTTCCTAAACCCTAATCTCATTTTGTTTACAGTATTGAATGTAATATCGTATGTATCTATCTGTCATCCCCATGTATGTTGATAGCATCCTTCCCCTGCTATAGGGTATAATCCTTAACAATAGAACTGGCGACTCCGCTGGGGAGCACCTATTCGTTTATGCTCTGGGGATCTTATTTAGGTTTTCTTCAGTCTTTTCAGCTTCCTGGTTATCTGTGAGGTTTTCAAAGGTTGCTATGTTCATTTCCTTTGCTTTGATCCATTTCAGTTTTGAGTTTGCAAAGATTTTTCTTGTTTTACCAGTCCCCGTGAGCGTGTTTCCTGTACATACAGGCGCGCATTTTCTGACTTGTGCACGAGTTTATAGCTTTACAACCCATTGGTTTCAAGTTGCATGCGCTGGTTGTTGGTATACACAGCCACGAACATCCTTGTAGGTGAACCTTTGCTGTAGGGTTTGAGATTTTGGTGTTGGGTCTATTTCCTGCTTTTTCTTTGCCTCTCTACTGATAGTGGGACACCTCTGTGTCTTTTATTGGTCTTAGTACAACCTCTCATGGGTCCTTTCTTAAGTTCTTCACTTGATTTAGTCACCTTTTTGGTTTCCTTTCTGTCTTTTTAACTCTTTTTGAAACTAGTCCGCGACTTGCCACTACTTGCAGTAGCGCATTTCGTGCCCTAGCCGCGACTTGCATGTTTACTTACTCGCGAGCCATCCGCGAGTTGTCTTATACAGAACCCGTGCACTTTGCCTGAGATTCTGCTTTTTAGTAAGGTTTTAGTCTCAGTGGGATTTTTTGGTGGTTTTGAAAGGTGCTTGATTGATTGGGATACCTTTTGAATTTTTGTTCAAATCAGTCTGAGTCTGTTTAGAATCTTTTTGATAGATTTCTCCTTTAAGTCTTTGTAATTGAAGATTTTCCCTGGTTTGCTTGCCTACTTTCTATTTGGTGGATGCTTTTCTTTTGGTTGTTTTATGTTCAAGAGCAGTCAAGTTGTCTATCTTTCCAATTTACACATCAACTTTCCATTTTATTTTGCATCTTATTCCAAATTCTGAGATTTTTCAGCAAAATAACTCTGTAGGTTAAATTCTTATTCAGCCTTCTGGTCCGTTTGGTATAATCCTTGGGCCCTTTTGTCTTTACTCACATTTTTTGATAGATCTTGCTTGTTCATTTTCAGATTTATTTTCTTGCATAGTTAGAGAAAAAGGTCAAAATTGAAAATCAGCAACTTGTTTACAAGATTTGTCATTCTTTCCGAGGTAGGATAGTTTGTTTTACTATTAACTTTGAAAATTAAAAAATTGAAAAAGAAAAATGCTTATGCTTAGGAATGCCTAGTTTTTTGTTTTGAAAGATATAAACGAAAAAGAATTTTGTGAAGTTTTACGCATCATTATACACACTTTACTTTTGTCATAACCATATCACACACATCACTACCTATTGAGTAAGAAACAACCTCTAAAAAGAACATCTAATAAAATCAATTAGTACCCTTTCTTTTTAGGTTTGACACTACACAAACTAGATTATGCTAGGATTTCGGGATAGATCACTTTAAACTGTCTGAAATCGTTTTATTGCTCAACAATCGTAGTGAGACAATCTTTTAGGCAAACCCACTTATATCAAAGTATCCTGGGAATGCTCCACTTAAACCGGAGTTAAGCACGAGGTCATGTGAGACTGGAATTGTTGGGGATACCCCCTCACTTTCCTTTTGAGCATACACCAGGGTTGATTCGCATACAGGGGTCCACTAGTACTTCAAGTAATCTTGGATTTCGAGATTTACTACCCTGCCCATGCATTTTGGCTGGACTAACGATTGTCCCCCCAGGTATTTTCATATTTGTGGTATCCTTAGTATCTTGACCTTAGGGCTCTTCACAAGTATAGTGGAAGGCTATTTCCACTGCACCTAGGACAGACATGGAAGGTAACCCTTTACAGTAATACCAGGAGGGTCGTTTGGTGATTCAAACGCTTGCACACAGAGGACCTGCATTGGACGTCGTGTAACTGACCTTCGATATTCTATTGGTTTGTTCTAGGCCCTCATCATCCCATACTGACTTCTGAGAGTATTATCTTTGATTTCTTGGTTTTTATCACTATAGGACATTTTTAGTGGTGTGCTCTTTGTATCACTTGTTCTTAGTCGGCCTTAGAGATTTATAGCTCGTTGAGTCGGAAACTATGGATAGCATTCTGGTGAGAACCAATCAAGGGACCCCTGTTCAAGGGGCTCCTTGTGCTTTCCCATTTGTTGGGAACATTGGTACTCCCTTAATGGCTACCTTGAATCTTATGGGATTCACTCTAGGGATACCTGTTTGGTTTTTTTCTACTCCAAACGCCTTGCATGATCCTGGCGCTTCTCAAGTGAGCACCTTAAATCAAGAGCATCAAAACCCTATGCATGCTTCTCCAGTAACATCTTATCCTCCTCCTTCTTCCTCATGTGGTGAAAGTAGTAATACTAGTAACCAGCAGTCTAAAAAGAATAGACGGAGGAAGAATAGGAAGAATATGCCAAAGCAAGGGGCAAGCCACCCAGCCTCTGGAAGTCATGTTGGGGGCACCTACCCAACCTCTAGTGGTCATGTTGGGAGAACTCATTCAGTCACTGTAAATCATACTAAATTTACTCACCCAGCCTCTGGAAGTCATGCTGGGGGCACCCACCCAACCTCTGGAAGTCATGTTGGGTGCACCTACTTAGCCTCTGAAGGTCATGCTTGGAGCAAACTTTCAGTCACTGCAGATCATACTGAAAACATGTCTTCAACCACTGGTGCTCATGTTGAGGACACGTCATTGATCATTGCTAGTCATATTAATGACAAGTCACCAGTTAATTTGAGTCATACTGGAGACACTATATCAACCACTGCAAGTCATGCTGAGAACATTGACATTGTTAACAAACCTAAAAAACATAAGCTTAAGTTCCCTTGTAAGTTTTGCGAGGGAAACCACCTGACCTATTTGTGCCCTGTACTTCCTGAAGTGCAAAAAGTGTGGTCCGTAGTTCAAAATTCTTTTGCTTCTTAGCAACCAGCCACTACAAGTCATGCTGGAGGCAAACTGTCAGGAAATGCTAGTCATGCTGAGAGTACTGTTGTTGTAAAGGAGTCTAAGCTTATAGGACGCAAGCCAAATTCCCCTTGTAAACTTTGTAAGGGAGATCACCTTACTCATCTATGCCTGCTATTCCAGAGGTGCAGAGAGTGCGGTCCATGTCTGAAGGATCCTCTGCTCATGAATTGTCTTCAGATTCCCTACAGCCTATTCAACCTTTGGTTGATGAAGTAGTTGAACCAAAACAACCTTTGGTAAACCCCACTCTTCCTTCAAAGAGTGAAGCGATCGAATCGATGCAATCTTCGACCAATCCCATTAGTCCTTCAGAGACTGATGCACCTGTCCCTGAAGTCTTTTGCATTACCAGTTCAGATGTTTCCGAAAATGGGGGCACTTCATCTTTGCTGAGTGAACCCCTACCAAGCTCTGGGATCATTTCCTTTGATTGGAATAGTCTAATTGGACCTCGTCTTTCTTCTTCTACCCCTTTCCAGATAAGGGTCGATATCGGAAACCATGCAGTTCACCGATGTGTTTTAGATGAAGGAGACTCGGTTAGTATCGTATCCCCTTATGCTTGGAGAGATTTAGGTTTCCCTAACCTTGTTCTAGCTGTTAATTGGCCATTGAATTTCGATAAAAGACCTAGTGAACCGTTGGGATTCCTCCCTCAAGTACCTATTACTTTGGGTGGAAAAACAGTCTTAGTTGATTTTATGGTTTTAAAGGACCCTATGGATTTTTATATGATCCTAGGGTGTGATTATGTATATGCTATGCGGGCTATGGTGTCTACGCTCTTTCGTGTGATGCATTTTCCTCACAACGAAAGCATTGTCACTATCGATCAACTTACATTTGTTGATCCATCTTATTACCCAACTATAGACCAAGTATATCCCCCGTCAGTAGGCACTACCATGCCACAAGAAAATTATATGGCATATTGTTCCGTGAGTCCAATTGCTACTGAGAATAAGCCTCTGAATTGATGCTTACCTTCTCGGGACTGGGTCTCGGCAATTGACCAGGTAATACCTCCATCTGAATGTTTAGATATGTGTTCTATCCGGGATGATATACCTCCTTTTGATGAAGTTTTCCTAGAGTCTATAATGTAGTCTTCCATTCATTTGGACACTGATCCAGCAACAAGCATTTTTCCACCTCTTTTTCGAGCTCATTAAAAACAGTAAGGAGGCAACAAGCATTCTTCCACCTTCACTTCGAGCTCGTTAAAAACAGTAAAGAAGCTATGAGCATTCTTCCACCTCTTCTTTGAGATCGTTAAAAACAGTAAGGAGGCAACGAGCATTCTTCCACCTCTTCTTAGAGCTCGTTAAAAACAGTAAGGAGGCAATGAGCATTCTTCCACCTCTTCTTCGAGCTCGTTAAAAATAGTAAGGAGGAAACGAGCATTCTTCCACCTCTTCTTTGAGCTCCTTAAAAACAGTAAGGAGGCAACGATCATTCTTACACCTTCACTTCAAGCTCGCTAAAAACAGTAAGGAAGCTACGAGCATTCTTCCACCTCTTCTTCGAGCTCGTTAAAAACAGTAAGGAGGAAACGAGCATTCTTCCACCTTCACTTCGAGCTCGTTAAAAACAGTAAGGAATCTATGAGCATTCTTCCATCTCTCCTTTGAGCTCGTTAAAAACAGTAAGGAGGTAACGAGTTTACTTTTTTGGGCTCGTTAAAACTTTACGGAAAATATTTTTATAGAGTTCTTTCACGCTCTTGTTAGACTCTTTAAATATGAAAATATTGTCGAGCATACTTGTTCTCTTCAGACTCGTTAAAGGAATTGAAGGAACATCCACTTAAGTATAAGTTTAACCCTTTTTCGGACATTTGTGGATCATTTACGAAAAAGGTATACTCTAGTCATACATGGCTAGAAGAGTTCTTCTCTCATCGTTTTACACTTTTTCGGGGGAGGAGACTAACTGTACGAAAAAGAACCTTTAGGGGTCTTCTTTAGGGTTTTGAGACTCTCGAAACATGAAAACACCACCGAGCATTCACTTACTTGGGATCGATGTGAAATCCATGAGAAAGTATATAGAGGATTGTTTAAGTTTTTCAGACTCTTTAAACAAGAAAACACCGGCGAGCACTTAACAACTCGAGCTCGATACTAAAATCCATGAGTAGGTCTATGGAGTTATCGTTTAAGTTTTTCAGGCTCCTCAAAAAAGAAAACACCGGGGAGCAAGAACCGATCCAGGCTCGATATTAAAATCCATGGATCAGTATTATAGAGTATTCGTCTGTTTCTTCTTCAAACTAAAAAATGAAGAATGTCTTGAGTTTTCTTTCTTGGACTCATTAAAACCAATAAGAAAGATTTTCTTTGATAAAAAGAGCAAAAGGAAATGAAGGGTATCATATATCTTTTCAATTTCAAAGGCACCAAGTCAATCATGTCCTTGAAAAAAGCACCCTTTTTGAGTCCATCATTCAGTTGGGTTTCAGTTTTTGACCTTAGGATGAACCTGATCTCAGAGTGTCTACTCCTCCGATTGGTTACTCTTCCAATCATACAGAGAATCTGCTAATGTCTCCTACACTATAGGTTTATATCACGTTCCCATCAAGTTAAAAGTTGCCTAAGTCAGTTTTGTGTCATGCTCACTATTCAAGGATATAGCCTGTGTCGGCCATTCTGCAGTTACCTTGCCTTCGTGTGTCAACCATCCTTGGTGTCAGTTTGTTTCATCTTGTATCAGTCCTACTCCAAAGCAACTCAATCTTTTGAGTGTTCCTCGTGTTGGATGATGGAGGATGCATTAAGGCCTCCCTTCCAGGGGACTTCTTCCCGTCGACTTCAACTCATTGTACTCTGGGAATGAAGGTTAGAGTTTCAGATAGTACCTTGGGGATTGCATTCATTAATGGCAGTTTCCCTCGCTATTGAATAGTGGGAATACATCAATATCTCATATTCGATGGGTTCTTCAAGTGTTCGACTTCAAGTCCACTTATTCACACTTGTTTGAATGTACTAGGTACCTTGGGCCCCATTATCATTATCGGTGGACGCCCTCGCGTTTGTTAACAGTATACATCAATGACCGGTAATCAAATGGTACCCCCCATGTTCGACTCCAGCTCATTTTTTCACATGGATAGGGTTCGTACCTTGAGATGTTTTGGATAAAGACTTTGGGACTCTAATAGCATTATCATATTTCTGTTATTACCCAACTTGCGCAGGACTAAGCCACACTCATTTTCTGGCTCTTAATGAGACATAGATCTAGCTTGTTGTTATGGCTATGATCTCTTATTTTGAACATGGATCCATGCTTGTATTACAGTGGCCATGCTCTATATATCTCCCAGTTATGTATCGGAGATCATGTTCTATTATATTGAACATCTATATGATGTCAAGATTGTAATTGCTCGCTGACCTTTATTATTGTTTTCAAGTACTTTTGTGACTTCGTCCTGTGGTTTCCTTGCTCCTCCTCTGACTTGGATTGTAATGTATTTCGGACATCGTTTCCCTCTGACCTCACACATTAGGGGGAATCTGTTATAGGTCAAATCAACACTTCTCCATCCGTGATCACATTGCCCTGTTGATCACACAAAAGGACACTATGGATGGAAGAGGTAGATTAACCTTAGATGATTTAGTGCTGAGATCACACATCTTCAGCTGAAAACCTTATGTTTTCTGCATATTTCATTGGAAAGACACGACTCTGATTATTGACATCTAGCAGGCCATGCACGGGTTCCCATATTGACAACTCGTGCACATCACTTAAAAGTTGTATGCGCAAGTTGCTAAGAGAACTAGACGTGCACTGTGCACATGTTTCCTAGTGTCATACCCGCGGGTATCTTAAGATGAAACTGAAAAATATATTACGATTACGAATTGGGATTAGTTGAGTTTGGTATTGTAACTCCCCCAACTTCCCAATTCAACTGCCTCACAAATCTAAATTCCTGCCTTGGCCATAAATACTAGGGGAAGCAATGAGAAAGGGGCCAATGGAGAGAAAACTATTGTTATGCTGAAGGAATTTCTAGTCATTGAGAGGAGCAGGATCCCAGAACTTGGTTGCATAAGTGCTTGGAACAAGATCAGGTATATCAATTATATTTTGTTGCATTTCTTTGACAATAAAGATTGAGATACCCTTCCCGTCCCAATAGAGTGTTATTCCTATTGAAATATGATTACAATTAATGTCATATTGCTGTCAATATCATTATCTGTTTATAGTCAGAACGTTTTGAGGAAGGTCTGTGTATTTTGCAGGTATATTTCCGTGGAGATTGGGCGAAATCTAGGACCAACCGCCATAAATAAGGTACTCTTTCCTAAACCCTAATCTCATTTTGTTTACAGTATTGAATGCAAGATCTTATGTATCTATCTGTCAGCCCCATGTACGTTGATGGCATCCTTCCCCTGCTATAGGGTATAATCCTTAACAGCAGGCCTTTCATTAGATGGACCACTATTAAATATACATTTAACCCCATATAATATGCCTTCCTAGGGACAAAATAGTACCCTCCTTCAAAAAACTTTGTCCTCAAAGCTTTGTAGTTAAGAGATTGACATGTGATGAAACCAAGTAATAGGATTTCCTTATATTCATGCTTCTTGTTGCTACCGATGATGATCCACCCATCCAAATTTGATTATTTTTGGTCTTAATTCTTGATAGGTCGTTGTTAAATAATTTTCTTTCTTTTGATTCCATGTGTTGTTGTTGTGGCTTGTCCAATTTGTGTTAGTTTCTAGTCTCTAATAATATATTATCGAATAATGGTTTTTTATGCATTGTTGCATGGATATTGTTGATTATTCCATCTTCTTCCTTGGTAGTGTCGATGTAGATATTCTTTCCTTTCTTGGAAACTCTCTCAGATAATGAGGTTGTCAATATGGTTTCACCTTCGATGGTTTACCTTTATTCTCCACAACCCTATCATTAATCTTGTTTTCAAATACAATAGCATCCTCTATCCTGTGTGCTTGGTCTTTTGATTACTCTGGCCATTAAAATATACCATCATATTTGACATGTGCACCCTCAATCTATATTTGACATGTGCACCCTCAATCTAGAGCCCAAATTTAATTATTTTTTAGTGACCTTGAATCTTATCCTCCTCCTTTTGAAGCTGCAATGTGATGACATCCATCAAATTCTTATTGCCTTCTTCAATTCAAGATTGTATTTATAATTTAACCTCATCTATATTAGGGATTCTTCAATCGTCTTGCAAATTTCCACTTCAAGTATTTTGGTGGTCTCTTCATCCAAGATCCTTGTTTTTTCTTGATTTTGACAATGCTTATTTTCTTCTTTCAATATCTTAACCTCATTAAAGAGTCTTTTATTATGGTTTGTTAATATACATATGTATTCATCCTTCTTGAATTTCCTGATGTTTCCATGATTTAAGTTCTTTACCTCCTTAATGAGTGATTCATCAAGGGCTTGTATCTTGGAAAACTCATCTCCCTTCTTCTTGAGTTCAAGTTTTTTGCTTCCTTCATTTTTTCTTGATTTGTATTCATCACTTCTATTTTTGAGTCCTTGATTCATTTATTTAATAAGAGTTAAAATACTTCCCATGTGTTATATGGTTGAGTTTTTATATCATGACTCCTCCACCACTTGGGATCTTCACCATCAAAATAAGTACTTGCTAAAAAAGGCTTTCTAACATTTTTGTTCACAATTTTTTACCATTCCATAGGATTGATTTCATCTTTATCTTTATCTCCTCTAAAAAAATGTATTCCCATTTATTCTTAATTGAGGTCTAACCAAAACTTCAATTTTCAACCTTAAGATATTAACAATAATGATCTGAAATGAATAATACAAATTTTCCAACATATTATCCTCTTTCCAATTACTTCTAAATCACTTAAATTGGACCTTCTAGTCAAAAGTTATGATAATTTCAAAATAGCATAGATTTTAAAACCATGATTTGCAGTTTGTCTTGTTGGTTGACCTTCTACCTAAGGTAACTCTAAAATTTCAGCCCCTGTGAGTCTAAAATTTATACATGTAGTATCCTAATATGTCTTCTCTGAAATTCTATAGGTTCTACCAAATTATGATGAATCCAAAGAAATTTATGGTAACTTTCCTAAAACTTATTGATTTGGGGCCGTTTAGGATAGTGAACTTGTATGGACTGCCATGTGTCTAATTTTTGGATTTGCTTCTAACATTTTAATTTGAAATATTGTGGTATGTCTAATATCCACTAGTGTCACTCTATTTGGATCTTGAAAGATTCAGATATGATAGTTTTACCTGAAACATTTGTTTGAGACTAGTTTTTGGACTAGTAAAAAATCGTAGATTCCACAGACTGTGTGTGTGTGTGTGTGTGTGAAATTATAATGAACTAGAATCTAAAAAATGCCCTGCAAATTTTTCTTGATAAAAGTATCCATATAAAAAAAAGGTTATATCGAAAATTTTCAAATTACTTGTTTTGAAAGAGCCAACCCTAAGACCATATGCTCTTATACCAAATGCTATATAACAAATAGCATGATATAGAAGAGTACTCAACATTTACATTAAACATAAATGTGTAGAACAAATTCAAAATAGATTAGAGAGATTAGTTACACAATAGTTATTTAAAGAATATAACCTCTTCCAAATAGCCCAATACATTCATATATCCAATTCACAAGTTCCTTAAAAAATGACTACATGGCCTCTATTGCACATGTGGTCCCTTCATTAAGCCGACCACTCACTTACATATATATTTACTTCAACATATACATTGAATATCATACATGACCCCCTTGGGGTCATATCATATACATTTAATCACATATGTGCCCCCCTTGGGTCACAGGAATTGTGAGAGGTTGTTCTATATACCACTTCATTGTTATTCTTGTGAGGGTACATTGGTATAGTTGTAATCAAATGGAATCATATCGAATGTTATCTAAGGATAACCATATATGGAAAGATGTGATATGGTTGGTTGGGTCCTCTCTGTCTTTCCCTTCAAAATTTGAGAAATATGAAGGTAATTTAGTAGGTATGGGAGGCCATAGAGCATCATGTCATGTTAGGCCATTAGTCAACCAAGTCAAATCAAGGAGATTTAAACTAACCATGAAAGGAAGGCTCAAAATCCAAGGATCATTAGCGATAGTGGTTTCATTCACATCTAGGTTAGTGTTTTCATTGGGATTCGTATTGGCATTAGGGTTGGGAGGATTTATTTTATTTATATCCAAACATATTGGTCGTTGGACTTATCGATGGGGTAAGGAATTTAGTTGAAATATGTAATATGGGATTATAAGAGCTTGAATATAATGATCCCAGAGGGGAACTAGGTGGTGAGGTAGGGAGATTTCATTTTATTCTCACATGTTGAAGAGGGCTAATAAGATGACTAGGAATCCCAAGTGTTGGGCATAAACTTTGAATTCATCAAGGATATCTAAGAGGTATGGGAGGCACAATCTTCACTATAGGTTTTACAGTATCTAATTCAAAAAATATCTCTAAAATAGACTAATGAGAGGAGCTCAAATTGACTACCATTAATTCTTTGATATACTTAATTGAAATCAAGTAAAAAATGGTTGCAAGAGATGATTCAATCAAGTAAAGAACTAATGAAAAAAGAAACACCCTAGTAAAATAAAAGGACTTGCTAATCCTAAGAGGAGAGTTATTTTTTAAAAAAATATGTGAAAATAAAAACACTAAAAAATTGATCAAGTGGAATTGGAAGGTCCATTGGTTGGGGAAAAGCAAAGAGCCGAACAAGGACCTTCCAAACACTCCAGTCGATGGGATATCATGTTCGCTAATGGAGTGAGTGAAGTTGTGAATGAGACAATTATAGTAAAGGAAACTAGGAGAAACTCTAGTTAATCAACAACTATATGTCTCAGGTTCCCTCCCTCCAATGAGAGCCACTTAGATAGCTACCTAAAGATGGGCCACTAAGCTACCTCTTCATGGGTACATGCAATAGGTTTCCTTGCCTTCAAATTGGAATCAAACGATTGTGGGATATTTCGTATGAAAGTGGTAGGAATATCAATCACACTCTATGTCCCAAGATTGGCATTATCCACTCCAAACAACGTGTTGTTGAATAGGTTTTAAACTGCACCCGATAGAAGAAAAAAAAAAGTAAAGTTCCCTAAATGTCAACAACTATGTTTCTTATGTGAAAGATTGTGTTGAGTTATTTGGATACCTATCACCATAATCCTAACCTAACTAAACAAATATTATAAGTCCTCAAATGAGAATTTTAGTTAGTTACCTTAAGTGTTGCTTTTAAGGCTCTACTTGGTGGCATGAACAAAGTGCTGCTTAATTTTAAGGTGTGAGATGTGTGCACAAGTGGTGTTTACAACAATAAGATTGATTGATAAATAAATGCTAGAAACAGAAAGTGCACTAAAATAAAAGAATTACAATGCTCAATACTCAAGAACTAAGTTAATTATTTTTCTTTAACAAAAATAAATAATTTTCTAAACATGTAAAAATGCAATTTTAGAATTCTTCTAATAAACAATTAAAATAGAAACTAGAAATGAACAAGTGAAATTTGAGAAACAATATGCAAGAAAAACTAATAATTAATACTAAGAATAAAATAGTTTATTTTCTCAACTAAATTATTTTTAACAAATGAGAGGATGCAAGTTAATTAGTAAGGTTTGGAAAGAAAACAGTTGAAACCATTAACCAATATAAAAATGGATTTTAAGTAAATGTATGAATTAACTCAACTAAACTTTTAGAATTATGCAGTTGACATAAAGAGAGACTAAAAAAAATTCCTAACAGGAACCATAAAAACAACAAGTACTAAGGTTTTGTAACCCTTTATTTACCTCCAATGTCCAAATCATGAAAAAAATTAGTTAGTGCATCTAAGAATAAATAGAAAACAAATAGCCAAGTCAAGTGTGCAGAACCCCGGATGCGGGTGGAAAAGATGGCAGGGACACTCGGGCTCCGACTCACATGACATATGGGCATGAGAGACAGCCCCGTGGCAATGCGACAGACGAGTCTACAAGTGAAACGATGTCTGCTCGCCGGGCTCATTAAGCCTCTCGTCGGTAATGTCTTCTCATCCATCCTAGCTTGGGAATTTGTGCACCACCCCCATGTCTCTCCTGCGTGCAGCTTTAAGGTTTGCAGCGGATCGGCACTCCAAACTGTTTAAAGGTTTAACATCTCGGACATTGCGTATAGCTGTGATCAATTCTTTGTGTTGGGAAACGACCTAGGCTCCTCTCGCTTTAGTTCTCTACTGGCTACTGTGGCTCACTGATACTCGTCACCTAGCTCCTCACGTTTGCAGCGTCCTCTGGTCTGTTTCCATGGGACGACCAAAAGGCACAAAGGGGAAAAACAAGAAGAATGATGAGCACCGTGATGCAGGGAAAACACAGAAGGGATATGGAGCGGAGGTCTCTATTTCGGTTTTCCTGCTAATCGATAATTGGGAAGCACAGTTGATGGCTGAACATCTCTCCATTGGGATCCAGGAACAACAATGGGATCCATACTGGTTGGTGAAGAACATGCTGGGAGAGCTTATGGAATATATGCTCACCAATTGGGCCACTGCAAGGCACGCCACACAGACCCTGAAAGCCACCTTGCCAAACATGGCAGCCATGCTCAGTATCCTGGAGAACACCTTCAACTGGGACTCATGCGCCCCCACCAGGAACCTCCAAAGTGATTTCTGAATGGGTGGTAGCGCTCACAGAGTTACCCCCACTATTGTTGTAGCAAGCGCGACAGCTGGAAACATCTTTAACCAAAAAGGAAAGGAGATGGTCAAACAGAAAGGCAAGGAGTTGGTCCTCCAAAAAGGAAAGAAGCTGGTCAAGCAAAAAGGCAAGGAGCCGGTTAAACTCTCCTTCCCTATTCCCACCACCATTGGCCCTGTGCTCACCAAAAGAGTCTACAATGATCAGGAGGATAATGCTCCTATCAGTCGGAAGACCGTGCCACTACCTGTTAATATCCCTGTGAAGGATTCAGAGGATGAAGAATATTACAGCTGCCCAATCCTAGAAGAAACTCCCTCTAATGTGGACGCACCTTTAGCGCCCGATTAAGGAGGTTCTTGTCGCTTCATGTGTTTTCCAGTAGTTTTATATTAGTATGCTTTTTAGTTTGCTTCATATTTCACCATACTACTGGTTTTTAGGCTTTACAGACATGATACTACTTCTAGATTACCCTGGTCTCCCTACACTGGGTAGGGATTTTTTTGTAATTTTGTTCAAAATATTTACAATCCTTTTGAACTCCTTGGGTGGTGGCTCAATCCTGTCAAGCCACCACAGACTGTATTTACTCTTGTATATTTAACTCTTTCTGATTAATAGAATGTTGCAGCCTTACAAAAAAAAAGTGTGAAGAACAAACTAATTCTAGAATTGGACCACAAGGGCAAAACTAGAAATAGACTCAATTAGAAGAAAAAATAGGGTTTTCAAAGAATTCATAGTTTTCTTGAGAAGAAAAGTGATGTTGGGACACATTTTTTTATGAGAAAAAGTGTGAAGTGAATAGAAAGGAAATATTTCTAAAAATTGTATGTGGCCGAGGAAAAAAGTCGAATATTTCACCTAGGTGGCCTATCTACATGAGGTTATAGAAAACAAAAAATAAAAATGCAAGCAAGGAAATGAAAACACCACCTAAAGGGGATTGAAGTAGGGCACATACAACCAAGGTTGAACTATAGTCTTATCCCTAGTGGAATAGCCAAATCTTGTGTTGTTGTTTTGTCACCAACCCGTACCAAAATGCACATATTCAAGGTGAAGTACAAAGAACCGACAACATTTTATGCTAATCTATGCAATAAAGAAATAACAAAACTAAGACTAGAAACATATAAAGCATAGAAGAAAGATTTTTTGTATTAATGAAAAAAAATAGAGATCAAATTACAACATCTTGGTGTTAGTTGTCAAATATGATATCTCTGCAAACAACCCAAGGGAGGGTTCTTCTTCTCCTCTAGTGCTCCACTCCAAGTTCGAAAATAGTGGGATATAGGTATTGGATGTTGGATCAAAGGTTATTTTTAGCAATAATGGATTGATGATGTCCACTTTTAGCCACTACACATTGCTGGAAGGCAAACAATATTGATGAGTATATGAATTTTGTTTTAGAAGCCATTTCACAATTATTTAGGGATTTTATGCGATGGTCATGTGAGGATTTTTAGGGAAATTCCACAATGAATTTTATGGTCAAATTTCATGTTTGGCTCAACTTTTGGTCACAATATTGAGGTCATTTGATGATCATAGTTGATGGAAATGGGGCTAATGCTATTGAAAGTGATGTATAAATCTGATGATGGTCATGACAAAGTAGGTGAGAAAAATTAGGTTGCTAACAATGGTGAAGACATCACTTGCATAAGGCAAACAAAAATTCACATGAGTGATTATCTATTGATCAATAGATATAGAGAATAGAATATATATATATATATATATATATCATAACTTACAAAAAAGGAAAAACAAGTATAAAGTAAATTGCACATATATTTATATTACCTTCTATAATAAGATTATAAACTCAATTACCATCAGATGAGATGAAGGTGTCCTTTGAATCTATCTCCTGCAAGGTCACATGTTGTTTTTCCCTTTGGAGTCAACATTGTAAGTTTATGAAGTTTAACATAATTTCCAATTATGTTTTTCCAAGCCTTGGAATATAAATCATCTATAGGAACAAGTCAAAAGTATGATTGCTTCTAGCTTCAATCAAATAAAAATAAATGTTGAAACTTTTTTGTCCTGATAATGTAAACTCCTAGTCCCATGTACCATGCGAACATCATATGGAATGATTTATGGATAACTTCAATTCCAATATTCCAAGACACTGTAGTTCAAACATATGCAAACTTAAAAGGATTAACTTTTCTATATATTTTTAAGACATTTCAACATATTCCAATCTAAAATATAATTCATTTAATATGTAAACATGTAATCTATAGCTTGTTCAATTTATGAATTTGTAAACAACATAAATTTACATGTGCACATTGCTCGACCATGAATTATTTGCATGACTTAAATTCAATTTGCATTGGAGAATAGTTTGTTGGGATGATACAAATCATTCAATAGAATGGCTTATTTAGAACTTTTGGAGTACTTGTTTTACACATGCCCAAATACCATCATGCTCTTCCTTTCCATTTCAAGTGTCAAATAAATTTAAAATATACTGAATGTGTGTTTTGTTGTGAAGGTGACACAACCAATAGAATGAATAGGAGAATTTTTTTTTCCCAACAACCATATAACCATATCCAATGTTGGTTGAATTGAATTCCACACACATTCAATGATTGATAAATTACATTGAAACATTGTTGAACAAATTGTGTATCGTGTGTGCGATCATCATTAATATAAACGATACTCTTTGATCACATGATTTTCATCATCATTAATTTCCATATCATCAAGACTAAGTAGTGCATGTCTATATAAAACATTGACAATTATAGATACCTAGTCAAAATGATAATATTCACTTTGTATCTAGTCAAAATGATCATATTCACTTTGTATCTCCTTTTGTGCAGTAAAAGTATAGTTCTCTACAAAATCAACCACCAACAATATTGTCCCGATGGAAAAACCTCACAAGAATGTCTAAACTTTTGGTTTTCTACCTAACACTATCTGAATGATTAGTGTATTTATAAATTTCATTTTCAAACTTCTTCATGATCTCTATCACAAGATTATATCCTTTAGTAAATCAATATTTTAAAGGAGCATCCGAAGAGGATGTGATGTTGAGATCAAGATATTTGCATCTATTCCTATCAACAATTATAAATTTTTCCAATGTTGGATCATTAAAGATCAATAGAGTACGTGTATTGCATAAACCCAAATTAGCACAATCATGCATTTTTTTCCAGCAAGGCTTTGATTTTGGTAAAACACCTCTTGAGCCACTCTTTCACGTAGAATTTCGAATGCAAAAGCATGAATTGTGGAAGGGAGAAATGAATTTGTCCAGTGTTTTTTAGCAAAATCAAGCGAAGTGTCATAATATAATTCAAATTCAATATGGTAACAACACATCATGAACAATAATAGGTCTAATATACAATGGTTTAAGCTTAAAAAACATGTTGGTTGGATATCAATATTAAAACAACTCTCTTTGATATTAGTGAATAATTCTACTCAAGTCATCTCCAATAATTACTTCACATGTGGTTCATATCCAACACTTGATATTCAGAGTTGTACCACATCATTTATATTTGGTGAAACACTCACCCAATGGTATTGCACCATAGCTCTAACACCTTTTGGAAGTATATTTGTGTAGTGTTGCCTACAAAAAATGGCCCAGCAAATAAGTTTATTTGTGTCGCATTGCATCATGAATTTTTTTATGCTTGTGAAGTGTCTTTGCCAAGTTCCCAAATATTTTGACATGTGAGTCAACAAATGTTTTGTTGAGTTGCAAGTGCAACAAAAGATACATGTATAGCTATGTGTGCAACCCTTGCATCAAATGATCGTGATCTTTCAAATGTTTTGATCGCCATACTTAGGTTTTTAGATACAATATGCTTTACCTTCGAGCCTTTTGTAATGTAGTAGCATTTTTCAACTTCTTGTACTTCATTAACCCAGATAACATTTGCACTTCTGCAATCACTAATAGATCTTCCAAATACATTGTGGAAATATCATGAACATGCTTTTGTAATGTATGAACAAAAAATCTAGGCACCAACTCTTCAATTTTAGTTGTATCGATGTTCTCGAAGAATCCATCATCATCACTCAACTACCTATTCATCTTGACATCTTTGATGTATTAGCCTCCTCTTTGATTTCTTCACCAATTCCATATTTTGTAGTAGCATACTTTTCAATCTGTTTGTCAATTCCATGTTCTTCATTGGACCTAGAGTCCATTCACTATTCATTAACATGTCCATCAACATTAGGATTTAAAACCATTTGTTTACATCATCATTTGTATCTCCAATTATCAAATATTTTTGGTCTGCTCTTTTTAAGGCCATGGTTTCCTTGTTTTTTTCAATATGAATATCATTATCTTGATTACGATGAGATTCTTTTTACGACTTCTTTTACTACCCCTGCTTACAAACTCTTTATATCTTGAAAATCCAAGCTGTATTTCCCAAGAAGAAATCTAAAATCTTGTAGCCAATAAAAAGAACTTCTCAAGAATGAATCTAATATCTTATAGACAATAAACAATTTAAGCTCAAAAATCAAATCGTATTGCCAACAACCTTAATCTCCCCAAAAATAATTAAAAAAGAAAATACCAATTTTTTGTTCTGTTTGGGCTTTGCAAACAAAGTATGCAAATAAATTACACAAAATACATTTTGACATAAAGAATAAATATTGATTTCATGTGGAAAAGACAATGCAGAGAATTTATTTTGGATTGACTTCACACATTGTAGTCTAAGATGTTATTAAAGTCTCAATCAAAAGTTAGTTTATCACGTTAAAACAAATTTTCAGCTGGAACTAATTTCAAGTGAAAGTTCATATCTTTTATAATAATTTTTGGACGAAAGATACCAAAATTGCAACAACACAGTTGCAAGGTTTCTTCACTTTTGGGAAATCCGTTTTTGGACATGAAACCATTTGATTTAGCATCGAATCTACTTTCCTCTTATATAATTATTTTGCCAAATTTATTATAAATTTCTAATTTTAAACTCTTTTTTTCTAAATGTCTAGATATTCCTCTTTAGTCCTATTGTAAATTGGCACAAGAATGTTTAATGTCTTTAAAATTAGTGACCAAAAAATTTATAAAAATTGGGATGCAGCAACTTGAATTGTCCTCTTCCAAAAGGTTCTTTTTTTAATTTAAATTTACTAAAAATATAAGGAATCAGTGGGCTCCACACAAAGGTGTAAAATTTGAATAGCATTTCACACTCTGTCCAAATTGAAAAATAATAATAAAATATTTTTAAATGTGAAATAACAAAACAATAGCAATACACTAGTATAATATATATAGATTAGCATAGTACATTTGTTTGACCCAAATTGACATTTTAAAATTGAAAACAGTGAGCTCCACAAATATCAATTGTCCCTTCTTGCATTTTTAAGGACATGATGTCACAAAAAAATACCAAATTGATCTATTAAAATGTTGCTACAAATTTAAAAAGAATTCCCTACAATTCATTTCTATTACGAATTGAAATTTCAAATGTAGGTATAAGTTATGATTGCCAAAAATTGAAAAACCAATAGAAACGACATTTTACCATCCCCAAAAACAAGAAAAATTGTGACCCAAGGGGTTAGCTCAACCGGTTGTTGCCAATGCTATTGGGCATTTTGCTAGTTTTGTGCCAGTCGATGCTTGATTTGAATCCACTTGTGTGAGGCACACTAGTCTATGTCAACAAATTAACTAGGATAACATCAAAAAATGTGGGAAAATACCCTTTGGGTTTCCCCATAATGTTTTCTTTGGGATATGTATGTATGTGTGTATGTATTTCATTTTCTACTAGCCCCAACGGTTACCTTGGTTGGTAAGGCAGTCTTATACGAAGTCCAAAGAAGTCTTGGGATCCATTCTTATAAGTTTTTTTGGCTTATCCCATGAGAAGGTGTGTCTATGTCAACAAATTAACTAGGATAACATCAAAAAATGTGGGAAAACACCCTTTGGGTTTCCCCATAATGTTTTCTTTGGGATATGTATGTATGTATGTATTTCATTTTCTACTAGCCCCAACAGTTACCTTGGTTGGTAAGGCAGTCTTATACAAAGTCCAAAGAAGTCTTGGGATCCATTCTTATAAGTTTTTTTTGGCTTATCCCATGAGAAGGTGTGGGAGATTTCCCATGAGGTTATTTCTTCAAAAGATATTTCATTTTCTGCTAAATAAAATGCACTTTCCTTAATTTGTGGCTTTATTATCAACACAACTTTAATATGCAAAACTTTGCCTAAATGTTGTATTTTTTTCACTTTGTGTTTATATTTGCCTTGGCATGATTCTTTGACACCTAAAGTGATCCCTTTGATGTTACTGTATAAAATATTTTACATAAAGGTCGATGATATATGTATATATTCATATCAATAATATATGATGAATACACATATATAGTAGACAGATTTTGTTTTTCCCATAAAAACTATTTGTCTTTATATTGTTGTATTCATCATTTCTTGAGTTTTTATTTGTTTCCCATAAGAAACTATTTATGTCTTTGTATTGTTGTATTCATCATTTCTTGAGTTTTGATTTTGATAACCTATGTTTTGGATCCATCATTGAGATGAATTCTTGGAAAATATAAAGGTATGAAACTATATAAAAAAAACTGCACATTGGGAAACAAGAAACGAATACATAGGTCGGTTTGCAAACAAAAATAAGAAAATTAAAATAATTAAAAAAGTATATAATAAGGTAAAACTTTAAAGAGGGGAAGCAATTACATTAAAGTTTAAATGGAAAATTCTCACATAAATTAAAGGAATTCAAAAGAGTAATAAAAGGTTAAAATAAAAAATAAAATAAATAAACAAAAGAAGGGAATGGGGCTTGAGAAGGAATAAAAGGAGATAGAAGAAAGTCAAAAGGAAAAGAATGTACAAAAAACAAAACCAAACGACACTTTGGTTGTTGAGCCGTTAGTCTATTTTACCAACTTGTAAGAAGACTAATAAATCATAAATTGAGCCGTTAGTCTATTTTACCAACTTGTAAGAAGACTAATAAATCATAAATCCCAATTCCCATGGAGTTAATAATAATAGATCTTAAATCATGGTTCACATTCATTATTGGAGTAAATAGTACATCTTAAATCCTGATTCCCATTCATTACTGCAACACACAATGATAATCCAGTGTACAATTGTTGATGAAATGCAATGTGATTTTCCAAATTTCATTTTTTCCCTTCATAAATCCATAAACAATATGACAGAAAAAAGCTGCGATGGATATTCATTTGCTCCCACCAGCATATACAAAGAAGTTTTGTCATACAGCTAAATTCGTTTGTCATTGTAAGTGAAATGCGATGAGTATTTATTTGCTCCCACCAGCTTATACAAAGAAGTTTTGTGGTTCAGACCATACAGCTAAATTCTTGTCATTGTAAGTGAAATGAGGCATATCATTTTGATATTGACTCAACAATGGAACAATACTAGAATCCTTCTTAAAAATCTAACAATATTAGAATCCATCTTGCTTAATAGTACTCATAGATTAGATTCCATCTTAAAATTCTCATAATTTTAGAATCCATCTTGGTCGATTGTAGTCATAGAATTCGGTAACTTGAGAGCATTACACTAAGTATGTTGTCTGGTTTTCATATTTATATGCTAACCATTTTCATTTACAAGGTGATAGAATACACCATGTTAAAAATCAGTCTCACTGCATATAACTAATAACATAGAGTCAAAATTAGCATCCAAATAGAATCCCGTGTTGGTCCTCATTGGGATTTTTGGGAAAAAGGACCAGTACATGTGGCTACATCACCAATGTGCCTTGACTGCATAAAAAATACAATTTACTAAATCCCGTGCATGGTAAAATAAAGCTCCTAAGCTCAGGAGTTTGAGATAGGTGTTCAGATGTGTATTGAATCCTATGCATTCCAAGTCGCATACAGAGCGCAGATTTATCCAAAATCTTCAATATTGGGATTAGAAAGCATTATGAAATACTTTCCTTTTTTGGACGCCAGAGGATGTTTAGTCTCATAATTTATGAGCCTGTCATATTTGACCATTCTTGAGCATCTATAGTCTTACTTTATCACCAAAACATGATGAACAATGACAACAAATATCAAGATAGAAATAATCTTGCTATTCACTAAGAAAACCCCGGTCAGTGTTTGTTCAACCAAGTGGCATCCAATTTACAGGCACATGCATAACACGCTTTCAGATCGAAAGAGAGATTCTGAAACACTTTTCAAATCCTTTCGATAAGAATGTAACTACATCAGAAAACAATTCCCAAGGAAATTAGCAATTGCCTTTGAATGCACAATAAATATGAGCATTTCCAAAAATGAAATAGCTAAGGATAGGACCAAAGCTCCCCCAAGAATTGAATTGCCTTTGAAGAGAGAAAATTGTGGTGGAAATCCCAAAACAAAGCTCTTCTAAACAAGAACCTGTAATTTCCTTTCAGGAATCACCCGTTTGATGCACTCTATTTAGAGTAAGTAGCTTCCGAAGAGATCTATCATGGCAAAGCATTGTGCCAACACTTTCTACGATCAAAATCAGCTGCGAAAGAATGATAAAAAAGATGCAAACATTATCAGTAAAATCATGTCAACTATTTAATATTTTGTCAGTCTTAAATGTACAGCTGGAACTGCGATTTAAACTTCACCTCAAAACAAGCGTAGGCCAAAGCAGTAGCAAAATAAAAGTTTGCATTTCCAGTTCCCTGTAAAGATAGAGATGTTATGTCACTTGAATTTTCGTTAGTTTAAAGTTCACTTGTAATAATGCATGCAATCCTAAAATTAGTAGTCTTTGTAGCAGCATATTTTTATCTAGCAGATGTACATATTTAAAAGAAATAATGCATGTCGCAAAAAGCAGTCGTAATATTTTGATATCAACTAAACATAAATGTGGATTTGTTCTTATCGCAGATCATACTAGCTCAACTTTAAATAGAAATACAAGCCATCACATGAGAGAAAACATTCTTCCAAAGCATGCGACAACCGGAACAAGGTGACCATTCGTAGTTACATATCAAGGCAAATTTTATAAAGCATACACATATTTGGAGAGAGAGAGAGAGAGAGACCCTCCAAATCCAAAGGTTGTACATGACTGGACTCAAAAGAACAATCCCGGTAAATCCATTCAAAAGGAAGAATGAAAAACGCATCCCTGCACAGAAAAAATTTGAGGTTTCAGAAAATGCTAGATGCAAATATATCGAAAAGCAAAGAGATTTTCTCTGAAAGAAAAAATCAAGAATTACGTAAAAAGTTAGAATTGTATATAATTAAAAGTACTCTTGCAGATCATGAGAAAATAAAAGTCAGAGTGAATACACCCTTATTGAGATGGTGCAATTTTACCTGCAAGTTCATTCATGAATAGAGAACCGAGGCCGAGGTAAAGTGCAGAGTCACCAACCTATTTAGTTGTCAAAGTTAAAAGAGGTTTTAAGTTGCATCCTCTCGATGTAAAAGAAAGCACAAAGAGTTACCTCCATCATCTTCTATGCCTTTCAAGAATTCTGACAAGACACATTTCTTGCTTCTAAACAGGCACCAATATTTGCATTAAAGAGAAGAAAATTGAAGGTTAGATATATGCAATCACTTACAGAAGGATAAGATTTCAGCATTGCCGTGATGGCAACAAAGATGAAGGCAAGAAAACATGGGCGATGGTTGAGGCGTATTGTCAATGGTAGTATCATGAACAAAATATTTGCATGGAAGACCAGAAGGAAGAAAACTCTGAAAAAGTCAAAAATCTCTGTGAAGAAGTACCTGCAACATAATGTAGTGTTCAGTTGAAATATAATGCAGTTCAATAACAAGGGTAACATTGGAACTCTCGAATGGAACTAAAAAAATTACGATCAACAAAAGACACTTTTACACTCACCAAAAGACACCTAAATTTGGAGACAGATCTTCAACAGTTAAGATGAACCCATATGTCCTGCAAGATAAAGTTCACACTAATTCAAAAGTGAGTCACAAACATATGTAGCCTACATGTCCACATGTGATAACCATGACAATTTGGTCGATGAAAAGGAAAACAAAACCTGATCTGCTGTTAATAAGCTAAAAAATGACACAGATGCAAAAGAAACTATATACCTTAAAATAACAGTTTTTTCTTCCTTTCAGGTTCTATAGCACATATATGTTCACTGAGACGCTTATTCTCATTAGCTCATATGCCCCATTCTCACAATTTAAAAATAAAGTGGCATCTAAAACCAAAACATAGAGTATTCCATACTCGCAGGGAAACAGGCATGCAAGAGTATATTATGCCTGTAAGATCAAATTATATGAACTCGAGGATCTCTCTCTGTTTAAATAGACTAAACTTTGATACAGAACTACCAAGCATTAGCCAGAGGTAATAAGCTCTGGCATTCCTTGTTGTAAAACTTTCTATTTGAGTGTTTATTAATAGCTTCCTGTGACATCAAAATCCAGATTTCAATTTGGTAAAAAGAACAATGTTCTCATAGTCTACTCTTCATATGTTGGTGAATCACATTGTCTGATATGACAAAATAAGTTCACATCAACAAGTTTCTTTTGCCAATGCACACTGACGTGTATTTGGTAGAGTGGCATTGCTCATGAAGTCTTGATGATTTTGAAAATATTGCAAACTGAATTTATAGCGCAGTGGATCAAATCATCAAATGGACCATTATCAGGTATAATGCAATTCCATAAGTCAATACGGTTATCCAGTCCAAAATCCAAGTGTCAAAATGAAAGAGAAATTTCCAACCAAGAATCATATCTCCTTTCAGTGAGTGCATAAAAGGAATGAGCGATAGTAATGATTTTGACCTCCCAGAATAATAGTCTGTTTTCACTTTAATTACACAATTATGCTTGCTTGTGTAGCATATTCAATTAGACAAATAGTAAGGAAGGCCATGCTTCTAAGTTTTACTTATTCAACTGCTCCCTATGATAGGAGGAGATCTCTAGCCATCAGATTAGTCAGCACATGCATTGACATAATTTATTCATGTTTAGAATATGCAATTTTTTGCATATATAGTGTAACACTTAGTACATATAAGTCCTTGGATAGATTCTTGGTATTTCTTGGGGATAATTTTGTGTGGATCCTATTTACATATGTCGCACAACTTAGACTCAACTCAGCAAACACATACTAGAGACTCAACTTGGAGAATTGGATAAATTTAGCACAAAACTCAGCAATAACTTGGCAGATAAAAAATACATAAAATATTCAACATTTGGCAAGAAAAAAACAAGGACTTTCATTTAATGACAAATCCATAAGATTAGATTGTACTATGGTTATCACGCAAATATGCACCCAGAGGTGAACAGGCTGGCATAATAATTACAGGCAATCTAACCCTATCACCACTAGATGCCTCTCCATACAGGCGAGATTTTCCAGCCACAAGGGGGTAGCCATAAACCATGTGCTTATGCATGCACAACTCGACCTCTCCCAATGCCAAATTAGACCAAGGCATGTGAAGTTGTGAACTCATGCATGCAAAACTCTCTCCATGCATGCAAATATCCATTTTATAATTTCCAATATCTAAAGGGATAATGCACGATGGAGTTAAGTGGATAAGTCTTTGAGTCAACTGAAACTTCTTCAAATAGCAACTCGCATGCATGCACACACCATAGTCAACTTGCACCCCCAAAGAGAGCTGATAGCCTATCTCCTTCTAAGGCCAATCATACGAGGATCATTCGAGTGAAGATAAGCAACATTTTACCTCTAGGTTAAGCACCTCTTCAATAAATACCAAAAACCAATAACAATGTGCCTCTCGGGCCTACTCTTTTAAACATAAAACAGTGTATATATATATATAACAGAGTTAGATTAGTATCTATGACTAATGTTACTCCCTCCTCCATGTTTAGCAGCCACCGCCATTCTTCCCACTGGAACATTAGCGCTTTATGGCTATAGCGATCACTTCGTTTATGTTTTAAACCTTCCTCGACACTTAGCCCTTTTGGATATCAAATCCTTGGTGCACCTCATAAGACCCTTACCCAAGCTCTAAGCCTTCATCGCAACCACCATGAAACTGATCAATAGACTCAGACTTTGCGCGCATGACCATAGACATACGAACCAGGGTCCATCTCAATAGATAATAAACGGTTCAGTGTATGAATTTGTTGACTGCGATGTGATCCCCCAACCGTCGATCACAACCATGCCCGACCTCCGTCGTTCAACTTATGAACAGGATAACCAATCGTTCTGCAGCATCGATCTGTCCATGCAACGCACAGTAATCGTTGATTAACTGTGTAATTCAATCATACAACCTCTGCGCATTCAAAATTCAGATCTGCCTGCAATTCTTGACAAGATTCAACAGATTTTCCTCATTCAATAAGCAATTCAATCAATATCCTCATAAGATATAATATAAAAAGGAAATTGCTTTCGATTTCAATCAGTAAGCTTGAATAAGCAATTGCCCTATATACAGATCATGTGTTCTCTGAACAAAACTGCATTTACATTTATGGAATTGCAAAATGCTCAATCATAAACAAGAAATCGAATCCAATATAGTAATAAATCTTCTTCCAGCTTGAATTTCACAATTAGATCTTTACAAAACAGAGAGATGAGTCTCTGTACGTGCTTCAGGAAATTGACTTCGAGCTCCCCTATGACCTAATCTCCCAGCTACCTCGAGCTAACTCAGCTCCAATGAGCTACCTCCAAGCCGCCTAACCTAAAAACTCAACTGTGTTAAATACAGCTTCTATTCTGTTACTTAGATCCTACAAAGAAGGAACGGAGTCCTTAGTCGACTCTACTGACCCTATGACTCATCAGTGACTCACTAACCAACTACTAAAAACACTCAACTAACTCTAACAAACCCTATCTTGATATTTACATGTGGAAAGGATCAAATATCCTTATCCAAGTTTTATTCAGCTTTTTATAAAATAAAGCAATTTACATAGGTGTGACCTAAGTCACACGGTTCGGGTTCGGGTTCGGGTTTGGCAAGGATTAGGTTCGATTCGGGTTTGAATTTTCCGATGAAGTTCGGATGAGGTTCGACATAAGGATCGACTATATATATATATATATAATTTCTTGATATTATATAGCAAAAACAAATAATGCAGAAACATGATCAATAAATATTTATATAACATAAATACATGAACATCATACATGAGAGCTAAATATATAACATAAATAACATAACTAACAAAAAATCAGCATCAATATACATGATCAATAAACAAGGATAAGTAAGAATCATGATCAATAAATAATCCATATATGTTTAAGAATGACAAATTCCAATCATCAACGCTTTTTAAATATTTAAACACAGATTTATCATTTATAGTGCAACTGCAAATTGTAAAAAGAAGTAGAACCTATTTTTCAAAATGCAAAATGAAATAAAACATATTTTTCAAATTTCAAAATTAAGAAATCGTCGGGGTTGCAGTCGCCGTGGGCGTGGTGGTCCGGTGGAGCCGCACTGGAATCGTGGCCCGTGATGGAGCCAGAGCCAGAGCCGAAGGGAGGTCGCCAGGATGGTGGCAAGTGATGGAGGCGGAGCCGAAGGGAGGTCGTCGTCGCCACGTCGGGTCCCGGGATGAATCATGGCCTGTGATGAATGCTCGGGGTTGCAAATTGCAGTGATGGAGGGCCGAGGCGGAGCTTGAGGTTGCAGTGATGGAGGCGGAGCTCGGGGTTGCAGTGAATGGAGCCGGAGGGAGGTCGCGAGGGTGCAAAAAAGCGGCGGACGGAATGGATGTTTTCGGGCGGTTTTGCCCTAGAAAAAAGCCCGCCCGAACCTCATAAAAAAACGAACCCCAACGAATAGGTTCGCGAACCTAAACGAATTTCAAATTTTTTTTTGAGGTTCGCCGAACCTCGAACCTCAAAGATTAGGTTCAGCGAACCTTGTGACTTAGGGTGTGACACCCTAGGTCTCCTTAAGTTTCCCTTGACCTTGTGAAGTCATAAATGACTTCACTAAGGTAGTCTATGCTTCTGCATCAAAAGCAAAGATGCCTAAGAAAGCAATTGGCTCCACCTGCTAATGATCAACCTGAAATCTAACCACACATCCTCTATCCAAAGCAGAACCCAGCAACAAATCCAAGACTGCTCACTAGAACCATGACACTAGCACGCCACATGCTAAAAATAGTAGTGACCCCTACTGACAAAATAGAGATCTCTGAATATCAAGATAACGACTATAGCAACACTTACTATAAATAGCACGTCTAGAAATAGAAACTATTTGCATGCCAGTGAAAATAGTCTCAGTAGAATCGTCTTCATACAAGGAACCTGGATCTATGCTCTGATATGACCTGCAAACCTTATAGAACTGACTGCTAAAAATAGTAAATTCACAAAATACCATGCAAGTCACTGAAAAAAAGCTCATCGAGTTCATGGGCTAATGAAGAGCATTGAAACTTTGGCTCCTAAAAAGTATGAGAATTGCTAAAAATAGCAAGCCCTCAAAATTTGATGAAACTCAACATGTAGCAAGCTTTGATCCATGTGAAACGTTGGATCTACCTATAGATGGACCAGCATGCTGAAATCAAGCTTGAACTTAACCCTCGAATTGTGTTGAATTTTAACTTAACAGTATAATTTTCATCTCTTTCAACTTATAATTCATAATTCATTTCATCCCACAATTATAACATCATCCATTTGCAGCGGAAATAAAACAAGGATCACTAAAAGATAACCATGCACAAGAGACACAAAGATTTTATCCTGGGAAACCCAAAACGGGAGAAAACCTAACAAACTTTTCTCAAAAGAAATTAATCCAATACAAGAACAATACCAATCATGAAGATTAATCCCTAGCACAAGAGTGTGCCCTTCTTCCACAAGAAACCCTAGCGAGCCCTTTGGGAGAGATAGAAAACTTGTAGAGATAATAAGATAACCCCAAAAATTACTTCAAGTGATCTTCACTTGTCCTCCTTCAGAAGTGTGCACCAATTGAGTAGAGATGAGCTTGTTGAATGTGACAAATGAAGTGTGAGAACACTTCTATTTATATTCTTCAGTTGACTAGAAGATTCCTCAATGGGGCCGACTTGTCTTTTCTCCATTGGGGCCGACTTGCTAGTTTAATATCCATCTTTTTATTTATCTTTTGTCTTCTAGGGTCAATTTACCCCTTTTACTAGGCTAGTTGTGCTCTTTCTTGCCTTCCACTTTCTTTGGAACTTCTTCAATGGATTGTCTTGACTCCTTGGTTATTTCTTCATCATAGAAAGGTTCTCCTTGTTGATGTCTCATCACATGAACATCAAATTCTCCCATACTCTAATGTTGATTTGACCATATTCTAAGAAGTCCCAGACACTTCTTCGAGCCAATGTCAAATTCGACATCCCATCTTATCACAGCATAAACATTGATAAGAAGAGAAGTCTCTTCGCTTGTGGTTTCCCTTCTTATACTTTTAAAACTTCTTAGGAGGATTGAACTCCTTATGATTTTCCTTCTTGACTTCAGCTCCAGCGGTTTCTGATACAATTTATTTAATAAACTTTGAAATATCTCTTCTAGAATGAGTCCAATCCTATACTTCCAAGCACGGAAGTTCTCTATGCCTTCCAACTTGTCATCAAGCTTAGTGCTTGGGGCCATCTTATCCCGGAGAGTAGAGAATAACCAAAAATTAAAGTTTCTCAAAATTGAAAACTAAACTCACCAAAAGATGCGCTTGACTGAGGTGAGTATGCTGGTACACTTGGTTTATTCCAAAATTTCACCCTTGAAAATTGACTTGCGAAATTCTAGTCTGCAGTTTTTGGCTTTCTCTGGTTTTTTGGTTTTTCTGGTCCAGAGTCAAACTAGGGTTTGACTTTCTAGGAGTTTCACCCACTGAAAAACTTCGATCTTGGTACCAAAATTTCAATCTTGGAGAGGCGCACTTCCCTATGCCAATTGCACTCAAATATTCCACTTCTGTGAGAATCCCTAACTTTTATGCTCGGAGAGAGAGAGAGAGAGAGAGAGAGTTTTACCTTGTGAAAGTTGTTATTTTCGGGCTAGATCTGATACCATGTTAAGATTATATGCTACTATAAACTAAATTCCAACTTGATTAGCATTCAATACATTATTCACAATAGCAACATAATAAGGATCTTGGAAAGATACACAATCACAAAGCACAAAACAATATACCCTGGGAAACCCTCAAGGGGAAGAAAACCCAACAAGAACTTCCCCAATATAGATGATCAAAGTACAATGCCCAAAATAGGTCTCACAAATAAGAGAGACAAAAGATCAAACTCTAGACCCAAGCCAATCCTCCTCCTTCGCAGATATCTCTCTCTCTCCTCTAGTGCGAATTGCACAAGTGAGTGATGTTAAGATTCAATATGCTAAGATAGATAACATTAGTATTCAAATCAATTTCACAACAATAGCATATACAGGATCACTGAAAGAATAACAAGCACAGCATAAACACGAGACACAAATTTATCTTGGGAAACCCTCATGGGGTAAAAAACCCAGCAAAACTTCCTCAATATAGATGACCAAAAGTACAAAGATGAAATCCCCAAACAAGAGCTCCTTCTCCTCCTTTGCAGATCTCTTATCTCTCGCCTATGCGAGTTCACAAGTGAGTGAGTGTGTGTTCAAATGAAGAACACACCTCTATTTATTCTTTACATTCACTTGACTTTTACACTTGACAAGTCGGCCTCAATAGTTTATTCTCTTGCTGACTAGGCCGACCCCTCTAGGGGACTTAAACACCCCATTACAAATGACTCTTAGGGGATCTATTGCCCCGACATACATGGGAGGATTTACCTCAATGACTCTACATAATAATAACATCCCGACGGAGGAATAAAACATCTCCGGATGAATAATAATAAAGTACAAATAGAATATTCTTTGAAGTTACAATATTTCAACACTCCCCCTTAACAAGAAGGGTATTCTAACAACATCTGCAGGAGCAAGGAGTCATCAACAACATGATACATCTATAAATCATTGGAAGCTTTCTTCAGTCATCATTAGTAACTCAAACAGCTACTGGAACATCTTCAATATCTTCGATACTGGAACATCTTCAGTACTGAGTCTTCATCTTCTGCAGCATTCGATCCGCTACATCAACATCATCATCTGGATCTCTCGATCAACAGCATCATCTGGATCTCTCGATCAATAGCATCATCATCTAGATCTCCCGATCAACAGCATCATCTGGATCTCCCTGTCAACAGCATCATCTGGATCTCTCGATCAACAGCATCATCATCTGGATCTCCCGATCAACAGCATCATCTGGATCTCTCGATCAACAACATAATCATTTAGATCTCCCGATCAACAGCATCATCTGGAACACACATGATCTATTTACGGGATGATCAATCCCTCTCATTTTAGGACATAAGTCCAAGGATGATACAATCCTGATCAACTTACGGGATTATCAATCTCGATCACTTTAGGACATAAAGCCAAGGATGATGCAATCCTAATCCACTTACGGGATGATCAATCCATATCAATTTAAGACACCATATCATCTCTAGGGACGATGCAATCCACTCGTCAACTTAGACAAAGTTTAAGGACCACTTCTCGAAGACATAGGTCTCCGGATCCATTTAGGACAGAAGTCCAGGGATGATGCAATCCACTCGTCCACTTAGACAAAGTCTAAGGACCACTTCTCGAAGACACAGGTCTCCGGATCCATTTAGGACTAAAGTCCGGGGATGATACAATCCACTCATCCACTTGGACAAAGTCTAAGGACCACTTCTCGAAGACAGGTCTCCGGATCCGTTTATGACTAAAGTCTAGGGATGATACAATCCACTCGTCCACTTAGACAAAGTCTAAGGACCACTTCTCGAAGACACAGGTCTCCAAATCCGCTTAGGACTAAACTCCAGGGATGATACAATCCACCCGTCCACTTAGACAAAGTCTAAGGACCACTCATCGACCTCATCGTCGATATCATCGTTATCGACCTCATCGTCGGTATCATCGTCATCAACCTCATCGTCAGAAGAGGTATCCTCATCATCGATACAGGTATCCTCATCATCGACCTCATCGTCGATCCAAATATCATCATCAACCATATCACTCCCCCTTTCGAGGAGGGTCCTTCTGAACTACACCAAGCTTGTATCGGAAATACTCAAACTTTACTCAAGACAGAGGTTTGGTCAATACATCAGCAACTTGTTCATCAGTGCTCACATACTCGAGCTTTATAGCTCCTTTATGCACCATATCCCGTATATAGAAATATCGGATCTCTATGTGCTTTGACTTATCATGGAACACTGGATTCTCCGTCATCTTGATACAACTCTGGTTGTCACACAAGATCACAGTGGAGTCCATCTCTAAGTCAAATAGTCCCAATAACAACTTCTGAAGCCATATGGCTTCACAACTAGCAGAGCAAGTAGCTATATATTCCATTTCAGCTGTGTTGAGAGCCACACTCGACTGCTTCTTGCTAAACCACGGGATCATAGCAGATCCCAGACAATAACATCCACCCGATGTGCTCTTTCTGTCTGAGACACTTCCAGCCCAATCTGCATCTGTATAACCATACAATCTGAAGTCATGATCTCCAATATAATATAGACCAAAGTCTATCGTACCTTTTAGGTACCTCATCACATGCTTTGCAGCTATCAGGTGAACACGTCTAGGCTCAACTAGATACTGACTCAGGGTGTTCACAGCAAAGCATATATCTGGCCTGGTATTCGTCAGATACATCAATGACCCAATAATCTATCTATACTGAGTTACATCCACTAATTATGACAATTCATCAGCTAACAACTTAAATTTGGTATCCATCGGAGTGGCCATGCTTTACATTCCAACATATCAAATCTTTTCAAGATTTCCACAGCATACTTTTCGTGGTTGAGAAAGATTCCTTCTAGGCCTTGCCATACTTCCAGACCTAGGAAGTAATGCATCAATCCGAGATCTTTCATCTCAAATTATGTAGCCAACTTCTTCTTGCTTTCCATGATCTATTTCTCATTCCCTGTCAGAAAGAGATCATCCACATACAGTAATAGTATGACAGGTTCATCATCCATAACCTTAAGGTAAAGGTTAGGATCAACTTTACTTTTGGTAAAGCCCAAGCTTGTCAAGAAGCTATCAATCCTGGGTACCTGTTGAACCCGTACAAAGCCTTCTTCAATCATGTGATTCTCTTTCAGATCTTGGGAGTTTGCTCGATATGCACTTCTTCTTCAATTACACTATTCAAGAGAACGGTCTTGTCATCCATGGGTGTAATCTATCTCTGGAAGTGTGTCTAGCAACTAGAGCAAACATCTCATCATGATCCTCTCCCTCTAAGAGAATACTCTAGCCACGAGCCTTGCTTTGTACTTCTATAGTATGTTTGATTTGTAAGTCTTCTTGTTGAACAGTAAACACTTGTTCTTCGGAACAAGTGTTCATCATCCTTCTTTTGTAGATCATAGCACACGATCTTTTCTACAAATCAAATTCAATTACATGCTTAGTAACACTTCATAATCATCAAATCATGTTGACATTTCAATGATAACCTATTATGCATACTGATATGATTCACATGGTTATGCAACTATCTTGACCAGTACTTTGGCACAACACTTTTCCATATCCTGTATGCATCATAGTGGAAAACATCGGCATCAGCAAAAAATCGGCGAGGGTCCCGAATACAACTTCTCAGCAACATCGGCAAAAAAACGGCAAAAATCGGCAAACCACGGCAAACATTAAAAAAACACAAAATATATTCATTTTTTCATCATTTTAAACAAATAAAGCAACATCAACATCAAATAAATACATTGGCACATAAATATGGAGAAAACACTAATATATATCATGTAATCACGCCAAATATAAAATGGTACATCAAAGTCGATACTGAAAGTTTGAATCCTGATAGTGAAAGCTGTCCAATAGTTACATAGTACTCAAAAGTGGACAACCAATGGTCCAATACAAAACGGCGTCACAAAAATCACAAGTGACAAAACTAGCAGCTAGCTATCTGTCTCTGATATCAATGCCCTCTTTCCCTTTTACGGGAAAAGATCATGGGTTGTTTGCCAGACCTGCCCCTAGCAATAGAAGGTCCTAGCCCTGCACTAGACGTCCGAGGGTGAGTAATGGCCATGGGTGTCAATGAGGGACTAGATACATCAACCACTGTAGAAGGTGGTGTTGATGAACCACCCTCCATGAAGTCCTCAAGGTCAAACTGGTCCTCCTGCTCCACCTCCTGTTCCTCCTCCCCATCCTGCTCCTCTTCCTCCTGCCCCTGTCGCTGTTGCTCCTCCTCTAACCATGCAGGTGCCTCCTCCATGATAGGCAACTCAATCTCCACCCTCCACTTGGACAATAAATCAATATTGTCCAAGGAAATGACACCCACCTCGGGTGTTCTCTCTACCTGCTTCATCCATAGTCGGAGATTGTAATGGACATACACCAAGTCATTCCGGCGTGGGAAATCCAACCTGTAAGAGGGCGATACAAAAAATTTAATGAGTATTGACTCTTGAGGCCCAAGGGAAACAATATGATAGAGGATAATAAATTACAATGAATTTAATTGCTTTGTTCAAGTTCTTACCTGGTACGTTTCTTTGAGTGTATTTTATCAAATACACTCCAATTACGTTCACATCCAGAAGAGCTACAGGTTTGGCTGAGGACTCAGATGTGAGATCTAGAGTCTCCAAGCCAAAACGTCCTCCCTCAAAGATGACCAAATCGTCCTCCTCCTGCGAGACAAGATCTAATGAGAAACAAGCCCAACAAAAGAATGATGAAAATGATTGAGAGATGTAAAAGAAAGCATCAACTATGTCACTAAGATACAATAATGATATTCCCTATCAGAAAGATCAATCCAAAGCAAGATATGAGGGTTCCCCCAACAATAGCCTCCTTCAAATCGTCCTCCTCCTCATCAATTCGGCCTTCCCTGTAGAAAACAACTTGAAGCCCCAAGAACCACAATGATACACAAGAACAAGATTGTATAATTCAACTTGCAAAAGAATTCATCAAGACAAAAGAGGTAGATCCACAAAATAGTATTTTTATTCCAATCTTCAAGAGCTCCAAAGGTACTTTTACAATAGGGGAGTCTCCTCCTTTTATAGGATAATAAAGACCAAAACCCTAAACCACAAAACCACTTTTTAAAACTAGTGGTTGAGATCAAAATATATAACAATCTAATCAACGGCTAAGATGAGCCAATACAATATAAGACATGGATCACTTAACTAAGTGATGACGTCATAGCCGCAAGTGACTCAATGAGGGTGACGTCATACATGGGGTGGCTAAAAATACATGTGCCACATCAACAAGACCTAGACAAGTCACTAAAGCACATGGTGGGGCTAGAAGGCATTAATCTCCTTCACTAGAATGTCCCCATGGCACAATAATATAAAATATAAGTCTATGACATGTCCAAGTAACACAAATGATCAAATCCTGTCCCCAAAATCTGAGAGAGACATGCAGTAAAAGACCTCCCGTGGCCACTATGGACCCCACTGACTGGTGCAAACTGATCTGGAAGAAGGGGGATTCACCATGGATGACCTCAGAGAAGACCAAGTGCCAAAACCTTGCCTCAATTGCCCAAATCGAATTCCTCAGTGACTTTTTTATTCCATTTTTGTATCCTCCTGAAAACCCTAAAAGTACCCAAAACTGCCTCTAGGGTGCCTACGTTGTCAAACTAAAGGTGCCGTCATGTCCGGAAGGGGGGTATAATGGTAATAACAAGTGGCTGGACCACCCCTTTCCCCTGTAGTGCCCTAGGCAACGAATTGCCTCCAATGCTCCTGTTGGACAGGCTGGATCAGCATGCCCAAACTGGTCAACAGGTGGATAACTACAACTATCATGCCCAGAAGTGCCCGAAACTGAAAAATTAGTGTCTCAATGGATCCAGAAGACCCAAATCCACCAGAGATAATAACTCATACACCTCATGATAACTTGTGGGGTCATCAGTATGGTCCACCATACCCGGACAATGTAAAATATGATGATCTGGAAATAAAAATAAAACTAACCAACTGCATCAATCATCATCTGAAGCATATGTCCAACATATGGAATCATCAATAGGTGTATGTGGGACCATAGATCAACATCAATAAGCACATGTGGTCCATCTCATCACGGAACCCAAGAATGACCATGGTCAAACTATGTTTGACTAGGTCAAAATACAACCAAAGACTAGATTATAACAAAAGACTAAGACATGTTCCTTTAATCATATTCACAACTTAACTTAAAGTATAAACATCATTTAGTGGTAGTTCATTACATATATATATCAACATTGTTTATAGTTTACTTGCACAGAAGCTTTAAAGACATACTCATCCAATGGACATGGCCTAACTGCTAGCAAAGGATGAAGGCTAAGGACAAAGCTAGGCAAAGGGGATGACTTGACCAACTCAACTAAGTGACACTTTGGACGGGGAGAGGGGGAGCTACACTCTGTGCTGGACAAAATAACAAAGGGAAGGGCAGTGCCTCACAAATGGATAAGTTGTGTTGCCACCAGATTACACAACGTCTTTGTCGCAGGAGAAATCTATGCTGTCGCTCGGTGTGCCCGTGGTGGCAAGTCTCGAGTCAAGTATGTCACTTGGTTCTTGACTCCTCTATTTAAGCAAAATTCCCAACGAAAGCCAAGGGGCGTAGTCCCTATGGAAAGTTACTAAGGTTGTTAGGGTCTTCTAGTTAAGTGATGGGTTGTTTATTAATGTTTTTGGGAGTTTTTGATTAAAGGTTCAAGATTGTAATTTGCCACAAGAGTTTAAAAAAGCTTTCACCGGCATAAGTTCAGATAAATCACTATAAATTATAAAGATGCACAATGTCTTGATATTGATAATAAGCAAATGAAAGGTGCAAGGACCAATGCCTTATGGAGTCAAACACAGTGTGAAGTTTGTAATGCTAGAAAAGTAAATGTTGTGCAATTGTCTCTTGGTTGATTTTAGATTATTAAAATGAATCTTGATTAGGGAAAAGAAGGGAAACACTCGAGGTACCATAAAGGTAAAGAGAGGAATGTCCGGAAATCTAGAGATTGGTGCTTCCGTACAAGGACATCTTGGACTGACAATGCCCTGAGCGCATGTTCAACACTACACCAACAAGGATGTAGTCTAACAGTGCCCCAAGGTCAGAGTACAGCTACCCAGCGTCCCTGTAAATTTTACTGTGTTTTTGCAGCTTGCTGGTTTATGTCAAGTTTTTCATGTTTTCACTTCCAAGCCGGTTTTGCATTGGCTGGAAACTACTTATAAAAATTGCAGACAGTTAAACACACTGTAAAACACTTCTAACGGGCAGAAAGATAATTTAACCATGCACACAATAAAATATGAGACTCATAATTTTTGGCCAGTAGTCCTGGAAAAACCCCCACGAGGAAAACCAGTCACAGAGAGAGATTTTATTTCTTCAGTAAAATTGTAGGACAGCATTACAGTGAGAAATACAACTTATCTCCACCATTAAATGCACTCGAAGACTGCCTTGTAAAAGGTGCTGAAGCTGCCTTGAAAACTGTGCAAATATAATTCTCGAAATTCGTGCTGAGAGAAAAGACAGAAATCTGTATACCTTGATTTATGTGCAGTCCTTTGTCTCGAAATGCATGCTATACTATCCCTCGATTTCTATGCAGAAAATAATCTCGAAATCTGTGCAAAAATGCAGCCTCGATTTTTGTGCCAATGAGTACCTCGAAAACTATGCAGGAAGGTACAAAATCCGTACTGTACGGTCTCGATTTCTATGCATCCTGTCTTGGGATTTGTGCCCTAAACCTGTCTCAAAATCCGTGCTGAAAATCTCGGTTTCTGTTCCCAAAATAACTCCTCGAAAACAGTGTCAATGCTCTCCATATTTGTACCCAGATTCCCCTCAAAAAGTGTGCAGGTTGTCTCGAAACCCATGCCCAAAAATACCTTGAAACACGTGCCCAGTTCACTACTCATTGGTCCACCTCGAGATGCGTGTTGTACTAAAGAAATGCTACCTTGGAATCCATACTATGCATTAAATACTCAGCAGGCTGCGTCAAAATGTGTGCCAACTGAAACTTGCTTCAATGCCTCCTCGAAATTCGTGCCAGTGCACTCTTGCTCTCTCTTTCTCTTCTCTTCACTTGAATCTCTCAAAAGTGAAGAATGAATGCCTCCCTTGCCTTTTTGACAAAACCCTAGGGTGAGTTTCTCATCAACAGATGAGATTAGATTAGATCGACGGTTGAAATTAAATGCTCCTATTTATTTCTCATAAATATTAATTTCCCTCACCCACTTAAATTTATCAAAAAGTGACTTTATGGTTATAAAGTCTCATTAATGCTTTTCACAAGTCAATTAATGTAAGGGTCACTTTTTCCCCCTTTCTAAGTGACTTAGGCAAAAGTCACTAGGGGAACACTTCCCTAGGTACAAAAACTAACACTCCCTCTTACTGAGGAAGGTGTTCTGCACCACTCCCAACTTGTCTCTGAAGAAAACAAACTTGCCCCTCCCCAAAGATTTTGTCAGGATATCTGCTACCTGCTCATCAGTGGATATGTACTGCAACTCAACTGCTCCCCCCTGAATGTAGTCACGGATGAAATGGTACTTGATCTCAATATGCTTTGACCTGTCATGGAACACTGGATTCTCAGAGAGCTGAATGCAACTCTGATTGTCACAATAGATCACCATGGGCCTAAGCTCCTGACCAAATAGGTTTACCAACAGCTCGCGAAGCCACATTGCTTCACAAGAAGCCTAATTAGCTGCCATATACTCAGCCTCGGCGGAACTCAATGCAACGGACTTTTGTTTCCGACTAAACCACGACACTACTGCTAAGCCCAAACTGAAACAACTACTGGAAGTGCTCTTCTGATCCCTCACACTGCCTGCCCAATCTGAATCTGTGAAACCAACCAAACTAACTCCAACCGAACCCCTGTAATCCAAACCATAGTCCACTGTACCTGCAAGGTATCTCAGCACATGTTTTGCGGCAGTCCAATGTACACTCCTAGGCTCCACCATGAACTGGCTAAGAGTGTTCACCGCAAAACACAAGTCTGGCCTAGTGTTGACCAGATACATCAACAACCCAATGAGCTGACGGTAAAGTGTAGGATCCACCAACTTACCCTCAAAAGCATGAAGTTGCTTCCAGTTGGTGATCATAGGTGTAGACATCGGCCTGCAATCCTCCATCTGAAATCTCTTTAGAATGTCAACTGCATACTTCCCCTGTCCTAGGAAAATATGTCCAGGCTCCTGGCAAACCTCCATCCCCAGATAGTAATGCATCAACCCAATGTCAGTCATCTCATACTCAATAGCAAGGTCTCTCTTGCAATGTGCAATGAGACGCTCCTCTCCAGTGATAAACAAGTCATCAACATATAACAAAAGAATGAGAGGATCTGCACCAACCACAATGTAGTAAGTTGGGATCAGCCTCACTCTTGTGAAAACCCATCGAAGTATGCATCGATCCTGGAGTACCAAGCTCTAGGAGCTTGCTTCAGTCCATACAAGGCTTTCCTCAGCCTGCACACATGAGAATCTCTCCCATGAATCTCGAATCCCTGTGGCTGCTCTAAGTACACCTCCTCCTGCAGAAGACCATAGAGAAATGCGGTCTTCATATCCATCTGGTGGATCTTCCAACCCATCTCTGCTGCTATAGAAATCACTTCTCTGATGGAAGAATACCGAGCAACTGGCGCAAAGGTCTCATCATAATCAACTCCCTCAACCTGTGAAAACCCCCGAGCCACAAACTGATCCTTGTACTTCTCCACACTGCCATCTGCAGCATGCTTCACTTTGTAGATCCACTTGGAAGTCACAACAGACTTCCCCTCTGGTCTCAGCACTATCTCCCAAGCATCATTCTTCATGATGGAATGGTACTCTTCCATCATGGCATCTCTCCAAACCTGATGCTGAGAAGCCTCCTCAAATGTGGAAGGCTCTTAATCACGAAGACTCGCAACAAGAGCCATACCCAGTCTATCTGGCATCACTATTGTCCTGATCTCCACCTGGGGTCTACCAAATGCCTCTACTTCCTTCAAGGTGTCTTGAAGCCATTTAGGCTTCCTCTTCCTTGAAGGCTCCTCCCATACTGGTCTATCCTCATCTGAAGAACTCCCAGAAGCAGAAGGTCCAACACCCCGAGAACCAGTGACTGATGAACCAGTCCCTGAAAAACCTGTAACCTGAGAACTAGAACCTGAACCTGTCCCTGAAGTACCTGTAACTTGAACCACTGAACCTGTAGAAGTTGTGCTTGTACCATGTGATCCAGTCACTCCGGAAACCTGTATCGAAGAAGCCTGAGTCACCTGAGGTGTGGAAGCCAGTGGCTCCCTCTGCTCTATCTCTTTGGACTTCCTGAAGGCTCTCTCCTCATCAAACTTCACCTCCCGCCTAACAACAACTCTCTTCTGACCAGGAAGGTAAAGCCGATAGGCCTTCGAAGTCTCATCATATCCCAGAAAGATGCCTCTCTCTGCAGTGGGATCAAACTTCGTCCTCTTCTCAGAAGGGACGTGAGAGTAAGTCAAAGAACCAAATATACGAAAGTGGCTCACCTCAAGCTTCTTTCCTGTGTACATCTCCTCGGGAGTCTTCCTCCCCAAAGCACGGTGAGGACTCCTGTTCTGCAAATAAACTGCAGTGCTGCATGCCTCTGCCCATAGAAAGAACGGTAAACCCTAATCATGGAGCATCGCTCTCGCTGCTCCCACAATCGATTTGTTCTTCCTCTCTGCTACTCCATTCTGCTCAGGAGTGTAGGGAACTATCAGCTGTCTCTGTATACCCTCCTGTGTGCAAAACCCATCGAACTCCTTGGAGGTATACTCACCCCCATTGTCCGATCTCAACATCCGAATCTTCCTCCCTGTCTGCTTCTCCACAAGGGCTTTGAACCCTTGGAAGACTCTCAATACTAAGGGTGACTTCTTGCTCCTCAAGAAGTAGATCCAGGTCTTCCTGGAGTAGTCATCAATGAAAATGATATAGTACTCAAATCCAGTCAAAGAGACTGATGACATAGGACCACAAATATCAGAATGGATCAAGTCAAGCACTCCTACTGCTCTGGTGTCACTGCTTGGAAAAGCAGTCTTGGTGTACTTTCCCAAAGCACACCCCCTGCACACATCACTCTACTCAGTGTTGAACTCAGGTAAACCTGTAACCGTGCTCCTCAACAATCTCAGAGCTGGGTGATGTAAGTGGGCCATCCTCCGATGCCATAGCTCACTGTTGCTGCTGTGTGCTAGAGCGTGCTGCAGTTGAAACAAGAGCTTGTACAGCTTTCCACATCTAACCTCAATGTCCATGGAGGTAGATACTCCTGTAGTCCTGGGGAATACCTGCACTCTCTCATCCGAGAAACATACCCCAAGACCCATGTCCTTAATGGTGGAAACTGATACAAGATTCTTCTTCAGCCCAGGGACATATAACACATCCCTCAGAGTCATGGGACTCATAGACTCCCTCTGAAATGTAATGGTCCCCCGACCAACTGCTCTAACAATGGTGTCATCACCTAATACAACCTCCACATCTGTACATGTCTATGAAAGCTCGGAGAACATCTCTCGAGCACCTGTCATGTGGCTCGAAGCTCCGCTGTCAATATACCAAGTACCAGTGGTCGATGCACTCGTCTGATGGCCTACCAACAAGTAATACTCCATCTCCATATCCACATCAGTGCTGGTAACTAAAGAGGCTCTCTCTCTCTCAATCTGTCCAACACACAGAGAAAACTCTCTCTGAAATCTGTCTCCAAAGTCATCAACCTCCACTGAAGCTGCAGTCTGTTGTCCCTTCTTCTTCTTGTTTGGACACTATGAAGCATAATGCCCAAAAGTCTGAAAACCATAACACTTGATTTTACTCAAGTCCTTCTTCTGCCCACCCTGCTGCTGCTGCTGCTACTTGGCCCCGCCCTTCTTGGGACTTTTCTTCTTCTTCTTCCCCTTTGCTGTCAAAGCCACGTTCTCCTCATCTTCCCTACCCTGTGATGAACTGCCCTGTACGAGACCTCTCCTCGTCTCCTCCTACACAAAGTCATCCCACAGTCTCTCCCATGAAGGTAGATTCTCTCTGCCCACTATAGCCTGCACAAATGCACCCCAGGGCTTGGAAGCCCCATTCACTGTTGTACGCACAAGCTCAGTAGCAGTGACCACCTCCCCAACTACTGCTAGCTCATCTCTAACTGTGGATATCCTGGTAAGGTAAGTTGTCACTCCCTCTCCGCCATTCATCTTTATACTCTTCAGTTTCTCCTTGAGAACCATCTTCCGGTTCTCATTGGTACTCTCGTACAAACTGGTCAAAGCACTCCACATCAAATGTGCCCTAGCTTTGCCTGAAATGTGAGGGATGATATGATCTTTAACTGCATCAAGGATTATTCTTCTAGCTTTACAGTCCTTGTTGAAGATTGATAATGTTGCTGCATCTGTAGCAGCGGGAATCTGAACATGCTTTGCTGTAGTATTTCTAACCACCTCCTCCCACAGTTCATTCTCCTCTAAATCAGCAAAATCCTAGCCTTCCATGGCACAAAGTTTCTTGTCCCATCTAGCCTATCCTCCAACCTAAGTCCTGTAGCCATCTCTTCTTCAACCCAACAAGGTGTTGTTCACTAACAGAAGAAAATAATACCCAAATCTGGAAATTTCTGTATCTGCAAACTATTACTGTTTTCTGCCCCCAAGCTCTGATACCATGTAAATTTTACTGTGTTTTTACAGCTTGCTGGTTTATGTCAAGTTTTTCATGTTTTCACTTCCAAGTCGGATTTGCATTGGTTGGAAACTACTTATAAAAATTGCATACAGTTAAACACACTGTAAAACACTTCTAACAGGCATAAAGATAATTTAACCATGCACACAATAAAATATCAGACTCAGAAATTTTTGGCCAATAGCCTTGGAAAAACCCCCACAGGGAAAACTAGTCAGAGAGAGAGATTTTATTTCTTCAGTAAAATTATAGGACAGCATTACAATGAGAAATACAACTTATCTCCACCATTAAATGCACTCGAAGATTGCCTCGTAAAATGTGTTGAAGCTACCTTGAAAATAGTGCAAATATTATTCTCGAAATTCGTGCGGAGAGAAAGGACAGAAATCCGCACACCTTGATTTGTGTGCAGTCCTTTGTCTTGAAATTCATGTTGTACTATCCCTCGATTTCTATGCAGAAAATAATCTCGAAATCTATGCAAAAATGCAGCCTCGATTTTTGTGCCAATGAGTACCTCGAAAACTGTGCAGGAAGGTACAGAATCCGTACTGTACGGTCTTGATTTCTGTGCATCATGTCTTGGGATATGTGCCCTAAACTTGTCTCGAAATCCGTGCTGAAAATCTCGGTTTCTATGCCCAAAATATCTCCTCGAAAACAGTGCCAATGCTCTCGGGATTTGTGCCCAGATTCTCCTCGAAAAGTGTGCAGGTTGTCTCGAAACCTGTGCCCAAAAATACCTTGAAACATGTGCCTAGTTCACTGCTCAATGGTCCACCTCGAGATGCATGTTGTACTAAAGAAATGCTACCTGGGAATCCGTACTATGCATTAAATACTCAACAGGCTGCCTCGAAATGCGTGCCAACTGAAACTTTTTTCAATGCCTCCTCGAAATTCGTGCCAGTGCAGTCTTGCTCTCTCTTTCTCTTCTCTTCACTTGAATCTCTCAAAAGTGAAGAATGAATGCCTCCCCTTGCCTTTTTGACAAAACCCGAGGGTGAGTTTCTCATCAATGGATGAGATTAGATTAGATCGACGGTTGAATTAAATGCTCCTATTTATTTCTCATAAATATTAATTTCCCTCACCCACTTAAATTTATCAAAAAGTGACTTATGGTTATAAAGTCTCATTAATGCTTTTCACAAGTCAATTAATGGAAGGGTCACTTTTTCCCCCTTTCTAAGTGACTTAGGCAAAAGTCACTAGGGGAACACTTCCCTAGGTACAAAAACTAACAGTCCCCAGCCAGAACTTCCCTACCAAAATCTAGTTTCAAAGTGTCGGATTTTCACTATCTTGTGGGTAGTTAATTTTATTAGGTGACTAATTAAGTTAAATGTGAGAATTAAAGAATGCTTCCAACTGCTTTTGGTATCCCACAGCTCAGACGAACTGCTGGTGGGTAGAGTATACGCACTGTAGCAAATAATTTATTCCAATTTGAAGCGAGTAACCATTGACCCTCCGACAGAGAGCGCTCTTGACTTGCTTTTCAGCTAAGTTGAAGAGACTTATGAAATTGAAAGACAACTTTTAAATGAAAAGATATTGATGGCCAATCTTATGTGTCATTTTTCTGATCAACCTCCACTAATCAGCAAAATTGCCTTTGGGTGAAGGTGAGAGCATCTAAGTTGCCAAGGTACCCGTACCGGGGGGTTGGGCACCCATACCAGTACCGGGTACCGGAATAGGTACCTCTGGGAGTACCGCGTAAGTACCAGGTACTTCACCCAAGTATCGGGTACTTCGTCACGGATTTTAGGGTACCAATACTTCAAAAGGGTCCCATACTGCGAGTTTGGGTACTCGGCAGGTACTTCCGGGCATGAAATTGAAACGTGGACTGGAAAATAACTTTAACTATGGTTTTGCGGGCGAGGTCGATGGTGGGTACCATTCCCATAAGCATAAAACAAATTTCACAAACCTAATACGAAGGTCAATCCGTCGGTGTTAGTTATTAACTTATTTGCAGTGTATGTCCATCCACCGGTGAAGATTGGAGGTTGTTGTGTGTTCATCGCTGTCGAGTTGGAGGTTGCTGTGTGTTCATCGCTGTCGGGTTGGAGGTTGCTGTGTGTTCATCGCTGTCGAGTTGGAGGTTGTTGTGTGTTCATCGCTGTCGAGTGTTGTTCATTGCTGTCACGCTGTGTGTTCATCGCTGCCGAAGTTTGCAGTTTGCAAGGTCGCCAAATTTTCCAGGGTCGAGACTTCACGGTTAGTGTTACAACTTATTGTTCACGGTTAGTGTTCACTGTTACTGTTCACAGTTATTACTTATTAACTTATTACTAATTAGTAATGCAGTAACACTAATTTTAAATTTTATGTTTCATTGTTTTTCAATTTTAAATTTTTTCGAATTAATAATTATTAATTTTAATTTAGCTTAATTTTCAGTTTTATTAATTATATTTTAATTTGGCTAAAGGCCTCAAACAATAAACTTAAAACTTAAAAGTTAAACTATAAGTATAATGATAATCATTAATGTTAAAAAATAAAAATAAAAATTAAATTATCAGTATATACTATAAACTATAAAGATTGCATTTTGATAGTGTAAAGAGTATAATTTTGGGTTTTACTGTCATGACTGCCTATATTTTTGCCATATTGTGTATTTCAACAGGTTATGTTGTCTTATGCTATGAAGACTGAGATGTGGATTCATGTGTAAAAGGGTAAATGACAAATGTGCAAGCACAGCTAGCCTATAATTCAAATTAAACAGTAAACTTATCCAACTGCTAAAAAATTAAAAATTCAACAATGAACAAGCTATCAAACAGAGTTTTCAGTTTATGTTGGGCATTAATGGAAGGATGATCACGATTTTTTAATATTGGGCGTTAATGGAAGTTCTTAGTTGAGTTTTCCATTAACTCTGTAATTGTATAAAATTTAAAATTTAAAATAGTGACAATTTCAAAATTCATGCTAATTTTCAGTTGTCCACTGTCAATTTCAGGCATTTTCAGCTCAGTTCATTTGTGAGGGGCGTATCGTAGTCAAAAATAAAAAATGTCTTCAGGTAATCCACAATATCCACTGTGGAAGCATGTGGAGAAGAAAAAACCAGAAAAGTCTTCAGGGGGGACAGCCTTAATAAAATGCAAACTTTGCAAGGCTGAGTGGAAAGGGACCTATACTAGAGTGAAAGCCCATTTCATGAATATTCCAAGGATGGGTGTTGAAGCTTGTACTGGAGATCCGGAGGATCCCTTAAGACTCCCTATTGTACAAAAGGAGCAACTTAGGGCTGAGGGTAAGGAAGGGAAGGAAATCTCAAGGCCTCCAGCGCATGCTATTGGGGATGACACCGATGAGGATGAAATGCCATCGGATGATGAAGAAGTTCAGCTTGGTGATGAGCACGTGCCATCAAGATCATCAAAAAACACTAAACAGGGATACAAAAGACCAAAACTTGGAGGCCTTTATGACATTTTTTATGTCAAAGGCAGGGAGGGTGTTGATCTTGCCATAGCAAGATTTTTTCTTGCATGCGGGATTTCTTTCAATGCAGCTCGCTCACCATATTTTGAGCAAATGGTTCATGCAATTAATAATGGATAAGCCACCTAGTTATGAGAAGCTCCGAATAGTGTTGGTGAACAAGGAGAAAAATCGTCTTGAGAAGGCAATGGCACCATTGAAGGGATCTTGGAGTGTAGATGGGTGCTCCATTATCATGGATGGTTGGACTGATTGTTGGAATCGTCCATTGATAAACATCATTATCTCTTCCATAGTTGGTCCATATTTTCTATGGGCCATTGATTGTTCTGGTAAAAAAAAGAACATTGTGTTCTTGAAAGAACAATTATGTGATGCCATTGCGGAGGTGGGTCCAACCAATGTTGTTCAAGTTGTTACTGATACAGTTCCAGTTTGCAAAGCCACTGGGGTGATGGTTCAAAAGAAGTATAGGTTAGTGTCAACTTCCAACTTTCCAAGTCTGATTTTTAATTACAAGTATGTTTTTTTTTCTAATTTTCAGTACTTAAATCAGAATTTATAAATCATTGCAAAATCTAATTTTGTTTTTAATTTTTGATTTCTTGATGTACCATAGGCATATCTTTTGGACACCATGCGTAGTGCATTCTTTGAATAATGCATTGAAAGACATTGGGAAACTTGAATGGGTTCGATTATTAATTGAGAATGGCCGTAAAATTCAAATGTTCATATGCAACCACCACCAATCACAAGCCATTTACCGCAAGCATGCCAAAATGGAGCTTCTTAAGCCGGCTGACACTAGATTTGCAAGTTACTACATTTTGCTTAGGCGGCTTGTGGAGATGAAAGGGGATTTAGCTGCCACAGTTATCAATGATATGTGGGAGCAATGGAGACAATCTACCTCAAAGGCAGCTGTACAGGTGAAGCGGTTGATATTGGATGATCGGTTTTGGGTTAAAGTAAAATTTGTTGTGGAATTTGTAGAGCCAATATGTGATATGCTTCGCTATGCAGACACAGATGGTCCATGTTTAGGTGAGATTTATGAGAACATGGACTCTATGTGTGAGAGGATTGAATCCATCACAAACAAGAAAGATCCTACTTTATGGCCGCAGTTGCAATCATTTATACATGGGCGATGGAATAAATTGAACAGCCCACTTCATATGGCAGCCTATGCAGTTAATCCCAAATGGTATGATTCCACAACAAGAAGGAGGCCTCCTTCCCAAGATAGAGAGATGGTTAAAGGGTTTATGAATGCAATTAAAAAAATATATGATTCTACAGAAGATGCTTCTAAGATACGATCTCAATTTGCCCAATTTTCACGTGGGCAACGTGTCTTTGGTTCACATGCTTCTTTGGTTGATAGGCGCAAGAAGAAGGATCCGATTGATTGGTGGTGGCTTCATGGTGTTGATGCTCTCGAGTTGCAGTGCCATACAATTACTTGGGCAGGTAGTTAGTTCCACATCTTGTTTCTATATTAAATTTTAATTAATTTAATTTGGTATCCTTTCCCTAACAGTTTGATTGCACTTGCATGTAGCTAGTTCCTCGTCTTGTGAGAGGAATTAGAGCACTTATGGTTTCATCCATTCCGTGAAGAGAAACAGGTTGGGGTCGAAGAAGGCAGAGAACCTAGTCTACATTCATAGCACACTTCGTCTCATATCTCGAAAAGACCCTGGGTACAAAGAGGGTCCTTTCAAGAGATGGGACCAATACACGGATGATGCCATATGTGTGGACGAGGAAATAGAACCGGATGGCCTTGTCGAGATACCTCCAGTTGCTATAGATGAGGAGCCTCCACTAAATAGTGATACTTACCTAGAGAGCTTGTTGACCGAGAACCTCCTTGATGCTGATGCAGATGACAGTGATGTTGCAAATGTTGCTGACCTAGCAGAGATGGCTTGAGGAAGCCAAATCAACTATGATGTTTACTTGCTTTATGTTTAGTATTTGACTATTTTCATTTTGCTATTTTGTATTTCATGTTCGGAACTATGGCAAATGAGGCATGCCATTTGCCAAATTTTGGATGTAGTATGACAATGGACTCATGGAGTCATGGACATATATCATGCTATTATGCTAATGATTCATATCAATATCAATGACAATATCATATATGTAATTTGAATTAATGTGCAAGCAGCAATACCAATGTCAAATGTGTGTTACTTGTTGAAAACTTGATAACTTAATAATATAATTATAAATATATTAATATAATTATTAATTATAAATTTATAAAATTTTATATATATATGTCTACAGTACGCCGACGTACCCAAGTAACCTATTTCAAAAAGTGGTGTACCCGTACCCATACCCGTACCCGTACCCGTCCCAGTACCCTGGCAACTTAGGAGAGCATACTTCGTGGCGACGAAGATGGTTTTATTTCTACTCTACTTTTGCAAAATGGAAATGATTAAATTGCAAAATATAACTGAAAGTATACACCCTGCAATTCAATAATGAGTGTGTGAATGTGTGTGGTTAAAAAAAGCACAAAATTTGACAAAATACACAAATCCCCCCATGGGGGATGGGATGTGGGTGTCGGTTACCCCACTGCTCTCGTTTAATGATTTTACAATTTATGCTCAAATAAAACTCTCTTAGTCCTTTTAGACTTGGATCTAAGGGCTTACAAGCTGAAATTTCAAAACAATGCTAAAGTGGGTCCCTTGGAAGGTGTTTTTGGCAAGTTTTAGCGAAATTTCGCCAAAGCTTCCTCCTATCTTTCCTTGGACCTGCTAAAAACCAGCAAGTAAACTACTTAAAATATGATGGCAAACACAATAAAAAAAATATAAAAATTTGAAAATTTTTATACTTAGAAAATTCCCAATCTAGCTTTAGATCTAATGCAAAACGGACCTTTTAAAAGCTTAGATCTAATGCAAAACGGACCTTTTAAAAGCTTAGATCTAGTCTAGAATGTGATTTCTAAGTACTATAGATCTGAAAATATTTGCAAGAAATTTATGGATCAACAACTCAAATACTTAGAAAATAACAAGAAAGGGAAAGAGAAAAAAGTAGATTTGAATTTGAAGTTGATGGATGAACACTTCAAGCCCAAGCTTGATCCTTGTGAAACCTTGGAAAAATCCCTGAAATATAAGATTAGTTTGTGTTGAAGAGGAGAGAAGAGACAAGCTAGTTCAAAGCCCTCTTCAAGCTTGTGATCTGCAAAAACCTTAAACAAACCCTTGCATACAAATGAGTAAGTTCTAGTGTGCTTGGTAAAGATTAATTCAAAGAGCCTAAATACAAACTAGTATAGTTGCCTACTTCTAGTCTATCAAAACAATACACAAATAAGCAAGTTACAACTGAAATGCTTATTCTATGAATCAATCAAGCTAGATCTACAATCATATATAAACAAAAGAGAACTAAATTAGAGCAATATCACCTCATATTCTTGCATACATCCAAAAAATGTACACCCATGGACCTCCAAAGCCTTTCACTTGCATTAAAAAATATTATCACTAGTACAATGAGCAGAGGTTTCTTGCATCCATAGGAATAATGGAGCAAGAGCCTTGCTTTTATAACACTCCAAGAGGAGGAATTCGAATTGGTTGAGGAGAGGCGACGTAGGGTTTAAATGGACAAGTGGTAGCTCTCAAATCCCAACAAGATATGGTAGGTGATCTCAAATGGAGGGGATGGCTGCCACCTAAGGTAGGTGCCTCCCTCTCCCTCATTGTAAACTCCACCTTCCATACAAAACATGCCATCCAAGCAAGACGTCCTCCTTGAGGGAGGCGCAAATCCCAAGGCAATGCCACATGTGGGGAGCTCAATCAATGCTCAAAGGGCTCCAATGTTGATTGGAATCTTCATTCAATGACCCTACCATGTCAACTGGGCCAACTCACAAGACCACCCACCTTTTATTTAGGAGTTTGGATTTTCTCCAAATCCATTATTCTTGAATTAAAAAACACTTTTTAATATTTTGGAGACAAAATTGACTAAGTGAAAAATAATCACTCAATACTTAGGAAAAGTGGGTTTAGGGGTTTTATGGGTGCTCTGGGTTAGAAAACGAGCACCCCCATGTCCAATTTCACCTCCTAACCCATCTTTTATCACTTTTCTCATTTTTTAATTAAATTATTTAAAAAATCTCATAAACTGAGAAAAATAAATTTTCTCAAAATGACTCAAAAATCCTAGAGGACCTAGTGCATATCCATATGACTCAATACTGATGGCTAGCATGTTACAAAAATACATTCCAGTAGGTTTTAATAACCCCTAAAAAATTGTCATCATGGAAACACTCCAGCTTTGGAGGTGTGAGTGAAAAACTCGGGAATTATATGTCACTAAAGAGTAACATATAATTCCTAAGGAAAAAACACTCTAGAGTGTCACCCTGATAACAAACGTTGAGAAAGGCCAAACCTTTCATAAGAAAACTCAAGCTAGACCAACTTATTACAAAATCCCCACAGGGTCTGGACATGCAAAAATTACAAAGGGCCAAAATTTTTTGGCCTGATGGATCTCGGAACACTGATGATGAACATTGAACATGTTCACAACTTCAACGGTTCACTCGGAATCCACTAAGTGCAATTTAATGGATAACAAGTTGTTTAGAGAGTGCTTATTCAACTTAGTCATCATGTCTACATCAAGTTGATCCAAGTTCATTAGGATCATTCATTTACTTTTCATGGCCTTTTTTGGCCTATATGACCCCTATGGGATTTTGCATGCGCTAAAAAGTACAACTAATCGCAACTTGCATCCGGGGCATATTTACATTTATAAGGTTAACAATATTTAGATATGGTCTTTGTTTAACCTTTGCTTTTTGGACCTTTCTATACCCTTCATGGGGTATTTTAGCATTTCATTGCTTTAGCCTTTATTCAACATGTGTTGAGAAACACATTCTAGAATTTTAAGTTCACAGGCTTTTATAAGAGATTTCCAATATAAGTAGTACATGTGCTTTCAGTTTTAGCCAACAACAACTAATGTGACTAGAGGGAATTCCGCGCTAGCCAAATATCAGGGCAACCGACTAGAGTGATTTAGGCATAAAATCCAACTCACCAAAGACAAGTTCTGTCACCAACTCAGAGCCGAGACACAAAAAAAAACGTGGATGCGATCCAACACAGAGGTAGAAATGGGGAAGTCCTCCATATCAAACAGTCAAGAAGGCAAGTCAAGGTGAAAGCCAAAATGAGGAAGGTCATGGATGGATGGAGTCAAGTGGATGTGGTGCCTAGGCTAGCAAACAAAAATGTCAGGAAAAACCATGTCCATGCTCACAGGAGGGTAATGAAACCAATGAGTATTGTCAAAAAACCTTAGAGTGCAAGTAATACATCCAATTTTATATTTTATAAAACCATCCAAGATATTTCATTTCATTATTTAAATAGTACTGCCACATCATGAGTTATATACCAAGTCAATGCTATGAAGATGACTAAAACAACAAGATAATAATCCAATGATAAACATCACTGTATATCACAAATAGTCATCATAAAGAACCACTGAAACACTGCTGCAACAATACAACTGAGCACTAAACTGAAACTGTATGAAACAAAAGGTCACATCGGTCATCAAATCTAAGCTCTCAAGGCTCAGCCTTGGCAGAAGGTCTACTCAATGTCTGATATATACTGCTCTGATCTGTAAGTGATCCCAAATAATACTGCTCATCATAGCTGATCTTTGTAAAAGCAAAGCTCTGAAAAGTGCAGAGATCTGCTCAGGAAGAATAGTAGCCCAGCTACTATGGTGTGATAACACTGTTACCAGCTATTTTGTACAATAGTTGAATTTCTTGTGACCCGCCAGTTTATTGAACATGATTCATGTTCATCATCAATGTTCAGAAGTTCAGAAATCATTTTCAGGGCAATTTTGCCCCGTTTGTAATAACTGCATGTTCATACCCCCATGGGGAATTTGTAAAAAGTTGGTCTAAACGGGGTCCTTTTATAAAAGACTCGGCTATCCTTAGGTTTAGCCATTTGGGGGATACTCTAGAGTGTTTTTCCATAGGAACTATGCGCTACTCATCAATGGCGTATAATCCCTGAGTTTTTCACTCAAACCTCCAAAGCTAGAGTATTTTCCATGGTGGTCAAAACCTAAGGTGGTTATTAGAGTCTTGTGTCTAGGATTTTTTACATGTTAGCCATCTCGATTGAGTCGTATGAACATGCACTAGGTCCCCTAGGAGTTTCGTTTGATTCTGAGAAAAAAAAAAAATTCCGTAATTTAGACCATTTTTTAATGGTTTAAATGGAATTTTTCAGGTTGTGATAAAAACCTCATTCGGAGGCATAATTTGGCGTGGGGAGGCTTCGTTTTGACGCTCAGAGCGTCCTCTTTACCCTAGCGCCCCCATTCTTCAGATTATGGGCGATTATGTCACCTCTGGGAGAGTTTTGGCTAAAAATGCATCATTCTGGCATTTAATTGCTAAAAAATGAGGAAATGCACTTATGACAAAAATTTTAAAAAGTCAAAAATCATTAAAAATTGATTTGGAAAAGCATGGATTAGATTTTTAGGAGGTGTACAACCACATTTGAATATCAAAGCACATGTTAAATAAGACTTTGGGTAAGCGAATGGGTGTGAAGGAAGCTTCACGTGGGCCTCTCTCCACGTCACCAAGCTTATGAGTTGTGTGAATGAGGGCTCCAAGGTGGTGGCATAAGGTTTCGTATGATATTCGACCCACTTTAAAGTTTAATACACATGCCATATCGAAACATTGGGTTACAAATTAAAAAAGGGATGACGTGAGCCATTTGACCATACGGCTCTTCATGAAGCTCTCACGATTTGATGAAGTGGCAGGTTATGAGTGGTATGGTGGTTATGCATTGATTAAATGGTGGGCACCTTCCTTGATTTATGGCCACATCACATAGCATTATCGCATGCAAGCTCGAGTTGTCTCTCCATTCAACGCCAAGCTTCTCCCTCACATGGATTCACGCCATCCTCTATTGCTCACATCTACCTTACATGGCTCTCACGCATTGGGTTGGTGATTGTTCCAATGAGGAGTGGGGGGCACCTTGCCAAGGTAGAGGCCACCTCCCCACTCGCTTTTACTCAAACTCAATGTTAGCCATTGGATCATGCACTCCAAGCTCTCATTTGATTGGAATCAGCTCAGCCTTGAATGGAATTCGATGGCCATTGGCTCCCTCAATTATGCCAATTCAATTTGCTCTTAGATTGTCTATTTTTTGTATAAAGAGAGAGCTCTTGCTCCTCTTTTCTGATGGAGATTTTGAGCAAGAGCACTCTGCCAAAATCATATTGTAATATTTGTTTAAGCTTTGGAATAAAGAAGTGACTTTGGAGGTCCATGCAAGAGCTCTCTGTATTGTGGTTTCATCTTGTTTGGTGATATCTTTCTCACCCTATATCTCTATTTTTCAAATCATTTTTCAATATATGCTTTAGGAAGACTATCAATCTAGTACATAAGCATTTGATCGGATTTGTTTGTTGAGACTAAGTGTTTTGCAGGGATCACTAAGGTGGAGAATAGCTTGGGATCAAGCTTGTCTTCATTACGCAAGAGTTTTTACCATTTAACACATTCCTTTTGCAGGTTCTACAAATTGCTTCTCCATCCAAAGGAAGAAACATAGCTACCAGCGGCTAGCCTTCATCCATCAACACATTTAAAAAACTCATTCATTGGTTACTTGGGTTACTAGTTCCATCCTCAAGGTTGTGGATAAATCGTTCTTTTCATTCTCCAAGCCTTGAACCTTCCCATCAAGCTTATTCTTTGATTTTAATAAGCTCGATTCTCCCTCTTTTGCTCTCGCTTTCTCCATCTAAGCTTCACTTCTTCTCTTCCTCATCCATTTGCTCACCTTCTTCTCTCCCTTGTTAGTGTGCATTCGCACTTCCTTCAAGCCTTGTTCTCTTCATCCTCCTTTGCTTGTCATTTCTTGCTGCTGTTCCTTCACTGATTTTTCAGTGCCTTTCTCTCTTCTGTCCATCATCCACTGTCATCTTTTCGTCTTTACTCTTCTGTCATCCTCCCTCACTAGCTCGCTGCTCTCTCTTTTGCTGTTCGCTGCCACTTCTATCTCTGATTTTTTATCCCCCTTTTCACCTTTTTGCAGCCTCTTCCTTTCACTGTCATCCTCTCCCTCATTCACATTTCACCTTTTACTTGCTTTCCCTGTAAAAAATTTCACAAAGTAAAAGAGAATTGGTTAAGTTAGTTTTCATTTTAAACTTAGTTTTCTTTTTAGATTGGCATTTAGATCTAGTTCATTCAAAGTTAATAGTTTTTTTTAGATCTCTTTAAAAGTTTAAATCTTGCATTTGAAAAAAGAATGAGCATATAGATTAGCTTGATAATTTGCATCTAGTTTCAATTTTCTAGATCTTAGATTTATGTTTTTGTTTGCTAATATCTAATGGGTGCATTGACTTGATTTGTCTTGTGTAGGTACTTGAAGGAGAAGAGAACCAAAAAAAAAAGACTCAAACTAGAAAGGAAGAAACAAGAGAAGAACAAGTAGAGTTTGAACCAAGGAGAAAATTAAACCAAGAAGATCATTTGAACCAAATCATTATCCTTTGTAAAAACTCATAAGAGTTTCTTCATTTCACTTAAGTTCTTTTTCTCAAAGTCCTTTCAAGGGTTTAAATCCCAAAGGCACTTGTACTTGTCTAATAAATTTTGAGTGGGGTTTTTAAGTCCCCACATTCAACTTCCCCCCATTTGGGGAAGTTTGTGGTTTCTCTTGTTTGGTTTGATTATTAGATTAGTTTTCCATTATTTGCATTTAGAGATACTTTGCTAGATTAGTTTCATTTTGTTTTAGAACACTAATTGCTAGTCTAGATCCCTTTTTGCAAGTAAAAGCTAGTTGTTAGTTAATTGCTAGTTTCATTTTCAATATTTGAGCTATCACTTGAGCTTCCTTATTTATAATTTGCATCTCATATAGTGTAAATAAGTCTCTTGAACTTGTCGCAAGACGAGTCAAGAGCACTCTCTGTCGGAGAGCATCTTTATTGTTGCATTGCATTGCATATAGTGTAAATAAGACTCTTGAATCAAGCCTTAATAAAATTCGCAACTCTCTATCGGAGAGCATTTTAGTTCTTTGTGTGCTCTAACTAAAATTCGCAACTCATCATTCCCCGTAATAAAATTTGAATTTACTTGTTTCTCCACGCCATGTATGCTTTGCCCAACCCTAAAAAGTTGGATTACTCAGAAATGGTGTTGTTTGCCTAAATCTTGCAAGATTCAAACATAATAAAATTTTCACCCATAACCAACGAACCGGCGTTGATTCAATAAGTACTCAAAAGTGGGGAACTCCTAGTGGGGGCGTCGAGCAACCCAACCTGGACACTTGTTGGTTAAATTCTCTGAACACCTAGCTTGTGAGCCAGGCCAGTCCATCATGTCCTTGAATGAGGCCACCTAGAGTACTTCTTCCGGTTAGATTTCCATAGACACATAAAACAAGATCATCATTAAAATTTACAATAAAATAAACCAAGAACAATTTCAAAACGATCTCACGAACATTACATTTTGAGACTTGTATTTTCCTGCATCCCCAAGCACTTATTGACTCCATTTGGCATTGGTCTTCAAAACTCACATGTATCACCTTGATTTGGACCATTTGTCCCTTATATTTGTGTTATCACATCTATGTTAGCTGGAGCTACCATACTGCAGACTGTGCGGTCGAGGACCGCACAGTACTTTTTTTTCCCAAATCAGAGATCCAATGCCTTCAGAGGAGGCATACAGTTTTGTTCAGATTGCCCCGAGCAAATGTATCAGAGGGGACAGTTGGTTGTACAGTGGTACAGACACGTTACTTAGCATTTACCACAGGATCACCCTTCCATGCCAGGGTTTGACATGAGCCCATTGAGATAGTTGCCTAGTCTTGCTTTGATTGAGACTATCACAGAGTATTGATGGTTTACTATTTGTGCCCGGATTCAGCAGAGATCCAGTTAAGAGACGGCCTCAGCAGCAGGTATATGGTGCGGCAAGTATTGCATTTTATATTTATTGCTCATGATTGTTGCTTAGATTTGTTTATACATGATAGTACACTAACTTTGCATATGGATTTGGTGATCTAGTTTTTATGATATGTGATTGGGCCCTTGGTGATGTCAGTCCACTCCTTCCTAGTAGGCTCCTGTTATATGCACACCGGGTTACACCCCTATTCCTGGTATAGACTTGATCATTTAGTCCCCCTAGGCAGCTGACTTTGGATCCACCTTCACCTTCTCCATCCATCCGACTCATACATGATATTCTTTCCCGACTTGGATTCCGATTTGTGACCTTGAGGATCCCCTTCCCCACTGATCTCTGAGTATGCCATGATTCCCTGTCTATTGTGCATCGGCTCTTTAGTGTGTGAGATGCACTCTCAAACCTGGGATTTGCTCCTGTCGGTTGCCCCCGATGTTGCAATGCAGTTAGGATTGTGTAGCCTCACCGAGTGTTCCCCATTGGTCATTGAAGCATGTATTGCTCACCCCCATTACTTTGCAGTATGAGCACCATGATTATATCTATTGAGATATGTATGTAGCCCAAAAGGGCCTTGATGTAAATTGAAGAAATGAAGAAATGTAAAGCAAGCCAAAAGGCTTTTTGTAAATGTAAATCTAGCCAAAAAAGGGCTAAGTATGAAACTCATTGTAAAATCCATGCAATGTGTTTATAAACACACATGGGCACAGGTCAACCATACATGTCAGCATTTGTAGTGGTTATTCCTCACCTAGTCCTGCGGGGCAAGGAGGTGAGAGGGAGCAAGGGACAAGCTCAAGATTGTCCCCTAGAGTCTCAAGTTACGGTTTGCCGGACACCCAGTTTGGCGGCTCTAGAAAAGAACCTCACAGAGTCTTCGGGCACGGATGTGAGTGGTGAGATACTTGTCAGATTACCAGTGGCGGTTTCCCTGCACTATACCCATTTGTGAGGCACCGCCCTTCCCCATGTTTTGTCATGGTATACTTATCTCAGTGGACCCTACTTCCCCGAGTTATCCAAACTGTCACATGATCCTCATCCTTGTCATCCCTTATCCTTCGCCATGTATTCCACATCACCCAAAGTCAGCTAGGTGGTCAAGTCTATAGGTTGTGCATAGGAGTTGAGTCTTTTGGATGTGGTGGGCCCACCTCACCTGGGGCCTTGTATTTTACAGGATTTAATGCAGTTTTTTATCACCATATTATTATCAAGATGTTTAGTAATGTACTAACTTGTATAAGGAAGCCTTTCGCTTCATGATTGCATACAGGTATTCAGCTAGCACTATTGTTGACCAGATTTGACTTGGTCAAACTAGGTTGACCAGGCCAAAAATGGGCCCAAAAAAAAATGTTGTGACCAGAATTTCAATTTTGGTCAATTATTATCTACAAGGGACCCATATGAGCCTCCAAGGTACAGAATGCAAAAAGATAGAGGCGTTTGTGAGATTTTTAATTATTACTGGTCATTAATGATCTGTTTTAATTAAAAATTATGGATTTTGGGCAAATAATGCCTAAGTGATGGATCGGGGTCGTTCGAGTGGTCATTCCTACTATTTTTGGGATCCACGATCACATTGCAGCAGACGGTTCGGCAATCCAGACACTCTAGGTGGGTCAAAAGCCCAAATTACATCTTCAGCAGTATAAACCAACAATAAAATACAAGGAAAATCAAAAAATTGACAAAGGCAACTATAGCAAAGGGTGAAAATCAATGGCCAGCAAAGTAAAAGGTGATTCCTAAGGTAAATTGGTAATGTTTGACATGGCATAGATGTGTCGTGGGTCCCTCCATTGGCCCAGCTCTTCATATGGTACGAATTGCCCATGAGGGGCGTTTTCTCCACCTAGGGGAATTCGATTTGGTTGATACTTTGTATATGGGGCCTTGATGTATTATGTTAGGGGGATAAAACATGCTATAGACACCCCCCAACATTGTTTCATGTATTGTATGGACCCCACCATGGGTCCCTCTCATCCACTTGTGCACTTCTCTTGGGGCAATTTGCACCCCCCTCCATGAGCTCATCTCCACCCTTGAATTGGCAAATGGGGGAGTTAATCCCAGCCATTGGTTTTGGGGGGAATGAGGCTAGGTTTTGAGCCATCTTTTGCACGAAATTGCAAGTAGTCAGCGCTCCTCGGTGTATCGTGACAAGGGACTAATCGCCTCTCGTGGATCCTTGAAATCTGGCGGTGGTGAGTTTACCAATCACCTGCGGGTTTTGGTGTAACGACAGCCGTTCTACCAACAATTGGTATCAGAGCTAGAGGTCACGAGTTCGATACACACTCGGCTCGCGCTAAGGGGGAGATTGTTGCACGAAATTGCAAGTAGTCAGCGCTCCCCGGTGTATCGTGACAAGGGACTAATCGCCTCTCGTGGATCCTTGAAATCTGGCGGTGGTGAGTTTACCAATCACCTGCGGGTTTTGGTGTAACGGCAGCCGTTCTACCAACACCATCTCTATAAGAGAATGAGCTCACTCCATTGTTGCCTCTATTGGCACATTTGTACACTTGAGTTTTGATGATATAGAGCCATTCTTCCACTATTCTTGAGATTTTTATGGATGGATTATGTGTTGCTTGACTGATATCTAGTCTTTCATAGCTTTGTTGAGTTGCTAGTACGTTGTTTCCATATTGTCCTTGGCCAACGATTTGCATGTGAAGAGCTCAGCTGGAGGAGGGCACAGTTTTGGGAGTGGGAACCCCCCAACTGCTCGAATTCTTCAGAGAATCAACAAGGGAGTTGTTATTGCACTTTCGCCTTTCAATTCTCTCATTTTATGTCATTTTACTTGTCGATTTCTCTTATTATTTGTTGCCTTTCAATTCTCTCATTTTATGTCATTTTACTTGTTGGTTTCTCTTATTATTTGCTACATCACTGACTTGATCTTGTTTGTGGCAGGTACCTAGGGCGAATTTGGCCATTGGAAGCTCAAAACGTGAAGGGAAGACGTTGCTGCTCGGCAACTGAGTTTGGAAGGCTAGTCTTCGGCAACCTTGTCCATCTATTTACTCCCAAGTAGGTCCTTCTTGCTGGTCTCTAGCATTTAAATTTAAATGTGTGTGTGTGTTGAGCAGAAATCTCATGTAAAAAACCCCTAAAAATACAAAACTGAATTTTTCATCGTTAGAATTAGTTTTAATTTAAAACCCACTAATGATATATGCTTAAACCTCCATATCTAAAATTTCATTTATTTCCGACCCCGCTTACCCTTAGAACTAGGCACTGGTCCCCCACTGATTTCGCCCTCCTTGGGCATTTTAGCCAGTCACACTGTTGGGTCATTTTCCGGGTTGTGGGTATTCTTGATTTGGGTTTAGAACGTCATTTTATCATAAGAAATCAAGTTTCATCGGTTGGAAGTGATTAAAAACATTAATTTCTTGCTGCCCTAGGTCCATTTGACTCACTGTTTAACTATTTCCTTAGGCAGTTTTACTTCAGCACTTCACTTCCATCTTAGGTAACTCCCTAGACTATTTCAGCCATTAAATCACTATGCTAATCCTAGCTTATAATCATACTTGATTGCTGGTCACTCATTACATCACTCTTATTTCACCATTTGTGTCCATCAGTTGGCTAAATTTAGACTTAGGATTTCACCTACACTCATCCCTTGTTTTTATCTCTTATTCTTTTGGGTTTGGGTGTATTTTTGTCTCTCAATCATCACTGGTTGAGCAAGGTCTCCCCCTCGACTTGGCTAAGTGCCTCGTCGAAAGTGACAATAGCCTTGTCCGGTGTGACTTCCGTTCATTGAACGGAGGACTTGGCCGTTGCTGGTTACACCTTCCTAGCTGTCCATCCTCTACCATTCCTATTGGGACACCTCACTTCAATAGCTAGAGTTTGTGTGATAACAATTTGCTTGAATCATTATCTATCTGTGGATGCTTTTAATTTCCAAGTCATCATTATATATTGTTCATCTCAAGCTTTGTGATTTGTAATTGCAACGTGGATTGCTTATATTATTGTAAGTCTTTGATCATCTCAAAAAACTCCTAAAATACACCCATCTGCATCACCATCACCATAAAAACATATAAAACACAAGAGCCATAGAAAAACTCTTTGTTATGGACAACCCCCCTTGGCTTTGTTGGGAGTTTGCCTAAACTGAGGAGTTGGGATTCAGGTGACAGTACCTGACTCATTGCTTGCCCCCAAGGCTACACCTCTCCCACTTGTAGCGAGGAGACAGCTTTAGAAATATTTATGCTGCTGGTGTGCATCTTGGCGGACAACAAACACTACTATGAGATCAAAGAGAGGTTCCATTGCTTATTCAAAGGAACCCAAAACCTCGCCAGCTTCTTCAGATACCTTGATCAAAGATACGTGACCTTAAACATGTAGGAGACCCTCGGGTTCCAAGTCCATTTGACTCACTGTTTAACTATTTCCTTGGGCAGTTTTACTTCAGCACTTCACTTCCTTCTTAGGTAACTCCCTAGACTGTTTCAGCCATTAAATCACTACGCTAATCCTATCTTATAATCATACTTGATTGCTGGTCACTCATTACATCACTCTTATTTCACCATTTGTGTCCATCAGTTGGTTGAATTTAGACTTAGGAGTTCATCTACACTCATCCCTTGTTTTTATCTCTTATTCTTTTGGGTTTGGGTGTATTTTTGTCTCTCAACCATCACTAGTTGAGTAGGGTCTCCCCCTCGACTTGGCTAAGTGCCTCATCGAAAGTGACGATAGCCTTGTCCGGTGTGACTTCCGTTCATTGAACGGAGGACTTGGCCGTTGCTGGTTACACCTTCCTAGTTGTCCATCCTCTACCATCCCTATCGGGACACCTCACTTCAACAGCTAGAGTTTGTGTGATAACAATTTGCTTGAATCATTATCCATCTGTGGATGCTTTTAATTTCCAAGTCATCATTATATATTGTTCATCTCAAGCTTTGTGTTTTGTAATTGCAACATGGATTGCTTATATTATTGTAAGTCTTTGATCATCTCAAAAAACTCCTAAAAAACACCCATCCGTATCACCATCACCATAAAAACATATAAAACACAAGAGCCATAGAAAAACTCTTTGTTGGGGACAACCCCCCTTGGCTTTGTTAGGAGTTTGCCTAAACGGAGGAGCTAGGATTCAAGTGACAGTACCTGGCTCATTGCTTGCCCCCAAGGCCACACCTCTCCCACTTGTAGCAAGGAGACAGCTTTAAAAAGATTTCTACTGCTGGTGTGCATCTCGGCGGACAACAAACACTACTATGAGATTAAAGAGAGGTTCCATTGCTTATTCAAAGGAACCCAAAACCTCGCCAGCTTCTTCAGATACCTCGATCAAAGATACGTGACCTTAAACATGTAGGAGGCCCTCAAGTTCCAAGCCCATATTCTTCAACCTCCTACCAGACAAGATTCTACCCAACGAATCACTTCCTTTTACACAGTGCTAGCCTCAAGGAGGGGCACTAAGAGACAGAGAGACATCGATGCAGCTTCAAACTCGAGATTAGTGAGGACCCATGGGGCCTCCCCCTGACCCTTGAGATCTCAGGAAAATGACTAGACTAGACCCCTCCCCAAAAGGCAGAAGAGATCCCCATGCCTCAGTGACAAGCTACCTCCTCCAAACAGGCAGCGCAAAAGGCGTCCTAGACCTTCCACTAGTTCTTCCTTGGGACAACATATTATTCTTAATATCCTTCATTTGGCCTCGAATGTTAGGAGAGATGGGTCTATCCCTTATTAGACCTACCTTATTTCTTTTGGATTTCCTTCCTCTTGGATCCTTTCCCCATGTATTTCTCCACCCTCGTACAGTCGCCCATACTCGAGGTCGGGGGATTTCCATGCCTTGGCATATATTTCTCCTGTCTTCTCTTCTCTACTTTACTTTACTTTCTTTTCTGCATATAGCCTTTTATAGGATACCATTTGGGACTCCTGCTTTGTAACGACATCATTATACTCGGCAGTCCCATTGACCTACTTTTGTGGTCATTAGTCAGACATTAGTAAAATTATCTTATCTCGTCTTATCTAGACTCTAACTTGACATTACATAAGTGTCCAGATATTATGCATTGCATTGAGTCTTAGGGTTTAGGTGCTCATCAATATATGGTGAGTTGCACGTAAGAAATGTCCCTGCTTTGGAGGATTTTCAAGTGAAAAAATTTTGGAAGATGTACGATCATACAGATGTAAATCTTCTTCAGTAAAAAAAACACTCAAGGGACACTCGCACACATGCAACTGTCATATCGGAGCTGAGTATACGTTATAAATAGCCCTTTACATACAAAATACATCTCAATTACATCATCACGTTACAACATAGCCATGGATCACTTGATACAGTGATGACACAGTTTACTAAAGTCGCTTAGACAAGCCATACATTGGACTTCTTATGGATCATCAGCATCTTTACCCCTTGAAAAAATCCTCGTACAATCTGAGAGGTAACACACTTTCCTCTATGAAAATTTATTTAAGGTAACATATTTTTACTTAATATTTGTTTTATGAAATGTTGAGATCTATTTTTCTCTTCAATCTCCAATTTTGTCATAATTTTGTATTATAAATATGTATTATTAAGTACTATAAAGACAATTCCCACTGGGTTGTGATCTAGTGGTTGACATTAGGCATTACCATGTTAATGACCCAGTTCAAACCTTCACTGGCATTGCTCCCTGAATTATAATTGGCCAAGTTTGTGGGTTTCATATGCAACATTATGTATATAAAGACAATGAATTTGACAGAGCTACCTCTATAAAGTTCTCATTACCACTATCTGCTCATTGTAAAAACCTTGATAAAATTCAAAATTTGGCTCACCTCGTTGTGTTCAATGCTCTCACATATGAGCATGCATATGCCATATTAATACAGGCCAATGAAAATACAAAAAAATAATGATTTTTCTGAAAATTCAAAGCATTTCATGACAGGTTGTTATACGGGCAACATGATAAAATTTGAGGAGACGAGAAGAATTTTACTTTAATGCATTTTGCAAGTTCTTTTTGGATAGTTAATAAAGTGAAAAAGGTAAGACAAGGCGTACTCTTTAAACATTTCTTTCAAGCCGCCATAATGCTTAAGGGAAATACTGCATAGTCCTAAAATATATAGCCACCAGATTGCAGACCAAACAATAAAACTTGTTACAGGTCGCCACAAGAAATGAAATGGATATCCTTCAGCTTGAATATCTTTAGCTCCATCCTTTCCATGGGTCTGCTTCGCAGGATCTGTATTGTCCAGACCAGAATCACCAGATTGCTTTGCATCTCTAAACAACTTTCTTGGAGGAGTATCGGGACCATAGCCTAAAAGAAATACGACCTGAGACACATTCCAAATATATGTTAGTCCCGTACGCAAACAAGCCATCGTATACCAATTATACATATATCTAATTAAATGGAACAAAGATAAAAACATTTCGAGACACACGGAAAAGCTTGTGTGTTTCAAACTTTCATGCAATGCATTCCAATTGAAAACGGGTGCACATTGTAAACTCAGTACAGCAAACGAACCAAAATAGCTTGGTGTTGCTTAGTTTTCCACATGCATGGAACAATTATTACACATGGTGTTTTCCAAAGGAAGAAAAAAAGTTAACAGAAGAGTATTACCGGAATGATTAATATTGCAGGATAAAGGGCTAAATGAGTTGCCATCACCCATCCAAAAGCTGCCAATGGAATGATGCCTGCATTCAGTACAAAATATATAATAAGTTTCAGAAAACAATATGAGCATACCTGGCAATGGTTCTTTGGTGACCGTATTCACATACACTACTCTAAATCAGATCCATGCAAAACCAAATATACTTGCTCAGATATGAGAAAATCATTTTAAAATAGCAGGGCCTATACTATAAGCATCGCTATGTCAATTTGATACCTTTTCTCAAAACAACAAAACACTTTAATTTGAATAATCCCCCATCCAGACATGTTACACATTTAAGGGCTTAACTCATCAGTAGGCTAGAAAGTAACATATCAGAAGAAAGTTGAACTTCATTATCGTAAACATATTCTACTCAATAGGCATATATGCATTTCATGTAAAACAGAACACCCTGGAATCTCTCAAGAATGGATAAATAACATTCCCCTGCAAGCTGTGAGATAAATTGGTTGATGGAATGACAACAACATAGTAAAAGTAAGAACAAATTATGTACTAACAAGGTCAGGTTTGGTCTCGGGCATGTCGTAACTTGTAATAAGGAAGAGATGATTTTTCCCTAGACATTGCTGTCTGGTGCCAAGCATCAGTTTAAGATCACAAGGTCAATTTTTGAGTTAGATAACACAGTATAACTAGGGCCAATGCCTTGGAGCAACAGGTCCCTGCAAAGAAGAAGCAAGGTCTGGCTTAAGGATGACCATGGTTCCCCTTGACCAACATAGATAAAAACTCTGCATTCTAAATGATGGATATATTTGAAGAAAGAATTTGTTTCTAAGATCAGCAGAAAAAAAGTTAAAACTCACTGTAGCCTATTTTGTTTCTGGTTTACCAGATCATTGCGATTTTAGAATAAATCTGTATCTGAGACATGAATTTCACCCTCAGCAATCGTAACTCTGTTGATTGCTGTGTCAGTGTCACTCATATCTTTGATAACCTTCCATTTGAACTATCTTTACTAGTGGTATTCTTGCTCCATATATATAAGTTTCTGTAACAATTTTAAACCCAAGCCTCCAGTCAATTTGTAATGTCCCCAGTTTTGGATTCACCCATTCGGCGGTTAGTGGTGGCTTTCTGAGTGGTAAAATAAGGATACCAGTGGATTCGGATGAATTGGAGGAGTTTTATGGGTCCAGGCTAGTCCATTCATCGGGAACATTTCTGCACAGTTCGCTTCTAGTCCCGCGACATTCCGACGATTTCCGTCATTTTGGATTATTATTGGGCATGTTTTAATTGAATACCCTGGAAGTGTTATTTCGAGCATGTTATCTGAGGGAACACCCTCGTGCAGTAGCTTGTTGGAACCGGAACGGAAAGAACTAAAGGATGGATGATGAGAAAAGGGGCTTCCAATGTCCGGGAGCCTTAGAAGCCAATTAATCACTTTCCGGCATTAAAAAGGAGTGAAATAAAAGTTATAAAGTGACTTTAATGAATTAAAAGATTAAAAGGTAAAAGGGTGGCAAAAAGGTGGAGAATGTTATAAATGTTAGCATTTGATAGCTTGGTGGCACTCCTGCATCAGGTGCCTAGGTGCAGGGGTCAATAACTTAGAGTCTCATTTATATTTTTAAAGTGACTTTAGTAATGTGTTTTTTATTAAAGTACCTTTTTGATGTGACTTTATGATTTTAAAGTGAGTTGTACTTTATTATGTTTTTAAAGTGACTTTAAGTCATAAAGTGTACTTTTTAAATATTTAGGGTTAAGTGACTTTTCAAAAAGAAAAATTTGTTCTAAAGTTCACTTAGGAGATTTAAGTGAGTGAGAGATTAGATCCCAGCCATAGATCTCTTGGCCAAGATCTAATCTCGTCCGTTGAATTTGAAAAGACATGAGGGTAACCCTAATAGGGAAAATAAAAAGTTGAATGAGATTTCAGTTTGGCACACATTCCCAAGAGAGAGTCTTTGGAGGGTGGCTCGATTCCCAAGAGAGAGTCTTTGGAGGGTGGCTCGAATCCCAAGAGAGAGGCATACATTCCAAGAGCATTTGGAGAGGGGCACAGACTTCGAGAGAGAGAGAGAGGAGCCAGAGATTGGCTCAATTCCAAGGCAAGCTACAGCAGCAAAGTAACCACTGAAGGGCACGCAGTTCGAGGAGGCACTGCTGCACAGAAATCGAGTGTTGGCACATATTTCGATAAGACTTCTTGGGCACACATTCTGAGTAGATTGGTTCAGTTTTCGAGGAGGGAGACTGCTGAAACTAATTGCTGTTTGTACACAGTCCGTACAGCTTGATTTTGCTGCTGACTGAGCGTGATTTTCAAGGCTAAGGTAGCACGAAAATCAATGTATCTTGCTGCTGTTACAGGAGGCACACAGACCGAGACTGAAGACTAAGCTGGGAACAATATTCAAGGAGGAAAGTTGACTGTGAGAAGCAGTTTATACAGCCTCTGTGGCACGAATTTCGAGGCAATAAATGCACAGAAATTAATGCATCTACAGCACTAATTTCGAGGCACTGTTGTGGTCTTCTGGGTCTGAGATAAGTTTGTCTTACTGTTGAATATTACTGCTGTACTTTCTCTCTTGAAGAAGATATATAATAAAATCTCTCTTGACTGGTTTTCCCCAGGGGTTGGGGGGGTTTTTCCAGGGTCAAATTTGACCAAAATACTGTGTTTTAATGTGTATGACAGTCTGCTGTTTTCTTATGATTTTCCACTGCTAAATGTACTTTATGAACAGTATATCAACCTTAGCACATGTCTATTTAATGCTTGGATAAATTACATTGGCTTAGTTTACATTTGGAGGGTGATATCAGTGGTTCATGAAGTGTTTGACAAATCTGTCCATGAACTGTGTGTGAGCAGATTTCTGGGTTTTGTCATTTTTCAACAATAAAAGGGAGAAAAAGGAGAAGTGGAGATCATTCTAAACTTTTGCAATTGAAGAAAAGTTTTGAGGAGCTCTTTGAGGCTTTGAGCATTTGAGCTAAGGTTTGAGAAAACCCATGCTTGTTGAGACTGGTTTCGGGGGTAAAAGATTCCTCCCTAGCTAGTGAAGGAGGAGAAATCACTCAGGTTTCTCTAGCATGCTTCATCGCCGTGGATCGAGTTTTATTATTTGCTTCCAAATCTGAGTTTGTGTTGATTTGAAGGGTTTTTCAGTGTTATTGAGGAGGGCGCTTGGGTAATAGCTGAGTCATCCCCAGAAAGGGCGCATTTGCAGTAACTGTATCACCCAAGAGAAGGGGACACTGGTGGTATTGGTCTTCTCTGCTAAAGAAGGCAAGTTTGCACCCTGTGGACAGGAGGAAAGAGTGTACATCTGAAGGAGAATGCTCATACCCCAAAGTTAACAAAGAGTGCACACCTCTGTTATTATTGTTTACACATTCTAGGCATTATAATATACATTCAGCTCCATTGTGGTTGCTACAGCAGACATCGTGTCCATACTGAAGTTGGTTATGCTTCCAAAGGAATATATATAAGCTGCTACAGGAGTTCTTGGTGCACTGTATATTCATTTCCTTCAATGCAAATTAATCTCAGTTCTGCTACAGGAGTTTGGGTATTTACACACAATATTTATCCTATACATATCAGCCTTGTTGGGATAAAAATAGACCAGATCCGAAGTCTGTCCATATTTCTGTTTGATGGTGTTTTAACACAGGTAGTGGATGCGCAGTCACCTACAGGAGGGGCGAGTTCAGTGGGCAGATAAATAATTTGTGGAGTCACCGTGGGTAGAAAATTGAAGGTGTTGCAAGGTATCTTTCAAGTATCCCACACTGCCATCATTTCCAGGCATATTGCAGTGTTCCTAGTGAGGTTTGAACATTGCTTGTGCATCAATATAATCACCTACAGCAGCTGCAAATACTCCTTGACTGATTTAGTTTGGAAAGGCGGTCATCTACAGCACTAGAATTTCCATAAATTCGCTGCCAACACTTCTTCTTTTGAGTGGGATTTCACGTACTATTCAGTACTATGTTCCTTGCGTTATTAACTCTAAGAGTTCACTGTTATTTGTAATCTACATCAACAGACACCTACAGGAGTTGACAATATATAAATCTGGTGTATACTTTAAATAACATAGTGTTGATGAATTGAGTTGTGTTTGGGCTTAATAATTCCTTGGAACGTCCATACAATGTTGATATGTTGAAATAAGTCTCCAATCATAACTATTAAACCACTCCCCAGATCAACTCATGGAAGAATGATTAGTACCTACAGCAATCAGCAGTACACAGTGCCATATAACTTGCCTAAGCAAGGTGTTTGATGGAATATTTCAACCAAGCAGGACACCATAAGTCAGAATTACCCCACTATAAGTTACAGCAGAGTGTTAACCAAGTAGTTGGCGGAATTCTTTAACCACATTACAAGGCAGTTTGGAAATTTTTTGCTTTGATTGGGTTAGGGACACTACACAATTGATGAATTATTTGAACTTGTCCTACTCAAGATGGGATGCTAGACATGAATATTTCTCCGCCCTCCTTCTATACATAGACAATACCTGTCTAGCTCCCTTGTTCAGAAAGGTGCACTGCCATAGGATGGGTCCATTTTTTATAAGGTCAAAGTTAAAACACAGAAAGCATACACAACATAATGCAACGCATCATTCTTCTAGCCAGTGCCACACAACACTGCAAAATTCCCCGTAGAATGATTATGATTGGAAAGGTGTATCCCAAAGCTCAAAAGGTACTCAAAACACCAATTTGCCATTATTTTGTTGACTTGAGGCATCGAGTCCCCCTCTGTAGAAACCATGTCAATGACTATAAATCTGGAAAAAGCGGTATACCTCACAGAGGTGTGAGATGAAACCTCGTTAACAAATTCCTTTTAGCTACAAGGGAGGCTTTGACCTCAGTTGTTAGCCCCATTACAGACCTGGCTTCATACAACACAACAAAAGATAGCAATATTGTTCGAATCCTACAGGATTTTTGTAAATATTCATGATGTAAATATCTTCAGTTTTTAGTTTGGGAAGATGAGGAGTCTAGAGGCTGTTGCTGCCGGAACACGCACCCGGGGGTTATCACAGCAGAAATCTTCAAGCTGCTTAGGGATGTTTCTTGGGTGGCAAGTCTCGAGTCAAGTACTTGTTATCACACAACTTGTAGTTGTCCCTAAAAGTATCCCATCCGGGATGGTAGAGGAGATAGACAACTAAAGAGGTGACCCAAGAGATGCCACGGTTTCCAATGCAAGATGGGAGTCACGATAACCGAGGCAAAACGTCCTCCTCCAAAGATGCCAAATCGTTCTCCTCCTACAAGACAAGATCAAGTGAAACAAGCCAAGTAAGAAAATTATGAAAATGATGAAGAGATGTAATAGAAAGCATCAACTATGTCACAAAGATACAATGATGATACTCCCTGTCACCAAGATCAACCCAAGAGAGAATATGTGGATCCCTCCACCAATAACCCTCTTCAAATCGTCCTCCTCTTCACCAATTCGGCCTCTCTGCAAGAAAACAACGTGTAGCCCCAAGATCCACAATGATACATAGAAGAGATATTGTATATTCAAAGTGCAAAAGAATCCACAAGACAAGAGAAGTATGCTCCACAAAGAAGTATTTTATTCCAATATTCAAGAGCTCCAAAGGTGCTTTTACAATAGGGGGTCTCCTCCTTATATAGGATCATAAAGACCAAAACCCTAAACCACAAAACCACTTTACAATACAACAAGTGAGTGGTTGAGATTAAAATATCTCATAATCTAATCAATGGCTAAGATGAGCCAATACATAATATCACATGGATCACCCAAAAGAGGGATGACGTCATAGCTAAAAGTGACTAAGTGAGGGTGACGTCATCACTAGGAGGGGGCAAAAGTACATGGGCCCACCTCATATGACAAGGACATGACTCAATAAGCTCATGGTGGGTCTAGGAGGCATCAATCCTTGCTAGCTCATCCCCATGGCATAATAATATAAAATAATGTGTCCAAGATAATACAAATGATCAAATCATGTCTCCAAAACTGGTAAAGACATGCAGTAAATGGCCTCCTATGGCCACTGTGGACCCCACTAACTGATGCCAACTGACTGGAAGATGGGGGGTTCACCCTGGAAGACCTCTGTGAAGACCAAATGCCAAAACCTTGCCTCAATTGCCCAAATTGAATTCCTCAGTGACCCTTTTATTCCATTTTTATCCGTCGCGCGAACTGTGAAGCTGCCCAAACTGACACCCAGAGTGCCTACGCTGTCAAACTGATCCCACCAGGCTGTTTGGAAGGGGGGTGAAATGGTAAAATCAAGTGGCTGGACCACCCCCTCCTCATACAAATCCCTAGGTGAACTGGCCTCTCATGGCCCCTACTGGACAGGCTGGGAAAACAGCCCCCAATCTAGTCAACAAGTGGATAACTGCATCTATCACTGGCACAAGAGCCCGAAACTGAATGATAAGTGTCTCATTAGATCCAGAAGACCCAAATCCACTAAGAATGTGTACTCACACAACATGGGTTGACCTGAGGGGTCAACTGTAGGGTCCACCATACATGGACAGTGCATAATCTGAAGATCTGAAATAATAATAAAATCTACTGAGCTGCATCAACCATCATCTAAATCATATGTCCGCCATATGGTATCATCAATAAGAGCATGTGGGACCATCAATCATCATCCATAAGCATACATGGTCTACATCATCACGGATCCCAAGAATGACCATGGTCAAACTATGTTTGACCGAGTCAACATACAACCAAGGACAAGACTATATCAATAGACTAAGACATGTTCCTTTAATCAAATTCACAACTTATCTTAAGGTACATCATCATTCCATGACAGTTTAATACAATATAGATAATTAATGTTATTTATATTTCACTTGCACAAAAGCTTTAATGACATACTCATCCATTGGACATGGTCTAACTGCTACCTAAGGGTGAAGGCTAAGACAAGGTTGGGAAAAGGGGATGACTTGACCAAACTCAACTAGGTGACACTTTGGACAAGGAAAAGGGGAGCTACACTTTGTGCCGGACAAATAACACGGGGAAGGGTTGTGCCTCACAAATGGATAAGTTGTTTAGAGAGTGTTTATTCAACTTAGGCATCATGTCTACATCAAGTTGATCCAGGTTCATTAGGATCATTCAATTTCATCATCATGGCCTTTTTGGCCTACATAACCCTTCGGATATCAGATGTGCTAAGAAGCACAACTAGTCGCAGCTTGCATCCAGGGCATGTTTATACATATACAAGGTCAACAATAATAGATATAACTTTGAGTAACCATTGCTTTTTGGACCTTTTTATACTCTTCGAGGAGTATTTTAGCAGTTCATCGCTATAGCCTTTATTCACGTGTGTTAAGAAACACATTCTAGAATTTTAGTTTCATAGGCTTTCATTTACACATTTCCAATAAGTAGTACATGAGCTTTCAGTTTTAGCCAACAACATCTCAAGTGACTAGGGGGGCTTCTGCCATTGCCACACATCAGGACAACCGACCAAAATGATTTAGGGCTACAATCCAATTCACCAAAGGCAAGTTTTGTCACCAACTCAGAGCCGGGACACTAAGCAAACATGGATGTGGTCCAACACAGAGGTAGTAATGGGGAAGTCCTCAGTATCAAGAAGTCAAGAAAAGCAAGTCAAAGGTGAAAGCCAAATTAGGAAGGTCATGGATGGATGGAGTCAAATGAATGTGGTGCCTAAGCTAGCAGACAAGAATGTCTAGGAAGACCACATCTATGCTCATTGGAGGGTAATGAAACCAGTTAGTTTTGTCAAAAAACCTTAAGTGTGCAAGTGATACATCCATTCAATAGTTATAACATCAACCAAGATATTCAATTTTAATTTTAATACTACTGCCACATCCTGAATCATATACCAAGCTAACGCTGTGAAGATGACTAAGACAACAAGATAATAATCCATAGTCAATAATCAAAAGTCCATAGGTTATATGACATCATAAGGATAATCATCAAAAACCATCTGAAACACTGCTGCAATAATATAACTGGGCACTGAACTGAAACTGTATGGAACAAAGGGTCACATCGCTCATCAAATCTGAGCTCTCAAGGCTCAGCCTTGGTAGAAGGTCTAACATAAGTCTGATATAATATACTGCTCTGATCATGAGTGATCTCAAAATACATGTTCATCATAGTTGATATCTGTAAAAGCAAAGCTCTGGAATATGCAGATATCTGCTCGATAAGAATAGTAGCCCTGCTACTATGGTGTGATAACAGTACTGTTACTTGATCTTGACTCCTCCGTTTAGGAAAAACTCCTAGCGAAGCCAAGGGGGGTAGTCTCTATGAGTTACTAAGGCTGATTAAACTTTAGGTTTATGATCAGGTAAGTTTTTTAGGAGTTTTGAATCAGATTTAACTGAAAGCAAAAAAGTCACTTGCAAATACGAATTAAGATCAACAGCATACGATAGTTATAAGCAATACAAGATCTGATAAAACAAAAACACAAGTGATGTGGTCCTCACATGCAAATATGACTCATTTTTGTTTTCAATATTTTTATATTATGATTCTAGGTATATTGTTAGTTTTTACTTGTTTAGCATATAATATTAAAAAATCTATCACTAAAAGAAATACAAGCACAGCAAGAACACAATGAACACAATATTTCTCTCAAGGAAACCACAAGGGAGGAAACCCCGGCAAAATCTTCCTCAATATAGAAATCACAAAGTACAAAAGTAAACCCCAAGACTTCTCTCTCTCTCCTATGCGAACTTCTCCACTTGTGCGAACTTCTCTCTCTCTCCTATGCGAACTTGTGAGAGTGAGTTGAGTAAATACAAATGAGAGACTCCTCTATTTCTATTCTTCCGTTGAGGTGACTTTTCCCCAACTAGGCCGAATTTTCCTAACTGACTGGGTCGACCTCTGTATTACATAATATAATAATATATTTTGAGTTCTTCTAGGCCGACACAAGACCTCGGGTTTACATTGACTCTTTCAATGACTCTTACATTATTAATTACATCAATGACATCTCCCGAAGGAGGAATACAATAATACAATAGACAAGTACAAGTAGAATATCTTCCGCAGTTACATTTCTTTAACACTCCCTATTAACTAGGAAGGTATTCTGCGGGTAACATCAATAGTTGCACAACTGACTTGTGAATCTCTATATGTCGTAGGAAGATTTTGGATCATCATATGTCTAGGGTATCATCTACTGGAGCATCCTCATCAGCAACAACATCAACATCTGCTGGAATATCACCATCAGCAACATCCTCTGGATCATCATCAGCAACATCCTCTGCTGAAACATCTTTTGTTGGATCAGCAACACCGTCAGCTGGAACATCCTCATCAGCAACATCAACAGCTAGAACATCCTTTGTTGGATCAGCAACACCGTCAGCTGGAACATCCTCTGCTAGAACATCCTCGTCAGCAACATCATCAGTTGGAACATCCTCTGTTGGATCAACAACATAGTCAGCTGGAACATTTTCATCAGCAACATCATCAGCTGGAACACCATCAGTCAGCAAGTACTGATCTTCTATCACCCCTGGACAGGCATCCATCCCTAAGGATAGAAACTCTATCAGTCGGCAAATATTGATCTTCCGTCACCCCTGGACAGGCATCCATCCCTACGGATAGGAACTCTATCAGTTGACAAGTACTGATATTCCTTCACCCCTGGACAGGCAACCATCCCTACGGATAGGAACTCTATCAGTCGGCAAGTATTGATCTTCCGTCACCCCTGGACAGGCATCCATCCCTACAGATAGGAACTCTATCAGTCGGCAAGTACCGATCTTCCGTCACCCCTAGACAAGCATCCATCCCTACGAACAGGAACTCTATTAGTCGGCAAGTATTGAACTTCCATCACCCTTAGACAGGCATCCATCCCTACGGATAGGAACTCCATCAGTCGGCAAGTACTGATCTTTCGTCATCCCTCGACAGGCATATGTCCCCTAGGGACAGGAACTATCATTCTCTCTTTCAAGAGAGGTCCCTCTGGACCACACCAAGCTTGTCTCGAAAGTATTCCAACTTTATGCGAGACAAAGGCTTAGTCAACACATCAGTAACTTGTTCCTCTGTAGGAACATACTTGAGCTTTACAGCTCCCTTCTACACCATATCTCGAATATAGTGGAACTTGATCTTGATGTGCTTTGATCTATCATGGAACACAGGATTCTCTGTCATCTTGATGCAACTTTGGTTGTCAGAGTATTTTCGTAGCATTAATCTTCGCATAGAACAATCCTGCCAACATCTTGCAAAGCCACACTACTTCGCTACAAGCTGAACAAGCTGCTCCATATTCATCTTCTGATGTACTGAGTGCAACACAGGGCTACAATCTACTGAGCCATGAGATCATACCTGATCCCAAACTAAAGAAACATTCTGAAGTGCTTTTTCTATCTTCGGCACTTCCAACCCAATCTGAGTCTGTGTACCAGTACAACCTGAACTCACTATCTGAAGTATATATGAGTCCATAATACAACGTACCCTTTAGGTACCTCATCACATGTTTTACTGCAATCGAGTAAACATTCCTGGGCTACACCATATACTAGCTCAATGTGTTCACAGCAAAACATATATCTGGTCGAGTATTGGTCAAGTACATCAATGACCTAATAATCTGTCTATACATGGTGACATCTACTATCTCTGATGAAGCATCATTCAGGAGCTTCAAGTTTGTCACCTTCAGAGTAGTCATGGCCTTACAATCCATCATCCAAATCTCTTTAGGATCTCAACTATGTATTTTCCTTAACTCGGGAAAATCACAGCTGGAAACTGCCATACTTCAAGACCTAGAAAGTAATGCATCATACCAAGGTCTTTCATCTCAAATTCTGCTGCAAGCCTTCTCTTACATTCGGTGATGGGCTTGTCTTCGCCTGTCAGGAACAAATCATCTACATGCAGTAGTAGTATCATAAGTTCATCATTCATAATCTTATAATAAAGATTAGAATCTGCTTTAATCTTGGTAAAGCCCAGACTCATCAGGAAGCTATCAATTCTTCCATACCATGCTCTGGGCGCTTGCTTTAACCCGTACAATGCTTTCTTCAGTCTACATACATGTGACTTTATATCTTCCGTTTCAAATCCTTCTGGCTGCTCGATATATACTTCTTCTATCTTCCCATTCAGGAACGTCGTCTTTACATCCATCTGATGTAACTTCCACTTCATCTTGGCTGCCAAGGCAAGAATGGTTCTAATTGAAGTATATCTAGCCATAGGAGCAAAGGTCTCCTCATAATCAATTCCTTCCTTCTGAGAAAACCCTCGCGCTACAAATATTGCTTTGTACTTTTCAATGCTTCCATCTGCTGAGTGTTGTGTTTTGAAGATCCACTTTGATGAAATGACCATAGTGGAAAAAATCGGCGAAAAATCGGCGATGTCCCGAAAAATCGCGATTTTTTCTGAGTGCCGATTTTTCGGCCCGAAAAAATCGCGATTTTTAAAAAATCGGACCTTGGAAAAAATCGGTAAAAATCGGCAAAAAATCGGCAAAAATCGGCAAAAAATCGGCAAAAATCGGCAAAAAATCGGCAAAAATCAGGAAAAATCAGAAAAAATCGGGGAAAATCAGAAAAAGATCGGGGAAAATCAGTAAATAAGTGAAAAAATTGGTAATGTAGAATTTTTGCATTTTTTAATGCTTTCCACGGTTTGCCGATTTTTGCCGATTTTTTCGCCGATGTTGCCGAGAAGATGTTTTCTGGACCCTCGCCGATTTTTTGCCGATGCCGATTTTTTCCACTATGGAAATGACTGACTTGTCCTTTGGTCTTGGTACCACATCCCAAACATCATTCTTGATGATGGACCGGTATTCTTCATTCATAGCATCCAGCCATTCCTTCTTCTTCACTGCATCTTCAAAACAAGTTGGTTCCTCTTCAACAAGGTTACACATCAAGGCTACATAACTGGAGTATGGCCTTGGTCTCTTGCTCTCTCTACTAGTTCCTTCTGTAGTACCATACCTTCCTGCATCTTGTATTAATTCTCGTGCCCAAGCTGGTCTTCTCTTCCGAGAAATCTCCTCATGAGGTGTCTCCTCAAGTCTCTGAGGTTTTGCCATGTCATGATCCTCTGGAATAGGATCTTCTTCAACATTTCTTTCTGGTGCTCTGTTTGTTTCTGAAACTCTAGGAGCTTCTTGCTCCTCTTCATCCTCATGAGTCTTCTTGGATTTGTTGAAAGTTGTGTCTTCATCAAATGTAACATCCTAGTTGAGCTTGTTATCACCTATTTTGTACAAATAGTTGAAACCTTATTGAGCCGCCAGTGTTGGAACACATCAGTGTTCACTTCCAGAGTATCTGGGTTTCAGAATGTAGCAGTTAGCCAGTTTTGGCTAGCCAATTTTATTTTTGAGTCGACATGACCATGGCCCCATGGGGGTTTGTAATAAAGTGTGCTAGTAGGATCTGAGTGTCTCGGTTCCCCATGACTTGATTAAGCAACTAAGATATTCCAGGGAGTTTTTTCCCTTGTCAATTATACTTTGCCTATAGCCGAGCTATAATCGATGAGGTTTTCTCCCGCTTCCTCCAAAGCTGGAATGCCCGATTTTGAAAATTTTAGCCATGGGGGGTTATTAGAGTCCAACTAATGTATATAAGCCTACTAGACACTATTAGAATAGGTTTTGATCATGTCCCAAGTCTCTAGGACCCTCAGATATAAAAAAAAAAAAAAAATAAATAAAAATAAAAAATAAAAATAAAAATAAAAATAAAATAAAAAATTTACCGGGTCCGTCGAATTTGGGTTTTTAATTATTTTTTAAATTTTAATAAATTTCTCTATAGTTTAAATAGAGAAATTTCAATTTGTAACATGTCAGTCATCCGGGATCCGATTTTAGTGATTGAAGGCTCCAGACTTGAGCCAAAATTCATTCATGATCCCCGAACCAGCTAACCCTAAGTTTCAGACAATTATTTGGCCTCATAATTAATATTTTCTCAAAAAATCAAAAAATGAGAAATATTAATTAGAATATTCAAAAAATAATAAATTGGAGATAATTTAAATCTCTCCAAAAAAGGCCAAATTGAATAAAGTCAAAGTCAAAATGACATGGCAAAAAGCATTTATGATGATTGGAATCTTCACCCACCTGATTCAGATCAGTTTCGGAGCACTGGGAGTGATCTACAGTTGAGAAATTCGCCCACCTTCACACAAATTCGTTTTTGTGATTTGGCAATTGATTAATGGGTTGTTGGATTATGAAATCAATGCATGTGGGGCTCCTTCCTCAAATTATGGACTCCAAACTCAAGTTTAAAGATGAGTTAAGACTCCAAGCTCGATTTGGTTGGTGTTGACATGGATTTGATTGGTTTTTGATGGAGTTTTTGGCTCTCTTCATCACCAATTCGAATTAGGGTTTTAGCATTGAGTTTTGTTATATAAGAGAGGCCATTTGGGCTTTCTCTTCATGGAATTTTGGTGCAAGAATACTCTACCGAAATTATATTGTAATATTTGTTTAAGGTTTGGAATATAGAAGAGACTTTGGAGGTCCATGCGAGAGCTCTTTGCATTGTGGTTTCATCTTGTATTTGGTGATATTCTCTCACTCTATTTTTCTTGTTTCAAATTATTATTCAGTTTATGCGTTGTGAAGACTAACAATCTAGTACAATAGGCATTTGATCTAGTTTGTTGCTTGAGAGTACTGTTTTGCAGAGATCATCAAAGGTGAATATTAGCTTGGGATCAAGCTCATCTTCATTAATCAAGAGCTTTTACTATTTAACGCTTTCATCTTGTAGGTTCTTCAAGTAGCTTTCCATTCCAAGAGAGAAACACAAAGATATCAAGGATTTCTTACCTCCTCCATCAACTTTTCAACAAAACTTCACTCATTGGTTAGTAGATCTACCATCCAAACTGTGGATTTCCAAGCTATTTCCCTCTCCAAGTTTGAGATCATTGCTTAGTTTGCCCTTGTTTTTGGCATCCTTGGCTTCTTGCCTTCTCATTTGCTCTTCTTTTCTCCCATTCACCATTCCAAAATTTGCTCCTCCTCTCCTCTCCCATTCGCTCCTCCTCTCCTCTCCCATTCGCTCCTCCCCTTTTCAACCTCTCCTTCTCCCATTCGTTTCCCTACTTTCTCCATCATTTTCTCCTATTCGTCCACCTTCACAAAAGCAACAAAAAACAAGTTAATTTTTAGTGATTATTTAAGTTAGTTGTTTTATATCTTGAGAAGTTAGTAGTTAGTCTTTGTTAGATCTCATTTAGGGCTTGCATTTAGTCCATCTTCTATATTTTTGCAATCTCATTCAAAAGATATAAAAATTGCATATTAGATAGTTCATTTTTTTTTGTAGTGTAGATCTCTTTCCTATCATTTTTAGAAGTTGTTTGCTTGCTGGTCCGTTTTGTTATTTTCATAAAATCAAAATAAAATCTCATTCTTTTTGCAATCTAGATTTCATTTTTCAAAACTTGTAATTAGCTAGTTTCAAATTTTCGTTATTTTATTTTTGCTAATGTCTAATGGGTATATGGTTTGAGTGTAATGGAGTACTTGTAGGTACTTGAAGAAGAAGAGAGCTAAGGAAAACAATTTTTGAAGAGCAAAGAGCAAGAGAAGAGCAAAGAAGACAAAAACAAGGAGGAGTTGAACCCAAAGCACATTTGAAACCAAACAAAAAGCCATTAATCTCCTTTGTACAAGCTATTTAATCAAGCTTCTTTTAATCATTGGTTTTAAGTTCATTTCTTATCAAAAGACCTTTCAAGGGCTTAAATCCCAAAGGCATTTGTAATAGTTAATAAAAGATTAAGTGGAGGAGTCCTCCATTTTTGGGTTTCTTCCCCATTTGGGGAAGAGTGTTGTGGTTGGTTAATTTAGATCTTTCCTTTTTGCATGCTTTAGATTAGCTTAGAAATTTCATTTTTGCAACTCTCTTCCAAAGCCTTTGACCGGAAGTTGTATCCTTGAGATTTCATCTCAAGGGCAGGACCACATTATTTTGTGGTTACTCTTCCTTCCCCGTCGGTCTCCTTGGTAGAGCTTTCAGCTAGCTGGAGGTTCTCAAGTGCAGGCGGTTCTAGTGGTTGACCTTGTTCGGAGGTTGATCCCACCTTAGAGTAAAACTGTTGATAGAACACTAAGTCTTTTTCAACATTATTTCATTCTGCAAGTAACATGCTAGTTGTGTCTTACTTTATTTGAGCTATCACATGGTTTATTTATACAAAGCTTCATAACTATTTTTCACAACTGCTTCTTGCTTCATAAAACGAACAAAGCCTCTTGAACTTGGCCAAATCCAAGTCAAGATCACTCTCTGTCGGAGAGCATTATTAGACTTGCATTTTCCCCCTGCATTAGGCATTTTAAAGTAGGAAGTCTCTTGAACTGTGGTCTTAAGACTAAGTCAAGAGCGCTCTCTGTCGGAGAGTCGAACAAAGTGCTCTTAATTTAATAAAATATTTCAGCCCACATTTTCCCCCTAATAAATTTACTTTTGGTTGATCGTCCAACACCCGTATGCTCTGCCAACCGGAAACGGTTGGGCTAGTACTCAGAAAGGTGGAAGACTTGTTAAGTTCATAAGTGATAACTAATAAAACTTTCACCCCCATAACCAACCAATCCGGAGTTGAGCGATAAGATAAGTTCGGTGGGTAATCTCCTAATTGGGGGCGTCGAGGTTCCATGTTCAGCCTCTAGTTTGCTGGTTAGCATTGCGCGACCTGGCTAGAGCACTGGGTGGCCCGACATGTCCTTGAATGGAGGCACTTGATACTGTCTTTCCGGACTTTCTCTTGAATATCCTTGGTTTTATCCTAATAATCAAGACCATTAAAATCTTCAATTTACAAAGATAATCTGCACAACGATCTCACAAACGGCATTTTTCAAGACCCACACTTTTAGCATCACGATCTTTACTTTTCTTTGACTCCATAAGGCACTGGTTATTTAAAAGCATATATATTGATCAGGACCATTTGTCCTTGTGTTTATTTCATATTGTGAATGCTTTAGTGATTTATCAGATCTTGAATCATACTGCCATCTTGTTATCTTATTTCACAACGTGGATTGCTTATTATCTGTTGTTCATCTTTACATATTTTTGGTCTCATCACAAGAAAACTCCTAAACAACACTCATCCGCATCACCCCATACAAAAAACACTTAAACACAAGAGCCTTAGTGAAACTCTTTTTTAGGGACTACCCCCCTTGGCTTCGTTAGGAGTTAGCCTAAACGGAGGAGCTGGGATTCAGGTGACAGTACCTGGCTCATTGCTTGCCCCCAAGGCCACACCTCTCTCACTTGTAGTGAAGAGATAGCTTTCGAAAGATTTATGTTGCTGGTGTGCAGTTTGGCGAACAACAGAGCTCAATCTGGCGGAATCCTGGAATGTAGATACGGTAAGCCTTTGATTGCTCACTATAGCCCACAAATATTCCCTTCTTTCCTGAAGGTTCCAACTTCGATCTCTTCTCTTTTGGAATATGGATGAATACAGGACATCCAAATATCTTTAGATGGCTAACTTCAGGCTTCATACCAGTAAACATCTCTTCTGGAGTCTTGTTGCGAAGAGCACTGTGAGAGATCCTGTTCTGTACATATACTGCGGTTCTAGTTGCTTCTGCCCATAGATGCATGGGTAAGTCTTGATCATGGATCATAGCCTTCACTGCTTCAATGATCGTTCTATTCGTCCTTTCAGCTACACCATTCTGTTGTGGATTATAGGGAATAGTAAGCTCCCTCTTAATCCCTGCTTGTTTACAGAAATCTTTGAAATCGCCTGAAGTATATTCCCCTCCATTATCTGTCCTTAGAATCTTTATCTTCTTTTCAGAGAGGTTTTCTACAAGAGCCTTAAACTCTTTAAATTTTTCAAAGACTTCATTCTTATTCTTCAGAAAATAAATCCATGTCTTGCAGGAGTAATCATCAATAAAAGAAAAGAAGCATAGTAAACATACCCGCTTAGTGAGGTGGTGGACATAGGTCCACAGATATCTGAGTGAATAATATCCAGAATACCTTTCGCTTTGTTGTCACTGCTTGGAAATGGATTCTTCGTACTCTTTCCTTGAGCACATCCTTTGCATACTCCTTCATGATCAACCTGGATTTCTGGTAGTCCAGTCACCACCTTACTTACTATTGGTAAGGCTTTGTAGTGTACATGAGCCAAACTTCTATGCCATAGCTCACAAGGACTCATGGTACTGGTCATCAATGATGTGTTTGCATGACCCTTCAGTTTGTAAAGTCCTCCTTCTTCTACTCCAATGACTACTACATCATCGATAGTCTTCCTCTTTGGCCACATAAGAACTTCACCATCTATAAATGCAATTCGAAGACCTTTCTTATCTAATACTGAAATAAATAGAAGGTTCTTCTTCAAACCCTGTACATAAAGTACATCCTTCATGTTCATGGACTTTCCAAAGTCCAATTTCTAAGATGCTTCTCCCATTCCTTTGATGGGGTATTGATAGTCATCTCCAAGATTTACCTTGTGTGGCGATTCCTTCTGAATGAGATGTGAGAGGGATTCTTTGTATCCCATCATGTGTTTTGAAGCTCCACTATCTACTAGCCAAGTATCACTTCCATGAGATACTGAACCAGTGAGGGTTGATATTAGAACATATTCTTCACTGGAGTCTTCATCATCTCTGGTTTTGATTTCTTCATCATACTCACTATCTTCTGCTGCATGAGCATGAAATCTCTTCTTCTGCTTCTTATGGTGTCCAGATTTGTTTGGACAATTTCTTGCAATGTGTCTTGTTTTATGATAGGAATAGCATTCAATGGAAGATAGATCTTTCTTGAACTTCCTTTTCTTCTGAGGTCTTCTTGGAGAGTCCTCACGGGGATGTATATCGTTCTTTCTTTTCCTTCCACCTTTGGCATGAGTTGCCAAAGCTTAGTCTTCATTGTCGTTTAGTTTCTCCTCTCTTACCGCTATTCTTTCTTCCTCTTGCACACACTCTTCCCATAGTTGTCTGAACTGGGTCAATTTCTTTCTAGCACAAATGCCACGAACAAATGGTTCCCAATCTCTGGGGAGACCATTCAAAGTGGTCATTACAACTTCTGCATCCTATACAATGTCTCCAATAGCTTCTATTTGTTCTTTTATCTGAGACACTCTGGAGAAGTATGAGTGCATGGACTCAGACTTCAATTTCTTCACTCCCTTGAGTTGATTTCTCAAGGTCATCTTCCTATTAATGTTCTTCCCTTCAAATAGGTTGGTCAGGGCATCGAACATCTCTTTTGGGGTCTCCTTGGAAGACACTTGGGGGATCAAGTGATCTTTGATGGAATCAGCAATGATCCTCTTTGCCTTGACCATATTCTTCTTATGCCTTGCTTTGGATTCATCTCCCTCTGGTTTTGTAAGTCCTTCCTTTATATAGTCTTCTAGGTCATGTTCTTCAAGGATGAGCATGACTCTATACTTCCATGCCCTGAAGTTCTCAGCTCCCTCAAGCTTCTCATCAAGCTTGGTATTGCTTGTCATCTTGATATAATGAGTACTTCAAATGGAAATATAATAGATTTGAGACTTACCAAAAAAGTTGTCCTTCTGAAAACTGCTTCTTCCTTGACCTAGGATTTGTCAGAGAAACCCTAATTTTCGAACTTCGGGATTTTGGAAAACTGAATGGATGAGCAAATTTGCCTCCTCAAGGCGAGTTGAGTAAAGTACTCCTTCTCCCAATTCTATCAGCAGATGATCCGAAAACTTGATGCCCTAATTCTCTCGGGCTGTAGTGGGGGACACAAAAATGAATATTCTCAAAATTGAAATTTGCTACGACAGAAAGATGCGCCCTAGTGAGGCCAGTTAGATGCAGTATCTTTTTCAGTTGATCTGTGGAGGGAGCTCCAGAAACAAGAAGCCCTAGATTCTTCAATTACAGAGGCTGCACATTGTTTTCTTTCAGGCCTGCTCTGATACCATGTTATTTTTTACTTGTTTAGCATATAACATTAAACAATGTATCACTGAAAGAAATACAAGCACAGCAAGAACACAATGAACACAATATTTCTCTCGGGGAAACCACAAGGGAGAAAACCCGGCAAAATCTTCCTCAATATAGAAATCACAAAGTACAAAAGTAAACCCCAAAACAAATTCAGCTACTCCTCCACTTGTGCGAACTTCTCTCTCTCTCCTATGCGAACTTGTGAGAGTGAGTTGAGTAAATACAAATGAGAGACGACTCCTCTATTTATATTCTTCCGTTGAGGTGACTTTTTCCCAACTGGGCCGACCTCTCTATTACATAATATAATAATCTATTATGAGTTCTTCTAGGCCGACACAAGACCTAGGGTTTACATCGACTCTTTCAATGACTTACATTATTAATTACATCAATGACATCTCTCGAAGGAGGAATACAATAATACCATAGACAAGTACAAGTAGAATATCTTCCGCAGTTACAATTCTTTAACATATATGTCTAAAAATAATTATTATAATAAGCCTTTAGGGTAAATGGCATCCAGAAATTCCAACTGTTAGGACTGTTTGGCAGGTTTTGGCCATTGGATTATGTACTGTAGATTTTAATTCTGAGGTGACAAAATTGATTAACTACCAAATATAATGTTTGCACCATAAAACCTATGACTAAACCCATGGGATTTTCTATAAGGTGGAATAAGAATCAGCAGGTGCCCATTGGGAAAAAATATGTAATATACTTTAAACTTTAGTGACCTACGATTAGGACTATAAGCTGCCAATCTGTAACTGGTTACATGCCTCTCAAATATCCAACTGGAAAAAAGTCCACATCCATTCTGATCACTACCCATCCTCCACACAATAAAAGCAAATAGCATCAATGAATTGTTACTAGGGCACAAAACAAATGCCACAAAATTCCATAGTAACGAAATATAAGATTTTTTCAAGTAATGGGCACTTTCTTTCAGCTCATTTTGCAACAATCATATAGAAAAAGATAAAGATATATTAAGAAAGTAATATATGATATAAAGGCAGTAAGACTTGACACAAGATTAAATGTCTTACGTGTAGATGCTCCATAAATGGCCAAAAGAATCATTAGATTTTCTATAGATGACATCGATGCACCCACGCAGCTAGCAATCGCCAAAGGATTCCATAAATATACAAGTGCTGCAACATCTCTAGCTCCTAAATTTCCTGAGGTTCAAAATATAATGTTATCTTACTAAACAGTAGTTTCGGAAGCAGAAATTTGAGTCATGAAATTTTGAAGAAAACCTATTGGATGCTGCAAAAACAATACTCTCACAAGCAGTATGAACACAATTCCATAGAAATGAATAATATATGTTCTAAAACAAATCCATATAAGAATGGAATAGAAGAAAACTGGATAAATGACTAATACTACAATATCATTTCATGAAATATCAAATGGCAACAATTGATTTGGGTACTAGAAATCTACATAATGCAATTATTTATGATTGACTTTCTGAAGCATATAGCATGTTGTCAGTGAGAGCTCAGTCGGTTGGTAAAGCAGGGGTGTTGTCATTCCCCCCACCAAGGTATAAATCCCCCAGAGACATGTTCACCCCTTGTGGACCAGCAAATCTGCATAAGCGGGCCGCTTGAGTTTGGGACCAGAGGCAAGTTTTGGGCAAATGTGGCAGAATAAATCTCCCCTGCCAAATCACAGTAGCTTAGCCATAGGATTGCTTTCACAAGTCCACTTGCTCACAGACTGGAAGCATCTATCCAGCCAAATAATATAAAAAATAATTACCAGAAAAAGAAAAATTTAACATAATCTCTTTATGGAAACTTTATAAACATCAAGGCATTAGGACCTACCTGACTTATGCATTAGATGGTATGAATAACAAACCTGCACATCAAACCTTCGATGGACTGTATGATGCAGCTTTCAATTCCCAAATTTATATCTCAAATTTAAATCATTTACATAAGATAAAATAAGATAAGATCATTTTATTAATGTCCAACAAATGACAACAAAAGTAGGCCAATGGGACCATATTATATTGTTTACTCATCTCCCAAATTTAAATCATTTACATATTATATTGTTTACTCATCTCCCAAATTTAAATCATTTACATATTATATTGTTTACTCATCTCATATAGTAACAAATAAATTCCAAGGAAAAAGAACATGCATGCATGTATGCTACAAATTATTATTCCTATGGACTGGTCCACGCCTAGTTCTCAGACTAGGGGGGTTCCAGACTGAGGAAATATTTGCCATGCAACTAGATAGGGGCCCCCAATTGGACTACGATTTATGGTCTGAGTTGGAGAGATTCCTCCTACATTATACATTACTATGTATTCTGACCCAGGATGAGTTCTGTGAACTTTGTGGTCTTTATAAATACTCTTGGATAGACCCGGACAAGATCTGGACTCTGGGCTTCTTTTCAAAACTGCTCGGCTGGAAAACCTATATTGGAAGCATACTTCTTCCAAGGAGAGCATCAAGCAAAAGACCTGGACCCTTGGTGGATATATGCAGCCTCATAGGCAAGTTCGATTTAGCACTCGTTAGTCTACTGCTTTTTATTAATAAATAAAAAATAAGAATTTTTCCCTGGGAAAAAGAATGTATACTACAAATTATAAGCTTGAGATGAGAAGAAACCCCAATGTACTATACTTCATATGGTACATAAAGCATACCTGCCCACGCTTTCCTAGCTAGCAGAGAGGCAGCCACTTAACCATACCCAAATTTCTGTATAACCGGTCAGATATGCCAAGCGGAGGTGAAATTGGGCATCCAACAGCACCCAACAAACTGCTAATGCAAAGTAAATCCTGAATTTAAATGCTATGCATCAGCAGAAATCTTATTCATCCATATACTGTTCATTCATTTATTCTTATGCTCCTCATTTCCATAAATTGCAGAACAGCAATGAATCTTTAGCAATTACTTCAGTAGATCCATCATTCAACCATAAAAACCATACCAGCTCACAACTGAAATTCATTCTCATGAAAATGCCTGATGCATATACAATTCCTGGCCAGAATTTATATATAAAACAGAATTTCAAGGAATTAAAATGCATAAACAGAATTCACTTTTAAACCAGCCATAGAATTGGTTTCGTAACAGAATTTATATCCAATTCTGTGCACAGAGTCACACACATCTCGATCCACAAAGCATTCATACCACTAGTTGCAAGAATGCAAAACAAAGATGAAAAAGGCAGATACTTATTTAATTACCAAACAGGTATGATTCACTGCCCAGTCATAGCTCTCTGCATGGATATCTCCCCCAAGCCAAACTATGAGACCACAAGAGAAAAGGACCTACAGGTTCTATCTCTCACTCAGCCCAATTTCCATGGTGCTGCAAGACTCATCTACAAGCTTTCCCAGACATCTTATCCAGCCATCAATCAGTCCCTGGACCACCCTCCTCTCAGACATTCACCAACACAGGCTCAGCCATTCTCCATCTCTGCAATCACTCCCTCAGAGAATCCATCCCATCCAAGTTCATAATTCAACCAAGGGTGTCCAGTCCCAATTATCCTCTTTGATAGGGCAGCCATGAAAATTTCCCAGACTATGCCTCTATTTTCCCTCATGACGATAAAATTCTTCCTCAAACCAGCAACTGAAGTCTCATACAGTCCATTAAAACCACTGGCTCACACAACTCTCAAGCTTATTCTTCATTCTGCAGATTTTCAGGTAGTTGCAGGTTGGAGGTTCCTTTTATTTTTGGCATGGAGAATGGGATTAGATGGAAGAAGCTTCCAAAGCTAAACTCATGCTTCATATACCATTGCTTTGCATGAGACCATGTGTTCTCAAAGTACATGGTCCTTTCTATTTGGAGTTTGGACACATGAGGTATTTGGGTCGGAGTTCTCCATTTGAGAGACCGTGTGTTCTCAAAGTACATGATCCTTGGACCTTCCTATTTGAAGTTTAGACAGATGAGGTATTTGGGTAAGAGTTCAACATTTGACATGTGGCAGGGAATATTTTAATATTGTTCCCGAAGGAAACCCCCTTTCTTCCCCTCTCTTGGGATCATAGTCCACCTTTCCTCTGTAGCCATATTTATATCATGTTCCATATTTACACTTTAAACATAAGCTTTTAAGTGTAACATGTTGACATGATCCCATGATGCCTGGGATATATCAACCCATTGCCAAACTTGGAAAATTTTCTAGTCAGGCTTTGACCTTGGGTTACACACTAGGAATATATAATAATAATAATCTAATTTAAGGTCACAGCCTAGCCTGACACCAAATTGACATATCAGACCCCCTTGTTTGCGGGACAAGGGACTCCCTCTGTGCAGCTTTTTGACTGTTGAGTCTATGGAGGTGTATATAACCTACCCCCCTCCAGATTTAAACATGTGACCTCCAAGAAGGAAACACATGTTCTCGAGTATTGGACCCACCTAAGGGTACAAGCCTACAAGGCATTTACATCATTTGCATCAATGGATTCATTTCAGCTAAGCTCACCTGGTTTGACAACCATCAAAATAACTATGTTATCAACTTATCACAATATATATCTAATTGAATATATTCCAAGGATCAAAATTGGGAAATTACAGTATAAGCATGTATACGAGACAATATCAAGTCACTCGAGAAGCACGTGCACAATAACCCAAAACAAAAAGGGAAAAGTTAGCACCTTTGTACTTAATAAACAGTAAGACAGATGAGATAAGATAATTATATTAATGTCCAACAAAATGACCACTAATGTAGTTCAATGGGACTGTGTCGTAACATGATGTCAATACAAAGTGGGAGCGCTAAGGCGGCTCTTATGAAAGCAAGAAGCATAACTCTAACCTAAAAACCAAACCAAAAGGAGCTAACTCCATAGACGGAGAGCTGGTCCAGAAGAGAGACATACAAAGAGATCTGATCTAGAAAAGAGTGGATCTGAAAGCTATGATACAAAAATGGTGAATCCATAATGGAGCATTGGAAGCATCTCTTCTACCATCCGAGGCCGACTGGAGAAAACTAAAACGAGTACACTATCTGGAGGAAGAACTGCAAGAGGAGCTGTAGTGAGTAGTACGTTGCTTCCTGGAGTGAGGAGCCTACTGTTGTGTCCTAGGTGGACTCGTCCAGCTACTGGGATGGGGTCCAGACTAGCCAAGTCGTTGGTGTTGGGTGAAAGTGGAGATGGTCCTCTGTGTCCTAACAGATCTGCAGTTAAAGGTAGTATCATCCTCTATCTGCCTCTTGGCGCCCTTAGAGGAAGCAAGCACCGGAAAGAAGGAAGCAATACACTGAGTGGAGGCTGGTCTCAACTGAGAATGTCACTGGAGGGTGAAGGAATAAAGCCGAAGGGCCCCCTACAAGTAAAAGGCCAAACACCTCTGATCCAAATACCTGAAGAAGCTAGTCAAAGGCTGAAGCTCTCTAAGAAGAATGTAATATCCCAAACTGATATTTTTTCTTTTTTTCTGTTGTACTGTGATTGTCTAGCAGTCTTGTATCTCAATGGAATATGAAAGCATGTGCTGATCTCTGCATGCATGCATGCAGATCTATAACCCAGATAAGCTGAAATGCTATAAAATAGGAGTTGTCAATGCATGTACATACCAATATATAGATCGGCTGATGTAGATGAGGATAATCCCAGCATGTGGGAATTGTGTCGGTGGAATAGAGAGATAAGGTAGGACGTCCTTCCTTGAATAAATGCGCCCTTCTCAAAGCTATGAATGCTCCTCAATAAATAATAAACCGCAGATGAAGCTACAGATGAGGTGTACTAGGGTTATAGTGCCCTTGTGAAGATGATGGAAGCTGCATGCAGAGTAACTGAAGGCTCCAAGACCTAAAACGTGCACCCCTCTCTTGGAAAGTCGCTCACATGCAAGAAGCAATGTTATTAGAACCGGACCGGAACCGGCAAAACCGGCCGGTCCGACCGGTTCACAGGCTTGGCCAGTCCGGTCAGTTAAAAAAAACTCAGAAACTGGATTCTGCATCAAACCAGGAGAAAACCGGCCGGTTCCGTACAGAACCGGCCGGTCCGTACTCTGCCAGCTAATCAAAATATATTTCTGATGTCATGGGGGTGACGTGTCTTAGTTATAGTCACTTGATTGGCCAGCTAATCAACAACTTTATTTGCAGATATTTTCACATGCTTAAAATCCAATTCCTTGAAACACATGCAGGCCTGATGGATCCAAGATATCTTACTCTCCATCTCCCATGGAGGATGTGAATTCTTTTCGTTGGTGTGATCTATGATCAGCTTCAAGTCACCTTAAAAAGCAATCTTCTACTCTTTCTTAAGATCTTCCTTTACACCAAGGATCAAGCTTCCAGTTTCATCTTGATTGCTAGTTCTGGTCTCAAAATAGTAAAAACTTGGCATGGATTCCACGATTAGGCCCTGATCGCTTCTGAACACCCCCTCTGCACCTGCTGAACCTGGGTTTTCTTTTGCAGCCCCTTGAGAATTAAACTTTGCCCAACCTTCCATGGGAGGCTTCCATGTCTAGGCTGTAGTTGTAATTTTCTTTACTTAACCTCTTCCCATTAACTAAAGAGATCAAACTTGACTATTTTTTTTGTGACTTTTCTTATATTATTACTATTGGATTACTATTTCAACAATTTCAGAGGTGATTATGCTAATTTAGTTGTTTGGTGCTATTTTGGTTATTTGCACCCATATTTGCTATATATATGAGAAACTTTGCATATTTGTGTATTAATGGTTTGGATTCATATGTATGCACATGAATATATATGTTTTTTTTTTTAATATGAATATTTTATGTATTTTTAGTCGGCCAGTTTTTTGCCGGTTCCGGTCCGGTTCACATTTTGGGCTTCGCCGGTTCGATGACCAGTCTGGTTCCGATAACATTGGCAAGAAGACGTACTTTTGAAGATGGATGTGCTGAGGAATAGCTGAAGACTCAAACTAAAGAGCCCTTCTTCCAGGGGAAGGGTAATACCACTACTCTGAAGAGGATGAGAGCAGCATGCATAGAAACTGAACCCTGTAGACTGGAATGCAAATAGGGAGGTCCTTTGACAATGCTCCATGCAGGAGGACGAACCCCTCAATAACTCATAAAATATAACTCTACAAAAACTGAATAATAGTAGTACCTGATGATGAAGCAATGTTGAACCTGGATGATCCAACCTGATGGCAACTAGGGCAGATAGATTTCGCTGTCGAAATACACCAGTTAGCTGAGTGCATGCACTCAACCCCAACTTAGCTCGCTGAGCTCTCCAATTCGAAACCACAAATCAATAATCATATAAGCATGTCTCCTCCATGAACTTTACCTTTCTTTTATAACTTTCACCTGTCAAACCTAACTTTTGACCTAATTAGGTGACTTTACCTTCTAATTCCCAGTTGACTTGCATGCAGATGTCTGGAGGCTCAATCAGGTGCATGCATCATGAAATAATGCTCGGATGTCATGCATGCAGGTGGCCTTCAACTCCGGTGGCCCCTGTCTATCTACTGGTGATCTAATAACCATGCTAAAGATCCTCTGAAGGTGTATATGGCATCAATCCTTAGTAAATTCCCTGTAGTTAAAAAGGGAACATTACAGTCCTCCCTTGCCAAGATTGCTTGTCCTCAACCAATACCAACACAGTTCCATACTTAATTGAACTGAACCAATTGAATCTAAGGAGAATCCCAGGGTCCCAAATCATCCTAGGAGATCTGTAGTACCTCCTACTCAAGGTATTGTTCTGTGAGGTACCATGACACGAGACCTCCGAAAAGCAGCCTCTAATAACCACTAAACTACCCGTTACTGAGATGCCAGGGTCCCAAATCGATCTGAAAACTACAAAGTGTCTACTGCATCCACCACCTCTCGGTGCAGTATCAACACAAGGAGCATCCTGTAGACTCCTAATCATCCAAGCTAGTAAACACTGTATCCATCCCTCATAAGGTATCCCATCTAGGATGCTAATCCACTGCTCCATATGGATAGACTCCTGAAGGTGATAGTCAACTCTCGTCCTCATGCTAACTGTTGTACCCTCCGCTACTGCAATCTCAGGGTCTCCCACTACCAAAAAGGAGACACCATCATGCAGTCTTTGAGCCACTCTGATCATCATCGATTGTCTATCATGCTCTATCAGCATCCACCTCTCTTGGAACTCAAAGCAAAAGTATCTGTAAGAGTTGGCCACCTCACTATGAATGGTGTAGTGTATAGGCAACCAGGTCAAGTCTGCCATTCTGTCGTCATACTTGACCTCAAATATCGACAAAGAAAATATGCTCCAGTCACTGGTAACGACTCTAGGCTACTCATGAACTCTAACCATCTCCTCCATAGACAACTCTATCACTCGCACGGCGCTATACTCTGAGTAAATCACCAGAATTTGCAAGAACTCTGATAACCGGTGAGTCTCTGCACCTATGTACTCGGCACCTTGCATCCTCGGTATAATTGTGATGCAATCTAACAATAGGCTCCCCCATGGCTGCTCAAAATCTGTCAAAGGCTGCATCAATGCAGGTTCTGACTTACCCTGTTGACCTGACATAATATCCACCCCGTATATCCATGCACACCTACCTCGAATCTACCTAAAAAGGGTGAAGTCATCCGAGTCCCCTACTAGCATGTGTGATGTGAAGCGCTCTCTACCCTGAGCGCTAGTCTGCCTAGTGCTAACACCAAAATCCATCTAACTGCCCCTGAAGAGCCAAGCAATCATAAGCTACACAAACTCCTCAAAACACTGCTCTGTCATGCATCCAAACCTAAGCAATCCACTAATAAAAACCTGAGAGTGAAAGCTGGCCATCACCTCCGTAGTGGCTCTACTGTCAACCTCAATCCTGAATACCAGGAAGGAAAGTCGGCTCTGCCATAAAGAAGTATCAACCTCTCCTCCACTGTCATCCCATAAACACAGCAGGTTGATCATCCACGCAACTCTGTCGATCACCTCTACCATCTGAAATAATCCATCGAGCAGATGAATGCCTGGATCCCACCACCAGCTAAGGGGTCCACCAAACCCAACTCCAATGAACTGTTGTTGTATCATACTAATAGTCATCGGGGTCTCCCTATAATCCTTTGGTAGAGACCAAGTGCTACTAACTGACTCTGCTCCTGCTGATGTAATCATCTCCCGCAAAGCTGCATCTATACATTTGTTAACCCCCTCACTGTCTATGTGCTCAAATAATCCATGGAGTCTAAGCCTCTCTCTAGAGAATAGCTCTGTCCTCTACGATGTCTTGTACGCATGCAGATACCAAGAATAGTCCACCAACTACAAATCTTGGATAGCCCTCATGATCCTCTCCCTAAGTGATGTATAAAGGTCTGTACATGGGTGATCTCTATAGGAGATTATGTCATTCCCTACTCTCTCAACTGCAATCTCTGTGAACCAATCTAATCTCCCCTGTGTACTGAGTGTACCAATACCATGGTCTAATCGAAAGATCACTCTTGTTGCCCTGATTCCCTTCACCTCATCTTATTGTCTCAGGTAAAACTCCCAAGTCTGGTTGTGAAATAACAATAAATAGCTCTTCTCCCGCAGACGCTACTGGGAAGTAAATAGTGTGTTGGTCAACCCCACGGCCATGAACACAATCTCAAAATTAGGTCTAGAAGTAGACCTGTGAGCATCATGCTCTCTAATCCTCATCAGATGATATCCCGGACCAAGATAGGCTATCAAGGACTCTACTACCCTATGAAGCATGTCTTTCCCCTCATCAATCCTGGGGACTCTCGGTGCAAGGGTATGCTCGTGCTCTCTGTCAAGTGGTCTCCCTGGAGGTAACACCCCAAAACTCCATGGGATCTCATCCTGTGCCCCTATGTACCCCTATAGACTGATGCATACTCATGTACTCTCCTGAGCCATCGAGTATCTTGTATGCACTACTGTAGCTAGTACTCCACTGCTATCAATGAAGTCTATGATCCAGTGTATCTCTATATCTGCCATACATCTGCCCATCCAACCTCTCTGTGCCGAATCATCAAAAGATGCTCTCCTGGTGTCAGTGTCATGGCTAAACCTCTCTCTAACAGAGATGCCTCATGATCCCCTGCCTGATCCAAACTATCTGTGTCGGATCTCTCCTCAGTCATCTACAACTCTGAGTGCTACTCATGTTTTACAACTGTCCTGTATCCTGTGTGTGTTGCGGTATCCTCCAGTGCACTCACTCTACTAGTGTCACCTGAACCTGGATCCCACACATCTGTACTATACTGGAGTGTGTCTCTTGTCAGCACCTTTGCAACTACAACCGGAACCATTAATGGCTCCTCCCCAGTAAGTGACTCGTAACCTCCATACTGCCCTATATGTATAGAATCAACCATCTTCCCATCATGTTTCTCCTCATGGATCTCGCCTATCATCAATGCCTCGACTCTTGCAGTAGATGATGAAGAGTGTGTCCACTCCAACTCGTCTACATGCATACCTGATTCCTGAAGAGCAATCTAAGTGTTGTTCAAGGAATCTCTAGTAACAATAGGCTCATAGGTGAGCTCCTCTTCCTCGTCTTGTACGGCCAAATCACTCCATAGCGTATCCATGTCACAACTAGGTGCTAACACCCTCTGATCCTCACAAGCATCACTACTAAGGTGAGATGATGAATCCTCGATGATAGATGATCTGATAACTGCATCATATGTACTATCCTCCTCCTGTATTGTCAACTCCATATCAAGTTTACCATAAACCGATATATCATGCTCATCTGTTTGGTTGAAAGGCCTGTTGTAAGCTCTTGGCCTGTTCTTACTTTTAAAGTGGCAAAAATCCATGAAGGTCATGGCTGACTGAAATTCATCTCCCAGTGCTCTGTAATCTCTCAAATATGCCCCCATTGGCTCATCTGGCTCTACCTGTACTATGGGCGCTGCGGTTGGGCTATCTAAGAATCATGGTAGGGTAGGTCGGGGGGACCTATTGTGGACATGTGGGTGTCTCTGTAGATTGGTATGTACTTGCTCCCCATTACTGCTTGTGGATACCCTATCACTGTTGGGAGACATAGGACTGTGTGGGGTGGGCCCTGAGTTATACGTCAATTGTTTGATGGCACTCACCATTTCATTTTGTCCTGAAGCTAGTTCCTTCAGAGTGGAAATGAGGCTACTGAAAGCTACTTTATTATCTTCTGCCATCGTTTCTTTGCCTTTACTCTTTTCAATCGAAAACTCTGCATTCATCTATCTATTAATAACTGTATGTTCCCACAGCTGGGGCGGAACATGCTCTGATACCACTGTAATATCCCAAACTGATATTTTTTTCTTTTTTTGTGTTGTACTGTGATTGTCTAGCAGTCTTGTATCTCAATGGAATATGAAAGCATTTGCTGATCTCTACATGCATGCATTTGCATGCAGATCTATAACCCAGATAAGCTGAAATGCTATAAAATAGGAGTCGTCAATGAATGTACATACCAATATATAGATTGCCTGATGTAGATGAGGATAATCCCAACAAGCGAGAATTGTGTCGGTGGAATAGAGAGATAAGGTAGGACATCCTTCCTTGAATAAATGCGCCCTCCTCAAAGCTATGAATGCTCCTTAATAAATAATAAACCGCAGATGAAGCTACAGATGAGGTGTACTAGGGTTACAGTGCCCTTCTGAAGATGATGGAAGTTACATGCAAAGTAACTGAAGGCTCCAAGCCCTAAAATGTGTACCCCTCTCTTGGAAAGTCACCCACATGCAAGAAGACGTCCTTCTGAAGATGGATGTGTTGAGGAATAGTTGAAGACTCAAGCTAAAGAGCCCTTCTTCCAGGGGAAGGGTAATACCACTGCTCTGAAGAGGATGAGAGCAGCATGCATAGAAATTGAACCCTGTAGACTGGAATGCAAATAGGGAGGTCCTTGGACAATGCTCCATGCAGGAGGACGAACCCCTCAATAACTCATAAAATATAAACTGAATAATAGTAGTACCTGATGATGAAGCAATGTTGAATCTAGATGATCCAACCTAATGGCCACTAGGGCAGATAGATTTCGCTGCTGAAATACACCAGTTAGCTGAGTGCATGCACTCAACCCCAATTTAGCTCGTTGAGCTCTCCAATTCGAAACCACAAATCAATAATCATATAAGCATGTCTCCTCCGTGAGCTTTACCTTTCTTTTATAACTTTCACCTGTCAAACCTAACTTTTGACCTAATTAGGTGACTTTACCTTCTAATTCGCAGTTGACTTGCATGCAGGTGTCTGGAGGCTCAATCAGGTGCATGCATCATGAAATAATGCTCGGATGTCATGCATGCAGGTGGCCTTCAGCTCCGGTGGCCCCTGTCTATCTACTGGTGATCTAATAACCATGTTAAAGATCCTCTGAAGGTGTATATGGCATCAATCCTCAGTAAATTCCATTGTAGTTAAAAAGGGAACATTACAAAGAAGGTCCGTGAAGAGACAATGAACTGCTCGTGGATCTCATAATAGAGGGGGCACTGAAAGATGAAGTGATCCTCGGTGTCGACGGCTCAAAGGTGGCAAACCTAGAAGAACCTGTATGATCGATCGATCTAGTGATATGTCTCTACCCTGAGACAATGAGGGCCCACTCTGAGTTGGCATAAAGGAATACAAAGAGCGGGTGCCCAATGGCAAAGTGTGTACTAGGGCTAAACAACGAGACCATCCCTTAGATCCATGAAGTGTGCAATTTAGAAGGCCATCTTTGGACGTAACAACCATGATGGTTGATCCAAGTAACCTGCACATACTGTTTATAAATGTCGTCTAGGTGCATCTCGAGAATACATAAATGTAGAAATTTGGTCCATTGCAATCCCAACCGATGCCAGAATATCTACAACCCTCACATACCAACACCCAGTACAGCCAAAAGGGTTAGTCGAGGCAATGGACTCTGATGAGAGATAGGCTAGATACAGGTACCGATCTCACTCCTTTGTCGAGTTGCTGAAGCTCCAAAGGCGCGATGTAAGAGAGAGACAAGTCCGAAAATAGCCTCCAGTCAAAAATGTCGGGTACTAAACTCTGCCAGTATAATGGGCTGAGACACTGACTGTTTGCATCTGATGATGCGATGGAGGAGGAGTATTTGCACTCTATCTAGAGGCCCAACCACAATCTATTCAGCAAGGCCCCCAAACCTCTGAGCCATAGAGGACTGTGGGTCAGATGAGATGTCCATTAGAGACATCTTGGATGAGATGTTCTGAAAATGGTTTATGAAACAATGTCTCTCGAGAAGGGATAGGGATCCATAGCCTTTGTTGACATGGGGATGAAGGGCGTGTCATAGACTAAAACAAGGAGTTGTGAACTACACCCCCAAGTAGGTATAGGTGCTAGTGATCTCAATCTCCTCCCCTCTAAAAATGAAACGAAGATCTGTGAGTAACCTCTTCGACCCATTGAAGATCATGACCTTGGTTTTACCCAACTGGATCACCAACTGACGAAGATCACAAAAGAGGGCCAAGGCATCTAGTTGTCTTTGCAAACCCTGTGGGAATGAGGCCAAGAGGACCACATCATCAACGAAGAGCGAGATGGAGATTAAGACCTGGTGGAGAAGGCACCCATCATTGTCTTGAATGTGCTCCTAAAGGAAGGACTCTAGCTCATCGATGTAGATCCCAAATAAAATGGGGGATAGCGGACACCCCTGCTTCACCCCGATGGTACTCATGATGAAATCTGAGATCCTATGGATGGTGCAAAAATGACCAAGAACCGACTCATATAATCTCATACTGGCAAACATAAGGGTCTCGAAAATGCCCATGTCTCTAAACCTCTGGAATAATGCCACTATGAAAAACTAATGAAAACTAAAACTCATGAAAAATGTCAGAGGCACTAGTTTATAAGCAAATATTTTGCAATATGCTATTGTGAATAATATCCCATCTTCACTTTCCTATAGGTGGTAAGCTGCAAATATAGTCCTCATAAGTGTTATAGCCCTTGGAGAAAGTTGCACAATATTTTATTTCCATTAGACCTGTTAGGGATTACTCTGGTAATGAGGCAGGTAGTTTGTGATAGATCATATGAAAATCCTAACCTAAAAGGATGAATTTGTTGACCACTAATCTAAGCTAGAGGGAGGTTCACACAGTGATAATATTATTCAGGAACTATTTGATTGGTGAGCCATAATTGAGAACTAATATTAAAGTGTTCCTTGACCACAATGATTTATTAACCTAAATCCAAGGAAAATATCATGTAGGACAATAAATCTGCGAAGTAAAATGGACCTAAGGCAAAGCGTGGTTAGTGGAAACAAGAACAGAGCAAAAGCACAATGGATTCTCAGCCTGAAGATGTTGCATAGGAACCAACAGATATTCTCCATCAATTTCTTCATCTCCAACCCTGAGGACAACGTTGCTTTTTAAGGGGGAAGGCATGTTAAGGTCATGTTGCCGCCTAATACGCATCTCGAGGGTTAGGGTGGCAGAAATCTTCAAGCCACTAAGTGCGTCTTTGGGGGCAAGTCACAAGTTGAGATACTATCACTCAAGTCTCAACTCCTTCGTCTAGGCTAACTCCTAGCGAAGCCAAGGGGGGTAGTCCCTGAGAAAAGAAACTAAGGCTTTTACACTAAGTTACGAAAATTGAAGTTAATCTAGGAGTTTAAATGAATTACTGAAACAAGAGCATCACATATTAATTAAACAAGCAAAAAGTAAATGATAAATCAATCACGACACATTGAATTCACTTAAGAAAAATCAAAATGTCATCGATTAGACCAGTGCCGAAGAGGGTAAATGGAGTCTGCGGAAAGAAAATGTTTTGCAATGCTTCTTGGTCAGTTTTAATTATTATGGATGAGTAGATTAGAGTGGGTTAATTTGGAGATTGTAAAAGGAGAGTACAATGTTGAAAAGAAACTGCTCTAAGGTTTGGCCCACAAAGAATTTATCTCTTTGAACGAAGGGCAATTGCAACTGTACCAATTGCAATTGTAAAAGAGAGATGTGCCTACTTTTCATATTGCATGCATTGTCTAGGAAACTAAAGCAAAAAGGAACTAACATAAAGATATGAAAGAGGTTCTCACCCGCAAAAATCCTTTTATTAATTCTCCAATCGCTCCAATAGATATTCAACTAAGCTCCAAGGGATTTCTCCCACAATCCAACGATGAGAATGAATGAAGGGCTACTCTTCATATAGATGGTTAGCTCAACTTCCTTTACAATAAAATAATAAAACTCTCTCCTAGATCCACAATTTGCTCAACAAACTCTCCGGAAAGTGGTTGGATCCACTTTTCTCTCCAAGCAATACAATAGAATAATACAAGTACATAACAAACTCATGTTGTAAAGTCAACAATGAATAAAATAATAAGGTGGTTATATAAAAGGTCTTCTCTCTCTTGTCAATTGATTCTAGCTTGAGGGGTTGTGGGATGGAGTGTTATCCTCCCCACCCAGGTTCTATTCTCGTAACTGACATGCTGAGCTCATAATGAATATATTGTTGTAATAGCTTTGAGCCTTGTTGTTGATTGGCCTTGTGCCCATAAGAATCTAAGGTTTACCTTGGGTACCATCCTTGAAATGAGGAGAAGTGCCCAGGGGACCACCCTAGGACATTTACCTAAAAAAAGGGTGTTCTCCAAGGGAAACGTCCCATCAAAAATTTGCAAAATAGCTCCAAGGGTGGGACATCTCTAAGAAAAAGGCTTCCCAAACGAATGCATGGCTCTCCAAGTGAAATCGCACCTTCCAAGTGGCACATGTGGACAAAATGTGGTGCGTCTCTTTAAAAGGCAGTTTTGAAATTGTCAACTTCCGCAATATTTATCAATTTTTCTATTATAACCACTTTTCAAAAATCCCACAACCACTCTGCTTCTATTGGCATTGAGATGGCACAATTCTAGGCACTTTGTCAAATGATAATTGCTTCCAAATATAGGACACCCCTCCAAAAGACTTAGGATGGTGTCCACATGCCAACAATAGTCCTTCAAGCTAGAATGTAACCCCAAAAGGCTCAATCCAACGTACCACCTCATTAAAACATGAGCAAAGGATGGATCATAAAATAAGGAGGCCACCAATCAAGATAGAAACATAAACCCAAAAACAAAGTCCCCACAATACTCAACCAACCTCATGAAGGAAGGGAGCAGCCCCTTATTTAAGCAATAGAGTATAACCATGCTTTAAAATGTATGCCAATAGAGAAGATCAAGGGGAGCATTCCACTAGCAATGATAACCAACCGTGTCAAGATGCCATCCAAGAGCCAGGAAGCAAGCCCGCCCTAGCAAAAGATGAGTGTATGCCTCAAAGTATGTTTTATTGAGTAATTAGTTTGTGGTCATTCATTGGACATTAATAAAATTATCTTATCTATCTCCTATGTGGTCATTGTCTTATCGTCGGGATATACTGATATGTGCTACCATTCAAACCCTTGGGGTATTTAAATGTTTAAACCTTTTTCCATTAAAAGAAAACTTTAGTATAAACAAAGTTATCTTTTAAATTTGCCATTTGTCACAAGTGCCTTCGAATTTTTGTGTCTTCACTTGTTTGGTATTCTCCACCTATGATTCTACTCCAATGTGTGCCCTTCTCTTTCGACCTCATTCCATGTGTTATGTGCTCCAGTTTCTTCTTCAACCTCCACCTTCAACCTTCACTGTGTCACCCAAATACCAACCATCCATGGCTCTGATACCATGTCAAAAGATGAAAATTATTGTAGAGAGAGGAGAAAACGAGAGAAATTGTATTCAATTATTCAATATGGTGATGGTTAATACATAAAGAGAGAGAATGTCACAGCACCACAAATCCCATACAACCACATTATTGCAATAGGATATAACTTAATTCTAATTATGACTTAATATCATTTATGATATGTAAGTTATTTTATTTAACTTAACTTTTAAGTCACATTAACTTTATAAAATGGTTATTAGGTATGGCAGGTGCAAGGAGGATCCATTTTGATCTCGAAGGATACATAGAAATTGACTTTGCTTGGGGATTGGACCCAAACACCAACAATGAGGTAAAGGTGCTAGCGACGTATCAAGGATTTCTCCTACCTCGGTCTCAAGGGGTGAAGAAAGTGTTAGTGGTCAGAGATGACTCGAACATTATAACATCTCTCCAGCATAAATACTCTTCCCAAAACACTATCCTTAATCGGTTGCTACAAAGAATCTTGGATTTAGCCAAATCCCTTGAATGTATCTCCTTCTTCCAGGTGTTGAGAGCTCAAAATGGTGAACGCCAACTGTCTTGCTAATGTAAGGGCGCAATAAAGTCAAGGACTTATGAGAATTAAAGGGGGGGCACCTTGTTTTTAAGTCCCTCCCATGACATTAATGCGCATTTAGTAAACTATGAATGCTCTATACAAATGTTTAAGCGTGCATGTCTAAAAGGACTTGTAGTTATGGCCATCAACCCTACACTTGGCTCATTGTTTAAGGTTGGCAGTGCATAGGAATTTGGCTTTGGTCTTAGGCAATATCTCGTGTTCACATTCTAGCATGGCTTTGGAGTGAGTTCTCCCCAACTCCAGCCTTAGACCCTTCAAGTCTGGAGGCCCATTGTGTTGGCAATAGGGGAGTGTTTTCCTGTGATGTAGTCAATATTTTCGATGAGACGGTCTCTTCTATTGGCTTGGTTCTTTCTTTTGGTAATGGTTTCTTTGACTCAATCAGAGTCTTCTAATGGCTCGATCTCTTTTAATTTCCATTCCCAAAATAGAATTTACAACACCAAGATCTTTCATATCAAACTTAAAAGACAATTGGGCTTTGACATCCTTGATGATTTCCTTGGTGTTTCAAATCAACAACATATCATCAACATACAAGACCACATAAATAAAAGGATCACAAACCTACTTGGAATATACACAATGATCAATTTTGCTTCTTGAGAAACAAAGGCCCAATATATAAGTATCAAACTTTTGATACCAGATTCTTGGTGATTGTTTTAATCCATGTAAGGACTCCTTCAGCTTGCAAAGCAACTCCTTCTTTCCCTTCACTGCAAAACCTTCTGGTTGTTTCATGTAAATTTCTTCTTCAAGATCACCAAGCAAAAATGTTGTCTTTCACATCCATCTGCTCTACTTGAAGATCAAAAGCAGTAGCAATAGTCAAAAGAAATCTAGTAGAAGTTAACTTAGCAACATAAAAAAAAATCTTACCAAAATCAATTCCCTCCACCAGGGAATATCCCTTAGCTACTATGTGAGCTCTATACTTCTCCACCTTACCTTCTACATTCAATTTCTTCTTAAACACCCATTTGATACCAATAGGTTTTCTTCTATCCAACAAATCAACTAGATCCCAAGTCTCATTTTTATCCAAGGCATCCATTTCTTCAACCATTGCCTTCTTCCAAAGTTTATTATCGTCACAATCTATTGCCTCCCTAACAGTTCTAGGATCATCATCAATAATAGATAGAGAAAAATTAGAGCGGAAATCAAGTGGGATATACCTTTATGGTTGCTTTCTTTCATGAATTGAACTCCTCAAAGATGGAACTTGAAGTTCTTCCTGTTGAAATGATAGGTTAGATACGTTTTTATCACACATAATAAACTTGATACAAGAACATGTAAACAATTGTATTGCTTAGTTAAATTTAAACTGAACTAAAACATAAATAACATAATTTTCATCTCTTTCAACTTAACGATCCATTTGGTCACTGCGTTAGAGTTGGTCCTCGAGAATCATAAAATACTAAGTTCAGTAAAATAAATCTCAAATAACATAACCATGTACAGGAGAAACTGCATTAAAGAACTATAACCATTATTTGGATCCACCTTATACTCAGATAGTTCTGAGTTTGATCTTGTCACTGAAAGGGCAAGTCAAACTGGTTAAACCATATGCATACCTTGAGAGAGAGAGAGGGTTCAAGTAGAAATAAACAAACCTCAGGTTCTTCAATCAATTAGCAGTGCACGCATAAAATCAAGCAAGTGACAGGGGTAAAAGAAACACACAGGTGCTGCAGACTTCGAGTAAGCAATCACCCACCCATAAGAACTCACACAGAGTTCAATCACAGAGACAATTCTAGAGATAAGACCGTAAGCACTCACCCACAGATCTCACACAGAGATCAAGCACAATCGTTGAGGTAAGCCACAGAGGTAAGCCAGAGAGAAAGCACGCTGGGTAAATCGCAGAGAGAAACCCGTGAGAGAAAAGCTGACCAGAGATCACGGCGGAGAAACCCATGAGAGAAATGTTGGGCAGAGACACGAGAAGGAAGACGTAGAGATCAAGCACGAGAGAGAACCAGAGACAGGTCTAAGAAAGAAAACGCAGAGATGAGAAGTAAACTCGTGAGGGAGCTGGCCGTGGACAGAGTAAGCCGTGAACAGGCTAATGGTGAGAGAGCAAACCGTGGACAGAGATCCGAGCAACAAACTCGTGCAGCTAGCCCCAAGCAAGAACAAAATCGTGGAACAGCAGAACAATAGCAAACTCGTGGAGATGCAAAACCATGAGGGAGTCTGACCGTGAAGGAGAAGAACGGGAAGGAGTGAACTCGTGAAAGTAACCCCGTGAAGGTGAGCCCGTAACAAAAAACTCATGAAGTAAAAGAAAGTAAAACCGTGAGGGAGGCTGCGTGGAAGCTGAGTTGAGAAAGGGAGCTAGCCCGAAAACAGAGTGACCCGAAAAAAATGAGACGTAGAAGAAAAGATCAACGAAGGACAGTCCTGTGGAAATAGAAAGCTCCGTATGGTATGTTCGTGTGTCTCAGGATGAAGAATAAACTTGAAATAAATAGAAGCAAGATAAATAATAACGTGGTCCAAAAATAATACAAGGTCAAAAGATAAAGTAACAATGGTCCAAGGTTTTATAAAAAACTTAGGATAAGACTAAATGGTCCAAAAGTCTTTATTAACCATAAAGATTTTATTAATAAGACTATAAAATAATCATTTAATGAATTTTAATAAAGTGAAAGTCCAAAGGTTCAACATAAGGTAAATAGTCCAAAACCATAAGTGGGTAAAGGGTCCTTTAACAAAACATAAGGTAACTATAATAATACATGGTCCAATGGTCTTTAATAAACCATTAAGTAAAACACTCCATAAACTAGGAGTCATCAAAGTCAAAGGTGCACACAAGTGAGAGTGCTAGGACCAAGTAAGAATGGGACCAAGAGTCAACAACCACAAGATCAAGGTGAACCGTAAAGTTGGACAATTAGGACCAACAACACCAAATACTTTTTTGTCTCTCAAGATACATAGTTTTATATATTTTGTCATCACTGTATAAGGGGGAAGATCCAGACGGATGGTACAATCCCTTTTGTCCTTAAAACTGCTCCTAAGGGTTAGGTACTAGGGACATTGTCAAGGGGTGGTCAGTCCCTTGAGAAGCAACCTAGCAATAACCGATTAGGAGAGGGGACATCATTATCTTCCATTCTTAATGAATGGCTTCCAACCTTAGGCTGAGTTTCAGTCTCACACTGAATCAAGTTGATCAATCCTTGGACCCTGACCGGGTCCTCCATTCTCTCGCAGAATGGTCCTCAGTACTAAGTTGAGTTTCAGTCTCACACTGAAAGTTGATCAACTACCTGCAGGACCTACTTGGACATCGTGTCCCTGGTTTAGGACCAGAATATATCTCTGCCTCTAACTGCAGGCTCTACTTGGACATCGTGTCCCTGGTCCCAGACCAGAATACCCTAGAGGCATATAGGGGCCCTAGCCACATGCTAGGGGCTTTGCCATGGCATCAATCTGCTTGGTCCTAGACCAAGAACCCCAAGAGACAGTTGGGGGGGCTAGGGTACCTTCTAGGGTCTTACTCTTTACTCTGCCTGGTTAAATTGACCGGAACCCTAGTTAACTGACTAGGGTACCATTCTCTCTAAGAATGGGTCTCGCAGCTGCACTAAAAATTAACACTTCCTCTTTTGGTTCATCTTCTTCTATTGAGTTAGATTCTTCACCCTCCATCTCAAACTCTATTGTCTTTGGTTATTCTTTCTTCAGTTTGACTTCATATTTGGGAGTAACTTTAACCTCTCTAAATAGAACATTTCGACTATAAACAATCTTCTTAGTTACTTGATTCAAAGTTTTATAACCTTTTATACCATCTTTTTAACCAATAAATATACTTCTATTAACTTTATTATCCAACTTAATCCTATTTTCCTTTAGAACATGCACATAAGCATCACAACCAAAAATTTGAAGATGTTTTAAGAGAGGGTTTTATACCAATCCATGCCTCATGTAGAGTTTTTTCAACCAATGTTGAAGTAGGTGATCCATTTACCAAGTACCATGTAGTATCCACTGCGTTTGCTGAGATTTCCTATGATAACCTTGCACCACTAAGCATATTCCTTGCCTTTTTCCTTGCTATTCCACACTTCTTGCAAAATTCTTCGAATTCATTCCCACAGAACTCTCCACCATTATCTGTCCTCAACACCTTTATTTTCTTCTCCGTTTGGTTTTCGACAAGAGCTTTAAACTCTTTAAATTTACCAAAAACCTCAGATTTCTTATGGATGAAATAAAACCATATGTTCCTCAAGAAATCATCAATGAATGAAAAATAATACACAAATTTACCTAGTGATGGAACAGGAACATGTCCAAACACATCACTATATATTAACTCCAACATTCCTTTTGCTCTCGTAGCACCAAATGGGAATCTCACCTGATTCTATTTACCATGTACACATTATTAATGCAAATCAAAATATATTGAGCAGTCAAACATACCCTGAACCATATCTTTACCATGTAATCCTCAAAGGCCCTTCTCTCCAATAGGCCCTAGTCTTTGATGCCACAACATTGCCTTCTCTATAGAAACAATAGGAGTGTTGTATTCTACATGGTGATCCTCAAGAACAGCAAAATTGTTACACCCATCAATAAAAGTGCTTCCCAACAGCTTGTACAGAGTTCCAATCCAAACTCCCTGCATCAACACCATCGCTACTTGAACCATCTTGCATGTGTCCTTTTCAAATATAGTGTGCACACCTACATCACCCATCTTACTTACTCATGTCAAGTTTTTGGCCAGATTTGGAATGTGCAAATCCCCTAAAATGGTTCTAAATCTTCCATCTTTAAGCAAGAGCTTGACCCTTCCACATCCTATGATTTTGCTTGTTGAGTCATCTCCTGGGAAAACATCATCTCCATTGAACTTTTCATATTCAAAATACCACTCCCTCTGATGAGTCATATGAAATGAAGCACCTAAGTCGATCAACCATACATCATGATCTACATGTGTACTTGTAGGCAACGTTGAAAAAGTCGGACTCGGCAAAAAGTCGGCAAGGGTCCCGAAAACAATTTTTCGGAAAAATCGGCGAAAAAATCGGAAAAAGTCGGAAAAAGTCGGCAAACATTAAAAAATACAAAATACATTCATTTTTTTCAGAATTTTAAACATATAAAGCAACAATAACATCAGATAAACACATTGGAACATAAATATGTAGAAAGCACTGATATATATCATCATCATGTAGTCATGTCAAATATAAAATGATACATCAAAGTCGATACTGAATCCTGAAAGTCTGAAACACCATAGTTGTCCAATCAAGGACTCAAAACTCAAAAGTAGATAACCAATACAAAATGACATCACATATATAAATGTATCTCAGGAAAACTAGTAGCTATCTATCTAATATCAATGCCCTCTTCCCCTTTTACGGGAAAAGGTCATGGGCCGTTTGTCAGGCCTGCCCCTAGCACTAGAAGTAGCAGCAGAAGACCCTGCCCCTGCATCTAACATCGGACGACGAGTGACAGATGGAGGACTAGATGTATCAATCGGTGTAGGCGGTGGTGGCGATGCTAGCACATCACCCTCCGTGGTGGTTCTGACCTCCTCCACCTCCTCCTCCTCCTCCTCCTCCTCCTCCTCCTGCCCTTCCTCTCCCTCTAGCCATGTAAGTTCCTCCTCCATGATAGGAGTCTCAATCTCCACCCTCCAATCAGACAAAATATCAATATTGTCTAAGACGATGGCATCAGCATTTGGTGTTTTATTAATCTGTGCCATCCATAAGCGGAGATTATAATGGACGTAGACCAAATCATTGAGACGTGTGAACTCCATCCTGTAAGAGGAAAATAATTTTTTTGTATGAGTCTAGAGGTTCAAGTTTAAAAAATTAATGAAACATAATTATAATATGTGAGGATGATAGATTCACAAATTATATTAAATGAAATTGATTTGTTGAAAATTTAAAGTCTAAGACTCTAACCTTCTGCGTCTCTTTGCATGTACTTTTTCAAACACACTCCAATTCCGCTCACATCCTGAAGCGGTACATGTTTGGCTCAGAATCTTGATGGCAAATTTCCGTAAATTTGGTGTCCTTACACCATAGGTTCGCCACCAAGTAGCTACAACAAATAAGGAAATAAATAAATCATAATTCAAAATTTCAAATTTCAACTTGCAAATAAAAGTTAAACACTTTAATAACTTACCTGGCATGAAACTGGTCCTGTCACGAATAGCATCAGCAAAGCTAAATACTCCAGCACCATCCTGATACATCTCTAACTCGCGATTGATTGCATTGCGAGTCTCATAATCAGGAACCATCCTCTGAATACAAGTGAAGAGCCCCTCCAACACCTCAGCATCAAAATCAAATTTGCATTTGTAGGAAAATGCAGGGTTGAGGAAGAGTGCTGCTGCATGAATGGGTCTATGAAGCATCCCGGTCCATCGACTATCAATCAACTCCCATAACAACATGTGCCTCTCGTGCCCCGGTGTACCCCTGCCCACATAATAATTCCGGATGGCCTCTTTGGCCCTATCCATGGCCTCATACAAATAGCCCATTGCGGGCTTATCACCATCAACAAGTCTCAAAACCCTTACCAAAGGTTCACTCACCGCGCACACTTCCCCCACTCCTTCCCAGAATGAGTCAGTGTACACCAACTTGGCAATGGTTCTCCCATCCTCTCTCCTGCTGTAAGCACAATCACGCCAATCATCAGAAACAAACATTTGCTTCAACTCAAACTGAAATCGAAGCAAGGACTGAAGAGTAATGAAGGTGGTGGCAAAGCGTGTGATTGCGGGACGCCTCAAGTCCCTGTTTTTGGTGTGCCTCCTCATGAGGCTAAGAACAAAAGTATGGTTATAAATAAACTTGGGGATGCTCTTAGCTTGATCAATCACCACCTTGATAAAGGGAACTTTCCCCATATCCTCCAGCATCAAATCAATACAATGAGCAGCGCATGGAGTCCAAAACAAAGCGGGGTGCCTCTCCATAAGCATCCTGCCAGCAGCCACATAATTAGCTGCATTATCCGTAATAACTTGCACAACATTGTGCACCCCAATGTCCTGTAGGAACCCATCTAACAACTCACATAAGAGCGCTGCATCTTTTACATATGCCGATGCATCGACTGATTTCACAAACAAGGTACCTCTAGGACAATGTACCAAAAAGTTGATAAGGGATCTACCCTTACCATCTGACCAACCATCTGACATGATTGTGCATCCAGTGTTCTCCCATGACTGCTTGAGCTCCTCCAACCTAGCACTGATGTCCTTCTTTTCTGCTTGAAGGATTGGACCCCGCAACTCATCAAAGGTGGCACTTTTATACCCCGAGCCAAATGATGCAATGGCATCACACATCTGCTGCCAAAATGGATTGTTTTTTACGATGCTGAGAGGTATGTGACTCCAGTAAAGACACCTCCCCATCACCCTGTCCACTTCTACCTTGTCATTTTTCTTTATCACTGCCTTGATAGAAGGTTGTGATCCACCTCCTGTTCGTGGACCAAAATAGTGTGAGGCCCCCGGCGTGGCTGTGGAACCCCTCGCACTACCCTCAGTGAAAGTGGTAGATCCTGTTGCCCCCACACTTCTTGCTAGGCCAAAAGCTGCAAGCTCAGCTCTGTTTGCGGCGATCTCATCCTTCTTTTTATTCTTTTCATGGATTGCGTCATGGGCAGATCTCATGATCTCTGGGGTCACTGCAGTACAAATGCCAACATCATGCCCAGGGAGTTTAGCTAGATGGTATTTCAACCTGTTAACCCCTCCTGACATGTGATGCCCACACAATTTGCAACTCAAAGTTTGCCTATTTCCATCATCCTCGGGCTCACCATACTGCCAAAACGGATCCAATGGCTTTGGCATCTTCGAAAATGGAATGGCAGCCTCAAAATGCAAACCTAGGGCACAAAAATACAAAAACAAGAAATTAAACCCCATTTGAAAAAATTGCAACAATTTGGCTTAAAAAATCAGACCTCTAAATTTATATTTTTGGCCATGAAAAAATGATAACAAGAAGGTGGCTAAATATCTAACAAAGAAAACATGCTATTCCATTCTAAGAATCTAAAACCCCCTTGCATTTTGACTCTTTTTGATATTTATAATTTTATGGACATCAAAATCTTTGGAAAAATGGAAAAAAAAAATAAGAGAATAGAGGAAAGAATATAGGCAAGCAAACATGAAAAAAAATCATAAAACAAATACAAGAAAATGAACCACTACATACCTGTGAGACGAATCGGTTGATTGGCAAAGTTTTGACTCTTGAAATTGAATCCCTTCTCCACAAAAATTCACAATGGTGAGCTTGGATGTTGTTTGGAGTCTTGGATGCCTCCAAACTAGTTGATGGTGCCCTCTTGCCCTTCACACTCCTTCTCCAACAGTCAAACAAAAGAAATGACAAAAAAAAAATGACTTTTGACCTTTTAATCCGCGGCCGTGACTGCCTGGGCGACTTTTTACCTCGACTCGCGACTTTTTCCAAAAACTCGGCGATTTTTCGAAAAAGTCGGCACTCGGCGATTTTTTAAAAAATCGCGATTTTTACTCGCCGATTTTTCGGCAAGGGTTTGACCTCGCGATTTTTACGATTTTTCGCGATTTTTCGCCGATTTTTTCAAGCTTGCTTGTAGGTGCCAAGTAAACATCACCTCCTTCTACAAAGGTTTTTGTTTCTATGGAAGGGGCATCATCAAATCCCTTACCTTTATCAACATTCTTAAATCTACAATCTTTCTTATAATGCCCAAATTTATTGCATTTCTAGCATTCCTCTGCAAATTGTCCTGGAGATTTAGATCTACCTCTAGACTTAGATCTGCCCCCAAAAGACTTATTTTTCCTCCCTTGGGAGCGACCTCTCACAAATAAAGCACCCTTGGTCACAACCTCCATGGATTTTCTCTTCATTTACTCTAATAACAAAGATGCAACTACATCCCCAAACTTAAATGTGGATTGAGTAGCACTACCAATTGCTACAACTAGATTATCCCAAGAGTCTAACAAAGAACACAACAAGGTAATACACTTATCTTCATCCTCCAGAGCATTAAAGGTATTTAGATGATTGTCCATGGAGTCACCATCCTCCATCCTAAGATGATACAACTTCTTTCGAAGAAATAACTTGTTTACCAAGGATTTTGAATGATAGAAATTCCCTAACTTATCCCACAACTTATTTGCACTACCTTCTCCAGAGCCATTCAACAACATTAAATCTGAGAAGCAAAGTTGAATCGTGATTCTTGCTTTTCTTTCCATCTTTTCACAATCTTCTTTCGACATACTAGTGGGCTTTGTACCTAGATCTACATCAATCCACTATTCTCTATCTACAAGAAGATCTTCCATCTTAAACTTCCATAACTCAAAGCTCTGGCTGCTTAACTTCTCTATTTCTATTCTTGAATTGCTCGCCATTTTCTTTACACTTGAAGATTCATCGTGCAAAGCTCTCACTCCAACACGGGTTTATTGCAAGCCCAATATACCTTTGCTATTCACACGATGAGTTGAACTCTACCAACAAAGGCATCCCCCTGAATCCTGCTGTGAATATTTAATTAATATTATTAATTATAAATTAATAGATTATTAGGTTACTAAGTGAAACAGGACGTAAGGGTTGAGAGGTGGTGGTGTAGTGGAGGGGTGGGGGTGGAGGAAGGCGTGGATGGAAGTGCAGCAGGCGGATTGGAGCGAGTGATGCAGCGGAATGGAGGGATGAGCCAAGTCCGAGCTCACTTGAGGAGGAGCGAGTCCGCTCTGAGTGTGAGCCGAATCCGAGCTCAGGTGGAGGAACGTTCCGCTCTGATACCAAATGCAGTGAACGTATCCGTTCACTAATTTAATAGTCGAATCCGACTCTCATATTGAATAATAAATAGGAATAATATATTAGATGATGTTGATAAATTACAATAAGATCGCCTTTTATAGGGCTTGAGGAAACATAGTGAAGGGTTACGCCCTTTCACTTAGTAACCTAATAATCTATTAATTTATAATTAATAATATTAATTAAATATTCATAGCAAAGCCAATAGCCTCGCTCTGATACCAGATGAAGAGTTTGATAAACCTGTTTAAGAAAAGCAATACCAAACAGTAACTAAAACACAAGAATTAACAATGGCCCACAGACAGTACACAAAGATTTACACTGGAAATGAATAGCTTCCCTCTGTGTAGTAAGTATCCTGAAAGCATCACTTCACATGGCTTGTAAAGCTCTCCCATGGAAATGAATAGTCTTTTCTAGGTATGCTTTTCAAATTATGTTCTGAAATGAAAAGCCTTTCACCTGTGCATAACTTATAAACCTTGCACATTGTTAATAGCAGCTGCATATCTCGATAACTAACCACAAAGTTCATGCTCATATATTGGCTTTCTACAGCCCAAGAAGTTAGCTCAACTGTGGTCACCAATGTTGCTGAGCATTTGGCTCATTTTGTGCCGGTAGGTGCTCCGTTCGAATCCCCATGGTTTAGGTGCACTAGTCTACACCAACAGGTTTACTACAGATGCTATAAACAAATGTCAGGAAACATCCCTTGGGCTTCCCCACGAGGTTTTCATTGGATTAAAACATTAGCCTTGTATGCAATTGAAATAAACTGTATAATTGTAAGGTGGGTGCAAATAAATTCTGTTTTCATAATAACTTGCCTGGAATTTGTAAAGACTTCAACAAATTCAGTGATGTGTTGCTTCGCATATACGATAGATGAAGAACATGTCCAATTCTGTGCAATAGCAGAGCTGCCAAAAAATCTGCAAACACAAAAACAAAACTGCATCCTGCCAAGGTCAAATTAATAATTGAAATATTATATTAATAATCAAATAGCTATAAGAAACTTATTACATCATCTAATGATAGAAATGTACAGCAAATAGCAATAAGGTTTTCTGTCTCAAAAAAATGGATTCTGTATCTAATAACTTGATAATTTTACATTGCTTTGCACCTTTCCCAATATTCTTTCCAGAGATAGCGAGACATTTAAAAGGTGCCATGTAAATATAAGTTGATTGAGATGCTCAGATGTTTAAAGAAGTGTCACTAAGTATTTGTATGTAGAAGGTATGAGAAAGAGTAAATGCCTGCAAAGAAGCTCCTTTGTTTGTCCCCCTGTTCTGTATCAACCAAAGAATCAATGCTACATTAGAAAACATTTTCAATGCATTCCCTGACTGTCAACCTGAGGCCTATATAAGATCAAAGTAAAGAAATATCCCTCTGAAATGAAAGAAGCAAAAGGTATAAGAGGTATGCATAAGAGATGAAAAACCAACAATCTAAAGTTTAAGTCTGCCTATAAAGGCCTTATTAAGATATTTCTCACCTACTGACTGTAAATGGCCCAAGGACTGCAAGTAGTAAAGGTGAACCATGGTACATAGATCCTGCAAAAAAATTCCCTTATAGTAAATAGCATACTTATAAATGAAGCATTAAAGGTCAACTTTATAATATTAACCAGTGTTGAAAACCTCGCCGAAAAATCGGCGACTTTTTAAAAAGTCGCGAGTTTTTCCCTAAGCCGAAAAATCGCGATTTTTTAAAAAGTCGTGGAGGCACGACTTTTTAGTAAAAAGCGCGGGTCGACCCAAAAAGTCCCCCAGGCCTCCATAATGGAAAAAATCGCCATGGAGGCTTTTTCACAGTTTTAAAAACTCGGGTTTTTTTACAAAAATTTGATGAGTTTTGTACAAGTGACATTGATGTCAACAATACTAAATGGTAATGTTAAATTCTTAAACATTACCATTAATTGTTTCAGGATGTTTGAGAGTGGTTCCAACCTCATCGGACTTCTTATGCAAAAAGTAGAATTTTAGATCCCATTCAGAATTCAACAGACTTAATGGTTTTCAAGATTTCAGGATTGCAACGTTTCCAAGGGATTCTATCATGTATGTGGGTAAGGGATTGGAATTTAATGAAGCACATCAAGCTCTCTATGTACCTTGATGTTGGTGGTGTCGATGTCTGATTGTTGAAGTTGATTGAATTCCTCTGTCATGACCTTAATCAAAAATGTACCCTTCAGTCAAGCAAAATCACTTATTAAGCATGGGAAGCTCTTTCTACCTTATTTTAACACTTGGATTAAGAAGTTTCATCAAAATTGTAGGGTGTTAATTGATGTCCTTGGAGGATCAACTTCGAGATTAGAGGTAGAGGCAAGGGATAGAGCCTAGAGGTGGGGGAACATGGTGCTATTGATGAATAGGATCCCAAACATAGACAATGATTTTGATGATTATGTTTTTTCAATTTTGATTTAGATATGTATTGCACTTGGTGCAATTTTGATAATATTTTGTCTTTAAGGGTTTGGAATCATATAGCTTGGTATCTTTAATATATATATTTTTCATTAAAATTGTAAAATTTTATGTATATTTTAGCAGTCCGAGTCATTGAAATCAAACCGCTCCAAGTTATTTGCATCCACTACATCTATATATCAGCGCTTTGTCCATATTTATGTTCCAAAGTGTTTATCTGATGTTATTGTTGCTTTATATGTTTAAAATTCTGAAAAAAATGAATGCATTTTGTATTTTGAAGAGAAACAGAAATTGCGTTTTCATTACGGACTAACGGAGCGACAATTACTGAAATATGTTCATATTGCTAGAAGAGCCAAGGGATCAACGGGCCAGGTCCTATTGCAATTACTTGAAATGCGTTCGGATAATATTATTTTTCGATTGGGTATGGCTCCCACCATTCCCGGAGCTAGACAATTAGTTAATCATGGACATATCCGGGTCAATGACCATATGGTAGATATACCAAGTTACCCTTGCAAACCTCAAGATGTTATTACTATAAGAGATCAACAAAGATTGAGGACTATTATTAGGAAGAATATAGATCTGTTACAGTGGGATAAATTGCCAAATCATTTGACTTTTCATTCGTTACAATATAAAGGATTCATCAATCAAATAATAGATAGAAAATGGATCAGTTTGAAGATTAATGAATTGTTGGTCGTAGAGTATTATTCCCGTCAAGCTTGAATCGAGAATGAAATGAAAAGGAGGGGTTGGGTTGCTGGACATCTGGAAATTATGTTCTTCTCCCTTCTTTTTCCCCTCCCCAAAGGGGACATTTTATAATCCTTCCGTACGTTACATTAGAATCTTGTTATCCACGATACTTTTATTGCTTCTTAAAATGGTCTTTACCTTTCCCATACCACGAACCAATGTTCGTTCTATTTTCTATATCACAAATAGAAGGAGATTGATCCCGGAATTAGGAGATCGTCCTATTGGGATTCAATAGATTGGAAAAACAATGGATGAGAAGAAAATAGTAAGGCGAAGATACGGAAAGAGAGGGATTCGAACCCTCGATAAGCAGAAGCCTACATAGCAATTCCAATGCTACGCCTTGAACCGCTCGGCCATCTTTCCTATGAGATCTCTCAGTTTTAATTAACAAAATTAGTAAATAGCAACTTCCTTACAAAGTATTTTTGTTCGGGTACGAATAGTTCAATCTTTTGGAAAAAAAATAGATAATAAATAAGGTAATTATTCAATCTCCCCTGGAAAGACAAAAGGACATTTTATCAAACCTCCTCCTATTTTAGGAAATCCTCAATCATCCCTGTTGATTTGACGATCTTATTCAGATCGCCCAATCAATAATTTGAGACAGATTAATTGGTCCATTCCATATGATGATCATATATGGATCTGTAGTGATCGTCTTATCAATTGTATGAGAACTAATTCTTTTGCAATGATCCTGTGTCATGCATGATGACCATATTTTTCCCGATATTCCTTTATCTATATGGATATGTGCACACAATTGCTAGGTGGGCATTTCATTCTCATTATGCAATGCTCGATCGTTTAACTCTTTCTTTATTCGGATCATAATCGAACTGGACTTCTCGAGTTTACCGAATCTAGTATTCTTTTAATACGAATCTTTTTTTGTTTTCCATTATTATTCATCAATATTACTAATGAACAATTATTTCAAATATTCCCTATCTATTCCCATTTTGAAAAATCAATTGGAATAGATAGAATGAGAACATATTTACGATTGTAAGGAAATCAATTTTATGGTATTGTGCACCAAAAAAAATTTCGTTCATGGAATCATTTGCGTAAGGGAATGAAGGAAATTATAAAATCTGTAATTGACTATGCCTAGATCTCAAAGAAATGACAATTTTATTGATAAGACCTTCACAATTGTAGTGGATATCTTATTGCGAATAATCCCGATGGCTCTGGGGGAAAAAGAAGCATTTACCTATTACAGAGATGGTGTGATTTGATATTTTTTCCGTTCTTATTTTTTTGGGAAAGAAAAGGTATTCGGGAATAAAAATTGGGTAAAATAAAACTTATGCTCAGTGAAGGTGAGTTCTGGAGATGGAACAATTCCTTCTGTCGTGTATCCCCAGTCAATGCAGCCATAGATGCTCTCATCTCCTGAGGATTTTAGTACCGAGCGAAAGGTTACACCTATGCAATAGGCCTTGCTTGTATAGTTTAACCTATCTGATAGGCGCGCATGGGGGGAGAAAGCACCACGTACGGAAATCGACAACACAAAAGCTTCGTTACAACCCATATGCATTACCCTTTTCTGAAGGGTAGTAAGAATGGTTGGGACAACAAACATCCATCTCGTTTGTACTTCGGATACCCCTATCATGGAACCATCGGAGATTGTTGAAGTGATTAATCCCCAGAGAATACAGGGCGTCAAGAACAAAGAAATTGTTAGAGGTTCCATTCCTAGTACTAAGATCCTTGGTGTTCAGAAAAGAATCTTTGCAAGAAGGATGGTAGAGATTCATTGGAAATACACTAGCCCTTGTTAATTCATAATATTGGGTCAAAATCTTTTTTATTTTTTCAATTCCACGGATTACTACCCGTATTATGTATTGTAAAGAAAGGAGGAGCCGTATGAAGTGGGAATCTCATGTACGGTTTTGAAGCGGAGATCATTTCAATGGAATGAACGACCGTAATGGATGTCAGCTCAATCGGAAGGGGAATATGCGGAAGCTTTACAAAATTATTATGAAGCTATGCGACTGGAAACTACCCCTTATGATCGAAGTTATATACTATATAATATAGGTCTTGTCCATACAAGTAATGGGGAACATACGAAGTCTTTGGAATATTATTTTCAAGCATTAGAATGGAACCCATCCTTACCACAAGCTCTTAATAATACGGCCTTGATCTGTCATTATGTGCGACTATCTGTACCATAGAATAACTTAGTTAATAACTACTACGGGTAAGAACAAAAGAAAAGGCTTTCTACATATGCACCGTCCCAAGTAACGATTTTTATAAGCTGTAGCAAAAAAAGACATCTCTCATAGGAGCCCGAAAATGAATAGATAGATAGAGCCTAAGTATTCCATGGATAAAAAATTCAATTGATGATGGAAGCACCATAAAGATCAATTATTGAAAGAAGGTTCGGGCTTATACGATCAAATCTGCTCATTGACAAGAATCAAGAATCAACTTATGTAATAGAGTCAATCTACTAAGCTATTGAGCAATGGTGTAGCATCAGATCCTAAAGATGTGAAGTACTCCAGACGAAAAGTACTCTTCAAAAATTCTATATGGAACTAAGATAGTTACCTTGCAAAAAGACTTTTATTTGGATGATCAATCTGAAGTATATCTCTTCCTATACTTCATCTTTTTTAAGGTAGGAGAAAAGATAGAACCTGATCATTTAATTGATTGGAAGTGAAATCAGAAACTCATGTCATTTACTTTTTTTTGTCCTTTGGTTAATCTGAACTCCCAATGAATCATCTCCAATCCAAGAATATTTTGGAAATTTGGGTAGAGGACTAAAGAATAGTTGATTGAGCTGTATGAGGTAGGAAACTCTCAAGTACGGTTCTGAGGGAAGAAAAATTTTCCAAGTGGACCTATCCCAACCGAGGAGAATAGGCCATTCGACAAGGAGATCCTGAAACTGCAGAGGCTTGGTTCGATCAGGCTGCTGAGTATTGGGAACAAGCTATAGCACTTGCTCCAGGAAATTACATCGAAGCACAAAATTGGTTAAAGATTACAGGACGCTTTGGAGAATGATAATATCTATTATCGGGAAATCGTTTGAATTAATATCTGATTTTCTCGAAATCAATGGAATTATTGCAGAATATTCCCCAAAATTAGATTCAATTCCGTCGGCATCTCATAGGAATATATTGACAATATAATAAATAATACATTTTCTGGTTCTGGATTGTTAATGGATCTTCTTAATAGGGGTAAAATCCATCCGGAGATGTCTTTCATTAATGATCCATTAATAAAGATTTATAATGGATGGATGGTCTTTGATATGGAACATACGGAGGAGTATTAATAGGTGGATAAATATATATATATGGATATTCTGGATATATATTTATCCATCTAGAAACATTGTAATAATCACTGGTAAATGCTTTTGAAATTACACAAAAAGTCTATTGTGGGGTCGTAACAGTCCACAGTCCCTTGAGCACCTTAAAAATATGTCATAATAAAACTGAACACCTGCCTCAGATCAACTCCCGTATCATAGTCGCTCCAGTGATACACTAGAAAATAAAGGGAGAAACGAGTTGAGATATATCTCTCGAAAGTAAACTAATTCCTATTGGCAGGTTTCTTCTTATTTATGTCCCATCCAAAAAGGGGAGAATTCAATGATCATTCATTCACCAGAACAACAACCAGAAGTAAAGGTCGTAGTTGAGAGGGATCCTGTCAAAACCTCTTTTCAGAAATGGGCCAAACTTGGTCATTTCTCAAAGACACTAGCTAAAGGCCCTGATACTACCCCTTGGATTTTGAACTTACATGATGATGCTCACGATTTTGATAGTCATACTGATGATTTGGAAGATATTTCTCGCAAAGTATTTAGCACTCATTTTGGTCAACTAGCCATCATCTTATTTGGCTAAGTGGGATGTACATCATGGCGCTCGTTTCTCCAATTATGAAGCATGGCTGGCTGATCCCACTCACATCAAACCCACTGCTCAAGTAGTTTGGCCAATAGTAGGTCAAGAAATATTTAATGGGGATGTAGGTGGAGGTTTTCGAGGGATACAAATAACCTCTGGGTTCTTCCAGATTTGGCGAGCATCTGGAATAACCAGTGAATTACAACTTTACTACACTACAATTGGTGCATTGATCTTTGCAGCGTTAATGCTTTTTCCTGGTTGGTTTCATTATCACAAAGCTGCCCCAAAATTGGCTTGGTTCCAGGATGTACAATCCATGTTGAACCATCATTTAGTAGGGTTACTAGGACTTGGATCTCTATCTTGGGCAGGACACCAAATACACGTCTCTCTACCCATTAACCAACTTCTAGATGCTGGAGTGGATCCTAAAGAGATACCACTTCCTCATGAATTTATTTTGAATCGCGATCTTTTGGCTCAACTTTATCCCAGTTTTGCTAAGGGATTGACCCCATTTTTCACCCTGAATTGGTCAGAATATTCAAACTTTTTGACTTTTTGTGGAGGATTAAATCCAGTAACGGGGGGTCTATGGCTGACCGATACTACGCATCATCATTTGGCTATTGCAATTCTTTTCCTAATAGTTGTTCATATGTATAAGACCAATTGGATCATTGGCCATAACATCAAGAACATTTTAGAAGCTCATAAAGGTCCATTTACGAGGGAGGGCCATAAAGGTCTTTATGAGATCTTAACTACTTCATGGCATGCTCAATTAGCTATTAACCTAGCTATGTTAGGATCTTTAACTATTGTCGTAGCTCACCACATGTATGCGATGCCCCCCTATCCATACCTAGCTATTGACTATGGTACCCAACTCTCTCTGTTCACACATCATATGTGGATTGGTGGGTTTATCATAGTTGGCGCTGCTGCGCATGCAGCAATTTTTATGGTAAGAGACTATGACCCAACTGCTCAATACAACAATTTATTAGATCGCGTTCTTAGACATCGTGATGCAATTATATTACACCTCAACTGGGTATGTATATTCTGAGGCTTTCATAGTTTTGGTCTGTATATTCATAATGATACTATGAGCGCTCCAAGACATCCTCAAGATATGTTCTCAGATACTGCTATACAATTACAACCTATTTTTGCTCAATGGATACAAAACACTCATGCTTCAGCACCTATTTCAACAGCTCCTGGTGCAGCAGCGAGTACCAGCGTAACCTGGCAAGGTGGTGATTTGGTGGCAGTAGGTTCCAAAGTGGCTTTGTTACCAATTCCATTAGGAACCGCGTATTTTTTAGTACATCACATTCATGCATTTACTATCCATGTGATTGTTTTAATCCTACTTAAAGGTGTTCTATTTGCCAGTAGCTCTCGTTTAATACCTGATAAAGCGAATCTTGGTTTTCGCTTTCCTTGTGATGGACCTAGGAGAGGAGGAACATGTCAAGTATCTGCCTGGGATCATGTTTTCCTTGGTTTATTCTGGATGTACAATGCAATTTCGGTATTAATATTCCATTTCAGTTGGAAAATGCAGTCCGATGATTGGGGTAGTATAAGTGATCAGGGAGTGGTTACTCATATCACGGGAGGAAACTTTGCACAGAGTTCCATTACGATTAATGGGTGGCTCCGTGACTTTCTATGGGCACAAGCCTCTTAAGTGATCAAATCTTATGGTTCTTCATTATCTGCATATGGTCTTTTATTTTTAGGTGCTCATTTTGTTTGGGCCTTTAGTTTAATGTTCTTATTCAGCGGTCGTAGATATTGGCAAGAACTCATTGAATCTATCGTTTGGGCCCATAACAAATTCAAGGTTGCTCCTGCTATCCAGCCCATAGCCTTGAGTATTGTACAAGGACGTGCTGTAGGAGTAGCTCATTACCTTCTGGGTGGAATCGTCACAACATGGGCGTTCTTCCTGGCAAGAATTATTGCAGTAGGATAATGGTTAGGAGGATTTGAAAATCATTATGGCATCAAGATTTCCAAAGTTCAGCCAAGGCTTGGCCCAGGACCCCACTACTCATCATATTTGGTTTGGTATTGCAACCGCACATGACTTCGAGAGTCATGATAATATTACCGAAGAACGCTTTATCATAAAAAATTTGCTTCCCACTTTGGTCAGTTGGCAATAATATTTTTGTGGACCTTTGGTAATTTGTTCCATGTGGCTTGGCAAGGCAATTTTGAAGCATGGGTACGCGATCCCTTACATGTAAGACCCATTGCTCATGCAATTTGGGATCCTCATTTTGGTCAACTAGCTATAGAAGCCTTTCCCCGAGGAGGTGCTCCCGGTCCGGTCAATATTGCTTATTCTAGTGTTTATCAGTGGTGCTATACAATCGGCTTACGCACTAACGAAGATCTTTATACTGGAGCTCTTTTCTTGCTATTTCTTTCTGCCATCTTTTTAATAGCGGGTAGGTTACATCTACAACCTAAATGGAGACCAAGTGTTTCATGGTTCAAAAATGTCGAATCCCGTCTCAATCATCATTTGTCGGGACTCTTCATAGCCAGTTCTCTAGCTTGGATAGGGCATTTAGTTCATGTCGCTATTCCTGAATCAAGGGGAGAGCACGTCAGATGGGATAATTTTTTCAATGTATTACCACATCCCCAAGGTTTAAAACCGCTTTTCACAGGTCAGTGGAATCTTTATGCTCAAGATCTTGATTCCAATAGTCACTTATTTGGTACCTACCAAGGGGCAGGAACTGCTATTCTAACTCTTCTCGGAGGATTTCATCCACAAACTCAAAGTTTATGGCTGACTGACATTGCTCATCATCATTTAGCTATTGCATTTGTTGTTTCAATTGTTGGTCATATGTATAGAACCAACTTTGGGATTGGTCACAGTATGGAAGATATTTTGGAGGCACATGTTCCTCCAAGAGGCCTATTAGGACACGGACATAAGGGTCTTTATAACACAATCAATAATTCTCTTCATTTTCAATTGGGTCTTGCTTTAGCTTCTTTGGGGGTTATCACTTCCTTGGTAGCTCAACACATGTATTCTTTACCCGCTTCTGCATTCATAGCACAAGACTTCACCACCCAAGCTGCATTATATACTCATCATCAATACATTGCTGGGTTCATTATGACAGGAGCCTTTGCTCATGGAGCTATATTCCTCATTAGGGATTATAATCCGGAACAGAATAAGGATAATGTATTGGCGAGAATGTTGGAGCATGAGGAAGCTATAATATCTCATCTTAGTTGGGTTAGTTTATTATTAGGTTTCCATACCTTGGGACTTTATGTTCATAATGATGTTATGCTTGCTTTCGGTACTCCAGAAAAACAAATCTTGATCGAGCCCCATATTTGCTCAGTGGATACAATCGGCTCATGGTAAGACCTTATATGGTTTCGATGTACTCCTATCTTCAACAAGTGGTCCAGCATTCGAGGCAGGTAAGAGCATATGGTTACCCAGTTGGTTGAATGCTATTAATGATAATAAGAATTCATTGTTCTTAACAATCGACTCTGGAGACTTTTTGGTTCATCATGCTATTGCTCTAGGTGCACAACTACATTGATCCTAGTTAAAGGTTCTTTGGATGCACGTGGTTCCAAGCTAATGCCAAATAAGAAAGATTTTGGTTATAGTTTTCCTTGCGATGGTCCGAGACGGGGTGGTACCTGCGATATCTCGGCCTAGGATGCTTTTTATTTACCAGTTTTATAGATGTTGAATACTATTGGATGGGTTACTTTTTATTAGCATTGGAAGCATATAACTTTATGGCAGGGTAATGTAGCGCAATTTAATGAGTCTTCCACTTATGTAATGGGATGGCTAAGGGATTATCTATGGTTAAATTCTTCACAACTTATTAATGGATACAATCCTTTCTGTATGAACAGTTTATCTGTTTGGGCGTGGATGTTCTTCTTCGGGCATCTTGTTTGGGCTACTGGATTTATGTTCCTCATTTCTTAGCGCGGATATTGGCAGGAACTGATTGAAACTCTTGCATGGGCCCATGAACGCACACCTTTGGCTAATTTAGTTCGATGGAGGGACAAGCCAGTAGCTTATTCCATTGTTCAAGCATGATTAGTTGGATTAGCTCACTTTTCTGTAGGTTATATATTCACTTATGCAGCTTTTTTAATTGCCTCTACTTGGGTAATTCTTCTTCATCAATTTCATCAATGAATGGGATATTATTGTATCAATGACAATACCCCACAGTGAAAAAGTAATCAACATAATATTTCTCCATCTAAAATCTGATCTATATTTTGATTCCCGGTAGGTAATAGTACCAATTGAACTATTATGGCAAGAAAGAGTCTCATTCAGAGAGAGAAGAAGAGACAAGCACTGGAACGGAAATATCATTTGATTCGTCAATCTTTGGAGGAAGAAGGAAAAGTTTCATCATTGGATGACAAATGGGAAATTCATAGAATATTGCAATCTTTACCATGTAATAGTGCACCTACATGTCTCCATCGACGTTGTTCTTTGATTGGAAGACCTAGAGCCAACTATCGAGACTTTGGATTGTCTGGACACGTACTCCATGAGATGGCCCATGCATGTTTATTGCCCGGGATAACAAAATCAAGTTGGTAGGAAAATAACAAAGTTATTGAAGTTTATTGTGATACTAGAAAAGTACCCCTATCCCTATATGGGATAGAGAATATATCCCTTGATTGTTTGGTGTACCCATTCTGTTTATGATATCAATCAATGGTGCAGAGTAGAGTAGTCTGGTAGCTCGCAAGGCTCATAACCTTGAGGTCATGGGTTCAAATCCCGTCTCCGCCAGACCAGAACATAAGAAGTATTTTGGTCCGGAAAGGATTACTTTCTCATTTGAGAAAGTATTACTCTCTCATTATCATTTTATAATTGAATGAAAAGTGAGGGAAAGATACGATCAATACATGAACTATTCATTTTCATATTCCATGTGACGGATATGGCGGGTAGCGGGGATCGAACCCGCATCTTCTCCTTAGCAAGGAGAAATTTTACCATTCAACCATACCCGTATTTTATTCGTTCTGAATATATATATATATATATATATATTCAAAAAATTGTAACATAATATGGAAAATACATATATGTTCAATCCATTCGTAAGTAGATACCATATTCTTAACGATCCAATTAATCAATTACGAAAAACCCCTCCTCCTTGGGCCTGAAGGAAAAGGCCCTATAGAAGAGCTATAAAGCCCTCCGGGAGGGAGGGGGAAGTTTGGCCTAAAACATCTAGAACAGATCTAAGATATGAAAGAATTAAGGATACCTACAAAAAGGACTAATCCGATCCATAATGATACACCCAAAAATACAACATTTTTGCTACTTGACCAGCCATCGGGAGAGGCAAGTGCAACAAGGACACCAATCACTGGTAAAAAATGAAATAGCAATTAATGCAAACACAGTCGATTGGAAAGCAATAGTCATGGTTGTGATCTTACAAGCTCCCAGCAGATTGAATAGACTATACCATCCAATCCCCAATTTAAAATTCTGATCAAATACACTATGGAAAGGATTTGACCATAAATTGATCGAGTCAAACTTTTTCAATTTTATATTTGAATGTGAGAGGAGAGGGAAATTCGTTTCTTTTTTCCATTCCAGATGATCATGAAAAAATAATCATATGTCACAGGTATGGTTGGTATCGGCCCAACCTTATGCTTATAGTTAGGTATTAGGTAGAATAGAAGTTGTCCCCGGAGAGATGGTCGAGTGGTTGATGGCTCCAGTCTTGAAAACCAGTATAGTAAAAAAACTATCGAGGGTTCGAATCTCTCTTTCTCCTATTGTTTTTTCAACAATCACATTTATTGGTCCGGTCTAGTACAAAAAAAAGAGAATAGCTCGGCTGGATATAGTTGAGCTACAAGGATCCAGTTGGAAAGAAGTATTTTCAAAGACTCCTATCCCGCCGATATGGGAGATTGATGTAATGATATTGAACCGATTTCTCTTCCATCTAGTTCGATCTCTTGTTTTAGTTAAGAGGAGTCATTGAAAGGACAGGTTCAAAATCACGATCAATTCCTTTCTCAAATCCTGCTCCAGCTACACGAGCCCTTCCGGCATGCCACAAATGTCCTACGAAGAAGAAAAATCCTAGAACGAAATGGGAGGTGGATAACCAACTTCGGGGAGAGACATAATTCACCACATTGATTTCGGTAGCTACAAAACCCACTGAATTTGAAGAACCTAAAGGAGCATGAGTCATATATTCTGCCGAACGTCGTTCTTTCCAAGGTTGTATGTCTTTTCTCAACTTGCTCAATTCCAAACCTATATTGTTTAAAATTCTGAAAAAAAATGAATGCATTTTGTATTTTTTAATGTTTGCCGACTTTTACCTATTTTTCCCGATTTTTTTGCCGATGTTGTCGAGAAGTTGTATTTGGGACCCTTGCCGACTTTTTGTCGATGCCGACTTTTTCAACATTGATATTAACAACATACTTAAAAATAGTGGTCCATGGACTAAGAATAAGGTAAACCATGATATTAACACAATGAAAAACATTGCACTCTTGATTACAGTGATAATCAAAACTTCTCTAAAACTTGGAAAACAGTTACTACATTCAGAAGTTCAAAAGATACTAGAAAGCACAATGCAACAGTAGTCATAGCATAGACAAGACAACCAAGCCAAGACTTGCATTACACCAATTTAGAACAGGGAATTCAGGTTTAAGCAAGTGTCCACCTCTACATGCCCTAAAGAGAGAGCGGGTCATAGCTGTTTGGGATGGCTCATAGGTAGTTAGTGTCTCATCAAGGCCTGCATCTGTTCAAGCCTGTTGAGGGGCTCCCTCCAGCCAGTTCTGAAGTGTTGACCTAGACTTGAAGAAAGGAAGTGCCTCAAGAAGGAAGTTCAGTGCAGCTCCATCCATATAGTGCAGCTCCCCTCCATTATGGAAAGTCAACCAACCAATTGGGTAGGAGACTGCCACCACACTCGCCACCTACGAGTATTGCAAAGCATCTATCATCTGCAAGGTTCACATCAGCCCACCACAGCTCCATCTCCCAATCTCTTAACTTAGCATGATCCCTTGAACCAAGCTTGGGAATCTTACTAAGATGTGTTACAATGAATGATGCTTATCTTCATTAATCACAACGTATCTATCATCTTCAGACTTCAAGTTTCACATCAGCCCATCACAACTCCATTTCCCGATCTCTAAGTTAGCATCTATGTTGCATGAAACGTGGAAATGTGTACAAGTTTCTGAAATGGGAACATTCGAAAACATGACCCCCCCCTAAATGGGTACATCAAGGCAAATGCAATATATATATATATATTTATATATATAGTTTTTTTTAATAACACATTATCTTACAATAAATAAGTGGTAGGTTAATTTGTCGATAGGTTTAGAAACAATTTAGAGGTTAATTTGTAGGTAGGTTTAGAAACAATTTAGAGGTTAATTTGTTTTCATTTTCCATTAACTAGGGTTTTTAAGACTTCCCATGAGTCCCAAGCCACTCATGGGCCCTTTGGGGTTTCCTAGAAGTTTCCAAGAAGTTTTCAAGTTTCTGCGAGTTTCCGACACCAATACGTGGGCATTTTAGGAGTTTCGGGCAACATAGGTTAGCATGCTACCTTCCTTGCACCAAGCTTGGGAATCTTACTAGGATGTGGTACAAGGAATCACTCTCATCATCGTTATATAGCAGATACCTAAAGACCTAGCCTAGTAGCTCTGCTAACCACCACACACCCTCCCTCCCACTCATGCATTAAGAACCCAACATACAACCCCAAGAGACATAGATTTGTATCATTGGTCCCTCTTAATTAAAAGCCTTGTTTAGTTTAAGCTGAAATGCCTGTAGAAGGAAAGATATTTGAAAGGTGCCTATCTTCCCAATTGTTAGAAATTTAACTCAGGAGGCCCTCCTTATGTTTTTTGATGTTTTGACATGGGGGCACTATGTTATGTTCCCTAGGTGACTTTCTTAATGTAAAGTGATGTTATGTTATTAAAGTGAGTTTATACTTTATGATTTGAAGTTGTGGGACCCAATATATTTAATGTATGATTTGAGGTTGTGGGACCCAATATATTTAATGTGCATTTAATTATTAATATGTATTTATTAATGTGCATTAAATATGAACCCTTGATCATGATATCAAAGCCTAACCATTGAAAACGTTAGTTAGGAAGTTAGGGTTAGTTTGGGAAGAAATAAAGTATAAAAGTGTGCCTAAGGAAAAGGGAAAAACATTCAGTGAGAGAGAGATCAGATTGAAGAAGAGCCTTTTTCAAGATAGAATCATAGCACCGTTCCCAAGAAACTCGGCAGACTTAAGTGGCTCGATTTCCAAGCCAGACAAACTGTCTTTGCACATTTCCCAAGACAGACTGATGGGGTCGTACAGCAGCAGCAATCTGACACGTGTGGCACAGATTCCAAGGCAGTTCTGGGTTCATTTAATGATAGTCTGACAAGGCTGTACAGCAGCATTAAATCTGGCATGCATGGCACAGATTTCAAGGCTGCAGTAATTACAGTTTGACTGGGCCATACAGCAGCAAGTTGGCACGTGTGAGAGAGGCCATACAGCTGTTTATGAGCACAGAACTCGAGGTAGCAGTCTGACATATGTTGTATTGTATTTGCTAGTTTGATTCTTTGAGGGAAAAGAGAAATTTCATATTGCTCTTTATCAATAAAATCATCTCTTTGGGTTTTTCCCTAGGCGTTGCCCTAAACTGAAGTGTTCATATTTCTAACAGTGGCTGAGTATTTGCTTTTCTTTCGTGTTTGTTATCCAAGCTAAAAATCAGAGTGTTGATCAGTTAACTCAGAAGAATGATAAACCCTAGTTAAGCTAAATGTTTGATTAAATGTGTCAATGAAGAATTTGCTATTTTAATCAAAATTTCTTCACCAATGACTCCAAAAGACATCCCTAACACTCACCACTACGTCAAAACTTAGGCACTCACCTCCTCAACCACAAGATGGTAACATTAGTCATACCCTACCTTGTGAAGTGGACTGTTGCTTGACAAGTCTCGCACATGTTGGCTCACATTTAGGGTAGAAACAAGAAAATATTCAACTCTCTGAGCAGAACTGTTTCCCCCACCAAACTTGATTTAATAGATTTTCCAACAATCCTCTTCATGAATTCAACAAAGGCACTTTACAACAGATTGTCCTTGACAATGTCGTGAATCCCACTATCTTGGTTCGAAAAGTGGGCATGAGGCATGTTACGTGGTACCAGTAACAGCACACCTTCAAATGTTTGCGCAAGGAGAGGGGCATTCTTTTTCTTTAGGACCATGATGAGGTGTTACCAGTACTTTCTGAGAGGGGGTTACGGCCGGACCCTTTGGTCCTTCCCCTAGGAGTGTTATGGCTTAGTGGCACTACTGACTACCTCATTCAAGGGTTTGTAGCCTTGAGGTTGGTGTCCAGGGCTCCTAGGGGTGGGTCACATGACCCCCTGCTTGTTTTCTACACCGGTGACAGTTTTCCAACTCTGAGGCTCTTGCCTCCCCTTCCTTATGCACCCCTCCTGGCCCCTTTCCAACAAAGCGCGCTCCTTCCTTGGTCCAGTTTCCTTGATAACGTCACCTTTGGTCACTAGGCCCACAAGCTTATTGATGGGGGGACGTTGAGGGATTTTCAGCATTACTGGGGTTAGATGGGGCATGACGATCCCCCCCTGCTCACTCCACCTTCTGGAGTGAAGCTTTCTACTCAAGTTTAGTCTTTTTTTAGCAGTTTTTAGGCACCTAGGGGGAAAATACCCCAAGTAGCCTACTTTAAGCCTACTTTAGGCCATCTTTAGATTATTTTATATTATTTCATGTTATAATTTTACATTGACATTTATTTGGCGTGTCAGCCTAGTTATTTTTGTAAAGTGAGTTGAGAACACTATAAATTAAACTCCTCACTTTATTTGTAAATCATAACTCGTGGGATAAAACTCTATTATGTTTCTTTTTTACCCTAGATAGCTCTCTTGGAGTGATGTGCACCTCTTGAAGTAGTCTCTTCTTTGCTCTTGTGGATGAAATTGGATGTTTGTCTTTGGTTTGCTCACGCTTTATGGATGCTAGAATTGTTGGAAGAATAGAAGCTCAAGTAAGTCTAGTTTTTAGCCTTGCTTGGTGAAAGGTAGGTGAATTCTTGCTTCTTGAATGATTGAATTGTGGCCTTAGGGCTGCATTTTTTTTAATAGGACCCTTTTGTCTACCTTCTATCCTCTTTGCATGGTGGAAAACACTCCATAGAGGAGGTTTACCCAAGTTTAGCCTTGGATCTCTAATTTTGCCTTAGATTAAGCTCTTATAACGAACCCTAAAGGTTGTTATAAGAAGCTATAATTTAATAGACAAGGAGAAAATACTCCAAGAAAAAGGTTGGTCACCTTCCTCTAGGACTAGGGTTAAGGGTCTCAACCATAAAAACCCTAAGTTATCACTCTTTTTCCTAATTACTCTTGCTTGTACATGTGTAAATATTAGATTGCATGGTAGAATAGGTCATTAATTATGTTTGATTTTGTTTACTATTTATATTAGGTTTTATTTTTGTTTATTATTTCAAAAATCCAAAAAATATAAAAACCCTAAAAACTACCCTAAAACAGTCCTACATTTCTCCCTTCTCCTCGTGGCCCCCCTTATCTTCTTCTCCTAAAACCCTAACTAGCTTCATCTTCCTTCTAGGCCTCAGGGGCTCTCATGTCCCCTTCCTAACAATCCTCGGCCTCTTCTTTTGGGCTCGGCCTCCCTTCCTAGGCCCTTGCATTACCTTCCTTCACCCTCAGCTGCCCTTTGTCCTTCTCCTACCCTTGGCTACCCCTTTTCTTCCTTGAAAACCCTTGCCCTCCTTCTATTAGGGCTCGGCCCCTCCTCTATAAGCCTGCCATAGGCTCGGCCATAATTGGTGAGCCTCCTCTCTCCCTTGGCAGGCCTTTTACTAGGCTATAACAGCCTCCTTAAACCCTACTCTAAGTTCTGCAATAAATTGCAGACTATCATTCTTCTCTTGCAGCCTTAATCCTGAGAGAAAGACATCACAAACAGCATTAAAGGTTAGCCTAAAATTGGATTTTAATTACTGTTGAATAAAGGTATGAGATTTCACTTTAATTGCACTCTTACAGGACTATTACATCCAATAAATGATACATATCAGACCTATATTGTTAGAAGTGGATACTTCAAGTCGGACTTGATTGGGCATACATTGTTTTACTGTCTAAATACATCTTATTTCACTGTCAATAAAGATGTTGTCCACTACTGTCATAACTACTAGTTATTGTTGAAGATACAGTACTTTACATTTTGTTGTCTCCTATTTGATGGTGAATGATTGCACAAGAAGTTGAATTACAGTTGGACTGTTCACCATTGGAATATCCCTGAAATATACATACTTAATTGAATGGTTACACCTGTATGATCAGCAAATGTTTTGTTAATGAAGGTTGATATATTTGTTGCCTCTACCACGTTCATTTTTTCTTTAGTATGTCTTCTTCATTCTCAAGTTAATTGATTTAAGGCACTGGTCACTAACACAAATTACGTAGAAGATATAGTTTGTTGGCCTAAGTGTCTTGCACAATAGCAATAAGGGCTCTCCCCTTGGAGGTTACGACACTCCTAAGAAGTTGGAGGTGTGGCTGAGGTGACAGTGGTCACACACTTCCTAAATTTGTCTATCAGACACTAGCCCTGCTAGTTTGTCCAGTAACAAGGAAAACAAGGGCTTTAAAGGCAAAGACCTCAGACCAAGTGCATACATTTCAAAAAATGAGGAAATGCCTCATAGTTCATACAACCTAAAGCTCTCCCCACTGTTTTAGACCACTCCCAACAACTCTTTCAAATTTTCAATTGAGAGTTGAGAGTCAACCTCCACCCCTGGGTAACTACAACTTTCACACAAGCCAGCACTACCCTCCTCAAGGAGAAGTTACTCCCCATAAGGCATCTTGGTCACCATATATGGCTACAATGTTGCACTTATCAATTTTGCATTTCATACCTCATCTTTCCGTCCATCGTTGCACTCTCTTTAACATGCCTTTCATATCTTCAACCAATTCAGCGAAAATAGCAAAATCATTAACAAAGAGAGAACCAGGAATTTGCTCAAATAGGCCATGCACAAAGGCACCCCATCCTCTGAGATCTTTCATGATGTCATTCATGAAAATATTGAAGCTGACAGGAGACACAAGACACCCTCATCATACTCCTCTATGGACATGTGTGGGTTCAAAGACAAGTCCTACATAATGCACTCAAGCAATAAAGCCATTGTAAATCTTTTAGGATACCCTCATCAGGAACCACAATGTATGCCTTTTTAAAGTCCATGGAAGCAACATACAAGTTTATGGAGCTTGATCTTCCACAAGATGATGATCTCAAGGAGAGTTGCTAACTATCCAATGCACTCCCAACCCTCCTAAACCTTACTTGGCATTTATAATAGAAGTTTCTTCTCTCTAGTACTGTGTCAATCCACTTAATGATTACACTTGTGGGATATTGAATGCAACATTGATCAAGGAAATCCCTTGATAATTGCCATGGTGTGTGAGGCCTCCCTTTTTCAAATTAGAAACTAGGATATTGTGGTTCACGTCCTTAAGGGTGTGGCCATCATCCCAAGTACCCAAATAACATTCAAGGCATTGATGTACCCATGCACCATCGGACCTAGCTTGAGACACCTCCTACCCCACCTACTCCTACATCTTCCACTACCTATGAAGAGCTTTCTCTCTCTAAGCATGGTCTTATACACTAGGGGGGAGTCTGTTGACCCCATATGCCTTAAGACATTTAAGTACTTTCAGGACTTCTCTCACATCCTTCACTTTATTCTATTATGGATACTACTGAGGTTTTTAATCCCCTAGATTGATAGGTTGGCCCAAGGATTTGTATCTGAAATGAACAATGTTCATTTACTAACAATATCCAACATGAGGACACACAACAAAAATCCATATCGAACAAGTAATATAAGTAGTAATAAATAAAGTATGAATGAATGAACAGATATGATCACAATACCATGGGACAGCATACTTACACGCATTGACTAGTCACCATGTTTAAGAGGTCATGTCCGTTAGTCTAGATACAAAAAGGAGGGGTTTTCCATCAAAACAATAGGTCCAAGTGGGCGAAATGAGGTGTGCTAAACCGGATATGACAACCCTTATATGCACAATCATCTCTACAAAACAAAATATTAGTGTGGTCATGTGTCCTAACGGACCCATCCCAAGAAGCACCGGACACCAACCCAAGGCCCAAATGCCTCAGCAAGATGGGGGACTTCCACACAAAGGCAATCAACAATGTCACTAATCCAACACTTTCTAGAATGGAAACCAAGAGTTCCTACCATGACCTGATCAGGGGTATTTAGCCCCCAAAATCAACACTCTACATAATATTGCCCCAAAAACTTGGGCTTTACAAAAGAAAAGAAACCCTTCACTCTAGTATATCTCGAAGGAATGCTTTAGGCACTCTAAGGCAGAACAGCTGGCTCCAACTATGAGACATGTGCTCTTCTCGAGAGTGTATGAGAAACCCCTAGAATCTTCTGGGTACCTGTAGACCTACACACACATCTAACAACAAAGACAAATGCATCAGAGGCAAACACTTTTGTCCTGCCTTGTTCAAAATGAATTGCAATATAAATCAAAAATGAAATAATGATAAGTGCAATGCATAGGTAACAGTAAATGTTGAATACCAAATCAAACTATACCTACCTACCCTAATTATGATAACAGTGAAGGGTCAAGTGAAATCATACTACCAGTGCAGCCACCTAAGCATATTACTCATGGGAAAGTTTCTTCCTTTGTCTTTGGAAACAATCCAAGACAAAACCACATCAATGATGAGCTAAATAGATGGTACTACCTCCGTCTGAATAGGGCTAGAATGAAGGACAAGATTGGGAACCTGGAATCCTTCAAGCTCTTGCCACGGGGAAGGATCACCTTCACAATCTTTTTCTATCTATGCTTGAACCGAGCTCAAGTAGAAAATGCCTCAATTATATACTTGTTTTTCATAATCTATTTGCCCCAAACGACCTTCAAAACCATCAAGGAACCATGTATGATGAGGTTGAAACAATTTTTCCATGTTCTTCATGAACCTGTGCATCTGCTCGTCATCATCAAAAATATACCAGTCCTCAAGGTAACCAAGAACTGAAGGTATGAAAACTACTTGCACTATTGTTGATTCTAGAACGGCCTTGCAAGGGTGAAGAACAAAAGCAGATGTTGCTAGGGAATTAGCCCACTAATTATGAGCTCTAGGAATCACTTGTAAAGATAAGGCATTGAAATTCTTTGTGGCCAATCGCACTACATCCCTGTAGCTTTTTAACCCTTTATTTTCACATGTAAACTTTCCTTTGACTTGCATCACAATTGGGTTAGAGTTGCCAACAATATCTAAAAACTCAATCCCATAATCTTTAGCTAATTCAAGGCCAAGCAAGAGATATTCATATTCAACCACATTGTTAGTACCTTCAAATTCTAGGCGAAAACAAAAACAATGACTATCAGCACAAGGAGAAGTTAATGCAATACCTACACCCATACCTGACTAAGACTTGGCCCCATTGAATTTCATCCTCCAAAACTGATCAACAACATCGGTGGTGAAGGCTATATATGACCCGATGTCGCTTTGAGAGAAAACAATTTTATTCCCCAGATCTTCTGCTTGTCCAAAACTTACATCAATTTTTGAGAAGAATAACTGAGAGTGTTGGTCAAGATCCACCCTAGGAGAGGGTAGACCTAATTGATCTAGATTTGCAAAAGAATCCTCCATATGCAACCTTATATCATCCTCAATGGTGAATGAATGTGGTCGAACTAGATCATGATGGATCTCAAAGGCAAGTCTTATGAAGTCTCTGAAAGTTAGACTTCTCTTACTACAGGAATCATGTATGGGTTCTTCAACCAATTTCCAACAATCCATACTAACATCATCATCGTCATAAGAGAAATGTGCATCATTATATCCACGGAAACCATCTTCTTCAACTGAAATATCCTCAAACCTCTCATCTTCAAAAGATATATCTGTATGGGCGAAAGAAAAAGGAAGGTTCGCCAAAACATCATCGTTAAAAGGGCAAGGAGAAGCATGCACCGCACCTTCATCAACCATGTATTCATTATCTTTCTTACCTAGAAGCGATTCTTCGATAAAGACCTCTTCATATTGCTTGAAACATGTATGAAAATCCATCTCAGCCTGATTTAGACGAACCCCTTCCTCTCTTCCGAATTACAGGAAAGGTTCGTAGATCTCTTCTAAATTTTCAAACATGACACTACCAATCCTTGAAGAGTCGTAGATCAAAGGAGCAAGGAATTTCCAATAATCGTCATCTCCAAAAATCTTGCCATTTTCTTTCAAGAGAAACAAGATATCATAAGAATTTTTGAAATGATGGTAAGGAGAACTCACCATTTTCTTGTGGTTTTCAATTTCTTCACTCAGGCCTTCTCCATCTTCATTTTTATGAGCCTTGCCATCTTCATATTCAAGAGTATCTTCTTTTTCAAACATAAGGCCTAGAATGTTATCGACAAGATCTTGATCAATGGTTTCTTCAAGCAAGCTTTCCGAGGCTCGATCTTCATCATGGATTTCTTCAACAATATCTACTTCATGCCCTTCAAGGATCAAGACGATTTGATCATCTTTGTTATGTTTTCTTCAATATTTTTCTCAGAGGCTTGGTCTTCTTCTTAGCTTTCCTTCTTGAACAAGTCCTTAGCCTCTTCGACGTAGGGCATCCATCTCTTGCGTTTTTCTGGGCACCAATAGCTACAAAATACCTCTATCAATTCCACAAGAGAGGATAAACCAATCAAGGGCCTCTTCTTGCAAATGCAACCCAAATGCCTTCATGTAGGTGTCTTTATCTTTCTGACTACCGAAATCTAGAGCATTTTCCAAAAACTCTTTAACATTATCCAAGGGATCATTATCGTGATCACAGAATTCTATCACAAACGTCTTTGGTAACTCATCTTAAGTGCTCGACAAATTAAGAGGAGCAAAAAGGACTTCAAGGCTTTCTTCAACACGCTCCTTTTTGGGAAGGGAAATGATGGCCTCAATAGTTTCTTCGTCAAGATTAGGATCCCACTCTTTCCTGAATGCCTTGACCAAGTGCAAGAGTGAAGATATCCCCTTAGGAGGAAGCTCATCATACCAATCTCCCACATCCTTGTTATTCTGCAAATCAAGAGAGATTACAAGCCTCTTCATTCTAAGATCCTCATCCATCATATACCATGCCACAAGAAATTTTCTAAACTTCATAATATGCTCTACAACTGTATCTTCATATTCATGAAATATTGGGATGGACTTGGTCCACCCAAGTCTACCTGGCCAATTTGGATATCCCGTTATAATTGAGAAATCCAATGGAGAATACCGATTGTGCATCTGTGTTTCATCAAAGGACGACATATCATCTTCTTATTAATAGCTGAGTTTTGTTGTTTACTTCTTTGATTTGTTTTCTTTAATGGAGTCGCCAAATAGGACCTGTGTAATGTCCTCTTTTGCTTAAGCACAGAGTACCATCCCGCTAACTTATCTGATTCCCATAGGTTCGAGCAGGCCCTAACATTCAGGGAATTAACTGAGGATTGATGCCATTTACACCCTCAGAAGATCTTTAGCATGGTTATTATATCATCAGTAGTTAAATAGGGGCCACCTGCATGCATGACATACGAGCTGTATTTCATGTTCCATGCACCGATACTCCTTCATTGAATCTCCATGCACTCCGGAAGCACTGCATGCAAGTCAACTGGAAATTAGAAGATAAAGCAACCTAGTCATGCAAAAGTTAGGTCAAAAGTTAGGTGAGGCAAGCGAATGTTATAAAATAAAGGTAAAGCAAGTGAGCAAAGCCTGCTTATATGATTATTGATTTGAGAAGTTGAATTAGAGAGCTCAGTGAGCTATTTTGGGGTTGAGTGCACACACTCAACTATTCAGTGTATTTCGGCAACGAAATCTATCTGCCCTAGTCACTATCAAGTTGGATCATCCAGATTCAGCATTGCTATCATCATCAGGTATCGATCTTTAGCATCTTGCAAGGATCGAGTTACAGGTTGGATTGAAGGAGTTCGCCCTCCTTGCATGAGCAAATTGCTCAAGGGAAGATTCATTCGCATCTCAAGCTAGAGGGTCCAGATCTTCTGCATCCTGGCTCCATTCTTCCGAGAGCGGCACTATTACCCTATACCTGGAAGAAGGGCTCCTTCTTTGGCCTCTTCAGCAAGTTATTAGCATCTCTAAGAATTCAAAGACGTCCTCCTTGCATGGGCGACTTTCTCAAAGGAGGGTCTCACGTTTTAGGCTCAGGAGCCACTATATGATCTGCATGCAACATCTATCTTGTTCAGAGGAGGATTATATCCCCAGTAAACCTCTTTTGGATTCATATTCTGTCAGCATACTATCCATCCTTCATTATTATCATTGAAGAGGGCGCATTATTACCAAGGGCACATGATTAGAGGAGAAGCATTTGTTATCTCATTCATCCACCAACACAATTCTTGCATGCTGGTCTTATACTGACGTACATCGACTCCTCTATCTGATGGTAAGTACATGCATAACTTCTATCCCTATTTTATAGCATTTCTGATTATTGGGTTAATGCATCTGCGTGCATGCTTAAATCAGTACATGCATTCATACTTCCTTCATATTCCGGGCCATAAAGACTACTAGCAAACAACAGAACTTCATAAAAAGAAAAAAAATCAGTTTGGGATATTACAACATGCAATGTTAGCCCTTAACAATAATCCTATCAAAGTACAAAGCAAAACTTACCTCTTGGACTCGTTCTTGTAGAGTACCTCTTTATTTTTCTTCAGTGGACTCGCCAAGTGAGACCTGTCAAGTTAGATCAAAACAAATCTCACCAAAGTACAAAACAAGAACTTACATGAGCCACACAAAAGTTGTTGGATGTATTTGAAAGATAAATGGATTCAACCCAGGAATCCCTCTTCAATGAAATATCGTCACTGTTCTTTGAGGTCCCGAGCAACGACGCCAAAAATGTTATCGCTCAAACTAGCACACCTTTGCAAATCAAGGCTATGTAGACCTAGTGCTAGTTATGGTAAGCTTGGGACAGATTTAAACCCAATGTCACCACAACCTAACCTCTTAACATTTAGAGTAACCCCAAACCCAAGGGGAGACCCTAATCAATTAAAGATACCTGCAACCACCAACAAACCACAAATACCTTCCATGAAACCTTAATAGCTATGATCAATGCCTTATCGGAGTCACAATATCAAATCAAGACACAAGAATCATATATAAATGAAGTTATTCACCTTATCACAAATTCCAGATAATACCACACCTTTCGAGGCAATTTCACGTCTCCCAAGGCAATCTCACACTTCCCAACACAACCACTCCAAAAACTCTGCCCTCAGGGGAAAGAGGAAAATTAGACTAGGGCGAAGCTGGATGATAAGCCAGAAATATCACACACCCTCTAATTCATGAATTACAAAGGTTTCACGAATCCCAATGCACTTCCTCAAAAGAGGATGCCCTCTAGGGTTTGTGGATAAAACCCTAGGGCGAAATTTTAGGGTGGACCAAAAATAATAAATCAAGGCTATTTTGAATTTTTGAATTTATTTAGATTCTTAGGGCTTTTCCAGTTGTAAAATATTTCTATGCATAAAATAACAGAAAAAACATGTAAATTTGATAAACAGAGGATTGAGAGATAGGGTACTAGAATCTTGTCTTAAACCCTAAAGCTATGAGAGATTGATGCTAACGTCCCTCCTCTTAACATGGTTTCCAATACTTGTAACTGGGGCAAAGCTAATAGCCTCTAGGGTTAGATAGTGAAACCCTAATTAGGGCAAACAGAGAATTCCAAGGCCTGATAGAACAAGGGAGAGCTCCTTGGTAGGAATGTCTCCTCAAGAAATTAGACAAAATGCTAGCAAACAAACCCTACCTCACTCCAAAGCACTTCAAGAGTGACGTTAAACTAGGGTTAGGAGATAAAAGACCAACATTTATCAAGAATGAGTAAGGAAAATGCACCTTAGGTCACCCTTGAGCACGAGTTATTACAACTATTCTTAGCATCCACTTAGCATGTGACAATCAAACCCTAGAAATCCTTCCATTCATCCTTCATGAAAGAGAAAAGACATCCAAGAGAGAGGTGCACACTAGCTCGGGTACTCCAATAAACCAGTAGGAAAATAAAAGAATACATAATTTGAACCCTTGTCCATGATTTACAAATGAGGTGAGGTTTTCTTATTTATATGAGACAACCCTCAACCTTTTATAAATTTGAGCCTACAAGTTAATGACAAAATATGAAATTTTAGAATAGTGCACCCACAAACTTGGGGACTAAACCATACAATGACATAAAATAAGAATAAAAATGTGTAATTAGGCTCCACCAAGTGCAAGGTGAGCCAAAAGGACGTCATGCCCCAACTAGCCCCAACGAATGCTTGTCCCCCAACACCCTCCTTTTAAACAATGTAGGCTTCTTCTTTAAGGAATGACATCATGGGTATAGAGACCTGGAGGAGGATTTTTCCATCAAAACAATTGGTCCAAGTCGGCAAAATGAGGTGTGTTGAACCAAGTATGACAACCCTTATACGTGAAATCACCTCTACAAAGCAAAATATGAATGTGGCCATGTATCCTAATGAACCCATCCCAAGAAGCACCAAACACCAACCCAGGGCCCAAATGGCCCAACAAGATGGGGGACTATTGCCCATCAAGAGGCAGTTAGCAATGCCACTAAGCCAACACTTCCTGGGATGGAAACCAAGAAGACCCACCATGACCTGATTAGGGGTATTTAGCCCGAAAATCAACACTCTACATAATATAGCCCCAAAAACTTGGCCTTCACAAAATAAAAAGAAACCCCTCACTCTGGTATATTTGGAAGGAATGCTTCAGGCACTCTGAGGCATAACACCAACCATGATCTAACCATGATGGAATAAGCCATGAAATGAAAAAAGAAAAAGACCATGTAGCAATGGTAATATGAATAAGGTGAAGTCAAGCAGATTTGATGTGTGGAAAGATAGTAGTGAAATGGCAACTAAGAGAAACAACAACGGCTCACTTTAATAACAAGGCTTCGTTGAGACTATTTATCCTAATTCCTTGGCAGTGGCACTATAATTTGGATTCAACTTGAAGACTAGAAGTGTGCCTTGATCTAGTAGTTTTGACCATCCAATTTCTACGGGATGTAATTCGGTGGTCACATCCTTGATTATCATCTCTCCTTCCCATCAAGTCTGTATATGCTCTATTACACCTCAGATTGTTTGAAGCGTGCTCTTCAAGATGTGCCAGACTGAGGGGGTCTTTTGCCATTGTAAAAGGCCAAGTCTGCAATTTCTTATATAAAAGTGTTGGTTTGGCAAACCTCAAGACCCTTGGTCTAGTCATGGCAATTCCTCTTGGTTTTCATTTTATGGAGTGTTGGCCTAGTGGCTCTGCCGACCACCCCTTGATGGGCAGAAGTCTCCCATCATGTTGGGCATTTATGCCTTGGGTATGTGTCTAGTGCACCTTGGGATAAATCCACTGGGACACATGGGTCAAGGGCTCCCAACCACACTTGTGTTTATGCTATGTAGAGGTGATTGCACTTGAAAGGGTTGTCATACCCACTTTAGCACACCTCATCTATGCCCACTCGGATCTCTCTTTTAATGTATTACCCCTTCTCTTGGTCTACTAGAGCAAAAATGATGATGTTATCATCCTTTAAAGAAGGCCTTACCTTGCTAAAAAGGAGGACGTTGAGGGACAAGCACATCATTGGGGTTAGATGGGGCATGATGTCCTCCTTTTGGCTAAACATCTCACTTGGTTGAAGCCATTTGCATTATTCTATGGTTATTTTTTGTAATTTTGTGGTTTCGTCCTTGACTTGTGGGTGACAAACCCTAATTTTGAAATATTTATATTTTAGTACGGTAGGCTCTAAAGATAAAGAGGCTAGGTTGCTCCATATAAATAAAAAGCACCTCCCTCTCATTTGTAATAAGACAAGGGTTCAAATATGATCATTTTACTTTTTCTCTTGGTCTACATGAGCATTTGAGGCTATGTGCACTTCTCTCTTTGGCATGTTTCTCTTGTGATGAAGAATAAATGATGATGTTCTAATGTTTGCTATCTCTCTCAAGGTTGATCCATGTGAATGGCTGTGATAACTCAATGTTAAAGAAATGTAATTGCGGAAGATATTCTAAATGTATTTGTCTATTGTATTATTGTATTCCTCCTTGGGGAGATGTCATTGACATAATTGATAATGTAAGAGTCAATGTAAACCCTAATTGTTAGGTCAGCCTGGAAACATCTAGAAAAGAATATTTTATTCTAAAGAATACAGGTCGGCCCAGTTAGGTGAGTCAAGCCGACCTAGTTAGTAAAAAGTTCAAGTCAATTGTAAATTATAAATAGGAGATTGAGTTGCTCATTTGGCACACCCATCTCACTCACTCAAGTTCGCATAGGAGAAAGACAAGTTTGCACAAGTGAAGGAGAGAAGCTGATTTTGTCTTGGAGTTTTATCTTGTACTTGTGAATTCTATATTGAGGAAGTTTTGTCGGGGTTTTCTCCCTTGTGGTTTCCCCGAGAGAAATATTGTGTTCTTTGTGTTTGATGTGCTTGTCTTTCTTTCAGTGATTAGATTGTTTAATGTCATTATGCTAAACAAGTGAAAAACTAACATGGTATTAGAGCAGGCCTGAAAGAAAACATTGTGCAGCCTCTGCAACTGCAGAAACTAGGGCTTCTTATTCCGGGAGCTCTTTTCACAAATCAACTGAAAAAGAGGGTGCATCTAACTCGCCTCGCTAGGGAGCATATTTCTGTCGAAGCATAATTCAATTCCGAGAATTTTCATTTTTGGGTCCCCCACTAGAGCCCGAAGAACTAGGGCATCAAGTTTTTGGAACATCTGCTCACAGAATCAGGAGGATTACTTTGCTCAACTCGCCTTGAGGAGGCGCATCTTTTCATACAATTAGTTTTCCAAAATTCCGAAGTTGGAAAATTAGGGTTTCTCTATCAAACCCTAAGTCAAGGTAGAAGCAGTTTTCAGAAGGACAACTTTGCTAGTAAGCCCTACATCTATTCAATTTCCATTTGAAGTTCTCATTTTATCAAAATGACAAACAATACCTTGATGAGAAACTTGAAGGAGTTGAGAACTTCAGGGCATGGAAATATAGAGTCGTGCTAATTCTTGAAGAACATGACCTCGAAGGTTTTATAAAAGAGGGACTTACATAACCAAAAGGAGATGAGGCCAAAGCAAGACACAAGAAGAATATGATCAATGCTAAGAGGATCATAGCTGACTCTATGATTCCTCCAGTGTCCTCAATGAAGACTCCAAAAGAAATGTTTGATGCATTGACCAGCCTGTTTGAAGGAAAGAACATTAATAGAAAGATGACCTTGAGAAATCAACTAAAGGGTGTGAAGATCTAGAAGTCTGAGACTATGCACTCATACTTCTCCAAAGTATCCCAGATCAAAGAACAATTAGAAGCTATTGGAGATATGGTAGAAGATGTTGAAGTTGTGATGACCAGTCTGAATGGTCTTCGTAGAGATTGGGAACCTTTTGTTCATGACATATGCGCTAGGAAGAAATTAATCCAGTTCAGACAACTATGGGAAGAGTGCGTGCAAGAGGAAGAAAGAATAGCAGTAAGAGAGGAGAAACTAAATGACAATGAAGATCGAGCTTTGGCAACTCATGCCAAAGGAGAAAGGAAAAGAAAGAATGATGTACGTACCCGTGACCACTCTCCCAGAAGACCTCAAAGATCTCAAAGGAGCAAGAGGTTCAAGAAATACCTCTCCTCAATTGAATGTTACTCTTGTCACAAGACGAGACACATTGCAAGAAATTGACCATCCAAATCTGGAGAACCTAAGAAGCAAAAGAAAAGATTCCATGCTCATGCAGTTGAAGATTGTGAATATGATGACGAAGTCAAAACCAAAGAAGATGAAGATTCCAGTGAAGAATATGTACTAATCTCAGCCCTCACTGGTTCAGTATCTCATGGAAATGATACTTGGCTAGTGGACAGTGGAGCCTCAAAACACATGACAGGATACAAGGACTCTCTCTCAGATCTCATGCAGAAAGATTCTCCGTACAAAGTAAAGCTTGGAGATGATTATCAATACCCTATCAAAGGAATGGGAGAAGCCTCTTACAAGTTGGACTCTGTAAAGTCCATGAACATAAAGGAAGTGCTATATGTTCCAGGTTTGAAAAAGAACCTTCTTTCTATTTCAGCATTAGATAAGAAAGGTCTTAGAATTGCATTTGTAGATGATGAAGTTCTTATGTGGCCAAAGGGGAAGACTATCAATGATGCAATTGTTATTGGAGTTGAAGAAGGAGGACTCTATAACCTTAAGGGTCATGCAGATTCAACATTGATGGCTAGTACCATGAGCCCCTATGAACTATGGCATAGAAGACTGGCTCATGTACATTACAAAGCCTTACCAATAGTGAGTAAGGTGGTGACTGGACTACAAGAAATCCAGGTTGATCATGAAGGAGTGTGCAAAGGATGTGCACAAGGAAAAAGTACGAAGAATCCATTTCCAAGCAATGATAGGAAAGCCAAAGGCATATTGGACATTATTCATTCCGACATTTGTGGACCCATGTCTACCACTTCATTAAGCGGGTGTCTTTACTATGCTTCTTTTATTGATGATTACTCCCGCAAAACATGGATTTATTTTCTAAAGAATAAGAATGAGGTTTTTGAAAAGTTTAAAGAGTTTAAGGCTCTTGTGGAAAACCTATTTGAAAAGAGGATCAAGATACTAAGGACAGATAATGGAGGGGAATACACTTCAGGCAATTTCAAATATTTTGGTAAAAAAGCAGGGATTCAGAGGGAGCTTACTATTCCCTATAACCCACAACAAAATGGTGTAGCTGAAAGGAATAACAGAACTATCATGGAAGCAGTGAAAGCCATGATCCATGATCAAGACCTACCCATGGATCTATGGGCTAAAGCAGCTAGAACCGCAGTCTATGTACAGAATAGAATCTCTCACAATGCTCTTGGCAACAAGACCCCAGAAGAGATGTTTACCGGTGTGAAGCTTGAAGTCAATCATCTAAAGATATTTGGATGTCCAGTATTTATTCACATTCCAAAAGAGATCGAACTTGGAACCTTCAGGAAAGAAGGGAATATTTGAGGGTTACAGTGAGCAATCAAAAGCTTACTGCCAGATTGAGCTTCGTAGGGATGTTACATTTGATGAAGACAAAACTTTCCACAAGTCTAAGAAGACTCGTGAGGATGAAGAGGAGCATGAAGCTCCTAGAGTTACAGAAACTAATGATGTACCAGACAGAAATATTGAAGAGGAACCTATCCCAGAGGATCATGACATGAGAGAACCTCAGAGACCTGAGGAGACACCTCATGAGGAAAATCCACGAAAGAGAAGACCAGCTTCGACACGAGAAATAATACAAGATGCAGGAAGATATGGTTCCCCAGAAGGAACCAACAGAAAGCAAGAGACTAAGGCCATATTCCAGTTATGTAGCCTTGGTGTGTAACCTTGTTGAAGAAGAACCTACATGTTTTGAAGATGCAGTAAAGAAGAAGGATTGGTTGGATGCTATGAATGAAGAATACCAATCCATCATTAAGAATGATGTTTGGGATGTGGTACCAAGACCGAAGGACAAGTCAATTGTTTCGTCAAAATGGATCTTCAAAACAAAACACTTAGCAGACGGAAGCATTGAATAGTACAAGGCAAGGTTCGTAGCCCGAGGGTTCTCTCAAAAGGAAGAAATTGATTATGAGGAGACTTTTGCTCCTGTGGCTAGATATACCTCAATTAGAATCATCCTTGCCTTGGCAGCTAAGATGAAATGGAAGTTACATCAAATGGATGTAAAGACAGCCTTCATGAATGGAAAAATAGAAGAAGAAGTATGCATCGAGCAACCAGAAGGATTTGAAACAGATGACAGAAAAACACATGTATGTAAACTGAAGAAAGCATTATGTGGGTTGAAGGAAGCACCCAGAGCATGGTATGGGAGAAATGATGGTTTCCTGATGAGCTTGGGCTTTACCAAGAGTAAAGCAAATTCTAATCTTTATTATAAGGTCATAGATGATGAACCTATGATATTGCTATTATATGTGGATGATTTATTTCTGACAAGGGAAGACAAGCCCATCACTGAATGTAAGAAGAAGCTTACCGCAGAATTTGAGATGAAAGACCTTGGGATGATGCACTATTTTCTAGGTCTTGAAGTATGGCAGTTCCCAGATGATATTTTCCTAAGTCAAGGAAAATATACTGTTGAGATCCTAAAAAGATTTGGGATGTCGAATTGTAAGGCCATGACTACTTCGATGGTGACAAACTTGAAGCTCTTGAATGATGCTTCATCAGTGATGGTAGATGTCACATTGTACAGACAGATTATTGGGTCATTCATGTATTTGACCAATACTAGACCAGACATATGTTTTGCTATGAACACCTTGAGCTAGTATATGGTGGAGCCCAGACATGTTCACCCGATTGCAGCAAAACATGTGATGAGGTACCTAAAAGGTACATTGGACTATGGACTCAGATATGCTTCAGATAGTGAGTTCAGACTATACGGATATACAAACTCAGATTGGGTTGGAAGTCGAAGATAGAAAAAGCACTTCAGGATGTTTCTTTAGTTTGGGATCAAGTATGATCTCATGGCTCAGTAGAAAGCAGCCATGTGTTGCTCTCACTACAGCAGAAGCTGAATACGTAGCAGCATGTTCAGCTTGTAGCGAAGCAGTGTGGCTTCGCAAGATGTTAGCAGGATTGTTCGGTGCAGAGATAGATGTGACTGATATTCTCTATGACAATCAGAGTTGTATCAAGATGACAAAGAATCATGTGTTCCATGATAGATCGAAGCACATCGAGATCAAGTTCCACTATATCCGGGATATGGTGCAGAAGGGAGCTATAAAGCTCAAGTATGTTCCTACAGAGGAACAAGTTGCTGAGGTGTTGACTAAGCCTCTGTCTCGCATAAAGTTTGAATACTTTCGAGACAAGCTTGGTGTGGTCCAAAAGGACCTCCCTCAAAAGAGGGAGTGATGATGATAGTGATTCCAGTACTTGCCTACTGAAGATCAGTACTTTCCGACTGATAGTGATTCCAGTACTTGCCTACTAAAGATCAGTACTTACCGACTGATAGTGATTCCAGTACTTGCCTATTGAAGATCAGTACTTGCCGACTGATAGTGATTCCAGTACTTTCCTACTGAAGATCAGTACTTGCCGACTGATAGTGATTCCAGTACTTGCCGACTGATAGTGATTCCAGTACTTGCCGACTGATAGTGATTCCAGTACTTGCCTACTGAAGATCAGTACTTGCCGACTGATAGTGATTCCAGTACTTGCTATGGAAGATCAGTACTTGCCGACTAATAGTGATTCCAGTACTTTCCTACTAAACATCAGTACTTGTTGACTAGTAGTGATTCCAGTACTTGCCTACTAAAGATCAGTACTTACCAACTGATAATGATATCACAGTACTTGCCGACTAGTGATGTGATTCCAGTCCTTACCGACTGATAGTGATATCCCAATGTGATTCCAGTCCTTGCCAACAAAAGATCAGTACTTTCCGACTCATAGTGATATCCCAATACTTGTCGATTGGTGATGTGATTCGACCTTGCCAACTAATAGTGTTATCCCAGTACTTGCCGACTAGTGATGTTATCTCAGTACTTACCGACTAATGATGTTATTGTTCCAATACTTGTTTACTGATGATTGTTGTTGTTGTTGTTCCAGTATTTAATTACTGATGATTGTTGTTCTAGTATTTGTTTACTGATGATTGATGTTGTTGTTGCTCTAGTATTTACTTACTGATGATCGATGTTGTTGTTGTTCCAATATTTACTTACTGATGATTGTTATTCCAGTGCTTGCAGACTGATGATTGATGTTGTTCCAATATTCATATACTAATGATGATGATGATGATAGAGATATTCCAGCAGATGATGATGATGATGAAGATGTTGATGGTGATATTCCAGCAGATGATGATGTTGATGGAGTTATTCCAGCAAATGATGATGAAGATGCTAATGGAGATATTCCAGCAGATGATGATGCGGATGGAGTTATTTCAACAAATGATGATGATGGTGTTGATGGAGATGTTCCAGCAGATGATGTTGATGATACCCCAGACATATGATGATGTTCCAAAAACTTCCTACAACATATAGAGACTCACAAGTCAATTGGACAGCTGTTGATGTTGCCCGCAGAATACCTTCCTAGTTAAGAGGGAGTGTTAAAGAAATGTAACTGCGGAAGATATTCTAAATGTATTTGTCTATTGTATTATTGTATTGCTCCTTGGGGAGATGTCATTGATGTAATTGATAATGTAAGAGTCATTGAAAGAGTCAATGTAAACCCTAACTGTTAGGTCGGCCTGGAAAGATCTAGAAAAGAATATTTTATTGTAAAGAGTACAGGTCGGCCCAGCTAGGTGAGTCAAGCCGACCTAGTTAGTAAAAAGGTCAAGTCAATTGTAAAGTATAAATAGGAGATTGAGTTGCTCATTTGGCACACTCATCTCACTCACTCAAGTTCGCATAGGAGAAAGAGAAGTTCACACAAGTGAAGGAGATAAGCTGATTTTGTCTTGGGGTTTTATCTTGTACTTGTGAATTCTATATTGAGGAAGTTTTGTCGAGGTTTTCTCCCTTGTGGTTTCCTCGAGAGAAATATTGTGTTCTTTGTGTTTGATGTGCTTGTCTTTCTTTCACTGATTAGATTGTTTAATGTTATTATGCTAAACAAGTTAAAAACTAACACTCAAAGCTAAGGAAGGGCTTAAGATCTCTCTTGCTCTTTTTGGGTGGGATGTTGGTAAGATCTTTCAATTTTCTTGTTTGGCATTGCTCTTGTGCATCCTGTTACCACTAAGTTGCACTTGGATGGATTTGAAATCCAGCCGCCAAAGATTGGACAACTTATTTGTTCAAGCATCGGAGTTCAGAAATCCATCGAGCCATTGTTGGGCCCTTTTTCTTTTTTAACATGTTCATACCCCATGGGGAATTGTAATAAAGTGGCGTAGCGTGATGAACTTATGTAAAAGGCTTGACCTTCCTAGAACTTAGACATCAATCCAATTACTCTAGAGTGTTTTTTCCTTGTTAATTATATGTTGCTTTTCGGTGACTTATAATTTTCGAGTTTTTCCCTCAATCCTCCAAAGCTTGAGTAATTGTCATGGTGGTTAGGCCTTAAGGGATTATTAAAGCCTAAGTATCAATATATATTACCATGTTAGTCATTATTTTTGAGTCATGAACATGTGCTAGGTCCTCCCTAGGTGTTTTTAATTTTTCGTTAATTGAATTTTTTCCATAAAAAACAACCTATTTTAATTCTAAAAATTCACCAAGTCATAAAAGTGGTACTAGGAGGTGGATTTTTCCATGGGGGTGCTCATTTTCTAACACGGAGCACCCAGTTTACCTATGTACCCACTTTAAAAATAAAATTAGTGATTATTTATCACTTAATTTTTATTTTTTCTCTAAAAGTGAATAAAAAAGGGCAAAAAAATAGAAAAATTAAAAAAATCAGCATCTCAATAAATCAAGGAAACATGTCGTAGAGATGTCTTCAGTGGTGGCAAAGAAAAGCGCAACCATTCTAAGTTAACTAAAAGCTAAATCTTGGTGATCTCAATCAAATCTTAGCAAGATTGAGTTTATCTCTCCAGGGGGGCGCACCTCTCATAAGCAAAGCTGATTTTTTAGTTGGCTCTCATAAAGAAAGCAGATTTTTGAGTTGGATCCAACTCATGCTTATCTCTATCTCTAGCTCTTGGGCTCTCTTCTTCTATTTAAGCAAAGCTCTTTTCCATTGTTTTGCATGGAAAGGTGGAACCTGTACTTGGCTTGGAACACAGATTATCATTTTTATTGGAATAAAGACTTTGGAGGTCACGAACAGTGTAGCATGCTAATTTGTGGATGAGAATTGTTCCATTTGTATGTGGTAATCTGTGTTGTTTCATGCTTGTATTTTTGTGGTTTAGCTGGGCATTGCAAAGGGAGTTATCTCCCAGTAGGGTAAGACTTAAATGCTTGTATGCTCATGGTCTTATGTTTAGTTGCTTTAGATCTCTTGGAGATGCATGTTTATTTTGTTTAATTGCATATTTTCTAAGTTTCTGTGGCAGGCAACACCAAGTTTTAACCATTTTTGTGCAAGTATCGTGCAAGTTGCAAGTTGTCTTACTTGAAGGAGGGATCGAGCTTGCTTGCATCTTTCTCATCTTCAAGGGTTTCAAAGAAGAACATAGTCCCTCTTTGCTCCACCATGCAAAACTCCTCTTCCTAAGCTCCAGCAGCAAGCTGGCTTCTTCTTTCCTTCTTCTACATTAATATTTATCTCTTGGTTACTGGCTACTTTTCTGACTATAGCTTAGATCTACTCTTTTCCAAAGTAATATAAGTAAGTAGATCTAATTTGTAAGTCTATTTGCTTATATCTAAATTGCTCTCAAAGTTTTCATTTTATGATTAGATCTAGCGAATAGTTTCCTTTTGCAAGTCATTTTCAAATAGATCTAAAGGCTTAGTGAAAGGTTTCTTTTCTGTGTTAAAAAGTAAGATCCGGCAAGTTTAAGTGCCTTTTATATGCTGCATCAAAAGGGCAAGCAAAGACCCTAACGGAAACAAGCTTTCTAGCTTGCTTTCCCTTAGTTATTTTGTGCATTTTTACTTAGTTTAAATTAGTGTAATTTTTTTAGATTTCCTAACATTGTCCAAGAACACTTTTAAAGTGTTTTTGGGCATCTTTTGCCATAAATTGTTTGCTGGTTTTTGTCATTTGATGAGCAGGTAGGAGGAAATGCTAGCGGATTTTTGAAGATCTCAACCATTCAAAACACCCCAAGCACTCTATTCTACTTTTAAATCAAATTTTCCAAAACTTGTAAGCCTTGTTGGTCCCATTTATAAAGGACCAAAGGCATCCCTTTAACAATTGTAATAACCGTTAATAAACAAGAAAAGCAAGTGGGATACACTGTGCCCACACCCATCCCCTTGGGGGATCTATATCTTTTTTGTGTGTGATTTTTTATAACCTTTTATTTGCCTTCTTAGTTTAAAAAACTTTAGCACTCACTTCACTTAGTCGCTTTTAGTTTTATTTCATTTATGTTTCAGAGTAACTGAACCTTGGATTTTGTCCCCAATTATGCTCTTGTGACCATCGCAGGCTTGCCTGAGCTTTGGTTAACAATCAGAAAGGGGTAGTAGCGGCTAGTTAATAGGGCAATCCATCTGAGACCTACTATTAAGAAGTGAGAGGTTGCATTGGACTTTCTACGGAGTCAAAAGGGTGCCCAAAGCAGACTATACGTCTCCCCTTGTTGGACACCTGGTATTGTTGCTCTGCACTCATTTCAAGAGTGTAGATTTTCAAGTGGGTCACCGTCAAACCAAGAATAAACCCACTCTAATCCACTCATCTTTAATAATTAAAACTAACCAAGAGCACTCGCACAACATTTTATTTCAGCGGCATTTCATTTACCTTTTTCAGGCACTAGTCCATTTACAATCATATGCTTAAGATAATCTATGTGCCATGGATGAAACCATCTTGTATGTTGTTATTATTTAATTTATAAAGTTGTTGCTCTAGTCTCGATAATTTTGTTTAAACTCCTAAAATAACTTTTAATTTTCTATAACTTAGCTTAAAAGCCTTAGTTATTTTATTAGGGACCACCCCCGTTGGCTTCGCTAGGAGTTGGCCTAGACGGAGGAGTCAAGTGTTAAGTGACAGCAAGCTTGACTCATGACTTGCCCCCAAGGACGCACCTAGTGGCTTGAAGATCTCTGCCATGTTACCCGATGTGCGCATATTAGCCAGCAACACATCCTAAGCAAGGCGAATTAAGGTTTTTGCTAGCGTCTTGTCAATCTTGTTTGAGTAGACTTTCCTCTAGGAGGAGCTTTCCATAAGCTTTGGAATTCATTATTTGCCCTAATTAGGCTAAGACTACTTTGACCTATCTAGGGTTACTAGTCTTTGCCCTAGTAAATATTGAATTGCCAAGTTGAGAAGGGACATTAACCTTTATCTCTTATTTCCCTAGCGTTAAGGACTAAGGTCTAACCCCTTCTCTTCAATTTTTATCAAATTTATGTTGTGTATATTTCAAAAAAATACAACAAAATATGATATTGTTAAAACCCTAAAAATATAAAAAAACATATCTCAAAATATATAGCAACGTTGAGAATTCTAATCCACCCAAAAAGCATGCCCCCTAGGTTTCTTGGAGGATCCTTGAGGGCATCTCCCTTCTGTGGCTAGATTGAGAGATATTAATATTTTTTGTGGAAAGGACCAGTGTTTTTCAGATCTGATATAACAGGTGCAGCAGTAAAATCAGTAAGTTTTGAAGGTCCAAAAGAGTTGGAATACAGCCTAGGTTTCACCCCTGGGGGATTGAGCATCAAGTGGAAGAGTTTAAGCGGGTCCACCATCTATTTTGAGGGCTGGTTAGGGCCTAAACCAGATCTTGTTAAGCATTTTCAGATCTGATTTAGGGCCTCCTTTCACCCACTTGAGGTATGTCCCTTACCCTAACCTTAAAGGCACACCTATATGGTAAGTTGGTGAGGTTTGGCTTCTTTTTTCATCTATTTCTGAAGTGTTATTTGACTGCTGAAATTTCAAAACAGCAGTAAGATATTGAAGTTGTTGATCTGAAAATTGATAATAAAGTGTTATAACTCCTACCCTCTGCTAGTGTCATGTATATGCTTCATTGTTTTGACCCCATAAGACACCGGTCTTAGCCAAGAGGTTACTTGTGAAAGGTATTTGTATGGTGTTTGAGTGTTTGCAGATATCCTTCACCAGAATTACGAACTCCCCCTTGGTCTTAGGAGTTGACCTAAAGTGTTGAGAAGCTGGGTTGTGGTGACATTGGGCACTAGCTTCTCCTGTGCTTACTCCCCATAGCACCGAGATTTGTGACCTTAATCAAGGTGCTAATTTGAGCAGTAACAGGCTCTAAATCAAAAAAATAAAAGGTGTTTTCCTTCGCAGATCATGGCAACTAACCAACAATGGCCTCCTAAAGAAATTTCAATTTTGTTGCAGCCAAGAATACTTCTCTAGAATTTTTGAACTATAAGTGCCCTATTACGAAATCGGAACATACAAAGAAATTATTAGCAAAGAACACTTCATATGAATAAAAGCAAAAATAAATACCAACAATACAAAAACTATTCTTTATAAATAAAAGTTTCATGAAAATCACAAAAGAAACTATAAATTGATAAATATGCCCCTACCTGCATAAGGAGACATGGATAACTGCTTCAACCATTGCCCCTCCGCCACTGCACAAGACATTAATTTCATTAAATAAATACAAGCAACACCAATGTTATGGATCAATTCAACCCTTATATGATATTAAAGCAATTTATTGTATATGGTTATCATAACTGGCAATATGCACATAAAGGCCAAATCACATCCATTACCTTATATGACACCATTCAATTAAGGTGGTTTGATATATGAATTTCCAATTGTCTATTACTCCCATATAAGCAAGCACGTCACTGTCAGTTGGGTCTAGCCCAATCGATTGTGGGATGTAGTGTTATCCTCCCTGCCCAAGTTCTATTCCCCTAAGTGACATGTTGAGCTCATAATGAGTATATTGTTGTTAACTTGGCCTTGTGCCATGAAGAATCTAGGGTTTACCCTTGGTACCATCCTCAAAATGAGAAGTGCCTGAGGGTTTGCCTCATGATAATTACCCAGGAAAAAAAGCAAGCACATCACTCTGGAACATTAAAAATGTTAGGATTAATGGCCATTTTAAGGTTAGGTTCATAGGTCACAAAGGATTTATGCTGTAATGGCATTACTGTAATATCATAATATGTTTATGCTTGTAATAAAATTATGTTAGTTATGATTAGGTTAGCAATTAGGAATCTGGATAACCATCACAATAAGCAATAAAACAATTCGCCATCACTGTTACGTAAGCAAGTCATAGACTTATATTTAATACAATCATCATCCAAGCATTGTGTTACCTTTTCTTTGTCATCTCTCTCCTCTCATAAATGTTTTAACATTGTATCAAAAGACATGTTATCAAGAATACATGGTCATTGGAAGTAAGCATAGAGAAAGAAGATGAATTTGTGAGACGAATCACATAAATTGAAGGCAACAAGTCTGATGAAATATTGAAGAAGACAAGTTAGTAATGAAAATGTCAAGATCAACATAAAAATTGTTTAAATTTCATAAAAATTTCATTGTGTTGCCACCTAAAAGAACTAAAAAGGAAACTTAGTTTCATAAAGCTTTAAAAGGAAATTAAAAGGTGTGGTAGAGAAAAATTGAAAATATAACACAAAACAACAACCAGCATCAAATTTTATAGGTGAATTATGCAACAAAAATCAGCATCAAATTCTGCAGGCAGTTTTTGTAGGCATAGTGACTGTTGATTGCATCTCTACATGACCCAACAGTTACAAAGGGGTGTCAAAGACCAAAAGAGACAAAAGCAGAGGAAGACAACTATTGTGCAACAAGATCGAGGACCTAAGACCACTACTTTGGCAGCAAATTTAAAAAATACCAAAGGGTGAGTGAATGAAAGCGGGTGTGCCTTGCATTAGAAGTCTTTGGCAACAATTGTAGATCAAAAAGGGCAAAATCTGCATTTAATGACAACTGTAAATTGCAGATGTCTTGAGAGGCAAAGATGCAAGCAAATGCTAGAAGTAGAGTTTGTAGAATAGACTCAGGCACCAGCATTAGAGGTTGTAGCAAAGAGGCAATAATAATGAAACTAAACAGAAGCCAAGCACATGGAAAATTTGACACATTGGCAAGCTGGCAAAGTGAGATGACTGGAGCCCAATAACTGTGACATAGAACAATCGTGGCATCATCAAGAAATGATTTATAGTGTCTGAAAGTAGAAATATATTTGTCAGTGTGGCATGAAAACCAGTAAATGCCTTTTTCTGTCTCTACTTGACATAGATAACCAGCTTTCTTTCTTCGATAAAAGAAAGCATGGAAAATGAAGTTTCCTTGCTTTCTTTTATCAACACATGCACACAATCCGCCCTAACGGGCTGTATAGTTAGCGTACTGTTAATGTTTGCACTTTAATTCAATTATGTTAGATCTTTAATCTAAAAGATAGACAAGCACAGCAATACACAAGAACACAAGAATTTTCTTCGGGGAAACCATAAAGGAGAAAACCCTGCAACTTCTTCAGTAATAGATTCGTCACTTAGTACAATATCAAACCAAGATAGAAAACCCAAAGATAAGATGACTTTTGCAGCTTCCTTCTTCTTCCTTCAGCGAACTTGTCTTTCTCTTCCTTGGAGCGAACTTGCTTGTTGATCTGTATCCAAATGAGGGAGAGCACCTCCCTATTTATACTTTATGTGTGACTGACATAAATCCCCAATAGGGCCGACTTCCTTAACTAACTGGGTCGACCTCTCCCAGGGAGACTCAAAAATACATTTTGCATTTATCCTTTTGGGGACTATTGCCCCAACTTACAATGGAGGTTTTACCTCGATATTCTTACATGACCAAATACAATAATGACATCCCCGAACGAAGGAAAACATCTACGACGGAGGTACAATAAAAGTACAATAATAATATAATAATAACATACAAAAGAATATCTTCCAAAGTTACATTTACAACAACACTCCCTCTTAACTAAGAAGGTATTCTCTCGACACAGTCATCATCACAGCTGGACATAATCTCTGGACAACGTCATCTTCGCTAGATGATCATCATTGCTACTGGAGCAATTCTTATCTTGTTGCTCATTGACTAGTGACATCTCTCGAATCTACCCGTCATGAGAAGTTCTACAGAGCCAACCCTTTTTCATGCTAGATGTAGGCCTAGCTCTCATCTAGGACTTTGTAATGTCCTCTTCTGCTTAAGCACTGAGTACCATCCCGCTAACCTATCTGATTCCCATAGGTTCAAGTGGGCACTAACATTCAGGGAATTGACTGAGGATTGATGCCATTTACACCATAAGAAGATCTTAATCGTGGTTATTAGATCATCAGTAGATAAATAAGGGCCACAAGAACTAGGGGCCACTTGTTGCATGGCATGCGGGCCATATTTCATGTTGCCTGCACTAAAACACCTTTATTGAGCTTCCATGCACACAAAAAGCACTGCATGCAAGTCAATTGGAAATTAGAAGAGAAAGCAACCTAGTCATGCAAAAGTTAGGTCAGGCCAAGTGAAAGTTATAAAAGAAAGGTAAAGTGAGTGAGTAGGGTCTTCTTATATGATTATTGATTTGAGAAGTCGATTTGGAGAGCTCACTGAGCCATTTAGGGTTAAGGGCACACCACTCAACCATTCAGTGTATTTCGACAGCGAAATCTATCTGCCCTAGTCACTATCCGGGTTGGATCATCCAGATTCAGCATTACTACTATCATCAGGTATCATTCTTTAGCATTCAGTAAGATTCGATCTACAAATTGCACTGGAGGAACACGCCTTCCTTGCATGGGTGAATTGCACAAGAGAGATATCTTCGTATCTCATTCTACAGAGGTCCTTTCGTCTGCATGTTGACTTCATTCTTCCAAGAGCACCACTATTACTCTAATCCCTGAAGAAGGGCTTCCCTTACGGATCCAACAGCAAGTTATCACCATTACCCCCTTTTAGAGGACGTCTTCTATTGCATGGGCGACTTTTCCTAGTGGAGGCAACTCGCATTAGGTCTCAAACTTCATGCATTATCTGCATGCTTGCTCCATATTGATCAGAGGGGCCATTTAACCCTAGTACCAGCTTCCGGCAGCATTCCAGTATCAGTGGATCAATTATTATCCACTTCTCCATCTTTGGAGGGCGCATTCTTGGAGAGAGATCATCTCCCAATCTGACCAAGTGTTGCCATATTTCCTGCATGCTTATATCTTGTTGATCTGCATCTACTGCTAGAGCTATTGGTACGTACATGGATCTTTTCTATTCCTATTTTATAGCATTTCCGATTATTTGGGTTATTTAGGGGTGTTGGCAAACCCATACATCTACATGCATGCTCATGCAAGCATAATTCAATACATGCATTCATATTTACTTCAAATATTGAGCCATAAAGACTACTAGCAAGCAACAGAACTCCATAAACAAGACAACAATATCAATTGGGATACTACAGACTTCATCATCTATACGAGCAAGCCATCAAGTAGGTACAGCCTGGGTCCACATATTACATTGCCAGAGCAATCACCTGAGTCTCCTACTATCATCTCATCATATCTAAATCATCTCATCATCTCATGTGGAGAGCAGCCCAGGTGCATATACCATGTCCACCAGACAACCTGCATCTTCCACCCAGTGGATACATCCTAGGAACATCTACGTCTTCCACCCAGTGGATACAGCCCAGATGTATTACGTCTCTCTCTCAGTCAACCTACGTCTTCCACCCAATGGATACAACCCAGCAACATCTGCGTCTTCCACCCAGTGGATGCAGCCCAGATGTATTACGACTCTCTCGATCAACCTGCGTCTTCACACATGTGGATACAGCCGAGGAGCATCCCAGATGCATTACGTCCTTTAGAACGACCTACCTCTTCCACCATGTAAGATACAGCCCAGGCACATCCCAGATGCTTTATGACCCGTGGACCACCAACGTCTTCTCACATGTGGATACAACCTAGGATCATCCCAAATGTATTACGTCCTTGCGGACTACCTGCGTCTTTCATCATGTAAGATACAGCACTGGTGCACCTACATCTTCTAGACATGTCACATCACTCCCTCTTTCAAGGAACATCAATCTGGATAACACCAAGATTCTCTCCGAAGTACTCAAACTTCACTCTTGCTAACGCCTTGGTCAACACATCGACTATCTGCTCATCTGTCACCACATACTAGAGCTTCACTGCTCCTCTCTGCACCATATCCCGGATATAGTGGTACTTGATCTCAATATGCTTCAACTTGTCATGGAACACCGGGTTCTCGAACAATTTTACACAACTCTGGTTGTCACAAAAGATACAAGTCGCCTCTAACTCGAGATCAAATAAATCTGACAGTAGATTCCGAAGCCATACTACCTCACAACTAGCCGAACATGCTACAATTTACTCTACTTCGGCTGTACTCAGTGCCACACTTGACTGCTTCCTGCTAAACCAAGAGATCATACCTGATCCCAAACTGAAGCAGCATCCTGAAGTGCTCTTTATGTTTGTGGCATTGCCTGCCCAATCTGAATCAACATAACCATGCAAGTTAATCTTCTGATTCGTCGCATATTTGATTCCATACTCAATTGTACCCTTTAGGTACCTTCATATATGCTTTGCAGCAATCAGGTGAACATGTCTCGGATTTGTCAGGAACTGGCTCAGGGTGTTCACAGCAAAGCATATGTTTGGTCTCGTGTTTGTCAAGTACATTAATGAACCAATCATCTGCATGTACATCATGGCATCAACTGTTTCTGAAGAAGCATCACACAATAGCTTCAAGTTCGATGCCATTGGTGTGGCCATTGCCTTGCAGTCCATCATTATGAACCTCTTCAGAATCTCCAATGCATACTTTCCTTGACCAAGGAAAATTCCATCTGAACTCTGCCACACCTTCATACCTAAGAAGTAGTGCATCTTTCCCAGGTCCTTCATCTCAAACTCTGTGGCAAGCCTTCTCTTTGTTTCTGCAATGAGCTCATCCCCCTTATTAAGAACAGGTCATCTACATATAGCAGTAATATTACTGGTTTGTCACCCTTAACTTTGAAGTAGAGGTTGGAATCTGCTTTACTCTTGGTAAAGCCTAAGCTCATCAGAAAGTTGTCCATCCTACCGTACCATGTCCTAGGTGCCTGCTTCAAACCATACAAGGTTGTCTTTAGCTTGCACACATGAGTATATATGTCATGTGTCTTGAATCCCAGTGGTTGCTCCACATACACTTCCTCTTCGACTACACCATTCAAGAATGTTGTCTTGACATCCATCTGGTGTACCTTCCATTTCATTACTACGACTAAAGTAAGTATAGATATGATGGAAGTGTATCTTGCAACAGGTGCAAATGTCTCCTCGTAGTCTATGCCTTCTTTCTGGGAGAAGCCACGTGCCACAAATCTTGTCTTGTGTTTTTCAATGATACCATCTGCAGCATGCTTGATCTTGTAGATCCATTTTGAAGTCACAACAAACTTCCCTTCTGGTCTTGGAACTATCTCCCAAACATCATTCTTCATAATCGACTCGTACTCTTCGATCATGGCATCCTTCCATTCCTTCTTTTATGTTGCTTCCTCATAGTTGTAAGGTTCTTTATCAATGATGTCGCATAGTAGGGCCACATAGCTGGAGTATGGTCTGGGTCTCTTACTTTCTCTGAGTGTCCCATCTGGAGCACCATACTTCTTTGCATCTTGTATTGCTTCACGTGCCCATGTTGGCCTTCTCTTGTGGGAGTTCTTCTCATGAGGTGGATATATAGGTTCTTGTGGTTCTATTATGTCATGGTCTTCATGATCTTCTTGGATTGTCTCTTCCATAACTGTGTCTCTGGTTCTGGTAACTTCGGGTTCTTCAATTTCTTCAGTGTGTAATTGCCTTGATTTGTTGTAGGCTAAGTCTTCATCAAAAGTTACGTCTCTGCTGATTTCGATCTTCTTGAATCCTAGGAAGTATATTCAGTAAGCTTTTGATGTGTCACTGTATCCCACGAATATGCCCTTCTTCCCTGACAGATCTAGTTTTGTTCTCTTTTCTTTCGAAATGTGTATGCACACAACGTAGCCGAATATTCTGAGATGGCTGACTTCTAGTTTCTCTCCTGAGAAAGCTTCTTCTGGAGTCTTGCTGTTCAATACACAATGAGGTGTACGGTTTTGTACATACACAGTTGTTCTTGCTACTTCTGCCCAAAGGTGCATTGGGAGATCTTGATCATGGAGCATTGCCTTTGTTGCTTCCATTATTGTTATGTTCTTACGTTCTGCAACGCCACTTTGTTGAGAATTGTGAGTGCTCAACTCCCTCTTAATCCCTGAATCTCTGCAAGGATGTACCACAGTCTTTGAATTGTCCTGGCTCTTGGAACAAACCTACTCTCCTTTTATGCTTGGAAGCCTGGGTAGAAGACCCAGCAATTAACCAGTTCCAAGCCCTTCCATGCTATGTTTTGTGGAGTGTGTGGTACTCCAGGAATAAGAGGAGTTTTGAAGATAAAGCTTGGGATTCAGTCTCCGTGGTGCAAAAAATTAGACTTTCTTTTAGGGAAGGCTTGAAGGAAAATAGTAAGAAGAGTTGCAGGATTATAAAGGAGCCTGACCTAACTCAGAACATGGCTTGGGGCAATTTTGATGGTGCTTGTCAAGGAGATCCAGCCATGTGTGGCACTTGAGCAGTACTTCATTTCTCGGCCTCGCACTTCTTCACTTTGAAATTTGGAGCAGGGAGAGGTTCAAATAATAGAGCAGAACTCTCTGCATTCTGGATTTTATTAAAGTTTGCTTCTGATCATAGCCACAATTCCCTCCAGGTGCTAGGAGATTCCAAATTGTTGGTAGATTGATGCAATGGTAATTCACAAATTACTAATATTTTGTTATACCCTTTAATTCAGCGCATTGAAGAAGCAAGAGCAGATTTTGAATATCTCACTTGTGAGCATGTCTAAAGGGAACTCAATCAGAATGCAGATGGGCTTTCCAAGTAAGCCATTCCGCTTCAGGATGGGGTTATGATAGCACAGGAATTCAGAGGGGAAGAGGTTCTCCTTGTGTTCACCTTGTACATTTATTAAACTTTTGGGTATATTATATGTCTCTGTTATAATGTATGGTATGGAGAAGCAAGACTTTTTTGTTTCTTTTCTCTGTCAGGAAAGCATGTTTTAGAATAGATAAGTTTGGATATGTGTCTTGGAAGATTGTAAGGAAAGTTATTTTTTCTTCCTCAATTTATTCACTTTCTTCCCCTATCGCCCAATTCATTAAATTTTTCCCCCTAATTTATTAACTTACTCACCCATTTTTAATTTATTTATTTACTATTAATACTCACCTTATTATATTATTCAATTTCCTCAAATCTTTCCAAAAAAAATATTATTTTTATTATTATTTTGTCCAAACCCTAACCAACTTTGACTTCCCTCGTTTACTATCATTTACAGTCATATTTCTTTCAAGTATATACTAATACCAAAGATCCCTGATCTCTCTAACCGTTCTTGAGATCTTATACAATCCCTGAAGATGCGTGGAGTGTCCACTCGAAACATCGGACTCAAAATTTTCTCACACGGTTATTCCAGAAATTAGCCTCCAATATTATGATGAACTGTGGAAATCTGCATTCTATTACAGTTATTTTTATTTAAGGAGGTTCTTGTAGAGTCCTGAACTCAGTATCAAGCCATGGAGCTGTATATGTATATTTTGATTTCAACTTGAAATACGAAATATAAATATTTTTTTCTCAGACAAAAATATATCCACGGTGAAACTTCTCATATTATTTATAATCTTCCCTCCCAGATCTCAAAGCAAAAAGTATCCAATTTTCATTAATTTTTTTAATTTTAATAAATTGGAATATATATATATATTTATATATCTTCGATTTGGACTTCAGGTTAGGTCCAACATTGTAAAGTTTTTATTTAATATTTTATGATTTTCTCAATGCCACATGTCAGCTCCATGTTGAGCACGAAATTACACTTCTCTCTCATACTGGGTTGTAGAAAGCACCTCTGGGCGCAATAAACAAAACATGAAAAATGAAAATGAAAAAAACAGATTTGTAGCATGTACTCACCTCCCCAAGCTTGAGAAATTGCCCCTTCAGCAATTTGTAGGTGGATTTGTGTGTAAAATCAGCAAAGAAAAGTTGTTGTTACAAATTTCCAAACATAGATGAATTCTGCTGTGTTAAATCAGCAAAGAAACACTGTCTTGCATTAAATCAGCAAAGAAACACTGTCTTGCGTTAAATCAGCAAAGAAATGCTTCTTTGTGTAAAAATACGGCCTCAGGAGTCAGGAATGCCTCTCCTATGTTTACAGTGTTGAGTCCAGTGGAAACACACAATAAATCCACTTCTGTTATGAGTTTAGTCTGCCAAACCAACACCAGCACCAATAAACAAACAAGTAAATCTTCAACATGATTTGATTTAAGGTTTGTTTAGTAAACCACCAACACCAGCACCAATAAACAAACAAGCAAATCTTCAACATGATTTGATTTAAGGTTTGTTTAGGGTTTACTAAAGAGTCCGAGGGTTCCTGCTACCCATTAGAAAAGGGTGGGAGGGAATAGTAGATTTTTTTTTGTTTTCTATCAATTTTGGACATATACCAACTCCACATGCAGGGTGAGTCTGGGCGCCCCTAGCATCATGGCGTATGTCCTGGGATCCAGGATGTGAGTTTTAGGGATGGGAACGTACCCTCCTGCATTTCCCAAGTATCGCCACCTGAGATACTCAGTACGGCGTCTCTGTCCAGAGCGTGGGGTGAGGGTACCCATGTAACATTGATGCTATTTCCCACCAAAGTTCAAATTCCCAGAGACATGCTCGTGGAGCATCTCACTCGTGTAAGCGACCACTTCAATCAAGCAATTGGGGTCAAGTGCAAGTGCTGGGTGAATGTGGCAAAATAAATATCCGAGTGCCTCCTTATCCGAAGGTATCCTTTGCGAGTGTTCAAGGGGTCCTTTGCGAGTGTTGTAAGCCTGGTACGGCCCATTAACAATTCTCCCGGATTGGAGAAGGGCTCACTTGCCGCACAAAGATATTTGGCATCATTCTGTCAAAATAAATAATACACCCCTAGTATAACTCAGCCAGGGGCACTGGCCAACCAGTGGTGGTAATTCCAATCCCTGTGGAATGTCATCTCTTCCACATACAATACCTAATATCATAGTTTGGTATATCTAGATTTCACTGTCCATGTATCACACTAACTGCCATAAGTAGTGTCTATCAGTGTTAAAGTTGGTATTTGGTAATAATGCGCCCACAAAATGATCTTGGAGAAAATACGCTTGATTCTGGAGCCGATTTAGAGTAGAAAATGAACTTACATCTGCGAAGGCTAGTGAGCGGGGTCGCTACTTCAGGGCGGGCGACGAGTATTTGAGGAAGTCCAGCCATAATTAATAGAAGACGAAGGCCGGGAGCTATGGCCATGGCTGGCCAAAACCATCTCCATCTCCTCTCCGTCACCGTGTCCGCCATTGTTGTGGTTTCAGTCACTTGTAGCTAATTAACTGGATTCTGTTCATAACTATGATCTGGACTGGAGTGGTAGACTTAAAGTTACAGAACAGGTGGTCCATCGGGTTTCTTGCATATAGGAATTTATACTATAATAAGGTGAATCCAAACATCAAATTTGTTTTAAAAATAATCTACAAAGGTGTAATACCCAAGCCTTTTTGGATTTGAATTGAGAAAATACATAATCTTAACCATTAGGCTAACTATGTTAATATTGATTTGATTTGAGAATTGGGGTCTTTTTTAGCATATTAATATTATTTATTGATGAAAAGCATATTAGAAAGGAGTAAGTTAAGTGGATAAATTGATTCATTTTTTTATGAAAATTTTCCTCTAAATTTATTAGAAATTTTGTTGGAAATCATAGTTTTACTTTCATGCAAACCATAGAACTTTGTTTTGGTACTTTTTGCCCATTTTAAAATGACTTAAATTGCTAGAATTTGGAAAAAAATCAATGAATTACAACGTAACTTATGTAGACTTAATATTCCTAAAAGAAAAGCCATTAACTTGTTGTTCATAGGAATCAAAGTTAATTTTTTCTAGTACATGCATACGTCGAGGACTATAATTCCTTTGCGGTGTAGAATATCTCAAAAAATACTATATTATCTGTTCCAAAAAAAGATTTAATTGAAAACAGTTCACCGAAGGTATTCTTTTTACAGTAATCTGTCAAAAAGCATAAGTTAACAGGTGTACAAAAAAACCATATACAATTGTAACTATTGTAATCTTCTTAGGTTGTAGTTCGAAGATGCCTGGTAACTTAACTATGATCTCAATAATGGTTATGTGATTGGATCAAGATGAATATCTAACTCAATGGATTGTATACTCAAGACTGTCTAAGGATATTCAAACAGTACAAGGCCTTCAAGAGCTATTATCAGATAGGTAGTGTATCAAATGAATAAAGAAACTAATCAATTAACCAGAACATATATATAAAACAATACATATGATGGGCCAACAAACTAGTATGATTACTTATGATCCTTTGCTCACTAATCAGTAGGTAAGATGACAGTCACCCGTGGATTATGTAAACATAGATAAAGAACAGAATTCAATTCATAAGCATAGAACAGAAATAGAAGAGAAGATCTGACAATAACAATGAAAGAAGCTTGTAGGCTGAATAGATTATAGAAAGAGTCTCTGTCACAATAGCAGTACAGTGTAGAACTCAAAATCGAACCCTCCTACCTCTTCTGAAGTTTTAGGCTTTATAGCCTTTACAAGACAGTTCCAGATCCTAAGAAACTGGATCTGATTTACTAAAAATAGGCAGTCGAAAACATATTACAATAAACTAGGAAAAGATCCTATTCTAATGGTCAAAACTTTATCTTCAACTGATCTTTATATCCTCATAATCTTCGACAGCTGCAGGAAATCTTCCAAGGCTGATGGATAAGGCGAGATTGCCATCTTTTTAGCAAAAGACCGTTTTTTCCCAAAAATAGATAACCAATTTTATCTTTTCCTTCTTGCTGGCACCTTTAAATCAGGAACAGAAACTTAATAATGACGCTTTTAATTATTATCTGTCATTACGAACCATCCTGGAGGCGTCTGGATCAAAAGATCTCGGATCTAAGCAAAAATATGACTTCTCTGCTCTGTCTGTGCTTTCGGTGGCTAGGAGAACCACAATCCAAGCCTGTAACTTACAGCTTGATACTTGACAACTAACAGCTCAGGCTTTGTGCGTTTCCATGAGTCACCTACCAACACACATACTCCTGCAAGCCCGGTGACTTGTGATCCCTGTCAACTTGGCATAAGAATAAGCTTGTGGTTTGGCTCTTTGACATCTAGACTTTTGATCTCCTGTAATATTTAACTAACCAAGGCTCTCCTGCTGAGAATGAAGGCAATCCTTTTGGAAGAAAACTAATATCAGGAAACATCAAGTCTGCACCTCCAATAATAAAGCGAAATACTTCACCTCAGAAGCTTGAGATGTGAAACATTAGAACTCTAAAAAATGTTGATGCCGATTTGCTGAATATTCAAATGGAGGGGCGATCTTCACCTGCAAATTATCTCGTGGCCAACTCATGACTGGTTCATAGCTCGATTCGTGGCTTAGCTTAAGGCTTGACCCGTAGCTTGACTTGACCTGTGTTGTCGACGTGGCTAGCATAAGTGTTAAACATATATTTTTAGCTCATGGCTTAACTCTTAGACTTAGAATATTGCAATAGATTTGGTTTTGGGGCATATGTAGATATGACTTGGGATTTAGTATGTTGAATGCTTTAGTCGAAAAGTTTGACTCATAGAATAGTTTTGAGGACTTAGGTATATGTGCTATGATATATAGACTGGGGTTTAGAACATTTAGTTCACTTGTATGCGCACATATAATATAAGATTTTTTTAAAATAATAAAACAAATGTATTTGTTTTATAATTCAAAATCTACAAAGCATAGACTAGGAGTTTATCAATTTGTTTGCATTTTGTATTGCAGGTCAAGAGGGCAAAGCCAAAGGATGCTGGGTAAAAAGTGATCAACAAGAGCTTGATGAAGAACCTGGAAGTAAAACACTGACCGGAAGACTAAGGAAAATGACAAATTAAGCAAGAACGAATGAAATTCCTCAAAATTTGCAAAACCATTTGAGGAGATAACACATTCTTCATTGAGTTCATCCTCTAGCCTTATGAACTCAAGGTGTCCTAAGGTTTTCGAAAGACCTTAAGCTTGGCTTGCCATATGGTAGCCATTCTCCCTGCACTGATCAACCTCTCCTATATGTAATTGCTCGGTCTTCTTCATCCATACTTGCTTCTTGGCATTTGACCTTTCAACATTTGTTCCTTCATCTTTATTGGCTTTCCTTGTTGAACTGTATCAGAAACTTCCCATAGATTGCTTCCATGTATTCCAGCAATCTTGAGCTTTGTGCCCAAAGCCACTGCAACTATAACACCTCATAATATGACAATATGCAGCAATGTGACCAACATGGTTGCATGTCCAGCACCTAACTGAGTTGTTGGAGCTTCCAATACTTCGTTGATCAACTTCATTCCTCCATACCAAAGAGTGTCCTTGACTGTGGGCCTTTGTCTTCTGACCTTCAAATCTTTCTATATTGGGCTTCTTCCAAGGTTCACTGGTTCTTCTCGTTGATGTGTATGAAGGACTCCTCCTTGGTTGACTTCTTTGATTTGCACATTCTTGGGATTTGTGACCAAACCCACTACAGGTGTAGCATCTCAATGTGTGACAGGTGGCAGCAATATGTCCATCTTGGTTACATGTCCAACATCTAACTTTGTCATTGGGACTTCCAACACTTCTTCTACAATCCATAGCCTTATGACCAAAATTAGAACAAGAACAACAATAACACCAATAAATCCATTTTCGTACCTAGGACTTTGGTTCCATCTTGGAGTTGTTTATTTTTTGAGCTTGCTTTGAGAAATAGGCCTAACTCCTTGATGCATTCTTGAACTTCAAAAGTCTTTGTTGTCATGTGCAGGTGCATGGGGAGCAGCTTTGGACGATGATGGACCTGCTTCTAGAGTCTTGGGAGACCAAGTGCCATCTGTTAATGTATTTGTAACTTCGGAATGTATTCACTTGTATATTTTATATTATATTCATATGTTGCTATTGTACTTCCGACGGAGAGGTTTATTTTCTCCGATCGGGAATGTTATCATTGTACCTAATGGGTTATTAGACTCTCCTAGAGAGGTCGGTCCTGAGTTAAGTTGTAGGGGGTTATTAGACTCTCCTAGGAGAAGTCGGCCCAGTTAGATTAAAAGTCAAGTAGAGATAAAGTTTAAATAGAGAGGGTGCTCCTCTCTATTTACACACTCACTCACTCACTCATTTGCGCATTAGTGAGAGAGAGGAGGAGTTCGCACAAGTGAAGAAGAGAGAAGTTGTTGGAGACCATTTCTATCTTTTGGGGTTTTGTATTGTTGCTCATTCTATCTCTGAGGAAGCTGCGGGGTTTTCTCCTTTATAGTTTCCCCGATGAAACTCTTTGTGTATCTTGTCTCTTGTGTTGAATTGTTGTGCATGTTATTCTCTCCGATAAGATCCTAGATCATATTGAATTAAATGATGAAAATCCAACATGGTATCAGAGCTAACCTGAGAAGAAGACACTATGTAGCTGCAGAAGCTAGGGCTTCTTAAATTTTGGTTTTCTCTCCACAGATCAACAATAAAAGGAGGCTAGGCTAACTCACCTAAGGAAGGCGCATCTTTCTGTCGAAGCAGAATTGGATTTTGAGCATTTTCATTTTTTGACATGTCACTACTGCGGGAAATTAGGGCTTTTGACAAAAGTGGAATTTTGGAGTGCTCTCAGCACGGAATTGTTCTCCTCCTCAAAATCGAAATTTAGAGACCAAGATCGAATTTTTTGGTTGGGTGAATCTCCAGGAAAGTCAAACCCTAATTTGACTTTTGGACCAGAAAACCAGAAATTGAGGGGTCAATTTTTTGGAATTTTCAAAATCCAAGTATACCAGCTTTCTCGCCTCAGTGAAATACATCTTTCTATCTAGACAGAAGTTTCAAATTCCAAGTTTGAATTTTTAGGGTTTCTCTGTCAAACGCTAGCCAACTCCACATCCAGTTTCAGTAAAACAAGTGGTAAGACCTAAAGCTTTTTTATTTCCATTTGAGTTTCTCATTAAAGATGTCCCACCACACCAAGCTTGAGGATAAGCATGAAGGGGCTGATAACTTCCAAGCATGGAAGTATAGGATTGGGTTAGTCCTAGAAGTGAATGAATTGGACACCTACATAAATGAAGAGGTTCCAGTTTCAGAGGGACATGAGGCTAAAGCCTTACATAAGAAGAACTTGGTCAAGGCCAAGAGGATTATTGCAGATTCTATCAAGGACCATCTCATACCCCATGTGTCATCTCTAAAGACACCCAAGGAGATATTTGATTCCTTGACTAAGCTATTTGAAGGAAAGAATATAAATCGAAAGATGACATTGCGAAAGCAATTGAAGAATGTGAAGATTCAAAATGCAAAAACCATCCAGTCTTACTTCACAAGGATTTCTCAAATCAAGGAACAACTTGAAGTCGTGGAAGAAAATATAGAGAATGGAGAAATAGTGATGACCACCTTGAATGGTCTCCCTAGGTCATGGAATTCCTTCATTCAAGGAATTTGTGCTAGGAAGAAGCTCATCACATTCAGTAGGTTGTGGGAGGAATGCTCACAAGAAGAAGCTCGACTCATAGCTCGAGAAGAAAAGATGGGTAATGAAGACCAAGCTCTCACAGCACACTCCAGGAGAAATGATAACAAGAGAGTGCACCACCATAGTAAGAAAGAAAATCACCACCACCAGAATCAAAAGGAAAACTTTAGATCCCGAAGAGATGTATCCACCGTTCGATGCTATACATGTGATGAGAAGGGACACTACTCCAGGGATTTTCCTAGAAATAAAAGTGGCTCTCACAAGAAGAACAACAACAAAAGAAGACATTATGCTCACACTGCAGAGGATGATGAACCTCCCAGGAAGAGAGCCAGAGAAGAAAGTGAAGATTCTTCAAGTGATGAAGAGTATGTTCTAATCTCTGCCCTCACAGGAACTATTACACATGGAAGCAATGATTGGCTTATAGATAGTGGGGCTTCCAAGCATATGACAAGATTCAAGGAATCCTTTATGAACCTATCTGAACATGAGTCACCCCACAAAGTGAAACTTGGGGATGACTACCAATATCCTATAAAACGAAGTGGTGAAGCCTCTTATAAGCTAGAATCTGGAAAGTCTATGAAGATGAAAGACGTCCTGTATGTACCAGGACTAAAGAAGAACCTTCTCTCCATATCTGCATTACATGCAAAAGGTATGAGGGTTGCATTTGTAGATGGCCAAGTTCTTATGTGGCCAGAGGGAAAGACCATAGATGATGCAGTAGTGATTGGAGAGCAAGAGGGAGGCTTATACAAACTGAAGGGCCAACCTGAACAAACCTTGGTCCATGACTCCATGGAGCCAAGTGAACTATGGCATAGAAGGCTTGCACATGTGCACTATAGAACACTACCTCTTGCAAGCAAAGTTGTTGAAGGTCTTCCAGAAATCCAAGCAAAGCATGAAGGCGTTTGCAAAGGTTGTGCGAAGGGAAAGAACATAAAGAAGACATTTCCAAGTAGCGAGAGCAAGGCAAAAGGAATCTTGGAAATCATACACTCCGATGTATGCGGTCCGATGTCATCCAGTTCATTGAGTGGATATGTATATTATGTTTCTTTTATTGATGATTTTTTTAGGAAGACATGGATATATTTTTTTGAAAAACAAAGATGAAGTATTCAGCAAGTTCAAGGAATTCAAAGCCTTGATCGAGAACCACACAGAGAAAAAAATCAAGACTTTTCGGTCGGACAATGGCCGAGGATTCACATCAGAAGACTTCAAGAAATTATGCAGAGATTCAGGGATTAAGAGGGAGTTGACTACTCCATATAATCCGCAGCAGAATGGAGTTGCAGAAAGGAAGAATAGAACAATTATAGAAGCAGCATGAGCGATGCTTCATGACCAGGATCTTCCTATGCATATATGGGAAGAAGCTGCAAGGACAGCTGTGTATGTACAGAATCGTACTCCACATAGAGTACTTGACTACAAAACACCAAAAGAAGCTTTCTCCGACGAGAAACCAGAGGTCAACCATCTCAGAATATTTGGTTGCCCGATGTACATACATATTCCGAAAGAGAAGAGGACAAAGTTAGATCCTTCAGGAAATAAGGGTATATTCGTGGGATGTAGTGAAAGCTCGAAGGCTTACAAAATATATTTCCCAGGGTTCAAGAAGATCGCCATCAACAGAGATGTAACATTCGACGAAGACTCATCATATCACAGATCCAGAAAGATACCTGTTGAAGACATTGAAGAACCAAAAGCACCCAGGAACCGAGATACAACAATGAATGAAGAAGATTATGGAGAACGCGAGGCGGAAGACCCACGGAACCTGTAGATCAACCGCGTGAGAAGAATTCTCACAAGAGGAAACCAGCATGGGTACAAGAAGCAATTCAAGATGCAGAGAGATATGGTGTTCCAGAAGGAATGCATAGAGAAAGCAAGAGACCGAGACCATTCTCCAGTTATGTAGCCCTGTTGTGTGACATCATTGACAAAGAACCTTCCAACTATGAGGAAGCAGCTTAGAAGAAAGAATGGAAGGACGCTATGATCGAGGAGTACCAGTCGATCATGAAGAATGATGTCTGGGATGTGGTCCCAAGACCAGTAGGGAAGTCTGTTGTGACTTCCAAATGGATCTACAAGATCAAGCATGCTGCATATGGCAACATAGAGAAACACAAGGCAAGATTTGTGGCACGTGGCTTCTCCCAGAAGGAAGGGATAGACTATGAGGAGACATTTGTACCTGTAGCCAAATACACTTCCATCAGATCAGTACTTGCTCTGGCAATGATGAAGTGGAAGGTACACCATATGGATGTCAAGACAGCGTTCTTGAATGGTGTAGTAGAGGAGGAAGTGCATGTGGAGCAGCCACTCGGATTTGAAACACATGACAAGGAGACTCATGTTTGCAAATTGAAAAAAGCCTTGTATGGATTGAAACAAGCACCCAAGACATGGTACGACAGGATAGATAGCTTCCTGACTAGCTTGGGCTTTACCAAGAGTAAAGCGGATTCCAGAATCCAACCTTTACTACGAGGTTGAGGAAGGCAATCCTGTGATTCTACTCTTGCATGTGGATGACCTATTTGTTACGGGTGAGTATAGGTTGATTGCCGATACAAAGAGGAAGCTTTCTCGAGATGAAGGACTTGGGGATGATGCACTACTTTCTAGGCATGGAGGTGTGGCAGAGTGCAGAAGGAATCTTCCTTGGACAAGGGAAGTATGCAGTAGAGATCCTGAAGTGGTTCGGGATGATGGACTGCAAGGCCATGGCCACACCTATGGCATCGAACCTGAAGCTTCTGTGTGGTGCTTCATCTGATCCGGTTGATGTCACTGTGTATCGTCAGATGATTGGGTCCTTGATGTACCTGATAAATACGAGACCAGATATTTGCTTTGTTGTTAACACATTGAGCTAGTTCCTGACGAATCCGAGACATGTTCACTTGATTGCTGCAAAGCATATTTTGAGGTACCTGAAGGGTACAGTGGATTATGGGCTCAAGTATGACGCGAATCAAAAGGTTAACCTGGAGGGTTATGTTGATTCGGATTGGGCAGGCAATGCCATTGATAGGAAGAGCACTTCGGGGTGCTAATTCAGTATGGGATCAGGTGTGATCTCTTGGTTTAGCAGGAAGCAGTCCTGCGTGGCACTGAGTACAGTCGAAGCAAAGTATGCCGCAGCTTGTTCGGCTAGTTGTGAGGCAGTATGGCTAAGGAAGCTACTGTCTAATTTATTTGATCTCCAGTTGGAGGCTACTTGTATATATTGTGACAACCAGAGTTGTGTGAAGTTGTCTGAGAACCCAGTGTTCCATGACAAGTCGAAGCACATCAAGATCAAGTATCACTATATCAGGGATATGGTGCAGAGAGGAGCAGTGAAGCTCCAGTATGTTGCGACGGACGAGCAGATAGCCGATGTGTTGACCAAGCCGCTAGCCAAAGTGAAGTTTGAGTACTTCAAAGAGAAGCTTGGTGTACTTCAGATCGCGGTTCCTTCCAAAGGGAATTGATGAGTCCAGAAGATGCAGATGCACATGGGCCATTCTCAGATAGTGGTAGGTTCGTGCCTCCTATGTTGGTAGATGTAAGGGCCGGGCTACTCTCGCATAGTGGTAGGTCTGTGCCTCCTATGTTGGCAGATGTAAAGGCTGAGCCATTCTCGCATGGTGGTAGGTTTGTGCCTCCCATGCTGGTAGACGAGGTCTCGTATGGTGGTAGGTTTGTGCCTCCCATACTGGAGACATTGTGATGTGCATCTAGGCTGTGTCCGTTGACGATGAGATGATTTGAAGATGATAAGGTGACAATAGGGTACACAGGTTTTGTAGAGGCATATCATCAGTCCTCAGATACTCCTTCAGGTTTTGCAGAGGCATATAATCAGTCCTGGGAGATCTTACAGGTTTTGTAGAGGCATATAATAAGTCCTGGGATGTACCTACTTGATGGCTTGCTCGCAGAGATAATGAAGACCTACATGGAGGCTAGGCCTACATCCAACATGAAAAAGGGTTGGCTCTGTAGAACTTCCTATGACAAGTAGATTAGAGATTGATGGTCAAGATAGCAGCAGCAGTGGTGATGATCCAGCTTTGATGATGATCCAGTGACGAAGACTTGTGTTGATGAACTGTGTCAAGAGAATACCTTCCTAGTTAAGAGGGAGTGTTAATGTATTTGTAACTTCGGAATGTATTCACTTGTATATTTTATATTATATTCATATGTTGCTATTATACTTCCAAGGGAGAGGTTTATTCCTCTGATCGGGAATGTTATCATTGTACCTAATGGGTTATTAGACTCTCCTAGAGAGGTCGGCCTTGAGTTAAGTTGTAGGGGGTTATTAGACTCTCCTAGGAGAAGTCAGCCCAGTTAGGGTAAAAGTCAAGTAGAGGAAAAGTAAATAGAGAGGGTGCTCCTCTCTATTTACACATTCACTCACTCACTCATTTGCGCATTAGTGAGAGAGAGGAGGAGTTCACACAAGCGAAGAAGAGAGAAGCTGTTGGAGACAATTTCTATCTTTTGGGGTTTTGTATTGTTGCTCATTCTATCTCTGAGGAAGTTGCGGGGTTTTCTCCTTTATGGTTTCCCCGATGAAACTCTTTGTATCTCTTGTCTCTTGTGTTTGATTTGCTGTGCATGTTATTCTCTCAGATAAGATCCTAGATCATATTGAATTAAATGATAAAAATCTAACACCATCTTCAGATTTTTCTCCTTCCTTCTTGTAACCAAGGCCAGACTTGTTAAATGGAGATCTTTGGCAATCCAAGATCTTATCTAGGACAACTGAACTGTCCTTGAACTTGACAAAGACATCAGTCTTTTCACCTTTCTTCCTGAGACCAACTACCTCCATCTCCAGCTTTTCGATTGTCTGCTCCTTTTCTTCCAACTGATTCTTCAAGATTTCTTCTATCATCTCGGCTTCCTCCAGCTGAGTCTTCAAATTAAGATTGGCCTTTCTAGTTTCTTCAATCTTTTCTGAGTCTTCACCAGGCTCTTCTTGTTCTTCCTTTTGACTGATCAATTCAGTCTTTAGTTGTTCAACTTCAGTATCCTTGTCTTTCAGCTAATCCCGCAATTCTTCATCCCTGTGCTTGATTTTACAAGCAATACTCTCATTGTCATAGTCTTCTGGTGATATTCATTCAAAGAATCTAAGATTCTCCTTTTGAACCTTGTGAATTCACTATGGTTCAAATTTACTGTGTTCAAGACCCAATTTGCTCTGAGATTAATATTTATCAAAGTGAGATGTATCTCCTGTGCAGCCTTTGATAGATCTTCATCATCTTCTGCAAGAACCTTCTCAATTTCATCACACAAGCTATCATTACAATCAAAAGAATCCATACCTTTACTAAAGTCCACTTCTTGTTTTTCTTCTTCTTGATTGACCTCTTCCGGGGACTTGACTTCTAATTCATGATCCGTCTTTTCAGTGTCTGATACTCGCTTTCCACCTTGAACCATAAGTCTTTAGCTGAAGTGTACTCTCCTACACTTTCTTTCACTGAGCTGGGAAGTCCATCCATGAGGAACTTCAAGGCTGTAGCATTGTCCTTCTTTGCTTCCTTCTGTGCAGCTGCCTTGCCCTTCTTATTTAATGGAGTGGGTGGATTGATCACAATCTCCCAAACACCAAACTTCTTCAGATATGCCTTCATCTTGCTCCTCCAACTGAAATAGTCTGTCACATCAAGTATAGGCACATCATTGCTTGATAACTCTGCTGTTGTCTCCATTGTGTGTCCACGAATCTCCTTCAAGCTTGCAAGGCTTGTGACGAAGACCTGCTCTGATACCAATTGTTGGACACAATCGCCACACTGAGAGGGGGAGTGAATCAGTGTGTGAGAAACTATAAACTTTTTCACCTTTTATTAATCAAGCATTATATACCAATCACATCATCATATTCATCAGCTAAATCAACCATGAGTCATAAGCACAATAATCACATCGGGAGAGACACAAGAATATATGTAATTTAAGCTTTATTTATGGTAATGGAAGACTTCAATCTTCACGATTACAATCAGCACCAACTAATGAAAAGAGCACCAACTCTTGTAACACGACCCAACCTAATTTTCTTAGCTCCAACTAAAAAAGGATTGACGAGTCCAATCCTCAAGTGCAAGATTCTACTTGCAAGCTTGATGCCAATCTCTGATTGTCATCAATCTGCTGCAATCATATACCTCTGCTGCTCAATCAACCTCTGCTTGTCAATCTACTCATCAACACTGCCGATTAATCTCTGCTCATCACTCTTGTCAATCTGCTCATCAATATTGCTGCTCATCATCAACCAAATACATTGCTGCAACATATCAAAGTCTGCTCAATACACTGCTGCAACACAGCCAAGTCATCAAGGTCTGCTCAATACACTGTTGCTGCCATCAACTTGTCATGTCTTCTTCACTTTGTCATTGGTCATGTCTTGACTGAGCTTAGCAGTGCATGTCTGTGTATGTCTGCTATAGAAAACCCCAAACATAGTCAAGTTATCTCTGTCACTTGACCATTGTCAAGCCTATTTGTCAAACCATATCAGGACAACTTCAGCACTTATAGTTATTTAGGTTACAGATTCAACCAACTTCCAAATACTCAGTCAAAGCAGACTTCTTGTCAAGCTAAGTCAAGTCAACACCATCATAGCACTGGATACTAGTTATATTTTCACAACAACTCAATTGTCTTCAGATGTCAGCATTAATGGATCAATTGTGCAAACTTTGGATAGCTTCAGGACTGTACACAAGTTTGGATTGCTGAAGATAACATAGCTGTAAGTGACCTGAGTTTAGACCAAAAATCAACCTTAAACACTGTCAGCCAAGTAACCCAAGATGCATGCTCACTGTGGATAGCCCGAATTTATGCTAGCTGTGGATGTATGCTTCTGAAAAGAACTTGGACTGTGGAGATGCTGAGAGAGAGACCCCGAAACCAAAAAGACAATGGATATGTTTGCAAAAAGGGATATCTCAAACTCGAACTGGATATCATGCTGCTGATAACCTCTGCTCTCTTATCACTGCCAAGAATCACGTAAATCATCAAAGGTACTGCTACTATCAAATCATCAAGTAGTCCTCTGGACATGTCATCTGAAGTAAGCTGTCAATGTCATCACTGTGTAAACATTCTTGAATGAGTCACTGTCAAAATCTGCTGATGTAAAAACTTCAGACCTGCTCCTGCGTTTTCCACAGTGGTCATACCCGAATTTCAGAGCACTGTTCACTGTCAAAGCACACTCAAACTTCTATGTCCTGCTGCTGCCACAATCTCTTCAATTGGTCACCGAAATTCAGAACTGATCAAGCTCTGCTGCTACCTGAAATTTCAAAGAAAATACATCTTCTTGTTGTCTTCAAACTTCTACTAGCTGCTCCACTGAACTGACCTCAGTAACCACCCGAAATTTCTGCCCCAGTATGCCGAAAATCAGAGCTCACTTCACCTTCTACTGCGGCTGCTAGAGTGATGCGAATTTCAGAGCTGATCACCAAACTCCTCCTCCCAAATGATGTCGTTGGGTGGCTATTTATACATATTTAAAAAAAAAAATTACTGAGCCGACTTGAGTATATATGTATTATATATATTGTTTTTAATAATTAAAATAATAATCTTTTGAAGCTGAGCCGACTTCACCATTAATTTTATTTACACAATGGGGTTTCAAGCATTTGAATGGTGGAGTATCATCATTATTTTAGTAAGGGCTTCTTCAAATTTTGTTGGCTTCATCATAACCATGTTTCATTAAATATTGATATTGTTCAATAGCCAACATACCCAAACCTCCAAGGGCTTCAATACCCCATCAACGCACACATCATCTTCACCATTCCTTCAAGAGTACAAGGACCATTAAGCCACCAAGTGTGGGTCCAAGGACTTCTACAAAAAGCTTCTTCACCATGACAAGAGGCTTCATGGGTTCCACATGTCAAAGACCATACAAGAATTCCACCAAGTGTGGGTCCAAGGACTTCTACAAAATGTCAAAGACCATACAAGAATTCCACCAAGTGAATCAAGGTCATCATCATCATAATGGTAGCAAGGATCATATACAAAGGTTCCATGACCTCAACAAAAACATAAATGACCACAGAATGGGTCATTAGTTTTTTCTTCAACCCATCAAGGGCTTCTCCATCATCGACAAGGGCTTCAGCATCATAACCAAGGTCTTCATCATCATCAGCAGGTTCTTCAGCATCATCTACAAGGTGGTGGCTCCAAGATCCAACCTTATGGGTTTAAGGACCTTGCAAGACTCCACAAGGTGCTCCAAGGCACAACCCATCTCTGTAAGGGCTCCAAGGCACTGGATGTGATGGTACTGGGATCATCCATACTTGTGCACTGCAAGAGGGACTTGGTGGCATCAATGACTACCTGTGGGGCCACTGCAAGTCCCATGTTGGCATCAATGACAATTCAATCAACACACGTGTGTAATGTTCACTGTATCATCTTTCTTTGTCTTGAGCGCTATGGTTCTCGGAGAAGTTCAAGGTTGTTCTAGTGCTAGGGTTTCACCCTAAGGAGGCAAACAAGCTAGGGTTTACCCTAGAGGAGATTGATCGAGGAGGAGGAGAGAAGTGTTAAGTCACAAGTGATTTGACATATATTTTGAAAATAATAGAGCAAATTTACTGTTGTAAATCTGTTGTAATTAAAGTGGCTTCAGATCTGGTTTATGCTTGGAAAAATGTGCCCTAAGGCTGAAACTGTTGGCATATATTCGGTATCTTTTCTCTTCGGCTGCCAAGGTATCTTTTCTCTTCGGCTGCCAAGTGTGTTGGGTTGAAGTGAGATGAAATATTTTTCGTTGTTTGCTGCTGTAAATTAATATTTCAGATCAGCCCTAAGGCTGAAGTTCACAAGGACTAAATCCAAGAAACCTCCTTGTGAGATGAAATTTCTGAATTTGTTATAAAAGTCTTAGAACCTGAAATTTCTGAATTTGTTATAAAAGTCTTAGAACCAGAAATTTCTACTCTATGCGTGGAAAAATGTGGCTTCAGATCTGGTTTATGCTTGGAAAAATGTGCCCTAAGGCTGAAACTGTTGGCATATATTCGGTATCTTTTCTCTTGGGCTGCCAAGTGTGTTGGGTTGAAGTGAGATGAAATATTTTTCGTTGTTTGCTGCTGCAAATTAATATTTCAGATCAGCCCTAAGGCTGAAGTTCACAAGGACTAAATCCAAGAAACCTCCTTGTGAGATGAAATTTCTGAATTTGTTATAAAAGTCTTAGAACCAGAAATTTCTACTCTATGCTTGGAAAAATGTGGCTTCAGATCTGGTTTATGCTTGGAAAAATGTGCCCTAAGGCTGAAACTGTTGGCATATATTCGGTATCTTTTCTCTTCGGCTGCCAAGTGTGTTGGGTTGAAGTGAGATGAAATATTTTTCGTTGTTTGCTGCTGTAAATTAATATTTCAGATCAGCCCTAAGGCTGAAGTTCACAAGGACTAAATCCAAGAAACCTCCTTGTGAGATGAAATTTCTGAATTTGTTATAAAAGTCTTAGAACCAGAAATTTCTACTCTATCCACCCATCCAAAACAACAGACCACCCTGTCCTTGCCCAAGTCTCGGGCAGCATCCCCAATTGCACATTCATCTTTGAGTTTTGTTTGTGTAGAAAAGAAGTACTCACCTTAGTTCCCCTGGGGGCACATATGAAGATCCCATTGTTGCAGTCTTCCAAACCATCTCCTTCTAATAAGGAGAATGGGAACATGGAAACAGATGACATTGGCAAAATGAAATTGGGCAATCGCATCATATGAATCCCCACAATGTTGTGTGTTATACATTTGTGTAATTGAGGCAATGTGAGAGACTAAGCACCTCTTCTTACAAGATCTAATAGAAGACCACAAATCTACCTTTTCACCCTTTTTAGCTCCACTTGTCCCAAGCCTTACATTGGGTCAATATTGTGAACCAGGATCCAAAAGCCCACAATCCGCCTCAGTTTAGAACTCCAGTATTTCAGACTTTTGAATCGGTGATATTTTACAGCTTTGTACCCCTTGGCTAGCAATGAGCAGAAGATGATCCTTCGCCCTGCTATAACTCCCATACCTAATATTATAGTTTGGTACATCTAGATTTCACTGTCCATGTATCACACTAACTGCCATAAGTAGTGTCTATCAGTGTTAAAGTTGGTATTTGGTAATAATGCGCCCACAAAATGATCTTGGAGAAAATACACTTGATTCTGGAGCCGATTTAGAGTAGAAAATGAACTTACATCTGCGGAGGCTGGTGAGCGGGGTCGCTACTTCAGGGCGGGCGACGAGTATTTGAGGAAGTCCAGCCATAATTAATAGAAGACGAAGGCTGAGAGCTATGGCCATGGCTGGCCAAAACCATCTCCATCTCCCCTCCGTCACCATATCCGCCATTGTTGTGATTTCAGTCACTTGTAGCTAACTAGCAATTGCACTTTGGGGTGCAATAAAAGAACGCCGTATTGAAGGGAAAGCTCGAGTTGAAGAAGACCTGGAATTGAAGAAGACCTGGAATTGAAGAAGACGGAGGAAAAACAGATTATGTTAACAGAGCAAACTACATGATGTATTTGTTTCAATGTATGCACGATTCAACTTTCTTTGCTTACATAAAGTGAATGCCAATGTATAAAATATCGAAAAACTTAGAACATAAAGCCAATTATCGGAATAAAAAATCATGCACGAAGGATTAGAAAATTCTAATTATTTAAAATCCAAGCTAGCTAAATAAATAACAGTCATATATATTAATATTTTGTGTCTAGTCTAATTCAAACAAAGATAGCACTGTTGCAGATCTGAGGTATGCAACTCAAAATCATAAAATTTAACATGAAATCCTTTTTTGTCTAGAAAACTTATTCATCACTGAAAAAGTGAATTCAAACATAACCCAAACTTTGATAATATTTTCATAATTTCCAAATATAGGAAGCATTGTATAGACTGAAATCTTTTTACACAATTACAAAGAAAAAAGTTGCTTTCAACTAATTCCCGAAAGCAAATTTGAAGAATAGTCATGAAAGATATAAAAACTTTGACAATATGCACAGTAAGATCTCGAAGCTCCTTGAATGAATGTTGTGCACTGCTTTGCAGAGATGTTTTAAATACTACAAAACAGACCTTACCCAAATAGCTTAACATTGGCAATACACTGAGAACTGGTATTTTAAGAAATTACTGGCTAAAAACTGGGTACAAAACTAAAGCGATTATTGCCAATTTTCAGTTTCAATTTGGTTGTATTGCAATGCTTCCCTAACTTGTAGGTTAGCGTTTCATTTAATGTAGAAATATTAATACAAAATTTGAAGCCAAAAATAACACATGCTTCTGCAGAAATACATAACATTCCTCTCCTGTGCCTTTTGCACAAGTATTGGAAATTGGAATAGCAAGAAACTTCCCAGTACAGTTTGATAAATAAAAATAATGCACATGAAATTATGATCATTAATAACTATGCACCTGATATTTTTAAAGGATTTAGTAAGTATTTTATCAAAATAGTAAACCAGCTATCATAATAATTCATTTGAAAGAAAATCCGGTAAGAGATCAACTAAATTGACTTAAACCGAAAAGCAAACTGGTAAGGAAAAGATGATTGTTTTAATGAATGTTGCTTGGTTAACCACTCAGATTAAGCATTACATATAGAACTCCCACAAGGATACCTTCAAGATGAATTTCGCATCATTGCAACAGTCAAAGCACTATTTTCAAACTACCAAAGAATTCTGTAGCCACAATTTCTCCCCTATAGTACCAACGAGTTGACAAATCATAAATTTTGCATCATTGCAACAGTCAAAGCACTATTTTCAAACTGCCAAAGGATTCTGTAGCCACAATTTCTCCCCTATAGTACCAACTAGTTGACAAATCAGTCAGAAAATATTCCAAAAATGAAGACATCACTTAAATATACACAAACACAATAATATCAACTGGGGCACGTTGCCTAGAAACATGAAAGATTAAACTGGAAGCAGTTACATTGCACATTGGAGAACATTTCAATTGGAATGAGTTTCAGGACAACAATTCTTATTCTAAAAAATGAATGAAAGACATCACTTATATCTATACAAACAAAATCCAAAGAAAATAGGATAAACTGGAACACACTCTCTAAAAACATTAAAGATTATAATAGGAACCATAGCATTGCAACTTTGAGAACATTTCAGTTGGAACGAGTTTCGAGACATCAACTCTTACAGCATGCTGAAGTCAGCAACAACTATTAATGAGATATAAGTAACTGTTAATAGTAAAGATCGTTGCTCAGGTAACCGCTCAGGTTGAACACTACATCAAGTTCGCCCAATTATTGGGAGCACTTGCCAGATGGTAACGTATGACGAGAATAGTGAGTTTATTCAATAAAATTTCCAAAAAAAAAATATTTTACCACTTTTTTCACAAAATGCTTCATATATATATCACTATACAACATGGATGTTATTCCATATTTTAGTTTGTACTAGGGTGGAATATAATGGGCATAACAAAAGACACAAGATGTTTCAGGGGATTTGAAGCTTGGTGGGTATCAAAACAACACTCTTACCTGCTTTAGGGTTCGTTCTATTGCTTTCATCTACTTGAATCTCGGGAGTACAACAGAATCTATGACATTTAAATAGAAAACTTTGATGCTGTAAAATAAAACCTACGGCTCATTCACACAATCGACTGTGAATATAATGATTGTGGTACTCTGGACTTGATAAATTAGAGTAGTTCTACAACAAACAGCTCATTACCGGAAGAGCGGAAGGATCCAGGCAGCATATCTGTCCATATAGCCTGCATCCTCGGCAACCAAAAAAGGATAGTGATAGTCTAAACAAGATGAAATGACAGAGAGAAAGATTTACAGTAAACTATATAATCCGGGCAAATGCTTATATTGAAATATCCCTGTAGTAAAACATAGTTTCAACCCCTTTATGAAGAAGAGATCTAAAAGCAAGAAAATTACTTTGTCTCGGTAGAAGAAAATTCCCAATACGAAAACCCTACAAGATTCGAAATTGATTCAAAGGAAAGCCAGTGTACTAGCACTGTGCATCCTTGAATATCCAAATGTAAAACGGTTTTGCAAAGTATGGATGGCTTGGCATCATACCAGGGTCTGGAGGAGAAGAAGATATTGTGCATACCTGTAGGAAATCCCAAGAAGTTGTCCATGCAAGAATATCCAGACCCATTGGATGTATTATACATGTCAGGCAAGACACCAACCCTGTTACTCACAAAGACATCATGCGTACAAACTTAAAGGTAGCAGATGAATGGAAGACGAAGGGTAACACATAATTTACAGTGATAAATTGAGCATCTTCTAAATGTCTCCTTATATGTAGTTGAGTCAAGGGAAAAGAAAACATGCCCACTCCTATAAACGCACCATTAACAAGAATTAGAAACTGTGTAAACAGGATATGTGAAGCGAAGAAGTAACTCAACTATAAAACAAAACGCAAGAATTAGAAACTGTCTACACAGGATATGTGTAGCGAAGACGTAATTAACAGCTTAAATCACAGCATTTGGCCCCAGTGGGTTTTCCCCAATCCGCCCCGGCTGACATTGAAGCACATGTCTTCGAACTTGAGGAGCAAAACATCAATGGCGGTGTTGGGCAATAGTGCCTCCTTCTTAACTCTAGAAGAGGACTCTGTCGTCTCTTTTCTCTTGAGGAACAATGGGGGGCGGTTGTCATTGGTGTTCTGGGATTGAACTGAGGGTGATGCCATGAGGTTTTGTAGGACTGACTTTATGCAGGCTATGGATTCTTGCTTTGATCGAAGATGTTGTTGTTGGCAGTGATACTGCGAGGAGGTTTCCCTGGGGCCTGCAAAATCTATCATGGTGGAAATCATTGCAATTGATACAATGACGGGGTCGAGCCAAATGAAATGCTCTTGGAAAAGAAACACCAGGCGTCATTGTTGCTGAAATTTGAAACCCTCGGCGCCTGGTTGCGACAGGTCCATCAACAACTCCGGTCCTTGGAAATCGACGCTGTTCACAAAGTCGCCATTGCCAATAATGGCATTAGGGTAGCTATTACTATCGCTGAAAAAAGAAGCTCCGGGCATGAAGGAATCCAACGACAAATCGTGGCACTACTCTGCTGAAACTTCAGGCATTTTCAGGCTAACAAAACTCTTCAGAAAACCTAAAATGTGCGTTGGAGCTTGGGGTCTGGAGTCCAAATCTTGAAACAATGATAAGTATAATAACAATTAAACCACTCAGCATTCAGAAAAGCTGAGAAGCATAGGAACCGAGCCATAGTGAAATCAAGAGTTCGAATCGGTCGGAAGAAACTTACTTAGTTGCAGGCGGTGCAGCGTAGAGGCCTCTCAGAGTAGCAAGAACGAAAAATATCAAGAAAAAGCAAAGAATATAAAGCTCTTCGGGATTGCTTAATCACAAGCTTGAAGCTTCGCCGTTGAATATACGGTTCAGCCAGTCCCGATCGTCAGCGAAAAGGTCTGATGGCTGAGAACGAAAAAAATCAAAATTCGGGGAGTCGCTCCCACTTAGAGAAACGCCTTACGGCGTAATTAGCTGGATTCTGTTCATATCTATGATCTGGCCTGGAGTGGTAGACTTGAAGTTCCAGAGCAGGTGGTCCATCGGGTTTCTTGCATATAGGAATTTATACTATAAAGCCAAACATCAAATTTGTTAGGTAAATATTTATTTTATGACATAATTTATTCTAAGATTAAGTTTTTTTTTTTCCAGAAAAAAAAATCATATTCATTCGTCATAAAGAGATCTGAATACATTCCTCAGGTGCTGTAACAAGCACTGTACAAATTCACTTGACTACTAACCGCTGCTACCAGCCATTTTAAAACTTTACAAAAAGATTAATAGGATGTCTACGTGTATCATTTCCATTCTACAATAACCATTTTTTTATAGCTTTACAAAAATTAATAGTCTTTGTCTTAAAAGCTTAACCGTTAAGAGTTTTTAGTACAAAAAAGAAATCAGCCTGCTATACTTTTCATCCCTAGTGTTCTGATATTTTGATATTATTTTGCACAAGTCCACATCTTCAAGAAGACCTCCTTTAGAGAGTCCATCTGCCTTGTCGTTCTGTTCTCTGAAAATGTGTACAAAGTCCACCTTCTGAAATTTTTGTACCAAAAGATCTACTCTATTGCCCAGATTTTGCAAAGCATGATTGTGAAAGCTGATTTCCTTATTCATTCTTTTGATCCACAGTTCGGAGTCTCCGTATACTCTAAGTTCAGCCACTGCAAGTGCTTCCGCCGACAGCAGAAGTAATAATAAAGCAAGTCCTTCTGCCCTGTTATTTGTTCCTTCTCCTTCGTTGGCTTGAAAAGACACCTCCTTACCTTGATGTGCTATATGTCCTCCCAAACCACAAACATTGTTGGCACAGGCTCCATCAAAATAACCTACTGAAACTCCCACTTCGTGGTTCTTTACCTTCATTACTCTGACCTTTTCATTACGCTCCTTGCCTTTGAAAAACTTAAACATGGACAGAACTTGTGCTGTAACTACGAAACTCGGGATCAACTTATCCTCAAAAATTGCATTATTTCTAGCCACCCAAACCTGCCAGATCACCAAAAAGAGGATACTTCTACTATTTTTTAGCTTCTTGTCCTCAAACCAAGCCTTTACCAAGCCTTCGATACTGTCAACATTCTAAGATTAAGTTATAACCATATTTTCTCGAAAGTTAGAAACAAAATAAAATCATAATTTTACTATGTATAACAAAATTACATCATGTGGATGCCTTTCAACATTCATATGATTCGCATATCATATGTTGTTCGGATCTCATAGCAAATCCTCGAAGATTACATAAGTAGGCTTGCTTTCATAGATTCGTAGGATTCCAAAAAAGAGAGACACCAATTTTCATAAACAATATTAACACTTCCTACTAAATTTCCACATTAGAACCCGTTAGTACTAAAGAATATTTCGGTCTCAAGGATTTTGAAACTATCATGGGAAAGGAAATAAATCTAAAAGGTTCCAAAGAGGGTAGTTGTGGATAGAAGTCCAAAGATAAGTGATCGGGTGCAAAGGTGTATGGCGAAGATGGGCCAAAGGAGAGCACCCTAGTTCTAGGCACCAATACTTAGACAACCGTCGACTTAGAACCACGGGCTAAAAAAGGGTATCCTCGTGCTAGGCCAAATGAATAAATGGATGGGACCAAGAGCTAATCAAAATACCTTAGTCCAGTTGACAAACAAATCTCCAGTTGGGAGTCCATATCAATGGTCGAGCACCATAATGCATCGTCAAAGTGCACGAGCCTTAACTCCTACCCATCGATCCATCGAGTGGAAACCATCATGCTATGTGGCGCCCATTTATTGGTAACAGATACAATTTTCACATTTCTCGTATCGCCTTCATCCAAGTTGTTACCACCCTCCCCGCTGACAGGCATAAGCCACATGGACTCTCAACAAGGAAACACATGCATTGACTCAAGACCCACCGAAAGTCCCCTCAAAGAAATCATAGGGCACGTAGACCCCAAATGCACCAAACCATGATTGACACGTGGCCCCCGGGCCCAGATAATGCCAGGTGAAGTCACCTCAAAATGTTCCCAATGATCATGAGCCACCTAGCAAATTCAAATTTTTGGCCCTTAAAGGGAGAAATGGTCCCAAAAAGAGCTCATTTTGCTCCAGTAAGAAAAGAAGTGCCACACTAGCTCTTTACTAGAGATTTGGATTCCCAATGCCACAATCACTAGCTTGTTTTAAAAATAATCTACAAATGTGTAATACCCAAGACTTTTTGGATTTGAATTGAGAAAATACATAATCTTAACCATTAGGCTAACTATGTTAATATTGATTTGATTTGAGAATTGGGTTTTTTTTAGCATATTAATATTATTTATTGATGAAAAGCATATTAGAAAGGAGTAAGTTAAGTGGATAAATTGATTCATTTTTTTATGAAAATTTTCTTCTAAATTTAATAGAAATTTTGTTGGAAATCATAGTTTTAATTTCATGCGAACCATAGAACTTTGTTTTGGTACTTTTTGCCCATTTTAAAATGACTTAAATTACAATAATTTGGAAAATATCAATGAATTACAATGTAACTTATGTAGACTTAATATTCCTAAAAGAAAAGCAATTAACTTGTTTTTTTTTAACAGAAACAGTTATAATTTGATTATATAAAAAAGAGGGATTACATAGCAAAAAACAGAGCAGATTGCTCCCAAGCATGGAAGACAATCATCACTCCCAATTCATCCAATTCTGGTTGATAGCAAACCTTGTACCTTCCTGTCCTATGAAAACTGTAATATCTTACGAACTGCCCTAGTAAAAGCAAATAGGAAAAATACATTGTGCAAGTGTTTCCTTGTCCATAACTTAAGACTTAAACCTTCCAGGTTTTTCAAACAGCAGTGACTTCCTAAACTATTAATTACAGAGATTTTAAACATCATTTGGGGCTGAAATACCAAAAAACACACACAAAAAAAGTCTTGGAAGGCCAACCCATGACCTAAACCAGCGAAAAACTATTTGGCGTCGACGTGCTTGGCAGCACCAGCAGGTTCCTCTGCCCGTTTCTTTTCTACACTAAGATCCACGAAGTTGCCTACACTTTCCATGTACTTCTGAAGCTTCATCGTCTTCCTATTGATTTCATCCAGCTTGCTACCAGTGGCTTCAGTTTCTAACCCTGCATGAGAAAACCAAACCCAAGGAGTCCTCCAAGTGCTCAATTTTTTCAGCAAGAACAGACTTCTGAGCTCTCACCTCATAATGATTTGTGGATACCAAGTTGTAGAGGCGGAGAAGAACATTTTTACACTCCAGATTCTCTGAACAAATCATTTTAACCTGCATTTCTAGTTCCTGCAGTCGATCAAGCATTTCTTCATCAGGCTCAGGGCTGCAACATTTTCTTTCCTTACCCTGAAGATTTCCAACCCTGCCATGTTTACAACTTCTCAGTCTTCCCTTACCAAGACCAGGGCTCTCCAAATCCATAGGGGTTCCGTGCGAGTCTTCGGACTGCAGGCTCCAGCAGCTACCACCAGAGGGACCTCTCCCCACCATGCCATGTCTCTCATACTTCGCAGGGGCTTCCCACCCACCATGGGGGCGACCACAGCAAAAATCTCCATCACCCTGAGCTCCAGAACAGCCACAACAATCCATTTCAAAGTGCACGAAGATAGAGCGAAACGTAGACACAAAGTGAGGACCAACAACAGAATGAGGGTAGAGGGCAAATCTCCCCCGTAGATATCTCTTGCCCACCTGCCCATACACCAGCCAGATGTCCTTCGGAGTCAGAGCCATTATTTCCTGCGTGGGAGTGGGAGGATCGAGGTGCAGAGGTGTTGCCAAATCTCCAAGGGAGATTTTCCAATTAATTGAAAAAATAAGTCTACCAAGCCTAAAGTTAAAAATTATGAAATTCCCATGTGAGGGGGTAATGATCCTAGAACAAAGGTTGTGCCATGGCCTAGGGAACCCAAGCATTGTCCAACTTCTTATGATTGGTTTGAATTGTGCCATAGGGAAGACCAACTCTGATGTTTGCCAAATGATCGGCTTGCCCATTGTGAGTACGCAAGATGTGCAGGAAGTCTAGGTGGTGAAAGTCCTTGCTGATGCAGAGCAGGATATGATGCATTTTTTAGGATGGCCTCTTCTTTTTTCCCACAATGTTTCTAGCTTCTTGTCTAATGATGAGAGAGTCTCCTAAGACGGTTAGCTTCTTTATATCCAGAGTGAAGGCGATTTCAATCCCTTTAATGAGGCCGAGCCATTCAGCACTATTGTTGGTCTTCTTTCCAATCCCCCATGCAAATTAATTCTGCTTGTTCCCCTTGGAGTCTAGGATCACTCCCCCCGCACTTGCCAACCCTGGGAAACGCCATTAACTTGTTGTTCATAGGAATCAAAGTTTATTTTTTCTTGTACATGCATACATCGAGGACTATAATTCCTTTTACGATGTAGAATATCTCAAAAAATACTATACTATCTGTCCCAAAAAAAGATTTAATTGAAAACAGTTCACTAAAGGTATTATTTTTACAGTAATCCCTCAAAAAGCATAAGTTAAAAGGTGTACAAAAAAACCATATACAATTGTAACTATTGTCTAGACTACTTAATAAGCTTTAATGGAACCCCTATCCACGAAAGTGTTGTCCTTAAATTCTTCACAAAACATAACTCCTTTAGGAGCATCAATAGCCTTCTTGGATAATGTCTGCCATAATATTTGCTTGTCGATAAATATGTTTATATACCAAATCATTGAAAGTGGACTAAAGTCGTCTAATCATGTTGCACCAGTGGTCAAGGATAGCCACCTGGAGTGAAGTTGTCATATCTTCCCAATCAATGATGATCTTTGAGTCTCCCAAAACCTGTAGTAACAAATCATTCCTATTATAAGCAAAATAGAGAAGTCCCCATAATGCTAATAACTTCGCTTTGGTATTAGTGCTTGATCCAACACTTGTCCACATAAGGAAACAATGCATATTGTTTAATTGTAACCACATCCCACCACCGCATGATTCTTGTTGGGATGCACCATCAAAATACCCCATAGGGTAGAGCTCAAAAAGATATGAGTCTGATACAGTCCTAGGGACCTTCTGTTTCATTTCTTTGGAATTTTCCTTATAAACCCCCATAATTCTAGAATTGATTCCTGAAATAGTGGGAGAATGTTCCTCAAATATAATTGAATTCCTAGTTCTCCATGCCCCACAACAAATATGGATAGGAATTTTTTAATGTATTCAAGCATTCATTTGCCACATTTCCAAACTGTGTGCAAAGGAATCATTTTCCCAATAAAAATTTAATAACACCGGTCCTAACATCCTTCCATACGTGTTTCCATTCTACGGCTCAACTACGGTTAGGGTTTTCTTTTGTTTGTGTCTTGGCAATTTTGCTCCCGTGACGTCAGGAGGGGGCTAGGCCCCTCCCCTAGAGGTCGATGCTTTCAAAAAGTTGATTTTCACCCAAGGAAAGAAGGCGACATGTGTCAACCAATCGAAGTTTGTTAAGTAAATCAAAGGAATTCCAGAAGTGGGGCTTCCCCCTGCGGCCCCATGTATAGTTGCGCTCGCAATGGCAAAAAGAGCCCTAGTCGGGAAATTCACAGGATTGTGGCCCTCACCGAGGTCAATAGATCTATGGATTCAAAATAACTAGGCCCAGCTCCTCTCAGCCAGGGTTGCTTCGTATTCTATTGGTAAGGGATTTTTCATCTTTCAATTTGAAAACAAGGCATATCTAGATTTAATCTTTTGGAATGGCCCTTATTTCATGGTTCCACAGGGCCTGTACCTGAACAAATGGAATTCGGAGTTCAATCCATCCATGGACATACCCTCCATTGTCCTGGTCTGGGTCAAGCTGTCACACCTCTCAATCCATTTCCAGAATGATGATTCAATTTGGGCAATAGGGAATGCCCTTGGCAAATATATAGATAAGGCAGAGCCCAAAGACCAATTGTCTTGTGCCCGCATTTGCATAGAAGTTGATTTGGAGGAAGGACTCCCTAGAGAAACCAACCTATCAGTCGATAATTGGATGTGCGTCCAACAAATTGATTATGAGCAACTCCTGTTCAAACGTCAGGTCTTCCATGAGTACGGGCACTTCACTAAAAATTGCAAGAAACCCCCCCCCCACTTCAAAGGAATCATCATCAGAGCAGGAGGAACAATGGCAACAGCCAAAAAAGGGATCAAGGACCCCTCCAAAAGGGACCCTTAGATCAAGTGCAAGAATCCCTAAAAGGGGGATGGAGTAGCCAAAGGAAGGTCCAACTCAAAAGGAAATCCATGTAAGCAATATATTCAAAACCCTAGTCCAGGTATAAGAAGACCAATATGAAGAAGCTTCAAAAACCCTAGGAAGTCAGGAAGACCCACATAGAAAGAAAAATAAGAAGATCAAGTCGGTCAAAACAACCAAAAGCCATTAGAAAAAGATGAAGGCAAAATTCAAGTTCCTCATGGAGTATAGACCAACTAAATGGTATCCTCCCAAGACACCCAGGAGGAGGAAGAGGGCGATAAGGAAAGGAAGGAATTCGAATAGATATATAAGGGATGAAGAGATGGCTAGAGAAAAAAACATTAGGGCATCAAATAACAATAGAGAAAGCAATGGGAAAAGCAAGAAAATGCAAAGGAGGAGGAAAATTGAAACCCTTGGAAGGAATTTCAAGGGGGGAAATGACACCAACACTAACCAAGTAAGGAAGGTCGTCTCCTGGAATTATAGTGGGTTAGGGATTTATGGAAATCAAGAATCCCTTAGAGATCTTATTAATATGGAATTCCCCGGTATCCTCTTAATCCAGGAGACAAAGCTTGAGGACAAGGAAGCCCTCGAGAAAGGGAAAAAAGTTTGGAATTAAAGTTATGGTATAGTGTTATGCAACAAATTTCCAAAAAGAGCATGAAAAGAGCAGAAATAGACAAAATGGAGTACTTTGTGCCTTAATAATGAAGAAGAAAGATGAATAGAAAGCCACTTCAAGGGAGCAACCTCCTTATACACTGTACCGAGTACACAAGACAAGACAAGACAAGACAAGATACTCAAATGAAAATATCTCCTTCCTGTATATAGGAGATTAAGAGGTACAATTACAACTCACTAACCTAAGCCGACAAAACTAATATAACCATACTAATGACAATTGCAACTAATGGACCAAAGTTGACATCAAAACCAATGCAATGCACCACAATATATGGAGAAATGTGCCCACATTTAGGGATTAACATGGCCCTCCCCTTCAGACAAGTGTTGTCCTCAACACTTGATTAGTTGCGGATGCTTCTGTATGAAGGATTCATCTTCCCATGTCGAATCTTCAATTAGTAAGTTCTTCCACTTGATGAGGTACTCAGTAATAGCCCAATTTTGTAACTGTTTGGTCCTTGTTTCAATGATTTGTTCAGGTTCCAATATGACTTTTCCTTCTTCATCAAGCTCTAGAAAGATTTTTTAAATTGGGATATTGTCTCCCATTACCTTTCTTTAAGCAAGAAACATGGAAAACTAGATGTACTCTTGAAGATGAAGGGAGCTCCAATTTGTAATCCATGCTACCAATCTTATGCAACACTTTATAAGGACCATAATACTTGGGTGCTAATTTATTGTCCTTATTTAGTTGCTTGAGGGACACCTGCTTATAAGGTTGTAGCCTCAAAAATACCCAATACCCTTCTTCAAAACTCCTTTCACTGCGATGTTGATAAGTTTGTTGTTTCATCTTGTTTTTTGGCACAACCAGGTTGTCCTTAAGTATATGGAGAACTTCCTGCTGGTGCTCTATGGATCTTCCCAGACTTGAACTTTAGGTTTTCCTTTTAAGGGGGATGTGATATATGGAAGCTGGTATCCATAAAGTGCCATAAATGGAGACATTTTTTATGATGTATGGAAGGAAGTATTGTACCACCATTATGTCAAAGACAACCATTTCACCCACTGTGTTTATTTATCATATGCAAAGGAGAAGATATCCTTCCAAAAATTTGTTCACTACCTCGGTTTTCCCATCAGATTGAGGATGATAAGATGAACTGTGAGTCAATTGGGTACCCAAACAAGAAAATAATTCAGTCTAAAATTTCCAGTGAAAATTGGATCTCTATCACTTACAATAATCTTTGTATTTCCATGTAACTTTTGAATTGTTTCCATAAAGGCTGCAGCTACTATACTTGCATTAAAAGGGTGAGAGAGTGCACAAAAATGTGCATACTTCGTGAGTCTATCAACAACCACCATAATAACATTCTTTCCTTCTGACTTGGGTAGACATGTGATAAAATCAATTAAGACTTCCTCCCAGTGTTGGCAAGGTATGTCTAATGGTTGTAGAAATCTTGGGGTCTTAACTGTTTCAACCATATTCTGTTAGCAAACCAAACATTCGACCATGAACCTTTGAACATCACATTTAAGACCTTCCCCCAAAAAATCATTATTGACCCTATGGTAAGTTTTCAGGAATCCAGAGTGCCCACCTATAGGAGAGGTGTGTAATTATGAGAGGACCTTTTGTTTGAGTTGGGAGTTTTTGCATAAATATAAGCGATCCTTATACCATAGTGAATCATTTTTCCACACAAAAGTATCCAATACACTAGGATTGTTCTGTAGCTTTTGAATGAGCATCCACGTAGATAGGTCATTTTTCCACTCTTCCCTTGTTGCTACTACCCAATCGAGTTGTATAATGGAAATTGCACAAAGTAATGCCCCCACATCTTCATCTTTTATTAAGAGCGCATATGCCACCACATTTTGTTTCCCTTTCCGACAAATGATTTCAAAGTCATATCCCAACATCTTGGTCACCCATTTTTGTTGCTCTTTCGAAGATAGTCTCTGTTCCATGAAGTATTTAAGACTATCATGATTTGTTTTGACCTTGAAGTGCCTACCTATTAGGTAAGGACGCCATTTCTTAAGAGCATGTGGTATCTCCAACATTTCCTTCTCGTAAATGGGCTTCTGTAAGTTCTTTCCCTTGAATGGATGACTTGTGAAAGCTAGTGGTTGTCCTTCTTGCATTAGAACAACACCAATGCTATTTCTTGAAGCATCACATTCCACAATAAAGGTTTTTGCGAAGTCTAGTGTGGCCAAAACAGGAGCTTTGCACATTGCCTCTTTAAGTTGTTGAAAAGCTTGAGTTGCCTATGGAGTCCAAGAAAATGCATCTTTCTTCAATAATGTTGTTAGAGGTGTTATTATTTTTCCATAGTTCTAAACAAACTTGTGGTAATACCTTATCAAACCTAAGAATCCTCTAAGATTATCCACGGTCTTGGGAATCAAACATTCCATCATGGCTTTAATTTTGTTAGGGTCTACCTTGACACCTTATTGTGATACAGTATGACCCAAATACTCTACCTCCTTTACCCCAAAGAAACATTTGGTAGGTTTTGCATATAGTTGTTGCTCTTTTAGCAGTTGTAGTACCCCATCAACATGTTGAATATGTTCTTCCCAAGACTTGCTATATATTAATATATAATCAAATAATAGTAGCACAATTTTTAAGACCCAATGTGGAAGTCGCATTTGTAAGTCATCAAACCTTGAAATGTGGAAGTCGCATTTGTAAGACCCAATGGCATGAACAAAAATTCATAATGACCTTCATGAGTTATGAATGTTGTTTTTGGGATGTCTTTATCCTTCATTCTAATTTGATGATACCCAAAACAAAGGTCCAACTTTGTGAAGAAAACTGCTCCATCTAATTCATCAATGACAGGAATGGGAAACTTATCTTTAATGGTGATCTTGTCAAGCTTTATATAATCTGGACACATACGCCATGATCCATCCGGCTTGTGTACCATTACCACTGGTGCAGAGTAAGAACTTTGGCTAGGCCTAATTATGCCAGCCTCTAACATGTCTTCAACCATACGCTCAATTTCAACCATAGGGGTATTTGTAAGGTCTGATGTTAGAGCTTATCACCTTGCTTGGTTTCCCTGTGATGCCCTTTAACTCATATTCTTTTCCTTCCCATAAAAAATTCATGAAAAGCTTATGAAAATTAAAATCCATTGTTCCTAGTGATTGTAACCATTGAAATCCTAAGACAACATCAACACCACCCATTGGAATAACAATCATTGGACTATTCAATACATATCCCCCCATAGTAAGATTGATATTATGGCATTTCCCTGAGCAATTGATAGTTCCTCCATCTACATCATTATTTGAAACTCTGGTGTTGGATATACAAAGCATTTGAGAAATTTGTCAAATGAAATTATGAGTACTACCAGAATCAATCAACATTATTACCTTTTTATTTTTGATATATCCTTTGATCTTGAGAGTTTGAGGAGTGCTAATTACAGTTAGTGCATGACAGGATATGGTGGGAGTAATCTCTTTGGAAGTAGTATCTTCTATTTCTTCATCTTGAGATGGTTCATGTTCTTTTGGTTCTTCCTCTTCACAATCTATGTAGAATAATGTATTATTGCCACACGTATGCCTCTTACTATACTTTCTATCACAATTAAAGCATAGGCCTTATGCTCTTCTTTCATATAGTTGCTGAAGTGTCAACCTTTGAGGTGGGTTAGAAGAAGGAACATTATTCTCTATGTATGCATTGGAGGTGGTCTTTTTAGTAGTCATCGTTATATTTTTACTTTCAAACTTCCTTGCCACCATGAAAGCCTTCTCTAAGGATTGTGGTTCAAAGAGACGCACCTCATGTTGAATGTTATCCTTCAAGGTTCCAATAAAGAGATCCAACAAACTATCTTATGAAATGTTCTTCACTCTAAGACTTAGCTTCTGAAAATACTTGATGTGCTCTATAATTGGACCTTTTTGCTTGAGATTTATTAACTGGCTAAAGACGGTGTTGCTATTAATACCCCCATAATGTGCAAGCAATTCTTCTGTGAATATAGACCAAGATATAATAGAGTTCTTTTTACCGCCACAAAGCCATTGGTAACATACAAATTGATCAAGCTCTAAATATAATGATGCAATAGTTACCTTTCGCAAAGTTGGCACCTAGTGTAGATGAAAGAACTGCTCCATCTAGAATATCCATGTTATTGGATCATTGCCATCAAACTTTCTCATGTCAATCTTGGGAAGTTGGGTACCCCTTGGTGACCATCCTTGATTACTTGCATTACTAGAATAATTTCCTATTGGAATATTCTTATTCATGGAATGTTTATCAACATGGACCTTATCTTTATCCTCCTAAGTATTATGGAACATGTCATCACTTGGAGAAGGAGTATCCTTGGAATTTTGTATGAGCTTAACAATATTTCCCATATGTTCCAACAACTTATCCTCTAAATTAACTAAATCAATTGTTTTCACATACCCTTTCATATTTCCTCCATATGTTTCATCAACTTCCCCTCTAAATTAACTAAATCAACTACTTTCACAGATCCTTTAATCATATCTTCCAACTGGGACACTCGAAAAGATAGGTCTTCTCTTTCATCGTACATCGAGGACGAGTCTTATGGTGGTTTGAGTGGAGTGTGATTATTTCCACTTCCTTTTGGTGGAATTTTGAACAATGTAAATATATATCACACCCTATGTTTCACCTCAAATAGATCCTTCTACTCAAATTTATTCAAATTTAAAATGACGTACCTTTTCCGAACCCTGATTAGAAGAATGTTTTCTCATCGACTTGGAACATAGGTAAATTTGCAATTTCAACTCCTCCGGGTCTGAAACTTCGACCTCTTATAGCCTGCTGTGTCATTTTTCTAATGCCATAGGTGTGACCTAATTCTGATGTGCCAGTAAAAAGTTATTGCCAGTCTCCCGACACTTCTTATTTTTTGTCCTTTCATAAGAGTGAACTTGTACGGTATGCCATGTGTCAAATATTTTGGATATGGGACTGAAAAATATACCAACGATAATGTGGTATATCTTATTTATTATTCAACAGGTCTCACTCAATTTGGATCTCGCATTCCCCAGATATGACCTTTTTTCCTATAACACTTGTTTTAGACTAGTTTTTGGATTAGTCAGAAACCCTGGCTTCCATGGTGAATATCTTTGAACCTGTAATGTATTAGGATATGGAAATTGGACCATAGATAGATTGACATTTTTTTAAGATGGGTTTTGAGTTTTGTTGTCTGTAACCTTGCAAAAAAAAAACTTATAGTGAAAATTCCAAGATGACTCATTTTGAAGAACCCAATCCCGAGGAAAGAGCTCTGATACCAAATGTTATGCAACAAATTTCCAAAAATAACGTGAAAAGAGCATAGATAGACAAAAGAGAGTAATACACACCTTAATAATGAAGAACATAGATGAATAACAAGCCACTTTGATGGGACAACCTCCTTATACAATGTATTGAGTACAAAAGACAAGACAAGACAAGATACTCAAGTGAAAAGATCTCCTTCATATATATAGGAGATTAGGAGGTACAATTACAAATCACTGAACCAAGCCTACAAAACTAATATAACCATACTAGTGACAATTACAACTAATGGACCAAAGCCGACACTAAAACTAATGCAATTCACTACAATATAGGGGGAAATGTGCCCACATTTAGGGCTTAACATATAGCCGTTGGATCAAGAGCTGCATTAGGCGGGATCACGATGTTTTGGAAAGACCCCACAATCCTCATGCGCAACTATCAAGCAAATTGACATTGGTTGCTTTTAGAATTGCTCCACCAAGACACTACAATCCAAGTAAATCTACTAAACATTTATGTCCCTATTTCTCACTCTAACAAAATGAATGTTGGAAATAAGTGAACCAACTGCTAGAAAATTTCCTTAGTCAAAATTTTATTATTGGCGGGACCTTAATTTCACCCTTCAGTACTCCACCGAAAAAAGAGGTGGTTCTATTGTCTAGGACCCCTTCCAGGAATAGGTAGAGGACATCATGTAGACCTGGGATCTCGTGGATATAAAGCCTGCAAAAGGAAAATACACTTGATCGAATAAAAGACTAGGACTTGGGCACATAGTTTCCTGTTTAGACAAATTCCTAATTCAAAGTTCTATTCTTCTGTTAGACTTTGAAATCTTATCCAAAATTAAGCACAACAACACCTTGTATCATAATACCATCACTCTAATTTTCAAAACAAGGAAAAATATGGGGTCGATTCCGTTCAAGTTCAGCCCCATATGGATATCTAAGCTGATCTTTATGGAAACCATGCAAGATGCATAGGAACAATAGGTATCAAGTTCACCGTACTTCATCTGGGAAGGGGAGATTCAATGTACTTAAAAATCCCTCAAGCTCTAGGCTAAAGAGTCCGTTCCTACCCCCTCGCAAGATAGATTATTGAGACAACAAGCATTGTGTCTCCAAAAAAACAAAATGTAAGATAATCATATAACTCAAGAAGAGTTGGACATTGAAGCAAAACTTCAAGAAGACCTTCACAAAGCAAACAAGGAAGAGGATGAATACTGGTGTCTAAAATCGAGAAGCCTCTAGCTAGCTGGGGTGACAAAAATACAACCTTTTTCACAAACAAATGCAAGCCATAAAGCACATAAATAATGTCATGGAGATCAAAAATGAAGAAGGAAACCCAATTAGGGAATTTGAAAAGATCAAAGAAGCATCCTACTCACACTATAAATCTCTGTATTTAAAAGAAAGGGTATCACAATAAAATTTTGTTAGCCTTATTTCGATTATCCCTAGGTTGGTCTCCCCTGAAGATAATATAGATATTTCTAAGCGTATCACAGAAAAGGAAATCACTCAATCCATCTGGGAAGCAGATCCATACAAAGGCCCTAGGCCTAATGGCTTTACTATTCACTTCTACAGAGCATGCTATCCCATTATCAAAACAGATCTATGCAGGATGATAAAACAAATGCAATTCAATCCTAAGCTTGGGGGAGGAACTAGTTATTCATTCATTGCTCTCTTCCCCAAAGAGTCATCATGCACATCATTTGTGCACTTCTGACCGATCTCTTTATGCAACGCCCCATTTCAACTCGTGACTAACATTATAGCCAATAGAATGAAGAGAATTCTCCCTATAATCATATCTGAAAACCATGGATGATTTGTTGAGAAAAGGCTGCTCTTAAAGAACGTCATGATGGTCCAAGAGGCGATACACACAAGTAATCAAAGGAAGGAAAAAGGCATGGTGATCAAAGTTGACATGGCTAATGCCTTTCATCGAGTCAACCACAAATTCCTCTACAAAGTCATGGAAAAAAATGGTTTTGATCCTTCATTCATTTTTTGGATTAAAGCCTATATCTATTCCCCTGGATCGCACCCCTCATCAATGGAAGACCTGTTGAATTCTTCTAATTAAGCGATGGACTTTGACATGGATGCTCTTTCTCCCCTTTTTTATATATCATAGTTGCAGATGTCTTAAGCATAAAGCTGGAAGAAGAATGACGACTTAGAAACATCCCAGGAATCAGCATGGCACCTAGAGTTAAAGAAATAAATCACTCACAATTTGCGGATGAAACCATTCTTCCAGGGTGATCCTCCACTACAATTGCTAGTCGATTTGAAAATATCCTTGCTCAATTTTTCTCTGCCTTGGGTGGCGTTAACGCCTAAAAGTTACACACATGCAACATTTTGGCGATTCATCCAGTAAAGTGTCATCAACATACATAATGCATCTCACCAAAGGCATCCTCAATAAATCCAAAACACAACATGAGTCCATAAGTGACAAGAAATAGTCAAAACAAAGGGGTAGCACGGGTATTACACAGTTGACCCGCGCTATAGCGCAGGTTACCTGAACAATGCCCGCGCTACACCTGTGCGGCTTTTCCTTTGATAGTCGTGCTACTGTCAAAACGGTGGGACCACTCACTCCCAGCAGCGCATTAAAGACTCAATCCTCCCCAAGGATCAGAATTCTTCTCCTCACACACTTGGGGGCATTAATCAACCACCCTTGTGCACCTTGGAACTAGTTCATGAAGGAGGAGAGTTCACATTTGGATCTAGTCGTTTGATGGCCACCTCTTGGCTTATAAAAGGAATCCATTGGCATGCATTTGTAGAGAGAAATTAGAGCAACGTTATGCTGATGGATTTGAGTTGGAGCTTCCTCATATCCCACCATTTCCTACCATTATGAACATTCCTAAGCTTGCTTACCACCTACCATCAAGGGGCAAGTGTTTATGTCCATTGTTCTTCTATCTACTCAGCATTTAGTTTGGACAAGAAAGGTCTCCCTAAGGGAGACTGTTTCCTTCCCATGAAGCTTTCACCTCCCAAGTGTTGTACAACTATTCCATTGGAAAATACAAGGGTGGTTTAGCATATCTTTGGTTGTTGTTCGAGTTTGCATCTTTGCCCCATCTCTTTCATTTTATTTTCATCAATATTTTATGTTTGGATGTGAACTACACTAGCAATCTCTTGTAGGATCTCTTGGAGGAATACCAACCACCAAAAAGGGGCTCCAAGGACTGAGGCCTTGCATCAACCTACAAGGCTTATCCCCTCACCAAGTGGAAGAGTGCACTTGTGCACTTTTTTCCATAATAGTTCTAATGGCGACCATACTTATTTTTGTTCACTTATTTTTAAATTATTTTGTTTTATGCTAAGTATCTAATTATGGTTGTTTCTCACTTGCAGGAGAGAAGGTATTCCACCTCTTGATTCCATAATTTGGCCCCATCACAGCCATAGCTTATTTTTTCTCACAGCCGCGTGGTTCTTGGCACCTCTGTCGCGCTGACAACGCAAAATTGACTCTAATAGTCGCGCGTACGTGTAGGTTATCAGTTCACAACCCGCGCTACACAACTCATTATGACCGCGCGGCAGGTTAGTGCATTACCTACGCATTTGTTTTGTATTTACTCGTGCTGTACACACAACAGAGTGTGGTTTAGCCGCACTACTGTTGATTATTTTCTTTTTATCTACATAGTTTAGTTTGGCAATTCAAATGCTGCTTACTAGTGAACTTAAATTAAGGCTAATTCACCCAAATACTTAATTTTTTAGTAATTAGTGCACCTAGACCAATATTAGGAAGTAAAGAGTGCATCTCTCTCGAAAACAACTTTGAGGCTTTCAACGAGCCTCATTGTTTTCATTAGTATTCAAGACCATTTCTTATTTATGCATCAATCGACATGTTGTTTTTAGTAGTATTGCTAATGTAGAAAACACTATTTGCACACAAGCAAGGACCTAAAGACACTTGTCTCCCAAAGCATGCTCTTCACCTCGCACTTCATGTGAGCTTGGTGAATCAGAAAAAGGGTGAGAAGTTTGAAATACCTCCATTGCACACTTGTCTATTAGTTAGAATAATTTGATTTTGTAAAGCGCCATGTGCATATGTTAGAGTTAGAAGCACATATTGCTTGATATACTCTTTTAATTAATTTGCCAATGGAATCGTTTGTTTTTTGTTTTTATCACGTGTGTTTGCTCCACTAGCACACAATAAAAGGCCTAAAAAATCTTCCAATCCAAGTATGCTCTTCACCTCACACTTCATGTGATCTTGGTAAATCAGAAAGGTAGGGATTGTGAAATACCCCTCTTACACTCCATAAGTGAAACATACAAACCCCTTAAAATCAACATTGTAATTTTATTAACAAACTAAAATCCTCCACTGGAGGTCACAAAAAAACATTTTAGTTAGGTAGGATTGATTGGGCTAGGTATCCATTAATGCCCACCAATCTAGTTTCATTAGGAATATTTTGAAACATAACATTGGTGTCTTTTAGGGTACTTACAAAAATTATGTTATAAGCAAGTGTTAAAAGAAAACCCGAATCAGAAGTGCATCGTGAACAAGGAGGTGAAAGCCGAGGTATAACTTCCCTACTCTCCCCTACGAGCCACTCAACGTGTTGTAGGGAGACAACACTATACCGCGTAGGCCAAATCATTGATCCACACTTGACGCAAGGTAACTTAGTGGCCCAACTTAGGATATCACCAAGGAGAAATTGTGAGTGCAATTGACTCATGAAGTTAGCTATTATCGTTGGGAGGTGTTTCCAACTCTTCTTGATTGGATCATTGGCCCCATCTCCAGTAGAACTAGCTCTTTGTTACCTCCACTGGTCGATTGGTGAGTGCATACCATTATCACTATCAATTGTGCTTTTGGGAGGCCCAGTTACATTTGAGAGGAAGGGTGTTTAGTATTCTAGGGTATTTACATTTATTTTCTTTTAACTACAAGTTCACTAACTCGTAATAAAAAGAACCTTCGTGTGGGAAATCATGCACTAAAACCAATATTGCACACATCACTCAATTATCGCACCATTTTGCATCTGTTGTGGTTAGCATATTTTTTGCATTTGTTCAATTGTGTTTATTCCACTATCACTCTCATATTAACACAAAGTCTTCACCACTGAGGAACAAAACAACATCCTATGACATTCTCGTAGACTGCAAGGACTATCCCCTCTCTCAAGGGGTGTTTTTCACACCTTCCCCACGTATTGCACGTAGAGGGAGTTCAAGTCGGGGTCGTTCCCAAGCAACATTGATAGGATCATCTAGTCGAGGCCACGCCTTTCTAGGTACATTTTCTCCCCTTAGAGAATCTATTAATTACAGCATTTATTCCCCCATCGAAAGTAGTACCCCACTGGCTTCTCCCGAAGGAGATCCTTCGGATCCCTTTGAACCATACTCTCTCATAGGAGTTCAACCATTGTTTACACCACCACCTGGGTCTCACTCTCGTGGAAATCAAATCCCAAACAAAACGGCAAGACTCGTTGTCCCTACCTTACCATTTATGGCTAGTTTAAATCTACCTGATTTGGCCAAACCGACAAATGACCTCATTGCTCATGATGCGACATGGCCAATTATGTTAGACAAGCTTACTTCCAATATTCCAAAATTCGAAGGAAAACAAGGAGACGATCCCACCAACCACGTTATGTCTTTCCACTTATGGTGTTCATCTAACAACATAGTGGATGACCCCGTGAGGCTTCGTCTCTTCCAGCGTACCCTCACCGGAACAACAACAAAATGGTACGTAAACTTGGAAAGCGACACCCATTCCACATTTTCGACATTGGCCACTGCATTTCTTACGTACTTTCAACTGCCAATCTGACATGATCTAGGCCTCAAAATTCTCACTAAGTTTCATCAAAATACTTCCACCCACATCCCGGACCACATCCATGAGTGGCATAGATGCCACCCACTATGCAAGATCGAAATGTCGTCTCCCTTTTTGTTGGATTGGTTTACCAAATCTCTCCAACTAGCCATAGATAAAGATGACGCGACCTCCATGCCACAAAGCGAGGAAAAGGCTATTCTGAAAGCACAACATTTTGACCTCATATATACATAGTTTGGATATCTTTACACAATCCTCCCTGATGCCCCGCGACATCAGTCTTTGGATCCTACACCTTCAGGCTCGTCACATTCGACGGATGGGATGATTGGGTTCATTTACCATTTAGGAAAGGTTCCTCCCACCACATCGGTACCATTCAACATGGTTATGTATTACCCATCCATGCCACCTGTGTCGGCACCCCCTACAACGGTACCAACACCATCAATTAGTCAATTACAGTATGGACCATATAGTGCTACATACCCAAACGTTAGCCAAACAATGATTGTTCCTACACCACCACTGGCACCAGTCGCTCCTACATCCACCTCTTATGGAGCGCAAACGTTATTTATCCCACGTCCAGGATATAATCGGTATTACCCTTTCCCATGCCCAAATGGTTAGCAACCTTCACCCCACATGGGGGTTAACCTAGTTCAACCTACTTATGTTCAAAAAGATCAACAAATTGAGCAATTGAACGCCGTAAACCCCCAAAATCCACATACTCAGGGGAAGAAGAAAGGTAAGAACAGTCGGAGCAAAGGGGCAATCCCCCCCAACAAAACCAAAACATGGGTGATCCAAATGTAGGGACTAACAATCCCACTAAACAAGGGAAGAATCCTCCCCTAAGAAGCAATTATCGTTGCTTCATTTGCGGCGATTATGGTCATTACACATATCCATTGTCCTCTTATCCCTGACTGCCAACAATTAGTGGAAGCTAAAAAGAAGATGGTGACAAACCCTCCTCAGGTAACGAATCCTCCCCAACCACAAACATCGGTGCTACAACAACCCTTTGTCAATCAAGGGGAAGTTACACAAGAACAAGATCCTCGTCTACTGGCGATGACTCTTTCCAAAATATCTATTCGTTAGATATAAAACTTTAGACACGAGCCAAGGGTTATGATGGGCCTTCCACCCCCCAAGTGTAAGACGTATCTATCCCCTCGGGAGGCCCTCTACAAATAATACACTCGAATACTGAACAAATCCCACGGATTCCAAAAGTTCTGCTTTGGCGTACCCCTAATAACCCTCACATGAAAGCCGCCCATAATTACAGTATTGTGGATGACTTGGCTTAGTCCCTCGCGGTGATGTCCACATTAGAAGTGTTATAGTATTTCCCAACACAAAGAAAAGCGTTACTCAATGCACTCGGTGTTGTCGACCCTTCCCACTCGCACGTCATGAACTTTGATGTTGACAAAGGTGATCCACGACTACCATCATTAGTCGCATTTCAAGTTCCAGTCACTGTTAAAAACGTCATGATCCATCACTGTATCATCGGCGAAGGTGCATCCACTTACTTTATGTCCGTAAAAGTCTGGAAACGATTAGGATCCCTCGAGCTGGTCCCCTCATCCATCGCTCTTCATGCGCATGATGGGAGACCATCCCAACCAAGAGGATTGTACCAAAATGTCCCCATAGAACTGGGGGAAAGATGGTTATGATCGATATTGAAGTAATCGATGTTGAGCTCTACTACAACATCCTCTTGGGGCGTAGTTGCATGTAGGCCATGAAGGCGGTAGCCTCCTCAGTCTTATGTATCATGATGTTTCCTTTAAATGGGAAGATAGTTACCCTCAATCAACTTAACTATTATGACCCTAATACCATAAGCAATCCCGACAATGTCCTACCAACTATACTAGGCGATGATCAACCATACGTTGACATTGCCCTCGGTATGTGCAAGGACTCCAATTTTCTAGGAGCATATTCGGAACCACCACCAAAGATCCCTACATCTACCGATGGCTCGATGTGCACAATTGTCACCACTGAAAATGGATCCACCTCCATTTCAACATGATCATCAACACCATCCCTGAGTCATGGCATTGAACAAACGTTTAGTCCATCTGTACCACTGATTTTTCAAATCTCATTCTTGTATCCTCCCATGGGTGTACAAGGCACGTTGGTTGTTGCTCAGTTAACTCTACCTGGGTTAACTTTGGGAATCCTAGTTTGGTACCTTACACCAAGATACCCAGAGATGGCTTCTAAATCAGTCCCCCATTATGATTTTATCCTTGTTTCAGCTAATACGACTGCAAGGCTAGTAACACGCCCAGTTATGACAGCCCAACCCATGACATCCGCAACTACCCCACAATCGGTCGTCGCTAAGACCGCCAATGGGGGCACCAAACAACCAAAGTTGAAAGGTTCCCTATTACCAAACCAAACATCTAATTTAGTAGAAACTGTGAATCCTAAATCAGGGGGCATCAACCATTAGGAGTTAAAAACCCCAGTTATGATCAACACTCCCACCCACCAGGTCACACTGCCATGTTCTCTTTGCAGACAGCAAGGCAACCCAACCAATCTATGTCCCACTATACTGGAGCTACGGAATCTGCTTAACACTCCCATTAGAATTACCCATGCTCCACCAATGGTGAAAGGGAGCACCCCTTCCTCGTCCACATATAAGTCCAAAACATTGCATATGAATCACACATGTTCCATTTGCACTCAGCATGGGCACTATATGCACAACTGCCCCGAACTCCCTTGATATTGAGAGGGGTTGGCAACAATCCATCTCTCTCAAGTAACAATTGAGGAACCCCCCTTCTTAAACCAGGAAGTAACATCCATTACTGTGATCACCACATCGACGACACCATCACTCACCCCTCCCACAAAAGTTGCTCTAGCTGCAAAAACCGTGGTAGAGCCTATAATGTCGCAAGACCCAGCTAAACTTATGACAACGCCATCACACAATGAATGCTCGTGATGTGGGAACTCCACCCATATGATTCCTCCTAGCGCCATTGCATGCATAATGGAGCAAATCAACACTCAGGAAGACCAAGAATGCTTCCGTCCACACATACCAAGACCTTGTCGATCTAGTGGAGATACCACCCATTACTCCTTTCAGTGCCCCATTTTGCGTGTCTAATGACAACTTGTCTTGAACTAATGAGAATGCAAGATCGATTACAAACACTTTATGTAACCCCACAAGCGTCACCAACCGAGGAAGTGGTACTGACCTTCCTAGGCACCATCGATGTTGAATTTCCTTTAGTCGGTGTTCTCACTTGCAGTGATTCCTCAGCTTCTGACGGATACGCAGACCACCTGCAAGCATTCCCAAAAAATTAACAACCAAGACAAGGGGTTTGTACCCCCCAGGTACAAACAAGACACCCGACACCAACTGTTGATATTCTTATTTTGTGCCAAAAGCGTTACTTTCATTTCACACTATCTGTAATTAATAAAGTAAAATACCTCTCTTCTTCAAATGCAGATGGCCTCCCCATTGGACATCTACATCGGTTATGCAGACGGTGCCAGTCGATGGTCCAAACATCTTGCATCTGTTGCCTGGGTTATATATTCCCCCTCCCATACAATTCACCACACTGATGGAGTATGCTTAGGGGCACTGACAAACAACCAAGCATAGTAAGATGTTGTAGTAGGTCTCTTAAGCGACGCCATACACCTAGGAATTCACCATTTGTAAGTACACCTCGACTCTCAACTTATTGTATCACAATTGAATAATATATTTCGGTTCCGCAACTCGCTCCTCTTCCGAAAGTTTCTACGCGTGCACCTTGTCATTCGATAGTTTGAAACCATAACTTTCACACATATACCAATAAATGCCAATGCATTCGCTGACTCCATCGCCAATGAAGTATTGAATTGGCATCTAGTACATCACCAAGCTGCATAACCCTGCATACCAATCATACATAAAAATGTCTATGCGTTTCACATACGACTACACATACATATATCTCATCATCATAAGTCCTACAGTGAATAACACATGCCCCAAAAAAATATGCTAGTACCAATTACTACATATACATCACATCAACATATAGGCAACATAAAGCAAAATACATATACATCACATACATATAGAGACACATACATCATGTGCCGCAAAAAATGGTGCGTGTATATATGTGTTGTTGATGTATATGTAACTTCAGAATGTATTTCATACATGTATGTTGTATGTACTCCTATAGAGATGGTATTATTCCTCTATACGGAAGTGTCGTCATTTATATTGTAAGTGTCGTAACTTATACTTGATGGGTTATTAGACCACCTTGTTGGGGTCGGCCCTGTATAAGTCATGTGGGTCAAAGGGTTATTAGACCACCCTATTGGGGGTCGGCCATGTGGGTCGAAGGGTTATTAGACCACCCTATTGGGGGTCGGCCCAGTTAGCATTATGTTATGTGGTTAAGTTCGAGCCTACATGATTTATGTAAAAGGCAAGTCAAGTCAAGTATAAATAGAGTGCGGGAGGCACTCTATTTGATCACTAACTTCTCACTCATGCACTCAAGGAGGAGTGGCGCACTTATGGAGGAGGAGGATCTGCTGCTAGGATATCTCTTATGTTTGGGTTGGATCATTGCTCTATCTATCTCTGAGGAAGTTATTGGGGTTTTTCACCTTTATGGTTTTCCCCAAGTAAATCTTTGTGTCTCTTGTGTACTTGCATTATTGTCTCCATAATTGATATGCTGTAGATATGCTGTACATGTTGTTCTCTCAGTTAAGATCCTAGATCAGATTGAAGTAAATTCTGAAAATTTAACATGGTAGATGAAGTGTCAATTCTACCTCATCATACTCGAGGTCGGCCCAGTCTCGCTCATCAACCCTAGCTGTCATCCCACCTAACCTCCACTCCAAATCGGCTACCAAAACTGCCATCAGGTCCTTGACAACCACCCCATCTACCGGAGCTCCTCTAGCTCTAACTCCTCCCGCTCCAACAGGACCACCCTCAGTTGCCCCTACTCCTCCTATGGCTAACCCAACCCCAACAGTCGGCTGATCCCACCTCGGTCTCTGTCTCCGAGGTGGTATCACAGGACCTACATATGCATCACAGAGGATAAAACCATCATAAGTACTTGATAAACATATATGTCATAAATGTGCAGAAGTAGAAAGTATGTACAAATATATATGAGAAAAGTACAAAACCATAAAAACATACCAGTTGCATCGAAATCGCTAGCAGGAACGGGCAGATCCAGATCTGCTCGGAAGTCCATCCCGCTCCAAGGATACCTCTCTAGTCGGCCTATGCGGCCCTCCCATACATCTAGCACCTATGGCGTAAAATAGTCTCCCACAGTCCCACAACGAACACATGGCATAATACGCTCCCAAAACACCATCCACGACTCCTGTGGTACCCTCGGTGGCACCACTACCTGTGGCCTCAATGACGGATAGCGCTCGAAGAAGTATGAACACAAAATGCTACCATACCAGAAGGTTCGTCGCCCTGCACCTCGACGTAAATATGACATCTATTGCATCATAGAGTGCCACATCATTGAGCCCCACGCCATGGGCCAACCAACCATCACTCTCTCCACCAGCTGGAGATGGCCTCCAGTAACTCGGTTGGGGGACGTAGCCCCCAACACATGCACAGTGGCTGTCGCTACAACATCCACTGGTAAAGCCCTCAGATGGCTCACCAACACGACACTAGAGTTCACTAAACTCTGGTCACCATCGTACTACCGATCCATTAAAGTTTGGATTGTCTCCCTATCCAACTGTGGAGGGAGAGGCTCCCTCACCCCTTAGGGATTCAACCTAGTCAAGAAGTAAATATCCTGAGCTGTGATGCTTAGGTCTTCGTCTCCCACACATAATACTCTGCGTTCAGGATCCCATAAATCCACTATCTGCCATAAGAGGTAATTGACCAACAGCATCAGAGGGCTCTTGAAAAACTTCAAGAGCCCAGCATCTTGTAAAGCCTCGATCGCTCCCTGGTCGGCCAACATAATGGCTCGAAGGTCATCAAAATCCATATCCCTCCACTCCACATCCCCAATGTGCGCCATCACCGCTAAACAACCACCTGCACGTGGAAATGCTTACCCATTAGCCGTATAAACTCATTAGTATGAACTTTCCTAAAAACAATGTGTGCGTAGCACGACATTTCACAAAATATTTGTGTGTAGCGCGGTCGAAACACTACTCGGCCATGCGTAATCAACGCGTGGGATTTATACATTTCATCCACGTGTATAGCACGACTATTTGAGGAACAGTCACGCTACAACCAGTGCGCGATTGAAGCATATAGCTCCAATGCTAAGCACAGAACAATTCATTTCTTCCACGCTAGTGAGCGTGCTATACCGCGCACAATTTTCATAAAATCCCGCGCTAGGACAACGCGATATTTTCCCAAAATCTCGCGCTAGGACAACGCGATATTTTCCCAAAATCTCGCACAACCACGCGGGATTTTCTCAAAATCTCGCTCGACAGTCCTAAAATACGTAAAAGACCCCTAGCCATCCAGGGGACCCCTTACCTAAATCTACCCAGACAAAATCAAAGAGTCAAAGGGTGAGGCATACCTAGAACTCGCGGCTCACTGAACAGTGCACCAGATATGCCAAAATCGCTCAAAAAGGTACTCTAGGAGGTCGATGGAACAAAGTAAAAATGATCTCAAAAAGTGGGCCCACACCTATTTTATACTCATTTGACCCAAACTTCAAACTGATGCCACAGACAAATCGTAACTCTATTTCCAAAACCGTTCACACCACGACGATCAACGTTCGAGTTATTCAACATGGAACCAACCAATATAGATTCCCACAAATGTCATCGAGACATAATTTTCCTATCCAAATACCTCACAGGTACAAGATGTTTTGGTTATCTGGTTTTATGCACTGTCAATACCTTGGTTATGTCCTTTACTACACTGGGGTATGTGCGACGTATGTGTAAGACCGCGATTAGGACAATATGGAGCTTCTCGTTTTTCCATAATAAGAATAAGACTCCAAGCTCTAACAACAAGAGGCATGACCCCACCACATGTATCATCCTGAAACTAACATATAGACACTATTTTCCCTTGGTTTATAAAGCATAATCTAGTATTTTCACTGATAACCATAAGGTCCCCATTCATGCCCTTGATGTTCCATCAACATCATTACCATGAATAACATGTTCTCCCATGGGTGTGCGCACCATCGTCATCCCTGTCATCAATTGACACCCATGATGTCGACCCCCGACAAGTTCGAGGAATTTGACAAAACTTGAAATGCCCCTCCCTTAGAGCATCGTCTCATAATTGCGCATTTACTCCACCAAGTAGACACACGTCATATTCCTTGGAATATGTTACGAGAACGATTCACGGAGCCCCATCATACCTCCATGAGCACTTTACCCTCTACAATCTTCCTTGTATCATCACCCCCGCAAAGACACTCATTCCCCCCCCGTGTCCCTCTGAAATAACCTGTTACATTCAGTTACCCCGCAAGCATACACTGCATGGAATTGTTTCATGGGGCACCCATCTTTGCGTCTACAAATTAACCCTCACTTCACCATTGGAAAGTGTCCCCCGATCCACTCAAAACCGTGGGGATTCCGCCCATCACCAAATTGGTCACTCGATACACCTAAAACTGTGGGGACCCCACTGATATTCTCTATGTACAAGCAGTTCCATCATCACCTCACATTGTGGTAACACCTTATTATTTTGGCAGCAACCCATTGTCACCTTTGATCGATGTATTTGAGTCTCCATATGTTCAACAATATCTATTTTTTCGGTTAACATTACCATTTGTTTTGTGTCTCCATCATAGCCCTTTCACTTGCAGTTTGTTTCCACCAATTTCAATTTGCGTCGTCCCGAAATAAATGTTGTCGTCCTTGCTCCCCATGTTCACATCAATCAAAGGAACCTATGAGCCCCACGCTTATCAACCAGTATTTTTTCAAGTGTGTCCATCCACTAGTTGGTTACAATATGATCCCATTTCTCAGGATATGACTCTTGTCCTATCATGTACTTCAGCTCTCGTCGATGTCAAAACACTATATTTCGAGAGTTGCAGTTGTTGCAGTTGTACATTGGGTTCCCTTTCAATCACTATAAGGGATCGCATTGAACTTAGTAGGGAGAGCCATTAGTGCTCCCTAACTAGGTAGTATCCCTTATGCTCGACGTCAACACATCATTGCATCAGGGGGAGACGTACTTTTGGAGGTAGCAGTGTTCACATTTGGAAATCATGATAGCATTCTATTAAGTATGGGTTGGCCCTCATGAAGATTTACATACCAAGTTTAGTCCCCCAACCTTAGTGGGTTCATCATGGTCACTAGCAGGTCCACTTCTTCAATATTTCACAGCAACTCTGAGGGAATTTACTCTAACATGGATTGAAGTTGCCTTCATCCATGTCCCTGCAGTATAGTAGAGTCGACACCTATGTCCTCTCTCATTGTAATCACTTTGACAGCATCTCACGAGCATGGGTATGCCCACCTCGTTTGTATAAAAACTATTCTTTATTACATCTCCAACAGTCGTTACCAACACTCTTCCCTGATGGGAGAACCTTATTTTTCCACATATGTTTCATCCTATAGAACATGGGAGAAACAACATAAAACATGATGCATTATCGGCTCTACAGTACCCTCCGAACCTCATACATTAGGGGAGCATCTGTTAACGCCTAAAAGTCGCACACATGCAACATTTCAACGATTCATCCAGTGAAGCGTAATCAACATAAAGAAAGCATCTCACCACAAGCATCCTCAAAATATCCAAAACACAACATGAGTCCATAAGTGCTAGTTGACCCGCGCTATAACACAAGTTACCTGAACAATGCCCGTGCTACACCCGTGCGACTTTTCCTTCGATGGCTGCGCTACTGTAAAAATAGCGGGACCACTCACTCCCAACGGCACATTAAAGACTCAATCCTCCCCAAGGATCAGAATTCAGGTCCTCGCACACTTGGGGGCATTAATCAGCCCCCCTTGTGTACCTTGGAACTAGTTCATGAAGGAGGAGAGTTCACATTTGGATATAGTTGTTTGATGGCCACCTCTTGGCCTATAAAAGGAAGCCATTGGCATGCATTTTGTAGAGATAAATTAGAGTAAGGTTAGGCTATTGGATTTGAGTTATAGCTTCCACATATCCCATCATTTTCTACCATTGTGATCATTCCCAGCCTTGCTTGCCACCTACCATCAAGGGGCAAGTGTTTCTCTCCATTGTTCTTCTATCTAGTTAGCATCTAGTTTGGACAAGAAAGGCATCCCTAAGGGATATTGTTGTCTTCCCTTGAATCCTTCACCTCCTAGGTGTTGTACAACTATTCCATTGGGAAATACAAGAGTGGTTTAGCATATCTTTGGTTGTTATTGGAGTTTACATCTTTCCCCCATATCTTTCATTTTATTTTCATCAATATTTTTATATTTGGATGTTAACTACACTAACAATCTCTTAAGGGGCTTCAAGGATTGAGGCCTTGCATCAACCTACAAGTCTTAGCCCCTCACCAAGTGGAAGAGTGCACTTGTACAATTTTTTCCATAATAGGTGGACTAATCAACAATATGAATAATCATGTATACACCTGGAATGTTTCGCAAGCCACTTCACAAGCCATCTCTCGGAAGCTTGGAATTCTAGCTTCGACAATCTAGGATGACTTTAAGTATTTGGGCCTTCTAATCAGTTACTCTACTTCATCGGTGAAAGTCTGGGACTCAACACTGGCAAAAATAAAAAGTAAACTTCAATATTGGGGAACAATCCAGTTTAATCCAACAGGTAAATTGGTCTTAATAAAAATAGTCTTATTAGCCCTACCAATTTTCCAATGCACATCCCTTCTAATGCTAAAAGGGGTCTTATCCCAAATAAATAAACTTCTATGAAACTTCCTTTGAAAAGAGGGGGGAAACAATGAAAGGAAATTCCACTTGGTTAATTGATAAATCATTCATTCACCACTCACGACAGGGGTTCTTCATATTTGAGGTCCTTCCTTGACAAACTTGGCTCTGGGAGCTAAAATAATTTGGAAAATTATGGAGCATGGATAGGGTTGGAAACAACAGGTTCTAAGGAAAAAATACCTGCGAGGGCATAAGCTAAGATGCTTAGATCATAAACCGATTGATAAACCATGTACCCAAATGTGGAAACTATGTAAGGCATCTTGTGATTTCTTTCAAAGAGGACTGTACTGGGTACCAGGGAATGGAAAGCAGTTGTGTTGAACTTTGGTTGTCATTGATGTCAAATAATGTCAAATAATGTCAAATAGGATTTCAATTGATTCAGTTTGAGTCATTGATTTCGATTGAGGTCAAAGTGGATACAACATTCTTATGCTAGCTTAAAGAAGTATATGGAAGCCACTTTGAAGAACTATATTCGCAAGATAGATGAAGGACATGGATGCCAGTCTGAAGGAGTATATCTAAAAGTTGCATCCAGTTTGAAGATGTATGTCCAAGGATACATCATGCATGATCAATATAAAGAAGCACATTAGGAAGGTACGTCATGTAGATCCAGTTCAAAGAAGTACATAAGTAATGTATCCTACTACATGTAGTACCTGCGCAGATATCAAGTCCACCAATTCATACTCCCTCAAGGTAGCAACCAAAGAATTGGAAGGACAAAGGTACATGTGCACAAGCAACCAAGGAGTTGGTTAAGCAAAGGCGCAAGTGTGCAAGAATGTCAAGGAAATATTCTGGAATGCATAAGCAAGCCCAAGCATTGTATGGTCAAAGATTGGAAGTGCACAAGAAGTATGAAATGACTTATGGTTGAACAGTCTCAAAAGCGCACAAGTCTTACCAATCAGAAGATGCTTTCGTGTATTGAAGCGCACACAAGTTCCAAGAAGGTTGCAACGGTTGAAGTTAGTATATGCGCAAATTCCACAGCTAAAGACTCAACAAGTGTGCAAGTCCCACAAGTGATGGTACTACAAGGGTCAAATTCCCACAAAAAGGTCACTTCCCTCATCTCAAGAGAATCCTAAAGTAAGAGTAACATCAAGGGAAATTCCCTTTGTCTGAGGGAATCTAGAATCATTTGCTTTGTACTCGATAATACTCCCATCAACTAGAACTCTGGAATCAATCTCACCCACAAACTTCATCGAGGCGTCACAAATATCCTCCAATGAACAATTAAAAGGATCATGGATAAAGTCAATCCCATCATCACACTTCTCCTCCTCTATACAATTAGAAGTCTCATAGATGGAAGAAACTAATTATACATGACTAGCATATCTCCTAGGAGGTACACTTTCCCTCACTAATCATATGGTACTTCTACATGTTCATGATACTATGGATCAATAGTCTCTATATTCTCCTCAATTACTTAAAGAGAACCTTGGGCACTGTAATATCTCACATCCTCATCTATATGAGATATAATTAGAGTGTTTGGGATTGAAGTTGTACCTTGCTCTATGACAACTTTTTTTTGGTAAGCTGCATAGAGAAATTATATTAAAATGCAAAAAATATTACAGGCAAAAGAGAGTCGTGATGTCTGAGAGCCCCCTATGGTTTCTCATAGAACCAAAACATCAAACCAGATACCTTGGGAGACCTACCCATGCATTGGATGATACAACATGATTGCAAGAGAGTGCTTCCCATACATGGGATTACAAAAAACTGCTAAAGGGAGCAAAAAATGGAACTATTACAAAATTGAGAGCCTCAAGTGGCATTTGGCGTGTGCATTTAAACCATAAACAAAATAGCTAATAGTCCCATAAACATAATTCCATTTAACAATCTCTGTGTAGCTAAAAGTAACCGAAAGTAAAAGAGAGAAAACAACATAATTACTTGGGATTGTAGATTGTGTCTGCATCTTCAGGATTTTCCTCCATAATAGGGCACCGATAGTCCTCAGAGATGGAAGAGTTGTCAGTAGCAACCTTAGCAGGAAGTGCCTCTATTTTGCCAATGGGGGAGGTGTTCACAGGACTTGTACGCTCCACATGTTTGCGTTTATGACCACTAGTAGACACAGTATTGGATTTATCTCCAAGCAACAAAGGTTCCTTGCCAAGATGAATGCCATTGTGCTACATTGGATTGGAGCCCTGGGATGTAACCAGAGAAGAAGAGGAATGAAGAGCTGGAGCAGGAGAAGGATAAGGAGGGGGATTTCTCCTCTGCGATATTTTATGAGAGTGCATAAGGACTTGAGAAAGCGAATTCTTCACCAACCAATAATGCTTGAGCCTAACCCGATCCCTATGAATAACCATATGATGTATCACCATTTCCTCTTCCGAGTCGTCTAGCATGGTTCTCAAGTGACTAAGAATAGAACTATCATAGTTGTTGTCGTTGGAGCCTCTATGTCCCCGATTTCCAGAGTTTCCACGACCTCTGCTACCTCGACGAGGGATGGCATGGAACCACCTAGACATGATTCCTAACAAAACAAGGATCCTAGAACTTTTGTTGTTCGAAATATGAAACTAGGGAGGAGCAAGACTTAACTCAAATGCAAGAAGATTAGAAAAAATCCAAATGCTCGAGCTAGGGAGTCTGTGCCATGCATAAAACATGCTACCATCTGAATGCAAAGGAATAACACCGCTAGGATTCTAGCCGCTCGATGCTCAAATTCGGAAATAATCCCTGTAAAATAGATTTGGATCAGCATCCCAGATGACCATAAATTCGCTCGGAGGAGGAATGATTGACATGGTACAACGGATAACTCTCCTGAGAGCTCGAATGAACATCACCATTAAGGCCACTTGCATCATAAAAGGAGGTTAGTTAATATGCATGGCGGGTTAGTCGAGGGGACACCACATGGTGGGAGGTGGTGGCCTCTGTGGTTGTCTCCTCACACACCATAAGATCATGAAAATCGCTTGCATCTGGGGTCCTTGCTCTTTGATCTCTTGCCATGCATATTGTAATGTATTAGAGGTCCATCTTAACTTCCTACGATATAAAGTAGGTGAGAGCATATCCACACTTAATCATACCTTAAATCCCTCTAAATGTGACTCATCTCAAATCTCTGAATCAATCTTTAGAGCAATAACCTCTATATTATCCTTAATCACTTAAAGAGAATCATGTGAAATAAACAATCTTTATCCTCATCAAATATCAAATCTCTACTCACTGCAGCGTCCCACTGCTGAAATTTTGATCTAGTAAGTTGTAGAGGTATGATTGTAACCATCAAAAGATGTAATCACAACATCTCGAATACTATAATTAATCATTGAATCCATCAGAGTTTCTAAACATATCCCCATGGCATTTCACCATGCATGCTCTACATGCGCCTCCTCAAAACCAAAAGGCTTATCCAACCTCTCATTGTTATGTACAAGTTTCACTAGATCAACAAGTAGCTTATAAAGGCCACTATCTCTCACTCCTCTAGACAAAGTCCTTGGACTAGCTAGACTACAATCTTTGATGATGTATTGTTATCCATGAAAAGCAACTCTACAAAGTATATATTCCATATAGGACACTAAAATAATATGCTTCTCCAATCCAGGAACAAATAAATCAATATCCAATTCAAGAACATCACTTAAATGCATTTGAAATGAAATGGATCCAACTTCTCTCAGATGGTAGGTGGCATCATCATTGAGATCCACACCCATGCCTCCCCTTAGCTTTTGAAATTCTTAAACAATGATATATCATATGTCATATGTATAACAACTTCACTATCTGCAAACCATCCAACAGTAGACACAGTGTTAGGGGAAAGGCAAGAGACTAAAGCCATATCCACCTTGAAAATTTGCAATGTGAAGAAGATCCTCCAACTATCACAACCAAAAACCAAATTGGCATCTATTAGATCAAATGAGTCCCCTATCACATGCCATTTAATGTATCTCTCTTGTTGAAGATAAAATCATGCTAATCAATAATCACTTAGATCTACCACTTATCACTAGAAACCACTAGAATGTATCAACCACCTAACAAAAATCATCATAGGCATCACGCTAGCTAAAATTATATCCATAATAGCCATCAATGTAAAAGATCCATCAAATCTCATAATGAGAGAAACTCATCAAAATATATCGCAAGTACAAGTGATAATCTCAAGTGCAAATGATCATTAAACGAAGAAGACAAACTTGATTCTCCAAGTGCTTCTCCAAGCAACCTAAGGTTGCTCAACAAATGACCTCAACTAGATCAAGCACCTGTCCCATGTAAACTCTAGCTGAAATACGAACTCCCTCTTACTCAAGCATGATCTCAACCATAACAAGCTCTGATACCATGCCAAAATTTTGTGTTATTGGGAAAGTAATGCAAACCTGAAATTGCTCGAATGTTTCTCAAATCTTAGCCCTATAATTTTCAGCATTAGTAATATTTTAAATTAAAGTATGAAACAATAGTAGAAAGATCACAATATTTCACTTCAAACAACCCCACACTTTAGAACAATTCAAGGAGAAAATATACCAAACAATGTGATAACTTTCATCCCCTTCCAGAGCAACTTATTAGCTAATAAGTAGATCTAAAAATGTACTTTTACAATAGTATAACATCAATAAAATCAAACCCTTGTATTCTTTATTAGATGTCAATACACTTAAAATATGTCCCCTTTACTTATGTCAAATTAGCAAGACATAAACAACTATAAACAATAATGCATAAAGAACATATATAGCTGAAGTTCAAATTTGGAAATTGCATAAGATATGGATAGTTGGAAACTTCATATATAAGCTCAATATTAAGTACAAGTACACACCATATCCTTTACCCAATATTAGTAGCAGGCAAGCGCATCCGGTGAGAATATTAGGTCTTCCGCCGTCATGGCTCCAGGGGGAGGACCAGATCCTCCTCCTTCACTGACTCCTCTTGATATCTCAACATTCAAGAGACTAGTCGCAGCTCAAGGAAAGCGACCAACAACATCGATTCAGCAGAAATTTGTTAAAAAACTCGTTGGGATTCCTACTGTGGCACTTCCGGCTGAGCCTCCCTACAGAAAAAATATGAATCTTTCGGAGAGAGGCATCATTGGCCAGTTCACGGGACTTTGGTCATCTCCAAAATCCATAGAATCATGGGTGCAACGGAACTGGAAACCCCTTATCGCTGAAGACATAAAAATTTATCTAGTAGGCACGGGATATTTTCTGTTCGTCTTTAAGAGCACATCGGATCGGGACCTTATCTTCCGAAATGGGCCTATTTCATGGGACCACAAGGCCTGTATTTGAACAAATGGACCCCGAATTTTGATCCTACCCAAGATATTCCTTCGGCGGTCCCTGTCTAGGTTAGGCTCCCCCACCTTCCACTACATTGATGGAATCCGGAATCACTAGAGGCCATAGGGAATACTTTGGGATGATATATAGATAAGGAGGAAAAAAAAATCAATATACCTGTGCTCGGATATGTGTGGAAGTGGATCTTGAAGTAGGACTTCCGGAAGTAATAAACTTAACCGTTACAGATTGGTCTCACATCTAGGAGCTAGATTATGAATAGATTCCTTTTAAATGTAGACACTGTCGTGAATATGACCATTTTGCTCGTCATTGCAAAAACAAACGGAGGAAGATACAAAAAAACACAAAGGAGATCAGTGGAAACAAGTTCAAAAACAAGAAACGACAAAACCTACTTCCAAGACAAGAGGGAAATGAAATCCTTCTGGGACTATGAATCCCTCAATAGAGAAAGGTCAATCTGAAAATGATCACCCTAGGGTAGAAGCTTCACGAAACCAATTTGAAATATTAAGAACTTTGGATGAACAGGTTGTTCCCGAGGAGAAGGAAGAGGGAAAGAAACAAGTTGAAGGCGAGGAAAAACAACCGACTCCACAGAAAGAGGTTACCTCTTCGCCTTCATATGTTGAAATGACAAAAAGAAATACCACGGAAGTGGTTTCCTCCTCAGAGGAAGACTTCTCGGAGAGGTCCTTGAAGAAAGCAGGGAGGAAATCTAACAAAGAAATAATCGAAGAGGAGGCTAAAAGACATAATATGCAAGGAAGCCAGGGAACCATTGACATGGCCTATGGCAGAAATACCAGATACAGGACCGCAAAAGGTGGCCCACCTCCATCAACCAGTAAGTATTGAATCTGGTCTCTTGGAATTGTAGAGGACCAGGGAATCCTTCGAAATCCGACGCAGTTAAAGATCTCCTCAAAATTGATACATCAGATATCCTTCTGCTCCAAGAGACCAAAATAGAAGAGGAAACTCTTCTCTCTATAAGCAGATCCAAATGGAAGAAGAATGCAGGAAAGGCAGTAAGCGTAAGAGGGTTCACTAGCGGGCTTGCTACATTGTGGTCCGAAGAGAATTTCATCTTGGAAAACTCCTTTGCAACACAACATTGGATCTTTACCGAACTCCATCACATTCAAAGCAAGCTAACTTTCACGTTATTCAATTTATATGTCCCTGTCCACTATTCAGGGAAAAAATATTGCTGGAAAACTCTAACATATTTTCTGGAGATCTATACACCTTTAAATATTATTTTGGCGGGGGATTTTAATATAGTTATGAGCCCAAAATAAAAAAAAAAGGAAACAATGGAAGATATCCCATGCTTCACGTGGTTGAAGATCTGATTCAACAATGGGATCTAGTTGATATAAATCCCAAGAGGGTAAAATACACCTGGACAAACAATCGGATGGGATCTCAACACATCATAGCGCGCCTTGATCGATTCTTAATCCAGAGCTCTCTTCTTCTTGAAAATAAAATAATTTTCTCAAAAATAATGCCCAAATTAGTAGATGATCATAAGCCAATTCTCCTTCACTTGAATGACTAGGAAGATCTAGGACCAATCCCCTTCCGGTTTAGTCCACTTTGGAACTAGCAGGAAGGTTTCCTGGAAGAAGTGTCCAAAGCTTGGGACATTCCTATCATAGGATCCCTGAGTTTTGTTTGGGAGCAGAAGCTCAAAAATACAAAACACGCTTTAAAAAATTGGATCAAGAAAATGATCAAGGGCCTCTCTGCATATAGAAAGGAAGAAATCCTAGAGCTGTCTTCGCTCCAGATGGAGCTGGAAGAACATGACATCTCTCCCTCGGATTTGATAAAGGAACAATAGGTCCAAGCCAACGTTTTCATAACACTCCGCCAAGAGGAAGATCACTTGAGACTGAAATCGCGCAGCCTGTGGTTACAGGTAGGTTACCACAATACTTCTTTATTTCATTGACAAGCTAAAGCCAGACAATTACGAAATCATATCTCATATATCACCCTAGCAGAAGGAGAAACTATCAAAGGGTTTGAAAAGATAAAAAAGGCTATAGAATCACACTTCCATGCCTTGTACACAAAGGATAGCCATCATGATGAGGAGACAACGACTGATTTCCTATCTCATATCCCCAATATAATCAATTCTGTTGAAAATCAAAACCTATTGAAACCTTTTATAGAAAAGGAGATCATCAACGTGATATGGAATATGGAGTGGGATAAAGCTCCTGGACCAGACGATTTTACAATACATTTTTACAGAGCATGTTGGCTCACGATCAAATCTGATCTTATCTATATGATTATAGCTTTTCATAAAAAGCCAATATCGGAGGTAATACTAATTCCACCTTTCTTGCTCTGATTCCCAAAGAAGTGAATCCTGGATCCTTTGATAGATACAAACCTATTTTGCTCTGGAACGCCTCTTATAAAATATTTTCTAAGCTTCCAGCTAGTAGGATTAAACCACTGCTTTGCAAGATTATCTCTCCCAATCAGGGAGGCTTTATAAAAGAAAGACAAATCTTGGATACATGATCCTAGTGTAAGAAGCAATGCACTCCAACAAGCTCAGAAAAGAAAAAGGCATGCTTATAAAACTCGACATGGCGAACACCTTTGACCAAGTTAAACTCTCGTATCTTTACAAATTCTTGTTATCCTTTGGATTCAACAAAATTTTTATAGACCCGGTGAAAGCATGCATTGACAAGCCTTGGATTGCCCCTCTAGTAAATGGAAGACCTGCAAAATTCTTCTAGGCTACACGTGGAATTCTACAAGGGTTCCCTCCATCCCCTTTTCTTTAGATTTTGATGGCGGACTCGATGAGTCGGAAGTTGGAGGCATCAAGAGAATTAGGAAAAATTCCAGGAATACGATTGGTTAAATGCCTTCCTCCCTCAAATCATGCTCTTTTTGCTGACGATCTCTCTTTCTGGAAGGAGCGTCATTAAAGATTGCTTGCGCCTTCAAAGAGATAATACATAACTACTGCTAGGTAACGGGAGCTCTGGTTAATAACAGAAGAAGTGAAGTGTATGGATGGAATGCAGAGCAACATACAATCCATATAATAGCACACCTCTTGGGTTTCTCGGGGTCTGCTTCATGGGAAAAAATAAAATACCTTGGCCTTCCCTTAACCTTGGGAACAACCAAAAACTCTCTATGGACAGAAGTCACAAGTAAGATTAAGGCAAAAATACACGGCTGGGGGGAACAATGGCTCAATTACGCAGGAAAACTGATTCTCATCAAATGAGTGGTGTCCTCTCTCCCTATCTATCAATCCTCTATTCTCATGGAGCCCAAGTTAATAATGGATCAAATCTCTTGTCTAATCAAAGAGTTTCTTTGGAAAGGAGGAAAAGGAAATCAAAACAAATTCCATCTCGTCAGTTGGGATATTGTTAAAAAGCCTCTGATGGAAGGTGGACTCCAGGTAAGATATCTGTTGGGCTCTGATCTATCCGTGTTAATCAGAACTTGAATTTAAAATCAATCCGGGTTTGTGAACTTCGAGACACATCCAAGTTTAGGACAGAGAAGCTGGACTTATTTAGAATTTAGCTATCTGTGATTAAAACTACTGATAGAAACTAAGATACTGCAGCTCACAGAGACAAAATCCTCTTACAAGGGTAATTTCATTGTTTCCTTTTTAAGCATACAGTAATTGATTTGTGAAAGCATAAAAGACTGAAGTAAAAATTAATTAAACAACAAATCTATAAACCCTAAGATTTAAGCTGCAAAATTCTACCAGCACTGAAAGTCAATTACCAATCAATTTTTCTTACAAGACAGTGTTCATAATTTGTAAATGTCTTTTTACCATTTCACTATCAAATAAACAGCAGTGAACAATACACAGAGGTCGTGGTCTGAACCATTCGATATCCGTAGCATTTAACCAGTGAAGAACAACGTTTATCCAATATTGCCAGTGATATACAGTGTGACAGAATTTGTGATTTAAACCATAAATAAAAGAAACAGAGCATCAATAGAATCGATTTAAAACTTGACTGAACTTGTTCTACGATTTATAAACTGGAAATTACATTAAAATGCATACCCAAATCGATCTACCAGCAACAGGAAAGTGTGAGAGTTTGACGATGGGGGCCCTCCAAAGCCTTGCTCAACACACATTAAAAGATTTCATAGAACTAAAGCTTCGTATTCATTCACCAGAATTGTTTTACACAGAAATACCACGCAGTTTGGAAGCACAAGTGCGTTCCTCTTCAAAATCGTGATTTTCTTCTCATTGTTTTGAAAATGATTTATACAGATTCTAAATCAAACTGTAATTGCTATAAACCTGCATCTAATTAATGCTAAGAGCTAATCGAGATCATTTTCAGAATCGTGGAGTTCCACAAAATCAGCATTGTTCCTCCTTTTGCGTTGAACGCAGAACAGGTGGCCATCTTTGACTCTGATTGACTCGACATCTGCACAGGCCACTTCACCTGACTGTTGGATGTTCATCCATCTGTGGACATTAAGGATCCATTCTTGATCTTCCATTTCCCTCCTAACTGCCCTGCAATTACTCAACTTTGGAGGTAATACGGGAAGTTAGTACATCCCGTAATTTAAGTAAAAATCCTAGTTAAAATGCCTAAAAATCACAAAACTCAATTTATTAATAAGCAAATGACATTATACCTCTTTGAACAAGGTTTATAGATGAACTTTAAGGCTTTCTACTCAAAATGGAGGTTTTATGAAGGAAATGAAGGTTATCTAAGAGGCAAAAAGGGGTCAAAAATAGTGCCCAACATCTCCCCCAAGAGGAAACTGCTGCATGTCCTCATGCCAAAAACTTTGACCTTGTGTTGAAACCAAAATTTTGCTGCTGGCCTTCCTACTTCTAATCTCCTACTGAGACGATGCATCTGTTGATGTTGGAGATGCATAAAGGACCTTCAGCCTCTCATACTTAGCTTTGTAGGTCTTCTTCTGCTTATACCATCTGGATGCAGTCTTAGAAATGTGTGTCCTCTGAATTCTCAGCTTCCGATTGTCCTTTTTTAATTTCTCATTCTTGAGCTCCAACTCCTTGATTTCAAGTTTCAATTTCTTGATCTCTTTGTTTTTCTTGGAAGTCTTCTTCTTCTTTGAAGGCTTGATAGAACTGGTGTCCACTCCTAATTCGTCACTTCCCTGTACTGAACCCTCTTTCTTTTCTTCTTGCACAGTTTGTGGCTCTGAGGAAGGAGAAGCTAAGTCTTTTAGTACTCCCTGTCTTGACTGCTTCTCCTTCTCCCTCTCCCTCTCCTGCTGATCTAAGAAGAGATTTATTTTCTTTGTTTGTCTCATTATCTCTTCAGCATCTGGGGTTCCCTGTCCTATTTCACCTGCTAAGTCTTCTTCTTGTCTTTCCACAGTTTGTGGGTGTTCTTAATCCTCTGATGCTGGCTGAACTTGCTTCTTCCTTGGCTTCCTCTGGTAAGTGGTGAAGATTTGTTCCTACTTTTGAAACTGTTTATCTTCTTTTACTGCACTCCTAGTTCGTATCCTCCTCCGAGGAGGTTTTGAACTTGTTGCTTCAGGGATGTCTTCATCATCAGGAATGAGCAATACTTCCTCTTTATTCTTTTTATCCTGAGGCAGTTTTGAACTTGTTGCCTCAGGGCATGTTATCATCAGCAATTCCTCTTCTTTTGGAACCTCTTCATGCAATTCTTCCTGCTCTTCAAATTTATTTTGAACTAAAAATTCTGTCCATGTCAAATTCTGCTTCCTTAACTCATGTTGGATGATGATTTTGATAAGTCCACAGTGGAAAAGACTTGTCAATTTGTCTTTTTCACGCTTCTGGACAGCTTTGGCCATTTTGGTTAGACTCTGCAATAGGAAAAAGGGCATATTTATCTCACATTCACCTGTCAAGTGCTGCAACAGTTTGATATGGTAAAGGTAAACGATACTGAATCTCCCCTCACAGGTGATGAATCTTTGTATGATGTACACCATTTCATCCCAAGGATGAACCAACCAGCTTCTTGGTATGCCTTTCTTCCAATTGACTGACCCTGCTCTAGATCTACACAAAAAGGGTACCCATGATTTTTCTTTGAATTGCTTGGTTTTGAAGAACCTTTCTCCCTGCTGTGGTAGACCAGTGATTTGTGCCAAAACGTCTTCAGACAGCCTGAAGTTTAAATTCCCCACTGTAGCCTTTTCTCCATCAAACGAGCCAGCAAAGGCTAAGCTCACATTATCGTTGTGCCCATCGAATTTTTCAAAGAAAGGCACCCATTGATTTTTCTTTAAAATTTCTAGACATTTTTCATGAACATCTGCGGGCTCAAATACCTCTGGTTCCAATCTAGATGACATTTGAAAAATAGAAAACAGGAATCTTTTATTTTTTCGCTGCCTTTGTCTTCCTATCCCCTCGATAATATTCTGAATTTGTAAGTGTTTGCTGGTATAAAACAGAATATCCAGCAAAGAAAAAGGGTTTAAGCTTACCTCTTCCCTGATGTAACCAATTTTACTTCTTCCTGTACAATTTTCACAGAGATTAGTGTACCCACAGCTTTTTCTTTCACTGGCTGTCTTCTCTCCTGCGCGTTATCTTCAGCAAATGGTGTCTCTGTGATCTTACGGCCTCTTTCTACTGTCAATTATCTTCAGCAAAATGATATATTCAAACTTCCTGTAGCTCACAATCCTCTCACTGGCAATTACCTTCATACATCAATCGGTTTCATATGCAGAACAAGAAAAATGGGCTCGGCCTCAAAGAAAATGACCAAATCGTGGCATATACTGCAGAAATCGATTTTGTTTTTGAAAAATGTCGTGGGTATCATTCCACGTCTGTCGTGGGTATCATTCCACGTTTGCTTCCCATCATTTCATAATATGGCATTTCTATTTGATGATTCACTTAGGATAGAAAACATATCAATCGTTTTATATGCCCTATGTTTAGTAAACAATTTGGCAATATATATATACTTTAATATATATATACTTTAATTTATAATATGCCCTATGTTTAATAAACATGTTGTATAAAAGAAGTTTTCTTTTCTCTCTCAAAAATAGACCTTTTCCTTTCATAAAAACTGTGCTGAAGATGTATTTATGCCCTGTTTCCTTCTTCAATCTAACCATTGTATGATGTACTATATACATGTACAAAAGAAACCTTTGAAAGTCTTTTATGTCAATGCTTTACTTTTGCTGAGAAAGAGACCTTGTTTACCTTTTAAACCAAATTGAAACTCTGCCTGTAATATACAGTATACTTCCTGTAGAATGCAATGTATGTTCTATAAAATGCGGTACATTTCCTGTAGAGTCCAGTATAGATGTTCCTGTAGAGTCCAGTATAGATGTTGACCATGTAAAATTTCTCTTGGGTTTGATTATGTCAACCATTCTGACCCCTAAGGTGGAAAATGAAGTATTGGCAGAGATAAAAATGAAGTGCTGACAGAGACTAAGTGAGGTAATGGCAGAGATTAATGAAAGGTAAATAAGGAGCTTGGTAGAGACTTATCAAAATAATGGCAATAATAGGCAGTCAAATTTGTAAGATGTCATCACTTATAAACAAAAGAATTTTGAAACTTTTTAAACATAAAAACCATAAATTCTTACAGACTTGTTTGATGTTCCTTTGATGAGCTTGCTGCCAGTGTGAAATTGGCTTGTATTCTGATTGTCCATCTGATGTTTTCTATCTGGTGCTGTCTCTATTTCCTTCATTTTCACTGAATGTCGGATCTCTTCATAGATCTCCTCTGTCTTATCACAAGTCAGGTCCCTTCTGCTGATAAAATTGCTAGTAATCAGGGCCCTTCTGCTGATGAAAAATCACAATATTTTGCTTGAAAAAGACTTGGAGGGTTCTAAAGAAGAATGACAGTTTATCCCCCTCATAGGCCTAATTTTTGACTTGTCCTCAAGTCAAACAAGATCTGCATTATTTGTAAAACAAAACAGGAAAATAGAAAAAGATTTTTTTTGGGAATTTTCAATGGCCAGGCAAGCCTGGTTTTCCACAGAAAATTCCAGTTTATATTGTGGCAGCGAACTGATTTTCACAACTAAACTGCCTTTTATTTTATTTTATATATATATATATATATATTTTTGATTTTTTTTATTTCTCTTTTTTTTTTTTATTTGCTAGTTGTATCAGAGCAGCTAAGGAGCAGGTGAAGGAAAAACACTGAGGTGTTTATCCAGCACTTGCAGTTCCTTTTGCTGTGAAATCTGTTGGACAAAATCTGCCATATTGATAGGTTTGTGGTACAGCTTGAGCCGGTGGCCATTGACCACAAATTTATGTGCTTCATCATCTATGGTTTGAAGTTTTACTGAACCATTGTCATAGACATCGACAATCTCATATGGACCAAGCCAATGAGTAGTAAATTTGGCTTTGAAGTCTTTAAACTTGGAGTCAAACAACAGTGCCCAGTCACCAATGTGAAATTGCTTCTTTTTGATAAATTTGTCATGCCATTGAGCTCTCTGCTGTTGTATCAAAATATTGTGTTCTATGGCAGCCTGTCGCATCTCATCCATCTGATTCAACTGAAGTATTCGTTCTTGCTGAGCTTCTGAAAGATCTATGCCCAAATCTGCTGCTAACTTGAAAGTATGAACTTGAAACTTAATGGGAAGGAGGACTTGCTTACCATAAACCAGTTGATAAGGAGAAAACCCAGTACTGTTTTTCCAAGTGATCCTATATGCCCATAAAGCTTCAGTAAGCTTTGCTGACCAGTCCTTCCTATGCATCTGAACAGTCTTAGTGATGATTCCTTCTAGGGTTTTATTTGTAGATTCCACTTGGCCATTGGCTTGTGGATGGTAAGGAGTGGACTTCCTGTGCTTGATCTTATATTTTTCTGCTATCTCTTGCACTAATTTGGAAGTAAATTGGGCACCTTGATTAGTCACAATTTCCCTAGGCACCCCAAATCTAACAAAGATCTCTTCAAACAGAAAATTTACTACAGTTTGCTCCGTAGCTCTTGGTAAAGGCTTGGCCTCTACCCATTTAGTAACATAGTCTGTGCAGACCAAAATGTATTTCTGTCCGTGTGATGGTGGATGAATGGGACCAATGAAGTCAAGGGCCCACTTTTCAAATGGTTCAATGAGAATCTGTGGTTGGAGTGGCATTTCATCAGACCGGACTGGGTGTCCCATTCGTTGACAAGTGTCACAACTTCTGACATACCTTTTTGCATCTTTGAAAATGGAAGGCCAATAATACCCCAAATTGAGTATTTTATATGCTGTCCTTTTGTCGGAAAAATGGCCACCACATGGTTCATCATGGCACGCCTTTAAAATATCCAAGATTTCATCCTGTCGGACACATCTTCTTATGATTAAGTCATATCCTGTATAAAAGAGATCACCATTAATCCATATATGCCTAGCACTTTGTTTAATAATCTTCTTTTTTTCTTTAGAGGTCATTGATGGTGGTAGTTGGCCTGATGACAAATAATTGGCAATGTCAGCATACCAAGGAGTGATAACAGAAATTGCAAATAGATGCTCATCAGGAAAACTATCTAAAACCGGAACAACCTCACCAGTATTGTGTAAGCGAGACAAGAAATCTGCTACCTGATTTTCTCGTCCTGGCCTATCTAAAACAGTGATATTGAACTCCTGCAATAATAACAACCATCTAGTAATCCGACCATTAGTGATAGATTTATTCATTAAATAGCGTAAAGCTGAATGATCTGTATGAACAAAAACTTCATAGCCAGTGATATAATGACGGAATTTGTTTACAGCATGAACCACTGCCAACATCTCTTTTTCAGTGACTGTATAATTCAGCTCTGCAGGTGCCAGATTTTTACTAATGAAATAGATAGCATAAGTCAAAGTATGTTCTTTCTGGCCCAATGAGGCTCCTATTGCAGGAGCAGACGCATCAGTGGAAATATGGAAAGGTAATGTCCAATTTGGTCCCCTTAAAATGGGAGCAGTGGAGAGCTTTTCCTTAAGTGTCTGAAATGCAGATTTACAGTCAATATCCCAAGTAAAACACACGTCCTTTGAAAGTAATTTAAACAATGGCAGGGCTATCTTACTAAAATTTGCAATGAATCTACGATAATAGCCTGCATACCCTAAAAAGCTTCTCACATCTGTTTGAGTTGTGGGTTCAGACAGATTTTTAATGACTTGAATTTTAGCAGGATCTACTTTTATTCCAGACGAAGAAACATGGTGTCCTAAAACTATCCCTTCAGTCATCATCATGAAACACTTTTCGTTACTCAGGGAAAGGTTGGATTCAACACACTTTTTCAGAATTTTCTCTAAGTTTGCTAAGGAATCTTCAAAGGTACATCCATATACAGAAAAGTCATCCATGTAAACCTCAACACACTCATGAATCAGATCTGCAAAGATGGCCAATACAGCTCGCTGAAAGGTAGCTGGGGCATTACATAAGCCAAAAGGTAAAACTTTGTAGGCATAGGTGCCCCAGGGACATGTAAAGGTGGTCTTGTCTTGGTCTTCGTTTGCAATACTAATCTGATTATAACCACTGAAGCCATCTAAAAATGAAAAATATTCCTTTCCAGCTAAAGCATCCAGAACTTGATCAATGAAAGGCAATGGAAAATAGTCTTTTAAAGTTGCCTTATTCAATTCCCTGTAATCGATGCATATACGCCATTTACCATTTTTTTTTGGAACAACAACCAAGGGTGAAACCCATTGGCTGTCGGAGATGGGATAAATAAATCCCACTTTTAACAACTTCTGTAACTCGTCTTTGACTATTTCCTTTAGCATAGGATTCATTCTGCGTTGTGGCTGTCTCAAGGGTCGTATTGTGTCATCTAGGTAAATATGGTGTGTGCATGTCTCAGGATGAATGCCTGGCATATCAGTATACTCCCAGGCAAACGCATGGGAATATTTATTTAGCAAAGTGGTCAACTGTTCCTCCTGTGATGTGGTAAGATGTGCACCTATTTTCAGAGTTTTGCCTGGACTGATTTCTACAGTTTTACTGTGAATATCGGTGATGGAATGAACATTAAAAATGTCATCAAGTGCTAATGCTAGGGAATGAACATTGCAATTTTCCTGGAAATTATGACCCATGACTTGTTCTGCTACAGCATATTCCATTTCTCTTAATTCTGCAGAAATATCAGGTTCAGCAATAAAATGATCCATTAGATCTTCGTGGTTGTCTTCTTGGAAATCGAAGTACTGATTTATACTTAAAACAGGCTGAATTACATCTTCTTCTTGTTCTTTGGTTTCACTAATCCATGACAGCTGATCTAATGTGGAAGGTCGTTGGGCAGAAGGGTAAAGTGCAATCTGTTTCCTCTCTGTCCCATGCGAAATAAGCATGCTTCCTGATCGACATCCTATGAAAGCATCTGCTGTTGCCAGCCAAGGTCTGCCAAGGATCAATGGGTGACCTCCTAAGTTGGATTTTGGCTGTAGGACTATAAAATCAACAGGATATTCCCAGGAGTCTAGAGAAACAATAATATCTTCCAAGACCCCTTCAGGTGTAATCTTAGACCTATCAGCTAATTCCAAGACAGTTGTGGTGGGTCTGAGATTTGTCAAGTGAAGGTAATTCATTGTCTCTAGGGTCATGACGTTAATGGCAGCACCTAAATCAATCAACGTTTTTGGAATGGAAAAATTATTAATGGTAATTGTAACCGTGGGAATTCCAGGATCTACATACTTCTCAATGAAAATGGTGTTGGACATTAACCCTGCTAGATTGCCTACCACGTGAATTTTCGATGGGTCTTTTCTTCTTTTGTTAAGACAGAGTTCTTTAACTGCTTTAGTGTAAATCGGGATATCTTTTAGAGCCTGCAGTAAAGGAATTTTAACATATATATTTGTTAACTCATTCAGAACATCGAAGTCAGGTAAGGAAATCGAAGGTTTCTCTTTGATTAACCTCTCAGGAAAAGGAGGTGGATAAGATACTATTGTGTTTCCTCGTTGACTGTGATTTTCTAACTGAGATTTTTCTGTATTCAATTTTTTTGGAGTTTTGTCTTTTTCTGGTGGTTCTTCTAAGATAACAGGAGACTGTTTTTCTAAGGTTTTACCAGATCTCAAATTGATATTTTGCAGTGGAAGAATGGAGTAGGGAAGCACTGTCCCATCATCAACATTATACACGGGTCTGTCGGTTTTATTATTTGGATTGGGCATTGGATGAGCTGGCAGTTGTGTAGGCCGAGGTGGAGGCTGATTAGATGGCAACTGAAGTTGTTGAGGTGGTGCACTCAATTGAGGAGCCATATTATTGGGCTGTTGAAAAGATGGATTTTGAAAAGGTGGGGCTTGATAAGGAGTTTGGACATGTTGCTGCTGGTATTGGGGATAGGCTGAAGGTTGTTGGTATGGCTGCAAATAAGCCTGCTGGTATGTTTGATTGCCATGGGCATAACCTCTCCAATTTGGAGCAGATTGGGTTAATGGAGGAGACCAAGTTTGCCAAGGCATGGGTGTATTCCATGAATTCTGAACTGGAGTCTGATAATTTGTATTAAATTGCTGCATAGGATCTTGAGACATACCTGAGAATCGTGGCTGCCAAGGTCTCCTTTGTCCCATGAAGTAAAGAGACTCCATGCTGTGATTTTCCTCCAGTCGAACTGCCTGCAGTTCCTTTAATCTAGGGCAATCATCAGTTTTGTGATTAAAAGTGCATAATCCACAAATTTCAACAGTATTTAAAGGACACTCTCTAAGTGGGTGTTTCTTTCTACATTTAGGACAAAAAATAGACAAAGCCTGATCTTGTTGGTCCTGTTGCTCTTACCTCTTCTTGGTTTTTGTCGCCTCAACTTGTGTACCTAAGGTGCTTAATAAATTAGTCTTGAAATCTTCTAGCAGATTCCCAAGCTCAGCTCTAGAAATACCACTGTTTGCAGATTTAGTTGCTTTGGTATTGCTATCTCTTTTCCCAGTTCGAGCCTTTCCTCTGGAATACTTCTGACATAAGTCCTATATCTCATCAAAAGGAAGGTAAGAAATGTCACCTTTTCTTATAACATTTAAAATGTCCAAATACTCTTCTCTTATTCCTTTCAAAAATATTGTTCTGATCATTTCAGGTGTTAAAGAATTGTATTTAGATTTCTGTAAATTGTATGAGAACCTTTCCAAATATTCCTCCAAACTCTCATCTTCCTGTTGAGTCATGCCAAAAATGTCATCTTTCAACCCCTTTGATCTGCAATATGCTTGATATTTTCGAAGAAAGATCTTCCTCATGTCATCCCAGCTAGTGATAGAGTGTTCTCCTAAACCCATGAACCATTTCAAGGCAGCTGCTTTAAGAGTAGCAGGGAAAAGACGGAGCTTATGGGTGTCATCAGTATATCCATAAGTTCGACACAAGATGTCAAATTCGAATAAGAAAGAGTCAGGATCTTCAGAGGTCATGCCATAAAAGTTTGGTAAGACAGAGGGTGGAATATTCTTCATTTTCACCTCTTCCCCCAGGATAACGCTAGTGTCTAAGATAGGAAATTTAAAGGTGGCCTCCTGATCTTCTGTTATTCCTTCATCCCTCACATGTCTTCTTTCTTCTTCCCTCCTTTCTTCTTCCCTTCTCTCTTGTCTGCGTTTGTTTTCTATTTCTAACATCCTCTCGTACTCCCTTCTCTGTTCTGCAGTTGGGCCTTTTGATGTTTCTTCCTCAGACATTTTGAATTTACCAACTGTTGAGATGAACCCTTTTGGAAGAGAAGCTCCTGTTATTTCTGTTTTTGGGGGGTTTTTAATAAATCTTCCTTTCTTGTCTCTTAGTCTAAACATAAAAGTGAAATCTAATCTGTGTTTTTGTTTGAAAAATTTTGTTTTTATCAGAAAACTAAAGTTCCTAAGTCTACTTCTACAGTGCCTCCCCGGCAACGGCGCCAAAATGTTGGGCTCTGATCTATCAGTGTTAATCAGAACTTGAATTTAAAATCAATCCGGGTTTGTGAACTTCGAGACACATCCAAGTTTAGGACAGAGAAGCTGGACTTATTTAGAATTTAGCTATCTGTGATTAAAACTACTGATAGAAACTAAGATACTGCAGCTCACAGAGACAAAATCCTCTTACAAGGGTAATTTCATTGTTTCCTTTTTAAGCATACAGTAATTGATTTGTGAAAGCATAAAAGACTGAAGTAAAAATTAATTAAACAACAAATCTATAAACCCTAAGATTTAAGCTGCAAAATTCTACCAGCACTGAAAGTCAATTACCAATCAATTTTTCTTACAAGACAGTGTTCATAATTTGGAAAGTGTGAACCAAACCAATCTGATCACAACCTTGAGTTCGATGGTCAAGAAAAGAATCAGATCGAAGGAACAACATGTTTGGTGAAACAATACAACAATAGCATGACTTAAAGCATGTTTGGAAATCAAGTATTATATACTTTGAAATTCGTGTCTAATCTTTGCAACCACAGTAATATGCTAAAATCTCTATGTTCCAAAAGAAGACGAGTTCAGAATGCAAAAGCTTGCAAGGCCTGAAGTGAACCTCTGTAGCAGCGAAGCACAGGAGCAGGGTGGCAAAGGTGACAACAATAACATGTGAGATACAAAGCTTTAGAAGAACAAAAGTGCAAGTCTTAAGGCGATTCGAAAGCATTGAATATTACCTCTGACTTCGGTAGCTGCACAAACTCAAGATGTAACCTCAGTTAAGGCATCTGAAGATAGCCACTGTGTACTTCAAGTTTAGACTTTGAAGACAGTTAAGAGGAAATATCATGGAGGCATCAGAAGATATCAACAATACCATATTGAAGATATCAACCCTTTGTCATTAATGTCAAAGGGGGAGAAAAGGAAGTTGGTTGGTTGCCATCAATGACAAAGGGGGAGATTGATGAATATGGTTGTCTATGATTGTCATTGATGGCAACGTTAATGACAAAGGTGAAGTGTGATGACATGACATGAAGCCAAAGCAAGCAAGTGTGTGGATGAAAAGAGATGACAAAGCACGGGGACATTGGATGTGGGCATTGAAGCCATTGAAACACCTAATGAGTCAAATGACCCATTCTGTGGTCATTTGTGTCTTAATGAAGTCATGAAGCCTCTTGCTTGATGAAGAAGCCTTGAAGAGGTCCTTGGACCGACACTTGATGGGTTAATGGTCCTTGTACACTTGATGAAGATGATGTGGTCATTTGTGGGTGGATGGGGTCTTGGAACCCTTGGAGATGGTCATAAAGTTTTGGCACCCACATACATGGTGGTATGATGGCACTTGGACCCGTATTTGATAAATGATATGAAGCTTGATGGTCTTTGGTGCCACTATGATTGTGATGGAGTTTTGAAGTAATAATGATGATGGGCCTCACAATGAAGTTGAAAGCCCTAACCTTGGCTCATAACAACAAAAATTTAAGTTTTATATAACTCAATGACCTTGAAGCCCATTAAGAAGCATGTTGAAGCCCTGATTGCTCTAGCCCTTAAACATGGCAAACATTGATTGCAAAAATACATAAAAAAAATATCAAGTCGGCTCAGTTTTAAAAAAGATTTTTTTATTAAATATAAAATACAAAATATAGCAGGTTGGCTCCAAATCATAATAAAAAAACCAGTATAAATACCCAGTGACACTTCATTCAAAAGTAGAGATGTGAGAGCTCTGAAATTTTGGATCACTGAGGGATTTTCATGACTGTGTCTAAGGAGATTTCGCAAGGTTGACAAAGGTTGCCTCAGGCCCGAATCTGTAACAGCAACATAAGTTTTTTTTGGAAAATATTTTTTTATTTTTTCTCTGATTTTCGGGTGAGCTGAAATGTAGCACTTAGCTCTGTATTCGGTGGTAGAATTACCCTGAGGCAGCCGCAGTGAAGAAGATTTCTTTGTCTGATTTTAAGGAGTTGGAAATTTAGGTTTGCAGAGGCAACTACTAAGGAAATCGCAGCAAATTAAAACCATTCATCCAACTTTGATTTCGGGTCTCTTTCTCAAAGGTAGCTACAACATTTTTAAACATCTTCTTGATCAGAAATTTCGGATATCCTTCACTGAGGAACCTGTGAGGACTGAGGTATCACAGAGGCAGCCACAGGAACAATTTTTACTGTTGTGGACAGACCTTATGAAAGCAGGAGGAGGCTGAATCAGGTTCACTGTGTGGAAGATTGCTCAACAGGGCTGAACAGTACCTAGCTTGATCATCTTTGATATTAATCTTGAGAAGTAGACTTCATGATGACTTAGCATACTTCCTTAATGACACCTACAAGCAGAATAAGATGATGACAATGACAAAGTAATGAGTTGAACATGGCAGTGAAGTGACATGTTGAATACATAGTAATGTTATGTATGCTTAGAAAACACAGTGATGACATGTAAGTTTACACAGTGATGTGTTAGCATTCAGTAGTATATTACAGCTGTTAACTTGAGCAAAGAATGTATGTGTTATTTGTAGAAGACAAGTGGAGGGTTCTGTAGAAGAATGTGAGATGATGTAATAATATGTGTGGTAAATACACTCACTGAGATGCTTAGATGACTTGCTTGGTGATATGATCTGAACTTGACAGAGTTGATGGTTGTAGTTGAATATGAAGCAGAGTAACAGGCTGATGAGCAGGGGTCAATGATTGTAATAGGCTGATAATGATGACAGAGATAGCTAAATGATGACATGACAAGTGACATGATATTGATTGCAGTGGACAAGTTATTGATATGTGATGTGACAATTGTTTGCATGTAATACAAGTTGGGCCTTGTAATTATTTTTCTTGGCTGGATATAAGAAAAACTAGGCAGGGTCCTAGATAAAGAGTTGGTGCTCTTTTATTTCAGTTGGTGTTGAATTGCCTCACGGTTGTAGCCATTGAACCAAATACAAAAGATTACAAAGATTACATCTTGTCTCTTGTGCAATGCGTTCACATCTGGAAATCAGTTGAAGGAGAAGCAACTAAGAACGCACAAGAAAGTAATGAAAAGGCACTAAAGTTGATCACGAGGAGCTTGCCTCAATCAGAGAAGGAAAGGTTGAATCTTGGAAAGTACACTTTAGGCAAAGATCTTTGGAGCACTCTTGAGGTGAGCACAAAAAGAAGGTTCAAAGTATTGACAAAGAAAAGGAAGTCAAGATATTTGAAGATGAAAAACAAGAAGAGAAGAAGGCTCAAGCATCAAGCACTAGTGAAGGTAAGAACTCTTCTATTTGCAATAATTCTGAAATTAATGAAGTTGCTCTAGTAAAGGATGAAGTAGATGAGTTATTAAAAATCAAAGAGGCATTTGCAAAAACTCTATTGGATAAGGATGTCAAATCCAATATAAGGCTTAAGAAGAAGATTATGGGAGCATTTGAAAAATACCAAGAGGAGACAAAAGCTTTGTTCATGAGCTTGAAGGTCAAGAACGAAGACTTGCAAGGTGAGTTACAAGATAAAAATCTTGAGGTCAAAAGGTTGAAGGATGAAATAGGAAATGAACAAGAAAAGACTGATGTGGATCCTAGAGAACTTGAAAAGACAAAATGGGCTAATCTTTATATAAAGGTTTAGTTGGATGAGTACAAGAGAATTGAAGAAGTCTCAAAAAATTAGTTGGATGAAAGGGAGAGGGAAAATCAAAGGCTTGAAATGGAAGTGGTTGGACTCAACAAGAAAAATGAAAAGTTTGATGCATATAGAAAGTTCAAACACAACTCAACTATCCTAGATGAAATTTTAGATTGTCAAAGGTCCCCATTTGACAAATCGGTCCTAGGGTACAAGACTGGTTTGAACTTCAACAAGGAAGCAGAGAATCATGAAGATGTCATTGAGATTTCCAAGAAATCAGAAGCAAGCTCATCTTCCTGCAAAATTGAAAATCAAGCTGCTCTCCATACACTTGCACATAATAATAAAAATCTTGGAAGCTCAAGTGTGCATCAAGAAGTTAGTTCTCCACCTCAAAACAAAATCAGAGAAGAAACAACACCAAAATGGAACCAAAGTCCCAGGTATGAAAATAAATTTAATGGTTATTGTTTTGCTTGTTCTAATTTTGGTCATAAAGCTGTTGATTGTAGAAAAAGTGTTGGAAGTCCACATAACAAAATAAGATGTTGGACATGTGACCGAATTGGACATTTGGCTGCCAATTGTCACACATTGAGATGTTTCAATTGTGGTGGTATTGGCCATAAATCCCAAGCTTGTACTAGTCCAAGAAGACAACAAATGAAGAGCCCATCATATACATCAGCAAGAAGAACAAATGAATCATGGAAGAAGTATAATACATGCGAAATGAATATCTGAAGACAAGCTCTCACAGCCAAGGACATCCCAAGATGTGGGTGAAGAAAAATATCTTGCTAGATCTAAATGAAGTGGAGGATCAATGCAAAAAGGGTGAAGGTGGCTGCCATATGGCAGGCCAAAATTAAGATATTTTAAAAGATCTTAAGACACTTTGAGTTCATCATTCAAGAATGAACTCAAATGGAAAACATTGGTTCTCCAAGATGTAACAAGTCCAAGTATCATTAAGCACCCAAGGAAGGTATGAAGGAGCAAAAGTTAGTTAAGCTTGGGATACAAAATTTTAAGCTTTTCGGATGACATAATTCATGGCATGAAGAAATCCTAGTAGCTGAAGCAAATGAAGAGAAACAAAAGAAAAGCTGTCAAGAGGTTGATCTGATGGCAAGAAGAAAGAGTGGAAAAGGCTGGGTTGTTTGCATGAACACTAATTATGGGTATACATGAAGAAAACTCAGAATTACTTAAGGACAATTTATCTTGTGAAGTCAAGTGATAGTTTTGGTAAATTGTTCAAATTGGTGTTATATTTTTGTAGCAGAAGATTATCCAAGAAAAGACATTCAAAATCAAATAGAAGATAGTCATGCAAGGATTAATCCGAGTAGCCAGAGTGTTGAACTTCAAGCATTACTAGACAAAGAAGTCTACATATGAAAACACTATGATTAAACTCTGATTTTTGGAAGACATGGGCAGCACCTAAATGGTTCTGAGTGTGTTCATTAAAAGACATATTTCTACTACTCAAATACTGGAGGTTTGCACAGTAGAATTTATGTAAGCAAGACTAACCAACATACATGCACGACGATAGGGGGAGTATGAAATATTGATGTCTGAAAATTTGATGCATGCTTACCTTTTATGAATTTACTAGACATAATCTTGTTGAAGTTTGAAGAGGCATGCTGTTAGGGGGAGCAGAAGTGTAATTTTTTAGAGGCAGCAGCAGTAAAGATAAGTTGCAACATGTAGGAAAATAAAGTATCAAGTGGCTCATACTATGATCTTGTGGCAGCAAAGAAACAAGAATCTCAATGCTGAAAATGAAGTTTTGATCTAGCCTTAAAAAGGAACCAATCTGATCACAACCCTGAGTTCGATGGTCAAGAAAAGAATCAGATTGAAGGAACAACATGTTTAATGAAACAATACAGCAGTAGCAGGACTTAAAGCATGTTTGCAAATCAAGTTTTATGTACTCTGAAATCTGGGTCTAATCTTTGCAACCACAGTAATATGCTAAAATCTCTATGTTCCAAAAGAAGACGAGTTCAGAATGCAAAAGCTTGCAAGGCCTAAAGTGAACCTCTGTAGCAGCGAAGCATTATGAAGCATTTAATGGCTGATCAACCCTTTGTCATTAATGTCAAAGTGGGAGAAAAAGAAGTTGGTCGGTTGCCATCAATGACAAAGGGGGAGATTGATGAATATGGTTGTCTATTATTGTCATTGATGGCAACATTAATGACAAGGGTGAAGTGTGATGACATGACATGAAGCCAAAGCAAGCAAGTGTGTGGATGACAAGAGATGACAAAGCACAAGGACATTCGATGTGGACATTGAAGCCATTGAAACACCTAATGAGTCAAATGACCCATTCTGTGGTCATTTGTGTCTTAATGAGGTCATGAAGCCTCTTGCTTGATGAAGAAGCCTTGAAGAGGTCCTTGGACCCACACTTGATGGGTTAATGGCCCTTGTACACTTGATGAAGATGATGTGGTCATTTGTGGGTGGATGGGGTCTTGGAACCCTTGGAGATGGTCATAAAGTTTTGGCACCCACATACATGGTGGTATGATGACACTTGGACCCGTATTTGATAAATGATATGAAGCTTGATGGTCTTTGGTGCCACTATGATTGTGATGGATTTTGGAAGTAATAATGATGATGGCCCTCACGATGAAGTTGAAATCCCTAACCTTGGCTCATAACAACAAAAATTTAAGTTTTATATAACTCAATGACCTTGAAGCCCATTAAGAAGCATGTTGAAGCCCTGATTGCTCTAGCCCTTAAACATGGAAAACATTGATTGCAAAAATACATAAAAAATATATCAAGTTGGCTCAGTTTTAGAAAAGATTTTTTTTTATTAAAAAAAATACAAAATATAGCAGGTCGGCTCCAAATCATAATCGAAAAACCAGTATAAATACCCAGTGACACTTCATTCAAAAGTAGATATGTGAGAGCTCTGAAATTTTGGATCACTGAGGGATTTTCGTGACTGTGTCTAAGGATATTTCGCAAGGTTGACAGAGGCTGCCTCAGGCTCGAATCTGTACTAGCAACAAAAGTTTTTTTTGGCAAATATTTTTTTATTTTTCTCTGATTTTCGGGTGAGCTGAAATGAAACACTTAGCTATGAATTCGGTGGTGGAATTACCCTGAGGCAGCCTCAGTGAAGACGAGTTCTTGGTCTGATTTTAAGGAGTTGGAAATTCAGGTTTGTAGAGGCAACTACTAAAGAAATTGCAGCAAATTAAAACCATTCATCCATCTCTGATTTCAGGTCTCTTTCTCAGAGGTAGCTACAACATTTTTAAACATCTTATTGATCAGAAATTTCGGATATCCTTCACTGAGGAACCTGTGAGGACTGAGGTATCATAGAGGCAGCCACAGGAACAATTTTTACTGTTGTGGACAGACCTTATGAAAGCAGGAGGAGGCCGAATCAGGTTCACTGTGTGGAAGACTGCTCAACAGGGTTGAACAGTACCTAACTTGATCTTCTCTGCTAATACTCTTGAGAAGCAGACTTCATGATGACTTAGCATACTTCCTTAATGACACCTACAAGCATAATAAGATGATGACAATGACAAAGTAATGAGTTGAACATGGAAGTGAATTGACATGTTGAATACATAGTAATGTTATGTATGCTTAGAAAACACAGTGATGACATGTAAGTTTACTCAGTGATGTGTTAGCATTCAGTAGTATATTACAGATGTTAACTTGAGCAAAGAATGTATGTGTTATCTGTAGAAGACAAGTGGAGGGTTGTGTAGAAGAATGTGAGATGATGTAATAATATGTCTGGTCAATACACTCACTGAGATGCTTAGATGACTTGCTTGGTGATATGATCTGAACTTGACAGAGTTGATGGTTGCAGTTGAATATGAAGCAGAGTAACAGGCTGATGAGCTGGGGTCAATGATTGTAATAGGATGATAATGATGACAGAGATAGCTAAATGATGACATGACAAGTGACATGATATTGATTGCAGTGGACAAGTTATTGATATGTGATGTGACAATTGTTTGCATGTAATACAAGTTGGGGCTTGTAATTATTTTTCTTGGCTGGATATAAGAAAAACTAGGCAGGGTCCTAGATAAAGAGTTGGTGCTCTTTTATTTCAGTTGGTGTTGAATTGCCTCACGGTTGTAGCCATTGAACCAAATACAAAAGATTACAAAGATTACATCTTGTCTCTTGTGCAATGCGTTGATGTGTTTAATTAGATAGTACATTGATGAATATAATGTTGAATGATGATATGAGATTGTGATTGAAGTTGAAATTTGTATTAATTTTAAGATCACTGATTCACCCCCCCTCTCAGTGAGTCATTGTGTCTAACAAAAGCTATGATTTTTTTTCAATGGAGTGCCTAAAGGGAACATTGGAGTTGCAGGAGTTGGTGGGGTAATCTTTTCCCCTGGAGGAAAACAAGAAGTTAAATTCAGTTGAGGAATAGGCACATGTTCCAACAATCAAGCATAAGCGCTTGCTCTTCTCAAAGGATGTCAACTGGCACTGAGTGAGGACTACACTGAAGTTCAAATATTCGGCGATTCACAATTTTGATTAATACCCTAAACACAAAGAATCAATCTGGAAATGTCAATTTAAACATGATCCGTGAAAGGATCTGAAACACTCTTCAATGATTTTCCAAATATCAAATCTATCATATTCTGCGTGGCTCAAATCAGGCAGTGGACATGTGGGAAAATATAGGATGTAAGCTAGTACATGAACATCTAATAACAAATGAAGGTTCCATAAGTCTCCATACAATTCCATAATACGGTGGGACACTTTTGAATTAGAGGACAACTAGCATCAAGCTTAGTTAGCTCGACCTTGCGCAGGCGTAGTTTCATTCTTGGAGGGTGGCGGTATCAAGCATCTTAGGCAGAATAATCGAGTATATGCACTAATCCCAGACAGAGTAATCGAGTATATGCAACTTAGGTACATGAACTAATCCCATGGCAATGGTAGTATATGAAAATGCATGAGTAATGATTTATTCCCATGGAAATGGTAGTGTAATTAAGCGCAGGCCCGAAAAGCCAGAGAAAAAGTCTGACAGAGAATGGATCTACAAAAACCTGAAGATTGCATACAGATTTGGAATCTTAGGACTTTGATCTCATAAATCTGGTGAAAAAATGGACTAAATATTTGAATATTGTTGCTACATAGGGTAAAAATAGTAGAAGAAGATCATAACGGATTTATAATTATTTGAAAAATTGTAATTAGGTTGTTTTAGGCTACGACCGCGACCTCCATTTTAAATATAATTTTAATCGTTTTAGTGAAAGAAAAAAAGATTAGTACAAAAACTCCAACTATCAAAAAATTCTTATCCAGGGTAAATCACCAAGTCCTAGCTCAACCAAGGATATCTAATGTGAAAGATTATCTCCACCGCATCCTCCATGGAAATACATCCTTCTCTTATCTTCTTCTTCACCAATCCACTCTAGGTTTTTCTCTCAAAACCCTAATCTCCAATTTTCGAGGGTAAAACCCTCACCATAAAACTTCAAGATGCTTTGAGAAACTCTAGGAAGACCAAGAAACCCTAGTGCCTAGAGAGAGAGAGATAACAAGTACAGGTAAAGGATTCATGAGAGAGAAAGAAAAGTGATGGTCCCAACATCTCCTCCACAAGAGAAAACCCTACCCTCATTATCAAGCTCCAAATGAAGAAATCCCCTCTAGACTTCATAACGCCAAATATGGTTCATGACAAAACCCTAGAAACTTCTTCCAATAGTCTAAGTACAAATAAAAGGGTACAAATGATAATATGAATGGAAATAATATCTCCTTCCTCTATTTATATAGAGGTAAGGACACCAACAATTCTACATGGGAACAAGCCCTTAAACAAGCAACCTACATGATGCTTGTAGGCAAACCACAAGCAAACACAAGCAAGAAATCCACTCTAAAGTACATGTGTCATGCTTGAAGGCGATGTCATACACAATAAGGGCTTCAAGGTGATGTAGCTACCGGAGGTAAGTCCACATGAATCTATCACAAGCCTCCATGGACTTCATTATATTCCTTGGAAATCTACTCCATTGGGTTAGCTGCCCCCTACAAAAACATTTTTGAATCCCCATGCATCCCTGAGCCATCTCCAATCCTCTAAACATGAATCAAAGTTGCCACATGCCATCTAGGTTTTAAAACCCTCCTCTGTGATGAAAAAAAATCATCATCCCAATTGGGCCACTCTCCAAACAAGCGGTTTCTCTATGTGACCATCATGAAGGACATCTACCAATAAAGCAGGATAAATCCAACTCCTAAGGGAAGAACACCAGGCTAGCACCATCTCGAGGTCAAGCATCCACTTAGTAAGCAATATCAACTATGCATATCCATCATAAACCTTCTCTAATGTTGCAATCCATAATGGACCATCTAGGGGTCGATCATACACCGGCTTGTACCCAAAATCTTGTGAAGCACCCTCAAACATGGTGCAAACACTTTCAAAGTAACCTAAAAATCCAATGCTCTCTCTTCACAAGAAAATGTTTAAATTGACACTTGTCAACTCCCTTTGCAACTACACAAAATATGTCGTATGCAAATCAATACTGGTTGTGGCTCCGAAATCAACCATTGTCATCTACAATAAAGAAATCAACCATGCTATCACGACATCTCAATCATACAATGAAGAATGACCATTCGTGAATATGAAGGAATATATCCTTGGAGCAAAAACAACCCGCCCAACTCCATCATCCTCCAACTCAACACCATGGGACAACATTAATCGACACCACATAATGAGCTCCGCAAGACATATTCCAAAGACAATCACATCTCCATACAAGATCAAGTTGATAATGGACTACAAATCTCATGGTATATTCATCAAATTATGCAAGGTCATCATCAACATGTCAACACGAGAATCCTTCTCATGTAACTCAAATCCTCTGGCTACTAAACCATCAATGTGAACTAGGTCACTCCTCTCGTATCAACATAATTTTAAAGTAAGATTAAAATAAAGGGAAAATCCCTTTGTCTAAGGGAACCTAGAATCCATGGATTTGTGCTCTATAAAACTCCCATCAACTGCAACTCTGGAATCAATCTTGACAGCAGTCTCCATCGGGGCATCACACCTTTCCTCCACTGAAAATCTAGAAGGATCATGGATGAAGTCAATCTAATCATCACACCTCTCCTCCTGTGTATAGATGGAAGTATCATATATGGGAGAAATCAATGCTACATGACTAACATATCTTGTAAGGGGCACATCCACCATCACTAATTATTTGGGTGCTCGTACATGCTCCTAAGCCTTTAGATTAATAATCTCCACATTCTCCTCAATCAGTGAAGGAGAACCATGTGCAACGAAATATCTCACATTCTCATATAGATGAGATACAATTAGAGTGTTTGGGATCGAAGCTCTACCTATCTTCATGACCTCTCACCATGTATGTTGTAATATCCAAGTGGGCCATGCCAACCTACTATGATCTGAAGTAGGTGAGAGTATAGATACACTCAATCACATTGTTATGCACCAATTTCCCAAAATATCATAGAAATAGAAAGAAAGAGTAACTCAACACCCTAAGAATGAAATAAAGAGACAAATAAGAAGCCTCTTTGAGGGGGAAGCCTCCTTATACAATGCATCAAATTCACAAGACAATATGAGATGGTCCTAAAATTAGGTTTCCTTGGTGTATATATAGGAGACAAAGGATACAATTACAATTAAGGTCCTAACTGACCATATAATCACAATTAAGATCTTAGCCAACCAATAAAGATAATATTAATATAATAATAGAAATTTGATGCCACAATATATTGGGCTAAACATGCCACTCCCCTTCTAACGAGTGTTGTCCTCAACACTTGATTGACTATGGATGTTTTTGCATGAAGAAGTCATCTTACCATGTCGCCTGTTCTATCGGCAAGCTATCCACTTGATGAGGAACTCAATAATTGTTGAATTTCACAATTTCTTGATCCTTATTTCAAGGATTATTTCAGGTTCTAGTATCAATTTCCCTTCTTTGTCAATCTATGGTAAAATAATCCGAATTGGGATCTTGTCACCAACTACCTTTTTTAGGAAAGAAACATATAAGACTGGATATACATGAGAAGGTGGAGGCAACTCCAATTTGTAAGCCATACTCCCAATCCTCTGCAACAACTTATAGGGGCCATAGTACATGGGTGCTAATTTATTGTTCTTCTTTTATTGCTTGAGGGACATATGTTCGTATGGTTGTAGCCTAAAAATTATCCAATCCCCTACTTCTAATTTCCTTTCACTGCTATTTTGATATGTTTGTTGTTTTATCCTATTTTGCGCTATAGCCATATTTTCTTTTAATAGTTGGAGAACCTCTTGTTGGTGCTCTATGTGATCCTACACTATTTCATCCTACGATCTGAAGTAGATCAGAGCATACTTACACTCAATCAAACCTAAACTCCCTATGAATCCTACTCATCTCAAATTTATGAATCAAACTTTATAAGAACAACCTCTACATTCTCCTCAACCACTAAAAGATAATCCTGTGAACTAAAAGATCTCTCATTCTCATCAACTTCCACATCTCTTTTCACCATAATGTCCCTCTATGTTAGAATATTAATACTATAAGTTGTAGAAGTATGATTGTAACCACCACAAGATGTAATAACAACATCTTAATCACAGAATCAATCACAAATTCCATCATAAGTTCTAAACCTATATCCATGCATGGTCTATATGTTCCTCCTAAAAAATAGAAATCTTATCTAGCCTCTCACTAGCATGTATACGTGCCAATGGGTAAACAAGTAACCTATAAATGCTACCCTCTCTCACCCCTCTAGCCAAAGTCCTTATACTAGCTAGTCTACATCCCTTATGATGCACTATTGTCACTGGAAATTAGGTCTACAAAGAATATATGCCATACAAGACACTGAAATAAGATGCTTCTCCAACCTAGGAACAAACAAAACAAAATCCAACTCAAGAAAATCACATGAAGACATCGAAAATGAAAGGGAGCCAACTCCTCTAACAAGGTAAGTGGAATCATCACCAAGCCCCATATTCATGGCTCCCTTTGGCCACTAAAATTTGCGAAACAATTATCTATCATATGTCATATGTCTCGAATCTCCACTATCCACGAACCATCCAACACCAAACACAATTTTAGAGGACAGGCAAGAGACCAAATCCATATCCACCCTAGAAATCTATAATATGAAGGAAATCCTGCACCTATCACACGTGAAAAACAAATTAGCATCTACTAGAACAAATCAACAACATATCATAGGTCCTTTATGTATCTCACCTGATGAAAATAGAACCATGCCAACCAATAATCAATTAGATCTACCACTTATCTTTGGAAACCATAGGAACAAATCAACCACCTATCATAAGTCATACTAGGCATCACACCAATTGAAAATACATCCATAATAGCCATCAATGTGATAGATACATCATCTCTCATCAAGAGAGAAACTCCGTAAAACATATCACATGCACAAGTGCTAATATTTATCACATATCATCATTGAATGAAGAAGATAAACTCCTTTCTCAGGTCCAAGTGGTTCTCCAAGCAACCTAGGGTTAGTCAACCAATGACCTCAACTAGGTCAAGTACCTATGCCAAGTAAACTCCAACTGAAATACAAACTCCCTCTTACTCAAGAGTGATCTCAGCCATAACAAACTCTGATACCATGTTGAAAATTTGTGCAATAAAGCAATTAATGCAAACCTAAATTTTCACCCTCTTCTTAAAATATTGCTCAAATATTATCCATAGAATTTTCATCCTTAGGAATGTTGTAAATTACATTATGAATCAAGAGTGAAAATATCATCACAATTCACTTCAAACAATCCCACAATTCACGATAATTCAAGGAGAAAAGATATGAAACAATGAGATAGGTTTCAACCCCCTCTAGGGAAGCTTATCATCTAATATCCAGATATGAAAATGTATAAAAACAATAAACTAATCCCCTTATATTCTTCATTAGATGTTCATAAACTTAACACTGTGTCTTCTTACTTATGTCAAATTAGCAAGACATAAACAATTGTAAATAATAATGCTTAAAGCGCATATATAGTTGGAATTCAAATATGGAAATCGCACAAGATACAACTGGAGACTTCATATATAACCTTAATATGAAATACATGTACATAACATAGCCTTCTCTTAAGTCTAATACAAAAATTCCTAGCGAGGGTAAATCACCAAACCCTAGCTCAACCAAGGAGATCCAATGTGCAAGAATCTCTCTCCAACACATCCTCCAAGGCTATATGTCCTTATTTTCTCTTCATTTTCATCATTTCACCTTGGGGTTTTATCTCAAAAACCTAATCTCAAATATCCCAAGGTAAAACCCTAACCTTAGAACTTCAAGATGCTCCAAGAAATTCCAAGAAGACCAAAAAAATCCTAATCTAAAGAGAGAGAAATAATGAGTACAAGTGAAGTTTTAAGTGAGAGAAAGGAGAGTGATGATCCTAATGTATCCTCCATAAGAGTAAACCCTAGTAACAAGAGAAAATTCCAAATTAAGACATCCCTCTTTGACTTCTTAGCTCCACCTTGTGTCCATGAGGAAACCTTGGTGACTTCTTCCAAGAACCTAAGTACAAAGACAAAGAGTGGAAATGACTATATTAATGGAAATACTCCCTCTTTCCTCTATTTATATGAGAGGTAAGGAAGGCCAACAATACCATGTGAACACAAGCCCTTACAAGCAACCTACATGAGCCTTGTAAGCAAACACAAGTGATACATCCACTCTAAAGTACATGTTTCATGATCCAAGGTGATGTTGTAACCACTTATACTATGAAATGAGAACTTTATCCTATGAACGAGAACTCTAGCCATAAAAACGATGATTTTTGCAAAAAAAACACCAAAAACACCCCACAAATAGAAAAGTGTTGATACCAGTATACACGTATTTTTTTTCAGGGTAAAAAATAGAGCCATGGCCTAAACATCCGATACTGTATTTTACAAAAACTTTAAAATCAACCCCTAAATTGGAAAAAAAAATCTTCAAGAAATAAATTACAACTTTTTTGAAACTTGCATATTCTTTGAAATATTCCTCCTTTAAATTCTTTGGCACACAGACAAAATGTGGCAAGAGTGTTTTTTTCTGATCCATGCCATCAATTATCAAACCCATATACTTATGTGGAGCATCATAACACTTCTTGCGATGTTTGTACAACTTTTGTCGTTCATTTGATTGTTGATTGCGATGTTCTTGCAGTGCATTGATTATGGAATCTACAAACAAGTTTTAATTTTGGTTTTAAAAAAAATTATTATTATTTTTTTACTTAGATTTACAAAAAAATTAAACCTCGTCCTACCCCCTCCCTTTCCTCTCGACACCGTCCCCCTCCACCCACCCCCCTAAACTATATAATTTAAAAAAAAATAAAAATTAAAGCCTAAACCCACCCCCCTAAATTATATAAAAAAATTAAAAACAATTAAAACCTAAACTGACCCCCCCCTAAACTATATAATTTAAAAAATTTAAAAAATAAATTATAATCTAAACCCAAAACAAAAACTATTTAAATTTAAAGAAAAAAAAATTAAAACCTAACCCCCCAAAAAAAACTATATAAATTTTTATTTTTAAAACCTAGACAAAAAAAAACTATGTAAAAAAACAATTTAAAAAAAACGAACTTAATCATCTTTGTTTCCTTGAGTAGAAGGACCTGAGGAGTTTATCCACGAACTAGGTTTCTAACCATCATCTTTTTTTCCACTACTTTCTAGACCTATAAAATTCCAAGAAACGAACTTAATCATTTATAAATGACCTTGGGTCCCCCTTTTGGGGGGATAGATCCACTTTGGTTTCTAGGGTTCCTTGTTTCTTTTCTCATGTGTCCATCTATTGTACTTTGATTTACTAGCTCTATCTCTCTTTTGTTGCTACTTCTCTTCTTTGGTTATTTGTATTGCTTCCAGACTTTTTGCAGGGGGGTTTGCATAGTCTCCTGTTCAGTCTCCTCCTTCGAGCTTCCTTCTGTTTCCTCTTCTTCTTGGTCTTTTTCTTGATCTTTTTCCGAAGATTTGTTTTGGAGGGTTTCGACATCCTTCTTCTTTTTTCTATGGATCCTTAGGTTTTGGGTCCAAATTGATCTCCTCTTCATCTTTAATGTCCATTATGTTGATGTATTTGTAACTTCAGAAGATATTCACTTGTATATTGTATGTATTACATTTGTACTTTATTGTATCCCCAATGAAGATGTATTATTCCTCCGATTGGAAGTGTCCTCATGTGTACTTGCAAGTGTCGCAAGTTATATTGTAAGTGTCGTAACTTATACTTGATGGGTTATTAGACCACCTTGTTGGGGTCGGCCCTGTATGAGTCATTTGGGTCAAAGGGTTATTAGACCACCCTATTGGGGGCCGGCCCAGTCAACATAATGTTATGTGGTTAAGTTAGGGCCGACCTAGTTGAGTAAAGGTCAAGTGATGTAGTGTATAAATAGAGAGTGTGTCTCTCTCATTTTATACATTCTATTGTTCACTCACTTCGCATTAGTGAGAGAAGAGGAGGATGCGCACAAGTGGAGGAGGAGCATGATGCAGTAGATATGTATATCTTGGGTTTGATCATGGTGATCATTGTATTGATGCTTATTCTATCTCTGAGGAAGTTGCGGGGTTTTTCACCTTCTTGGTTTTCCCCGGTGAAATGTTTTGTGTCTCTTGTCTCTTGTCTCTTATGCTTGATATGCTGTACATGTTGTTCTTTCAGTTAAGATCCTAGATCAGAATGTATTAAATTCTGAAAAACTAACATGGTATCAGAGCTAGCCTGAAAGAAGGTATGGTATGGCATTTATGACACTTGTTGCACTTGCGAAGCCAGGGCTTGATATAGAAAAAACCAGTCATCGTAGCACTTTCGATATAAATTCATTTTGGCAAAGTTTCAGGATCTGAAAATCTTACAGGCGAAGTTAAGATCCCCATGTACCTTGTGTCCGAAGGAGAGCCTCTAATTCATTGTACTTTCAGATTTATGATCTATACAATATAGGGTTTCTGCCTCTTCCAGATCTCAGTCATAAACAGGTGACCTAGGAAAAAAGATCACAACTTGGGCTAGGAAGGTCCAAATGAAATTTCGTAAAAAGAGGCAGGTAGGACACGGACTGTACTTTCACAGGTCCAATTTTTAGAGGCCTAAATTGAACCAGTGACATGTGGCACTCCGTACAAGTTCGCTCTCCTGTTTTATCCCATAAATAGGTCACGTTGTGACACTCGCATAACTCTCTCTCAGAGAATCCATTTTAGGTCAGACTTGTGGGGTTGGAAATTTAACAGGTCAGGATACCACAGGAAAAAGTTTCAGACCCTATAGATCCGAAATTTCTTAGTTACACCAGAAACAGTCAGGTGCATATTTCTGTCAAAACAGAATTGGATTTTGAGCACCTTCATTCATGGCTACGGGAATTTAGGGTTTTGAAGAAAGTTGTAATTTTTGTAATCGGAGACCACGGATGGATGCTCCTCATCAAAATCAAAATTTAGAGACCAAGATTGAATTTTTTGGTTGGGCAGAAGGCCGAGCTTGAGCAAACCCTAGTTCGGGACTTTGATCAGAAAGGTGAAAAATTAGGGCTTCTGTAAAAATGGGAATTTTTGAAATCTGTGACCATAGCTGGAAGCTCCTTGGAAAAATCGAAGTTTAGAGCTTTGGATCAAACTATTTGGTTGGGTGAAGCTCCGGGAAACTCAAACCCTAATTCAGGGTCCTCCCTAGTGAATCCAGAAGATTGAAAAGCAAATTTGAGGGGTGAAACTTTACAGTTTTCAAATTCTGAGTATACCAGGTTGATCAGCTCATCAAGGCGCATCTTTCCATCCATTCAGAAGTTTGAAATTCAAAATTTGAAATTTTAGGGTTTCTCTGACAAACCCTAATCCAGCTCCAGATCCAGTTTCAGCAAATCAAAGTGGATTGGGTTAATCCTGGAAGAGAATGAATTGGACACCTACATAAGTGAAGAAGTTCCAGTTCCAGAGGGAGATGAGGCTAAGGCCTTACATAAGAAGTCTACAAGCAATCTCGACAGGTATGACTTGAGGAGATACAGGTATGTTTTGAAATATGTTCATGATTAAGGTTATTATATGTTTGTCTTCATATTATTGAGGTTAGTACAATATTGATTAATTTTAGACTTGTCTTATCACCCTAGTAAAAGTATGAATGCATGTATAGGGTTATGACATTTATGATTGTACTAATGCACCATGATGTTGTATGAGGTTGATGTTGTCTGCTAACATGTAAGGTACATCAAGAAAGAAAAATCAAGTTCTAGATCAAGAACATATGACCATGGTGACATGAAGACAAAGGCTCATGAAGCTCTAATTATGAGGTATGTATAATTTGGTTCTACAATGCTTAACCTATGAGATATGCAGGTTACTAGCACAAGTCATTGAAGAGAACAAGAAGATATTATGTGGGTATGTTAGACATAACTAGCAAACATGATAACCAGGTATGTTTTTCCTATATCAAGTTAGAATCCTACCTTGTGTTAGGATCTTATACTTTTGTATGAATGATAATGATTATCCTTGAAGTTAGAAGTTTAAGTAATAAAGGGTTTATGCATCTTATGTTTCTTACTTTGATTGATGATATGACTAACCAGAAGAGTCCTATGGTCAAATAAGATTATGCATGAGTAAAAGAAGTTTTCCCTGAAAATGCTAACGCTTATTACCTATGTATGAAATGATCATGACCATACATGTTAAGTTTAATTAGGATCATAATGTCTTGATAGTATTGAGTTATACTAATGGATGTATGATCATGTATGAGATCTTGAGGATGACACTAGTGCACACTTAAGCATGCATAGTGGTCCAGGATGAATATAAGTTCAAGGACAAGTAATCCAAGAAGCAAAGATCAAGAGGGAGAACACTCTAGTAGTTCCTGCAAGGAAGCAAAGATTGAGAGGGAGTCCACCCTACAACTAAAGAAAGATAAGTATTTGAATTGTCCTTTATGATTACTTAAATGATGTTGTTCAGTCATGTACATACTTATCTTCCTAGATTTAGGATGTATATTATGCATATTAGAAAAGTTGCATTAATGAGCAATATACTACTAATATGCATGTAATGGGTAAGTGGCCTATGGCACTATACAACATTCCATTGCTACTTATTTAGAATGAAACCTCTTTGCTGACATGTTGGGAGTTGTGCACACTCTTAACAATGTTCTGGTAGAGATTGGAAGGCATCTAGAAAGTTACGGGATATGGATAAATTTTGTATTGAAGCATTGGCTAAAATAATTGCATGACTGTATGACATATTTCTTTATGTAAGAATTTGTTCTGAAAACTATGAGATGTTTCTAATCATGCAATTTAACTTGTTTGTCTAGGAAATATCATATACGAGTACCTACAAAAGAAGGACTACAACATTTGTTCAGCAACAAATCTATCTATTGAAGAATTTGAAGTTCCCAGGATTCGGGATGAAGTAATGATGCCATGATCCGTTGATCATGAAGAATGATGTTTGGGATGTGGTCCCAAGACCAAAAGGGAAGTCTGTTGTGACTTCCAAGTGGATATATAAGATCAAGCATGCTGCAGATGGCAGCATAGAGAAATATAAAGCAAGTGATGAAATGGAAGATACACCAGATGGATGTCAAGACAGCCTTCTTAAATGGTGTAGTCGAGGAGGAAGTGTATGTGGAGCAGCCACTTGGTTTTGAGACACATGACAGAGAGTCATATGTGTGCAGGTTGAAGAAAGCCTTGTATGGCTTGAAGCAAGCTCCTAGAACTTGGTATGGTAGGATAGACAACTTTCTATCCAGTTTGGGCTTTACCAAGAGTAAAGCGGATTCCAACCTTTACTACAAGGTTGAGGAAGGCAATCCTGTGATTCTACTCTTGTATGTGGATGACCTATTTGTTACGGGTGAGGATAGGTTGATTGCTGATACAAAGAGGAAGCTTTCTCGAGATGAAGGACTTGGGGGTGATGCACTACTTTCTAGGCATGGAGGTGTGGCAGAGTGCAGAAGGAATCTTCCTTGGACAAGGGAAGTATGCAGTAGAGATCCTGAAGTGGTTCGGGATGATGGACTGCAAGGCCATGGCCACACCTATGGCATCGAACCTGAAGCTTCTGTGTGGTGCTTCATCTGATCCGGTTGATGTAACTGTGTATCGTCAGATGATTGGGTCCTTGATGTACCTGACGAACTCCAGACCAAACATTTGCTTTGCGCTGAACACATTGAGCCAGTTTTTAATGGATCCTAGAGGTGTTCACTTGGTTGCTGTAAAGCATGTTCTGAGGTACCTGAAGGGTACAATTGATTATGGGCTCAAGTATGATGCGAATCAAAAGTTTAACCTGCAGGGTTATGTTGATTCGGACTGAGCAAGCAATGCTGCAGATAGGAAGAGCACTTCTGGGTGCTGCTTCAGTATGGGATCAGGTGTGATCTCTTGGTTTAGCAGGAAGCAGTCTTGTGTAGCACTGAGTACAACCGAAGCAGAGTATGTTGCAGCTTGTTCGGCTAGTTGTGAGGCAGTATGGCTTAGGAAGCTACTGTCTGAGTTATTTGATCTCCCGTTGGATGCTACTGGTATCTTTTGTGAAAACCATAGTTGTGTGAAGCTGCCTGAGAACCCGGTGTTCCATGACAGGTCGAAGCACATTGAGATCAAATATCACTATATCAGGGATATGGTGCAGATAAGAGCAGTGAAGCTCCTGTATGTTGTGGCGGACGAGCAGATAGCCGATGTGTTGACCAAGCCGCTGGCCAGGGTGAAGTTTGAGTACTTCAAAGAGAGACTTGGTGTACTTCAGATCGAGATTCCTTCCAAGGGGAAGTGATGAGTCCAGAGACACAGATGCACATGGGCCATTCTAGCATGGTTGAAGTGTGTCTTCCCATGGCTGAGATATAAGGGCTGGGGCCATTCCGACATGGTATAAGTGTGTCTTCCCATGGTCGTTGATGTAAGAGCCGGGGCCATTCGAGCATGGTTGAAGTTTGTCTTCCCATGGCTGCGATATAAGTGCTAGGCCATTTGAGCATGGTTGAAGTGTGTCTTCCCATGGCTGCGATATAAGTGCTGTGCCATTCCTAACATGGTTGAAGTGTGTCTTCCCATGGCTATGGATATAAGTATTGTGCCATTCTCGCATGGTTGAAGTGTGTCTTCCCATGGCGTAGATATAAGTGCTGAGCCTTTCACGGATGGTTGAAGTGTGTCTTCCCATGCCGGTGAGTGTAAGTGCTGTGTGATGTGCATCTGGGTTGTGCTCCGTGGACAATGAGGTGATCTGAAGACGATGAGGTGACAGTATGGTACACAGGTTTTGCAGAGGCATATAATCAGTCCTGAGATGCTCTTGCAGGTTTTGCAGAGGCAGTGTAATCAGTCCTGGGAGATCTTGCAGGTTTTGCAGAGGTAGTGTAATCAGTCCTGAGGTGTACCGACTTGATGGCTTTCTCACTGAGATGACATGATCAGTATGATCATGAGTATCAGGATGATACTCCGTGGCCGTGGACAGGTTGTGCAGTTGCATTTAAAAGATCCCGGGAGATCCGATAGGTTGAGTTGTGTGCTCGTAATCAGTCCTGGGATGCTCTTTCGAGGTTTTGCCATGACCACATGTAATTTTTCCCTGGGAGATCCGATAGGTTGAGCTGTGTGCTTGTAATCATTCCTGGGATGCTCTTTCGAGGTTTTGTGGAGGTCACATATAATATTTCCCTGGGAGATCCGATAGGTTGAGCAGTGAGCTCGTAAAAGTCCTGGGATGCTCTTTCGAGGTTTTGTTGACGCACGTAATAAGTCCTGAGGATTCCACAGTATGGCCAGTGATGATGAAGACCTACAGGTGGTGGGCCTACATCCAACATGAAAAAGGGCTGGCTTTGTAGAACTTCCTATGACGAGAAGAATTATGAGATAACACCAGTGATCGAGATGACGAGTACAACAGCAGTGACGATGATGCTCCGTGATCCAGTGATGATGATCCAACTCTAGTATTGAAGACTTGTGCCTATATGTATTGATGACTCGTGTCAAGAGAATACCCTCCTAGTTAAGAGGGAGTGTTGATGTATTTGTAACTTCGGAAGATATTCACTTGTATATTGTATCTATTACATTTGTACTTTATTGTATCCCCAACGAAGATGTATTATTCCTCCGATTGGAAGTGTCGTCATGTGTACTTGCAAGTGTCGCAAGTTATATTGTAAGTGTCGTAACTTATACTTGATGGGTTATTAGACTACCTTGTTGGGGTCGGCCCGGTATGAGTAATGTGGGTCAAAGGGTTATTAGACCACCCTATTGGGGGTCGGCCCAGTCAGCATAATGTTATGTGGTTAAGTTAGGGCCGACCTAGTTGAGTAAAGGTCAAGTGATGTAGTTTATAAATAGAGAGTGTGTCTCTCTCATTTTATACATTCTATTGTTCACTCACTTCGCATTAGTGAGAGAAGAGGAGGATGTGCACAAGTGGAGGAGGAGCATGATGTTGAAGATATCTATCATTTGGATTTGATCATGGTGATCATTGTATTGATGCTTATTCTATCTCTGAGGAAGTTGTGGGGTTTTTCACCTTCTTGGTTTCCCCCGGTGAAATGTTTTGTGTCTCTTGTCTCTTGTCTCTTATGCTTGATATGCTGTACATGTTGTTCTTTCAGTTAAGATCCTAGATCAGAATGTATTAAATTATGAAAAACTAACACATTAATACATTGAACTGGATTCATGTTGGGATATTGTTATTATTTCTCCTTGTCGAGGAAGAGGTAGGATTCTCTCCTACTTTTTTCCTGACTTGATCTCCCTCCTTAGATCTTTGTTTCTTGGGTTTACCTCCTTGTCTATTGGCTTGCCTTTAACTTATGGGTTGATTCCATTGTTCATATGGATCTCCTCCTATTGTTTCCAGAGATTTTGGACATATTTTTGTAAAGTGCCCATATTTGTGGCAGATCTTGCATTTGAAGGGGAGTTGTTCGTAATCTACTTGCTAGAGGTATTTCCATTTCTCTACAGTAAGATTGATGGATTCCATAATCCCTTTCTCTAGAACTACTTCAACACAAATATGGGAACATGCCTGAAGGCCATCCTTTGGCATGGTTTTATCTATATATTTCCCAAGAGCGTTCCCTATAGCTCGTAGGGTGTCATCATTCAACAGCACAGCGGCTAGAATGAGAGATAGACCTAGACTAGGATGGCTGAGTGGATATCGTTCTCCATGTTGAAGTCCAACATCCATCAGCTGAGGAACATCCCATGGGCACCCATGAAATATGGGCAACTTTGAAATATTAGGTCCTTATCCTTTTTTTCTTCAAACAGGAATGTGAAGAATCCCCTTCCACAGAAAGAGTGCGAAATTTTTCCTTTTAAGAGGGGTTTCAAATTTTTTTCCACCCATATTGCCACTAATCTGGGAAAGAGCCAGATCCTAGTAAACTAACCTATTGGGCCATTCTCTACTAGCATGAGGGCCAAAGATCTTGAGCTTGCTTGCACTAGGACAACAAGAGTTTCATCTATTTTCTTCATGAATCAAGTTGGTTTTGATATGTGCTGCGAAGGGAGGGCTGTGACCAGCGATGCGAAGGTGACCAAATCTAGAGAAGGAGTGTGAAGCAGAGGGGTAGAATCCCCTCTGGGGGAGGCCATGAGGGAATCGGGCATATGCGGTGCTCAGAGCTCGATCATGTCAGAGAGAAGTCACTGAAATAAATTCCCTATCTTTCCTTATCAAGGATAGATTGGGATTTTGATAGTAATGCAATTATGAATTTGAAACATAGGAAAATTTCATTCGAAACCAAATAATTGTGTGTAGTAGCACCTTTGGATCCCACTGAACCTATCAATGAGGATTTTCAAAGATCAATCTTAGAGAACATTTATAATGTGTCTGCATGGAAAGAAGATTATATAAATCCTATTGTATATGGGGAGCTAAGTTGGAGGTCCATTTCTTCTTTTTATATAGACTTAGCGGAGGCACTAGAAAAATGGAAAAGAAGAGGTATGAGATGTCCACAAGGAGGTGCATGTAGATTGAGAAATTGGTGCGTTGGATTGGAACAAAGTTGTGCGACCATCCATGATTTGATAGGACTAACTTAGTTACAACATTTGCTGCATAGATGGATGCCTGTGTACCATAGAGCTCTAATATACAAGCCATGGATGTAGTAATAAAAGGATTCAATACGTGGTGGTGAGTAACTCATGAGATAACTTAATATATTGGGAATAGGTGGTGAATTGCATGAATCTCAAATTCCAACCATATAAGGAGTTGGAATTGATAAATAAGTATAGAGGTAGGGAAGATATACAAGGGAAAGTTTGTTTTTGTCATATGGGATCAGTTGAGAAGCAATTTCCCAAGCATGAATGGACTCAAATATTCATTCACAACTTGGATGTTGTACCTAGGAGCTAGTATCAAGTACATTATTATCCTACGACTTTTCATATTATTCTATGACAACTATTTACAATATTTACATATTTTAACCAACTACAAGAGATGTCTAAAGGGAAGGAAATCCATGAATAAATATGGTGTACTCTGTGCATCATAAAGGGACATCATAATGAAACATTCCTAATACTTGAAAACTACACTCTGGCAGGCACGTCAAATCTATCCCTCACTAGAGAAAACCCTCAGTAGTGCAAGATCTACAAAATTTGTGGGCATGATCCATCTCAATGTTCAATGTTATATCACCGAGAGTAGTGAGGTGCTGTCAACCCAGTATGGGGAGATGTTGTCACATTGCGTTACGTAATGCAACGTTCCCAAAAATAAAAGGTAACTAAAAAAATTCATGTTGTATCATAGCTTCTCAAAAATAAAAAGTAATTAAAAAGTCATATTGGCTCATACGGTAAAAAAATATAGCGAGCATAGATCTAACTTAAATAAGATATATGAAGGACCAAGATGGATCCAATTTCTTGAGGTGTAGATGTCTTATCTTAATTTTTTTACACATCAAGAAAAAATTACACTTCAAGAAATTGGATCCCTCTCGGTGCTTAATAGATCCGGTTTAAGATGGATCTATGCTAGTAGAAGTACCAAACATCCATAAATATCTGTTTTTGTGAATTTTGTAAACCTATGGGCCATGATGTTAACAACTCTATATCACTGGACTTGATGAAGGAACATAGAATTGATGTCTAGAGGATAATGTAGGTAGAGGATGGGTTTATGTTAGAGGAGGATATATAAGTTGAGGACAGGGAGGTGCACCAATCGTTACAACATTGGAGAGGTAGGACACATTGCATGATTATGCTTCCGATCCTATGTATTATGTTGGCATCATTGCAATATCGAACATGAAACAAATGATTCCCATAATTGATAACCATATGGAAACATAAGAAAATATAAGTGAATATGGTTATTGTGGAGCCAAGGAAGGAACAAAGAGAGACACATCAAGTCCATGTTGTCACTTGAGGAAACACAAGAACTGGGTTTGATGCATAAAATATTCTACAAGGGAAAATTAAGGAAGCTGCTCTTGTGCCACCCCAGTTTGATGCAACACGATATAAAGTACAAAGATGGATCTATGCAAGTAGAAGTACCAAATATCCATAAATATCTGTTTTTGTGAATTTTCTAAACCTATGGGCCTTGATGTTAACAACTCTATATCACTGGAGTTGATCAAGGAACATAGAATTGATGTCTAGAGGATAATGTAGGTAGAGGATGGGTTTAATTTAGAGGAGGCTATATAAGTTGAGGATAGGGAGGTGCACCAATTGTTACAACATTGGAGAGGTAGGACACATTGCATGATTATGTTCCCAACCCTATGTATTATGTTGGCATCGTTGCAATACCGAACATGAAACAAATGATTTACATAATTGATAATAATGTGGAAACATAAGAAAATATGAGTGAATATGGTTATTGTGGAGCCATGGAAGGAACAAAGAGAGACACATCAAGTCCATGTTGTCACTTGAGGAAGCACAAGAACTGGCCTGGATACAACAAATATTCTACAAGGGAAAATCAAGGAAGTTTCTCCTGTGCCACCCCAATTTGATGTAACACGACATAAATAATTCTTACATGATGCCATGGAGCCCTTGAAGGAGGTGCTTGTTTGGGATAAGGGGCAACACATTACTGGACAATGATAACCAAAGTCTAAGGACCAAGTAAGTACTTTCATGAAATGGTGCATTAAGATTTTGAATCACCTAGAGGTTTCTAGGAGGTTGATATAAATGTTGAAGATAGGGATAGTAAGGTTGCAAGATGATGTGCATTTTTTGCCCCCTTTCCTGAGAGACATGTTAGAAATGTTAGAAAGAAACTAAAGTGAAGCAAAGAATTCAAAATGACAATGGAACTAGGAGGTTGTGAAATGCAAGATGTAACATTGGATCTTGGCTTTAATGTCAACATCCTTCTAAATAAGTCTTAGGAATCGATGGGCATACTAAATTAGCTATTTTTGACACCCATACAACTGAGTTTGGATAATCGGTATGTGATCTATCCTACTGGTTAGGTAGAGCAAGTACAAATAGACATTGATGGTGTAAACGCAACAATTGAATTTAAAGATATAGAGATCATGAATGAGAAGGATCCCTATCCTACCTTTTTTTTTCTGAATAAAACTAGTAAAGGATTTCATAAAAAGAATTGCAAGAGACTTGCAGAGAGTAGAAAACAGATCATGATATTCTAGTCTAGCTCATTACATGCCTCAATAATAGTCTGCAAAATGCCAGGACTTTTATGGAGTGCAAAGTATGGTTTACTTTTGTAAATATAATTCCAATTTACTACATAATACCTTCTACAGAAGGTGTAGAGAACTAAACGGAAAAAAAGAGCATTAAAACCACTGGAAAGAAGATTATATAAATCCTACTGCATAAGGGGAGCTAAGTTGGAGGTCCATTTCCTCTTTTTATATAGACTTAGTGGAGGCATTAGAAAAATGGAAAATAAGAGGTATGAGATGTCCACAGGGAGGTGCATGTAGATTGAGAAATTGGTGCGTTGGATTGGAACAAAGTTGTGCGACCATCCATGATTTGATAGGACTAACTTAGTTACAACATTTGATGCATAGATGGATGCCTGTGTACCATAGAGCTAGAATATACAAGCCATGGATGTAGTAATAAAAGGATTCCATACGTGGTGGTGAGTAACTCATGCAATAACTTAATATGTTGGGCATAGGTGGTGAATTGCATGAATCTCAAATTCCAACCATATAAGGAGTTGGAATTGATAAATAAGTATAGAGGTAGGGAAGATATACCAGGGAAAGTTTGTTTTTGTCATATGGGATCAGTTGAGAAGCAATTTCCCAAGCATGAACGGACTCACATATTCATTCACAACTTGGATGTTGTACCTAGGAGCGAGTGTCAGGTACATTATTCTCCTACGACTTTTCATATTATTCTATGACAATTATTTACAATATTTAGATATTTTAACCATAATCTTGTAGGATTATGCATTCAACATTCCCCCATTGATTCGAAGGGTTATTTGTCAGTCCAAGCATCTTTTTGAATTGCTCAAGTTTTTCTCTTCCAAGCGCTTTGGTGAATATGTCTGCAATTTTCTCACTTGTGGAACAATGTCTCAAATGAATAGTCTTGGCCTCTACATGATATCGAATCAGATGGTACTTTATGTTGATGTGGTTAGTTCGATCATGGAATATGGGGTTCTTGGATAACTTGATTTCAGAAACGTTGTCAACTAGTAGTGGAGTAAAATTCACCTATTTCTCTTGCAAATCTTAAAGTATCTTTCTAAGCAACACAATATTCTTTGTTGCTTCTGCAACAACCACATATTTTTCTTTTGTTATGGAATATTCTATAACAAACTATTTGTGTGATATCCAAGAGATAGATGCTAATCCAAGACTCATGATGTATCTTGAAGTAGACACTCCATTCTCCTTGTCAACATCAAAGTTCGAATCATTTTCTCTACAAAAGTGAAAATGTTTTACCATTGGTTAGAGTTGATGGCCATAATAAGAGCAGAAGAACGCTCTAGATCCCATCAAGAAGTTGTCGTAGAGAATAAGGTAGAGCACTCTCCTTTGGAATCATTCCCTATGCACAATTTATTTGAGGAGGAACATAGTTTTGTAGAGATAGAAGTGATAAATATAATACAAAAGAGGATAACAATGATACATTAATAAAATGATCAATATCAACAGGAAAGTTAAACTTTTTGATGTTTGGAACTTCAACATATAGTGTGATAATACTGCCTATGTTCCGGGAACAAGGAGAGATGATGCTGAACAACACTAGTTTAATTTAACAATCAACAGTATAGTAGATGATGTAGCCAAGATCATGCAATTGGAGACCACTTTCAGAGATAGGGATCTGCAATAGTATATGAAGTATAAGAGTGATGTGGCAATAGGATAAATTAGAACTCTAGATGAAATAAGGAAAGATCTAATTAAAAAATTCCAAAAGCTGAAGTTGGAACCATGATATGTTGTAGAGATTAAGGAGATAAAACATAAGGTTCACGAGACATTATGGGATTACAATCAAAGATTTAAATTCTTATTGGGAAGGTTAACTTTTCATATTCAATATGTTTTCTATAGAGAGTGCTTTAGTGCTAGATTACTTCCCCATATTAGGATTCCTCTCACCCAGTAGAAGATTACCGGATAGGAGGAGGCACTAGATATTGCAATGTGCTTGGAGTTCACAACAAGATTTGTCAAGCCTTCATTAACCTTGGAGTAGGTACAAAACTAACTAGTTACCTCAACTAACCAACTACAAGAGATGTCTAAAGGGAAGGCAATCCATGAATAAATATGGTGTACTCTGTGCATAATAAAGGGACATCATAACAAAAAATTCCCAATACTTGAAAACTACACTACGATAGGCACGTCAAATCTATCCCTCACTAGAGAAAAGCCTCATTAGTGCAAGATCTACAAAACTTGTGGGCATGATCCATCTCAATGTTCAATGTTATATCACTGAGAGTAGTGAGGTGCTGTCAACCCAGTATGGGGAGATGTTGTCACGTTGCGTTATGTAATGCAATGCTCCCAAAAATAAAAGGTAACTAAAAATATTCATGTTGTGTCATAACTTATCAAAAATAAAAAGTAATTAAAAAAATTCATATTGGCTCATACGGTAAAAAAATATAGCGAGCATAGATCTAACTTAAATAAGATATATGAAGGACCAAGATGGATCCAATTTCTTGAGGGGTAGATTTCTTATCTTAATTGTTTTACACATCAAGAAAAAATTACACTTCAATAAATTGGATCCCTCTCGGTGCTTAATAGATCCAGTTTAAGATGGATCTATTCTAGTAGAAGTACCAAACATCCATAAATATTTGTTTTTGTGAATTTTGTAAACCTATGGGCCATGATGTTAACAACTCTATATCACTGGATTTGAACAAGGAACATAGAATTGATGTCTAGAGGATAATGTAGGTAGAGGATGGGTTTAATTTAGAGGAGTCTATATAAGTTGAGGACAGGGAGGTGCACCAATTGTTACAACAGTGGAGAGGTAGGACACATTGCTTGATTATGTTTCCAACCGTATGTGCTATGTTGACATTGTTCCTATACCGAACATGAAACAAATGATTCCCATAATTGATAACCATGTGGAAACATAAGAAAATATAAGTGAATATGGTTATTGTGGAGACAAGGAAGGAACAAAGAGAGACACATCAAGTCCATGTTGTCACTTGAGGAAACACAAGAACTGGGTTAGATGCATAAAATATTCTACAAGGGAAAATCAAGGAATTTTCTCTTCTGCCACCCCAGTTTGATGCAACATGACATAAAGTACAAAGATGGATCTATGTAAGCAGAAGTACCAAATATCCATAAATATCTGTTTCTGTGAATTTTCTAAACCTGTGGGCCTTGATGTTAACAACTCTATATCACTGGAGTTGATGAAGGAACATAGAATTGATGTCTAGAGGATAATGTAGGTAGAGGATGGGTTTAATTTAGAGGAGGCTATATAAGTTGAGGACAAGGAAGTGCACCAATTGTTACAACATTGGAGAGGTAGGACACATTGCATGATTATGTTCCCAACACTATGTATTATGTTGGCATCGTTGCAATACCGAACATGAAACAAATGATTTACATAATTGATAATAATGTGGAAACATAAGAAAATATGAGTGAATATGGTTATTGTGGAGCCACGAAAGGAACAAAGAGAGACACATCAAGTCCATGTTGTCACTTGAGGAAGCACAAGAACTGGCCTGGATACAACAAATATTCTACAAGGGAAAATCAAGGAAGTTTCTCTTGTGCCACCCCAATTTGATGTAGCACGACATAAAGAATTCTTACATGATGCCATGGATCCCTTGAAGGAGGTGCTTGTTTGGGATAAGGGGCAACACATTACTGGACAACGATAACCAAAGTCTAAGGACCAAGTAAGTACTTTCATGAAATGGTGCATTAAGATTTTGAATCACCTAGAGGTTTCTAGGAGGTTGATATAAATGTTGAAGATAGGGATAGTAAGGTTGCAAGATGATGTGCATTTTTTGCCCCCTTTCCTGAGAGATGTGTTAGAAATGTTAGAAAGAAACTAAAGTGAAGCAAAGAATTCAAAACGACAATGGAACTAGGAGGATGTGAAATGCAAGATGTAACATTGGATCTTGGATTTAATGTCAACATCCTTCTAAATAAGTCTTAGGAATTGATGGGCATACTAAATTAGCTATTTTTGTCACCCATCCAACTGAGTTTGGATAATCGGTATGTGATCTATCCTATTGGTTAGTTAGAGCAAGTACAAATAGACATTGATGGTGTAGATGCTACAATTGAATTTAAAGTTATAGAGATCATGAATGAGAAGGATCCCTATCCTACTTTTTTTTTCTGAATAAAACTAGTAAAGGATTTCATTAAAAGAATTGCAAGAGACTTGCAGAGAGTACAAAACAGATCATGATATTCTAGTTTAGCTCATTACATGCCTCAATAATAGTCTGCAAAATATCTCGACTTTTATGGAGTGCAAAGTATGGTTTACTTTTGTAAATATAATTCCAATTTACTACATAATACCTTCTGCAGAAGGTGTAGAGAACTAAAAGGAAAAAGAAGAGCATTAAAACCACTGTGCTGGCATAAATTTCCTATCCATTTTGTCTAGATCTCGCTCGACTTCACCGCTTCCTCGTTCCTCCTCTACCTCTGCTAGTATTTTGATTCTTCAGTTGGGAGTTGGTTGACATCAAGAACATTCCTAATAGGGACATGCGAACATTCCTTAGTTGAATGCTCCACATATTCATGCTAAGCTTCCCTTAGGGGAATCCTGTTTCAAATATCCTCCACCTCAGATCGTAATGCATAGCACTCATCCTGTAGCTATTGATGGTCGTGCCTTTTCTCTGCTTGGATCTCCAAGGAGTTCATGATCTGCACGAATAGGCCTTGAACCTGAATCTAAAGGGATTGAACTATAACTTCTAACTCTTCTATCTACCCTTCTTGTTTCGCTCATATCCACTGGGCGTTCCCTCTGTTTCTCTTTTCCATGTTGCTTGACAAAATTTCAAGGTGGCAGTGAGATTGATACAATTTAGAATTCCTCTGTCTCCTCATAAAATTCTTATGAATAAGCTTATTCTTACACCCCTCTTCATAATTCCTTATGTTTTGTCTCCTACTCATGCTAGGCGATTGCAATCTCCATCAGTTCGATTCATCAATCTTTTCCATTAATTTCTTGGTGAATTCACATATTCTTGGCCTTCGACATGGAGAGGAGGTACACACTATTCTATATCTGGCTTGTTCTAATTCTTGAGGTGCCTTTCGTTTCTTATGCCAACTTACTATCACCTTGGAGTTAAGCACACTCGAGGTACAACGAGAGGGATTGAAGTGATCTTAGTTGCATGCAGAGCGAATGTTGGTTGTTGGCGGTTCATGATGAGAGGGGGGAATTAATGGCATGCTCCCAAAACTGTCTATTTCACCCATTTGCACGTGATATTTGAGATGATGTTTGCTTCAAATGTGGTTCTTAAACTATTTTCTTTCAACTTTCCCATATTATTGTCATTGCTAGAGTTCTCAAAACACTTGAAATAGGCAATCATAATACAATCAAGGTATGGGTTGTAATGAGACTTGATCATTGATTCTGAGAGTGCCTATAAAATCACTTATGGTGATGTTGGCTTGAGTATACGCTATAGTGTTGTTAGCTATAAGGATATGGAAGGGAAAAATATTATGAAAAGCAAGCACCTCAAATTGGATCCCGAGGAAAATAGCTTTCAGTTTCATGTCCTTAGGAAGGGTCCTTTTCCTCGGGTGGTTGATAATTAGCTTCGCATCTCCCAAATCTGTGAGATAGTCAATATCCTATTGCATGGATAATTGAATAACTTTAAGAAGGGAATAGGATTCTGTTTGGTTATTTGTTGCAATTCCTATGCTCCATGAGAACTTGGACCTTGTATTTCCTCCTGGGGAAAAAGTTACACGACCTGCGCTTGCCACACCAAGGTTCCCTTTCGAGGCTCTATCGAAACTTAACATGCTGTTAGTTTGATATTTTCTCCATTTCTCGAATTCCTGAGATGTGATATGAAGCTTCCATCATGGTATTGGTGCCGTGGTGATGCTTGATCGAGGATTGTATATCGTGGTGTCTCGCTCATTTTCTTTTATCCATTCCAGGCAATTATCTTCTACCTAAGTTAACTTTTATTGGTTAAGATTATTTTTCTTCTTCTTTCGGAGGACCTCCATAAAAAAACCTTTGGTTCTGGATGCAACCACCATAGGGGTAGCATATTCCTCTGAGAAAATGGTTCGATTCCTAACAAGCCAGATTTTCCAAATGGTGAATTTTGGCAAGTCCATAAATGTATCTTTGAGTTCTTTCTTGTTGTTTAAGTTCCCTCTATAGCTTGCTTGCCATCTGCTAAATAATTTTTTTGGAGAATTTGGCCATCTCATTTTCTGGTGTAGATTTTTCAGCATTATCTTACATTCTTCTTTGATTAATGGGAATTATATCATAAGATGAATGCTTGTTTCCTTCGATATCTTGCACATGGCACACCTGAATGGACCTTCAAAACCTCTCCTTTGGACATCTTTCCTATTAATATCCTACCATGTGCCAAAATCAACCAAAACATATTTATTTTTGGAAGGTCATTAGAGTTCCATACCTTATTCCACTTGTTTGCTTTGGGCAGAAGGTTTGCTTGGGCCAGGAGATAGGCATATCCTTTGTTGACCGAATACTCTCCTTTCCCCTATCCCTAGGTGTCCTTGATTTATCTTCTTATAGGTGCACACCCTTTGAACATGTTGCAGATCTCCTGAAAATTCTCAGTTAGGTTGTCTGATAATTCTGCTATCTACCAGCTTTCCCACTTTCCTCTTGCTTGCAACTTTAACATGTCGCAAATAATTTCTATATCCTAATTATGACACCATGCTCTCAAGGGGGATAATTGTTGGTATTGAAAAAGGGGGGGGGTTCCTCCCCATTATGTTGTCTACCTAGATATAGGTCTTTTTCTCGTTTCCTGGAATTGAAGTTGCTGAGTTGCAGAACAGGGGGAGGGAAGCTTCCAAGAGCTTCCATATGGGGGATCCATTTCTCTCGAGGGGTTTCCATCAAGGAACCTAACCCTATCTCTGCTAAGATAATTATGACTTATCACTTTCTTCCACCATTCCTGGTGTCCCATCACCAATCTCTAGGATTTTTGCTCCCAACGCTAAGTTAGAGATTGATGGGTCGAGAATGCCCATCCATTCATGAGATTTTGGATCTCTCACCACATTGCAACTCACCATATGCAATCTTTTAGTAGTGGATTCCCCCCTTTCCAAAGGAATTTTCGAAGGTCTTGTGCTATGGCATTCTTAACCTTTATCGACACTAACAAAGTTGAAAATTGGAATATTGGCAGAGCTGCTAGGATTGACTTGATAAGGGTGACATGTCCTACTGTGTTAAGCCACATAATACCCCATTGTGTCAACTTCAATTTGATTTTGTTCATCATACGAATTCCATTCTATTCTTGGGATATATTTAAGACAATTGGGGATCCTCGGGTATCTAAAGGATTGCCAATTTTGCGTCAACGAGAATTGGAGAATGACCGCTATAGCTAATGTTATTATGCTATTAATGTTCCAAACATAGATGTGGATTTTTTTCCTATTGATTTTTCCCCCTGAAGCTTATTGAAATCATCAAGAATTTTCTTGAATCTTCTAGCAATTATGGTGGAGCCCCCCCCACGAGCAGCGTGCCATCCACAAACTATGAGTGGTTTATTCTTTTGAACCTATTTGGGATTTTTATTCCCATAATAGTTTTCCCTCTTCATCTTTCCTATAGTTTCATGCTCAATTATTTTTCCATCAGGATGTACACCAGGGGGGAGATAGGGAATCCTTGTCTCAAGGTTTTGATATTTTGAAAAAATCAGTCGGCCTATTGTTAATCAGTGGAGAAATCCACGGGTCATTAATGCACAAGGATATGTAGGCTAGTAGATCAACTCTAAATCCAGATACAGCTAGCATTGTGAATAGGAAGCTGTGTCTAACTTTGTCAAAGAAACTTTCCATATCTAGATTCACAACCATTCCCTTTTCTCCCCTCTCCTTACTAGAATGGATAGTCTCTTGGACAAACGAAATATTGTCCATCATTTGTCTTTTTTCCACAAAGTCACCTTGATTTGCTGAAATTAATTTTGGTAGTAGAGGTTTAATTATGTTTTCCATGATTTGAGATATGATCTTGTAGGAAACATCTCAAAGCGAGATTGGTTTGACTTGGAAAAGAAGGAAGGACTAGATTCTTTGGCGATTAAAGGAAGGAAGGAGGAATTTGTGCTGCCCCCCATTCAAGCAAAATTTTGGACATATCGGGCCATTATGACCAGATCTCTTTTAATGATGTGCCAACAAATAAGATAGAATCAGGTAGTGAAGCCATCTAGACCCGAGGCCTTATTGGGGTTCATTTGTCTTAGGATCTTTAGAATTTCTTCCTCCTTAATAAGCTGCATTAGCTCCTTGTTGTCCTCTTCACTTATTAGCTTTGGAATATTGCTAAGCACAACTTCTCGTGCATTCATGTTTCCCTCCTCCTCTTCCATATATAGATTTTCAAAATAATCCTTAGATGCTAATTTATTTTGAGCTTTCCTGAAGAATTTTCTTCCATCTTCCAACTTGATCTCTATTATTTTTGTTTCTCCATAGTCTTGCCTTGGCTTGTCAGTGGAAGACTTTTGTGTTTTGGTCCCCCGCCTTAAGCCATAAACTTCTTGATTTTAGCCTCCATTTTTCTTCACCTTTTCTTAATATTTTTTTATTCTATATGAAGTTGCTTTTCTCCTTTTCTTGGATGGTTGGGGTAATCGAATTCATTTCCATAGACAGATGGATCTCCTCTAGCTTTCTTGTCATATCCTGTAGGACCTTTTTTTTCCTTTTCCTAATTCCGTTTCACCCATTCCCATGATATTATTTTGGTTCGTTCTAGTTTATGTTCCCAGATGTAGTATGGCGATCCTTGGTTATAGGGGGCCCAAGCACTAGAGACCTACTCCATGAAACTTAAGACCTAATCCCATTGATGGTTAAACTTGAATGGAATGGGACCTAGGTGATCCTAATTTTTTAATTCTAAAGATATTGGACATTGATCAAAACCTTCCCATGGGAGGATGCAGGAGGTCGACAAGACTGAGTCTTCCAAAATTTTGCTACTAATGGGAGACCTATCTAGTATGGCTACAATGTGACCCGGACCCACCCCTTTATTTGCCCATGCGAATTTTCCCACCATGGGATTTATGTCTATCAAATACAGGTCCAATACGAGGTCTTCCATATGTTCTCTATAACGATGTCTAACTATGTTGCCTCTCTTATTTTCAAAAGCATGTAGGGTCATGTTAAATTATCCTACAATTAAAAAAGGGGTGTCTCTGTTCCTTCCTAAATATTTATTAAAGAGTTCCAACATGCATTTTTTTCTTGATATGTCGAAGGCATATATACATTGAATATAGATAAAGATTTTCCTATCAGGAGGTGGTTTCGTTTTACCTGGATCCAGTTTGGTAAGCTTGACCACTCCTTTAGTTCAAATAATTGAGTATTCCAGAGAGGGCATAGCCCGCCCGATGCTCCTCTTGAGCTAACTGCAATACCCAAGCCTGTGTTCCAGAGTAATTTTCTTTCTTGAAGGATGTCCTTCTCCTACATTTTTGTTTCCTTGAGTAGAAGGACCTGAGGATTTTATCCACGAACTAGGTTTCTAACCATCATATTTTTTTTCACTATTTTCCAGACCTATAAAATTCCAAGAAAGGAACTTAATCATTTATAAATGACCTTGGGTCCCCCTTTTGGGGGGATACATCCACTTTGGTTCCTAGGGTTCCTTGTTTCTTTTCTCATGTGTCCATCTATTGTCCTTTGATTTACTAGATCTATCTCTCTTTTGTTGCTACTTCCCTTCTCCGGTTATTTGTATTGCTTCCAGAATTTTTGCATGGGGGTTTGCATAGTCTCCTGTTCAGTCTCCTCCTTCGAGCTTCCTTCTGTTTCCTCTTCTTCTTGGTCTTTTTCTTGATCTTTTTTCGAAGATTTGTTTTGGAGGGTTTCGACATCCTTCTTCCTTTTTCTATGGATCTTTAGGTTTTGGGTCCGAATTGATCTTCTCTTCATCTTTAATGTCCATTAATACATTGAATTGGATTCATGTTGGGATATTGTTATTATTTCTCCTTTTCGAGGAAGAGGTAGGATTCTCTCCTACTTTTTTCTTGACTTGATCTCCCTCCTTAGATATTTGTTTCTTGGTTTTACCTCCTTGTCTATTGGCTTGCCTTTAACTTATGGGTTGCTTCCATTGTTCATATGGATATCCTCCTATTGTTTCCATAGATTTTGGACATATTTTTGGAAAGTGCGCATATTCGTGGCAGATATTGCATTTGAAGGGGAGTTGTTCGTAATCTACTTGCTGGAGGTATTTCCATTTGTCTACAGTAATATTGCTGGATTCCATAATCCCTTTCTCTAGAACTACTTCAACACAAATATGGGCACATGCCTGAAGGCCATCCTTTGGCATGGTTTTATCTATATATTTCCAAAGAGCATTCCCTATAGCTCGTAGGGTGTCATCATTCAACAGTACAAAGGCAAGAATGAGAGATAGACCTAGACTAGGATGGCTGAGTGGATATCATTTTCCGTGTTGAATTCCAACATCCATAAGCTGAGGTACATCCCATGGGCACCCATGAAATATGGGTCACTTTGAAATATTAGGTCCTTATCCTTTTTTTCTTCAAACAGGAAGGTGAAGAATCCCTTTCCATAGAAAGAGTGCGAAATTTTTCCTTTTAAGAGGGGTTTCAATTTTTTTTCCACCCATATTGCCACTAATCTGGGAAAGAGAAAGATCCTAGTAAACTAACCTATTGGGCCATTCTCTACTAGCATGAGGGCCAAAGATCTTGAGCTTGCTTGCACTAGGACAACGGGAGTTTCATCTATTTTCTTCATGAATCAAGTTGGTTTTGATATGTGCTGCGAAGGGAGGGCTGTGACCAACGATGCAAAGGTGACCAAATCTAGAGAAGGAGTGTGAAGCAGAGGGGTAGAATCCCCTCCGGGGGAGGTCATGAGGGAATCGGGCATAGCGGTGCTTAGAGCTCGATCATGTCAGAGAGAAGTCACTGAAATAAATTCCCTATTTTTCCTTATCAAGGATAGATTGGGATTTTGATAGTAATGCAATTATGAATTTGAAACATAGGAAAATTTCATTCGAAACCAAGTAATTGTGTGTAGTAGCATCTTTGGATCCCACTGAACCTATCAATGAGGATTTTCAAAGATCAATCTTAGAGAACATTTATAATGTGTCTGCATGGAAAGAAGATTATATAAATCCTACTGCATATGGGGAGCTAAGTTGGAGGTCCATTTCCTCTTTTTATATAGACTTAGTGGAGGCACTAGAAAAATGGAAAAGAAGAGGTATGAGATGTCCACAAGGAGGTGCATGTAGATTGAGAAATTGGTGCATTGGATTGGAACAAAGTTGTGCGACCATCCATGATTTGATAGGACTAACTTAGTTACAACATTTGCTGCATAGATGGATGCCTGTGTACCATAGAGCTAGAATATACAAGCCATGGATGTAGTAATAAAAGGATTCCATACGTGGTGGTGAGTAACTCATGCAATAACTTAATATATTGGGCATAGGTGGTGAATTGCATGAATCTCAAAATCCAACCATATAGGGAGTTGGAATTGATAAATAAGTATAGAGGTAGGGAAGATATACAAGGGAAAGTTTGTTTTTGTCATATGGGATCAATTGAGAAGTAATTTCCCAAGCATGAATGGACTCACATATTCATTCACAACTTGGATGTTGTACCTAGGAGCTAGTGTCAGGTACATTATTCTCCTACGACTTTTCATATTATTCTATGAGAACTATTTACAATAAATACATATTTTAACCAACTACAAGAGATGTCTAAAGGCAAGGCAATCCATGAATAAATATGGTGTACTCTGTGCATAATAAAGGGACATCATAACAAAACATTCCCAATACTTGAAAACTACACTATGGCAGGCACGCCAAATCTATCCCTCACTAGAGAAATCCGTCTATAGTGCAAGATCTACAAAATTTGTGGGCATGATCCATCTCAATGTTCAATGCTATATCACCGAGAGTAGCGAGGTGCTGTCAACCCAGTATGGGGTGATGTTGTCACATTGTGTTACGTAATGCAACATTCCCAAAAATAAAAGGTAACTTAAAAAATTCATGTTTTATCATAACTTATCAATAATAAAAAGTAATTAAAAAAATTCATATAGGCTCATATGGTAAAAAAATATAGCGAGCATGGATCTAACTTAAATAAGATATATGAAGGACCAAGATGGATCCAATTTCTTGAGGTGTAGATTTATTATCTTAATTGTTTTACACATCAAGAAAAAATTACACTTCAAGAAATTGGATCCCTCTCGGTGCTTAATAGATCCAGTTTAAGATGGATCTATGCTAGTAGAAGTACCAAACATCCATAAATATTTGTTTTTGTGAATTTTGTAAACCTATGGGCCATGGTGTTAACAACTCTATATCACTGGACTTGATGAAGGAACATATAATTGATGTCTAGAGGATAATGTAGGTAGAGGATGGGTTTAATTTAGAGGAGTCTATATAAGTTGATGACAAGGAGGTGCACCAATTGTTACAACAGTGGAGAGGTAGGACACATTGCTTGATTATGTTCCCAACCGTATGTACTATGTTGACATTGTTGCAATACCGAACATGAAACAAATGATTCCCATAATTGATAACCATGTGGAAACATAAGAAAATATAAGTGAATATGGTTATTGTGGAGCCAAGGAAGGAACAAAGAGAGACACATCAAGTCCATGTTGTCACTTGAGGAAACACAAGAACTGGGTTGGATGCATAAAATATTCTACAAGGGAAAATCAAGGAAGTTGCTCTTGTGCCACCCAAGTTTGATGCAACACGACATAAAGTATAAAGATGGATCTATGCAAGTAGAAGTACCAAATATCCATAAATATCTGTTTCTGTGAATTTTCTAAACCTATGGGCCTTGATGTTAACAACTCTATATCACTGGAGTTGATGAAGGAACATAGAATTGATGTCTAGAGGATAATGCAGGTAGAGGATGGGTTTAATTTAGAGGAGGATATATAAGTTGATGACAGGGAGGTGCACCAATTGTTACAACATTGGAGAGGTAGGACACATTGCATGATTATGTTCCCAACCCTATGTATTATGTTGGCATTGTTGCAATACCGAACATGAAACAAATGATTTACATAATTGATAATAATGTGGAAACATAAGAAAATATGAGTGAATATGGTTATTGTGGAGCCACGGAAGGAACAAAGAGAGACACTTCAAGTCCATGTTGTCACTTGAGGAAGCACAAGAACTGGCCTGGATACAACAAATATTCTACAAGGGAAAATCAAGGAAGTTTCTCTTGTGCCACCCCAATTTGATGTAACACGACATAAATAATTCTTACATGACGCCATGGAGCCCTTGAAGGAGGTGCTTGTTTGGGATAAGGGGAAACACATTACTGGACAGTGATAACTAAAGTCTAAGGACCAAGTAAGTACTTTCATGAAATGGTGCATTAAGATTTTTAATCACCTAGATGTTTCTAGGAGGTTGATATAAATGTTGAAGATAGGGATAGTAAGGTTGCAAGATGATGTGCATTTTTTGCCCCCTTTCCTGATAGACGTGTTAGAAATGTTAGAAAGAAACTAAAGTGAAGCAAAGAATTCAAAACAACAATGGAACTAGGAGGATGTGAAATGCAAGATGTAACATTGGATCTTGGATTTAATGTCAACATCCTTCTAAATAAGTCTTAGGAATTGATGGGCATACTAAATTAGCTATTTTTGTCACCCATCCAACTGAGTTTGGATAATCGGTATGTGATCTATCCTATTGGTTAGTTAGAGCAAGTACAAATAGACATTGATGGTGTAGATGCTACAATTGAATTTAAAGTGATAGAGATCATGAATGAGAAGGATCCCTATCCTACCTTTTTTTCTGAATAAAATTAGTAAAGGATTTCATAAAAAGAATTGCAAGAGACTTGCAGAAAGTACAAAACAGATCATGATATTCTAGTCTATCTCATTACATGACTCAATAATAGTCTGCAAAATGTCTGGACTTTTATGGAGTGCAAAGTATGGTTTACTTTTGTAAATATAATTCCAATTTACTACATAATACCTTCTGTAGAAGGTGAAGAGAACTAAAAGGAAAAAGAAGAGCATTAAAACCACTGTGCTGGCATAAATTTTCTATCCATTTCATCTGAATCTCGCTCGACTTCACCGCTTCCTCGTTCCTCCTCTACTTCCGCTAGTGGTTTTGATTCTTCAGTTGGGAGTTGGTTGACATCAAGAACATTCCTAATAGGGACATGCGAATATTCCTTAGTTGAATGCTCCACATTTTCATGCTAAGCTTCCCTTAGGGGAATCCTGTTTCAAATCTCCTCCACCTCAGATTGTAATGCATAATTCTCATCCTGTAGCTATTGACAGTTGTGCCTTTTCTCTGCTTGGCTCTCCAAGGAGTTCATGATCTGCACAAATAGGCCTTGAACCTGAATCTAAAGGGATTGAACTATAACTTCTAACTCTTCTATCTACCCTTCCTGTTCCTCTGATATCCACTGGGCTTTCCCTCTGTTTCTCTTTTCCATGTTGCTTGACAAAATTTCAAGGTGGCAGAGAGATTGATAGAAATTAGAATTGCCCTGTCTCCTCATAAAATTCCTATGAATAAGCTTATTCTTACACCCCTCTTCACAATTCCTTATGTTTTGTCTCCTACTCATGCTGGGCGATTACAATCTCCATCGGTTCGATTCATCAATCTTTTCCATTAATTTCCTTGTGAATTCACATATTCTTGGCCTTCGACATGGAGAGGAGGTACACATTATTCCATATCTGGCTTGTTCTAATTCTTGCGGTGCCTTTCGTTTCTTATTCTAAATTACTATCACCTTGGAGTTAGGCACACTTGAGGTAAAACAGGAGGGATTGATGTGATCTCAGTCGCATGCAAAGCGAATGTTGGTTGTTGGCGGTTCATGATGAGAGGGGGGAATTAATGGCATGCTCCCAAAACTGTCTATTACCCCACTCGCGCCTGCCACCCGAGGTTCCCTTTCGAGGCTCTATCGAAACTTAACATGCTATTAGTTTGATATTTTCTCCATTTCTCGAATTCCTGAGATGTGATATGAAGCTTCCAGCATGGTATTGGTGCCGTGGTGATGCTTGATCGAGGATTGTATATCGTGGTGTCTCGCTCATTTTTTTATCCATTCATGGCAATTATATTCTACCTAAGTTAACTTTTATTGGTTCAGATTATTTTTCTTCTTCTTTCGGAGGACCTCCATAAAAAAACCTTTGGTCCTGGATGCCACCACCATAGGGGTAACATATTCCTCTGAGAAAATGGTTTGATTCCTAACAAGCCAGATTTTCCAAATGGTGAATTTTGGCAAGGCCATAAATGTATCTTTGAGTTCTTTCTTGTCGTTTAAGTTCCCTCTATAGATTGCTTGCCATCTGCTAAATAATGCTTTTAGAGAATTTGGCCATCTCATTTTCTGGTGTAGATTTTTCAGCATTATCTTACATTCTTCTTTGATTAATGGGAATTATATCATAAGATGAATGCTTGTTTCCTTCGATATCTTGCACATTGCACACCTGAATGGACCTTCAAAACCTCTCCTTTGGACATCTTTCCTATTAATATCCTACCATGTGCCAAAATCCACCAAAACATATTTATTTTCGGAAGGTCATTAGAGTTCCATACCTTATTCCACCTGTTTACTTTGGGCAGAAGGTTTGCTTGGGCCAGGAGATAGGCATATCCTTCGTTGACCGAATATTTTCCTTTCCCCTATCCCTAGGTGTCCTTGATTTATCTTCTTATAGGTTCCCACCCTTTGAACATGTTGCAGATCTCCTGAAAATTCTCAGTTAGGTTGTCTGATAATTCTGCTAGCTACCAGCTTTCCCACTTTCCTCTTGCTTGCAATTTTAACATGTCGCAAAGAATTTCTATATCCTAATATGACACCATGCTCTCAAGGGGGATAATTGTTGGTATTGTAGAAGGGGGGGGGCTCCCCATTATGTTGTCTACCTAGATATAGGTCTTTTTCTCATTTCCTGGAATCAAAGTTGCCGAGTTGCAGAACAAGGGGAGGGAAGCTTCCAAGAGCTTCCATATGGGGGATCCATTTCTCTCGAGGGGTTTCCATCAAGGAACCTAACCCTATCGCTGCTAAGATATTTATGACTTATCACTTTCTTCCACCATTCCTGGTGTCCCATCACCAATCTCTAGAGGATTTTTGCTCCCAACGCTAAGTTAGAGATTGATGGGTCGAGAATGCCCATCCCTTCATGAGATTTTGGATCTCTCACCACATTGCAACTCACCATATTCATTCTTTTAGTAGTGGATTCCTCCATTTCCAAAGGAATTTTCGAAGGTCTTGTGCTATGGCATTCTTAACCTTTATCGACACTAACAAAGTTGAAAATTGGAATATTGGCAGAGCTGCTGGGATCGACTTTATAAGGGTGACATGTCCTGCTATGTTAAGCCACATGGTACCCCATTGTGTCAACTTCAATTTGATTTTTTTCATCATACGAATTCCATTCTATTCCTGGGATATATTTAAGACAATTGGGGATCCTTGGGTATCTAAAGGATTGCCAATTTTGCATCAGCGGGAATTGGAGAATGACCGCTATAGCTAATGCTATTCTGCTATTAATGTTCCAAACATAGATGTGGATTTTTTTCCTATTGATTTTCCCCCCTCAAGCTTTCATGAAATCATCAAGAATTTTGTTGAATCTTCTAGCAATTATGGTGGAGCCCCCCCACGAGCAGCGTGCCGTCCACAAACTACGAGTGGATTATTCTTTTGAACCTATTTGGGATTTTTATTCCCATAATAGATTTTCCTCTTCTTGCTTCCTAGAGTTTCCTGCTCAATTATTTTGCCATCAGGATGTACACTAGGGGGGAGATAGGGAATCCTTGTCTCAGGGTCTTGATATTTTGAAAAAATCATTCGGCCTATCGTTAATCAGTGGAGAAATCCACCGGTCATTAATGCACAAGGATATGTAGGCCAGTAGATCAACTCCAAATCCAGATCCAGCCAACATTATTTATAGGAAGCTGTGTCTAACTTTGTCACAGGAACTTTCCATATCTAGATTTATAACCATCCCCTTTTCTCCTCTCTCCTTACTAGAATGGATAGTCTCTTGGACAAACAAAATATTGTCCATCATTTGTCTTTTTTCCACAAAGTCACCTTGATTTGCTGAAATTAATTTTGGTAGTAGAGGTTTGATTATGTTTTCCATGATTTTAGATATGATCTTGTAGCAAACATCTCAAAGCGAGATTGGTTTGACTTGGAAAAGAAGGAAGGATTAGATTCTTTGGAGATTAAAGCAAGGAAGGAGGAATTTGTGCTCCCCCCCATTCAAGCAAAATTTTGGACATGTCGGGCCATTATGACCAGATCGCTTTTAATGATGTGCCAACAAATAAGATAGAATCAGGTAGTGAAGCCATCTAGACCCGAGGCCTTATTGGGGTTCATTTGTCTTAGGATCTTTAGAATTTCTTCCTCCTTAATAAGCTGCATTAGCTCCTTGTTGTCCTCTTCACTTATATAGATTTTCAAAATAATCCTTAGATGCTAATTTATTTTGAGCTTTCCCGAAGAATTTTATTCCATCTTCCAACTTGATCTCTATTATTTTTGTTTCTCCATAGTCTTGCCTTGGCTTGTCGGTGGAAGACTTTTGTGTTTTGGTCCCCCGCCTTAAGCCATAAACTTATGCATTTTAGCCTCCATTTTTGTTCACCTTTTCTTAATATTTTTTGATTCTCTATGGAGTTGCTTTGGATCCTTTTCCTGGATGGTTAGGGTAATCGAATTCATTTCCATAGACAGATGGATCTGCTCTAGCTTTCTTGTCATATCCTGTAGGACCTTTTCTTTCCTTTTCCTAATTCCATTTCACCCATTCCCTTGATATTATTTTGGTTCATTCTAGTTTATGTTCCCCGATGTAGAATGGCGATCCTTGGATACAGGGGGCCCAAGCACTAGAGACCTTCTCCATGAAAGTTGAGACCTAATCCCATTGATGGTTGAACTTGAATGGAATGGGACCTAGGTGATCCTAATTTTTTAATTCTAGAGATATTGGACATTGATCAAAACCTTCCCATGGGAGGATGCAGGAGGTCGATAAGACCGAGTCTTCCAAAATTTTGCTACTAATGGGAGACCTATCTAGTATGGCTACAATGTGACCTGGTCCCACCCCTTTATTTGTCCACATGAATTTTCCCACCACGATATTTATGTCTATCAAATACAGGTCCAATACGAGGTCTTCCATATGTTCTCGATAACGATGTCTAACTATGTTGCCTCTCTTATTTTCAAAAGCATGTAGGGTCATGTTAAATTCTCATACAATTAAAAAAGGGGTCTCTCTGTTCCTTCCTAAATATTTATTAAAGAGTTCCGACATGCATCTTTTTCTTGATATGTCGAAGGCATATATACATTGAATATAGATAAATATTTTCCTATGGGGAGGTGGTTTAGTTTTACCTGGTTCCAGTTTGGTAAGCTTGACCACTCCTTTAGTTCAAATAATTGAGTATTCCAGAGAGTGCATAGCCCGCTTGATGCTCCTCTTGAGCTAACTGCAATACCCAAGCTTGTGTTCCAGAATAATTTTCTTTCTTGAAGGACGTCCTTCTCCTACATTTTTGTTTCCTTGAGTAGAAGGACTTGAGGATTTTATCCATGAACTAGGTTTCTAACCATCATTTTATTTTTCACTACTTTCCAAACCTATAAAATTCCAAGAAACGAACTTAATCATATTTAAATGACCTTGGGTCCCCCTTTTGGGGGGATAGATCCACTTTGGTTTCTAGGGTTCCTTGTTTCTTTTCTCATGTGTCCATCTATTGTACTTTGATTTACTAGCTCTACCTCTCTTTTGTTGCTATTTCCCTTCTCTGGTTATTTGTATTGCTTCCAAACGTTTTGCAGGGGGGTTTGCATAGTCTCCTGTTCAGTCTCCTCCTTCGAGCTTCCTTATGTTTCTTCTTCTTCTTGGTCTTTTTCTTGATCTTTTTCCGAAGATTTGTTTAGGAGGGTTTCGACATCCTTCTTCTTTTTTCTATGGATCCTTAGGTTTTGGGTCCGAATTGATCTCCTCTTCATCTTTAATATCCATTAATACATTGAACTGGATTCATGTTGGGATATTGTTATTATTTCTCCTTGTCGAGGAAGAGGTAGGATTCTCTCCTACTTTTTTCCTAACTTGATCTCCCTCCTTAGATCTTTGTTTCTTGGGTTTACCTCCTTGTCTATTGGCTTGCCTTTAACTTATGGGTTGCTTCCATTGTTCATATTGATCTCCTCCTATTGTTTCTATAGATTTTGGACATATTTTTGTAAAGTTCCCATATTCGTGGCAGATCTTGCATTTGAAGGGGAGTTTTTCGTAATCTACTTGTTGGAGGTATTTCCATTTGTCTACAGTAAGATTGATGGATTCCATAATCCCTTTCTCTAGAACTACTTCAACACAAATATGGGCACATGCCTGAAGGCCATCCTTTGGCATGGTTTTATCTATCATTATTTCCCAAGAGTGTTCCCTATAGCTCATAGGGTGTCATCATTCAACAATACAGAGGCAAGAATAAGAGATAGACCTAGACTAGGATGGCTGAGTGGATATTGTTCTCCATGTTGAAGTCCAACATCCATCAACTGAGGTACATCCCATGGGCACCCATGAAATATGGGCCACTTTGAAATATTAGGTCCTTATCCTTTTTTTCTTCAAACAGAAAGGTGAAGAATCCCCTTCCACAGAAAGTGTGTGAAATTTTTCCTTTTAAGAGGGGTTTCAAATTTTTTTCCACCCATATTGCCACTAATCTGGGAAAGGGCCAGATCCTAGTAAACTAACCTATTGGGCCATTCTCTACTAGTATGAGGGCCAAAGATCTTGAGCTTGCTTGCACTAGGACAATGTGAGTTTCATCTATTTTCTTCATGAATCAAGTTGGTTTTGATATGTGCTGTGAAGGGAGGGCTGTGACCAGCGATGTGAAGGTGACCAAATCTAGAGAGGAGTGTGAAGCAGAGGGGTAGAATCCCCTCAGGGGGAGTCCATGAGGGAATCGGGCATATACGGTGCTTAGAGCTCGATCATGTCAGAGAGAAGTCATTGAAATAAATTCCCTATCTTTCCTTATCAAGGATAGATTGGGATTTTGATAGTAATGCAATTATGAATTTGAAACATAGGAAAATTTCATTCGAAACCAAATAATTGTGTGTAGTAGCACCTTTTGGATCCCACTGAACCTATCAATGAGGATTTTCAAAGATCAATCTTAGAGAACATTTATAATGTGTCTGCATGGAAAGAAGATTATATAAATCCTACTGCATATGGGGAGCTAAGTTGGAGGTCCATTTCCTCTTTTTATATAGACTTAGTGGAGGCACTAGAAAAATGGAAAAGAAGAGGTATGAGATGTCCACAAGGAGGTGCATGTAGATTGAGAAATTGGTGCGTTGGATTGGAACAAAGTTGTGCGACCATCCATGATTTGATAGGACTAACTTGGTTACAACATTTGCTGCATAGATGGATGCCTGTGTACCATAGAGCTCTAATATACAAGCCAGGGATGTAGTAATAAAAGGATTCCATACGTGGTGGTGAGTAACTCATGCAATAACTTAATATATTGGGCATAGGTGGTGAATTGCATGAATCTCAAATTCCAACCATATAAGGAGTTGGAATTGATAAATAAGTATAGAGGTAGGGAAGATATACAAGGGAAAGTTTGTTTTTGTCATATGGGATCAGTTGAGAAGCAATTTACCAAGCATGAATGGACTCACATTTTCATTCACAACTTGGATGTTGTACCTAGGAGCTAGTGTCAGGTACATTATTCTCCTACGACTTTTCATATTATTCTATGACAACTATTTACAATATTTACATATTTTAACCATAATCTTGTAGGATTATGTATTCAACATTCCCCCATTAATCCGAAGGGTTATTTGTGAGTCCAAGCATCTTTTTGAATTTCTCAAGTTTTTCTCTTCCAAGCGCTTTGGTGAATATTTCTGCAATTTTGTCACTTGTGGAACAATGTCTCAAATGAATAGTCTTGGCCTCTACATGATATCGAATCAGATGGTACTTTATGTTGATGTGGCTAGTTCGATTTTGGAATATGGGGTTCTTGGCTAACTTGATTTCAGAAACGTTGTCAACTAGTAGTGGAGTAAAATTCACCTATTTCTCCTGCAAATCTTAAAGTATCTTCCTAAGCCACACAATATCCTTTGTTGCTTCTGCAACAACCACATATTATTCTTTTGTTATGGAATATGCTATAACAAACTATTTGTGTGATATCCAAGAGATAGATGCTAATCCAAGACTCATGAGGTATCTTGAAGTAGACACTCCATTCTCCTTGTCAACATCAAAGCTCGAATCACAATATCCAATCAATTTGAAGTCATCCACCATTGAATATTTTAGTCCAAGGTCTTGAGTCCAATTCAAGTATCTTATAAGTTTCTTTGTAGTAGACCAATGTGCTTCATAGGGTTTTTGCATGAATTTGGAAAGGATCCCAACAACAAATGAAATATATGTCATGGTGGTGATAAGGTAGATAAGAGTCCCCACAAACTGTTTGGACTTGGTTGTGTCCTCAAATTCATTTCCTTCTTTTGATGTGAGCTTCAAATTTTGTTACATTCGAGTAGAGAGAGGGTTACACTATGTCACGTGGAACCTGTTCAACAACTCTCCAATGTACTTTTTCTGGGTGTTGAATATGTACTTCGGCTTTTGAGTCACTTCAATATCCATGTAGTAGTGAAGATGTCCCAAATATATCATGTCAAAACTTGTCTTCAATTCTTTCTTTATGGACGTAATGTAGCTTTCATTGTTCCTTGTCATCAATAGATCATCTACACACACTACTAGAGATACAACATATCTTCCAATTTTCTTGATAAATAGTGTTGCATCATCAAGATTAAAGTGTTTGAAATTCAATTTCAGAATATAATCGATTAAATTTTCGTATCATGTGTGAGGTGCTTATTTCAAGCTATACCAAGACTTGATGAGCTTGCATACCTTTAGTTCTTTCCCTTCACAAAAAAACCTTCTAGCATAGACATGAATACATTCTTTTTCAAGTATCCATTCAAGAAAGTAGTCTTCTCACCCATTTGATGAAATTTCCACCCATTCTATGCAGTCAAAGCCAATAGAGTATGAATGGTAGCCCCTTTTTCTATGGGGGAAAAGGTCTCCTCATAGTCAATGCCTTCTGATAAGCCCTAAATATTGGCACATTTCCCCTTTATTATGGTGCATTACATATTATTGATGTCGGCTTGGGTCTATTAGTTGTTATTGTACCCCTTTGTCTCCTATATTTAGGAAGGAGACCTTTCATTTTAGTCATTATTGTATCTTGTCTTGTCTTATGTACTTAGTACATTGTGTAAGGAGGTTCCTCCCTCGAAGAGGACTGTTATTCATCTCAGTTATTCATTATTAAGTTATGGATTACTTTCTTTTGGTCTATTTCTGCTATTTTTATGCTATATTTGGGACTTGGTTGCATAACATTTGATATCAGATCTCTTTCCTTAGTATTGGTTTCTTCAAAATGAGTCATCTTGGAATTTTTGCTATAATTTTTTTTTTGCAAGGATTCAGACAGCGAGATTCAAAACCCATCTCCAAAACATGCCGAGCTATCTGTGGTCCAATTTTCAGTCCCGATACCATACAGGTTCGAAGATATTCACCTCAGAATCTAGGGTTTTTTACTAGTCCAAAAATTAGTCTAAATCAGGTGTTCTCGGGAAAATGGTCATATTTGGGGCATGCAAGATCGAAATTGAGTGAGACCTATTGCATTAGAAATAAGACAGACCACAGTATTTGTGTTAGGGTTTTCAAGCTCATATACAAAATATTGGACATGTAAGAGAACCTACAAGTTCTCTCTTCTCAAAAGACCTAAAATAAGAAGTGTTGGGAGATTCACAATAAATTCTTATTGGTATATCAAATATAGGTCAGACCCGCGACATTGGAAAAAGGAGACATCAGGATGAGTTTTCAGACCCAAATTAGCACAAAATTCAAATTTAACTCAGTTACAAGTCATCCATACAACAGTCTTTGAATTAGGGTTTGTAAAAGGTACACCATTTTAAATTTGAATAGCTTTGAGTAGAAGGATCTAATTCTTGTGAAACCTAGGCTGTGATATCTATTTATATTGTTCAAAATGCCACCAAAAGGAAGTGTAAAAATTCACACTCCCCTCAAACAACCAAAGGATCCATCCTCGACTTACGATAAAAGGGAAGACTTATCTTTTTGAGTGTCCCAGTTGGAAGATGATTAAAGGGACTGTGAAAAAAGTTGATTTAGAGGAGAAGTTGAATAAAATGGAGGAAAATATGAAAGGTTCGGTGAGAACAACTAATTTACTCAATTTAGAAGAGAAGTTGAACAATATTGCTAATCTCATACAAAATTCAAGGGACACTCCCCCTATCGATGATGATGTGTTCCAGGATACTCAGGAGGATAAAGATAATTTCCATGTTGAGAAACATTCCATGAATAAGAATATTCCAAGAGGAAATGATTCTAGTAATGGAATTAATCAGGGATGGTCACCAAAGGGTACCCAAATTTCTAAAATTGACATGAGAAAGTTTGATGGGAATGATCCAATAAGTTGGATATTCCAAATGGAGCAATTCTTTGATTTACACCAGGTGCCAACTTTGCAAAAGGTAACTATTGCATCCTTATAATTAGAGCTTGATCAATTTGTATGGTACCAATGGCTTTGTGACTGTAAAATGGACTCTATTATCTCATGGTATATATTCAAAAAATAATTGATTGCACATTATGGGGATATAAATAGAAACACCTTCTTTAGCCAGTTGGTAAATCTAAAGCAAAAAGGTCCATTTATAGAGCACATCAAGCAGTTTTAGAAGCTAAGTCTTAGAGTGAATAATATTTGAGAAGATAACTTGTTGGAGCTCTTTATTGGAACTTTGAAGGATAACATCCAACATGAGGTTCTCCTTTGAGAACCTAAGTCCTTGGAGCATGCATCCAGGGTGGCAAGAAAAGTTGAAAACAAAATTATGGCAACAAGGAAGTCTACCACTTACAACTATAAAGAAGGAAGTGTGGTCTCAAGTCATCCACAACCTACAAGGTTGAAACCACAGCAAATAGAGGAAAAAATAAAAAAAGGTTTTTTTTACAGTTGTGATAGAAAATACAGTAAGGGCCACAAGTGCACTTAGAAGAAACTATTTTACATAGATTGTGAAGCATAGGAAGAAAATGAACAAGAAGCACCAAAATAATAGGAACCATCTCAATATGAAGAAATAGAAGATACTACTTCTGAAGAGATTACTCCCACCACATCCTGTCATGAATTGGCTAGAATTAGCACTCCTCAAACTCTCAATATTGAAGGATATATCAAAAATAAAAAGGTAACAGTGTTGATTGATTATTGTAGTACTCATAATTTCATTCGCTGTAAATTAGCCAAGGTTCTCAATTGCTTTGTATATCCAGCACCAGAGTTTCAAGTAATGATTGCATATGGAGGAGCTATCAATTGCTCAGGAAAATGTCATAATATCAATCTCACTATGTGGGAATATGTATTGAATAGTCCAATTATTGCTATTTCGATGGGGGGTGTCGATGTTGTCTTAGGATTTCAATGGTTACAATCATTGGGAACAATGAATTATTATTTTTAGAAGCTTTTCATGAAACTTTTATGGGAAGGAAAATAATATGAGTTAAAGGGTATCATAGGGAAACCAAGTAAGGTGATAAGCTCTAATGGCATGACCAAATTGATTAAAAAGGGACATCAAGGTGTAATCGCACAATTATGCTCATTAGACATTCAAACATCTAAGTCTCCTATTTCCCCAGATATCCAAGAGGTGATTGATAAGCATTCCAAGGTATTTGAACATATTCCAAAAGGTGTTCCACCTGTTCGATATTTTGATGATGCTATTCATTTAATTCTGGGAGTGTTCCTCCTAGCATCAGACCTTACAGATAACCCTATGGACAGAAGAGTGAAATTGAGCGCATGGTTGAAGAAATGTTAGAGGCCGTCATGATCAGGCCTAGACAAAGTTCTTACTCTGCACCAGTGGTAATGGTACACAAGACGGATGGATCATAGCGTATGCATCCAGATTATAGAGATCTCAATAAGATCACCATTAAAGATAAATTTCCCATTCCTATCATTGATGGATTGTTAGATGAATTACATGGAGCAGTTTTCTTCACAAAGTTGGATCTTTGTTCCGGATATCATCAGATTAAAATGAAGGAGGAAAACATTCCAAAAAAAACATTCAGAACTGATGAAGGTCATTATGAATTTTTGGTCATGCCATTTGGTCTCACGAATGCACCTTCCACATTTCAAGGTTTGATGAATTCCATTTTCAAGCCTTTACTTAGAAAATTTTTGCTAGTATTATTTAATGATATACCAATCTATAACAAGTCTTGGGAATAACATGTTCAACATGTTGATAGGGTACTACACCTACTAAAGGAGCAATAACTATATGCAAAACCTTCCAAATGTTTCTTTGGGGTAAAGGAGGTAGAATATTTGGGTCATATTGTATCTCAGGAACGTGTCAAGGTAGAATCCAACAAAATTAAAGCCATGATGGACTGGCCGATTGCCAGAACCCTAAATAATCTTCAAGGATTCTTAGGTCTGTCAGAGTACTACCACAAGTTTTTTCAGAACTATGGAATAATAGAAACGCCTCTAACAACATTATTGAAGAAATATGCATTTTATTGGACCCCAGAGGAAACTCAAGCTTTTGAACAACTTAAGGAGGAAATGTGCAAAGCTCCTGTTTTGGCCACACCAGACTTCACAAAAACATTTATTGTGGAATGTGATGCTTCAGGAAATGGCATTGGAGCTGGTCTAATGCAAGAAGGACACCTGCTTGCTTTCACAAGTCATCCAATCAAGGAAAAGCACTTACAAAAGCCCATTTATGAGAAGGAAATGTTGGCAATTCTACATGCTCTTAAGAAATGGCGTCCTTACCTAATGGGTAGACATTTCAAGGTAAAAGAAGATCATGATAATCTTAAATACTTCTTGGAAAAAGATTATCTTCAGAAGAGAAACAAAAATGGGTAACCAAGATGTTGGGATATGAATTTGAAATAATTTATCAAAAAGGGAAACATAATGTGGTGGTAGATGCACTTTCTAGAAAAGATGAAGATGCCGGGGCATTACTTTGTGCAATTTCCATTCTACAACCCGATTGGGTAGTAGCTGCAAGGGAAGAATGGAAAAATGACCTATCTGTGTGGACGCTCATTCAAAAGCTACATGACAATCCAAGTGTATCAGATACTTTTGTGTGAAAAAATGATTCACTATGGTATAAGGATTGCTTATATTTATGCAAAGACTCCCAACTCAAACAAAAGGTCCTCTCGAAATTACACACCTCTCTTATAGGTGGGCACTCCGAATCCCTGAAAACTTAACACATGGTCAAGAATGAATTTTTTTGGGAAGGTCTTAAATATGATGTTCAAAGGTTCGTGGCTGAATGCTTGGTTTTCTAGAAATTTCAATCTGATCTAGGATCTTAACTGAGATAATAACATGTACAACATATCTACAGCATATCAATCATGGACACAATAATGCAAGCACACAAAAGACACAGAGTTTCACCGGGGAAAACCAAGAAGGTGAAAAACCCCGCAACTTCCTCAGAGATAGATAGAGCAATGATACAACCCAAGTACAAGAGATAGTCCTCCTAGCAGCAACTTCTCCTCCTCCACTAGTGCACCACTCTCCAATGAGTGTGTGAGTGAAGAATAGAATAATCAAATAGAGTGCCTCCCACACTCTATTTATACATGACTTGACTTTCCTAATAACCTTACCAGGTCGGCCTCAACTTAATCACATAACATAATGCTGATAGGGCTGACCCCCAATAGGGTGGTCTAATAACCATTTAACCCACATGACTTATACAGGGCTGACCCCATCAAGGTGGTCTAATAACCCATCAAGTATAAGTTACGACACTTATAATATAAATGATGACACTTCTGTATAGAGGAATAATAACATTTCAATAGGAATACAATATACATATGTGAAATACATTCCAAAGTTACAAATACATCAACACTCTCTCTTAACTAGGAAGGTATTTCTCGACACAGATCTGCTAGCACAAGTCTTCTTCTTTGGATCATCATCATCGTCACTGCTATTGCTATCTCAATCAATCTCAAATATACTCATCATAGGAAGTTCTACAGAGCCAACCCTTTTTCATGCTGGATGTAGGCCCACCACCTGTAGGTCTTCATCATCACTGGCCATACTGTGGAATACTCAATACTTTTTACGTGCATCACAAAACCTCGCAAGAGCATCCTAGGATTGATTACGAGCACATAGCTCAACCTATCGGATCTCCCAGGACCTTTTACATGCCACTGCACAACCTGTCCACGACCATAGAGTATCATCCTGATATTCATGATCATACTGATCATAACATCATTCACGAAGCACAACCCAGATGCACATCACACAACACTTACAATCATCGGCATGGGAAGACACACTTCAACCATCCATGAAAGGCTCAACACTTATATCTACGCCATGGGAAGACACACTTCAACCATCCATGAAAGGCTCAACACTTATATCTACGCCATGGGAAGACACACTTCAACCATGCGAGAATGGAATCGCACTTACATCCATAGCCATGGGAAGACACACTTAAACCATGCTAGGAATGGCACAACACTTATATCGCAGCCATGGGAAGAAGACACACTTCAACCATGCTCGAATGGCATGACACTTATATCGCAGCCATGGGAAGACACACTTCAACCATGCTTGAATGGCATAGCACTTATATCGCAGCGATGGGAAGACACACTTCAACCATGCTAAAATGGCACAACCCTTACATCAACGACCATGGGAAGACACACTTCAACCATGTCGGAATGGCCCCAGCCCTTATATCTTAGCCATGGGAAGATACATTTCAACCATGCTAGAATGGCTCATGTGCATCTGTGTCTCCGGACTCATCACTTACCCTTGGAAGGAATGTCAGTCTGAAGTACACCAAGTCTCTCTCTGAAGTACTCAAACTTCACCCTGGCCAGTGACTTGGTCAACACATCGTCTATCTGCTCATCCGTTGCAACATACAGGAGCTTCACTACTCCTCTCTACACCATATCCCTGATATAGTGATATTTGATCTCAATGTGCTTCGACCTGTCATGGAACGTCGAGTTCTCAGACAGCTTCACACAACTCTGGTTGTCACAAAAGATACCAGTAGCACCCAACGTGAGATCAAATAACTCAGACAATAGCTTCCTCAGCCATACTGGCTCCCAACTAGCCGAACAAGCTGCAACATACTCTGCTTCGGCTGTACTCAGTGCTATTTAGGACTACTTCCTGCTAAACCAAGAGATCATACTTGATCCCATACTGAAGCAACACCCAAAAGTGCTCTTCCTATCTGCAACATTGCTTGCCCAATCTAAATCAACATAACCCTCCAGGTTAACCTTTTGATTCGCATCATACTTGAGACCATAATCAACTGTACCCTTCAGGTACCTCAGAATATGCTTTACAGCAACCAGGTGAACACCTATGGGATCCATCAGGAACTGGCTCAATGTGTTCACCGCAAAGAAAATATCTGGTCTTGTGTTTTTCAGGTACATCAAGGACCCAATCATCTGATGATACACCGTGACATCAATCGGCTCAGATGAAGCATCGCACAGAAGCTTCAGGTTCGATGCCATAGGTGTGGCCATGGCCTTGCAGTCCATCATCCCGGACCTCTTCAGGATCTCTTCTGCATCCTTCACTTGTCCAAGGAAGATTCCATCTGTGCTTTGCCACACCTCCATACCTAGAAAGTAGTGCATCATACCCAAGTCCTTCATCTTGAACTTGGCAGCAAGCTTCCTCTTCGTATCGGCAATCAATCTATCCTCACCTGTAACAAACAGGTCATCCACATACATAAGTAGTATCATTGGATTTCCTTCCTCAACCTTGTAGTAAAGGTTGGAGTCCGCTTTACTTTTAGTAAAGCCCAAACTGGATAGGAAGCCATATATCCTGCTGTACCAGGTCCTGGGTGCCTGTTTCAAACCATACAGGGCTTTCTTCAGTTTGCACACATGAGTCCCTCTGTCATGTGTCTCAAACCCGAGTGGCTGCTCCACATACACTTTCCTCTTCGACTACACCATTCAAGAAAGCTGTCTTGACATCCATCTGGTGTATCTTCCACTTCATCACTGTAGCCAGAGCAAGTACTGATCTGATGGAAGTGTATCTGGCTACAGGAGCAAAAGACTCTTCATAGTCTATTCTCTCTTTCTGGGAGAAGCCACGAGCTACAAATCTCGCTTTGTATGCTACCAACTGCAACATGCTTGATCTTATAGATCCACTTGGAAGTCACAACAGACTTCCCTTTAGGTCTTGGGACTACATCCCAAACATCATTCTTCATGATCGATTGGTACTCTTCGATCATTACTTCATCCCGGATCCTGGGAACTTCAGATTCTTCAATAGATAGCTTTGTTGCTGGAGTAAATGTTGCAGTCCTTCTTTTGTAGGTGATGGTATACGATCTTTCCTACAAGAAAAGTTAAATTGCATGATTAGAAACATCTCATAGTTTTCAGAACAAATTCTTACACATAAAGAAATATGTCATATAGTCATGCAATTAATTTAGCCAATGCTTCAATACAACATTTATCCATATCCCGTAACTTTCTAGATGCCTTCCAATCTCTACCAGAACATTGTTAAGAGTGTGCACACTCCCAATATGTCAGCAAAGAGGTTTCATTCTAGATAAGTAGCAATGGAATGTTGTACAGTGCCATAGGCCACTTACCCATTTCATGCATATTAGTGGTATACTGTTCATTAATGCAATTATTCTAATATGCATGATACACAACCTAAGTCTAGGAACATAAGTATATACATCATTGAACAATATTATTTAAACAATCAAATATACAAGAAATGATAATTCAAATACTTATCTTTATTTGTTTGTTGGGTGGACTCCCTCTCAATCTTTGCTTCCTTGCAGGAACTACTGGAGTGTGCTCCCTCTTGATCTTTGCTTCCTGGATTACCTGTCCTTGAACTTATATCCATCCTCGATCACTATGCATGCTTACTAGTATCATCATTGTGTTATCCTCGAGATCTCATACATAATCATACATTCATTAGTATAATCTTAATACTATCAAAACACAATAATCTTGAACATGTATAGTCATGATCATTTCAAACACAGATAATAAGCATTAGCAGTCAAAGTTTCAGGGAAGACTTCTCTTACTCATGCATATTCATATTTGACCATAGAACTCTTCTGGTTAGTCATATCATCAATCAAGGTAAGAGACATAATATGCATAAACCCTAGATTACTCAAACTTTTAACTTCATGAGTAATCATTATCAATCATACAAAAGTATGAGATCCTTACATAGGGTAGGATTCTAACTTGATATAGGAAAAAGCATACCTGGTCATCATATTTGCTAGTTATGTCTAGAAATGTTTTCTTGTTCTCTTCAATGACCTGCATAACTCATAAGTTAACCATTGTAGAACCAAATTATACATACCTCTATGTGATCCATGACTATGGATGAGTCTTTGTTTTCATGTCATCATGGTCTTGATCTAGAACTTGATTTGTACCTTTCATGTTAGCGAATAACATTATCCTCATACAACACCACAATGCATTAGTACAATCATAAGTGTCAAAACCCTAATAAATGAATATCTGCATTCATAATTTTATTAAGGTGATACGACAAGTCTAAAGTTAATCAAGATTGTACTAACCTTAATGAAGACAAACATACCATAAACTTAATCATGAACATATCTCGAAACATACCTGGATAATTCATACCTGTCGAGATTGCTTGTAATCTTCTTATGTAAGGCCTTAGCCTCATCTCCCTCTAAAACAGGAACTTCTTCACTTATGCAGGTGACCAATCCCTTCTCTTCTAGGATTAACCCAATCCACTTTGGTTTGCTGAAACTGGATCTGGAGCTGGATTAGGGTTTGTCAGAGAAACCCTAAAAATTCAAACTTTGAATTTCAAACTTCTGAAAGGATAGAAAGATGCGCCTTTCTGAGTTGGTCAAGTTGGTATACTCAGAATTTGAAAACTGCAAAGTTTCACCCCTCAAAATTGCCTTTTAGATTTCTGGATTCACTAGGGAGGACCCTGAATTAGGGTTTGGTTTTACTGGAGGTTCACCCAACCAAAAGGTTTGATCCAAATCTCTAAACTTCGATTTTCTTGAGGAGCTTCCATCCATGGTCACAGAATTAAAAAATTCCAACTTTTGTAGAAGCCCTAATTTTCCACTTTTCTGATCAAAGTCCCGAACTAGGGTTTGATCAAGCCCGTCCTTCTGCCCAACCAAAAAATTTGATCTTGGTCTCTAAATTTAGATTTTTATGAGGAGAATCCATCCGTGGTCTCCGATACAAAAAATTTCAACATTCTCCGAAACCCTAAATTCCCGGAGCCATGAATGAAGGCGCTCAAAATCCAATTCTATTTTGATAGAAATATGCACCTGATTGTTTTTGCCGTAAGTCCGAAATTCCAGATCTAAAGGGTCTGAAAATTTGGCCTGTGGTAGCCTAACTTGTTATCTTTCCAACCCCACAGGTCTGACCTAAAATGGATTCTCTGAGAGAGAGATGTGCCAAATGTTGCAACGTGACCTGTTTATGGGATAAAACAGGAGAGCGAACTTGTACGGAGTGCCACGTGTCACTGGTTCAATTTAGGCCTTTGAAAATTGTACCAGTGAAAGTACAGTCCATGCCCTACCTACCAATTTTTATGAAATTCCATTTGGAGCTTCCTATCCCAAGTTGTGACTTTTTTTCCTAGGTCACCTATTTATGACTGAGATCTGGAAGAGGCAGAAACCCTATATTGTACAGATCATAAATTTGAAAGTACAACGAATTAGAGGCTCTCCTTTGGAAACAAGGTACATGGGGATCTTATCTTCGACCTGTAATATTTTCAGATCCTGAAACTTCGCTAAAATGGATTTATAGCGAAAGTGCTACGATGAATGGTTTTTTCTATATCAAGCCCTAGCTTCGCAAGTGCAACAAGTGTCATAAATGCCATACCATGCCTTCTTTCAAGCTAGCTTTGATACCATGTTAGTTTTTCAGAAATTTCAATCTGATCTAGGATCTTAACTAAGAGAATAACATGTACAACATATCTACAGCATATGAATCATGGACACAATAATGCAAGCACACAAGAGACACAGAGTTTCACCGGGGAAAACCAAGAAGGTGAAAAACCCCGCAACTTCCTTAGAGATAGATAGAGCAATGACACAACCCAAGTACAAGAGATAGTCCTCCTAGCAGCATCTTCTCCTCCTCCACTAGTGCGCCACTCTCCAATGAGTGTGTGAGTGAAGAATAGAATAATAAAATAGAGTGCCTCCCGCACTCTATTTATACATGACTTGACTTTCCTAATAACCTTACTAGGTCGGCCTCAACTTAATCACATAACATAATGCTGACAGGGCAGACGCCCAATAGGGTGGTCTAATAAACCTTTAACCCACATGACTTATATAGGGCCAACCCCATCAAGGTGGTCTAATAACCCATCAAGGTGGTCTAATAACCCATCAAGTATAAGTTACGACACTTACAATATAAATGACGAAACTTCCGTATAGAGGAATAATAACATCTCTAAAGGAATACAATATACATATGTGAAATGCATTCCGAAGTTACAAATACATCAACAGGTAGTAGCTGCAAGGGAAGAATGGAAAAATGACCTATCTGCGTGGACGCTCATTCAAAAGCTACATGACAATCCAAGTGTATCATATACTTTTGTGTGGAAAAATGATTCACTATGGTATAAGGATTGCTTATATTTATGCAAAGACTCCCAACTCAAACAAAAGGTCCTCTCAAAATTACACACCTCTCTTATAGGTGGGCACTCTGAATCCTTGAAAACTTAACACATGGTCAACAAGGATTTTTATTTTTTATTTATTTATTTTATTTATTTATTTTTATTTATTTATTTATTATTTATTATTTATTATTTTTTTTAATTTTAATTTTAATTTTTTTTTATTTTTTATTTTTGTTCTGAAGGTCTTAAATATGATGTTCAAAGGTTTGTGACTGAATGCTTGGTTTTCCAACAGAATAAGGTGGAAACAGTTAAGACCCCAGAAATTCTAAAACATTAGACATACCTTGCCAACGCTGGGAAGAAGTCTCAATGGATTTTATCACAGGTCTACCCAAGTCAAAAGGAAATAATTTTATTCTGGTGGTTGTTAATAGACTCACGAAGTATGCACATTTTTGTGCACTCTCTCACCCTTTTAATGCAAGTACATTAGCAACAACTTTTCTAGAAATAGTTTAGAAGTTACATGGAAATACAAAGATTATTGTTAGCGATAGAGATCCAATTTTCCCTGGAAAATTTATGAGTAAATTATTTTCTTGTTTGGGTACCCAATTGGCTCACAGTTCATCTTATCATCCTCAATCTGATGGGAAAACTGAGATAGTGAACAAACACAGTGGGTAAAATGGTTATCTTTGGCCTAATGGTGGTACAATACTTCCTTCCATACATCATAACAATTTCTCCATTTGTGGAACTTTATGGGTACCAACCTCCATCTATCACATCTCCCTTAAAGGGAAAATCTAAAGTTCAAGTTGTGGAATATCACATAGAGCACCAATAAGAAGTTCTCCAGATACTTAAGGGCAACCTAGACATGTCACAAAACATGATGAAACAACAAGATTATCAACATTAGATTGAAAGGAGTTTCGAAGAAGGAGATTGGGTATTTATGAGGCTACAACCTTACAAGCAGATGTCCCTCAAGCAACTAAATAAGGACAATAAATTAGAACCCAGGTATTATGGTCCTTATAAAGTGTTGCAAAAGATTGGTAGTATGGATTACAAATTGGAGCTCCCTTCATCTTCAAGAGTGCATCCAGTTTTCCATGTTTCTTGCTTAAATAAGGTAATAGGAGACAAGATCCCAATTCAAACAATATTGCCCGATCTTGATGAAGAAGGAAGAGTCATATTGGAACCTGAACAAATCACTGAAATAAGGACCAAACAACTACGTAATCGGGCTATTACTGAGTACCTCATCAAATGGAAGAACCTGCCAGTGGAATATTCGACATGGGAAGATGAGTCCTTCATATAGAAGCATCCACAAATAATCAAGCGTTGAGGACAACACTTGTCTAAAGGGGAGGGGCATGTTAAGCCCTAAATATTGGCACATTACCCCTTTATTATGGTGCATTACACATTATTGATGTCGGCTTGGGTCTATTAGTGGGTCTATTATTTGTTATTGTACCCCTTTGTCTCATATATATAGGAAGGAGACCTTTCATTTTAGTCATCATTCTATCTTGTCTTGTCTTATGTACTTAGTACATTGTGTAAGGAGGTTCCTCCCTCGAAGAGGATTGTTATTCATATCAGTTCTTCATTATTAAGTCTTGGATTACTTTCTTTTGGTCTATTTTTGATATTTTTATGCTATATCTGGGACTTGGTTGCATAACACATTCTTTATGTGTAAAACCTTTTGCCACAAGCCTCACCTTATGCTTGTCAAATGAACTATCTGATTTGTACTTGTCTTGTATACTGACTTGTAGACAATTGGTTTGGATTAAAATGGAGGTTCCGCCAACTTCAATGTCTCATTCTTTATAAGAGCATCATATTCATCCTACATGGTTTATTTCCACTCATCATGCAAATCAAATTATTAAAAGGAAGTAGGTTTAGAGTTAGTAGATAAATTCAATTCACACTCATACAAAACATCCATATTATCTACTTCACCTCCATCTTCTTGTCTTGTCAAACTTTTGGTTCAAGTATTTCCAACTTCATCAATATGATCAATTTCAAGTGTCTTCATGAATCACTTTGGAACTTTCTGTGAGGGTCCATGATACTCAACCAGTGATGCTTTATTCTTTTCAAGATTCAAGCTTCCAGTCCTCTCAATCAATCATCCAATTGGACCTCCTTTTCTGGTGAAGTGGAAAGAACTTCTTCATGAGGGGGAGATTATGTTTCACAATGAGATTCCAAATATTGATACAAGATAGGGATTGCCCCTTTAGGATTTGGAATCTCATTGAAAAATTGATGATATGTATTTACATGGGTGAATTTATCCAGATGATCAATATGGCTCTCCATAGACTTTCAATTTTTATTCATTAAAGAAAAATCACATCTCTAAAAATAACAAAATTTTTGTTTAGCTCATCGTAAACATGATATGCACTGGTGGTGTTTGAGTACCCCAAGAAGATGCATTTTGATTCCTTGTACCAAGTTTGTTTCTTTGTTCCTTTGGAATTAAGGCATAATAGGTGGATCCAAAGACCTTGAGATGCCTCATTGAAGGAATGTGGCCATACGACATTTCAAATGGAGTCTTGTTGGAAAGAGCATGAGATGGACTTTTGTTTCTCAAATATACTGCACATAAAATTGCATCACTCCAAAACATCAATTTCACATTCTTGAAAAATAACATCGAGTGTACCATACTCAATAGTGTTATGTTAATTATTTCTTCTACACCATTTTGCCGGGGATTAAATGGAATGATGGTTTGATGCATAATCCCATGTTGACGAAGATAATATTCAAATTAATTAGAGGTATATTCCTTTCCATTATCACTACAAAGAGTGCCAATATGAGATTGTGCTTCATTTTCAATCCATAAATGAAAATTTTTAAATGTTTCAAATGCCTCATATTTTTGCTTTAGTAAATAAATCCAACATGTCCTGGTGTAATCATCAATAAAAGTCATGGGATATTTATTACCATTTGTAGAAGAAACAAGCATGGGGCCACACAAGTTATAATGTATCAACTCTAATTTTGTACATGCTTTGGAATGTGAATCATGGAAGGGATTCTTACTATGTTTTCCAAGAATACATGAATCACACTGTTTCAACATCTTTGGAATGGTGGGAAAACCAGAAACACCATTCTTGTTCAACAAAAAAAGACTATCATAATTGATATGCCTGTATCTAGCATGCCACAAAAGACTTAATGGAAAAGTACCTTCTTCATGTTGATATTGTTATGCAACAGTATGAGGTCTTGTAGATGTCCCATATAGATTCAACAGTCTCTCATCTTCCCATCTATTCATGATGACTTGGTTGTTAGAGGATATCCTAATCTTCACTTTCCCACCAAGTATGTGGATGGAATGGCCTTGTTGTTGAATGTGCACAAGAGACAACAAGTTTCGTTGCAACTCTGGAAGATACAAAACATTATGCAATAGAGATTAAGGGAATCCAGGAAATTTGAACCTGATGGTGCCTATTCCCTTGGGTTTGAGGATAGATTTATCTGCAAAATATACTACACCATATACATTTCCATTCAATTCTTAAAATAATTCTTTTATAAATGTCATGTAGCAAGTTGCACTAATGTCAGGAAACCATGTATCTCTCCAATATGCAAAGGAAGTATTTAACATAACTTCAGTTATGGAAACGTCACAACGCGTGACAATGAAATGAGCAATTCAAAAGATTTACCAAACTCATGACCTTTACCTCAGCCTTCTTTCCGCTCTTTCTTCTTCTTGATATTCTCCCATGAAATTATACATGTCTTTGGCTCATGTCCTTTCTTAACACAATAGACATATTGAAGATTAGATCTCTCACCATGGTTGTGTCTACCCTCCTTCCTCTGAATTTCTTCCTTTGACATCCTCTTTTGCCCCATCTCCTCTAGAAGAATCATGCGATTGATTCTTCCCTTTCTAAGCAAGGCATATAGTCTCTCTAGTGGGTTGAACTGTCTTATTTCCAAAGGTGTTAAATTTGAGGTCTTTTAGTTTATCACTAGCTTGAAACGACTCAAGATAGTGGGAATATGTGGGGTAAAGGACCTCGATGAAGGTAGTGAGAGAAAGGTCAACCTTCATGCTAATAGCATCAATGTCATGCATAATGGATTTGATATTAGATACCATAGCCATGTGATCATTATCCTTCAGCTCTAGGTTGAATAGGTTCAACAACAACTAAATTAGCTCCAATTCTGAGTGTGAGTCATACAAATATTTCAACTTCTTCAAAACATCATAAGAGTTATTAAAAGAAAAAATATGCTGACTCACCTCTTCATTTACTGTAGCAACGATCAATGCATATGCCTTCTTATTTTTTTTTTCCATATGGAAATCCCTTTCTTTGTTTAAGGCTCCTTAGGTGCATTATCCCTTTCTCCTTCACATATGTCATCCCGCAGATCATTTAAGCTGAGGGTGTGATTGATATTCCTCGACCATTCTATATAGTTGTATGTGCTAGTGAGCACCACTCTGACAATGGAAACCAAAGAGTGTATCTTCAACAATAAATCACTTCAAACAACATGATTTTAAGTGGACGATACATAGATGGCAATACTATATTCTACAATATAGTCTCTATCCAATATAATATCTACAATACAATCTACTACAATAATCTTTGTGTACATGTCCACAATCTCTTCAAATTAGTTTCAAGTTAGATAATTGATATCATTAACATTATATGGAATAGATGTGATTGTCTCCAAAACAACATTTAGAACATCATATGGAATAGGTGTGACTATCTCCAAAACAAAGATATATTAAAGACACAATTTTACATTACAATCTATGCAATTAAGCACTACAACAACTATCATGAAGACATAATATATGGATGTAATCCTAAGCTATTCACACTCATGCATCTTCCAAAGAAGTATATTCTATTCTTTACAAGATTCAAGAGATGAGTCGCAATTGAAAGAATGGTTGAGAGTCTCGACCTTGCTAGAAAGTATCATTTAAAGCTTCATGGTGCTTATGCAACACGGGAGAAATTGAAGGACAGTGTTGCTTTAAATCATAGCAAGAAACAACTTATCAGTCTTCTTGATGATGTAGACATTCAACTTGCAGAGTCCACCAGGACAAAGAGTCACCAGGTCATGGAGAGATATTGCAGAGAGTATTCACCAAGTCAGAGAGAGATACTATAGAGAGTATTCAATAGGCTGGGAGGAGATATTGCAAAGAGTCACCACGAAGTCACATGGAGAGGAGACAACGGAAGGTCGACTATATGAGCAGACTGCGTATAGTTGAACTTAAAAATGCATAAGGAGTACTTTGTGAAGCATGAGGTGAAAAAATTAAGGCTTGCACTTTGTATAGGTGTGGAGAGGAGGAGACTGGTTGTGCACCCATAGATGGAGCATGTGGAGGTTCCATGTCACAAAATGAGTGGTATGGATACATAGAGGGGAAAAAAAAATATAATAAATACAACAAAGTTTTAGGGTTTGTAGGCTATAGGTTTGGCAGAACTGGATAGATAGAATATGTCAGGAGTTCAAAGGATAGAAAATAAACCAGGAAGTTATAAAAAAATCTAGATCTTTGATACCACTGTCATGATTGGGAAACTCCAAGCTAGGATGACTTTGCATTAACGAGAATTATCTTTTACTACAAGAATGAGTGACCTTTGGTTTTTATCTTCCAAAAGGTACATTATTATGCTAATACTTTTCTTATTATTCTATGACAACTATTTACAATATTCATATATGTTAAACATAATCCCATAGGATTAAGTATTAACCATCTAGTATGTTCAAGAGGAGACTAGGAGATAGACATGAGATTGAGATACATTATTTTAATAGTTATACATGTCATTCATATTTGCATTAGAATATCCCTTCTCATAAATTCATCTTTAGGGGAGAGTAATCATAATTTATAGGTTGAGCACAGAGAGTGGTCTACACACACCATAAAGATCTGGAGAAATTGAATAGATTGGTGAACTAGTGAAAGTTGGATAGAGAAGACATTGGAGAAGAGGAAGAGCTCTGGAACATGAAGATTAGTGAAATCATTGGAGAAGAGTAAGAGCTATGGAACATGAAGATTAATGAAATCATTGGAGAAAGAGAAGCCAAAGGAAAAAACCCGTGCAACAATAAGCCTTATTTTTAGAGAACATTTGAGATAAAGAAGTAGACTATAGGTTTTGAAGAAAACTTGAAAATGGACAACATTGGTGACTATTGGGATGAAGAAACCATCACATGGGTGGTTGAGTTGCTAAGATAATATGATTCTTTGTTTCCAAACATCTTTTGAACCAGTAAAGAATAGACCATATCAGTTGAAACCTAAGTATAAAAAGAAGGAAAAACAAGAGATAGATAAAATGTTATTAGCAAGAATGATTTTTCCAATTGAATAATTTAAATGGATTAGTTCCATGGTGATTAAGCACAAGAATATAGAATAAATTAGTATATTTGTGGACCTTAGAATATTAAATGCATCCCATGCACATGATCCATTTCCCACCCCTTTCACAAATGAGATGTTGGAGAATGTGGGAGGAAGGAACACATAGTCACTCACTAATAGTTTCTGATATATCATTAAGTAGGTATTGTTGAAGAGGATAAGACAAATACAACTTTTGAAACATAATGGGGATACTTTGTGTATAATGTCACGCCTTAGGATTAAATAATGCACTTGCAATATTATATACAATTGTAATTGTTGATTTCAAAGAGTTCATGCATAAATTCCTTGAAGGCTACCAAGATGATTGTACAATGTTCAAATTATTGAAGGAAGATATTTAGGTACTTAGAATTATGTTGGATAGGTGTAGATAGTCGTAAATTTCCTTGAATATACAGAAACTCATTTTCTATAGGCCTTTTTGGAGTTTTTTGGGGCATGTGGTTTGTAAGGAAGGTTTGTTAGTAGATGAAGCAAAGAAAGTGGTTAAATTTTAGATGCCTCCTCCCACTTCCAAAAAGGTTACGCATGATATAATGGGCTATATAGGGTGTCACCATAAAGTTATAAGGAATTATGCTAGGATCAACACACAGTTGGAAAAGTTGCTTAAGAAGAATGCTTAGCTTACATGGACAATATATTATCATACATAATTGATACCTTGAAAGAGAAGTTCGTGTTTGCGCCTATTCTTATATTGCCATTCTAGAACTAGCTATTTCATGTTCATGTTGATGCTTATACCATTGAGGGGAACATAAACCATCCCATCTCCTTTGCTAGTAGGAATTTGTTTGATACTGAGAAGAATTATACCACTACAGAGCAAGAAGGGTTGGCCATGGTCTATGCTCTACAAAAGTTTAGGCATTATCTATAAAGGAATGCATTCAAATTCTACCCATAACACTCAACATTTAAATACTTAGTGAGCAAGCCATTGTTAGGGGGATGGTTATGTTGCTAGTTGTTGTTGTTTTAGGAGTTTATTTTTTAGGTTGTGGTAAATCTCGATAAGCACAATGTGGGACCAGACCATCTATTCAGGTTGGAGTTAAGAGAGAGTGGATGAACCTTTGATGTTAAATTTATAGACACACATCAATTCAAGGTTGAAGCAATTCCATATCAATTCATGGAGATTACAAAGTTCTTGGCATTTGGCAAGGAACCTAAATCATACACTCTTGCGCAAAGGAGACAATGTAGTAACCAAAGCAACTAATTACCCGTTGATTGTGGGATAGTTATACAAGTTAGGGGTTGATGGAATTTTGCACAACTGTGTAATGGTAAATATAAAATACATTATTTTGTATGAATCATGTGAATGAATTGCTAGAGGACACTATACATTAAAGAAGATTGCATAGAAGGTTTTGTGCACAAGACTCTAGTGACCATATTTTCTTTGAGATGTAGAAGAGTATTCTAATTGTTGTGATGTCTGTCAAAGGATTGAGAAACATTTAGTGTGGGATGAAATGACATTTTTTCTTGTTGTTGTATTGGAATCTTTTGAAAAGCAGGCAATTGATTTTATGGGCTTGATCAATCCCCCTACATGGAGATCAAGTGTGCACTACATTATCATTGTGACATAGTATTTAACTAGATGGGTAGAGGTTGCGTCTATGAAGGATTACATTGCATAGATGATCACATGCTTTACTTTTGAATATATTATCATGATATTCAGGTGTCCCAAAGTTTTAATGAGTGACTATGGTTCTGATTTTATTAACTCCAATATCCCATGCATTGAATCGAGCATTTAGGATACATCATCAGAAAATCACAACCTATCATCCACGAGCCAATGGTTCTATTGAAGCATTTAATAATATTCTAGAACATGTCTTGAATAAGATATGCAACATGAAGCATGGTGATTGGGATGGGGAGTTCCAACAATTTTATGGGCACGCAATACTACGTGTAAAAGGTTAACTAAGCATACCCCCTTCAAGATGGTATTTCGGAAAGAAGTTGTGATGCCAATGGAGTTTATATTCCCTAGTCTTAGTGGGTTTCCAATAGTTTTATGGGCATACAATACTACACGTGAAAGGTTAATTAAGCATACCCCTTTCAAGATGGTATTTGGAAAAGGAGTTCTAATGCCAATGGAGTTTATATTGCCTAGTCTTTGAACTATTGTGGCCACTATAATGTAAGATGAATGATCCCTATAAGTTAGAATGAATACATTGATGGAGTTAGCAAAAGATCATTATATTACAGGTTTTAATAAGACAATAGAGAAGAAAAGGTAGAAAGCTTAGCATGCTTGAAATATCAATATCAAGACTCTAGAATTTGGTATGTTATCCCTGTTATATGACCAAGTGATTTGGAGAGCATTGGGAAGTTAAAGATCCATTGGTTGGGTCCCTTCCATATTACATGAATTAGATATTTTGGTGTATTCATATTGACATGGTTGGATGGAAGGCCAATAAAGGGGTTGGCCAATGGAAGTCAATTGAATCCCTATTACGACCCTAATGGGGTGCATTGAAGGAATATGCATAGAGCATTGGTACGTACTATAGTAGGAGTAAAAGAAATGAATGAATAGATGGTGTTTTTTATTTGAATTTGAATATAGTAGAAGTAATAGTGTAGTTACATTGGAAAGGATTTAGAAGTTTGAATTCGAAAATACTTTGATTTCAATAAAGAACCCTTGAGGCTCTTTTGTGATGTGATGGCCCGATGGAATGGATGTGGGATGAAAATGGAGATGGAACATAAAAAATTGAGGTTGATGGGAAATCAAATCAATAGGCATGATACAATAGATCATAACTTTGGATGCCACTTCATGAAATATTGAAATCATCACGGGAGACAAGTAGACAAATAGAAAGTACATTTAAGGGAGATATTTTCCATAATCACTATAAGAGGATTGGAAAAGGGTTTGTTTGAACCACTAGAACTTGAAGAGTCTAGAAGAGTTCATCTTTTGGGTAAAGCGTATACCTTTGGTGAGAAACCTTATCATAGGGTAGATATAGGGTTTGTTGACAGAGAAGTATGGTGTCTACACCAAAGATGAGAGTTAGGTTGAAGCATAAATTCAATAAATAAATGAACATACCAATTATAGAGATGCACTAGAAGGTTCACGTCTCCCAGCCATTGTTGGGTAAGCTTCTAATCAAAATCTTTGTAAACTTTACTTTTCAGAACTTTGATAAATTCCTAGAGCACCGGTTTCGCAAATATATAGATCTGAAGACATTACGCAATGGTTTTGGAGATGTAATTTAGAAACCCTGGGTTACAAAATTGTTCCTATCATGTATTTTGACATTGTTAGATGTTCGCCATTTCAATTATACTCCTATTATTTCCATTTTTTTCGAATTCCTTTTGAGTGGAATCCAATATGGATTTTTATGGTTGGATAAGTCTTACACTTCAGACCTAGACATTATGCATAGAGTTTTAGGTTTACCCAAGGAAAGAGAAGAAGTAGGTGAGGTAATTCTAGAAAAGGACATCAATGTAGAGGAAATGTACAACATGTATGGAAATCATTGTGTTTTTCATGTTATTGTCATCATTGCCATCGATAACCAAGTTGTTTGACTCACGACCCAAATTTTGGCCTATAAGCTAGTGTGCAAGTGTAGGAAAGATGAGTGTCTAGTTGAATTGATTCACACAATAGAAATATGCATGCACTGTATAAATATGTCTTGAGGCTTATACTTGCTCAACAGGTTCATCACAAATTGTTCAAAACCTTAAGATTCTAGTAAATATTTCCACTATAAATGGGTATTGTATTCTTGGAAATGATATTTTTGAAATCATCCATATGAAGTTCATTCAACACCAACGTTTATATACACTCCTTTTCCAAAGTTCAACATTTAGTATTTTTAAAGGATAATGCCCATTGAACAAATAAAATTTAGACATTTCAACAATGGTACAAGTTGATGATATAGGATACCACAAAATTACTATGGATTCCTCATCATATTATAGATAAATATGATGATTCTATTCTTTTTGAAATTGACATACATACTTGGATAGGTCCACAAGCACCTCTAGACATATCATCATATAATAACACCAAAGAAGACATTAAATCTCTTGTGGTTGAATGGCCAAAGAATCAATTCAGAGCTTGAAATTCTTGAAGTTAAAGCCTATAACAAAGCATAAATAAGACAAAGGTAAAGAAACAATATTGTCATTGTTGACTCAATAAGGAAAGCCTATAGTAGTTTTTGATAATCCCCACACCTAAACTAGTAAAAAATATAGAGAGAACAAGAAAAAAGGGAGTAGCAGTACATGGAAAAAGAAGCTAAGAAAGAGAGCAGGTTGGATCATAGAAAGAGAACCAAGAATACAACTAGTATGAATACCACAACCTTGAAAAAATAGAAGGAATCCATTAAAGCAAGAAGAAGTTAACACATATCCTTGGATTAGCTTGTCACCCCGTGAGACACTACTTACATCTAGCAGACTAAAAATACTAATTTTTATTTTTATTTTTATGAAAGTTCCAAACAACATATATACCTAAGCTTGCAGAAGAAAGTGACATAGATTTTTTTTTTTGAATGTAGAAGAAAGATATCACAAAGACTTCCATGAGGTCCCCTCAACCAAAAAAATTCAAAATATCATGGAGAGTTTGGATTCCCACCTAGAATTTAGCAAATGATTCAACATGATACATCACATCAGGTTCAATATTTTCATAGCCTCTTAGTATCAGGACAACCATTGGATGGAGAGTAATCATCACAAACTTAACACACTATATTAACACCAAGTCCTTTCCTTGGATTGCACCAATGACCAAGGATCACCAGGAAAATATTATAGATTAATCCCTTGGCCCTTTCCACACATGAGACTCAATCCTTCGGAGAGGGCCATATATGAATCAATAGGGTTGAGTTGGACCTATGCGTTGTCCCTTAAGTAGATATTCAGTGCTATATTGGTGCAATGATTGGCACCATGTCCTTGGCAGTGCATATAGGGGCTTAACAAGTAGATATGAGAAAGAATATTTAACATTAGAAGTGGATGGCATATTGAAGTTGTATTAGGCCCTTCAAAACCTGCTTCCCCCATCACTGCATAGGAGAAAGTTACTCAAGTTTAGAAATCTTATTACACTTTTCACTCTAGGAACCAAGAACCATAACAAGACCTTCAAAAATGTTGGCACAAGAATAACTAGAGTTCGAGAAGAAAATGAATCAAGCTAAAGAGACATTTCAGAGAATTAAAATGATGCTAGCAAGATATTAGGGTCAATAGTTTCTAGTTTTTAGTTGTGGAAGAATTTATAGAATCTACTGAAGTTCAATAAAGGAGAATACTATTAAGGTTATGAAAACTTAGGTGTTCAAGAAACAAAATAGTTTAAAATACCTACCAGTTATTGAGCACACACCTAGCATGTCAAAAAGAACAAATTTATCAAAATAGATCACAACAACCTATGCTGAGTATTAATAATTACTTGTAAAAGTCACCCAACTTCAAGAAGTTGAGAAAAATATATATACATATTTACTTGATTTCCAGGATCTTGCCATCATTGCAGTTTAAAAAGTGAAGAAGTTGAAGCCCCTCCCCATGCAAGTTACTCATGAAGCAATTTTAAAGTATCATCAACATTTTCATAATAGTGACTCTTTATGCACTACATTAACTGCGACCTTCACTGACTTGTGAGTAGATGAAGCACAGGATTCCATATTTCAACCTTATTTTTCATTATTAATCATAATTGTCTTAAGAATGAGATATGGCTTTGTGTTTGAGCTTGTTAGTGCCCTATTTTGCATTTTTTGGATTGTTGTGCAAAGTTGGAGCTTGTACGGATTAGGTTTTCTGCTAGCAATGAAAGTTGTTTTGTAACCCACACATGCTAGTTGTGTATTGCATACATGGTTTCCTACACACCTTCCAAGTGTAATGACTATGCCACATTGAAAATAAGTTAGAGGTTGGTTATGGACCGCATACATGGTTTCTTACACACCTTGTGACCAACAAATAGATGTACATATATGAGTAGAAATGGAAGAATTAGAGTTGTTGATGAGTTTTAGATAGGTTGATACATGTCAGGAATAGGGAAATGTCTTAGGACTCATCACTACATTGTTAGAATTAAGAATCTAATGTATTGTGGAGGGAGTGATAAGGAGAAATATATGCACTATATCTCTTGGTTATGAAATGGAATGGATTATGTGTTGCTTCCCCCTTTACAACCATAGGCATTGTTTTTTTTATGTGTACTATATTTTATATATAATGAATGATTTGTGTTGGTTTAATGCATGTTTATTATTCATGTTATGGTTTATTTATCTTTTAGATCCATATCTATAATGTTCACTAGTGGCTTGGGTGAGACTTTTTCCTTTCTAAGGTATTGAAAATTTCAATACTAGTGAACTATATTGTTGACTCGTGGTGTGTTGAACCGTAAGTTTAGTGGATTTAGTTCCAACAATCCTTTAAGCATAGATGTTTTAAATGACATCCCTTAGGTATTTGTATTTGTTCTTGAAGTAGTCCATGATATTTGAGGTGGATTATGTGATCAACTTAGCAAATGAGGGAAGATCCATCTTCCATAGATCTATATAGTGTTGCATCTATAGGGTGTCTCCCTCATAGACTTATTTTGTATTGATATCTACCTAGGGTACTTCAAACTTTGGTATGCAACCTTCTTGCTTTGTCGCCTATGTGGTTGACTCCCTTTTCCTTGCATAGAACCCAAAGTCAAAGACTGAGCTTAAGACTTACAGTGGGACCAATGTATTGTAAACTACATTAGTTTGGGATTGAGGTAATGGCGCAACCAACATTGAGGGTGTTTCTACTGCAGTTGAGGGGGTATCCTTCAAGTGCAAGTTAATGTACCCCAAGAAATTTTTCTAGCCAATTTAGTTTTCTAAGGGACTTCACCAGGTCCCTTGTTTGTTGTTTTGTTAGCCCCTCTTCTCTTGCAACCATCTCCTTTTCCAAGTCCGAGTTATTAATTTTCTTGGCGACTATGGTGGTGATGTCCTAGAAATTCTTCTATTACGACCCTAACATTTACTTCTTCTTACCAATGCTCCTCTTGTGATAGATCAACAAACCTTGAATTTATAGGGAGCAATACCTCTTTTCCTTCTTCAATCTCCTATATGCCTCCATTGAAGTTGTCAGAGTTTGAATCTAAGAGTGAATAAGGATGGGGATCACCATTGGTGAGGTGCATGCGATATAGGATGGGTGAACAACATCTATGGCTATATGATGAGCTAAGTGGCATTTAAAGTTTGCGATGGCAAGAATGCTCCTTCATCCACTACGTGGTGTGAGAGCACCCAATGCAAATGTCTTAGTGAGGACTTGATCTTTCTACTATGTTGAAAGAGGACTACCTCCTCCTAGGTAGTAGTGCGGATAACCCTTTTATATTAGGATGTGGAAATACCATGCCCCACACCATTGATGGATTCACTTATGACATGAGGAGAAGGTTGTAGATCCTACCTTGTCACCAAGTCATAATATTTTCCATGTATAATGTGCATACACTTACTCCTCCATCCCTCTAATTAATATAATTGAGTGGACTCACACGTCATCTCTCCTTCGATTTATTTCATGCACTCTTCTTTTTCCATGTTTATTTTGTTATTATTTTTCTACTTGGGTCCATTAATTTAGGGCCCACTCCACATGTTTGGGCATCAACATGAACTCTAGTGTTTGAACGTGTGTCCCTAGATTCATATCATCATATGGTTGTCATGGTCTCATAAAGCATAAGTGTATAGACATTTTACACTAATGCTACTTAAAGTGCACGTCGATAATGATCAATGCAACCCTTATGTATATGTGATGATGTTCCACATGGCCTGGTAATAAATTTGAAACATGGTGTCTATCTCGATCTACGTTGCTCTATCTATTGAACAACCTAGATTTCCATACTTGGAAACCACAAACTTGTCCTCATGTTCCCACTATAAAATTCAATTCCCATCGAATATGCTTAGTGTTCTTGAACACAAGCAACAAGAATAAAATCTCGGAGAACAAGTCTCGGCTCTAGTCTTGTGCACCTAGAATATTTTGTAGGATCTCATTTGTTAGATACCTCACCTAGTTGTTTTTCACCCTTTTCACGCAAACTTCAACCACATGCATTACTTGCTTTGAAAATTCTCCCAACCTATAGGTATGCAACAACTAGATGAATAGAAAACACACTTCCATGCTAACAAACAAAGAATTAATGGATCTAATGTCATATTCCTGATATGCCTTCTTTGCACCATATTTAAGGCATAGATCCATTTGTTCATATACAAATTTATCATCCTTTGGTGCTTTAATTCTTGTGGCTAAAATGCCACTGGAATTCTTCCCATCCCTCCACAACTTATAATTGACATGGATACTATTTGTGTTGAAAAGAATTTTTCAGTCTAGTCAAATACCCATGGTGTGAGTCTATAACAACAACAACCTCATGAATTTCCTAACCACTATTGAGTTCCTAAAGCATGTGACATGATAGAGACTTATGATCCTTGATTTAGATAGAGGGTTAAACAACAACAAAATCATAGTATGGTCCCCCCTTATATCTAGGAAATTCATTGGTACAAATCCAAGGACTAAGGGAGGGTTATGGATATCATAATCTACTAGTTGTACTTACTTAGCGTATTCTTTCAAATGGTCATCCCTACTAGAATACACTCATGGTTCAAGTATCACTTTCGAGTAGACTAGGTTTTACACCTTTATAGTGGGGGCATTTTCCCCTGTTGTCTTGTCCTTTCAGGTTTGGAAGTCCATTGTGCTCATACCTATGACTATCACTATGCATGGTGACATTTTTCTTATGCCACAATATTGCTATATACTTAATTCCATCTTTCATAGCTCTTGCTTCCCGTTGCTTAAATTTTGAATAATGCTACAATATATTTGTATCTTTGTATCCTTCTCAATTTCTACAAACTTAACTGAACCATGATGAACTCTGAATCTCTTTCAATATAATAATCCAATGTGTTCAAATGATTTTAAGTTTTTTTTTAAAATACAAATCATAAAGATTTGCTTTAACTGTTTTTCTTAATATTGGCACCATGTAAAGCATCCGCCATCTTGACCGTTGATATTTTACTCAATATTGCCTATCTAACCTATATCCCTAATAATTTCTGTCTAGATTCGACCATCCATGAAAGGCAAGGTGTTCCTTTTTGTGACAATTTTTTGGAATGTATGTATGATCAAAAGTCTAAGTTGGCGCCACTTACTAACATTTGAATTAATGGTGACACGAATCATCTCTATCAACCAAAATCTCTCACCCCCTCCCACAAGTATAGCTTTATGATGAAACATATTTCCTCTCATAAAGTCCCGACCCTATGTAGAAACACCATTTGCTCTGTGGTCCATTTCCTCTATAGTTCCCCTAGTTCCCACAACACCCATACCATCCCATTCATAGATCCCAAGTTCCCATTAACACCCTAATCACAGAGCTGCACTCTTGCAGAGTAATTTTAGGCCTTTGCAACCATGTATATGTTCTCACTATTTTATTCCTAGACCAATAAAGTGAGAAACAACATTCAAAATAAAAATTAAATTGAACTTGTTGAAATTGAATTTGAGGAAATTATCTTGTAGAAATGGAATTGCTAAAAATAAATGTTTAAATTTTAGTTTTATTATGGCGAACTAGTTCCATGCCCTAAAGAGTTCAGGACAATTTCATAAGGGTTGACGAAACATAGGGATTAAGGCATGCATCATTCACCGATGACATTTTCAACTAGACATCTAATAGTGCAAGTTGCATTGTGCCTTTGTCGGTTATCTGCATAACTTTGCAGGGTCCCTACCAATGCATCCCAAACTTGCTTAGATGTTTCAAAAAATTATTTTCATGCATCAATACAAGACCCCTGTGTTCAAATTTATTATTCTTGTCATGCTTATTGTGCCATGCCTTATGGCATCACTTCTTTACCATTTGATGGTATCTTTCCAAAATCTATGCTCTTTTAATTGTACCAACATATATAGACGCTCTTGTAATTGATGTGTTTTGAGTTCTACACGACTATGGCTACATGTAGGCTAAGTATCAAATGTTCTAGCAACATCACTAGCTCCATGCCATACACCAAATTGAATGACATGTTTTCAGTCAAGGTTTTACATCTTATCCCGTAAGTACATAACACCAAAAAAATTATTTCATCCCAATCATGTGTATTGATTGAACACACCTTAGTCAATCCACATACCAAAATATTATCGAATTCCTTTGCCAATTGATTTTCCCACAAATGATATGGTATCACCTTGTGGTGATAGACAATGAATTCCTTTACTAACACAACCACTACTCCACTAATAGTTGTTGAGGCTACATGGGCACCCAAATCTTTTGACTAAGTGCTAAAAAATGAAAATGGCAGTAGACTTTGTTAATAAATCTTGGGTTGGTGCAATATCTACCCACCAAGTCAAATAATATGTGGCAACAATTATATACCTATACCCTGAATAACATGCAAATGGATGGATAGGCCCGACAATATCCATTGTTTATCACTAAAATGACTCCAAAACCAAAAAGGGTTGCTGCGATATTTCATCTCATGTCCCACATGCTAGCAGACATCACACGATGTCACATATACCATGGAATCCACAAATAAATTTGGCCACCAAATCCATTCGTGTAGTACCTTCTGTCCAATGGAATTACCTTTAGAGTGTCCACAACCTTGGGCATCATGGGATTCCAAAAGTACTGTTGGTCTTTCATGATCCAACACGTATCTACTTAGAATCCTATTAGTCACTACGTTATATAGTTTCAATATTATCATCAAATAATTAGCCACATGCACCACTGGTTTCCTTCGCTATTGTTGATCATAATCCTTAAGGTTCAATCTTGAACCAATGAATTCAATGAACTCTATGATGAAGTTTGAAATGGAATCTACATGAAAGCTATCAACATCAAGTAGTTCATCAAATGTCCTTGTAGTTTTCCCATATTGTATTTGAGAAAGATGGTTATGCCCCACATTCTTCTTCCCTATCTTCGCTACGACCTCAAAATCAAAATATTGGAATAATAACAACAATCAATATATTCAACCTTCCAATACAAGCTTATTTACCAATACCTCAGTGTAGAGTGATTTGCGAAAAATTTAAATAGGAAACCTAAGATATATTGTTTGAATTTATAGACTGCATACACCAAGTTTGATCCTTCTCATCCCTTAGTAGTGTAATTATGCTTAGCTCGTGACACCTTTCTCATTGCAAAATAGAATGGGTGATCTACTGTGCCTTCCCTCATTTTTGCTAGAATATTTCTCAACGTGATCTCAAATGCATTCACATGTATGTGAAAAATTTAACTGCAATTTGAAAAAATAGAATCAGAGTAGTTACCACCTACTACTTTAATTTTTCATAGGTTGTTGTCTATACAAACAATACTCCTTTGTCCACAATTCCACCATTGGTGTTTTCAACTCTACATATCCCTTGGTAAACCCGCACTAATGCCTTGCGTGTCCCAATGTAGACCACAACATAGACACATGCGCAAGTGCAGGTAAATTGAGAATGATAAAGATCTTGGAAGGGTCAATTGGCAAACCTTCTTTGTAGATTACATGCCCCAATAATAACTTGAATAGGGTAAAAAAATGCAAATTTTAATATTTAGTGACAAATACATCTAGTGACGCCTATTCAACATTAACATGAGCTTTGCAACATGAACCTTTAGCAATTTATACACTATCCAATCATCCAAATATACTTCCATAAGCTTATGAATGTATTCCTTGAAGGCAACAATTATAACTATCGAAAATAGAGTAGGTGCATTGTTTAGTCTAAAAGGCATTACATTTTATGTCTAAGAACCTTATTTTGTAGCAAACATGGTGAATTCAGGTCATTTTCATATAAAGTTATTCCTTTCGGACTGAAAAATGCTCCAAGTTTTTTCCAGAATCGCCATAAAATCTTTTCAAGAATTTCTTTATAAAACCATGGTCATCTACCTTGACGATTAGACCATATATACCATGCTAAAAGATCATGTCCAGTGGCTTCTACTAATTTTAGAAAGGTGTCGACACATTCAACTCTCATTAAATATAAAGAAGTGTATCTTTTCCATGCCCATAAGAATACTTTTGGGCCATGTTGTCTGTAAAGAAGGGATCAATGTCGACTTGGAAAAGATCAAATTCATCCTCGATTTGAAACCACATGTGAATCCAAAACAAGTCAAAATATTTCTAGGACATACATGGTATTATAGAAAGTTCATACACCTTATTCTGATATGATATCCCCCCTGGAGGAGCTGATTAAAAAGAATGCCGAATTTGTATGGGCACAAGAATCTGCAGAATCATTTGAACTACTTAAACGAAAGCTTGTCAAATCCCCAATTCTCATATTTACAAATTGGTCCAATAAGTTTCATGTCCAGTATTGCAGTTAGTGCAATATGAACCCAAGTTGGTGACGATTAGATCGACTATCAGAATGCTTATGCTAGTTGAATGCTAAATAAAGCTGAATGGAATTATTCAACGTCTGAAGAACAAGGGTTAGATATGATTTTCACTCTTCAAAAGTATCATCATTATTTATTGGCTAACCCGTTTGTCTTTTTCATAGATCACCAGGCCCTAAAATACTTAGTTAATAAACCACTACACCATAGATGAATATGCTGATGGCTCTTACTATTTTAAGAATTTGAATTTGAGATATTGGTCCAAATAGGAAAGTCCAATGTTGGACCTGACCATCTGTCTCGTATAAAAACTGATGAAGAATATGATAGGATAGACGACGAATTACTTGATGTCCATATATTCAGAGTTAAGTCTGTAATGACTGAACTGGCAGACATTGCCCAATTATTACAAGAAGCACAAGATTTAGAAGGGATATCTGAGAAGAAAAATAAAATCTTAGCCATGAAAGCAACACCATATACTCTAATCATGTTAGGAACCCGTGTCAACCCTTCTCTTTACTTTGTTAGTATATTGTTGTTGGATGCATATGATTTGTAAGTCGTCCCGTAGTATTATATGTTCCATGGTAATGATCCATAGTTTGTATTAGCCCATAGTATTATATGTTCCATGGTATTGATCCATAGTATTGGACGCATATGCTTTGTAAGTCGTCCCGTAGTATTATATGTTCCATGGTATTGATCCATAGCATTGGCGCATAGAATTAGTATATAAATACGTGTTGAGGCCAATGAAGGCATCCACGAGTTATTTGTATTGAGCTTGATCAAAGGAGGTTTCCCCCTCGAAGTGGCTTGCGATCAATAAAAATACTCTGTGTTCTGATATATCGGGCATTTCATCAATTCATTTTTGCAGGTTCCTCACATCTAGTATTAGAGCACTTTCTTGGGCTTGTTGGGCGGAATTTCTACCAATTTTTTTTTTCGCATCTGTATTGTTCCTTTCAATTGCAGGTTCGGATCCAGGAATAATCCCTATCCACTTAACTGTGGGAAGTACTTGGGAATAATCCCTAAAATTCATTGTGAGGAGTACCACAGGAACCCCGAAGTAGCTGTCCCATTGAGAGGACATGCTATTGAAAAGGGTAATGACCCTTACCTGATTGACTAGTTCCCACCCGTGAGGTAAACCAAGAAATGTCATTCGTGGCAAAGCGGTTATCAGTTTTACCTGAGCCGTGGAGTGAGGGGTACTGCCCCAATACGGAAGTCGTTAGATATCATTGGTGGTCGAGTGAATCCCCTGAACCTTTAAGAAGCCGCACATACCTGGGGTCCATATCTATTTCCAGCTGATAAATAATAGATTACATCTGTTAAGAACTGTTGCAGATCAATTCCGAGCCGTAGCAGATCCATTCTGAAAAAAATAAAAAATCTGTTTTTTCGCCATATCTTCTTTGTTTTAACTCCGTTTCCCTTGAAAATTCACTGACACCCCTGCAATCGCATTTTGCATATTTCATTCTTGAGGACCCTATCCCAAATTCCACTTCCTGAAGCCAGAAATCATACATTTGTCTATTTTTAGGGTTTTCCATAACTTCTTTGATTTTCATCCAATCGCCTTCAAATTTTGCCACAAGGTTCATTTCCTATTTCTGCTTCCTGTCCCTCTTTGAAATTTTTTCTCATTCTTTCACCTTGCTTCTGAAATCCTCATTTTCTGCTTCCTTGTCCATCCGAAAGTGTCCAAACCCTAGTCAAACCCCAATTACACATTAGAGTTTTTCCCAAATCCAAAATTTCCTTTACTAAAACAGTTTCTGTTTTTGTTTTTCTACCCATTAAAAAAAAAAAACTCCTGGTTATGGTTGTCACCCGCGCAGGAGCAAAAACCATGGAGGAATAACTTACAACCCTCAAAACCAAACTCTAAGATCTGGATGAAAATGTTCTCGGCCTCCATCTTGAGCATTCAACCATGAAGACAGTTAGAGTCTTCTGCAGACACTGGGTTCTCTTCTTCCAACAATTTTCTCGGGCCGAAGCTTGATTTTCCTCACTTCAATGGTAATGATCCGACTGGATGGATATACCAAGAAGAACAATATTTCAGTCTGCATAATACTTTTGATATCAACAAAGTTCCACTTGCATCCTTTCGTTTTGAATAGGAAGCCCTTCGATGGTACCGTTGGTACATCAAGCCTCATGAAGAGCCAAAATGGCCTGATTTTTGCCAGCTCCTTTTGCAACAATTTGGTCCTAGTGCTTTTGATGACTTCACAGGAGCACTCATTAAACTTCACCAAATTGGCATTGTGAGAGAGTATCAGACATAATTTGAGAAACTGGCCAATCACACAGAAGGATTGCTTGATAAATTCTACAGGAGTTGTTTTATCAGTGGTCTAAAGGATGCAATCCGAACTGAGGTCAAAATTTTCTATCCCAACACAATGATGGAATCCTTGGGGTTGGCTAAGTTGGCAGATGACAAGATCGCAGCCCAACAACGCTCCAAATCCACTTTTGTTCCCTTTAGAAATGTGGGTTCCCAACGACCTCCCATCACGTTAGCTCCTCGACCAACTCCTATCAAGAATTTGTCTGAAGTAGAGATGCGAGCACATAGAGAAAAAGGGATTTGTTATAATTGTGATGAGAAATTCACTCGGGGACATATATGTGTTGAGAAAAATATGTATCTTTTACATGGACACATGCTTCTGACTGTGCATTTGAAAAACTGAAACAAGCTATGTGTACTACACCTGTTCTAGCTATGCCCGATTTTTATAAGCCCTTCACTATTGAGAGTGATGCTTGCGACAATGGACTTGGTGCAATTCCCCTTCAAGATGAACATCCCATTGCGTTCACCAACAAAGCCCTTTCTGGTAAGAATTTAGCTGCCTCTAGATATGAGAAGGAAATGATGGCTATTTTGCATGCAGTACATAAGTGAAGCCATACCTATTAGGGAATCATTTCTGCATCAAGACTGATCACAAGAGTTTGAAATATTTCCTGGAATAATGGGTCTCCTCCCCAACACAACATAAATGAGTTAGTAAACTCATGGGTTATGACTATGAGATCACTTACAAGAAGGGTAAAGATAATCTTGTGGCGGATACTCTTTCTTGCACATTTGATGACCAAGTTTCTCTTTCATCTATTTCTATGCCTGTTCCAAATTTGTTGCAATATGTTCAACAGGGCTATGTCAATGACTCCTCATTATCTCAAATCATCCAACGATTGGACAATAACCCTTCTGCTGTACTGCATTACTCTTGGGATGGTGATTCCCTAAGATGCAAGGGTCGTCTAGTGCTTCCCCAGAGCACAAATCTTCAAGAGGGTGTATTCTATGAACTCCATGCTTCTCCATCGGTAGGGCACTCTGGGTTCCTCAAAATGTATGAGCGGGCAGGACGTAACTTATTTTGGAAGGAAATGAAAAGGACAATTGAACAGATGGTGGTTGAATGTGATACCTGCCAGCACAACAAGGGTGAAACGACACTTCTTCCAGGATAGCTCGAACCATTTCCCATCCCTACACGGATTTGGATAGATATTCATATGGATTTCATTGAAGGGATCCCTAAATATGGAGGAAAGACAGTGATTTTGGTTGTGGTTGATTGCCTCTCCAAATATAGTCATTTTTGTGGCCTCAACCATCCCTATATAGCCTCCTCAGTCGCACAAATTTTCTTAGAACAGATATTCTGTCTTCATGGAATCCCTTCTTCCATTGTCTTGGATCGTGATGCAAATTTCACCAGTAAGTTTTGGACAGAACTATTTCACCACATTGGCAGCAAACTGAAGATGAGTTCAAGGTATCACCCACAAACAAATGGTTAGACTGAAATTATCAATAAATGTTTGGAAACTTATCTTCGTTGCTTCAGCTACGAACAACAACATCAGTGGGAAAAGTGGCTCCCTCTTGCTGAATGGTGGTACAATACCTTCTACCACACTGCATTTAAAATGGCTCCATATGAAGCATTCTATGGTCAGGCCCCGCCATTTCTTCTTCCATACACTCCCAACAGTTCACCATTTCAGGAATTTGACACGGTTCTTCAAAACATCGATAAGATTCTTTGCATTTTGCAGGACAACATTCACATGGCAAGAAATTGAATGAAACAACAAGCCGATCAACATCGTTCTGAGTGCACTTTTCAAGCAGGTGATATGGTTTTTCTTCATCTATAGCCTTACAGGCAATCCTCCCTGAAACTCAAAGGGCATCATAAGCTCGCTCCAAAGTTCTATGGGCCATATAATGTTCTTCCGAAGATTGGGTCCGTTGCTTATAAATTGGAACTTCCTCCTTCTTCCCGCATTCATCCAGTATTTCATGTCTCTTTTTTGAAGAAATTTCTTGGCACTAACATCAGAGGACAAACTATTTTACTCGAACTGGATAATGAAGGATCCATCCTTTTGGAGCCGGAGGCCATCCTCTATAGGTGCACTTGTCAGCTTCGCTCTCGATCTATCACAGAGGTATTAATTCAGTGGCGCAGAATACAACGAGAGGATGCTACATGGGAACCACTCCTTCAGATTCAACATCAATTCCACATCTAAAGCTTTGAGGGCAAAGATTTTTCTAAGGGGGATGGGATGTTAGGAACTCGTGTCAACCCTTCTCTTTACTTTGTTAGTATATTTTTGTTGGACGCATATGCTTTGTAAGTCATCTAGTAGTATTATATATTCCATGGTATTGATCCATAATTTGTATTAGCCCATAGTATTATATGTTCCATGGTATTGATCCATAGTATTGGACGCATATGATTTGTAAGTTGTCCGGTAGTATTATATGTTCCATGGTATTGATCCATAGTATTAGCGCATAGAATTAGTATATAAGTACGTGTTGAGGCCAATGAAGGCATCCACGAGTTATTTGTTTTGAGCTTGCTCAAAGGAGTGTCCCCTTCGAAGTGGCCTACGATTAATAAATATATTATGTGTTCTGATATATCGTGCATTTCATCAATTAATTCTTCCAGGTTCCTCACAAATCAATGGATTCCTTTATAAATTAGGACATGATGACATACTCCGTTAGTGTGTCCTTGACCATGAGAAATATGTTATTGTCGACAAAGCACATTTAGAACCGGTTGGAGGACATTTTCAAGTCGACGCAACTATGAAGAAGATACTACAATATGGGTTATGGTGGCCGACATTGAATAAAGTCTACAAATTTTTTATAAGTGCGATAAATTCCAGTGAATGGGTCGGCCTTTATGAAAAAATGAAATGCCGCTGTATCAGTGAATCCAATCTTAATAATTCGAGTAAGGGCTATTAGCTTCGTCGGTCCATTCTTAGTACCTGGTCGATGGACTAGTTCCTGATATATAATCACCGCAGTTGAATGTTCTACTAAATAGGTTGAAGAAGAACCCATCGAAGCTTTTTCAAGTGAAGTAGCAAAGAAGTTTATCTATGCAAACATTATTACAAGATTTGGATGTCCCCTCACATTAATCGATGACAAGGGAACACATTTTATCAATAAGACTACAACACTATTACTTACAAAATTTATGATCGACCATCACAAGAGCTCAACATATCATCCCTAGTTGAACATCGCTATTGAGGCATTTAATAAGACACTTACGAAGGGATTAAAAAAAAATTGCAATATAAACAGGACAACTAGGTCGACAGAATCCCTGCTATCTTGTTGGCATACAAAACGGTGTATAAAATATTGACGGGAGAGACACTGTTCAAACTGGTCTATGGGCAGGAAGTAGTTGTACCACTACACGTTAAGCATTAAGCAACTGTAATTACAAAAATAATCCACTTGGACATCGTACATGCTACCCAATATAGAGTATTTGAGTTGCAGAAACTTGAAGAACAAAAACTGGTCGCTATTCATCATCTGGAAGTTCAGAAACAACAGTAGAAAGATTGGCATGGCGAAAATATAAGGAATAAGGATATCTCATTCAGTGATTTAGTGCTCTTATATTATAGTAGAATAAAAGGAAAACCAAATAAGTTAGAAACTACATGGATGGGTCCCTATATAGTCGAAAAAATGAACCATAATGGACTTGTCCGGCTAAAAACACTCTAGGGTTGAGTCTTCACTAAAGTTGTCAATATAGCTTGACTAAAAAAACATCGAATAGAAAGAGGCACCTCGTCGATTAGTGGTTGTATCACCACTAGTCGACCGTCGTGCCTCCAAGTTTGTATTTTGTTAATTAGAATAATTAATTAATTCGTTTAGAAACAATTATATAAATAACTTAGCATAGATTGAATATAAAAAGGAAAACTAAGACATGGACATGGCAGGTTAGAAGCACTCAACACATAGACGGTTGATTGGGAAGAAGAGGCAGAGCAGGAAAGTGAAATCATGCAGCAACTGAGAAGTAAGAGAACTTCACCTAACCAAAATAGGAGGGAAAAAGAAGTCAAGAAGGAGATGACTGATCCATCCAATAGAAAAGAGGAAACCAGATTGGTGAAGGTGACCCCACACCGATTTAGGAATGACGAGACTAGTCAAGAAGTGAAGGATGAATGAGACTATCCGCAGGACCGTCGACCATCAAGTAAAACGATTGGACCATGCATAAAACTTCCAACGTAAGTTTCATCAAGCGTGGGAAGTAGTTGTCCCCCACAAATATCGCAGTTAATGCACTTACCTACACATAATAAAAGCTCACCAATTTTCATTCCTATAAATACTCCAGTACTAGAAGATTGTTGGCAATGTTTCTGTTCAGAATTGGAGCAAGCACATTCTATCTCGAAAACTATTGAATTCCAATTAGATATTTCGACTGTCGATTAACAACAACCAACAATGGAACCCAAGAAAGTCACAGTATCAACAAAGACAAAATCAACCGAGGAAAATACAAGGGCACAACAAGAGGAAGCATCAATGATACCTTTGCAAGCTGAGTTGCACAAAATTAAGAAATCCAAAATGGAAGAGCATAATTGGGTGAAGCAATAAACAAAGATGAAAGAATGGGGAATCAGGGTTAATAAGTGGACCCAATGAAGTCTATAAGTTAGTCGTAGCTAAATCCGACATTACCTCAATGCCCCACTACTAGCTAATCATGGAAATATCAAATACCTAATAGCTAAATTTATAGTGAGTCAATACCATGATGGAAAAATATGGTTAGATGAATGAGCCCATCGACATCAACTATTCCCTCATTGCAGATATCATTGGTTTTCAAATCAAAGGAGAGCCAATCCCCCTCATGACTAAGCCCATGGAGTTAGTCAAGGAATTCACAAGAATATTAGTTGAGAAAAACTCAAAAGGATTGGTCATCAACAAAGTGACTTAAGTGATGATCACATGGACGATATTCATCATATCACTATGTATAACAAGTTCTAGTCGGCCATCCAAATTGAAACTCAAAATGTTAGAGGTGGTAAAAGTTATTGCAGATTACACTAAAATTTTCAATTGGGCTAACCACCTGGATGCAATAGTAAAAAATAACAGTGAAAGGTGTTAAGAAACTAACTAGGCAATCTGGTTCCCATCACTGCTCATATTGATATTGATGGAGAATATTTTCCCAATTAGTGAACTGACATTTACCAACATAAAAGCACCATTAATGAACAATTTCATGGTTTTTGCACATAATGATCACCATTTGTTCTCGAAAAATTCAAGTCACTTTTGGAACATTGGTTCTAGGTATTACAGACCAAGTGTAATGGATGGAGAGTGCCCCATCACATCTGCCATACCATACCTTGGTTAGCACACAACCAACTTGATCTCGACCATACTAGGGTATGGTATTTACAAGGCGCCAGAGGAAATGCCTAGAAACTCGAATATTATTTGAATGTACAAGACTTGTTCGCTGATCTATCCAAGCAGTCGAATAGTACTACAATACATGTTCTAACCATGGGCTGGTCTTCATAATCAGAGTTTTTTTACCCCTCTTGGATGATGAGGAAGAAGACCAATATGAGACTTCGCTATACATCACCACATTCGGTCTAGAAGATGAAATTGCAAAGAACCCATTAGAAATGGCCCCTTATCCAAGCAAAGGAAATAACCAATCATCGAGCCGATTGGATAAATAACCGAAGATGATGAGGAAGACTCTATGATCAAAGAAGGAGTTGAGCTTGAATTCAATGAACCGCGTCCAAAGGAGAATCTTGACCAAGTTGTCGAGAAAATACTAACATTTCAGTAGAATGTTAAAGGTAAAGCCACCCGACAACAGTATAAGAAGAGGAAACAATTGTTATCATTCACATCCAAATAAGACTTAGAAAGACTGCAAGAGTAGGCTAAGGTTGTTACAATTGAAGCAACTAAAAATAAAGTGACCACTGAGCTACAGATCTAGAAAAAAATCGATGAGCAACGAAGACTAGCAACATTGATAGTCTCAAAAGTACCTACTATATTGTCCCTACCACTAAATATAATGACAAGTTCTCATGATGAGTATCCAGTGAATCTGTTGGATGAATCCTGTGCCCTTCCCTGACTCGTATGGAAGAAGAAAAATCCCTGACCGCAACATCAATTTCCACTTCGTTAACCCTAACCTCCGATGTTACCATGCTTTTGAGTACCTTGTCAACTATGTTACTTGATTTGAGATAGTTAACCACCATTAGTCTAATCCTGACAGCCACAACTCCACCATATCAATTAGCCATTCTACCTCCACCCCTGCTACAAAATTCCAAATATCCGAAGCAAACACTTAAGCTTCCCTCAGTTAAATCCCTTCTCAAAATTTCATCCCCTTCGACTCCTATTATACCATCAACCATTCCTTTTGGAATTTTGACTACTGCTACAATTGTCGCTACAACCTTATTATCAACATCCTGGCACACCACAATAAAAACATTCATTCGTTCGACTGGCCCACCTCTTACCCTGTCGACTTCTCCACTGACTATTCCTATATCAACTGCACCGACCACCATAGTCGTGACCATTTCATCGACTCTCGCCTCAACTATGAGTTCAACTCCTATCCCAGTCGTTATTCCCCTGACTAGTACAACCCAGATACCCATGTCTTTACCCACTACGACTGGTACAACATTGATAATAGTCATAACCATCCTGACCCTGGCTACATTAGTTTCCTTAAAACAACAAATGAATTGACCAAAGAGTTCGCACAAAGAGAGCAAAAGCAATAAAAGAAAGTCTAAGATTGACATCAGAATTCTATTACCAATACATTAAGTGACTGACACTTCAACTACAACATGAATTTTTGTATCGGCTAAAGTATCATATTCGGAACTCGATGAATTCATCAAAATTGTTAACAAAGAATGCAATAAAATATGGTCCAATGCCAATAAAAAGCTAATAGCTATTAATAATGAGCAGGACAACACTTGTAAGGCATGCTCATGAGAGGATGAACAAATTTTGGGACTGATAGAAGGGCCCTAGCCTGAAAGAACACTTAAACAAATCCAGAGCCTCCTTGGGCCCGTATTAACCTTCCTACAACAATTACTCGACCAGCAAAGTCAACAGCAACAAGACGAAACTAGTCTACTTATGGCCGACAAGTTTAGACAGTTCGAAGAACAGAATAGGAAACTAAAGCCATATGAGACCCAGGTGACTAGATCATCCCTGATACTTAATAATTGGTACATATTATGCGAAGATCTGCATTGAAATTCATACCATGCAAACTACTATTTTGGAATTATACATGAGGAAGAGTACAATTGATCCTGGGACTACTAAAAGTTAGAGGAACAACTTCGAGTGGAACAATAGAACATGGTTGACTTGCAGAGAAATAGCATCACTAGTTACATGAAGCTAAAAATGCAAAGGGAAAAGTGAGTCATCTAACTAGCTATATATATAGACTGATGCGACCTGCAAACCTTCAACACCGATATTTCAGGCCTATTATTCAAAACATGCAAAATAGACCAATCTTAGAGAAGTTGTTACGACTATCAGAGCTCACTACACTTAGTACCAATATCCAGTCTGTCTTGGATGACTAGGAAGTATTTTAGCGATGTATTTCCCTCTCTGTTGTTTCCATAGTTGAAGCATGTGTTGAAGTGACTCCACCTGGCACAATATCCAGTTCTCAACAACTTTGAAAAATTATGATTTTGTAATTTTGTAAATTTCACATCTCCCTGTTCTCTTCTGGGTGAAGGAAAATTTTGGGGTGGGGGATATGTTGTAGGATCCTAGTCGACAAGTTGAGTAGGTCCTCTTGACCGACCACCAACTGGTCGACCCAACCTAGTCTAGTTAGTTAGGCTGACTAGTAGTCAATTATACAGTTTCAACTTTCTAACCGATTGTATGATCCATTTATACAGGCTGCTGAGCTAGATGACATAGAGATGATTATCCCTATTTTGTACTTTATAACATATTAATAATAGAAAACTTGTTTCTATTGTGACCATTATTCTCATTCGTTCTTGCTCTCTTTATGTATGCTTGTTATCATAATTGAATATCTCTTATAATGTGCTGCTGGTAACCTAATGTATTCCCATAGATTACAACACATGGGATTATCCACTTATTAATATTCATATAAATCATATGAATTAGTTCCCCCCAAATATCCCTGGAGATTACTTTAAGGCAAAGGGGAATCCCAAAAATTCGAATACTTGGTTAGGTTGAGGCTAATACCACCTTTGTCCAACAAGCTAGTTTGGAGACTCCTAGATTGGTTTATAACATTGAATTTTGGCCAATTGAAGTCTAGAACCAAAGTCTTCAAGAATAATTTGGAGACAATCCATGATCTCTAACATGGTGGCGGGGAACGATTCATTAATAAAGTGGCCTTTGACACATAGTCCAATCTTAGTTTTAGGGGGTGGATGCGTTTAAGAAGCCTCCAAGGAATTATATTTGTATTAGTTACCCTAAGGATTCAATAGGAATGAAATAAAGGGATAGGACAAGGGGGAAACCTTATTATATTGATCTAAAGTTTCCATTTTCCCAAGACTAAATCTAGTCAATAGAGGGGCAAGTTGGCACACCAAAAAATAGACTTTCAATGTATTTTAGAAATAACAACCTAAACCAAGGGCCTTAAGAATAGTTAGTATGAAAGACCATTCCACCCCATCATATGCTTTTTCAAAATCAATTTTTATACAAAAATGATCAAGGCCCCTATATTTGTCCTACTTCCTAACTTCCCACATAACATTCACATTATCAAGAATAAATAAACCTTTAATGAAATTGATCTACTTAGGTTTCGCGAGTTTAGGCATAATACCATGCGTAAGGTGTAAGTCTAAGGCTTTGGCAAAAATGTTATAGGAAACATTGAATAGGGTTATTGCTCTATAGCTAGTGTTGAGCTCGGGCCCCTAGGATTAGGAATACATATAATCAATCCTTTCTTGATGTACAATCTCCCTACAGGATTTTAGTAGGTAAACCTTGACAAATCCCTTGTGGTTTTATAGAATTCAAAGAGGAATCCACCAATTCCAAGGGACTTATCATTAACCATTTCCAACCTATATCCAAATCCTAGGCTCTATCAAGCGCCGAGAGGGATCAAATCTCTCGAGGTGCAAATTTATTCTCAGGTATTTCACTCAAGGAGCTTTTCGAGGAGAGGTTTGCACCTCGGGAGATTTGATCCCTCTTGGCGCTTGATAGATCCTAGGATTTGGATCTAGGCTGGTTTCAGTCGTGGGCCGAGGAGGGGTGGTTTTAGAATTGAGTAAATTGTTAAACTGGAAAATAGAGAAAATTTGCCTAAATTTTTTTTTCGATTCTCTTTTTGTTGATCTGCGTTTTGTTTTGTTTGTTCTTCTCCTTCTTCTGCCATCATTTCATCATTTCGTACATTTTGATTTATTTGTTGTTCTGCAAACTGTTTTTTTTTCTTCCAATTGCTTCAACTTTCTCTCTCGATATGCTCTTTGTTGATCGACGTTTCGTTTTATTTGTTCTTCTCGTTCTTGTGCTGTCAATTCGCCTAGCTTTTTTTTTCGATTTTATTTTTGATGATATGCATTTCATTTTCTTCGTTCTTCTCGTTCTTCTGTTGTCATTTCGTCCAACTTCCTTTTTAAGAATTCTTTTTGTTCTTCTGCCTTTCGTTTCAAGTCTTCTTCTCGTTATTTTGTTTTCATTTCGTAAGATTTTCTTCCTTGATATGTTTTACGACGTTCGACGTTCTGTATTTTTGGTTCTTCACTAGTTTGTCTCATAGCATCTTCCACATGCAGATCTTCCATTTCTAGTTTAGACTCTATATAAAAAAAGTCAAACATTAACATATACACTGAAATTTATGTATCGATGAAATCCGCACTAAAATTTATGCATCCAAAAAATCTACACTGAAATCAATGCGTCCATGGTCTAACAGCTACACTAAAAATTATGCAATAAAAAAACCCCATACACTGAAATCTATGCATCCATACACTGAAATCAATGCGTCCACAAAATAACATCTACACTGAAAAATATGCAATAAAAAACCCCATACACTGAAATCTATGCGTCCATACACTGAAATCAATGCGTCCACATAATAACATCTACACTGAAAAATATGCAATAAAAAAAACCCATACACTGAAATCTATGTGTCCATACACTGAAATCAATGCGTCCAGAGAACAACATCTACACTGAAAAATATGCAATAAAAAACCACATACACTAAAATCTATGCAAGTATAAAACTCACTTTACATGACAATGAAATTCAATATATTTACGGAATTCTATATTTTAAAAGAAAAAAGTAGATGATCTGGGAGGATTTAACCTTGGACCTCACGGCCATTATTGTTAAGATTCAATATGCTAAGACATAAAATATCAGCATTACATTCCATTTCACAATAATAGCATATACAAGATCACTGAAGAAACAACAAGCACAACATAAACACAAGAGACACAGATTTATCCTGGGAAACCCTCATGGGGTAGAAAACCCAGCAAAGCTTCCTCAATATATATGATCAGCAAATACAAAGATGTAAACCAAAGACATTAGCTCCTCCTCCTCCATAGCAAACCTCTCTCACACAAGTGCTCCACTCACAAGTGAATGAATGAGTGAGTTAAGTGAGGAACATCCTCCTCTACTTATACTTGTTCCCCAATTGACTTTTACACAAGCTAGGTCGGCCCCAACTTAATTACTGGGTTAAACACCCCACTACAACTGACTGGGCCGACCCCTCTAGGGTGGTCTAATAACCCTTTGACCCACATAACACATACAGGACCGACCCCCACTAGGGAAGTCTAATAACCCAAGTTACCACAATCCGACGGAGGAATAAACATCTCCGGATATACAATAAGATCTTTTTGGAGGAATGAAACATCTCTGGAATAATAAAGTACAAATATAATATTCTTTGAAGTTACAATATTTCAACACTCCCCCTTAACGAGAAGGATATTATAACAACATCTGCACGAGCAAGGAGTCATCAACATCATACATGATACATCTATAAATCATTGGAAGCTTTCTCAAAATCATTAATAACTCAAGCATTTACTGGAACATCTTCAATACTGGAACATCAACATCTTCAGTACTGAGTCTTTATCTTCTGCAACACTCGAACAACTACAACAACATCAACATCTGGATCCTCACGATCATCAGCATCGTCATCACACGATCATCAGCATCGTCATCTAGACCATCACGATCAGCAACATCGTCATCTAGATCATCACGATTAGCAGCATCGTCATCTAGATCATCATGATTAGTAGCATCGTCATCTAGACCATCACGATCAGCAACATCGTCATCTAGATCATCACGATCAACAACATTGTCATCTAGATCATCAGTATTAGTATCCACACCAATACAAGTATACACATCATCAATACAAGTATCCTCATCAACACAAGTATACATACAAGTATCCTCATCAATACATATCATCAATACAAGTATCCTCATCAATACAAGTATACATACAAGTATCCTCATCAATATATCCTCATCAATACATATCATCAATACAAGTGTCAATACATCAATACAAGTATCCTCATCAATACATATCATGAATACAAGTATCAATACATCAATACAATTATCCTCATCAATACAAGTATCCTCATCAATACATACAATCATATTATAGGATGATCAATCCCGCTCTCTTTAGGACATATTTCCATGGATGATACAATCCTATCATGTACCTTTTGAACCGAGGTTCAGGGACGATCCAGTCCTATCATGTACCTTTTGAACCAAGGTCCAAGGATGATCCAGTCCTATCATTCAATTCTCGGAGACCTCTGTCTATGGCTAATTTAAGACACCTCATCATGCCTAGGGATGATACAATCCTCTCGTCAACTTAGATAGATTCTAAGGACCACTTCTGAGAGACATACATCTACGGATCATTTAAGACACCTCATGATGCCTAGGGATGATACAATCCTCTCGTCAACTTAAATAGAGTCTAAGGACCACTTCTCAGAGACATACGTCTACGGATCATTTAAGACACTTCATCATTCCTAGGGATGATACAATCCTCTCGTCAACTTAGACAGAGTCTAAGGACCACTTCTCGGAGACATACGTCTACAGATCATTTAAGACACCTCATCATGCCTAGGGATGATGCAATCCTCTCGTCAACTTAGACAAAGTCTAAGGACCACTTCTCAGAGACATACATCTATAGATCAATTCAAGGGACCGAAGTCTGGGGATGATACAATCCCCACCTGTCCACTAAGGACTTAATTCTCGAAGACACATGTCTACGGATCAATTCAAGGGACCGAAGTCCGGGGACGATACAATCCCCACCTGTCCACTAAGGACTTCATTCTCGAAGACATAAGTCTATGGATCAATTTAAGGGACCGAAGTCCAGGGACGATACAATCCCCACCTTTCCACTAAGGACTTCATTCTCGAAGACATAGGTCTACAGATCAATTCAGAACATGTGTTCAAGGATGATGCAATCCCTCTTCTTTCTCGGAGACATATGTTTACGGATCCTTTTAGAACATGTGTTCAAGGATGATGCAATCCTCTCGTCAACTTAGACCCTATCTAAGGACCATCCACCAACCTCTCTGTCGGCATCACCAATATAGACATCCACATCATCGACCTCACTGTCGATGCAGGCAATCTCATCATAAGTGACAACATCACTCCCCCTTTCGAGGAGGGTCCTTCTGAACTACACCAAGCTTGTCTTGGAAATAATCAAACTTTACTCAAGGTAGAGGTTTGGTTAGTACATCGGTAACTTGTTCACTTGAGGTAGAGGTTTGGTTAGTACATCGGTAACTTGTTCACTTGAGGTAGAGGTTTGGTTAGTACATCGGTAACTTGTTCATCAGTGCCTGCAAATTCGAGCTTTATAGTTCCTTTCTGCACCATATCTTGTATATTGAAATATCAGATCTCTATCTACTTTGACTTATTATGGAACACTGGATTCTCTGCCATCTTGATACAACTCCGTTTGTCACACATGATCATAGTGGGATCCATCTCTAAGTCAAATAATCCTGATAATAGTTTCCGAAGCCATACTGCTTCACAACTAGCAGAGCAAGTAGCTATATATTCCGCTTCGGTTGTGCTGAGAGCCACACTAGACTGCTTCCTGCTAAACCACGAGATCATGGCAAATCCAAGACAATAACATCCGCTCGATGTGCTATTCCTGTCTGATACACTTCCTACCCAATCAACATCTGAGTAGCCATTCAATCTGAAGTCATGATCTCCAAAATAATATAGACCAAATTCTATCGTACCCTTTAGGTACCTCATCACATGCTTTGCAACTATCAGGTGAACACATCTAGTTTCCACTAGATACTGACTCAAGGTGCTCATAGCAAGGCATATATCTAGCCTGGTATTTGTCAGATACATCAATGACCCAATGATATGTCTGTACAGAGTCACATCAACTAACTTTGAGGAGTCATCAGCTAACAACTTCAAGTCGGAACCCATGAGAAAGGCCATGGTTGTACATTTGAACAAATCAATTCTTCTCAAGATTTTCACAGCATACTTTCCTTGGTTGAGAAAGATTCCTTCTGAGCCTTTTCATGCTTCCAGTCCTAGGAGGTAATGTATCAATCCGAGATCATTCATCTCGAACTCTGTAGCTAGCTTCTTCTTGCTTTCCATGATCTGTTTCTCATTCCCTATCAGAAAGAGATCATCTACATACAATAATCGTATGATCCATAACCTTAAGGTAAAGGTTAGGAACAACTTTACTTCTGGTAAAACCCAAGCTTGTCAAGAAAATGTCAATTCTCCCTCTGTGACTGAACATCATTAACACTTTGCATTGAGTGATCTTTTGCATATCTATCTATGCCATCTACCGTCATATGGGTATACTGATATGAGCCTCGAGATCATTCAAATTCCATGGGGAGTTCCTTCTTGCATCCATGTCATCTGTATAAAGAAACCATCTTCAACCTTGTAGCAAGGTTTGAAATCCGCATCACCCATGGTGATCATTAAGCTCATCAAATGATTATTGATCCTGGGTACCCATACAGAGCTTTCTTTAATTGAATCCTGGGAGTTTTCTCGATTCACACTTCTTCTTCAATTACACTATTAAGATAATTGTCTTATCTAGTCACTTGGAGCAAACATCTCGTCATGATCCTCTTCCTCTTTCTAAGAGAATATTCTATCCACGAGCCTTCTGTATTATGTTTGATTTGTAAATCTTCTTGTTGAACATCCATCACTTGTTCAATGTTCATCATTCTTCATGATCTTTCCTACAAATCAAAATTAAGTACATGATTAGTAATACTTCATAATCATCAAATCATGTTGACATGATAACCTATTATGCATACATATATGATTTACATAGTTATGCTACTACGTTGACCAATACTTTGGCACAACACTTTTCCATATCCTTTATGCATATAGTGGCTATCTAGATGCCTTCCATCTCTACCAGAACATACTATCGAGAGTGTGCACAGCTCTCAACATGTCAGCAAAGAGGTTTCATTCTAGACAAGCAACAATGGAATGTTTGTCCAACTTACCAATCATATGCATATTAGCAGTATACTGTTCAATGCTATATGAATGTTTACACTCAACATGATATATTTTAGGAATACAAATATGCATACAACTATTACAAGCAATATCATTTACTTTTTCAAATAACAATTCAAATACTTATCTTTTATGTTTGTGTGGTTGCCTCTCGCTTGATCTTCTATATGTCTTTTGAACATCTATTCATTCTGTAACACTGTGCATGCTCAAGTGTGCACTAGTGTCATCCTCATGATCTCATACACAAACATACATTCATTAGTATAATCTCAATATTATCAAACCATTATAATTCTAAATAATCTTGAATATGTATGGTCATGATCATTCAATACATGGGTATACTAAGATCCTAGCACAAAGTAGGATTCTAACTTGACATAGGAAAACATACCTGGATTAGTATACCTTCTTAGTTATGTCTAACATACCTAAACAATATCTTCTTTGTTCTCTTCAATGATTTAGAGATCCTGTGCTAGAACCTGCATATCTCATAGGTTAAGCATACTAGAACAAAGTCATACATACATCGTAAGTAGAACTTCTATGCGATCAAATATTATGGAGGAGTCTTTGTCTTCATGTTGTCATGGTCATGGAACTTGATTTGTCTTTCGTGATGTACCTGCATCTTGTTAGCAGACAACATCAACCTCATACAACACCACAGTGCATTAGTACAATCATATAACCCTAATCAATGAATGTCTTCTATCATTCACATTCATACTTTTATTAGGGTGATAAGACAATTCTAACATTGTACTAACCTAAATAATATGAAGCCAAACATATTATGAACTTAATCAAGAATCAGATTTCAAGACATACTTGTATCTCCTTAAGTCATACCTGTCGAGATTTCTTGTGGTCTTCTTATGTAAGGCCTTAGCCTCAACTCCCCCTGAAACTGGATCTGGAGCTTGATTAGGGTTTGTCAGAGAAACCCTAAAAATTCAAACTTTGACTTTCACACTTTTGAATGTATGGAAGAATGTGTCCTGCTGAGCTGATCAAACTAACATACTTCAATTTTGAAATCTCCAAAATTTGACCCCTCAAAAATTGCCTTCGAAACTTTTGGATCTTCTGGACAGGATCCCGAACTAGGGTTTGATGAAGCCCACCCTTATGCCTAATCAAAAGGTTCGATCCAAGGCTCTAAACTCTTATTTTTCTGAGGATCTTCCAGTCGTGGTCACATACTTCAAAAATTCCAACTTTTGCTGAAGCCTTAATTTTCCATCTTTCCGATCAAAATCCTGAACTGGGGTTTGATCAAGCCCGATCTTCTACCCAACCAAAAACTTTGATCTTGGTCTCTAAATTTTGATTTTCCTGAGTAGCATTCAGCCATGGACACCAATTCCAAAAATTCCAACTTTCTCTGAAACCCTAAATTTTGGAAGCCATGAATGAAGGTGCTAAAAAAATAATTCTGTTTTGACAGAAATATGTACCTGATTGTTTCTGTTGTAACTCTGAACTTTTCGATCCACAGGGTCTGAAATTTGTTTCTATGGTATCCTGACCTGTCATCTTTCCATCCCAATAGGTTTGACCTCAATTGGATTTTCTAAGAGAGAGTTATGCCAAGTGTCGCAATGTGACCTGTATATGGGATAAAATAGGATAGCAAACTTGTACAGCGTTCCATGTGTCACTGGTTCAACTTCGGCCTCTGAAAAAAGTTTCCTAAGATAGTACAATCTATTTACTACCTGTCACGTTTTACGAAATTTCATTTGGAGCTTCCTAGCCCAAGTTATGACCTTTTTTCCTAGGTCACCTGATTATGACTGAGATCTAGAAGAGGCAGAAACCCTAACTTGTACTGATCATAACTCACAAAGTACAACTAATATGAGGGTTTCCTTTGGACACAAGGTACATGGAGATGTTGTATACGACCTGTAAACTTTTCATATCTTGAAACGTTTCCAAAATGTATTTATAGCGAAAGTTCCACGATGACTGGTTTTTGCTATATAAAACCCTAACCTTCAAATTGTCGCAAGTGAAGCAAGTGTCGTAAGTGCCATCCATTGCCTTCCTTCAGGTTAGCTCTGATACCATGTTAATATTCAATATGCTAAGACAGAAAATATCAGCATTACATTCCATTTCACAATAATAGCATATACAGGATCACTGAAGAAACTACAAGCACAACATAAACACAAGAGACAGATTTATCTTGGGAAACCCTCAAGGGGTAGAAAACCCAGCAAAGCTTCCTCAATATAGACGATCAGCAAATACAAAGATGTAAACCAAAGACATGAGCTCCTCCTACTCCATAGCAGACCTCTCTCAGACAAGTGCACCACTCACAAGTGAATGAATGAGTGAGTTAAGTGAGGAACATCCTCCTCTACTTATACTTGTTCCCCGACTGACTTTTACACAAGCTAGGTCAGCCCCAACTTAATTACTGGGTTAAACACCCCACTACAACTGACTGGGCTGACCCCTCTAGGGCGGTCTAATAACCCTTTGACCCACATAACACATACAGGACCGACCCCCACTAGGGAAGTCTAATAACCCAAGTTACCACAATCCGACGGAGGAATAAACATCTCCGGATATACAATAAGATTTTCTTGGAGGAATGAAACATCTCTGGAATAATAAAGTACAAATATAATATTATTTGAAGTTACAGTATTTCAACAATTATCCCAACACCCTTACCACTATACCACATGTAGTTCTTATTATACATAGTAAAGAACTTATATACCTATATGTAAACATTAATAAATATTTTAATTTTAAATTTAAATTTGAATTAAATGTTAATTTAATTTTAAATATAGTTTCATGTAGTTTAAATAATAAAATAATTAACTTTCATTGTAATTATAAATAGTGTTTGAAATGAAAAATTATAACAACTTAAGAGTTGTTGAATTTGAATGGTTAAAATGTTAATTCTTAGTTTTTAAGTAAAATTTACATTTTAAAGACTACCAAATATACAACTTTAGAGCATTACATTAACAATGTTATCAAAAATCTTACAATGTACCATATGGTTTGAATAAGAAAACAACACATGTTTGAATATGCATAGCATTTTAAAATTACTTTATCTTTGAGTGTAAATATTTTTTATATAATAGTTTATGGAAGGCTAGGCCAATAGTTTTTGAATCACTCGCAACTATTTGAGAAACTATGTAACTATAAATATGAAGATAACCTATGTAAAGATTTACATAAAGGCATATAATGTTGTTATTTATAAAGATTATATAATTAATTATACAACTATATTTGTGGAGATACAAATATATTAAAGAATATTAAAATATAGTTGAAATTTAATATAAATATTGATTTATATTTTAATTCAAATTTAAACTAAAATATAAATTAAAATTAAAATTATATTTAAATGTAATTTTAAATATAAATAATATTTAATTTTAATTTTAAATATAAATATAAATATAATTTATATTTAAATTTAAATTAATATATAAATTATATTAATCTAAATCTATATTAATGTAAATCTAAATCTATGTTAATTTAAATCTATATTAATATATAATTTAAAATTTAATATAAATTTAACAATATTTTAAATTGGTGCAGGCGGCGTGAGGATGGTGGATGGAGGATGGCAGATGGAGGATGGTGTAGGCGAATGGTGCAGGCGGCGATGGGATGGGAGGAGGATGGCGGGAGGATGGCCACAGGAGGATGGTGGGAGGAGTATGGCGGGAGGATGGGGCAGTCCGCCAATGGTGCAGGCGACAACGACGAATGGTGCAAGCGGTGGTGGGAGGGGAGGAGGATGGCAGCTGGAGGGGAGGAGGACGGCGGGAGGATGGCGGGAGGAGGGTAGGAGGACGACGTGAGGATGGGGCAAGCAACCAATGGTGCAGGAGGCAGGAGGGGAGGAGGTTGCAGGAGAGAAGAGGCCAGGGCGGCTGTGGCGGAGGAGGGGAGGTATGTGACGAAGGAGGGGAGGTGAGGAGGATGCAGATGAGGGGTGGGGAGGTCTGCGGAGGAGGGGAGGAGGGTTGCAAATGAGCAGGGGATGCGAGAAGGTCGCGGGAGAGTAGATGGAAGGCTCAGGGTGGATACGGGGAGCTGCACGCTGCAACTTGAATTGCTACTTTGATTGCTGATAAAAAATCCAATTGAAAATACGCGTCTTTTTAATTTTAATTATTGGCCGACATAATATTTTTTATTTATTTATTATCAGAATATTTTTTATTTGTTTATGCCCGACAATATCGACAAACACTCGACTTACAAGATCTCCCTCATACAAATGTTATTTATGGCCGACAATATCGACAAACACTCGACTTACAAGATCTCCCTCATACAAATGTTATTTATGGCCGATAATATCGACAAACACTTGACTAACAAGATCTCCCTCATACTGGGTTGTAGAGCGCCTCTCGGGAATATTTGGTTAGGTTGAGGCTAATACCACCTTTGTCCAACAAGCTAGTTTGGAGCACCCTTCTAGATTTGTTTATAACAATGAATTTTGGCCAATTGAAGTCTAGAACCAAAGTCTTCAAGAATAATTTGGAGACAATCCATGATCTCTAACATGGTGGTGGGGAACGATTCATTAATAAAGTGGCATTTAACACATAGTCCAATCTTAGTTTTAGGGGGTGGATGCCTTTAAGGAGCCTCCAAGACATTATATTTGTATTAGTTACCCTAAGGATTCAATAGGAATGAAATAAATGGATAGGACAAGGGGGAAACCTTATTATATTGATATGAAGTTTCCATTTTCCCAAGACTAAATCTAGTCGATAGAGGGGCAAGTTGACACACCAAAAAATAGACTTTCAATGTATTTTAGAATAGCTACCTAAAGCAAGGGCCTTAAGAATAGTTAGTATGAAAAACCATTCCACCCCATCATATGCTTTTTCAAAATCAATTTTTATACAAAAATCATCAAGGCCCCAATATTTGTCCTACTTCCTAACTTCCCACATAACATTCACATTATCAAGAATAAATCAACCTTTAATGAAATTGATCTACTTAGGCTTCGCGAGTTTAGGAACAATACCACGCGTAAGGTGTAAGTCTAAGGATTTGGCGAAAATGTTATAGGAAACATTGAATATGGTTATCGCTCTATAACTAGTGTTTAGCTCAGGCCCCTAGGATTAGGAATACATATAATCAATCCTTTCTTGATGTACAATCTCCCTATAGGATTTTAGTAGGTAAACCTTGACAAAGCCATTGTGGTTTTATAGAATTCAAAGAGGAATCCACCAATTCCAAGGGACTTATCATTAACCATTTCCATTAAGTGTTAGCCCACTCCACATGTTTGGGAATCAACATGAACTCTAGTGTTTGAACTTGTGTCCCTAGATTCATATCATCATATGGTTGTCATGGTCTCATAAAGCATAAGTGTATAGCCATTTTACACTAATGCTACCTATATTGCACGTCGATAATGATCAACGCAATCCTTATGTATATGTGATGATGTTCCACATGGTCTGGTAATAAATTTGAAACATGGTGTCTATCTCGATCTGTGTCGCTCTATCTATTGAACAACCTAGATTTTCATACTTGGAAAACACAAACTTGTCCTCATGTTCCCACTATAAAATTCAATGCCCATCGAATATGCTTAGTGTTCTTAAACACAAGCAACAAGAAAAAATCTCGGAGAAAAAGTCTTGGCTCTAGTCTTGTGCACCTATAATATTTTTTACGATCTCATTTGTTAGATACCTCACCTAGTTGTTTTTCACCCTTGTTACGCAAACTTCAACCACATGCATTAATTTCTTTGAACATTCTCCCAACCTATAGGTATGCAACACCTAGATGAATAGAAAACACACTTCCATGCTAACCAACAAAGAATTAATGGATCCAATGTCATACTCCTGATATGCCTTCTTTGCACCATATTTAAGGCATGTAGATCCATTTGTTCATATAAAAATTTATCATCCTTTGGTGCTTTAATTCTTGTGGCTAAAATTCCACTGGAATTCTTCCCATCCCTTCACAACTTAGTATTGACATGGATACTATTTGTGTTAACAAGAATTTTTCAGTCTAGTCAAATACCCATGGTGTGAGTCTATAACAACAACAACCTCATGAATTTACTAACCACTATTGAGTTCCTAAAGCATGTGACATGAGAGAGACTTATGATCCTTGATTTAGATAGAGGGTTAAACAACAACAAAATCATAGTATGGTCCCCCCTTATATCTAGGAAATTCATTGGTACAAATCCAAGGACTAAGGGAGGGTTATGGATATCATAATTTACTAGTTGTACTTACATAGCGTATCCTTTCAAATGGTCATCCCTGCTAGAATACACTCATGGTTCAAGCATCACATCCGAGTAGACCAAGTTTTACACCTCTACAGTGGGGGCATTTTCCCCTGTTGTCTTGTCCTTTAAGGTTTGGAAGTCCATTGTGCTCATACCTATGACTAGCACTATGCATGGTGACATTTTTCTTATGCTACAATATTGCTATATACTTAATTCCATCTTTAATAGCTCTTGCTTCCCGTTGCTTAAATTTTGAATAATGCTACAATATATTTGTATCTTTGTATCCTTCTCAATTTCTACAAACTTAACTAAACCATGATGAACACTGAATCTCTTGCAATATAATAATCCAATGTGTTCAAATGATTTTAAGTTTTTTTTTTAAATACAAATCATAAAGATTTGCTTTAACTGTTTTTCTTAATATTGGCACCATGTAAAGCATCCACCATCTTAACCGTTGATCTTTTACTCAATATTGCCTATCTAACCTATATCCCTAATAATTTCTATCTAGATTCGACCATCCATGAAAGGCAAGGTGTTCCTTTTTGTGAGAATTTTTTGGACCATAAATGTGGCATAACTAGCTTGAGCATGGCGTATGTATGATGAAAAGTCTAAGTTGGCACCACTTACTGACATTTGAATTAATGGTGACACGAATCATCTCTATCAACCAAAATTTCTCACCCCCTCCCACAAGTATGCTTCACAACACCCATTCCATCCCATTCATAGATCCCAAGTTCCCATTAACACCCTAATCACAGAGCTGCACTCTTGCAAAGTAATTTTGGGCCTTTGCAACCATGGATATGTTCTACTATTTTATTCCTAGACCAATAAAGTGAGAAACAACATTCAAAATAAAAATTAAATTGAACTTGCTGAAATTGAATTTGAGGAAATTATCTTGTAGAAATGGAATTGCTAAAAATAAATGTTTACATTTTAGTTTTATTATGGCGAACTAGTTCCATGCCCTAAAGAGTTCAGGACAATTTCATAAGGGTTGAGGAAACATAGGGATTAAGGCATGCATCATTCACCGATGACATTTTCAACTAGACATCTAATAATGCAAGTTGCATTGTGCCTTTGTCGGTTATCTGTAGAACTTTGCAAGGTCCCTACCAATGCATCCCAAACTTGCTTAGATGTTTCAAAAAATTATTTTCATGCATCAATAAAAGACCCCCGTGTTCAAACTTCTTATTCTTGTCATGCTTATTGTGCCATGCCTTATGGCACCACTTCTTTACCATTTGATGGTATCTTTCCAAAATCTCATGCTCTTCTAATTGTACCAACATATTTAGATGCTCTTGTAATTGATGTGTTTTGAGTTCTACATGGCTATGGCTACATGGAGGCTAAGTATCAAATGTTCTAGCAACATCACTAGCTCCATGCCATACACCAAATTGAATGACATGTTTTTAGTCAAGGTTTTACATCTTATCCCGTAAGTACATAGAACCAAAAAAATTATTTCATCCCAATCATGTGTATTGATTGAACACACCTTATTCAATCCACATACCGAAATCTTATCGAATTCCTTTGTCAATTGATTTGCCTACAAATGACATGGCATCACCTTGTGGTGATATATAATGAATTCCTTTACTAACACAACCACTACTCCACTAATAAAATGTTGATCCTAGTTGTTGAGGCTACATGGGCACCCAAATCTTGTGACTAAGTGCTAAAAAATGAAAATGGCAGTAGACTTTGTTAATAAATCTTGGATTGGTGCAATATCTACCCACCAAGTCAAATAATATGTGGCAACAATTATATACCTATACCCTGAATAACATGCAGACGGATGGATAGGCTCGACAACATCCATTGTTTATCACTAAAATGACTCCAAAACCAAAAGGGGTTGCCGCGATATTTCATCTCATGTCCCACATGCTAGCATACATCACATGATGTCACATATTCCATGGAGTCCACAAATAAATTTGGCCACCAAATCCGTTCGTGTAGTACCTTCTGTCCAATGGAATTACCTTTAGAGTGTCCACAACCTTGGGCATCATGGGATTCCAAAAGTACTGTTGGTCTTTCATGATCCAACACATATCTAATTAGAATCCTATTAGTCATTACGTTATATAGTTTCAATATTATCATCAAATAATTAGCCACATGCACCACTGGTTTCCTTCACTATTGTTGATCATAATCCTTAAGTGTCAATCTTGAACCAATGAATTCAATGAACTCTATGATGAAGTTCAAAATGGAATCTACATGAAAGCTATCAACATCAAGTAGTTCATCAATTTTTCTTGTAGTTTTCCCATATTGTATTTGAGAAAGATGGTTAGGCCCCACATTCTTCTTCCCTAGCTTCGCTACAACCTCAAAATCAAACTATTGGAATAATAACAACAATCAATATATTCAACCTTCCAATCCAAGCTTATTTACCAATACCTCAATGTAGAGTGATTTGTGAAAACTTTAAATATGAAACCTAAGATATATTGTCTGAATTTATAGACTGCATACACCAATGCTGATCCTTCTCATTCCTTAGTAGTGTAATTATGCTTAGCTCGTGACAACTTTCTCATTGCAAAATAGAATGGGTGATCTAGTGTGCCTTCCCTCGGTTGTGCTAGAATATTTCTCAACGTGATCTCAAATGCATCCACATGTATGTGAAAAATTTAACTCCAATTTGAAAAAATAGAATCAGAGTAGTTACCATCTACTGCTTTAATTTTTCAGAGGTTGTTGTCTATACAAACAATACTCCTTTGTCCAACAATTCCACCATTGGTGTTTTCAACTCTACATACCCCTTGATAAACCCGCACTAATGCCTTGTGTGTCCCAATGTAGACCACAACATAGACACATGCGCAAGTGCAGGTAAATTGATAATTACAAAGATCTTGGAAGGATCAATTGTCAAACCTTCTTTGTAGATTACATGCCCCAACAATAACTTGAATAGGGTAAAAAATATGCAAATTTTAATATTTAGTGACAAATACATCTAGTGACGCCTATTCAACATTAACATGAGCTTTGCAACATGAACCTTTAGCAATTTATATACTATCCAATCATCCAAATATACTTCCATAAACTTATGAATGCATTCCTTGAAGGCAACAATTATAACTATGGAAAATAGAGTAGGTGCATTGTTTAGTCTAAAAGGAATTACATTTTATGTCTAAGAACCTTATTTTGCAGCAAACATGGTGAATTTGGGTCATTTGCATATAAAGCTACTCCTTTCGGACTGAAAAATGCTCCAATAGTTTTTTTCCAGAATCGTCATAAAAGATTTTCAGGAATTTCTTTATAAAACCATGGTCGTCTACCTTGACGATTGGACCATATATACCATGCTAAAAGACCATGTCCAGTGGCTTCGACTAATTTTAGAAAGGTGTCGACACATTCAACTCTCATTAAATATAAAGAAGTGTATCTTTTCCATGCCCATCAGAATACTTTTGGGCCATGTTGTTTGTAAAGAAGGGAGCAATGTCGACTTGGAAAAGATCAAATTCATCCTCGATTTGAAACCACATGTGAATCCAAAAAAAGTCAGAATATTTCTAGGACATACACGGTATTATAGGAAGTTCATACACCTTATTCAGATATGACATTCCCCCTGGAGGAGCTCATTAAAAAGAATACCAAATTTGTATGGGCACAAGAATCTGCAGAATCATTTGAACTACTTATATGAAAACCTGTCAAATCCCCAATTCTCATATTTACAAATTGGTCCAATAAGTTTCATGTCCAGTATTGCAGTTAGTGCAATATGAACCCAGCTTGGTGATGATGAGATCGACTATCATAATGCTTATGCTAGTTGAATGCTAAATAAAGCTGAATGGAATTATTCAACTCCTGAACAACAAGGTGTAATGTCCCCATTTTGACCCCATTATATTAAAATGTAAATGATGTAATATTGTTATAAAATCATGGCGAGGAGCTCAAGGCCAAGGCCCCGCCATCGATTTATTGATGCATACTGTTTGCGTGCTAGCCAGGCACATTGGAATTTCAACATCATGTAATATGAATTTTAATAAAAATACCCACAACTAGCTATGCAATGCAACAAGAGATGGGGGCATGATTTTACAAGGAATTGGGAGGGAAAACATTCAAACCCTTGAGACAATCAAGTCAAGCCAAGTGTCAATGAGAGAACTCATCAAACCCTCAACTACCCATGTTGACTTTTGTACCCAATCATTGATTTCTACCAAGAGTTTGTTAAGGTAGTTAATGCCTTGGGGAATGGGAGGTATGGCTATCCAAATTCGGGTATGGGAAAGCCACCTTGCATGGGAAATCGCGTTTTGCTTCTTGGGCAAGAAAAGAGCCATGAATTGCTCCCCAAGCCATTATCCATCAACCAGTTTTGCCCCTCTCACGTTTTTGGAGCTGCCTGGGCGTTTTTCCTCCATGTTTTTCCCGTGTTTCCTTGTTTTCAGTGGGGAAGAGGGCATTTTTGTGTTGCAGAGCTGCTGGAAGAAGAGGGAGCTCGATTTGGGGTTTCAATGAGGCCGTTTTGGCAATTTGAAATGCTCATAACCTGTGGGAGAAATCGGGTTTGCTCCCTGTGGTCAAATTCCCCTTTCCACAGTCCATTTTGGTGTGCCTACATTTTGGGGAAAACCCATGGCCATCCTGTTTGTAAACCCCATTGCTGGAAATGTGTTGTTGATGTATATGTAACTTCGGAATGTATTTCACATTTATGTATATTGTATTCCTATAGAGATGGTATTATTCCTCTATACGGAAGTGTCGTCATTTATATTGTAAGTGTCGTAACTTATACTTGATGGGTTATTAGACCACCTTGTTGGGGTCGGCCCTGTATAAGTCATGTGGGTCGAAGGGTTATTAGACCACCCTATTGGGGGTCGGCCATGTGGGTCAAAGGGTTATTAGACCACCCTATTGGGGGTCGGCCCAGTCAGCATTATATTATGTGGTTAAGTTCGAGCCTACATGAGTTAGGTAAAAAGGCAAGTCAAGTCAAGTATAAATAGAGTGCGAGAGGCACTCTATTTGATCACTCACTTCTCACACATGCACTCAAGGAGGAGTGGCGCACTTATGGAGGAGGAGGATCTGCTGCTAGGTTATGGATATCTCTCTTGGTTGGTTGTATCATTGCTCTATCTATCTCTGAGGAAGTTATTGGGGTTTTTCACCTTTATGGTTTTCCCCAAGTAAATCTTTGTGTCTCTTGTGTGCTTGCATTATTGTCTCCATGATTGATATGCTGTAGATATGCTGTACATGTTGTTCTCTCAGTTAAGATCCTAGATCATATTGAAGTAAATTCTGAAAATTTAACATGGTATCAGAGCTAGCCTGAAAGAAGGCATGATATGGCATGTATGACACTTATTGCACTTACGATGCTAGGGATTGATATAGCAAAAACCAGTCATCGTAGCACTTTCGCTATAAATCCGTTTTGGCAAAGTTTTCGGATCTAAAATTGTTCCAGGACGAAGAGTAAATCTCCAGGTACCTTGTGTCCAAAGGACAACCTCTAATTCGTTGTACTTTGTGATTTATGATCTGTACAATATAGGGTTTCTGCCTCTTCCAGATCTGAGTCAAAATCAGGTGACCTTGGGAAAAAGGTCATATATTGGGCTAGAAAGCTCCAAATGAAATTTCGTAAAAAGTGACAGGTAGTACACAGTCTGTACTATCTCAGAAAACGTTTTCAGAGGCCGAAGTTGAACCAGTGACACGTGGCACACCGTACAAGTTCGCTCTCCTGTATTATCCCATAAACAGGTCACGTTGCGACACTTGGAATAACTCTCTCTCAGAGAGTCCAATTGAGGTCAGACCTGTCAGGATGGAAAGGTAACAGGCCGAGCTATCTCAAAAAACTTTTTCAGAGGCCGAAGTTAAAACAGTGACACGTGGCACGCCGTACAAGTTCGCTCTCCTGTTTTATCCCAAAACAGGTCACGTTGCGACATTTGGCATAACTCTCTCTCAGAGAATCCAATTGAGGTCAGACCTGTCAGGATGGAAAGATAACAGGTCAGGCTATCTCAAGAAACGTTTTCAGACCCTGTGGATCAAAATTTTCGGAGTTACACCAGAAACAATCAGGTACATATTTCTGTCAAAACAGAATTATTTTTTGGTACCTTCATTCATGGCTTCCGGAATTTAGGGCTTTGGAGAAAGTTGGAATTTTTGTAATCGGAGACCACGGCTGGATGCTATTCATCAAAATAGAAATTTAGAGACCAAGATCAGAATTTTTGCTTGGGCAGAAGGCCGGGCTTGATTAGACCCTAGTTCGGGACTTTGATCAGAAAAGTGGAAAATTAGGGCTTCTGTAAAAATGGGAATTTTTGAAATCTGTGACCACGGCTGGAAGCTCCTCAGAAAAATAGAATCTTAGAGATTTGGATCAAACCTTTTGAATGGGAAAAAGAGTGGGATTCATCAAACCCCAGTTCAGGGTCACGTCCAGTGAATCCAGAAGTTTCAAAAGCAAAATTGAGGAGTGAAACTTTGCAGTTTTCAAATTCTGAATATACCAACTTGATCAACTCATCAAGGCACATATTTCTATCCTATCAGAAGTTTGAAATTCAAAGTTTGAATTTTTGGGGTTTCTCTGACAAACCCATATCCAACTCAAGGTCCAGTTCTTGCAAATCAAGTGGATTGGGTTAATCCTAGAAGAAGATGGATTGATCACCTGCATAAGTGAAGAAGTTCCTGTCTCAGAGGGAGATGAGGATAAGGCCTTACATAAGAAGATTACAAGCGATCTCGACAGGTATGACTCATCGAGGTATGTTTCGATATTTGTCCATGATTAAGTTTATGGTATGTTTGTCTTCATGTTATTACAGTTAGTACAATTTTGATTTTAGATTTGTCGTATAACCTTAACAAAATTATGAATGCATGATAGAAGATATTCACTGGTTAGGGTGTTGACACTTATGATTGTACTAATGCATTATGGTGTTGTATGAGGTTTATGTTGTCTACTAACATGAAAGGTACACCAAGAAAAACAAATCATGTTCCAGTTCAAGAACATATGATCATGATGACATAAGGATAAAGACTCATCCATTGTCATCGATCTCATAGAAGATCCATTTACGAGGTATGTATAACTTGGCTTTATAATGGCTAACCTATGAGATATACAGGTTACTAGCACAAGTCATTGAAGAAGAATAGGAAGACATCATGTGAGTATGTTAGACATAACTAGCTAGCATGCTAATCCAGGTATGTTTTTCCTATATCAAGTTACAATCTCATCTTGTGATAAGATCCTTTATATAAGCATACTTGGCATGATTGATTATGATTATTCATTGAAGTTAGTAATCATGGGTTTAGGCATATTATACTTTTTACTTTGTTTAATAATATGAATAACCAGAAAAGTCCTATGGTCAAATAGGAATATAAGTAAAATAATAAGTCTCTTATATTGATTGATTTGACTAACCAGAAGAATCATGAAATCATAGGTTTGAATAGTCATGGTTTTATGCATAATATATCTCTTATCTTGATTGATGCCTCAACTAACCTGAAGAGTCATAGGTTTGAGTAATTACAGGTTTAGACATGTTATGTTTCTTATGATTTGACTAACCTTAAGAATTCTACATAAACCTTGAATGCTAATGCTTATTATTTTCTGTTTGAAATGATCATGACTATACATGCTTGAGATTATTGTGTTTTAATAGTATACTAATGAATGTATGATTTTATATGAGATCACAAGGATAACACAATCATGATACTAATAAGCATGCATAGGAACCAAGGATGAATGTAAGGACAGGTAATCCAGGAAGCAAAGATCAAGAGGGAGTACACTCCAGTGGTTTATGCAAGGATGCAGATATTTAGAGGGAGTTGACCATCTCTCTACATCCCACAACAGAAAGGTGTAGAAGAAGCTACTTCATATTAGGACTCCAGCAGCTCCTGCAAGGAAGCAAAGACTCAGAGGGAGTCCACCCAACAAACAAAGATAAGTATTTTAATTTCTTGCATATTTGTTTGTTTAAATAAAATTGTTCAATGATGTATATGCTCATGTTCATAGACTTAGGATATGTATTGTGCATATTAGAATAGTTGCATTAATGAACAATATACTACTAATATACATGGGTAAGTGGCCTATGGCACTGTACAACATTCCATTGCTACTTATCTAGAATGAAACCTCTTTGCTGACATGTTGGGAGTTGTGCACACTCTTAACAATGTTCTGGTAGAGATTGGAAGGCATCTAGAAAGTTACGGGATATGGATAAATGTTGTATTGAAGCATTGGCAAAAATAATTGCATGATTGTATGACATATTTCTTTATGTGTAAGAATTTGTTCTGAAAACTATGAGATGTTTTCTAATCATACAATTTAACTTGCTGTGTAGGAAAGTTCGTATGCCATCTCCTACAAAAGAAGAACTACAACATTTGTTCCAGCAACAAAGATATCTATTGAAGATATTGAAGTTCCCAGGATCTGGGATGAAGAAATGGAATGCCATGATCCGTCGATCATGAAGAATAATGTTTGGGATGTAGTCCCAAGACGTGAAGGGAAGTTTGTTATAACTTCCAAATGGAACTATCAGATCAAGCATATTGCAGATGGTAGCATTGAGAAATACAAAAGTGATGAAATAGAAGATGCACTAGATGGATTTCAAGACAACATGGTGTAGTCATATATGTGTGCAGAACTTGATATGGTAGGATAGACAGCTTTCTATCCAGCTTGGGATTTACCAAGAATAAAGAGGATTCCAACCTTTTCTACAAGGTTGAGGAAGGAAATCCAGCGATACTACTATTTGGATGACCTGTTTGTATCAGGTGAGGATAGATTGATTGCCGACACGCAGCGGAAGCTTGCTGCCGAGTTCGAGTTGAGGAACTTGGGGATGATGCACTATTTGTTTTTGGCATGGAGGTGTGGCACAGTGATGGAATCTTCCTTGGACAAGGGAAGTCTGCAGTAGAGATCCTGAATAGGTTCGGAATGATGGATTGCAAGGCCATGGCCACACCTATGGCATCGAATCCGAAGCTTCTATGTGATGCTTCATCTGAGTTGGTTGATGTCTCTATGTATCGTCAGATGACTGGGTCCTTGATGTACCTGACGAACATGAGACCAGACATTTTGCTTTGCTGTGAACACATTGAGCCAGTTCCTGACGGATCCGAAGAGTGTTCACCTGGTTGCTATAAAGCATGTTCTGAAGTACCTGAAGGGTACAGTGGATTATGGGCTCAAGTATGAGGCGAATCAAAAGTTTAACCTGCAAGGTTATGTTGATTCAGATTGGGCTGGCAGTGCTGCAGATAGGAAGAGCACATCTGGGTGCTACTTCAGTATGGGATCAGGTGTGATCTCTTGGTTTAGCAGGAAGCAGTCCTGCGTAGCACTGAGTATAGTTGAGGCTGAGTATGTTGCAGCCTGTTCAGCTAGTTGTGAGGCAGTATGGCTACGGAAGCTACTGTCTGGGTTATTTGATCTCCCATTGGAGGCTACTGGTATCTTCTGTGATAACCAGAGTTGTGTGAAGCTATCCGAGAACCCAGTGTTTCATGACAGGTCGAAACACATAGAGATCAAATATCACTATATCAGGGATATGGTGCAGAGAGTAGCTGTGAAGCTCCTATATGTTGCGACAGACGAGCAGATTGCAGATGTGCTGATGAAGCCGCTAGCTAGAGTGAAGTTCGAGTACTTCAGAGAGAGGCTTGGCGTTCTTCAGATCGAGGACACTTCGAGGAAGAAGTGATAGACACATTTGCTGAAGCCATTCCAAGCATGTTGGAAGGAGGATCCTTCACATGGCTGTGGATGTAAGCGCTGGATGATGAGCATCAGGATGATGTTCTGGTTTCTGCTTGGATATGATCAGTTGGATCATTTTTATGTATGTATGTACACATCATGTGGATGCTGGATATGATCAGTTGGATCATTTTATGTATGTATGTATGCATCATGTGGATGCTGGATATGATCAGTTGGATCATTTTATGTATGTATGTATATGCATCATGTTGGATGCTTGGACCATATGTATCAGGTGGATACATTGTATGATCAGGTGGATCATGTATGGTGATATGTATCATGTATCAGGTGGATACATTGTATGATCAGGAGGATCATGTATGATGATATGTATCAAGTAGATACTTGGTATGCATCAGGTGGATGCATTGATGATCAGGTGGATCATGTATGGTGATATGTATCATGTATCAGGTGGATACATTGTATGATCAGGAGGATCATGTATGATGATATGTATCAGGTAGATACTTGGTATGCATCAGGTGGATGCATTGATGATCAGGTGGATCATGCAGCAGGATGTTGCAGTGATGATCAGGATGATCATGGATGATGAGCTTCAGGATGTTGCTCTAGATGACATGCAGCAGGACGTTGCAGTGATGATGATCAAGACGATCATGAGTACATCAGGATGATGTATGGTGAGTATCAGGTTGATACTCTGTGGCCGTGGATCAGGTTGTGCAGATGAGCATGTCTGGGAGATCCTATAGGTCGGAGTTGTGTACCCGTAACAGCCTGGGATGCTCTTTCGAGACATTACTCTGGGAGGACATGTAATAGCGCCCTGGGAGATCTCAGGTCGGAGTTGTGTACCCGTAACATCCTGAGATGCTCTTGCGAGGTTTTGTCCTATGGCATGTAATTTGGGCCCTGGGAGATTTCAGGTCGGAGTTGTGTACCCGTAACATCCTGAGATGCTCTTTCGAGGTTTTGCCATGACCACATGTAATTTGTGCCCTGGGAGATTTCAGGTCGGAGTTGTGTACCCGTAACATCCTGAGATGCTCTTGCTAGGTTTTGTGGTGGACCACATGTAATTGTGCCCTGGGAGATTTCAGGTCGGAGTTGTGTACCCGTAACATCCCGAGATGCTCTTTCGAGGTTTTGTGGTGGGGTCACATGTAATAGCACCCTGGGAGATCCTACAGGTCGGAGTTGTGTACCCGTAACATCCTGGGATACTCTTTCGAGGTTTTGTGACGCACGTAATATGTCCTGAGGATTCCACAGTATGGCCAGTGATGATGAAGACCTGCAGGTGGTGGGCCTACATCCAGTATGAAAAAGGACTGGCTCTGTAGAACTTCCTATGACGAGTAGATTCAGATATTGATTGAGATAGCAGCAGCAGTGACGATGATGATGACTCGATGATGATTATCCAGTGACGATGATCCAGAGAAGATGACTTGTGCTAGAAGAACTGTGCTGAGAAATACCTTCCTAGTTAAGAGGGAGTGTTGATGTATATGTAACTTCGGAATGTATTTCACATTTATGTATATTGTATTCCTATAGAGATGGTATTATTCCTCTATACGGAAGTGTCGTCATTTATATTGTAAGTGTCGTAACTTATACTTGATGGGTTATTAGACCACCTTGTTGGGGTCGGCCCTGTATAAGTCATGTGGGTCGAAGGGTTATTAGACCACCCTATTGGGGGTCGGCCATGTGGGTCAAAGGGTTATTAGACCACCCTATTGGGGGTCGGCCCAGTCAGCATTATATTATGTGGTTAAGTTCGAGCCTACATGAGTTAGGTAAAAAGGCAAGTCAAGTCAAGTATAAATAGAGTGCGAGAGGCACTCTATTTGCTCACTCACTTCTCACACATGCACTCAAGGAGGAGTGGCACACTTATGGAGGAGGAGGATCTGCTGCTAGGTTATGGCTATCTCTCTTGGTTGGTTGTATCATTGCTCTATCTATCTCTGAGGAAGTTATTGGGGTTTTTCACCTTTATGGTTTTCCCCAAGTAAATCTTTGTGTCTCTTGTGTGCTTGCATTATTGTCTCCATGATTGATATGCTGTACATGTTGTTCTCTCAGTTAAGATCCTAGATCAGATTGAAGTAAATTCTGAAAATTTAACATGTGTACCCATGCCCATTTTTTGAGTTTGTTGAGTGTAAGAGAATGTTGGGGTTGAGATGGGTATCCATTGTTTTGGCTTGAGCTTGAGTGCAAGCATCCAGGGTTCAAATGTAGCCTGCTAAACCCAGCTATGGACTGGCTTGGCTTGGATGAAATGATTAATTGGCTGTGCATGAGCTTGAATGTCCCCTTTTCCTTGTAGAAATCATTCCCATCTCAGGGGTGGCCTTTGGACGGACTGAGTATATGTCGTCGAAGAGCCTATGGTTGGGTGGAACGTTGCAGCGACATAGCTAGTTGCTTAGGACAATTGCACAATGAAGATAAGTGTTTTTCTATCTACGTGTTTTGCTTATGTAGTGTTTAAATTAATGATTGTTATTGATATATTGAGTGCATATGAAAATAAGTGTGTGGATGAATTTATTTCCGCTGTGCATATTTGTTTGATTTACATCTGCACACATTTGTTTTTAACTGTATGCATCTAATGAATGGGCCGAGTTTTATGAAAAGCCCCATAGATTGGTAGCATGTTCCCTTCCTTGCATTGGGTCAAAGGGTGGGTACATTACACAAGGGTTAGATATGATTTTCACTCTTCAAAAGTATCGTCATTATTTATTGGCTAACCCGTTTGTCTTTTTCATAGATCACTAGGCCCTAAAATACTTAGTTAATAAACCACTACACCATGGATGAATATGCTGATGGCTCTTACTATTTTAAGAATTTGAATTTGAGATACTGGTCCAAATAGGAAAATCTAATGTTGGACCTGACCATCTGTCTCGTATAAAAATCGATGAAGAATATGATAGGATAGATGGCGAATTACTTGATGCCCACATATTTAGAGTTAAGTCTGTATTGACTGAATTGGCAGACATTGCCCAATTTTTACAAGAAGCAGAAGATTCAGAAGGGATATCTAAGCAGAAAAATAAAATCTTAGCCATTAAAGCAACACCATATACTCTAATCATGTTAGGAACCCGTGTCAACCCTTCTCTTTACTTTGTTAGTATATTGTTGTTGGATGCATATGGTTTGTAAGTCGCCCCGTAGTATTATATTTTCCATGGTATTTATCCATAGTTTATATTAGCCCATAGTATTATATGTTCCATGGTATTGATCCATAGTATTGGACGCATATGCTTTGTAAGTCGTCCCATAGTATTATATGTTCCATGGTATTGATCCATAGTATTGGCGCATAGAATTAGTATATAAGTACGTGTTGAGGCCAATGAAGGCATCCACAAGTTATTTGTATTGAGCTTTCTCAAAGGAGGTTTCCCCCTCGAAGTGGCCTGCGATCCATAAAAATATTCTGTGTTCTGATATATCGTGCATTTCATCAATTAATTCTTGTAGGTTCCTCACATCTAGTATCAGAGAACTTTCTTGGGCTCGTTGGGTGGGATTTCTACCAATTTCTTTTTTTCACATCTGTATTGTTCCTTTCAATTGTAGGTTCAGATCCGGGAATAATCCCTATCCATTTAACTATGGGAAGTACTTGGGAATAATCCCTAAAATGCATTGTGAGGAGTACCACAGGAACCCCGAAGTAGCTGGCCCATTGGGAGGACATGCCAGTGAAAAGGGCAACGAACCTTACCTGATTGATTAGTTCCCACCCGTGAGGTAAACCAAGAGATGTCGTTTGTGGCAAAGCGGTTATCAGTTTTACCTGAGGCGTGGAGTGAGGGGTACTGCCCCAATACGCAAGCCGTTAGATATCATTGGTGGCAGAATGAATCCCCTGAACCTTTAAGAAGCTACATATACCTGGGGTCCATATCTATTTCCCGCTGATAAATCTCAGATTACATCTGTCCAGAACTATTGCAGATCAATTCCGAGCCGTAGCAGAACCATTCCGAAAAAAAATAAAAAATATGCTTTTTCGCCATATCTTCTTTGTTTTAACTCCGTTTCCCTTGAAAATTCACTGACACCCCTGCAATCCTATTTTGCATATTTGATTCTTGAGGACCCTATCCCAAATTCCACTTTTTGAAGCCAGAAATCACACATTTGTCTATTTTTAGGGTTTGCCATATCTTCTTCGATTTTCATCAAATCGCCTTCAAATTTTGCCACAAGGTCCATTTCCTATTTCTGCTTCTTGTCCCTCTTTGAAATTTTTTCCCATTCTTTCATCCTGCTTCTGAAATCCTCATTTTCTGCTTCCTTGTCCATCCGAAAGTGTCCAAAACCTAGTCAAACCCCAATTTCCCATCAAATTTTTTCCCAAATTCAAAATTTCCTTTACTAAAACAATTTCTGTTTTTGCTTTTCTACCCATTAAAAAAAAAACTCTTGGTTATGGTTGTCACCTGCGCAGGAGAAAAAACCATGGAGGAAGAACTTACAGCCCTCAAGACCAAACTCTAAGATATGGATGAAAAAGTTCTCCGCCTCCATCTTGAGCATTCAACCATGAACAATAAACGACAGTCAAAGTATTCTGCAGACACTAGGTTCTCTTCTTCCAACAATTTTCGTGGGCCGAAGCTTGATTTTCCTCGCTTCAATGGTAATGATCCAACTGGATGGATATACCAGGCAGAACAATATTCCAGTCTGTAGAATACTTTTGATGTCAACAAAGTTCCACTTGCATCCTTTCGGTTTGAACAGGAAGCCCTTCAATGGTACCATTGGTACATCAAGCCTCATGAAGAGCCGAAATGGCCAGATTTTTTTCAGCTCCTTTTGTAACGATTTGGTCCTAGTGCTTTTGATGACTTCATAGGAGCACTCACTAAACTTCACCAAATTGGCACTGTGAGAGAGTATCAGACATAATTTGAGAAACTGACCAATCACAAAGAAGGATTTCCTGATGAATTCTATAGAAGTTGTTTTATCAGTGGTCTAAAGGATGCAATCCGATCTAAGGTCAAAATTTTCTATCCCAACACAATGATGGAAGCCTTGGGGTTGGCTAAGTTGGCAGAAGACAAGATCACAGTCCAACAACGCTCCAAACCCACTTTTGTTCTCTTCAGAAATGTGGGTTCCCAACGACCTCCCATCATGCCATCTCCTCGACCAACTCCTATCAAGCATTTGTCTGAAGTAGAGATGCAAGCACGTAGAGAAAAAGGGATTTGTTATAATTGTGATGAGAAATTCACTCGGGGACATATATGTGTTGAGAAAAATCTCTATCTCTTGGATGTGGATTCTCCGCCTGCCTCTGAAATTGGTGAAGTAGCTCCAAATACAATAGATGATCAGGTCGAAATTCAACAGCCGCCTGTTGACCCTCCGTCTCAGGACGACCACCCAGAGATATCTCTCCATGCTTTAGCCGGTGTCACCACCCCCCAAACAATGCAGGTCAGGGGTTACTTCAAGAAGCTCCCTCTTACAATACTCATTGATTCTGGTGGCACTCATAACTTCATTGACCCTCGGATATCCAAATAGGATGATTGTTTTGTCTATCCTTGCTCCAACTTTGAAGTCATGATTTCCAATGGGGGCACCTTACCTTGCAAGGGGAAGTGTCACAATGTGCGTATCTCTATGGGAGATTATAACTTGTGCTCCGACATGTTTTCCTTGGCCTTAGGTGGATGTGTTGTGGTTTTGGGTGCTCAATGGGTACGCACATTTGGTCCCATCTTATGGGATTTTGCTGAAATTTGGATGCAGTTTTTAGTCAATGGGAACAAACACACATTGACGGGATTACAACTAGGTTCTCTCAGCATCATCAGTTCACATCGCATGGAAAATCTTCTTAAGAAGAATTCACATGGTGTCATCCTTAGATCCATTCCATTCAGATGCACCCATCAGTGATCTCCACTACTCCTTTGGATATACAACAAATTTTGGATAGATATGTAGGTGTCTTTGTTGAACCAATGGGATTTACACCTTCAAGGCCAGAGGGCCATCGTATTCAACTCCTTCCTGGAAGTGTTCCTCCCAACATCAGGTCCTATCTCTACCCATTTCACCAAAAAATAGAGTTTGAGATGCTCGTTCGAGACTTGCTGAAGCAAGGTATTATTCACCCTAGTACTAGTTCCTTTTCTTCACCAGTTCTTCTTGTCCGAAAAAAATATGGGTCATGGCGCCTATGCATTGACTTCCGAGCACTTAATCACCTCACAATCAAGGATAAGTTTCCCATTCCTGTTGTTGATGAGCTTCATGGTGCTCATTTTTTCTCCAAGTTGGATCTTTGTTCTGGGTATAATAAAATTTGGGTTCATGAGGATGATATCCCTAAAACAAATTTCTGCACACATGATGGCCACTATGAGTTTTTGGGAATGCCCTTTGGCCTCACTAGTGCTCCTTCCACATTCCAGGCATTGATGAATAAAATATTCTGGTCTTCTTTGATGGTATCCTCATCTATAGTAAAACATGGGATGAGCATCACCAGCATCTGGATCTTGTAATGAAACTTTTCTCTAATCATCATCTCCACGCCAAACAGTCTAAATGTGTTTTTGGACAAGAGGAAGTAGAGTATCTCGTGCATATTATTTCAGCGCAAGGGGTTCACGTGGATCCTACCAAAATATATGCCATGAAAAATTGGCCGCATCCTCAGACACTCAAAAGTCTTTGTGGGTTTTTGGGATTGAATGGCTACTACCGCAAGTTTGTCAAGGATTATGGGAAGATTGCAGCTCCATTAACCGCTCTATTGAAAAATGATGCTTTTACATGGACACATGCTTTCGAGTGTGCATTTGAAAAACGGAAACAATCTATGTGTACTACACCTTTTCTAGCTATGCCCAATTTTTCCAAGCACTTCATTATTGAGAGTGATGCTTGCGATAATGGACTTGGTGCAATTCCCCTTCAAGATGAACATCCCATTGCGTTCACCAACAAAGCCCTTTCTGGTAAGAATTTAGCCACCTCTACATATGAGAAGGAAATGATGGCTATTTTGCATGTAGTACATAAGTGGAAGCCATACTTATTAGGGAATCATTTCTGCATCAAGACTGATCACAAGAATCTGAAATATTTCATGGAATAACGGGTCTACTCCCCAGTACAACAGAAATGAGTTAGCAAACTCATGGGTTATGACGATGAGATCACTTACAAGAAGGGTAAGGACAATCTTGTGGCGGATGCTCTTTCTCGCACATTTGATGACCAAATTTCTCTTTCATCTATTTCTATGCCTATTCCAAATTGGTTGCAATCTGTTCAACAGGGCTATGTCAATGAATCCTCATTATCCCAAATCATCCAACGCTTGGCCAACAACCCTTCTGCTGTACCGCATTACTTTTTGGATGGTTCTTCCCTAAGATACAAGGGTCGTCTGGTGCTTCCTCAGAGCACAGATCTTCAACAAGGTGTCTTCTATGAACTCCATGCTTCTCCATTGGTAGGGCGCTCTGGGTTCCTCAAAACATATGAGCGGGAACAACATAAATTCTTTTGGAAGGGAATGAAAATGACAATTGAACATATGGTGGCTAAATGTGATACCTGCCAGCACAACAAGGGTGAAATGACACTCCTTCCAAGATTGCTCGAACCCTTTACTATCCCTACACAGATTTGGACATCTATTCATATGGATTTCATTGAAGGGATCCCTAAATATGGAGGAAAGACAGTGATTTTGGTTATGGTTGATCGCCTCTCCAAATATAGTCATTTCTCTACCCTCAACCATCCCTATACAACCTCCTCAATCGTACAAATTTTCCTAGACCAGATCTTCCGTCTTCATGGAATCCCTTCTTCCATTGTCTTGGATCACGATGCAACTTTCACCAGTCATTTTTGGACAGAACTATTTCACCACACTGGCACCAAACTGAAGATGAGTTCAAGGTATCACCCACAAACAAATGGTTAGACTGAAACTATCAATAAATGTTTGGAAACTTATCTTCGTTGCTTTAGCTCTGAACAACAATATCAGTGCGAAAAGTGGCTCCCTCTCGCTGAATGGTGGTACAATACCTTCTACCACACTGCATCTAAAATGGCTCCATATGAAGCATTCTATGGTCAGGCCCTGCCATTTCTTCTTCCATACACTCCCAACAGTTCACCATTTCAAGCATTTGACGCAGTTCTTCAAAACTGCGATTAGATTCTTCGCATTTTGCAGGACAATATTCACATGGTAAGAAATCGAATGAAACAACAAGTCGATCAACACCGTTCTGAGTGCACTTTCCAAGCAGGTGATATGGTTTTTCTTCGTCTATAGCCTTACAAGAAATCCTCCCTGAAACTCAAAGGGTGTCATAAGCTCGCTCCAAAGTTCTATGGGCTATATAAGGTTCTTCAGAAGATTGGGTCCATTCCTTATAAATTGGAACTTCCTCCTTCTTCCCGCATTCATCCAGTATTTCATGTCTCTTTTTTGAAGAAATTTCTTGGCACCAACATCAGAGGACAAACTATTTTACTTGAACTGGATAATGAAGGATCCATCCTTTTGGAGCTGGAGGCCATCCTCAATAGGTTCATTTGTCAGCTTCGCTCTTGATCTATCACAGAGGTATTAATTCAGTGGCACGAAATGCAATGAGAGGATGCTACATGGGAACCACTCCTTCAGATTCAACATCAATTTCCACATCTAAAGCTTTGAGGACAAAGATTTTTCTAAGGGGGATTTGATGTTAGGAACCCGTGTTAACCCTTCTCTTTACTTTGTTAGTATATTTTTGTTGGACGCATATGCTTTGTAAGTCGTCTAGTAGTATTATATGGTCCATGGTATTGATCCATAATTTGTATTAGCCCATAGTATTATATGTTCCATGGATTGATCCATAGTATTGGCGCATAGACTTAGTATATAAGTACGTGTTGAGGCCAATGATGGCATCCATGAGTTATTTTTTTTGAGCTTGCTCAAAGGAGTGTCCCCCTCGAAGTGGCCTGCGATCAATAAAAATATTATGTGTTTTGATATATCGTGCATTTCATCAATTAATTCTTGCAGGTTCCTCACAAATCAATGGATTCCTTTATAAATTAGGAGATGATGACATACTCCGTTGGTGTGTACTCGACCATGAGAAATATGTTATTGTCGACAAAGCACATTTGGGACCGGCTGGAGGACATTTTCAAGTCGACACAACTGTGAAGAAGATACTACAATATGGGTTATGGTGGCCGACATTGAATAAAGTCTAATTTTTTTTTATAAGTGCGATAAATGCCAGCGAATGGGTCAGCCTCTATGAAAAAATGAAATGACGGTAGTATCAGTGAACCCAATCCTAATAATTGGAGTAAGGGCTATCAACTTCGTCGGTCCATTCTTGGTACCTGGTCAATGGACTAGTTCCCGATATATAATCACCGCAGTTGAGAACCCGTCAAATCTTTTTCAAGTGAAGTTGAAAAAAAGTTTATCTATGCAAACATTATTACAAGATTTGGATGTCCCCTCACATTAATCGGTGAGAAGGGAACACATTTTATCAATAAGACTACAACACTATTACTCACAGAATTTATGATCGACCATCACAAGAGCTCAACATATCATCCCTAGTTGAACATCGCTATTAAGGCCTTTAATAAGACACTTACGAAGGAATTAACAAAAAATTGCAATATAAACAAGACAACTGGGTCGACAAAATCCCTGCTATCTTGTTGGCATACAAAACAATGTATAAAATATCGACGGGAGAGACACTGTTCAAAATGGTCTATGGGCAGGAAGCAGTTGTACCACTGCACCTTAAGCATTAAGCAATTGTAATTACACAAATACTCCACTTGGACATCGTACATGCTACCCAATATAGGGTATCTGAGTTGCAGAAACTTGAAGAACAAAAATTGGTCATTATTCATCGTCTGAAAGTTCAGAAACAATGGTCGAAATATTGGCATGGCGAAAATATAAGGAGTAAGGATATATCATTTGGTGATTTAGTGCTCTTATATTATAGTAGAATAAAAGGAAAACCAAAGAAGTTAGAAACTACATGGATGGGTCCCTATATAGTCGAAAAAATGAACCATAATGGACCTGTCCGGCTAAAAACACTCCAGGGTTGAGTCTTCACTAAAGTCGTCAACATAGCTTGACTAAAAAAACTTCGAATAGAAGGAGGCACCTTGTCGATTAGTGGTTGTATCACCACTAGTTGACCGTCGTGCTTCCAAGTTTGTATTTTGTTAATTAGAATAATTAATTAATTCATTTAGAAACAATTATATAAATAACTTAGCATAGATTGAATATAAAAAGGAAAACTAAGACATGGACTTGGCAGGTTAGAAGCAGTAAACACATAGACGGTTGACATGGAAGAAGAGGCAGAGCAGGAAAGTGAAAGTATGCAGCAGCTGAGAAGTAACAAAACTTCACCTAGCAAAAATAGGAGGAAAAAAGAAGTCAAGAAGGAGATGACTGATCCATCCGATAGAAAAGAGGAAACCAGACTGGTGAAGGTGACCCAACACTGATTTAGGAATGACGAGACCGGTCAAGAAGTGAAGGATGAACGAGACTATCCACGGGACCGTCGACCATCAAGTAAAACGATTGGACCATGCATAAAACTTCCAATGTAAGTTTCATCAAGCGTGGGAAGTAGTTGTCCCCCAAAAATATCACAGTTAATGCACTTACGTACATACAATAAAAGCTCACCAATTTTCATGCCTATAAATACTCCAGTACTAGAAGATTGTTGGCAAAGTTTCTATTCGGAATTGGAGAAAGCACATTCTATCCTGAAAACTATTGAATTCCAATCAGATATTTCGACTGTCGATTAACAACAACCAACAATGGCACCCAAGAAAGTCACAACATCAACAAAGACAAAAGAAACCGAGGAAAATACAAGGGCACAACAAGAGGAAGCATCAATGATATCCCTGCAAGCTGAGTTGCACAAAATTAAGAAATCCAAAATGGAATAGCATATTTGGGTGAAGCAATACACAGAGATGAAAGAATGGGGAATCAGGGTTAACAAGTGGACCAATGAAGTCTATAAGTTAGCCGTAGCTAAATCTGACATTACCTCAATGCCCCGCTGCTAGCTAGTCATGGAAATATCAAATACCTAATAGCTAAATTTATAGTGAGTCGATACCATGATGGAAAAATATGGTTAGATGAGCCCATCGACATCAACTATTCCCTCATTGCACATATCATTGGTTTTCAAAGCAAAGGAGAGCCAATCCCCATCGTGACTAAGCCCATGGAGTTAGTTGAGGAATTCACAAGAATATCAGTTGAGAAAAACTCAAAAGGTTTGGTCATCAGCAAAGTGACTTAAGTGATGATCACATGGATGATATTCATCATATCACTATGTATAACAAGTTCTAGTCGGCCATCCGAATTGAAAATCAAAATGTTAGAGGCGGTAAAATTTATTGCAGATGACACTAAAATTGTCAATTGGGCTAACCACCTAGATGCAATAGTAAAAACTAACAGTGAAAGGTGTCAAGAAACTAACTAGGCAATCTAGTTCCCATCATATCTCATATTGATATTGATGGAGAATACCATACCTTGGTCGACACACAACCAACCTGATCTCGACCGTACTAGGGTATGGTGTTTACAAGGTGCCAGAGGAAACTCGAATATTGTTTGAATGTACAAGACTTGTTCGTTGATCTATCCAAGCAGTCGAATAGTACTGCAATACATGTTCTAACCATGGGTTGGTCTTCATAATCAGAGTTATTTTTACATCTCTTGGATGATGAGGAAGAACCTATGATCAAAGAAGGAGTTGAGATTGAATTCAATGACCCGCGTCCAAAGGAGAATCTTGACCAAGTCGTCGAGCAAATACTAACATTTCAGCAGAATGTTAAAGGTAAAGCCACCCGACAACAGTATAAGAAGAGGAAACAATTGTTATCATTCACATCCAAATAAGACGTAGAAAGACTGCAAGAGTAGGCTAAGGTTGTTATGATTGAAGCAACTAAAAATAAAGTGACCACTGAGCTATAGATCTAGAAAAAATTCGACGAGCAGCGAAGACTAGCAGTGTCGATAGTCTCAAAAGTACCTACTATGTCCATACCACTAAATATAATGACAAGTTATCATGATGAGTATCCAGTTAATCTGTTGGATGAATCCTGTGCCCTTCCCCGACTCGTATGGAAGAAGAAAAATCCCTGACCGCAACATCAATTTACACTTTCTTAACCCTAACCTCTGATGTTACCATGCTTCTAAGTACCTTGTCAACTATGTTACTTGAGTTGAGATAGTTAACCACCATTTGTCTAATCCCGATAGCCACAACTCCACCATATCAATTAGCCATTCTACCTCCACCTTTGCTACAAAATTCCATATATCCAAAGCAAATAGTTAACCTTCCCTCAGTTAAATCCCTTCTCAAAATTTCATCCCGTTCGACTCCTCTTATAAAATCAACCATTCCTTTTGGCATTTTGACTACTGCTACAATTGTTGCTACAACCTTATTATCGACAAGTTCAGTCTCCTTGAACACCACAATCAAAACATTCATTCGCTCGAATGGCCCACCTCTTACCTTGTCGACTTCTCCACTGACTATTCCTATATTGACTGCACCGACCACCACAGTCTTGACCTTTTCACCGACTCCCACCTCAACTATTAGTTCAACTCCTATCCTAGTCGTTATTCCCTTGACTAGTACAACCTAGATACCCGTGTCTCTACCCACTACGACTGGTACAACATTGATAATAGTCATAACCATCTCGACCCTGGCTACATTATTACATTAGTTTCCGTAGAACAACAGAGGAATTGACCAAAGAGTTCACACAAAGAGAGCAAAAGCAATAAAAGGAAGTCTAAGATCGGCATCAGAATTTTAGTACCAATACATTAAGTGATTGACACTTCAACTACAACATGAATTTTTGTATCGGCTAAAGTATCATATTAGGAGCTCGATGAATTCATCAAAATTGTTAACAAAGAATGCAATAAAATATGGTCCAATGCCAATAAGAAGCTAATAGCTATTTATTTTTAACACTCAAAAAGTGCTCACTACCCGATCTACCCCATTACATGACTCATTTGTCCATATTTCCTACCTTATTTGCCTCCAAAACCTTAAAAACCCACTAAAAAGCCTCCAAAAGGCCAAAAAACCCAGTAAAAGTCCTCCAAAAGGCCAAAAAACCATTAAAAAGCCTCCAAAAGGCAAAAAAACCCCTTTTTCCCCCAAAATAATCCAAAATTCCTCCAAAATAGCAAAAACCCTTTAAAAAGGGAATAAAAAATACAAAAAAGAGGAAAAAGAGGAAAAAAAGGAAGCAAAAACCCTATACAGTTGACCTAAACCATATGGTTCCCAAAACCATGGGTCAACACTCCACCACTAAAAACCTATAAATAGGTGATGGAGGCTCCCCATTTCATATCCACAATCATCTGTATCCTTACTCTGCCAAAATCACTCTTGAAACCCTAGCTCACCCTTGAGCTACTTTCACACTTGAGTGTCCCTTTGGCCCATTTCCAAAACCCTTTGGAGAAAGAGAAAGGAACAACACAGGAGCTTGGAGCAACCCTCTTGGACTGCTGCAAGGGATTCACTAACCTTCACATTGGAGGTATAATCAATACAAAAATATTTTATTATCTTGTCTTTTCTATTAATGCACATGCTTAGAGTAGTTTACTGTTTCACTATACTGTCTTTTATTTACTGTATTTTCTGAACTGCTACTAAGGAGTCCCTTCTCCTTAGTAGGTGCTCATTTGCACAAGCTAGGGTGAAAACCCTAGCTACAGTTTTGGCGACTCCCCTAGTGTTCCTTTGAATTTCTGGTTATAGTTTTAAACGTTTTTAATTTTCTACAATATTTTTCTGTTTTTTCCTTTCGGCTGTCCCTTTCGGTTGTTGTAAACCGCGTCTTTTTCCCCCCGCAGTTGCGTTCCGATTGTGTCTTTCAGCCTTTTACCTGCGATCCGACCACGGCTCTTAGACTGTTTTCGGCGATCTACCGACGGTTTCCAGTCTGTTACCTGCGATCTGACTGCGGCTATAAGCCTGTTTCGTGCGGTCCGACCGCCGCTGTTAACCCATTTTCCCGCGGGCCATCTGCGGCTTGCATCCCCTTTTCCGCTTCCCATCTGCGGCTTTCAGCCATTTTCCCGCGTCCCACCTGCGGCTTTCATCCATTTTCCTGCAATCCGCCTGCGTCTTTCAGCTTTTTCCCGCGGTCTGCCTGCGGCTTTCATCCATTAACCTGCTATCTGCCTGTGACTTTCAGCCCTTTTCTCACGGTCTGCCTGCGTCTTTCGACCAAGTTCCCGCAACCTGTCCTCGACTATCGACCTGTTTCCCGCAGTCCGACCGCTCATATTTGCCACAGACCCGTGGTCTGTTTTCTACAATTTTTCCCTATTTTGAACCTAGCACTTTGCTGCAATATTTTTTGCACCTGCACAACCATCTGTCCTATCTGTAGCCATACTTCCCTACAACCTTTTTTCTGCAGTATTATTTCTATTCCATTTACAGAACATTTTTTAAAATTTCAGCATTTTAATTGAAAAGAGAAAATTTTGCATTTTAAAGTTTAATTTCTGCATTGATATTTTTAGTTAGAAAGTTGCCCATCCCGTGGCACTTTTACTTGGGTTCATCATCTCACACGCACACACTCTGTCACCTAATTCAAGTGAGCCCTAAAATACTACTTAACACAACCAACATTCTAACCCCACTTGGGGAACACATAAGAATCTTGTAGTTAGGTAGGATCGGGGGGATAGGCATCCAAATAACACCTCTCGGTTGCTTACACTTGAGACATAGCTGTTGTCCATTAGGGAACCAAAATCCCCTAGTATTTTTTGAAACGGTTTAAAACCAATTTATCGGGAAGGCCTCTCCCCTAGGAGGTTTGAAGTAGCCAGAATGGTTCCGGAAGCCTGAGTGGAATACCGCAATCCATTCAGTAACCAAAGGATACCTTTCATAGTTCTCGGTGTACTACCCATATGGGAGTACAACGACGATAGAACCAAACTACAGATTCACCCAACCGAACGTGTCATGAACGAGGTATCTTAGTTGCTTTTCTTCTAGGATTGACTACCCGGTGTCCCTCCCGGTAGGGGGATATCTTTAGCCACTTGGCTCTACTATCCATATTGTCTGACTTGGATTTCATCGCCTTGCAGAGGATATGTCTGGTTGAGTCAGAATACTATTTAGCTAGGTGTTTGCATGCTCCCTTACCTCCCTTTGGTCTAGCGAGTCCACTATTTTTATTTTTCTAGGAAACCTGCTGCTTGTTGGTATTCTGACCATTTCTGTTGATACTCCACTTATTGTAGCACAGCTGTTACAGTAAGTGTTTTGAGTTGGTTGTTGGCCTGAGTGCCATATTTTTTGCGCTTCCCTTCTGCACACTCAGTTGCATTAGGGTTTTTGAGCTATTTTTCACTCAACACAACCCCTAGATACTTGACACCATCTGTCACCATTGAGTCCCCGAGACATTCTCGGCGCCTCCAGGGCGAGCCCCCACAATACGGTTCACTTGACATCACCCATCATAGATGTAGATCTTCATCACTTGATACCACTCATCATAGATCTCGAGCTTTGTCACTTGACTCCACTCGTCAACGGCATAGAACTCCGTCACCCGATCTAGACGCCCCTTATTTTACCTCTGATTCTGAGGCAGAGTCCGAGAACCCCACTTACACTGCACCAACCATCCCCATGGTTGGCATGAGTTCCAACCCTTTCTTTGTAGGGACCATTGGCGGAGCATCCACCACCACACCAGCTACCACACCTGCTTTGGGTATGCTCTCGATGGGGCCCACATCTACCATTCCGATCACTGTACCCATTCCAGTAGCTAGCATACCCATCCCCACTCCATCAGTGACTCACACTACCCTTGGCGGTGCAGGACCATCCCATACCACATTCGTTCCTTCACCTGGGGGCAACATCCCAAACCCAGCCCCTTCACTCGGGGGCATTGGCCCCAACATGGTCACAACCACTAGTATGTCACATCCTTGTACTAGTTTTCCATTCATGGCTAGTCTCAACCTTCCTGACCTGGCTAGATTGACTAACGATCCCATCAAACACGACCCTACGTGGCCTCACATGCCCACCAAGCTCCCCTTCGACATCCCTAAGTTTGAGGGCAAGGCAGGTGAGGACCCCCAGAACCATTTTATGTCCTTCCATCTATGGTGTTCCTCCAACTCCATAGTGCATGACTCTATCCGCCTCCGTCTGTTACAGCGCACCCTCACTGGCTCTGCAACTAAGTGGTACATCGAGCAGCCCCATGGGACCCATGCCACCTTTACTTCCCTTGCCTCGACTTTCCTGTAGTTCTTTCAGTTACCTGTCCGCTATGACGCGGGAGTTGAGATCCTACTATTTTGCAGACAGAACACGGCTACCCACATCACTGACCACATTCATGAGTGGCGTCGATGCTGCATCCTTTGCAAAATCAAGTTAGATGATCGTATCTTCTTAGATTGGTTTCTAAAATCTCTCCTTCCTGTCATTCCCAAGGATGTGGCATCCGAACGACCCTAGTCCGAAGAAGAGGCCATCCTCAAAGCCCAGCAATTTGACCTTATTTACGCCCAGTCTGGTTACCTATATTCCATCATACCTGATGCCCCCTGCGGTGATTTATCCCGACATGATGCACCGATGGAATCCCATGCCGCAAATGGCATCATTGGCCGTATAGCCTCACATAACCAACCTTTTTCCATAGCACGCCCTAGCCATGGCCCCGACCTTTCGCGGGCTACATCTCTGTCCAGAGCAACCAATTTGTATGCTTCCATGGCACATCACCACCATTCCCACAGACCCTCATGTCCACCTCAGTGCTTTGGTCGTGCATCCCCTGCTTACACCCCCCTAGTCGCACCTCAGCCATATTACCACCCATAGGTTGCACCAGCTCCTGTATCCTCTCAATCCCAACCTGCTTATTACCCGCCACAGGTAGCCCCTACGGTAAACCCACAACCCGTTCCACAGACATATCAACAACCCCCACAAGGTTCAGCACTTGCACCGCCTCCACCTACGTATTATCCACCGCAGCCTGCTCCCGCACCTGCACAACCCCAGAACCCACCTGCTGCCCAAGGGAAAGTGTATGCCCAACAGAATCCGCAGCAGAACCAAAATAACCAGCGCCAATAGGGCCAACAAAACTGCGGCAAAGGCCGTAACCGTGGGAACAACCCCCCTCTAGACCAAGGCGGTCAACCTCCCAATCCCCCAAACAACAATAACGCGGCACCTGCCAACCAGAACCCTGATCGACCGCCTAAGCAAGCCAAAAACCCTAATTTGCGAACAAACCATGCTTGTTCTATTTGCGGGGTCTATGGCCACTACACACATGCTTTCCCACATTTGGAGCGAGCTCGACAACTCTGGACCGATGATGCCCATCGCCAAGGGCATGTGGCTCCTCAGGTGTTGCCCAACCCTCCACCACCTCAACATCAACCCTTGGTGTTACAAAACCCTTTATCGACCCAAGGCGTAGTGAACACTCAGCCGTTGGTTCCCCCTCAAGGAAACACGCCACCACAACAGCAAATCACTTATGCCGCTCTTGATCAACCCATGTTAGACTCAGGTACCCATCACTTGTTAATGATGTCATCCGCTGATGTCAACCTTCAAACCCGTCGGAACCAATATGGCTCCACCCTTGAAGCCCCTCCCGCCGACAAAAACACCAACGCTCATCCCACTGATCAGTCATTATGTATACCTCCGGCTCCACTAGATGGCGCCTCCAAAGCACCTCGCTTCCCACTTCGCCGCATCAACAATAATCCCAATGCTCGCGCTGCGTCTAATTACAACATTGTAGATGACTTAACCTAGTCCCCCGCAGCCATGTCTGCGTTAGAGGTCTTAGAAACTGTCCTTCATAGCGCAATACTTTGCTCTCCGCCATTGGTGCTATTGAACCAAATCATTCACGACTGATGGCCTTCGATTTGGACCAATCCGAACCACGCCTGCCTTTCACTTTAGCATTCCAAGTTTCTATATCCGTTCGGAATCTTGTCATCCATCGGTGCATTATCGATGAAGGTGCCTCTAGATGCGTTATGTCCACATTTGTTTGGCAGAAGTTGGGATCCCCTACTCTCCAGCAGTCCACCACTGCGTTGCGAGCCTACGACGGCCGTTCGGCTCAACCCCAAGGTCTCTTAGCTAATGTCCCCGTCCAGTTGGCTGGTAAAATAATGCTCATTGACATAGAGGTCATCAGCGCCCAACTTGATTATAACCTCTTACTTGGCCGTAGCTACATGTATGCCATGCGGGCGGTTGCCTCATCCGTTTTTCATACCATGATGTTCCCCCATGACGGACGCTTGGTCAAGGTTGATCAACTCACCTATTACGATCCCAATGCCCCCGCTACACCCAAAAATGTTCTCCCCATGGTTGAACAACCTGTTTGTGGTGCATCTACCTCATTAGTTTCCTCCGTGGGACCCGGAGTTTACTCAGATACGTCGATGACCTCAACATTCCAATCCATTCCACCCCCATCACCAGCGACCGAAATATCTGACCTATGTACCCTTTCCCACAGTGCACAAACACCCAACAATCAACCGCCCTTGTTACCCAAACCAGCATTGGTACCTAGTCATATTGGTGTTACACCCATCCACACAATCCCCTTCCTATTCCCTCCCTCGGGAGTAGCAAGCGCCCCGGTTATGGCTACTCTCAGCCTCCCCGGGTTAACCTTAGGATTACCCATGTGGTATATTTCGCTTCTCGTTCCCCCGCCGACACCAAATGTCATCCTACAACTGGTGCAACCCATCGCCACTACTAGTCAACCACCTCCCGGTGTCACTACCCCTTCGTCATCTACGAATCCACCCCCTCTTATCAAGCACACTGGGGGCAGAGGCCCACAACCATACAATGTTGTACCCCCGACCAAAACAGTTAAAAACCCCCCCGTGTTTCGTGCTCCCCCTAAATGCTCATTGTGTGATGAGTTAGTCCATCCTACCCATCAATGCCCACAATTACCTGCATTACAAGAGCACATGCAAATGCTTGACGACGACCCCAACATCCCAGTTGTCCAACTCGATCTATCCCCTAAGCCTCGTGATAAATCACTGCGTACCAACCACCCTTGTGCAATATGCGGTATTTATGGCCATTACTCACATCACTGTCTTGATCTCCCATATTACAGAGCAGCTCTCTACGAGATGAATAATTTGGACCTTGAGACTGCACCCCCCACAATTGAGGAGATCCACCCCCCAGTATCACCCTCATCCGGCGAGATTAATACCATCTATATGATCTCTTCTACTACCACTCCCTCGTCAACCGATTTGACAACTCAAAGTTTCCGTAATGATGAGGAGATTCTAGAGGCTCTCACTGCCCCGGATTACCCCTGGGAAGACATGCACCGTCGTTCCTACTTCCTCCCAGAAGAGTCCTCCTCCACCACAGCCACCCAATTTGCGGTTGAGTCCAAAGATTTCCTCCCCACCAAAGTCGACTGCTTTAAGGATCCCATTCTCGCTCCTGATGCTTTTGAGGAAGGTAACATGGCCAACATCTCACCCATCATCCACATCGATATCTCTGACCCACCAAGTGCTCTTGAAATCATTACATTAGGAGCCTCCTGTAGTGAGTATGAGATCGGAGAGTACAATTTTTTTTCCAAGAGTTCCATGATGTCTTTTCCTGGTCCTATACTGAAATGCCTGGTCTCGACCCCGCTATTATAGAACACCACATTGACACATGGCCAGATGTACCCCCCGTTTGCCAGAAACAGTGCCCCATTCATCCCTCAAAGCTCCCCGCCGTTAAAGCAGAGATTGAGAAACTTCGCAAAGAAGGATTCATTTATCCTATTGCCTATACCACTTGGGTTTCTAACCCCATCCCTGTTAACAAGAAATAAGGCACCATTAGAGTATGTACTGACTTCTGCGATTTAAACCGAGCCTGTCCCAAAGACAACTTCCCCACGCCATTTATTTACCAACTCATCGATGCGTGTGCGGGGCATGAAGTCCTATCTTTCATGGATGGTTTTTCCGGATACAACCAGATTCAAATCTGCAAGGAGGATCAGTACAAGACTACCTTTACCACCCCCTGGGGCACCTTTTCCTATCGCGTCATGCCTTTCGGCCTCAAAAATGTTGGTGCCACCTTCCAGCTGGCCATGAACTACTGTTTTCATGACTTGGTTCATATCCTATTAGTCTATCTCGACGACCTTACAGCTCGTTCTTGGAAATGATCAGACCACCTTAACGACCTCCGGCAAATCTTTCTTCATTGTCGTAAATATCAAATTCGCTTGAACCCACACAAGTGTGTCTTTTGCGTTCCGGCAGGCCGGTTGTTGGGTTTCATTGTTTCCCATAAAGGAATCGTTGTTGATCCCCTGAAAGTCCAAGCCATCATAGACCTTCCTGCCCCTCTCACGCTCCGGTAGCTCCAGAGTCTGCAAGGGAGATCTAATTTCCTTCGTCACTTCGTTCTTGATTATTCCACCACCGTTCATGGTTTCTTACGCCTGCTTCGTACCCACATACCCTTTGTTTCGGATGACCAGGCACAAGCTTAATTCAAAGCCCTTAAGAAAGCTCTCACACAAGCCCCCTTGATCTCCCCTCCGGATTTCTCTCAGGACTTCATCCTTTACGTCTCGGCATCCGATCATGCCGTGTCCGGAGTCCTTGTTCAAGAAGACGCCTCTCACCAGGATCATGTCATTTATCACGTCAGCCAGACCTTGTCTGGACCACCCCTACGTTACCTGTATGAGGAAAGACTAGCCCTTGCTGTGGTCTTTTCCGTCCAAAAATTGCGACATTACATTTTACTCAGTCAAACCATAGCTATTGCCGACTCCAACCCCATGGTCTATCTCTGAACCCATACGGAGTCCATTTTTCGAACCGTTTCCACCACTGGAATCAACACGACGAGACCGTCATGATCGTCGACTCGTTTTATTATTATTTCTACATCATTTTTTGAGCATTTTTCTAGACACCACTAGTCGCCTCATTTTGCGTGCCACTTCAGCTGCTCCATTTTTGATATATGTTATATCATCGGATTCATTTTTCCGAGCCAGTGATGATGCTTGAGATCATTTCTCGCTCTCACCCCCATATTTTTGGGGTATTTTTTCCAAAACGCCCCCAGTCGCCTCGGTTTGCGTGCCACATCGGCCGTTATCTATTTTTGACACTTTTTATATCGCCAGAGCCATTTTTCCGAGCTCGTGATGATGCTTGAGATCATTTCTCGCTCTCATCAGGTACAATTTCAACATTGTGTCTCGAAACCTTGTTGCCTCATTTTGCGCGCCACATCGGCCGCCATCGGATTGTTCCACCTTTTTACATGAGCCATTCACTCCTTTCATACTGCAATTATTTCGTTATTTTTCCACCATTCATTATCCCGCAAGGAGGCCCACTAGTGTTCCCCCTACCCTCGTTCTTGGTCATCATCAATGTTCCTTGATTGAGCACTTCCTCCTTGCCTGACCATCCCTTTTGTTCGGTATTATTTTATCCCTTTTTCAGGCCGGACAAGTCCTATACGAAAAAGGCACTTAGGGAGTTTCTGTTAAGCTCTTTTCTGACTCCTAAAACAATGAAAATATCGCCAAGCAATCTTGCTTCCTTTCATGCTCGTTAAAGCACCTGAAAGGGTGTCTATCTGGTATAAGTTTAACCCTTTTCCGGACCTGGTAGACTAATTACAAAAAAGGAATACTCTAGTCACATCGGCTAGAAGAGTTCTTCATTGCATCCTTTTATGCTTCTTCGGCCCTTGGAGACTAACACACGAAAAAGAAACCCCCTGGAATCTTCTTATCGCTTTCAGACTCTCTAAAATTGAAAGCAACCACGAGCATGAACTATCCTGGGCTCGTACAAATCCACACGACAGTACCATTCCATTATTTCAGAGTCTTCTTATCGCTTTGAGACTCCTTAAAATTGAAAGCAACCACGAGCATGAACTGTCCTGGGCTCGTACAAATCCACACGACAGTACCATTCCATTATTTCAGAGTCTTCTTATCGCTTTCAGACTCCTAAAAATTGAAAGCAATCATGAGCATGAATTGTCCTGGGCTCGTATAAATCCACACGACAGTACCATTTTGAACACACTTCTTCTAGTTCCTTAACCCATGAAGAAGTTACCCCCGTGCCTCTTGGAACTATGATCGATCATCTCGGCAACACCCCCAATAAGGTCGCCTTTGTTCCGAGTAATCTGTAGTCTCCTGCCATCTTACACCAACTTGAGTATCACTCATCCCAGTCACCATCCTTGGTCCATTACAACTATGATCCCTCTCCCACTAGTCAGTGTCATATGCTGCCCGATCATCCCCACCATCATACTCTGAACAAAGGAAGTTTGAGTCCACCCACTCTACTTTCCCAGTTATTCCCTACCCCCACAGTATGACAGTCCTACCATCAGTACTCTCACACTTCGGTTCTCCACCTCGTGCTCCTATCAAGGAAGAATCATGGCCTTGCTAGTTGCAGGTCTCCCTTTGTCGACGAAAACCCATCTATTCCAGAGGATAGACCTAGAGGTCCCTGTGCCTTGGACTCATCACCATTTGTGGTGCATGCCTACGGACCATTTTGAGAGGAGTCATCATTGCCTCTTCGAGTGGTTGTTTCTCACATGCTCGACTTCAACACCTTGATCGCATTGTTGAGAATCGCACAGGGTATATATCCCTTCAGTTATTGGTCGAAGACCTCGGATTTCCCCTGACTCTAGCACATTGGTGAGTCACTTCGGAACGCCAAGTTATATGTTCCTGTGGATGTCTGGGTTGCGTAGGCGATTGTTTTCGGAAGCCATCTAGTTATATGCTTCCTTGAGTACCTAGTTCAGTGTACCATTGAGGATATGACTCCCCGTCACTATGATCCAGCATCTCATCAGTACCTCTAGTACCACATTCAGCAGCACTGTTGCTATTCCAGTGTATCATTTTTTCAGCTCAGACATGGTTAGCCCAGCAGTATGTCCTAGATTTGTGTCCCCTCTGGACCCTTATGATGTACACAGTGTTTCTCTATGTATCCTTCAGGCCCCCATTTTTTGGGCCTCACAGTTGTTTTTTATGTATCTTGATACGAGCATGGGTATGCCTGCCTCGTCCATATATTGAGATTCTTCCTCAGTTAAGGCCATGTATATTTCAGGTCCCCATATTTTGGACCCCATTGTTATTATTGTTCTATATCTTGATATGAGCATGGGAATGCCCGCCTCGTCCATATGTTCAGGTTATTCCTCATTCATTATTGAGGTCATGTACTTTCAGTTTTTGCAGTTTGTTTGGGACCGTTGTTTCGGGCTCTAGTTCGTTTCTTCTCCTCTCCACACCCTAGGAAAACCATAAAAGACTTATGATGTCTATTGGCCATATGATGAGCTCCTGCCCTCACACATTTGGGGGCAATTTGTTAACACTCAAAAAGTGCTCACTACCCCATCTACCCCATTACATGACTCATTTGTCCATATTTCCTACCATATTTGCCTCCAAAACCTTAAAAACCCACTAAAAAGCCTCCAAAAGGCCAAAAAACCTAGCAAAAGGCCTCCAAAAGGCCAAAAAACCATTAAAAAGCCTCCAAAAGGCCAAAAAACCCCTTTTTCCCCCAAAATAATCCAAAATTCCTCCAAAATAGTAAAACCCTCTAAAAAGGGAATAAAAAATACAAAAAAGAGGAAAAAGAGGGAAAAAAGGAAGCAAAAACCCTATACAACTGACCTAAACCATATGGTGCCCATAACCATGGGTCAGCACTCCACCACTAAAAACCTATAAATAGGTGATGGAGGCTCCCCATTTCATATCCACAATCATCTGTATCCTTACTCTGCCAAAATCACTCCTGAAACCCTAGCTCACCCTTGAGCTACTTTCACACTTGAGTGCCCCTTTGGCCGATTTCCAAAACCCTTTGGAGAAAGAGAAAGGAACAACACTGGAGCTTGGAGCAACCCTCTTGGACTGCTGGAAGGGCTTCACCAACCTTCACATTGGAGGTATAATCAATACAAAAATATTTTATTATCTTGTCTTTTCTGTTAATGCACATGCTTAGAGTAGTTTACTGTTTTACTGTACTGTCTTTTATTTACTGTATTTTCTGAACTGCTAATAAGGAGTCCCTTCTCCTTAGTAGGTGCTCATTTGCACAAGCTAGGGTGAAAACCCTAGCTACATTAATAATGAGCAGGACGACACTGGTAAGGCATGCTCATGAGAGGTTGAACAAATTTTGGGACTGATAGAAGGGCCCCAGCTTGAAAGAACACTTAAACAAATCCAGAGCCTCCTTGGGCCCGTATTAACCTGCCTAGAACAAGTACTCGACCAACAAAGTCAGCAGCAACAAGACGAAACTAGTCTACTTATGGCCGAAAAGTTTAGACAGTTCGAAGAACATGATAGGAAACTAAAGGCATATGAGACCCAGGTAACTGGATCATCCCTGATACTTAATAATTGGTACATATTATGGGAATATCTGCATTGAAATTCAGACCATGCAAACTACTATTTTGGAATTATACATGAGGAAGAGTACAATTGATCCCGAGACTACTAAAATTTTAGAGGAACAACTTCGAGTGGAACAATAGCACATGGTTGAATTGCAGAAGAAAGAGCATCACTAGTTTCATGAAGCTAAAAATGCAAAGGGAAAAGTGAGTCATCTAACTAGCTATATATACAGACTGATGCAACCTGTAAAGCTTCAACACCGATATTTCAGGCCTATTATTCAAAACATGCAAAATAGACCAATCCTAGAGAAGTTGTTACGACTATCAGAGCTCACTACACTTAGTACCAATATCCAGTCTGTCTTGGATGACTAGGAAGTATTTTAGCAATGTATCGCTCTCTCTGTTGTTTCCATAGTTGAAGCATGTGTTGAAGTGACTCCACCTAGCACAACATCCAGTTCTCAACAACTTTGAAAAATTATGATTTTGTAATTTTGTAAATTTCACATCTCCTAGTTCTCTTCTGGGTGAAGGAAAATTTTGGGGTGGGGGATATGTTGTAGGATCCTAGTCGACAAGTTGAGTAGGTCCTCTTGACCGACCATCAACTGGTCAACCCAGCATAGTCTAGTTAGTTAGGCTGACTAACAGTCAATTATACAGTTTCAAGTGTCTAACCGATTGTATGATCCATTTATATAGGCTGCTGAGCTAGATGATATAGAGATGATTATCCCTCTTTTGTACTTTATAACATATTAATAATAGAAAACTTGTTGCTTTTGTGACCATTATTCTCATTCTTTCTTGCTCTCTTTATGTATGCTTGCTATCGTACTTGAATATCTCTTATAATGTGGTACTGGTAACCTAATGTATTCCCATAGATTACAACACATGGAATCATCCACTTATTAATATTCATATAAATCATATGGATTAGTTCCCCCCAAATATCCCTGGAGATTACTTTAAGGCAAAGGGGAATCCCAAAAATTTGAATATTTGGTTAGGTTGAGGCTAATACCACCTTTGTCCAACAAGCTAGTTTGGATCCTCCTTCTAGATTTGTTTATACAATTGAATTTTGGCCAATTGAAGTCTAGAACCAAAGTCTTCAAGAATAATTTGGATACAATCCATGATCTCTAACATGGTGGCGGGGAACGATTCATTAATAAAGTGGCCTTTAACACATAGTCCAATCTTAGTTTTAGGGGGCGGATGCCTTTTAGGAGCCTCCAAGGCATTATATTTGTATTAGTTACCCTAATGATTCAATAGGAATGAAATAAAGGGATAGGACAAGGGGGAAACCTTATTATATTGATATGAAGTTTCCATTTTCCCAAGACTAAATCTAGTCGATAGAGGGGCAAGTTGACACACCGAAAAATAGATTTTCAATGTATTTTATAAATAACTACCTAAACCAAGGGCCTTAAGAATAGTTAGTATGAAAGACCATTCCACGCCATCATATGATTTTTCAAAATCAATTTTTATACAAAAATCATCAACGCCCCAATATTTGTCCTACTTCCTAACTTCCCACATAACATTCACATTATCAAGAATAAATCAACCTTTAATGAAATTGATCTACTTAGGCTTTGCGAGTTTAGGCATAATACCATGCGTAAGGTGTAAGTCTAAGGATTTGGCAAAAATGTTATAGGAAACATTGAATAGGGTTATCGCTCTATACCTAACGTTGAGCTCAGGCCCCTAGGATTAGGAATACATATAATCAATCCTTTCTTGATGTACAATCTCCCTATAGGATTTTAGTATTTAAACCTTGACAAAGCCCTTGTGGTTTTATAGAATTCAAAGAGGAATCCACCAATTCCAAGGGACTTATCATTAACCATTTCCATTAAGTGTTAGGATTAACCTTAACTTGGGAATGAGTCAATGGTGGTTAGGTCACATGGTTTTGGGCACATTGTTGGTTGTAGCCCATGATATTGGCCCAAGTATTGCATGTAATGAAGCCTATAAAAGGCTTGGCACACTCCATTGTAATGTGAGCTGCAGGTGAGAGGGTGAGTTCACTTGTCCCCGTTGGTCAGTTTTGTCCAAGGTATGAAGATATTCATTATGTGGTTTTTCCCCGCATGGAGTTTTCCAGGGTAAATTGTGTGTCTATATTTAATTGTTTGCTTGTCTAATTTATTTTCTCTTGCAAGTAAATACATGTATATGGATGAGCTCGCTGGTTTTATTGTGGACAAAGACAAACTTCTTGAAAGGACGCATTGAGGTTGAGCAAGGAGAGTAAGCTGTGTGTGTGTGTGGAATTGCGTGAAAGGAAGTACCTATGCACATGAGAAAGGAGCGATCTACTGGAACTCTAAGATGAAATTATGGAGGATCCGTCATTTTTTTTGGAGGCATGTGTGCAAGATGCTTGCTTCTAGTGTCCGCACGATAGATCTGTTGAGATCTACATGTGTTGGGTTCCCCTATTGTTGGCAATTGACATTAACAATCGCATTGCTACAATTTGGGACAAACATATCATTCAGATTGCATGAGAGAGCAATTGTTCATGTAAATTTGTTGTATGGATCAACGTGGATATGTTATTACATGTGTGGAAAGATAGTCACAAGCATTGGATAACAAGATGAATGGCGTTGTAGGAAAAAATGGTCGGGTTTCAATCGTGGAGATGATTGGCAGCATTGTGCTGTGGTTGGCAATGTTTTTGGGTGCACCAATGTAGACAATAATAATAGCCATGTGTCTATTGAATTAAGTTCTACATTAAGGCAATCTAGTGGCTTCTAGAGTATGGATCTATTCCTCAGATGAGAATTGGATGTCATTTGAGGCTGAGGACGAAGTGTGCATCACTACCCTGCTCATAGAATGTGACTGTGAAGCGCATTCCGATAGATGACATGTATCTATTGAAAGTGGTTGTCCTGGACGGATTTTTCCTTGGAGAGACCACTTGACATTTTGGAGAAAAGTGATGTAGTGTATCTCTCTGTAGTAATGAAACATTTGTTGATACAATGCTGGAATGAGTCATTAAAAATGAATACTGGGATTGTTTGGAGCTGCGTAGATTGAGCATGGAAGGGCACTGTGGCATGATAGATCCATGTGATTTGATTAAGAACAACATGGGCAGAAAAAGAAGGTTGAGCACATGGTGGAAAACGAGCAATGGCATGGCATGATGAGCAAGAAAGAAAGCATGGAAACGCGAGAGGATCCAACAATGGATGGTGATGGTGTAGTCACCATGAAGACACATGAAAAAAATATTAATGGAGCATTTTGCTTGTAAATGGGCATATGGTTGTAAGACTTGGTAAGGCATGCATACCCTTGGTAAATCACCGGTAAAGTCAGGAGATAGACCTAGGTGATAGGAGGGTGTATGTAAGATCCTCGATTCAAGCTTAAAGGGGGGATTGTTAGGATTAACCTTGACTTGGGAATGAGTCAAAGGTGGTTAGGTCCAACACATGGTTTTGGGCACATGGTTTGTTGTATCCCATGATATTGGCCCAAGGTATTGCATGTAATGAAGCCTATAAAAGGCTTGGCACACTCCATTGTAATGTGGACTGGAGGTGAGCGGGTGAGATCACTTGGCCCAGTTGGCCGATTTTGGCCAAGGTATGAAGATCTTCATTAGCTGGTTTTTCCCCACATGGGGTTTTCTAGGGTAAATTGTGTGTCTATCTTTAATTGTTTGCTTGTCTAATTTATTCTCTTGCAAGTAAATTCATGTATGCTCGTGTAATTCCTAATATTAAGGTTGTTGTAATTTCATCTAAACTCAAATATTTGCCACATAATTTTCCCTAACAAGGAGAAAGTTGTCACAAGAGATCGTAAGGGCACATTGGTGTGGCCACCCTTGTTTTCCCTAATAATTTATTGGAATTTGAAGAAACTTTTGTAGCGCTCCACAAAAATTGATTTAATGAGATTTGAACATATAGATCTAGGCACATAAAATAAAGAGCTATACAGTGAAAGTCAAATCAACAAACAACTATTCATGCAACAAATGATTTATTATTGATCATTACACTAAAACTAGAAGCATATAGGAATAAAAGAATGATGTATTTCATTAACTTGAATGAGTGATGGTGAACAATATTTATAGGGAGGAAATTCGAATTAGGTTAGTAGGAAACTCGAATTGCTCAAGCAATGCTAGGGAATCTATTCAGGCTTAACTAGATCCAAATACCCTCAGTTAGCCGCACACATACTTAAACTAAGTTTAACTGATTCCAGGACTCATAGAGCACTAGTTTAATTGAAGAAGTGCATGCAAAACCCAAAATCACTCAATTGGGGCACTACTAACTTAAATGGGGCACTAATGATTGTTATGGGTTAGTTAGGGTCAGTTAGAACCAATATTAGTGGAGTACATCTAGTCCTTAACTGATTGCCACGTAAAATTAGGGGAAAATCCCCCAAATCAGGGAATGCACCTCCAAATCAAGGAAGGCGCCCCAAAATATAGGAGTTTAACTCAGAGTTCATTCAAGTGGTAAATTTAGGTGTGGTTTTGGACCATTAGATTCATTAGAATAGGGTCTAGGTGGCTAGGTAGAGTGTTATATTCTCTAACACCCCCCATAAGCCTAACTAGGTGAGAAAAAACTAAGTAAAAAAAATGGGTCCTGATAATTTTCAACCATATTAGGTTCCAAATGGGTCCAGACTTACTATACCACATTCAATTCAATGAGGCCCCAAAGAAATTTTTGTACCTGTAATATTCTTCTTTATGTGGTTCTTTATTGCAATAAGGACATTGTGGTTGCTCCTCTTTGGTCTTGTTGTCATAGGAGTTGAAGTCTTCATGAGAAATCCTTGGTTTTTTCTCCTTTTCCCCTTATATGGGGGATTTTTATTGCTTGCACCCTTATTCTCCTCATTGGATGCAAGTGCATGCACCTTTGAGGTCTTTTGGAGGTCCATTTATGAGAGCTTATCTTGCTCTTTAAGGAAGGAGGCAGTGAAAACATCCAAGACAAGAATTTTGTAGGAGGATCCAAGAGTCAATTTAGTAGAATAGAAAGCATAAACAAAAGTACTATAATCAAGACCAAGTTTGGAGAGGATAGAGAGCACCATTTGAGAGTCATCCTTCTTGATCTCACACATATTTAGATGCAAGAGGAAATATTTGAATTTGGTGAAGAATCCTTGAATGGATTCGAACTGGCTTGGCCTTAGTTTCATTAGATCCTCCTCCAAATGTTGATCCCTCATTTCATCTTGTGTACAAAAGAGGGTGGGTACGGTGGTCCATACTTCATTAGGGGTATTATTGGATTGAATGTGGTATAGTAAGTATGGAGAAAGAGAGGAACAAATCATCCCATGTGCTTTATCCATTAGGTTTAGATATTTGGACTTTTCAACTAGTGCCATTGGTTCCACCTCGATTCCCATGGTGTTCTGGTACAACCCCTTCCTCCTCGAGAGCATCTCTACTCTTGATTTCCATTTGAAGTAATTGAAGGTGGTCATATATGATTTGAAGATATGTTGTTGGGTTCTTAATGATCTCTTTGATGGTTGCAAAAGTACTTTTTGATGGATGAAAATGAACTCTTTGTTGGTTGCAAATGCACTTTTTTGATGGATGTAAATGAGCACTTCTCTGATGGTTGCAAATGCACTTCTTTGATGGATAAAAATGATCACTTGGATGGCTGTAGATGAGCAACTAATGGCTGCAATTGAGCTCTTTGGTGGCTGCAAAATCCTAGCTGTAAAGGCCCTTCTTTAACCTGCAAATTCTTAATCCCCAACACAAAAAATCACTAGTACACTAACTAGTTTAGTACCCCTAGCTCTATAATACCATATGAGATTTGAACATATAGATATAGGAACATAAAAGAAAGAGATATATAGTGAAAATCAAATCAGAAAACAAATAATCATGTAACAAATGATTTATCTTAGATCATTACACAACAACTGGAAGCATATAGGAATAAAAGAATGATGTATTTCATTAACTTGAATGAGTGATGGTGATTAGTATTTATAGGGAGGAATTCGAATTAGGTTAGGAGGAAACTTCAATTTCTCAAGAGGTGATTAGTCAGGCTTAACTAGAGCCAAATATCCTCAGTTAGCCATGCTCACACACTTAAACTAAGTTTAACTGATTTTGGGATGCACATAGCACTAGTTTAACTGAAGAAGTGCATGCAAAATCATAAATCACTCAACTAGGGTGCTACTGACTTAATCGAGGTGATAATGATTGTTATGGGTTAGTTAGGGTCAGTTAGGACCTGTATTAGTGTAGTACATCTATTCCTTAATTGACCACCACCCAAAATAAGGGAAAAATCCCCCAAATCAAGGAATGTGCCCCCAAATCAATGAGGGTGGCCCCAAATCAATGAGGGTGGCCCCAAATCAATGAGGGTGGCCCCAAATCTAGGAGTTTAACTCAAATTTGATTCAGGTGGTCAATTTAGGTGTGGCTTTGTCATGGCCCCAAATTTTTTATTTAAATCCCTTTAATCAAAATAATTAAATTTGGGCCAAAGTTATTTTTAAATTATTAATGTGGTGGTTTATGAGGCCAATATTTATTTATTAATGTAATATTTAACTAATTTGATCAAGTAGGGCACATAGGAGAATGGATGAGTCCATATGAGTTATTTCCATTAGGGAATTTGGGAAAAGTAGCTAAAAGCAGGAAAGCAACATAAAGCAAGAAAGCATCATAAAAAAAGAAAAGATAGAAGCTTCGAGATTTTTGCAATAAGGCTCAAGAAGGATTAGTAACTATCAAGAAAGCAAGGAAGGAATATCAGGAAAGCTACAGGTCCTAATTTTATCCAATGAGGGCACAATTGTTGAGACAAGTGGGCCCATATGAAAGTGTAACTTACCAAAGAATCAACCAACTCATCAATGGCTTGAATTCCAAGAAAGAAGGCTCTAGAGGAGGAAAAAAGCTAACAAAAGTTTATAAAATGAGTATGAGAGCCTCCTTGGACAATACTTTGGTAAACTTTTATTTGTGTTGAAGAGATCTATGCTTTTTTCATCTTGGGAGATGTTCGCCTTGCTTGCTTGGGTGATGTACCCCTTGCAAATCAATAAACTAGTTGAGGGATTGGAAGATCATTTCAGCTGGTGATGAGGAAAGGGATATTCAGTCCTTTTCATGGAGTTTCATAGCAATAAATAACACCTTTTGCAGGTCTGGTTCGTGTTTCAAATTGGCATTGAATAGTTTTAGTAGCAGTAGTGTTCCTGTGTCATGCATTTCCAAGATCTAGTTTCAGTTGGTGTGTGTTGGACTGAGGAGGGTGCACCTGTAGGTGTTGGGTTATGTTGTTAGTCACCATTTGCGATGCATAATGACTATATTAGGTGAAGGGCGCACCATATGGAGAAAATATAAATATTAAAGTCAAAATCCCCCAGAGAGACAAAGTTTTGCAAGGCAAAAATATTCCAATGGAGCAGAAATTGCCTATCCTTCCTTTTGTAATCCTATGGATCTATTTGTCTATCATTTGTATCAACTTGTTTGTATTTGTAGCTGCAAGAAGTAGCCATGGAAATTCTGAGAGTGACCCTATGTTCTTAATAAAGTCTCAGTTTTCATTTCTATCAGTTTCTTATTACATTTTACTGTTATAACCCTCACGTGTCAATGGAAAACAATTTCTAGTTTTGCACTGTATATCTTCCTTAAGTGATTCCAAAAATCAGTATTTTGATTATATTATTTAGTTTAGATGAGTTAGGGACCAAATAAAATGTGTTTAGGGAAATCTGATTTAGTTGGGTTGTGTATGGGAAGCTTTGGGTAAGCAGGGTGTTGTGTCCAAACCCTGCAGTTTGAGCACCTAGTCTTGAATCTATTTGGGGGTTCCTTCAGTTGTGAGTCTGTAAGCTGAATAGGTTCTTTCGGATCTGAAATATATACCCTTCCTACTATTCAATTGTTTCTCGTATTGCACCATAAGTAGATAAGTTTCCACATAATTCCTGGGGTCATTGCCTCTGGTAATTTTGGCCTTTCCCAGGTGTGATGCACTTCGAATGTTCAAATTGTTGAAGCAAATTAGTGCATCAAGTATGTAAATATTTTAGTTGTGTGTATCTGGTTCTTTGGATTCTGTAGATGCCCCTGAATCCTTGCTTGGAAGAATTAGTGAAGGTCTAGTAGTGTTTGGAAAAAATTATAAATTCTAGTTCAAGTTTTCCAATTTCAAGTTAGTCTGCCTAAATCATGTTTGGGTACATTACCCTAGGTGGCTAGGTAGAGTGTTATATTCTCTAACAACTTTCAATGTCTTTCCACTTGATTATCCTTATTTTATTAGATTTCAAAGAAACCATTTCTTTTGCTACCTCCCTAGAAGTGAATTTTTTGAGAAAGGATTTCATCCAACTATTGTCATATTTTATATAGTGTAGTTTACATGCATCTAGTATCCATAGGCATGAAAAATTTCAAACACTTTTTAATGGTCACTTGAGACTGAATTCCCTCATCATTTGGGTTGAGTTCAAGCTTAGGGAAAAGTTTCTCAAGCTTCTTCTCTACAAACTTACATCACTTACGTTCGATGGATACAATATGTATCCTTTAAACATTTCCTTGACTAAGAGCATCATCCCACAAAGCGATTCATCCTCCCCCCACCTTAGGCTTGGTGGTAAAATCTAGATTCTTTGGATGGATTATATGGAAAGACAGGTGTTACAAATGAGAGACATTAAGCAAAAACCTATTTTTTTTAATGCACATTTCTTTAGTTCCCCATGAAATGGAGAATATAATGGATTCATATTCAAAGAGGGTAAGCTCACTAAATGCATGCACTTCCCTCACACCTCCATAATCAAAATAAAGGAATTATTCTCAAAGATTGTAATGCCCCATTTTTGTGTTGCTATTTTATAATGTAAAGTGTAACAGACAATGGGACCTAGATTTGAACTTATGTATGACCTTTGAATTAATAAAATTTGTTGGTTGTGGATGAGGGAATGATGAAAAAAAAATGGGTCAATGAACCCACGAAAGGGAAAAAAAAGAATAAGGGGGGGTTTAAAGTCCTAGAAAGCATAACCCTGCCATTAAACCCATGTCTTGGACCTAGTTTGACTGTATTAAAACTTAAATTAATACTATAAGTGGGGGGGGGAGGGGATTGACATATGTACTCAACTTTGTAATTATATAGTGGGTTGTGTCTATAGGAGGAGGAGGCATGTGGTTCCCAAATTCCATGCACCAAAAAGGTACTTTAAAGTGAGGAGAGTGTAGTTTTTGGGAAGTACAAAAAACAAGAAGTGGGAACCGTGGACCCTTAACCACTAGTGAGCTTCTATGAGAAGAGAACCACGTGTTTTTAGTGGGAGTTCCTGTCCAACCCGTGAAAAAATATTTTCCCTACAATACCTATCCTGGAGCACCTGAATGGTGGTTTTATTTCTAGAGGGACTGCTAAGTTAGAGAAGGGGTTCTTCCACCTGGTGTTGGATGGGTTATTGTGTTTTGACTATTTGGTCCGGTGTCCTATTGTTTCTATGAGTGAGAAACCATTGGGTCAATTGTTTTATTTTATCTCTCATGGTTTCATAACCTTATCTCCAGGGTGGAAACCTTGCAAGGAGGCCCTAAGGTTGGATGGATCATTCCTCACTCACAACCATTTTCCAAAAGAAAATTGAAGCAAGTAAATTCTTCATGCTGTTACAAATTGTAATTTGTATTAAATGTGACTTGTATGTATTAATCTGTGTGGATAATGAAAGCGATTCTAAGATTTAAAATTCGTTTCTGTGTGTTTTAAAACTTTGGAATATAAAATGCAATATGATAAACTCGTGCATTCCCTTGTCGAATTGGCTAAGCAATTTAATGAACATGAGGTATTTGTTTTTATGGGTTTGCCGAGTATTTTCATGAGTAGTTTACCATGAAAATCATTAGAACTTGCAAGTATTTGTTTAAAACGAGTTATTTAGCATCTAAGGACTACTACATCCCAAGGAAACAATTTTCCAATGTAAAATGGTTTTCTTATCTATTGTGCTCTCTATAATATTCCAAATTGGTTATTTGTTGCATTTCCTTTATGATTGGGAGGTTAGGGGAATTGCCATGTTCTGTACTCATGTTTTGCTTCTTGGATAAAGTATATTTTCCTGTGAATTCATGTATGGATATGTAATATTTCTTATAGCAATCAATGCTTTGTATAGATAATTTTGTTATGTTAGAAAGAGTAACAATGATCAACATTGTAATGGGTGACATGAGTGGGGGGGGGGTTACTTCTTGCTCCCGACTAATCTCAAGAATGGAAATACGGTTGGGGGCTTGGAATAGCCATGAATAATCAAGCATAAGCTATGGATTTGTATAAGGGTGTTGACCTTGCTTTGGAAAAGGGATGTCAAAACCTAATTATCATTGGAGATTCATAAATGATTATTGGATGTTTGAATTCCAAATCACCCCCTAAGGATCCTTACTTGAACAGGTTAATTTCCAGAGTCTTCCAAAAATGCAAAAAATTTAAGGAAGTGAAATTTATCCATGTGCTTAGGAATAAAAACAAGGTGGCTGATCTCCAAGCCAACCTAGCATGTTCTATACACCAAGGCCTTTGTAAAATTGGGGGGCCTCCCATCCGACCCATATCCCCTAATGCTTATCAAAGGGTTTTTCATAGTACACATTAAGTGCCTCGAGAGGATAGATGTAAACCAACTCATTCTCAATGACATAAGGTGGAAACCTTCGACCATATTATCCCATGAAGGTCAGTTAGTGTTGATCATAAATGAGGTGCAAGAATTGATGTATAAGTCATTTCATCCCTCTAGTGAAGCATGCAAGACATATTTTGATATGGCATCGAGGAAAGGTGGTGAGTTCGTCATTCCTTTTGGGTTGATTTGAAGATTGAGGAGCAGGAAGAAGTGATTGTGGAAAGCTTGTATTCAAATTGGAGTCTTGATATTTCAATTGGTGGTTTGGAGTACAGTTGGAGTCATGGAAGGCTCCAACTCCCATTCACAGTTTTCTCCGATTCTACAAGAATGAAGGATTGCAGACTTAGAAGAGAAAGCGGGGTTCCTGCTTGTCAATTTGGAAAGATGGAAACACAATATGGAGCAACAAACTAATTCAGAGATCCGTTGGGATATCAAGAGGAACAAGGACACAATCTCGAAATTGGAATGGGAAAATTCGAATATTGCGAACTTAGAAGTGGAATTCAAGTTCCTGAGAGGCTATGGCCATTAGCAGTGCGATTTAATTAAGGAACTTCAACAAGATATTAGGTATTTGAAGCATGAGTTCGCGCCTTGTGTTTGCAGGATGGAGCAGAGAGCATAATCATCAATAAGTTTTCCAAAAACATTTTAGGGTCTGGATAAGGAAGAGCAGTATGTGAATCGAAATATAAATCAACATTGGTGCCCTCAGTCTAGTACTAGTCAGTCCATTGCTCATCGTCAACCTCGAAGATGTAAATTTAGTAGACCTATAGGTTTTTCTAATTACCATGTTTTTATTTAGATCGTGTGTTTTAAGCGTAACTTTTGTTGTAATAGATATATAAGGGTTTATACTAGCAAGCTAGCTGAAAAAGAGAATACAAGTAGGAAAATATGGATAAACAATAGAGATATTGGAAATTTTGAATAAGAGAAAACTGAACAATGGCCCCTCCATTTTGTATGCTATATGGATGAATGGTTCAACCACAACTCTCTTTTAATATAATATTTCTCAGTTTTGGTTAAAAAAAACAATGATCAAAATTGTAGGTAAGCATAAATTATACATACTGTAAGACAACTTTTGTAGAGGTTAAGTCATGAACCAAATTGACCTAAGGACCCTAAAAAATGAGGACATAATTCCAAGGCATTCATACTTCAATTGATGAGTAAACCCATAATTGGCTAAGTATATCCTTACGGACATAGTTCATTAGAAGTCCACTATCTGCAGTTGCATTAATGGCAAGTACGAAGAAAGCTAATAGCAGAAACCCGATAAATTTATTGGATAGTATTCATTGGAAAGTGTGGTAGAGGATAAATGAAAGAGGCTCTGATGGAATGTGGTTCCCAATGGATTGGGACCTGGCGTATTGGGAAAGCTGTATCGAAGGTTAACCATTGGGGAAGTCAGTCAAGAGTGCTCGGAGGAAATCCCAACATAGTATTTGACCAAGACCGTATGCCCAAAGTTCAAATGATCTATCAGAAAGGCCTCATCGGAGGCTTTCCATTGGGAAAGTGTACCAAAGGTATTCCAGAGAAGGTTTGATAGAGTATGCAGAAGAGTTTCATGAATCGTATTTGACGTATTAGAGTTGGAGTATCGATAATTTTCCATATCGAAGAGGGCCATGATGGAGCATGTAGAGAAGGCCGATGGACCAAGCCGATAGTGCATTGAAATGAAGTATTAGGAGTGTGGTATCAGAGAACCATGAAATAAAATTCGATTGAAGGATCCAATGGATCAAGTCCGATAGTGTATCAGAATATCTCATTGAAAGTGGGCTATCATAATAATATTCTTATGGAGAATGTGCACGGATTATGAAATATCTGATAAGACATATCCAATAGAATATCAGATCTGCTGTATCAGGGATGGCTCATCTAGAGTGGGTCATCAGAGTATGATTTTGATGGAGCATATTTTTTGAGTGTGAAAGAGCTTATAGGAGAGGTCCGTCGGGACATTCGACTCGATGTGTTTGGAGTGTATAATCAAGGATTCACGAAGCAAGGGCACATAGGGATATCCAATAGGAGAAGGTCAATGTGTTAGAGTTGATGGATTGAAAGTGATGTGTAACAGAGTCTTGGTAAGGATGAGGACTTTGATAGCGAAGGAGTCGATGAACAAAAAAATAAGGGTAAAAGATATATTTGTTCATGGAGTTTGCATAAGATTTCCTAAGACTTAAAAGGGATTATGGACATGACTGGGGACATTTCAGAATGATATCAGAGTTGGAATATTGCCAGAGAGTTGTGTAGAGAAATTTCCTGTCAACCAAAGGAGCTACTAGGATGGCTAGGGACAAGAAGCTTCTGTTTTACTTTATTTCAATCATGCATGAACTAGCCTCTGAGAATTTTTATAATTTAATTTCTCCGCTTAATTAAACAAAAAAATTCTTGTGCATATTTTTTTGTGAATGGAATATTAATAGTTTGATGTGTAGTTCAGACTAATGGAGTGTGATAAATCAGTATCAAAGTGAGTTATAGATATTAGACCTTTGAGTGAAGCACTGGAAGGGATACACACACACACACATGCCAAGTAGTATTAAATCTGTGTTTCTAACAATATTTTTTTTCCAGGTAAATAGATTGAGAATTGAAGAAGTTGAGAAAAGTAAAAATGAAGGATGATCAAGTGTTTTCCAACCTCGCCGAAGAAGTGAGAATGGGAATTGGAAAATCAGAATCCAATGGGCACATGGAAGAAAATAAGACACAAGAATTGCTTAGGGCAATGAAAAGTATGCAAGCCAACAATAAGAAAATAATGAAGGTACATGAAAATAAAAACGAAGTGAATCTTAAGCTATTGCAAAACATGGTTCACCTACAGAATCAAGTAAAATATATCGGTATCCATCATGAAGGGGGAGGACCAAGAATATTTAAGAAAATGCGTCTCAATAAAACACTAGTACTTAAGAAATGTTAGTAGGAATATAATGGATTAGCATTCACCTATTCGGACAACTGGGAAACATTATAAAGTAGAGGAGACAAAGAATAGTTCAAAAAAATTTCCATTAAGAAACGAAAAACGTATGCAAGATGAAGACCAATTATGAGGAGAACTTAGGAAGATAAAACCTTCTAATTTTGATGGAGGAAAGGTAGGTGAAGATGTTGAATCATGGCTACTGGAAATGATGAAGTATTTGCAACTACATAACTACTCTGAGAATTTGGAATCCACGATAGCTACATATAACCTTCAAGGAAAATCCTCTATGTGGTGGGAATAACTAAAGAAGATAAAACATATAGATGAGAGGCATATTTCTTGGAAAACATTTCTGAAATATTTTAAGCGGAAGTATCTATCTCATCATGGGCCATGACCATAAAATGCAAGAGTTTTTCTAACTCAAACTAGGAAACATGGCTATGGAAGAGTATGAAAAGATGTTCTTGGAATTGCTAACTGTACGTTGGTTTCACTCATGATGAGAAGGTTAAAATATAATGTTTTCCAAGTGGATTACCAATTTATTACAAGGACAAAATCACTTATGATGAACCAAGAAATTTATAAGAATCTATAATAAAATCCAAATTCTTGTACAATCAGTGTAAAGGAAGGATAGATATACATAAGACTTGGAAGGGAATGATAAAATAAAAGCAGGATTACAGGAGAAAGGGTTCCAAGCCTTTAGATGCTAAAATTAATCTGATTACTTATATAGGAAACCAGATTTTTACAAGTGTATCAATGATGGATGAATCTACGGGAAAGAGGCAAAAACTTCCCATCAAGAGTTGGCGTTGTGGAGGTGATCATTTGCTTCGAGACTGCCCCTAAAATGGTAAGAAAGGGGCCAACATTCATAATATCCAAGAGAATACACCAGTATAATATGTGGCCATAAGTATACCTTGTATATGTGCAACTCTAGATAAAAGACAAGTAGATCAACATTCAACCATGATCGCGGTGGAAGGTATGATTGTTGAGGTACCTATTTCCATTTTAATTGATTTTGGAGCTAATCATAGTTCTATCAACTCTAATATGATTGCAAGATGTCATTTAGAAAGAATAAACATTTCTTGGGAAAGAATGGTACAACTCTAATATGATTGCAAGATGTCATTTAGTAAGCATAAATATTTCTCAGGTAAGAATTGTACAATTAGCCACATGTAAAAAAAGGACGACCACGTCAATGATTAAGGATTGTTGCTTTAACAAGAATAGACTTCAGTCAAGAGAAGATTTGGATGTTATACCTCTTGGATCGTATGATATTCTCATTGGGATTAATTGGTTAGGCTCACATTTTTTTGTTATGGACTACCATAACAAGACAATTACTTGTCTTGATGAGGATATGAAGCAAACTCTAGTAAAAGGTACTCCAAGACTTGTATCTGTTTGGCATGGTTTAGCGAAGAAAATGAAAAAATATCTTAGGAAAGGTTTCCAACTGTACTCTGTCCATGTTGAATAAGTATCAACAAATGAAGGAGTACATACTAAAGATTATGCAGTGCTTCAGGAATTTTCCGATGTATTTAAGGATAAACCATGATTATCCCCAAAGAGATATATCGATTTTAGTATTGATTTAGTACCAGGAGCTACCATAGTATCTAAAGCACTGTATAGAATGGGCATACCTTAAACCCATGCCTTGGACCCAGTTTGACTGTATTAAAACTTAAATTAATACTATAGAGGGGGGCATCAAATATGTACTCAAATTTGTAATTATATAGTGTATTTCATGGATGGGAGGAGGAGGGACATGGTGCCCAAATTCCATTCATCAAAAAGGAACTGTAAAGTGGGGAGAGTACATTTTTTGGGAAGTACATAAAAACAAGAAGTAGGAACCGTGGACCTTAACGAACAGTAAGCTTCTACGAGAAGCGAACCATATGTTTTAGGTGGGAGTTCCTGTCCCACTTGTGAACAAAAATTTTCCTTGCAATACCTATCCCAAAGCACCTAAATGCTGGTTGTGTTTCATGAGGGATTGCTTAGTCAGAGAAGGGGGTCTTCCACCTAGTTTTGGACGTGTTATTTTGTTTTGAATAGTTGGTCAAGTGTCCCGTTGTTTCTATGAGTGAGAGACCATATGAGTGAGAGACCATTTGGTTAATTGTGTTATTTTACCTCTCGTGGTTTCATAGCCTCAACTCAGGGGTGGTAACCTTGTTGAGAGATTGAGGAGCAAGGCAAGCCTAAGGTTGGGTGGAGCATTCTTCACCCACATCCATTTTATAGAAGAAAATTCAAGCGAGTAAATTCTTCATGCTGTTACAAATTGGAATTTGTATTAAATGTGCCTTGAATGTATTAATCTAAGTGATAATGAAGGGCACGTTGAGATTTAAAATTTGCTTCTGTTTGTTGTAAAAATTTGGAATAGAAAATGGAATATGATAAACCCTTGCAATATTCCCTTGTCGAATTGGCCGAGCAACTTAATGAACATGAGGTATTTGTTTCGATGAGTTTTTTGAGTATTTTCATGAGTAGTTTACCATGAAAACCATAGGAACTTCCAAGTATTGTTTAAAATCATATTATTGAGATTTTGAGGATTTCTACATCCTAAAGAATTAATATTCCAATGTAAAATAATTTTCTTTAGCTAGTGAGCTTTATAATATTCCAAATTGGTTGCTTGTTACAATCCCTTCAAGATTGGGAGATCAGGGGCATTATTTTGTTCTGTGCTCATGTCTTGCTTCTTGGATAAAGTAGAATTTTCTTGTGAATTCATCTATGGATATGTAATAGTTCTTATAACAATTAATGCTTTGTATATCTAATTTTGGTATGTTAGCAAGAAGTGGAATGATCAAAGTTGTAGGTAAGCATAAATTGTACATAATATAAGACAACTTTTATAGAGATAAGGCATGGACCGAATTGGCCTAAGGACTCTCGAAAATGAGGACAAATTGACAAGGAAGTTTCATTTCAATTTCTAATTAAACCTAGAAAATTAGATAAGTATATCCTTAAGGACATAGTTCATCGAAAGTGGACTATGTGTAGCTGTAGTAATGGAAAGTGAGAAGGAAGATGATATTGGAAGCCCGATAAGTCTATCGTATAGTATTCATTGGAAAGTGTGGCCGAGGAGGAATGAAAGAGACTCCAATGGAATGCGGATACTGATGGATCAGGACTTGGTTTATTGGGAAGCTTGTATCGGAGGTTAAACATCAGGGAAGTCAGTTGAGAGTGCTTAGAGGAAAGCGCAACATATTATATGACTAAGACTCGATGCCCAAAGTCCGAATGAACTATTAGAAAGGCCTTATCGGAGGCTAGCCATTGGGAATGTGTGCCAAATATATTAGGTATTTTCACAAGTCCTTCATTTTCACTTGCAAACAAGGTATTTTAGGCTTTGTGTCGCAAAGAAGGGTAGACTTAAGGGGATGGATACTTTGGATTGTCCATTAGTAGACAATCCTAGATTCTATGTTGGGGATTTTGGAACCTACAACAAGTATTCATACCTCATAGACTCTGGGAACTCTTCATCCCCAACCTTGACGTAAACAGACTCTTTAGTCTTTGGACACAATAATTCTAAGGCACACTCACTTCCAGGGTCTAGGGTTAATGAAACATGAACAATTCCGACATATAAGTTTCCCTAAGGGTGCAAAGATACACTCCAAAAAATCATAAACCTACAAGGGTAGGCCTAATAACTATGCTTATATGGGAAAGTAAAGTTACACATCTTGTTTAGTTAAAAATGATTCATCCTAGGTTGCTAACACCACTAATGTGTTTCAACATATCCAATAATTGTGAGGAATAATGGTATCATAGTAGTGATAGTCTTCCTTGAATGTAAACTAAAAAACATTAGTAAGGCTATATGTAGCCATGCAACTCCCATATGTCCTTAACTCAAACCTTAATAATTGAATTAGGTAGAATCTGTACCACAAAATATCTAAACAACACATGATGTTTAAATTTATTTTAAACACCAATGCTCATCGAGAGAAATGTCCATAGGGGTTTCATTGGATGGAATTTCATACCTCATGCTTTCTTAACACCATCAATGGAACTATCTAATGGAAAATAGTTCATTTACTGAGGAATATAAAACATAAGAAGGACAATAGGTTGAAATCCATATAGGATCAATAATATATATTTAATAATGAATAATATTGATAGAATGTTACAATATCATATGCTAATATACTTACATGCATTGACTAGTCGTGATGGTTTATAGGTTATGTCCCTTGGTTATGTCACGTCCTTTAGTTTATTATTATAATTATTTGATGATTGTGTGCATGTGTGTTACATTTCATATCCCTTCAAGATGCTTTGTCCTCAAAGCATTTTCTAGAAAAGATTATGTCTTTTTTTGCTTGTAATGCCTTCTTATCATTATTTATTCTTGAAGATGTGATGGTTGGTGACATGATACAATATGAGTTATGAAGTGATCCATATTCAGGTGAGAATGAAATGAAAGAGCATGTATATATTCACATACATAGATATATTTCAAGAAACACAGTGATACAGTAAACTCAGATTCTATTAAAATGAATGAAACATAACAAATTGTAAAATACAAGCATCTAGAATGGTGGTAGCTATATCTTTGTGAAGAGATGTGGAGGCTACGTTACTTCGTGACAAGTTGAATACAAAAAGAGGAAAAAATGTCCTATTTATCATAAGCACCAGGGAAGGAGCCCTAAAAATACAAAAACCTAACCCTAGAAGATGAATAGTCATAAAGTTTGTGACCCCAAGGTGGTTAGTTGAACAATTAACTTCCTGAGGTCATAACTTTTGCATACGATCTTTGTTTGGGGCGCTCTATAGCCCATTGGAAATTTCTATCCGATATCTACAAATTTAGACTAGGGACAATGTATGTTATAACAACCCCCCCCCTGAATCACCAAAAATGTCGTTTGGGGCCTCAAAACAACCCCGGAAGTTCAGGAGCCGAAAAACCATAGAAAAATTACTAGAAAATAGCCAAAATGGAAAAATATTTTGAGCTAGTGGAATAGGTCGGTGGCCACCTATATCCATCTGGATCATTCCTCCCCCCTTAGTAAGAAATGGTCTCCATTGCGTTGAGTTACCCCACCAAATGGGGAAACTTCTACTGAACTTGACTACTAGTGAGCCACTTGCCTTGGTGGAGTAGCTGCCTTGCTTTGAAAACTCGATATAGTTGAATCATCTGCTGGCGAGTGCCCTTAACATGTGTGTCCATGATCCAATCATTTGTTTCCTATTCCATGCAGTTAGGGTTAAGATATGTAGGTTTCAATTGTTCTACTACCTTTGATATGTTAAGCAATGGTGGAAAATATGGGTGAAGGAGCTCCACATTGAATACTGGGTGCAAGCCAAGGAATGGAGGAATGCTTAATTCAAAGGTATTCTCCTTGACTACCTCGGTGATGGTGTACCCATATCTAAGTGGGAAAATCTTGCGATGGGGTCTTGTGAGCCTCTCTTTTTGCAAATGCAACCAAACCTTATCACCCACTTGGAACTTGTGTGGAACCTGATGCTGGTCATGTTGTTGCTTGTACTTAGTATTGGATTTTCCCAAAATGTTATGAACCCATTGGCAGATGTGTTGGATTCGTTCAACAAATATGGTGGCCTTATTAGCCTCAGTCTGAGCATGGAAAAATTCCTCCCGTGTGGATGCAATGGGAGGAGATACATCAATTAGGGCCAATGGTTGGAACCCTAGGCACACCTGAAAAGGGTTGTGGGTGGTATAGCTATGAAGGGATATGTTATAGCTATGCTGAAAATATGGAAGGATCTCATCCCATGTGCGGGGATGTTTAGAATTTTACATTCTTAGAATATGCACAATCATTTGGTTCAATACCTCTATTTGTCCATCATTCTAGGGGTGGAAGGCAGTCGATTCTGTGAGCTTGGTATCCATCAATTCCCATAGGCTGTACCAGAAGGTGCTTAGGAACCTGTTGTCCCAATATAAAATTATAGTCTATGGCAGCCTGAAATGAACCCAAACACGCTCGAAGAAGAGCTTAACAATGGATTTTACTGAGATGCTCTTCTTGCAAGCTATCAAAATGGTCATCTTAGAGAAGCAATCTATGACAAAAAACACATAGTCCTTACCATGCTTGGTTGAAGGTAGTCTTGACATGTAATCCATGGAGATGGATTCCCATGGCACATTGGGAGTAGGTAGAGGGGTGTAAAACCCTTTCTTATTGATAGCAGGTTTCACAATGGCGTAGGTAGTGCATGATTTGATATATCAACCGACATCTTGTCAAATGTTGGGCCAATAAAAATACTTCTGCAATACCACCACTATCTTTTTGGTGCCAAATTTCCCTACCACTTGAGTGGAATGCACTTCCTAAATAAGCTTCGCACGCTCGCTTGAAGGAACACATATATGGACTAGGTGGCATATCAATCCTTCCTAGAGATGAAAGTCTGCCAGTAGTGTTCCTGTGCATAAGGCTTGATAGATGGAAAGTAATTCGTGATCACTATCATATAGTTGACGCCACCCATAGGTCTCGTGGACGCAAGAGTTGAGCATCGTGATCAGTGCTGCTACTAGAGGTCGATTGAGGAAATCAACAACTCGATTTGTGTTTCCCTTCTTATATTTAATGTTCATTTGGAATTACTGGATGTAGGTGGACCAATTTAGGTGGTGGTCATTCTATAACTTGGGTTTCCATGAACTACAGGGGATTGTGACCAGTGTGGATGACCATATTTTTTACTAGGATGTACTACTTCCATTGTGTAATATCCCAGATCAGGTGGGAGATGATATTATGCAAAATTTAAAACTTATAAAACAATTTTTAAGAAGCATAAACTAGTTAACAAAACCAGTTGGAAAAGAGCTGGTCTAGGACACAATAAGATGACTCCAGGGTTATAAATTTGGGATATTTAGGATATGCCAAATGTATGGGTGAATGTGTAGAATAAAACATATCAGATACAAGGCCAAATTCTGAGTCCTAAGCACAAATTACTGGGGCCATTTACATTTCAACAACAACTGTAGCTGATGTCTACTTTGAGGCTTCCTAGGCACTCCAACATATGCATACTAGGCTCAGTGTTTACAATTGAATGAAACCAAATCGATTATATCAGGTATTAATATCCTAATTAAGTGTTAGGCAAGTGATTTTGAAAATTTGGTAGGTTCTGGTGGAATTTGGAAGCAAAAAAGGCAAGGGCGCTATGTTGGACTTCTCAGCTAGTAGTTTTCCAAGTTCTTCCAAACAAGATGAGAGGCCTTAGAATCCTTAGGAAAATGGTTGGATATGATTCATTAATGTCTCAGGATTGATAAATGACCAGCATAATAGAAAAATGACTCATACATAGCTCTGAATTGCAAAAATGGTAAAACTAGTCAATAAAGATTACTTAAAGAGCTAGTCTTTGAATTGCTTGATCCAAATTGCCTTAGAGGCTTACAAAATTAAATTATGAAGTATATGAGGTTTATGACATAATTTTATTAGCAACAGAAAGTAGAAATTGAAGACCCTGATCATATATTAGAGGAACTACAACATTTAGATCTTCAAGGAGTATCCAATGCTAGAGAAATCTTAGAAAATGATAGAATGAATATGAGAGGAGGAGAAGAGGATGAAGTTATGAAATGGATATGAAATGTGGATGAAATAAGTATCTGCATATGGAGGGAACATTGGAATTCATGAGTTGCACGGGGGAACCTTCACTGAAATGGATCACTTCCTTTGGATGAACTCCTTCAAGAACTCTTCCAATGTCACTGTGACCGAGGATCTCTCTCTGGACGCTTAATATTATTCAATAATGGACTGATGTAGACTTGTATATCAAAATTACATGGCTCTGGATATTATCATGGAAAAACTAGAACATGAATTGCATTCGGGTTCATCTCCCAAGCATTGGTTGAGGCACATCACTCAACTCTGAGTAGCAAAAGCTCTCAAGTCACAAAATAATTGACCAAAAGATGTGAATGGTACGCAATAGACTTCTTTTATAAATTAGGTAGCTTCCCGGGAAAGCCATTGGCACATGTGAGAGGTGAGGGTGCATTCCTTGAGAGAATTAGATACAGTTTTGCTTTGTAAAACTTGTCTGCTTTGTGTCTTTGAACTGAATTTGGCAAGTGCTCCCTACTTAGATTTTCTGGATGTTTCCTTCTTTTTCGAACTGATTTCTTTCTGCACTTTCCTTCTTTGTGCTTTTTCTTGTTTTTTCTTGCTTTTGTACGTTTCTATCTTTTTATGCTGCCAACTTTCTTTTAGCTGACTCCTTGTTGTTTCTAACTTTTCCACTTGAGTAGGTGAGGTCCACCTTGTCCTCACGCACCCTCCTAGCCATGTGAACATCATTACTTTCCATAAATTTAATTAATAATGATAAGGCATTAATTATAAAAATAATTAAAATTCAAAATATTAAAATTATTAATTACTATAGGCCTTATACCAAAAATTCATCCCCATTAATTATCCTCCATTTAATTCTTCTCCCTATACCCTTAGGGATTGGAGGGTCCAAATATTGAACAAGTGGATACTAGGGAAGGAACATGATAGTACTCCCTCCCCAAGACTGCTCGTCCTCAAGAAGGTGCAATCCGGGATGTTGCAGAATATGTTCACCTTCCCAGGTTTCATCTTCACTATGAAACCCCTTCCACTACACTAGATATTCTTTAATGGTTTTTCTCCTCACCTTCCTTTCTCTAACTTGAAAAATATTTTACGGTTCTAACACTAGGTTTCTTTCATCATCGAGAGGAGGCAATTCTTTTGAAACAGCTACTTGTTGGCCAATTGTTTTCTCTAATCATGACACATAGAAAACATTGTGTATCTTGCTCCCTGGGGCAAATCTAATTCATAGGAAACTTCACCAATTTTCCTTGTGATCTTATATGGTCCATAGAGCCTTGGAAGGAACAACCCCTTTTGATTTCATAGTGGATTACCTGTATGGTTGCAACCTCAAATAGACCAAATCACCTTCTTGGAAGGTTCGTCTGTTCTGTTCTTATCTGCATTCACCTTCTGTTTGGTTATGTGAAACCTACAAGTTTTCTTTGAGTGCCTTGAGTATGTCTTAGCTTTCCTGCATCCAATCCTTTGCTTTTTGTGCCCTACAATCCCCAAAAATCAGATCTACAAATGTGGGGGATTCATACTCATACAGATCTTTGAATGGGGTCATTCCAATGGAGAGATGGAATGCAGTGTTATAAAAAAATCCACCCAAGTGTATCCAGCTGACCCATGCTTTTTTCTCGCCGATAATATAATTTATGAGATATCCCTCAAGCCATTCATTTACCCTCTATGTTTGGCCATAAGTCCGAGGGTGATAACTTGTGTTGAGATTCAAATTAGTTCCAACTAGTTCAAACAAGGTTTTCCAAAAAGCACTGGTACATTTTCTATCTCGGTCACTTATTATAGTCTTGGGAAGACTATGCAATGTGAATACGTCTTTAAAAAACAATGTAACAACTTGACTAGTAGTAATAGTTTATGTGACATCAAATAAGTGAGCAAATTTATTCAATCTGTCAACCACTACAAAATTACTATCCTTACCATGGGCTTTGGGAAAATTGGTAATGAAATCCATGGACACACTTTCCGACTTCTATTCTGGAATTGGTAGGGGTTGTAGGAGACCAGTAGGATGAGTGTGCTCAACTTTATTGTATTGGCATGCAGTACACTCCCTTACATGCCTTAGCACATCATTTTTGAGGCCCTTACAAGTGAACCTTTCTCTCACCTTCTGGTAATGTTTTAGGAATCCAGGGTGGCTTGCCATTGGCGCATTGTGGGAAGCCTCCAAAATATTTTCTTTTAATTTTGATCTAGACACTAGAAAAATTCTTCCTTTGTAATATATGATTCATCAATGATTTTGTATGCATCATCCTGAATCAACCCATCCAACACTTTACAAGCAAACTGGTTCTTAGAATATTCCATAGCTAGTTGGACTTTCCAATCAGTTGGGACTTGCAGCAAATAAAAAGCAAGCTTCGTAGAGAGGGCATCGACTACCACATTCATCTTACCTTTTTTTTATTCTGCGTTGAATTCATAGGATTGAACCTTACTTACCCATTTCTGTTGTCTATCATTCAACTCCTTTTGGGTTAGAAAATGTCTCAAACTGTTGTGATCAGTCTTCACTATGAATTTGCTTCCAAATAGGTACTGTCTGAATTTGACCAAGGCATGCATAATGGAAAACATATCTTTACCATATATTGAATAATACATCTCATGTGGCTGTAAATGTTGATGTAATTGTAACTTCGGAATGTATTTCACCTATGTATATTGTACTCCTATAGAGATGTTATTATTCCTCTATACGGAAGTGTCGTCATTTGTATTGACAAGTGTCGCAACTTGCAAGTGATGTTTTATTAGACCACCAAGTGTGGGGTCGACCCTGATTAATGTAACCATGGGTTATTAGACTGAGTTAGACAAGTCGGCCCTGCTAGGTTATTAGGCAGGTCAGGTATTGTATAAATAGAGTGAGGGAGGCATTCTATTTGCTCATCTCATTATTCACTTCTACACTACTCGAAAAGTGGCGCACTAGTGGAGGAGGAGGTTTAGCTGCTAGGAGGACTATCTCTATGTACTTGGGTCGTATCATTGCTCTTTCTATCTCTGAGGAAGTTGTGGGGTTTTTTCACCTTTATGGTTTTCCCCAGTGAAACTCTGTGTGTCTATTGTCTCATGTGATTTCTTGGTGTGATTGATATGCATTGTTATAATTGATATGGTGTACATGTTATTCTCTCAGTAAAGATCCTAGAGTATGTTGAATTAATGCTAAAAAATTAACATGGTATCAGAGCTAACCTGAGGAGAAGACACTGTGTAGTTGTGGAAACTAGGGTTTCTTGTTTATTGGGTTTCTCTCCACAGATCTTGAAATGCAATAGGGTATTTTGACTCTCCTCAACAAGGCGCATCTTTCTGTCCAATCAGAATTCAATTATGGGCACTTTCATTTTTTTCCCTAAAAATTAGGGTTTCCATAAAAATAGGAATTTCTGAAATCTGAGGACATAGATGGAAGCTCCTTGGAAAAAATGAAGTTTAGAGCTTTGGATCGAACTTTTTGGTTGGGTGAAGCTCCGGGAAACTCAAACCCTAATTCAGGGTCCTCCCTAGTGAATCCGGGAGATTGAAAAGCATTTTTGAAGGGTGAAACTTTGCATTTTTCAAATTCTGAGTATACTAGGCTGATCAGCTCATCAAGGCGCATCTTTCTATTCTTTCAGAAAGTTCAAATTCACATTTTGAATTTTTAGGGTTTCTCTGACAAACCCTAATCCAACACCAGATCTAGATTTCTGCAAATCAAGTGGTAAGACCTAAATCTTTTCTATTTCCATTTGAAGTACTCTTTAAGATGTCTCACCACACCAAGCTTGAGGATAAGCTTGAAGGGGCTGATAACTTCCGAGCATGGAAGTATAGGATTGGGTTAATCCTGGAAGAAAATGAATTGGACACCTACATAAGTTCTGAGGTCCCTGTCCCAGAGGAAGAAGAGGCTAAGGCCTTACATAAGAAGAACTTGGTCAAGGCAAAGAGGATCATTGCTGATTCTATCAAAGACCATCTCATACCACATGTGTCATCTCTAAAGACACCCAAGGAGATGTTTGACTCCTTGACCAAGCTATTTGAAGGGAAGAACATAAATCGGAAGATGACTCTGCGGAACCAATTGAAAGGGGTAAAGCTTCAGAGTGGAGAGACCATTCAATCTTATTTCTCTAAGGTCTCTTAGATCAAGGAACAACTTGAAGCTGTGGATGAAGTAGTGGACAATGGTGAAGTTTTCATGACCACATTGAATGGCCTACCTAGGTCATGGGACTCCTTCATCCAAGGAATCTATGCAAGAAGGAAGTTGATCTTATTCAGTAGATTATGGGAGGAATGCTCACAAGAAGAAGCAGGGCTTGTGGCTCGAGAAGAGAAGATGGGGAATGAAGATCAAGCACTCACAACACACACCAAGGGAAGCAAGTTTAAGATAGAGAGATCTCATAACAAGAAACATTCTCACCCTCATCACAAGAAGAAAGATCTATCTCATGTTCGATGTTTCGATTGCAATGAAGTAGGAGTCTTTGCTTCAAATTGTCCCAAGAAGAAGAAAGACAACAACAAAAAATTCAACAAGAAGAAGAGGTACAACAAGAAGAGATTTCATGCTCATGCTGCTAAGGATGATGAACCTCCCAAGAAGAAGACTAGGGAAGAAAGTGTTACTTCATTAAGTGAAGATGAATATGTTCTAATCTCTGCTCTCACAGGAACTATCTCTCATGGATGTAATGATTGGCTTATTGATAGTGGGGCTTCCAAACACATGACTGTGTTTAAAGAATATTTTGTAAATCTATCTAAACATGAGTCACCCCATAAAGTGAAACTTGGGGATGACTATCAATATCCTATCAAGGGAAGTGGTGAAGCCTCCTACAACCTAGACTCTGGGAAGTCCTTGAAGATGAAATATGTTCTATATGTACCTGGGCTCAAGAAGAACCTACTCTCCATATCTGCATTGGATGCAAAAGGCACGAGGGTTTCATTTGTAGATGGCCAAGTCCTAATGTGGCCAAAAGGTAAAACTATAGATGATGTAGTAGTGATTGGAGAACAAGAGGGAGGACTGTACAAATTGAAGGGACAACCTGAACATGTCATGGTACATGAATCCATGGAGCCAAGTGAACTTTGGCATAGAAGTCTTGCACATGTTCACTATAGAGCACTACCAATTGCAAGCAAAGTTGTAGAAGGTCTTCCTGAAATCAAGACAAAACATGAAAGTGTTTGCAAAGGATGTGCAAAAGGAAAGAACATTAAGAAGGCATTTCCAAGTAGTGAAAGCAAAGGTAAAGGAATCTTGGAAATTATCCACTCCGATGTATGCGGTCCGATGTCATCAAGATGTTTGAGTGGGTATGTATACAATGTTTCTTTCATTTATGATTTCTCTAGGAAGACTTGGGGTTTATTTCTTGAAGAACAAAGATGAAGTGTTTGATAAGTTCAAGGAGTTCAAAACCCTGATGGAAAATCAAGCTGATAAGAAGATCAAGACCTTAATATTTGACAATGGCGGAGAATTCACTTCAGGTGATTTCAAGAAGCTATGTAGTGACTCAGGGATTAAGAGGGAGTTGACTGCTCCCTACAATCCACAACAGAATGGAGTTGCAGAACGGAAAAATAGAACAATCATGGAAGCAGCACGGGAAATGCTGCATGACTAGGATCTGCCTATGCATCTTTGGGCAGAAGCAGCTAGGACAGCTGTATATGTGCAGAATAGAACACCTCACAAGATATTGGACAACAAGACACCAGAAGAGGTATTCTCTAGTAAGAAACCTGAAGTCAACCATCTCAGAATATTTGGTTGTCTAGTATATACACATGTTCCAAAGGAAAAGAGGACAAAGCTAGATCCTTCGGGAAAGAAGGGCATCTTTGTGGGGTACAGTGAAAGCTTGAAGGCTTACAGAATATACTTGCCAGGGTTCAAGAAGATTTATGTCAGTAGGGATGTAACATTTGATGAGGACTCAGCTTACATCAAATCAAAGAAGGCACCTGTTGAAGATCATGAAGAACCAAAGGAAACTAGATTTCAAGACACTACTATGATTGAAGCAATTCCAGAAGAAGATTGCGAAGTTGAAGATCCGCAAGAACCTTTAGATCCACCCTGTGAGAAGAACTCTCACAAAAGAAAACCTGCATGGGATAGAGAGCTCATTCAAGATGCAGAAAGATATGGCATTCCAGAAGAAGAACACAGAAAAAGGAAGAGGACTAGATCACATACCAGTTATGTTTCCCTACTCTGTGATATTATGAACAAAGAACCTTCCAGTTATGAAGAAGCAGCGGAAAAGAAAGAATGGAAGGATGCCATGGTCAAGGAATACCAGTCGATCATGAAGAATGATGTTTGGGATGTAGTCCCAAGACCTAAAGGGAAGTCGGTTGTGACTTACAAATGGATCTACAAGATCAAGCATGCTGCAGATGGCAACATAGAGAAATACAAAGCGAGATTTGTAGCTCGTGGCTTCTCCCAGAAAGAAGGGATTGATTATGAAGAGACTTTTGCTTCTGTATCCAGGTACACTTCCATTAGATCGGTACTTGCCCTGGTTGCAGTGATGAAATGGAAGATACACTAGATGGATGTCAAGATAGCTTTCTTGAATGGTGTAGTCGAGGAGGAAGTGTATGTGGAGCAACCACTTGGTTTTGAGACACATGACAGGGTGTCATATGTGTGCAGGTTGAAGAAAGCCTTGTATGGCTTGAAGCAAGCTCCTAGGACTTGGTATGGTAGGATGGACAGTTTCCTATCCAATTTGGGCTTTACTAAGAGTACAGCAGATTCCAACCTTTACTACAAGGTTGAGGAAGGAAATCCTGTGATACTACTTCTGTATGTGGATGACCTGTTTGTTACAGGTGAGGATGGATTGATTGCCAATACCAAGAGGAAGCTTGCTGCTAAGTTCAAGATGAAGTACTTGGGGATGATGCACTATTTTCTAGGCATGGAGGTGTGGTAGAGTGCAGATGGGATCTTCCTTGGACAAGGGAAGTATGCAGTAGAGATCATGAAGAGGTTCGGGATGATGGACTGCAATGCAATGGCCACACCTATGGCATCGAACATGAAGCTTCTGTGTGATGCTTCATATGATCCTGTTGATGTCACGGTGTATGGTCAGATGATTGGGTCCTTGATGAACACTAGACCAAATATTTGCTTTGCATTGAACCAGTTCCTGATGGATCCCAGAGGTGTTCACTTGGTTGTTGTAAAGCATATTCTAAGGTACCTAAAGGGTACAATTGATTATGGGCTCAAGTATGATGCAAACCAAAATTTTAACATGCAGGGTTATGTTGATTCGGACTGGGTAGGAAGTGCTGCAGATAGGAAGAGCACATCTGGGTGCTGCTTTAGTATGGGATCAGGTGTGATCTCTTGGTTTAGCAGGAAGTAGTCTTGCGTAGCACTGAGTACAGCTGAGGTAGAGTATGTTGCAGCTTGTTCAGCTAGTTGTGAGGCAGTATGGCTCCGGAAGCTACTGTCTGAGTTATTTGATCTCCCATTGGAGGCTACTGGTATCTTTTGTGACAAACAGAGTTATGTGAAGCTGTCTGAGAATCCGGTGTTCCATGACAGGTCGAAGCACATTGAGATCAAATATCACTATATCAGGGATATGGTGCAGAGAGGAGCAGTGAAGCTCCCGTATGTTGTGACGGATGAGTAGGTTGTAGATGTGTTGATGAAACCACTAGCCAAAGTGAAGTTTGAGTACTTCAGAGAGAGGCTTGGTGTTCTTCAAATTGACGACATTTCAAGGAAGAAGTGATGGACACATTTGCATGATCCATTCCAAGCATGGTGAGAGGAGGATTCTTCCCATGGCTGTGGATGTAAGTGCTGGATGATGAGCATCAGGACGATGCTCCAGTTACTGCTATGTATATACATCAGTTGGATGCTTGATATGATCAGTTTGATCATGTATTTGTATTTGCATCAGTTGGATGCTTTGATCATGTATTTGTATATGCATCATGTTAGATGCTTGATATATTTGTATATGCGTCATGTTGGATGCTTGATATATTTGTATATGCATCATGTTGGATACTTGATATGATCAGGTGGATCATGTATTTATGTATGTATCAGGTGGATACATTGTATGATCAGGTGGATCATGTATTTTTGTATATGTATTAGGTGGATGCATTGTATGATCAGGTAGATCATGTACTTATGTATGTATCCAGTGGATGCATTGTAGGATTAGGTAGATCATGTACTTATGTATGTATAAGGTGGATGCATTATATATATATCAGGTGGATGCATAGTATGATCAGGTGGATCATGTATGATGATATGTATCAGGTAGATAATTTGTATGCATCAGATGGATATATTGTTTGATCAGGATGATCACAGATGACGAGATTCAAGATGTTGCTCCAGATGATATGCATCAGGTTGATGCTATGATGATGATCAGGATGATCACAGATGATGAGCTTTAGGATGTTGCTCCAGATGATATGCATCAGGTTGATGCTATGATGATTATTTGGTTGATCCTGTGATGATGTACATCAGGATGATGTATGGTGAGTATCAGGTTGATACTCTGTGGCCGTGGACAGGTTGTGCAGGTTGTTAGTTTTTCAGAAATTTCAATCTGATCTAGGATCTTAACTGGGAGAATAACATGTACAGCATATCTACAGCATATCAATCATGGACACAATAATGCAAGCACACAAGAGACACAGATTTTCACCGGGGAAAACCAAGAAGGTGAAAAACCCCGCAACTTCCTCAGAGATAGATAGAGCAATGATACAACCCAAGTACAAGAGATAGTCTTCTCCTATTAGCAGCTTCTCCTCCTCCACAAGTGCACCACTCTCCAATGAGAGTATGAGTGAGAAAGTGAATGATCAAATAGAGTGCCTCCCGCACTCTATTTATACTTGACTTGACTTTCCTAATAACCTTTACTAGGTCGTCCTTAACTTAACCACATAACATAATGCTGACTGGGCCAACCCACCACTAGGGTGGTATAATAACCCTTTTACCCACATGACTAATACAGGGCCGATCCCATCAAGGTGGTCTAATAACCCATCAAGTATAAGTTACGACACTTACAATATAAATGATGACACTTCCGTATAGAGGAATAATAACATCTCTATAGGAATACAAACACTTCCGTATAGAGGAATAATAACATCTCTATAGGAATACAATATACATAGATGAAATACATAGGTGAAATACATTCCGAAGTTACATATACATTAACACTCCCTCTTAACTAGGAAGGTATTTCTCGACACAGATCTGCTAGTACAAGTCTTCTTCTTTGGATCATCATCAGTGAATCATCGTCCTCGAATCATCGTCGTCGTCACTGTTGCTGCTATCTCAATCAATCTCTGGTCTAGTCATCATAGGAAGTTCTACAGAGCCAGTCCTTTTTCATACTGGATGTAGGCCCACCACCTGCAGGTCTTCATCATCACTGGCCATACTGTGGAATCCTCAGGACTTATTATGTGCGTCACAATGCCTCGAAAGAGTATCCCAGGACCATTTATGTGTCGAAGCACGATCGACAAGATCTCCCAGGTCCACTTACATGTGACTGTCACAAAACCTTAAAAGAGTGTCTTGCCAAGCAAGATATCTAAAGAGCATCTGAGGCCTTTTTCATCCTGTCCATATATCCAGGACTTATTACATGTGACCCCTACCACAATGCCTTGAAAGAGCATCCCAGGACTTATTATGGGCACACAGCCCAACCTATCGGATCTCCCAGGTCTACTTACATGTGGTCATGGAAATGCCTCGAAAGAGAATCCTAGGACTTATTACGGGCACACAGCCCAACCTATCGGATCTCCCAGGTCTACTTACATTCCATAGGACAATGCCTTGAAAGAGAATCCCAGGCTATTACGAGCACACAGCTCTACCTGTCGGATCTCCCAGGTCCACTCATATGTCCTCCTAGAGTAATGCCTCGAAAGAGCATCCCAGGCTGTTATGAGCACACATATCTACCTGTTGGATCTCCCAGGTCTACTTATATGCTAATCTGCACAACCTGTCCATGGCCATAGAGTGTCCACCTGATACTCACCATACATCATCCTGATGTACATCATCACATGATCAACCTGATCATCATCACTGCATCGTCCTGATGCATGTCATCTGGAGCAACATCCCGAAGCTCATCATCCATTATCAACCTGATCATATAATGCATCCACCTGATGCATACCAAGTATCTACCTGATACATATCGTCATACATGATCCACCTGATACATACACAGATACATGATCCATCTGATCATACAATGTATCCACCTGATATATATCAACATACATGATCTACCTGATCATACAACGTATCCACCTGATACATATATAGATACATGGTCCAATCATCCAACATGATGCATATACATATACATGATCCAACTGATCATAACAAACATCCAACATGATGCATATATAGAGCAGTAACCGGAGCATCATCCTGATGCTCATCATCTAGTGCTTACATCCGCAGCCATGGAAGGATCCTCCTCTCACCATGATGGGAATGGCTCCTGCAAATGTGTCCATTACTTCTTCCTTGAAGTGTCATCAATCTAAAGAACACCAAGCCTCTCTCTGAAGTACTCGAAATTCACTCTGGCTAATGGCTTCGTCAGCACATCTGCAAGCTGCTCATCCGTCGCAACATACAGGAGCTTCACTTCTCCTCTCTGCACCATATCCTTGATATGGTGATATTTGATCTCTATGTTCTTCAACCTGTCGTGGAACACCGGGTTCTCAGACATCTTCACACAACTCTGGTTGTCACAAAAGATACCAGTAGCCTCCGACGGGAGACCAAATAACTCAGACACTAGCTTCCGGAGCCATACTGCCTCACAACTAGCCAAACATGTTGCAACATACTCAGCCTCGGCTATACTCAGTGCTACGCAGGACTGCTTCTTGCTAAACCAAGAGATCACACTTGATCCTATATTGAAGCAGCACCCACATGTGCTCTTCCTATCTACATCACTGCCTGCCCAGTCTGAATCAACATAACCCTGCAGGTTAAACTTTTGATTCGCATCATACTTGAGCCCATAATCAATTGTACCCTTCAGGTACCTCAGAATATGCTTTATAACAACCGGGTGAACACCTCTGGGATCCATCAGGAACTGGTTCAATGTGTTCACCGCAAAGCAAATATCTGGTCTCGTGTTCATCACATACATCAAGGACCCAATCATCTGATGATACACAATGACATCAACCGGATCAGATGAAGCATCACACAGAAGCTTCAGGTTCGATGCCATAGGTGTGGCACTGGCCTTGCATTCCATCATCCCGAACTTCTTCAGGATCTCTACTGCATACTTCCCTTGTCCAAGGAAGATCCCATCTTCCCTCTGCCACACCTCCATGCCTAGAAAATAGTGCATCATCCCCAAGTCCTTCATCTCGAACTCGGTAGCAAGCTTCTTCTTGGTATCAACAAGCAAACCATCTTCTCCTGTAACAAACAGGTCATCCACATACAGAAGTAGTATCATTGGATTACCTTCCTCAACCTTGTAGTAAAGGTTGGAATCTTCTCTACTCTTAGTAAAGCCCAAATTGGATAGAAAGCTATCTATCCTACCATACCAAGTCCTAGGAGCTTGTTTCAAGCCATACAAGGCTTTCTTCAACCTGCACACATATGGCTCTCTGTCATGTGTCTTAAAACTGAGTGGCTGCTCCACATACACTTCCTCCTTGACTACACCATTCAAGAAAGCTGTCTTGACATCCATCTGGTGTATCTTCCATTTCATCACTGCAGCCAGGGAAAGTACTGATCTGATGGAAGTGTACCTGGATACAAGAGAAAAAGTCTCTTCATAATCAATTCCTCTTTCTGGGAGATGCCACGAGCTACAACCTCGCTTTGTATTTCTCCATGCTACCATCTACAACATGCTTGATCTTATAGATCCACTTGGAAGTCACGACAGACTTCCCTTCTGGTCTGGGACCACATCCCAACCATCATTCTTAATGATCGACGTATCATGGCATTCTTCCATTACTTCATCCCGGATCCTGGGAACTTCAATATCTTCAATAGATAGATTTGTTACTGGAACAAATGTTGTAATCCTTCTTTTGTAGGTGATGGTATATGATCTTTCCTACAAGACAAGTTAAATTGCATGATTAGAAACATCTCATAGTTTTCAGAACAATTTCTTACACGTAAAGAAATATGTCATACAGTCATGCAATTGTTTTAGCCAATGCTTCAATACAACATTTATCCATATCTCATAACTTTCTAGATTCCTTCCAATCTCTACTAGAACATTGTTAAGAGTGTGCACAACTCCCAACATGTCAGAAAAGAGGTTTCATTGTAGATAAGTAGCAATGGAATGTTGTACAGTTCCATAGGCCACTTACCCATCAGATGCATATTAGTAGTATACTGTTCATTAATGCAATTATTCTAATATGCATAATACACACCCTAAGTTTAGAAACATAATCATATACATCATTGAACAATATATTTAAACAAACAAATATGCAAGAAATGACAATTCAAATACTTATCTTTGTTTGGTTGTAGGGTGGACTCCCTCTCAATATTTGTTTCCTTGCAGGAACTACTGGAGTGTGCTCCCTCTTGATATTTGCTCCTTGGATTACTTGTCCTTGAACTTATATCCGTCCTCGATCACTTATGCATACTTACTAGTATCATCATTGTGTTATCCTCGAGGTCTCATGCATACATACATTCATTAGTATAATCACAATAATCTTAAACATGTATAGTCATGATCATTTCAAACACAGATAATAAACATTAGTATTCAGGGAATACTTGTTTTACTCATGCATATTCTTATTTGACCAAAGGACGTTTTTAGTTAGTCATATCATCAATCAAGGTAAGAGACATAATATGCATAAACCCTTGATTACTTACATTTCTAACTTCATGAATAATCATTATCAACCATACAACAGTATAAGATCCTAATACAAGGTAGGATTCTAACTTGATATAGGAAAAACATACCTGGTTATCATATTTGCTAGTTATGTCTAGTAATGTCTTCTTGTTCTCTTCAATGACTTGTGCTAGTAACTTGCATATCTCATAGGTTAACCATTATATAACCAAGTTATACATACATTGTAAGTAGATTTGCTATGTGATCCATGACAATGGATGAACCTTTGTTTTCATGTCACCATGGTCATATGTTCTTGAACTAGAACATGATTTGTCTTTCTTGATGTACCTTTCATGTTAGCGGATAACATCAACCTCATACAACACCATAATGCATTAGTACAATCATAAGTGTCAAAACCCTAATCAATGAATATCTGCATTCATAGTTTTATTAAGGTGATACGACAAGTCTAAAATTAATCAAGATTGTACTAACCTTAATGAAGACAAACATACCATAAAATTAATCATGAATAGATCTCGAAACATACCTGGATAAGTCATACCTATCAAGATTGCTTGTAATCTTCTTATGTAAGGCCTTGGCCTCATCTCCCTCTGAAACAGGAACTTCTTTACTTATGCAGGTGACCAAACCATTCTCTTCTAGGATTAACCAAATCCACTTGATTTGCAGAAATTGGATCTGGAGCTGGATTAGGGTTTTTCAGAGAAACCCTAAAAATTCAAACTTTGAATTTCAACTTTCAGAAAGGATATAAAGATGTGCCTTGATGAGCGGATCAACCTGGTATACTCATAATTTCAAAACTGCAAAGTTTCACCCCTCAAATTTTCTTTTCAAACTTTCGGATTCACTAGGGAGGACCCTAAATTAGGGTTTGAGTTTCCCAGAGCTTTACCCAAGCAAATAGTTTGATCCAAAGCTCTAAACTTCGATTTTTGCAAGTACCTTCCAGCTATGGTCACTGATTTCAAAAATTCCCATTTTTGTAGAAGCCCTAATTTTTCACTTTTCTGATCAAAGTCTCGAACTAGGGTTTGATCAAGCCTGGCCTTCTACCCAACCAAACAATTTGATATAGGTCTCTAAATTTCGATTTTGATGAGTAGCATTCATCCGTGGTCTTTGATTACAAAAACTCCAACTTTCTCCGAAACCCTAATTCCCAGATCCATGAATGAAGGTGCTCAAAATCCAATTCTGTTTTGACAGAAATATGCACCTGATTGTTTCTAGTGTAACTACACAATTATGAATCCACAGGGTCTGAAACTTCTACCTGTGGTAGCTCGACCTGTCATCTTTCCAACCCCATAGGTCTGACCTCAATTGGATTCTCTGCGAGAGCGTTATGCCAAGTGTCGCAATGTGACCTGTTTATGGGATAAAACAAGAGAGCGAACTTGTACAGAGTGCCACGTGTCACTGGTTCACTTTCAGCCTCTAAACCTTCGGCTTGTTAAAGTACAGTCTGTGTCCTACCTGTCAATTTTTATGAAATTTCATTTGGAGCTTCCTAGCCCAAGTTTTGACCTTTATCCTAGGTCACCTGTTTATGACTGAGATTTGGAAGAGGCAGAAACCCTAGATTGTAAAGATCATAAAACACAAATTACAATGAATTAGAAGTTGTGCTTCGGACACAAGGTACATGGGGATCTTATATTCGACCTGTAAGAGTTTCAGATCCTAAAACCTCGCCTAAATGGATTTATAGCGAAAGTGATATGATGACTGGTTTTTTCTATATCAAGCCCTAGCTTTGCAAGTGCAACTAGTGTCATAAATGCCATACCATGCCTTATTTCAGGCTAGCTCTGATACCATGTTATTTTTTCAGAAATTTCAATCTGATCTAGGATCTTAAATAAGAGAATAACATGTACAGCATATCTACAGCATATCAATCATGGACACAATAATGCAAACACACAAAAGACAAAGAGTTTCACCGGGGAAAACCAAGAAGGTGAAAAACCCCGCAACTTCCTCAGAGATAGATAGAGCAATGATACAACCCAAGTACAAGAGATAGTCTTCTCCTAGCAGTAGCTTCTCCTCCTCCACAAGTGCACCACTCTCCAATGAGAGTATGAGTGAGAAAGTGAATGATCAAATAGAGTGCCTCCCTCACTCTATTTATACTTGACTTGACTTTCCTAATAACCTTTACTAGGCCGGCCTTAACTTAACCACATAACATAATGCTGATTGGGCCAACCCCCACTAGGGTGGTCTAATAACCCTTTTACCCACATGACTCATATAGGGACGACCCCATCAAGTTGGTCTAATAACCCATCAAGTATAAGTTACGACACTTATAATATAAATGATGACACTTCCGTATAGAGGAATAATAACATCTCTATAGGAATACAAACACTTTCGTATAGAGGAATAATAACATCTCTATAGGAATAAAATATACATAGATGAAATACATAGGTGAAATACATTCCAAAGTTACATATACATCAACACAGGTAGCATAGAAAAGACCCTTTAAAATCCGGACAAGTAGAGCGGTGTGCTCGTAACATCCTGGGATGCTTTGAGTAGGTTTTGCTACAGTTTCACGTAGAAAAGATCCTTTAAAATACGGACAAATAGAGCGGTGTGTTCGTAACACCCTGGGATGCTCTATCGAGATCCAGACAGGTAGAGCGGTGTGCTCGTAATATCCTGGGATGCTCTGAGTAGGTTTTGCGAAAGTTCAAATAGAAAAGATCCTTTAAAATATGGACAGGTAGAGCAATGTGTTCGTAACAGCCTAGGATTCTCTATCGAGATCCAGACAGGTACAATGGTGTGCTCGTAACATCCTGGGATGCTCTGAGTAGGTTTTGTGAAGTTCAACATGTAAAAGATCCTCGTAGATCCAATAGGTTGAACAGTAAGCTCGTAATCAATCCTAGGATTCTCTTTCAAGGTTTTGTTGACGTACGTAATAAGTCTTGAGGATTCCACAGTATGGCCAGTGATGATGACGACCTACAGGTGGTGGGCCTACATCTAGTATGAAAAATGACTGGCTCTGTAGAACTTCCTATGACGAGTAGATTGGAGATTGATTGAGATAGCAGTAGCAGTGACGATGATGATGATTCAATGATGATGATCCATAGAAGAAGACTTGTGCTAGCAGACCTGTGTCGCGAAATACCTTCCTAGTTAAGAGGGAGTGTTGATGTAATTGTAACTTCGGAATGTATTTCGCCTATGTATATTGTACTCCTATAGAGATGTTATTATTCCTCTATACGGAAGTGTCATCATTTGTATTGACAAGTGTCGCAAGTGTCGCAACTTGTAAGTGATGGGTTATTAGACCAGCAATTGTGGGGTCGGCCTTGATTAGTATAACCATGGGTTATTATACTGAGTTAGACAAGTCGGCCCTGCTATGTTATTAGGTAGGTCAGGTCATGTATAAATAGAGTGCGGGAGGTACTCTATTTGCTCATCTCATTATTCACTTCTACACTACTCGAAAAGTGGTGCACTAGTGAAGGAGGAGGTTCAACTGCTAGGAGGACTATCTCTGTGTACTTGGTTTGTATCATTGCTCTTTCTATCTTTGAGGAAGTTGTGGTGTTTTTTCACCTTTATGGTTTTCCCTAGTGAAACTCTGTGTGTCTATTGTCTCATTTGATTTCTTGGTGTGATTGATATGCATTGTTATACTTGATATGGTGTACATGTTATTCTCTCAGTAAAGATCCTAGAGTATGTTGAATTAATGCTCCAAAATTAACAACAAATTTCTGCTCTCATAGGCAATGAGGTGCTTATTCTGCATTAGAACTGCTCTAATTCCTTCCCCGGATGTATCACATTCTAGTATGAAGGGTTGAGTGAAATAGGGAAGTGCAAGTATTGAGCAGCAGCTCATCACTTCTTTCATTCTGTTTAAATCCTGTTCAGCCTCCTCCGTCCAAAAAAAGGCTCCCTTCTTGGTGAGATCTGTTAAAGGGGATGATAGTTTAGAAAATCCTTTCACAAATTTCCGGTAGTAGGTGCATAAACCAATGAATCCCCTCAATTCGGTGATGTTCTTTGGGCTTGGGAATTCAATTATGGCCTTGATATTCTCCATATGTACCTTGACTCCTTCTTGCCCAATTATATGACCAAGATAGAGGATCTCAGTCAATCAAAACTCACACTTGGACAATTTGGCATAAAAAGATTGTTTTGGAAAAAATGTCAAGACATTGTCCAAGTGGTGCATGTGCTCCTCCCATGTCCTATTGTAAATCAAAATATCATTAAAGAATATGAGGGCATACTTATGCAATTGCTTACTGAAATTTTTTTTCATGCAGTATTGGAAGGTGGCCGATCCATTGGTCAAGCCAAAAGGCATGACAAGAAACTCAAAATGCCCATAATGGCATCGAAAAGCAGTTTTTTGGATGTCTTCTTCCCTCATCCCGATTTGATGGTATCTTGAGTGGAGATATATTTTTGAAAAATATCTTTCTCAATGCATCTCATCCATCAATTCATCAATCCTTGTGATAGGATAATTGTTTTTGATGGTCTTCTTGTTCAGGGCCCTATAGTCAATGCACATGTGCATTGTTCCATATTTCTTTTTGACTAGGACCAATGATGATGCAAAGGGACTTGAGCTTGGCATTATGAATCCAAAATAAAGAATATCCCCTTGATGGTATTCTCAATATCATCCTTGAATCTTGTAGGGTTCTTGTAAGGATGGATCTTGATAGGAAGTGTGCCACCTTCCAGCTCAATCCAATGTTCAGTACCTTTGTCTGGAGGCCTGCCATGTGGCAGATATTCGAACAATTTCTCATGTTTGTGTAGAAACCTTTTGATGTCATCAAGATGGTCTGAGACATCTATGGAAGTTCCTTGAATGGTGATGAAACATTCAACATCCCACTCAACATCACCATGCCTCAGAATTGATCTCATACTATGTGCATAAATTACTTGTTTTGGGAAGGTGTTGACACCTTCCAAAACCACCTGCTTCCCATCAGCACCTTTGAAGCTCATTTGGGGTATTTGGTAATTCACTAAATGTTCCCCAATAGAGTACAACCACTACACTCCCAACACAATTGGTATCAACCACATTGACAACATAGAAGTTGTTAGTCACAATATAGTCTCCAAAAGTCATTTGCAACTTTGGAATCCATCGGTTACACTCCATAGTGTTGTTTCCCAAAATGATGACAATGAAACCTACAATTTTTTTCTGTTGGTATCTTTATCCTCTCTACCATGGGTGCATCAATGAAATTATGGGTGGAACCCCCATCGACCAAACCTGGCACTCTTTTCCCTTGCACTACCCCTTTGAATCTAAGGGTGTGGAAGTGGGGAAGTCCACTTAACACTGCAATTTTGATGTCTTCCTGTGGGGGATGCTCTTCCCCTCATGTTTCATAGCCATCCTCTACTAGTGATTCTGCATCAAATTATTCCTCCTCACCTTTTTAAAATACCTCAATGTAGTGTGCTTTCCCCTTAGCACATTTATGGCCGAGAACCCAAGGTTCCTCACAAGAGAAGCATAGCTTCTTCCTTCTTAACTCATCCCAATCTTTGTGTGAGTATTCTTTATTGTTTAGGGCAACCACATTCTTAAAAGGTGGTCTTTGATTCTGAAATTTTGTAGGCACATTAAATTTTGGAGGATACCTTGTTCTTGGGATGGCATCTTGCAGATCCCTTATTCTGCTCACTGCTTCTTGTAAAGTGGATAGTTTGTATGTATTTACCAATCCTTTCAATGGATCTACTAATCCTTTCGTGAATAGGAGGGACAAGAGAACCTCAGAGATATCAGTGACCATCACTGCAAGTTTCTATAACTTAGATATGTATGCTTTAGGAGTTCCATTTTGCTTCACATGTGCCAACTCCCTGAAAGATATTTTAGGGTCTCTCCTATCAAACCTCTCTACTAGTCTCTTAATGAAATATTCATATGAATTCACTTGATCATGGCCCAGGGTTCTCATGCCATGGAAACACCAGTAATTTGCCTCTCCTTCCAAATGCAAAGTTTCCATTCTAATGACATCCCTCTCACCATGGGATTCAATTGAAAGCAAGTATCTAGCTTCTGCACCCAGGAGCTAGCAGTTCACTTTGAGGATCCATCAAAGAAGGGTAATGAGATCTTACCAACGGAATTTATCAGATCATAATTATGTGTTGGCATCCTATGACCCCCTCTTGGATGATTTTTATAAAATGCTTCACAAAAATATTTGAAAGGAAATTCCTGTCCGCATTCTTCACTCAGTGTTTGGTATTCTACATACCAATCTTCCCATGAAGCAACTGATTCAGTTTGCATTTCATGAACTTCCTTGTGTTCCTCAATGAATTGAGGCATAGTAGGTCGGGGTTGATTATTGAATTCGTATTTGAACTCATTAGGCCTATTATGAGGCCTAGTCTTTGAAAATATAGATCCACTAGGGACCTTTCTTTCTTCATTTTGAGAGCCACTGCTTCTCCCTTCTCTGTCTTTATTTCCTAGCTGCTGTAACAATAAAATAATAAATTAATATTAATATTAATTTATTATAATTAAAGACTATCTAAATTCAATAGTCATGCCCTTTTACGAAAAGGTGCATGCCGGGATTATATAAATCCCAAACCTATGCAACTATTAATCATCTACCATACATTACTATTGATGCATTTATGGACCACTTACGTTACTTACATTGGGTTTTCCCGTAAGAACAATATTTTACTACTCCAGCTGCTTAGTTAGGAATTCTATGGTGTCTTGCCAAGATTGAATGATGTTCTGAGATATTTCATGCATCCATTTTAACATAATTTGAACAAAAAGTATAAACACTTCCTTCTCATCCAAGTCAAACATGTCCTTTCCTTGCATTTTTCCTCTAGTAGATTCCACCTCTTCTTCAACACGAGGTTCTTCGGGATTCTTTCCTTTGGGGAATGGAACTCTCTTGGGACTCATCACAATTTTTCAAGAGTAGGATTAGAGGACCATGTTATGATACCACTGTAATATCCCAGATCATGTGGAGGATAATATTATGAAAAATTTAAAACTTATAACACAATTTTTAACAAGCAGAAACTAGTTAACAAAACTAGTTGGAAAAGAGTCGGTCTAGGACACAATAAGATGAGTCTAGGGTTATGGATTTGGGATATTCAGGATCTTCCAAATGTATGGGTGAATGTGCACCAGAAAAAATATCATATACAGGGAAAAATTTTGAGTCCTATGCACAAAGTATTGGGGCCATTTACATTTTAACAACAACTGTAAACGATGTCTACTTTGAGGCTTCCTAGGCACTCCAACATATGCATACTAGGCTCAGTGTTTACACCTGAATGAAACCAAATGTATTATATCAGGTATTAATATCCTAATTAAGTGTTGGACAAGTGATTATGAGAATTTGGGAGGTTATGGTGGAATTTGGAAGCAAAAAGGAAAGGGCACTATGTTGGACTACTCAGCTATTAGTTTTCCAAGTTCTTCCAAAAACATTGAGAGGCCTTCGAATCCTCAGGGAAATGATTGGATATGATTCATTAATGTCTCAGGATTCATAAATGACCATTCGAATAGAAAACAGACTCATACATAGCTCTGAATTGCAAAAATGATAAAACTAGTCAATAAAAATTGCTTAAAGAGCTAGTCTTTGAATTGCTTGATCCAAATTGCCTCAGAGGCTTACAAAATTCACTTTTGAAGTATATGAGGTTTCTGAAATAATTTTATTAGCAGCAACAAGTCTAAATTGAATACCCTGAGCATATATTAGAGGAATTACAACATTTAGATCTTCAAGGAGTCTCCAATGCTAGAGAAATATTACAAACTGATAGAATGAGTATGTGAGGAGGAGAAGAAGATGAATTTATGCACTGGATATGAAATGTGGATGAAATCAGAGCTGGTATATGAATATGGAGGGTGCACTGGAATTCATGAGCTACATAGGGAACCTTCACTGAAATGGATCACTTCCTCCGGATGAACTCCTTCAAGAACTCTTCCAATGGCACTGTGACTGAGTATCCATCTCTGGATGCTTAAGATTCTTCAATAATGAAACAATGTAGACCTGTATATCAGAATTCCATGGCTCTAGATATGAACATGGAAAAAATGGAACATGAATTGCATTGGGGTTTATCTCCTAAGCATTGGTTGAGGCACATCACTCAACTCTGAGTAGAAAAATATCTCAAGTCACAAAATAATTGACCAAAGATGAGAATGGTGTGCACTAGCCTTCTTTTATAACTTAAATAGCTTCCTGGGAAATCCATTAGCACATGTGAGAGGTGAGGGCACATTCCTTTAGAGAATTAACAACAATTATGCTTTGTAAAACTTGCATGCTTTGTGTCTTTCAACTGAATTTGGAAAGTGCGCCCTACTTAGCTTTTCTAGATGTTGCCTTCTTTTTCAAACTGGTTTCTTACTGCACTTTACTTCTTTTTGAATTTCCTTCTTTGTGCCTTTTCCTGTTTTTTCTTGCTTTTGTATGTTTCTATCTTTTTATGCTGCCACCTTTCTTTTAGCTGACTCCTTGTTGTTTCTAACTTTTCCACTTGAGTAGGTGAGGTCCACCTTGTCCTCACGCACCCTCCTAGTCATGTGAACATCATTGCTTTCCAAAAATTTAATTAATAATGATAAGGCATTAATTATAAAAATAATTAAAATTCAAAATATTAAAATTATTAATTACTATAGGCCTTGTACCAAAAATTCATCCCCATTAATTATCCTCATTTGATTCTTCTTCCTATACCCCTAAGGATTGGAGGGTCCAAATCTTGACCAAGTGGATACTAGGGAAGGAACATGATAGTCCTCCCTCCCCAAGACTGCTTGTCCTCAAGAAGGTGCAATCTGGGATGTTGTAGAATATGTTCACCTTCCCAGGTTGCATCTTCACTATGAAACCCATTCTACTGCACTAGATATTCTTTAATGGTTCTACTCCTTAGCTTCCTTTCTCTACCCTGAAAAATATTTTCCGGTTCTAACACCAGGTGTCCTTCATCATCGAGAGGAGGCAATTCTTCTGAAACAGTTACTTGTTGGCCAATTGTTTTCTTTAAGCATGACACATGGAAAACATTGTGTATCTTGCTCTCTGAGGGCAGATCTAATTCATAGGAAAATTCACCAATTTTCCTTGTGATCTTATATGGTCCATAGATCCTTGGCAGGAATTTCTCATCCCTTTTTGATTTCAGAGTGGATTGCTTGTATGGTTGCAACCTCAAATAGACCAAATCACCTTCTTGGAAGGTTCATCTGTTCTGTTCATATCTTCCTTCACCTTCTATTGGTTTTGTGCAACCTATAAGTTTTCTTTGAGTGCCTTGAGTATGTCTTCGATTTCCTGCAGCCAATCCTTTGATTTTTGTGCCTTGCAATCCCCAAAAATCAGATCTACAAATGTGGGGGATTCATACTCATACAGATCTTTGAATGGGGTCATTCCAATGGAGAGATGGAATGCAGTGTTATAAAAAAATCCACCCAAGTGTATCCAGCTGACCCATGCTTTTTTCTCGCCGATAATATAATTTATGAGATATCCCTCAAGCCATTCATTTACCCTCTATGTTTGGCCATAAGTCCGAGGGTGATAACTTGTGTTGAGATTCAAATTAGTTCCAACTAGTTCAAACAAGGTTTTCCAAAAAGCACTGGTACATTTGCTATCTCGGTCACTTATTATAGTCTTGGGAAGACTATGCAATGTGAATACGTCTTTAAAAAACAATGTAACAACTTGACTAGTAGTAATAGTTTATGTGACATCAAATAAGTGAGCAAATTTATTCAATCTGTCAACCACTACAAAATTACTATCCTTACCATGGGCTTTGGGAAAATTGGTAATGAAATCCATGGACACACTTTCCGACTTCTATTCTGGAATTGGTAGGGGTTGTAGGAGACCAGTAGGATGAGTGTGCTCAACTTTATTGTATTGGCATGCAGTACACTCCCTTACATGCCTTAGCACATCATTTTTGAGGCCCTTACAAGTGAACCTTTCTCTCACCTTCTGGTAATGTTTTAGGAATCCGGGGTGGCTTGCCATTGGCGCATTGTGGGAAGCCTCCAAAATATTTTCTTTTAATTTTGATCCAGACACTAGAAAAATTCTTCCTTTGTAATATATGATTCATCAATGATTTTGTATGCATCATCCTGAATCAACCCATCCAACACTTTACAAGCAAACTGGTTCTTAGAATATTCCATAGCTAGTTGGACTTTCCAATCAGTTGGGACTTGCAGCAGATATAAAGAAGGATTCCTAGAGAGGGCATCGACTACCACATTCATATTACTGTTTTTTTATTCTATGTCGAAGTCATAGGATTGAACCTTACTTACCCATTTCTGTTGTCTATCATTCAGCTCCTTTTGGGTTAGAAAATGTCTCAAACTGATGTGATTAGTCTTCACTATGAATTTGCTTCCCACTACGTATTGTCTGAATTTGGCCAAGGCATGCATAATGGTAAACATCTCTTTACCATAAATTGAATAATGCATCTCATGTGGCTGCAACTTTCTGTTCTCATAGGCAATGAGGTGCTTATTCTGCATCAAAACTGCTCCACTGCCTTCCCCGGATGCATCACATTCTAGTTTGAAGGGCTGAGTGAAATCGGGAAGTGCAAGTACTGGGCAGCTGCTCATCACTTCTTTCATTTTGCTGAAATCTTGTTCAGCCTCTTTTGTCCAACAAAAGGCTCCCTTCTTGGTGATATCTGTTAAATGGGATGATAGTTTAGAAAATCCTTTCACAAATTTCCGGTAGTAGGTGCATAAACCAATGAATCCCCTCAATTCGATGATGTTCTTTGGGCTTGGCCATTCAATTATGTCCTTGATCTTCTCCATATATACCTTGAATCCTTCTTTCCCAATTATATGACCAAGATAGAGGATCTCAGTCAATCCAAACTCACACTTGGACAATTTGGCATAAAAAGATTGTTCTGGAAAAATTGTCAAGACATTGTCCAAGTGGTGCATGTGCTCCTCCCATGTCCTATTGTAAATAAGAATATAATCAAAGAATACAAGGGCATACTTACGCAACTGCTTACTGAATTTTTTTTTCATGCAGGATTGGAAGGTGTCCGGTGCATTGGTCAAGCCAAAAGGCATGACAAGAAACTCAAAATGCCCATAATGGTACCAAAAAGCAGTTTTATGGATGTCTTCTTCCCTCATCCCGATTTGATGGTATATTGAGTGGAGATATATTTTTGAAAAATATCTTTCTCTATGCACCTCATCCATCAATTCATCAATCCTTGGGATAGGATATCTATTTTTGATGGTATTCTTGTTCAGGGTCCTATAGTCAATGCACATGCGCATTGTTCCATCTTTCTTTTTGACTAAGACCAATGATGATGCAAAGGGACTTGAACTTGGCCTTATGAATCCAAACTAAAGCAGCTACTTGATGGTATTCTTGATCTCATCCTTGAATATTTTAGGGTGCTTGTAAGGATGGATCTTGATAGGAAGTGTGCCAACTTCCAGCTCAATCCAATGTTCAGTACCTCTATTTGGAGGCCTTCCATGTGACAGATCTTCAAACACTTTATCATGTTTGTGTAGTAGCCTTTTGATGTCCTCAAGATGGTGTGAGACATCAATGGATTTTCCTTGAGTGGTGATGAAACATTCAACATCCCACTAAACATCACCATGCCTTAGAATTGATCTCATACTATGTGCATAAATTACTTGTTTTGGGTAGGTGTTGACACCACGTTGACACCTTCCAAAACCACTTGCTTCCCATCAACACCTTTGAAGCTCATTTGGGGTATTTGGTAATTCACTGAATGTTCCTCAATAGAGTACAACCACTTCACTCCCAACACCATATTGGTATCAACCACATTGACAACATAGAAGTTGTCAGTCACAATATAGTCTCTAACAGTCATTTGCAACTTTGGAATCCATCGGTTACACTCCATAGTGTTGTTGCCCAAAATGATGACAATGAAACCTACAATTTTTTCTGTTGGTATATTTCTCCTCTCTACCATGGGTGCATCAATGAAATTATGGGTGGCACCCCCACCGGCCAAAAATGGTACTCTTTTCCCTTGCACTACCCCTTTGAATCTAAGGGTGTGGAAGCGGGGAAGTGCACTTAGCATTGCAATTTTTATGTCTGGCTATGGGGGTTGAACTTCCCCTGCTGTTTCATAGCCATCCTCTACTAGTGATTTTACCTCAAATTATTCCTCCTCACTTTCTGAAAATACCTCAATGTAGTGTGCTTTCCCCTCAGCACATTTGTGGCCCGGAACCCAAGGTTCCTGACAAGAGAAGCATAACTTCTTCCTTCTTAACTCATCTCGATCTCTGTATGAGTATTGTTTATTGTTTGGGACAGCCACATTCTTAAAAGGTGGTATTTGATTCTGAAATTTTGTAGGCACATTAAATTTTGGAGGATACCTTATTCTTGGGATGGCATCTTGCAGATCCCTTATTCTGCTCACTACTTCTTGTAAAGTGAATAGCCTATATGTCTTTACCAGTCCTTTCATTGGATCTGCTAATCCTTCCATGAACAGGAGGTTCAAGAGAACCTCATAGATGTCAGTGACCATCGCTGCAAGCTTCTGGAACTTAGATATGTATGCTTCAGGAGTTCCAATTTTCTTCACATGTGCCAACTCCCTAAAAGATATTTTAGGGTCTCTCCTATCAAACCTCTTTACTAGTCTCTTAGTGAAATCTTCATAGGAATTCACTTGATCATGGCCCAGGGTTCTCATGCCATGGAAACACTAGTAATTTTCCTCTCCTTCCAAATGAAAAGTTGCCATTTTGATGGCATCCCTCTCAGCCATGGGATTCAACTGAAAGTAAGTATCTAGTTTATGTACCCATGAGCTAGCGGTGCACATTGAGGATCCATCAAAGAAGGGTAATGAGATCTTACCAATGGAATTTCTCAGATCATAATTATGTGTTGGTAGCCTATGACCTCCTCTTGGATGATTTTTATATCGTGCTTCACAAAAATATTTGAAAGGAAATTCCTTTCTGCATTCTTCACTCAGTGTTTGGTATTCTACATACCAATCTTCCCATGAAGCAACTGATTCAGTTTGCATTTCATGAACTTCCTTGTGTTCCTCAATTAATTGAGGCATAGTAGGTCGGGGTTGATTCTTGAATTCCTATTTGAACTCATTAGGCCTATTATGAGGCCCAATATTTGCAAATATAGATCCACTAGGGACCTTTCTTTCTTCATTTTGAGAGCCATTGCTGCTACCTTCGTCGTCTTTATTTTCTAGCTGCTTAGTCAGAAATTATATGGTGTCTTGCCAAGATTGAATGATGTTCTGAGATATGTCATGCATCCCTTTTAACATAATTTGAACAAAAAGTATGAACTCTTCCTTCTCATCCAAGTCAAGCATGTCCTTTCCTCGCATTTTTCCTTCCAGTAGATTCCACCTCTTCTTCAACACAAGGTTCTGTGGTATTCTTTCCTTTGGGAATGGAACTCTCTTGGGACTCATCACAATTTTTCAAGAGTAGGTTCAGAGGACCATGCTATGATACCACTGTAATATCCCAGATCATGTGGGAGATGATATTATGCAAAATTTAAAACTTATAACACAATTTTTAACAAGCAGAAACTAGTTAACAGAACTAGTTGGAAAAGAGCCGGCCTAGGACATAATAAGATGACTCCAGGGTTATGAATTTGGGATATTCCAAATGTATGGGTGAATGTGCAGCAGAAAAAATATCATAGACAGGGACAAATTCTGAGTCCTATGCACAAAGTACTGGGGCCATTTACATTTCAACAACAATTGTAGACAATGTCTACTTTGAGGCTTCCTATGCACTCCAACATATGCATACTAGGCTCATTGTTTACACCTGAATGAAACCAAATGTATTAGATAAGGTATTAATATCCTAATTAAGTGTTGTACAAGTGATTATGATAATTTGGGCGGTTATGGTGGAATTTGGAAGCAAAAAAGGAAAAGGTGGTATGTTGCACTGCTCAACTAGTAGTTTTCCAAGTTCTTCCAAACAAGTTGAGAGGAATTCGAATCCTCAGGGAAATGGTTGGATATGATTCATTTATGTCTCAAGATTCATAAATGACCATTAGAATATAAAACTGACTCATACATAGCTGTGAATTGTAAAAATGGTAAAACTAGTCAATAAAAATTGCTTAAAGAGCTAGTCTTTGAATTGCTTGATCCAAAATGCCTTAGAGGCTTAAAAAATTCACTTTTGAAGTATATGAGGTTTCTGAAATAATTTTATTATCAGTAGAAAGTATAAATTGAATACCCTGAGCAGATATTAGAGGAATTACAACATTTAGATCTTCAAGGAGTCTCCAATGCTAGAGAAATATTACAAACTGATAGAATGAGCATGAGAGGAGGAGGAGCAGATGAATTTATGCACTGGATATGAAATTTAGATGAAAGCAGAGTTGGTATATGAATATGGAGGGTGCACTAGAATTCATGAGCTGCACAGGGGCACCTTCACTAAAATGGATCACTTCCTCTGGATGAACTCCTTCAAGAACTCTTCCAATGGCACTGTGACTGAGGATCTCTCTATGGATGCTTAATATTCTTCAATAATGGACTGATTTAGACCTGTATATAAGAATTCCATGGATTTGGATCTGATCATGGAAAAATTGGAACATGAATTGCATTGGGGTTCATCTCCTAAGCACTGGTTGAGGCACATCACTCAACTCTAAGTAACAAAATATCTCAAGTCACAAAATAATTGACCAAAATATGTGAATGGTGTGCACTAGCCTGCTTTTATAACTTAAATAGATTCCTGGGAAATTCATTAGCACATGTGAGAGGTGAGGACGCATTCCTTCAAAGAATTAGCAACAATTCTGCTTTGTAAAACTTGCCTACTTTGTGTCTTTCAACTGAATTTGGCAAGTGCACCGTACTTAGCTTTTCTGGATGTTGCCTTCTTTTTCAAACTGGTTTCTTTCTGCACTTTCCTTCTTTTTGACTATCCTACTTTGTGCTTTTTCATATTTTTTTATTGATTTTTCGAGTTACTATCCTTGTATGTTGCCACCTTACTTTTAGTTGACTCCTTGTTGTTTCTAACTTTTCCACCTTAGTAGGTGAGGTACACTGTGTTCTCATGCGCCCTCCTATCTATGTGAACATCATTGCTTTCCAAAAATTTAATTAATAATGATAATGCATTAATTATAAAAATAATTAAAATTATTAATTACTACAGGCCTTATACCAAAAATTCATCCCCATTAATTATCCTCCATTTAATGCTTCTTCCTAGACCCCTAGGGATTGGAGGGTCCAAGTCTTGACCAAGTGGTCACTAGGGAGGGAACATGACACATTGGCATCAGGATTGGACAATGGAATACATTTCCTTTTCATAGGTGGGGTACTTTTTGGCTGTATCTGAAAGCATCTATGATATGCCACTGGAGGGCCATGCTGAGTGAGTACTACACTAACATCGTAGTCCGAAGCATCTGTCTCAATCTCAAAGGGTCATTGCAAATATGGTAAGGTAAGGACGAGAGCCAAACATAAGCGTTGCTTCCACTCTTCAAATGCTTTCTATTGTTGCTTGGACCAAACAAACTTGGAATTAGATCCCCCTTTTCTCACGTGGCTAAGGGACCAAGCAATATTAGAGAAGACCAACAAAAATCTACAATAGAATTTGGCAAGGACCAGGAAGTTGTGAAGCTCTGTGAGGGTTGTAGGGGTTGACCAATCACGAATGGCTTGGATATTTTCCAGATCCACATGCACACCATGTTCATCCATGATGTATCCCAGATAATGAACCCTCTCCATGCCAAATGAGCACTTCTCTAGATTGGTGTATAACTTGTGCTATTGCAGGGTGTTGAGGACTTGGTGGATATGCTACAAATTTTTTGCCCATGTTCTGCTGTAGATGAGGATATCATCTAGATATATGACCAAAAAATAATTGGTGAATGGATAGAGAATATCATCCATCGTCCTCATGAATGTTTCTGGAGCATTATTCAAGCTGAAATGCATGACTAACCACTCAAAAATGCCTTCCCAATATTTGAAGGAAATCTTCTAGACATCGGCCTGCTCAATTGGCACTCGATGATAGCTAGACTTCAGATCAATCTTAATGAAATATTTGGAACCCTTGAGATGGTTAAGAAGGACATCGATCCAGGGAATGCGATACTGATTCCAGAGTGTGATCTTGTTTAGAGCTTGGTAGTCAATACAGAGTTTCCATGTCCCATCTTTCTTTTGTACCAACACAATTAGGCTCCCACAAGGTGAGGAGCTAGTTCGAATGTGCTCCTTTTGGATTAATTTTTGAATCTGGTGTTTTATTTCTTCATTTTGCATGAGGGAATTCCTGTATACTAGCCCATTCGGTAAAGGTTCCCTAGGGATCAAATCAATTGAATGCTTGACCTAGCAATGTAATAACACCTCGGTAGGTGAGGTGAATATGTCTCGACATTCTTCCACTATATTGTCCACCTGCTTCTGCTGTGTGGAGAGACCCTGTGTAGAGGTGGTTGTCATTGTTGTTATCTTTCATTCACCTTTAGAGCGAATCATAAAGAGGATGAATTTCCTTGTCTGGGAGATTAATTTCCTGCACTGCTTAGCTATGATGAGAGACATCGCAGTAGTAGGAATTGTCTCCGGTATCCTGTAGAGTTTCTTTCCCAAAGTAATGATGACACTATGAGGTCTAGACTCATACACAACATGCCATTTCCACATATATGGTTGACCTAAAATAACATCACAAAATTCAAGTGGGGAAACATCACACATTACCTCGTCTTTGAAGGGATCGATGTCATAGGATAGGAAACACTGTTGACTGACGCAGATGTCTCATCCCAAGATGAGCTTCTTCTAGATACCACTGTCAAAAATGAAATGTAGCAGATTCCCTTGCGCCCAAAGTTGTGAATGGAAGAGGCGCTCCCCTTCCTCTGGATCCTCTGATTCTTCATGTTGGATCTTTGTGGTTGCAATGGTGGCACTAGGTTCCAAAAAAATGATCCACTTTTCCTTTTCTTTCTCTGAATCTGAGTCTGAGCTAGAGTCCGGCTCTAGGGATTTCATCTCATCCAACAACGATTTTTTTGAGTGGCATTCATCAATGTTGTGCCATGGGATTTTGTGGAACTCACACCACTTTTTAGTGTCCTTCTTCGATTTCATGTTACCCTTCTTTGCATGCGGTTTGGGCTCCTTGTTAGGATTTTGTCCGTCCTTTCCCTATCCTATGATTTGTGAGTTAGGGATATGTAGGCTTCTGCTACTATTTATTTGCAAACCCAAACTCTCACTTATTCTTTTGCCTAAATTTTTGCTCGATCTTGACAACGTACCGATAAGAAGCTCCCAATGAGGATATATCTAGGAAATCAATCTCTGTTTGAATGTACCTGTGTAGGACACTGCGGTACTTTTGGAACATGTGCCATTAAGAGTCTCTAATACCCAATTTTGAGTGCATGGTATGGAATTTGTTGGTAAAGTCCGACATTGTTTGGTCTCTTTCCTAGTGCAAAGTCATCCACCTAGTGTACTCATCATCATAGTGATCCAGGAGGATCATCTCATCGTCGATAAGATTTTAAGTCTTCAAACATCAGTTCAAAGGTTGCCGTGGTAAAGATCTCGTCGACATCTTTCCGCCAATGCTTGTTTCATGCGAAATGGCCTCCGGATGAAGAAGTTGTCAGCATTTGAAGTTTTGTCAAGGATGGTTAAAAGTGGTGAAAAATGTTAAAAGTAGTTAAACAAATGGCTCAAAAAGGTTAAAAAATATGGTTTATAAGCTATGTTGGAGCCATGGGAATCGAACCCAAGACCTTCACCAAGGCCACTATAAGCTCCATTAACAAGGGTTATATAAAAAATATTGAAAGTGTTATATTAAAAATGGTTAAAAGTCACTGTAAAATGGGGAGGGGCCAATGGCATAGCCCTTGACCCCATGCCAACACCGAGGCCCCCATTTCAAACTATATGCTAGAAGCCATATTATAATAAAACCCATACCATATATTATATCAACGTGGAACCCTATGTAACGTGGAGCCAAGCTAGACCATAGCGCATATCACAACAAACCTTATCGGAGGACCCATCCGTGCGCCATATCATAACTATAATATATATAAACCATTCAACAAAACTATACAAATGCACCACTTGATAACCATTATATAAACGTGTTTCTATATGATATGTCATCACTAAAAAATAATGTGGAAGGAGGAGAGACCCGCAGGCCTGATCTCGGGACCTCTCCCCACACAAAACAGAGCGTTATCATTGGAGCACCGCCCCACCTTTGCACGGTAAGCGACGCTTAAATCTTAAAACATTACAGCGCCGGAACCTACAAAAATCCACGAAAAACCAAGCCATGGGAAAGTCAAGTTCGGGGTTAGCACACAGGGCGCGTTTTGCACAGTAAATGAGGCAGGGTATATGAACAGTTCCCAAGGCACAGATTCCATTAATGTGTGCGTATCCCAAGGAAAAATCCGTACACAGTGTTGTTTTGTCTTATTTGCAGAAGTGTTTTCTCGATTTGTGTGCCAGAAGAGGTCTCAGGCAAATGTATTCGAGTTTATACTCGTTTTTCTCAGAATTTCAAGACAAACGCAGTGGTGCAGTCTGTTTCTGAGTTTGACATATATAATTCAGAAGTGTTTCCAGAACACTCAATTTGTAACCTTTGAAGACTTAATAAGATCGGACTTCCCATTGGAAGCGGCCCGGAGACGTAGCCCAAGAAGGGTGAACTTCGTTATCCGCTCTTGTCTTCATTTTTTGGTTTGCATATCTCTTTTATGTGTTTTATGTGATTCAGTTATGCTTTTTAAATTTGTCATTTAATCCTTTTTAATGGATTTTAGCATTTAAACATTCACATGCAAATATTGGTTATAAAGATCCTGGATAATTTTCAGATCATATAGTTTCCGACAAGGTAGAATTCCACCTTGACAACATGGAAAAAAGCTGCCCAAGTGGGTTATGTCCTAAATATTTTAGAGTCATCCCTTTCATGCCTCTCACAGTACTCGTCCATCAATATTTAGAATGGGGGATGGATTTAAGGAGCGCGAAGGTGATCGTTTCGCTGTCGGAAAATTTTTTGAACAAAGAAGTAACCCTCTAATAGACTTAACCATTTCTAAAAATCATATGCATCTATCTTTCCTTCAAATAAGGGGATGTCAAAGTTAGCTTGTACCTTGAAGGGAGTCGCACCTCCGAAACGATTGCTTCGAAAATTATCCATCATCTCGTTCCTCTGTCGTGCAAGGAATTTCTTGAGAAACAACTTAATAGGATCTCCTACTCTGACATCTCTATTTTAATCTCCTGTCATGTGAGGTTGCTTGGGCCAACGAGAGTGGTTTTTCCCAAGTTCAACTAGTTCGAGACCCAACTCTCGATATTCAGATCTCGTTGGGGACATGCACTGAGAAACCACAAGAGCAGATCACTCTGATACCACTAATCTAGATTTATGTGAGAACGAAATGAAAAAACATGTATATATTCACATACAAAGATATATTGCAAAAAACATAGTGATACAATAAACTCACATTATATTAAAATGAATGAAACATAACAAACTGTAAAATAAAAGTAGCTAGAATGGTGGTAGCTATATCTTTGAGAAGAGATGTGGTGGCTATGCTCATTCATGACAAGATGAATACAAAAAGAGGCCGAAAGGGCCTATTTATCATAATGATTAGGGTGGGAACCCTAAACATCCAAAAGCCTAACCCTAGATGATGAATTGTCATAAAGTGTGTGGCCCCAAGGTGGTTAGCTGAACAATCAACTTCCCCGGGTCATAAATTTTGCATATGATCTCCATTTGGGGCGCTCGATATCCTGTTGGAAAGTTCTATCCGAACTATACAAATTCCAAATAGGCCAATGTATGTAATACTTATTGGTCCCGTGAATAGCCAAAAATGTCGTTTAGGGCCTCAAAACGATCCCAAAAGTTCAAGACCCCAAAAACCATAGAAAAATTACTAGAAAATTGTCAAAATGGAAAACTGTTTTGAGCCAGTGGAATAGGTGGGTGGCTACCTATATCCATCTAGATAATGAAGCATTTAGAATAATTGTCTTATTGTGAAAGGGTCATACCACCCCAATTCATCTTTTTGTAGAACTTTGTGGTGATGACTTCTATGATTTGGGGACATATAAGATTTCACACTTGAACTTCTCTTAAGATCTACACTTAGTTTCTCATTTTGATTTCGTCTTTGCTTAGGTCATTGAATAATATGATGACTTATATAATTATGATGACAATAAGGCATCCTTGTATCTTATTTTTGGAACCTTAATCTTTTGATAGTTTTGATGATTTATTGGTTGATAAGTTTTCAATTGGATTTGTATTAGTTCCCTTCTCCAAGATCAAGATTTTTACATTTGATGACTTCTCTATTTTAGTGGGTCCAATCATTGTTTCTTTATTGATCACAATTTCCTTGTTGGTAACTTACTCCAATGTTTCTTGTTTTGATTTCTTTTACTTTTTAACTTCTTAATTTGTGGTATCAAGATTTGATTATGATTCTTAAGGTGAGGAATTTCTTCATCTTTATCAACGATAACCATGCCAAATTCTTTCTGACGATCTTGTAAATTTTGTATTTATTGTTGGCTATCTTGAAAGTGCCGATTTTACCACTTACAGATCTGATAATTATTTCCCTTATGAAGTTTATGCAGCAAATTCTTCATAAAATAATTATACACTAAAAGATTCAACCATATGTTACACCTTAAATGTTTGTATATAAAAGATGAATGATTGAATAAAAAATGAGTGATTACTCATCATAGTGATCCAGGAGGATCATCTCATCGTCGATAAGATTTTAAGTCTTCAAACATCAGTTCAAAGGTTTCCGTGGTAAAGAGCTCGTCGACATCTTTCTGCCAATGCTTGTTTCATGCGAAATGGCCTCCGGATGAAGAAGTTGTCAGCATTTGAAGTTTTGTCAAGGATGGTTAAAAGTGGTGAAAAATGTTAAAAGTAGTTAAACAAATGGCTCAAAAAGGTTAAAAAATATGGTTTATAAGCTATGTTGGAGCCATGGGAATCGAACCCAAGACCTTCACCAAGGCCACTATAAGCTCCATTAACAAGGGTTATATAAAAAATATTGAAAGTGTTATATTAAAAATGGTTAAAAGTCACTGTAAAATGGGGAGGGGCCAATGGCATAGCCCTTGACCCCATGCCAACACCGAGGCCCCCATTTCAAACTATATTCTAGAAGCCATATTATAATAAAACCCATACCATATATTATATCAACGTGGAACCCTATGTAACGTGGAGCCAAACTAGACCATAGCACATATAACAACAAACCTTATCAGAGGACCCATCCGTGCGCCATATCATAACTATAATATATATAAACCATTCAACAAAACTATACAAATGCACCACTTGATAACCATTATATAAACGTGTTTCTATATGATATGTCATCGCTAAAAAATAACGTGGAAGGAGGAGAGACCCGCAGGCCTGACCTCGGGACCTCTCCCCACATAAAACAGATCGTTATCATTGGAGCACCGCCTCACCTTTGCACGGTAAGCGACACTTAAATCTTAAAAGATTACAGCACAAGAACCTACAAAAATCCACGAAAAACCAAGCCATGGGAAAGTCAAGTTCGGGGTTAGCACACAGGGCGCGTTTTGCACAGTAAATGAGGTAGGGTACAGGAACAGTTCCCAAGGCACAGATTCCATTAATGAGTGCTTATCCCAAGGCAAAATCTGTACACAGTGTTGTTTTGTCTTATTTGCAGAAGTGTTTTCTCGATTTGTGTGCCAGAGGAGGTCTCAGGAAAATGTATTCGAGTTTATACTCATTTTTCTCAGAATTTCAAGACAAACGCAGTGCTGTAGTCTATTTCTGAGTTTGACACATATAATTCTGAAGTGTTTCCAGAACACTCAATTTGTAACCTTTGAAGACTTAATAAGATCGGACTTCCCATTGGAAGTGGCCCAGAGACGTAGCCCAAGAAGGGTGAACTTCATTATCAGCTCTTGTCTTCATTTTCTGGTTTGCATATCTCTTTTATGTGCTTTATGTGATTCAGTTATGCTCTTTAAATTTCTCATTTAATCCTTTTTAATGGATTTTAGCATTTAAACATTCACATGCAAATATTGGTTATAAAGATCCTGGATAATTTTCAGATCATATAGTTTCCGACAGGGTAGAATTCCACCTTGACAACATGGAAAAAAGCTGCCCAAGTGGGTTATGTCCTAAATATTTTAGATTCATCCCTTTCATGCCTCTCGCAGTACCCGTCCATCAATATTTAGAATGGGGGATGGATTTAAGGAGCGCGAAGGTGATCGTTTCGCTGTCGGAAATTTTTTTGAACAAAGAAGTAACCCTCTAATAGACGTAACCATTTCTAAAAAGCATATGCATCTATCTTTCCTTCAAATAAGGGGATGTCAAAGTTAGCTTGTACCTTGAAGGGAGTCGCACCTCCGAAACGATTGCTTAAAAAATTATCCATCATATCGTTCCTCTGTCGTGCAAGGAATTCCTTGAGAAACAACTTAATAGGATCTCCTACTCTAACATCTCTATTTTCATCTCTTGTCATGTGAGGTTGCTTGGGTCAACGAGAGTGGTTTTTCCCAAGTTCAACTAGTTCGAGACCCAACTCTCGATATTCAGATCTCGTTGGGGACATGCACTGAGAAACCACAAGAGCAGATCACTCTGATACCACTAATCTAGATTTATGTGAGAACGAAAAGAAAAAACATGTATATATTCACATACAAAGATATATTGCAAAAAACATAGTGATACAATAAACTCACATTATATTAAAATGAATGAAACATAACAAACTGTAAAATAAAAGCAGCTAGAATGGTGGTAGCTATATCTTTGAGAAGAGATGTGGTGGCTATGCTCATTCATGACAAGATGAATACAAAAAGAGGCCGAAAGGGCCTATTTATCATAATGATTAGGGTGGGAACCCTAAACATCCAAAATCCTAACCCTAGATGATGAATCGTCATAAAGTGTGTGGCCCCAAGGTGGTTAGCTGAACAATCAACTTCCCGGGGTCATAAATTTTGCATATGATCTCCATTTGGGGCGCTCGATATCCTGTTGGAAAGTTCTATCTGAACTCTACAAATTCCAAATAAGGCCAATGTATGTAATTCTTATTGGTCCCGTGAATAGCCAAAAATGTCGTTTAGGGCCTCAAAACGATCTCAAAAGTTCAAGACCCCAAAAACCATAGAAAAGTTACTAGAAAATTGTCAAAATGGAAAACTGTTTTGAGCCAGTGGAAAAGGTGGGTGGCTACCTATATCCATCTAGATAATGAAGCATTTAGAATAATTGTCTTATTGTGAAAGGGTCATACCACCCCAATTCATCTTTTTGTAGAACTTTGTGGTGATGACTTCTATGATTTGGGGACATATAAGATTTCACACTTGAACTTCTCTTAAGATCTACACTTAGTTTCTCATTTTGATTTCGTCTTTGCTTAGGTCATTGAATAATATGATGACTTATATAATTATGATGACAATAAGGCATCCTTGTATCTTATTTTTGGAACCTTAATCTTTTGATAGTTTTGATGATTTATTGGTTGATAAGTTTTCAATTGGATTTGTATTAGTTCCCTTCTCCAAGATCAAGATTTTTACATTTGATGACTTCTCTATTTTAGTGGGTCCAATCATTGTTTCTTTATTGATCACAATTTCCTTGTTGGTAACTTACTCCAATGTTTCTTGTTTTGATTTCTTTTACTTTTTAACTTCTTAATTTGTGGTATCAAGATTTGATTATGATTCTTAAGGTGAGGAATTTCTTCATCTTTATCAACGATAACCATGCCAAATTCTTTCTGACGATCCTGTAAATTTTGTATTTATTGTTGGCTATCTTGAAAGTGCTGATTTTACCACTTACAGATCTGATAATTATTTCCCATATGAAGTTTATGCAGCAAATTCTTCATAAAATAATTATACACTAAAAGATTCAACCATATGTTACACCTTAAATGTTTTTATATAAAAGATGAATGACTGAATAAAAAATGAGTGATTACAATATAATACATGGACCTTTAAATATGTCTCACTGTGCCTTTTCAAATAATAAAGGCATGTCCTTTTAGTCTTTATTTAGATGCTTAATTATTTAATTATTATATCATTGCCTTTCCCATGGTTTCATAAAACCATGGTATTTTCCCATGGTATTTTATTTCTTTATCTTTTCATTTTAATATTTAATTTACTATTATAACATCGTTTCTCCATGGTTTCATAAAACCATGGTATTTTCCCATGGTATTTTATTTCTTTATCTTTTTATTTTAATGTTTAACTCATTATTTTCTCTTATTTATATTATTTATATTTATTTATTTGTACATACGCTCAACTATTCTTTAATTATCATTTATGTATGTAACAATATCTATAAACTTAGTCTTCATATACCAAGAAGAATTTCCATGAGCTTCCTTCACACGCACTTCCATCCATGTCGGAAGAGATATAATGTGTGTGCACCCACACTAGAGTAGGCTTGACCATTCCAATAGGGGTAGCTAATCCCCTAGAACCAAGGAGTAGATCTGCAAGCATCCAAGCCTTCTACCATTTTTCCAAGCACCATGACCAAGAAAGGATACATCCAGGGGCCTCACATACATTGCTGAGTGAACCATCATCATCCTCCATAGGTCAAATCACCATGACCCATCAATCCAAGCACCATGGCTACGTCCAGGAGGATGCCTACCCAAAGTTGCCCCAAACATTAACAGGAAGACCACTTTTGATACATCCTTAAGGATTTATGATGAGGGTGCTACTGAGCATGAATTCATTTTAATTTCCTTCAATGGTATCTACTTCTTCTTATTGGAGAACGTAAAAACAAGTTCGTCATGTTTAAGATGAAAGTACCCAATGTTTCCATTTAGTTTAAATATATAATTATATTTTTGAATTTTTCAAATATAAATGTAATTTTGAATTGGAATATGAAAATGTAATCACTAATTGTAAATAATAGAACATCTAAGTAATTGATTGGCCATGCCAAACTTGATGTAATTCCCCTTGTCGATCAAACAAATCACAATGTTAACATATTTTCCTTGAATAGTCCCAACGAGTTTTAATAATGGCACACAAAGAGTTGGAATACTTTCATAATTAAGCTTTCTCTTTTTTCCTTTAAAATCCATTTAAATATCCTTTTCAACTACTTGGGCAATTAAATAACCTAGAAAATTTAAATACTCCTTTAATTACCTTCTCTTTGATACTTTTTAACTTTAACAAACATTTTGATCATGTTTTTGTTTTACTTTGAAATGATAATGTTCTTATTTCTCCCCTTTTGATGTATAAGACTTGATAATATTAATAAAAGTTAATATGCTACAAAGTGGCTAGTCCCTTGTTAAAAGTAGTTGAATATAGAAATTGAGAAATTAAAGCGGAAATCACAAGAACATAAAAAATTATACATTTGTCATATCAATAAGTAATTGTCCTCATAACTAGCACAGTGCGTTAGTTTGAGTGGTTGAATGTTGTGATTTACAAGTAGGAGGTCACAGGGTCAAGTCCTTCGACTGGATGCCTCTGAATATTGTGAGCCTCACTTGATGTATTCACTAGGTTAGGTTTCCAAAACTGATATCAAACTCTTTACCTAGGGTTCCATCCTCGAAATGAGGGGAACCATCGAGAGGGTTTTGCAAGATAGGTATTTTGTTCAGGAAAAGTAATAATTGTCCCCATAAAAACATTAAAATAAATATATATAGAGTTGGTCACATCAAAATCAAAACATCACATGGGAAGTGACAACAATATTTTTATTTTTATTTTTAAATATTTTAGTAAATTAAAGTCAACAATGGCATGTGAAAGTTGCCCCATGACACTTTTAAAATTTTTCATATTAAATGTATTTTTTATTTCTTAATTAAAAATAAATCCATACTCTCAGAGATTTATGCCCCATCGATAACCTCTTTGACCAATCAAAATATTGAATGAGTAAAATTTAAACATTCTAAAATTTGCTTTTAATTTTTATAAAATTAAATTCAAAAAAATGTTTTTGAAAACATTGGAAACCTTTATAAAATATTATATTATGAAATTGAATTAATGTGAAGTCGTAGCATTTAACTTGCAAATGAAAAGTATACTAGGTTAGTATGAACTAATAACAATGATTTTTTTAATCTTTATATAAATTCATTCTTAAAAAGGTCATTACATTGATTATTTTAACCTGAGAATGCATATGAATATTAAATATTGGTTATGACTAAATTAGAATATGGTAAGTGTTGCGACTTATTTTTAAGAGAGGGTGATTTTCTATTTTCATGAAATTTGACACTATGTTATCTTGTAAAATTTGATAATTAGACAATTCCTTGATGGAGGTGATAGCACTAGTTTTGTTTGGGATGATTGGAAGGGTTAAGATCCACGAAATGATGAGTAAGGCCTCAGTTCTTAAGCTATATGACCCAAAAACTACAAATGAGAGCTCTGAGTGGTTATGTCTAGGTTCAAAATAAGAATGTTTGAGAATCCTATGTTTCAACATTACAAATAAGGGTGAAAGGGAAAAAATCCGCTCGGAGTTATGTGCGAGCAGGAATGAAGGGCGTAGATCTGTTGCGCTGGAAATCAACAGCTGGGAAGCCACTTAGCGAAAATAAGCCGAGGTGTTTTAAGTGTGGGCGGAGTGTTGCTAGCCCGCGAGCAGATTGGAGGATAGATCAATGGATGAAAGGACAGATCTACGGCCAGCAGGTACTTTGGTGATTTGACATGCACGAAGAAATGACATTTTCAGATTTGTGAAGTGGAGGTAGGCCCCGCATGTTACAGCGGTGTAAATATGACGGGGAAAATCATCGACGATGGAGATTTAGTTCACAGATTGAACATGCATGGAACATCAACACTGTCGAAATCTGTGAACCGTGGTAGGGGCCGCACCTTTGGATGATCAGGATGCGGCTAGGGTCTAGATTGACAGTTGATAGTGACTACGCAGATCCAAGGTGCGAGGAGGTAACCTTCTGAAGGGCGAAGACAACAGAAAGTTGTGGAAATAAGCAACAAAGGAAGAAATTGACGGTGTAGGAGCAATCTTATAGATGGACGGCTTAAACAACTCCTCCACTATGACAGATGTAGGGAAGATAAGAAAAGAGAAATAATATAAAAATACACCTGCATAGGTATCTGGATACTGTTTGACTTGTTTCATCGAAAAGCGAAAGATGACGAATGTACTGCACACAGACAAATTAGCCAGATTCTCAGACCAGCTATTAGTAACCAGGTAGGCCTCTTGTCCCCCATTGGAAAACTATTTAAATGGTCGAGCTAAGAGAGATAGAACCCCCAGGCTTTGAACACCATAAAATAGATGATTTGTTGGAGGATAAAAATGCTGAGGTTTATGATACAATGTTGATAAACAACTCCATTGATATAGAAAAAGATAGACTGAAGCTAATTAGGGACCAGGGCATAGATGTCCACAAGGTGTATATGTCATTTTTCCATATTTTTGCAGTTGACCAAACCCTAAGCTGCCCCGAGTTCGTCAACTGGTGCACCACCAATTACTCCTCCTCTGAGAGGGTAATTATTGGACACATATGGTTCAAGGATCATGTGCCCAGTCAATTCCCTCACCATTAGAAAATCCCTGTCAATCCCAGACAAATTCTTCCAGAAGTCCAAAGAATACACAAAAGAAGCCCTAATTCAACATTTCATATAGGCCACAACTAAGCTTAAGCAAAGTTTTTTCAGAGTTTGTCTACAGCCTGATGTCTCCTTCCAATACCTACCTTTACCTGTTGAAGTCAATCTATTTAGAGAAGAGTCCAAATGTGTCATAACCATGCTAGCCCAACTCCTAGGATTAGATACAGACCAGTATGTCACTGATCCTTTAATAAGCCTACTGTTTGTCCTGAGTACATGTCCACTTGAGTCAGATGAACCCAGTAAGTTCGTCCAGTGTGCCTGTCTTAAATTTGACGAGTCCCTAGCTGAGAATATCCATTCTCAGCTAGTGGACTTCCACAAAACTAGAAGCTTCAGGTTTCAGTCATACCTGTTGAGAATGTTCCTATCTTTCAATGAAGAAAACTTGCAGATACCTGAGATGCTACTCACACAGGAAATGTATGCAGATTACAACAAATTCATGAACAACCTAATGTCAGAGGTGTACAATGTTCTCTTTCAGAGGAAGCTGCCCATGGTACTGAAGAAGATGAAGGAAATGTTACAGCCTTCCCCTGAGAAGAAGATTGGGGATTGGTTCTTATTAGAGCATGGCAAAGTGATCAGGGTGTATCGCTTTGCCCATCCACCATACATATTGTCTGCCTTCCTAACCCCCAGAACATTTTCCATGGAACTGATCAGGAAGAAATTGAGTGTGGAAATTGACCATTTCCTGGACCACAAGAAGGCTTTAGATATCATCTTTCCATGGGCTATAGGCCCATTCATTGTTAAGAACGAGGCTGCACTTCCAACCATTGAGGGTGTGATGAGAGAAATGGGATTTAAAACCAAGACTTCCATCAATTATGAGCCCCACCATATCATCTCAAACAGAAGACAGGAGAGCAAGAGAAAGGCTTTTGAACATTTTGAGCTTGCAGGTCTGGCAGAGATTGCAAATTGGCTGGAGTTTCCCTGCAAAGGTCAGATGGAGGTAGATGTGTAGGATGAAATCACTTCCCTAGTGCAGAAGGCCACATTTACTCAGTCTGGAACCTCCAGCTTAGTCCCAACAGTTGGAGCTGTTGTACCCCTTGCCAACAGCTATGGAAAATCCAACAAGTTGGAAGTCATTGATCCCATGGATGTGGAAGATGATGAAGCCGAGAGAGCTCCAAAAGGGAAGGAAACAGAAGAGCCTGGGAAACAAATTGTACAGGTGACATCTAGTCAAAGTAGGAAGAAGCAGGTGAAACCCAAAGCATCTTCCTTCGAAATCAAAGAATATGTGTTTAACCAAGCAGCTACTGAGCTTGCTGCATAGGGAAAAACTAGAGATGAACTGTTAGATGAGTATAAAGAGAGAAAAGAGGAAGATTCAGAAGAGTCTCAGATGTATACAGAGGTGAGGCATATTTCCAAGAAAGATGTGTCTTTGGTAGCTAGCAGAAGCCATGCCCATAACACCCTGAACCTGGCCTTAGCTACAAAAAATAAGGCTACTAAGCTGAAGGTGAACTTGGAAGATATCCTTGTCCCAGACATGATACATTTGCACAAGGAAACTGGGGATGTCATTTATGCCAAACTGTTGAAAGCAAATTTAGAGCTGTCAAAGTTACGGTCCATAAAAGTTAAGGTTGAAAGCCAACTCAGACATGAAAGGGTGGAAAACAAAGCCCACAAAGCACAAATTAAAAAGATGCAGACTGAAATAGTGGCTACTTAAGGCCAAGCAGACAAGAGGGATGGTATACAAAACCTGCTAAACGAGAAAGATAAAACTATTCGGACTTTGAAGAAGAAGCTGAAAATTCCCTCCATCCAGTTAATAAAAGATTCTGAATTGACAGAGCTGGAAAACGAGAAAGAGGAACTGAAAAATAAGTTGAAATACTGCAAGGCCAAACTCTTGAAGTTTGAAGAGAAGGAGAAGCAGTGGTAGGTGGATATAGCCCTTGTGGTGGAAAGTGAGAAAGGTTTGAAAGCCAAGTTTGAAGACCTTGAAAGGAAATTGCAGGAGAATAGAAAGGAATTGGAGAGCATGGTCACTTCTTCATTAGTTGAATCTGGGGACTTCTCCATTATCCAAGCTATGGCTCAGGTTAGTCTCAAGGACTTAGAGCTGGAAAGGCTACATAAGCAGAACAAAAATATGAAAATCCCGATGTCAAAGGAAGAGCAGGAAAAGAAGGTTTGGGAAACCAAGTACCAGAAGATGCAGGTTAAGAATGAAGAGCTAATAAAGAAGGCTACAGGTCGAGCCTCACTATAGGAAGCAAAGTAGGTCATTTGGGATGGCATTATTGCAGAGAGAAACTAAGGCCATATCTTGACTTCATTTTGGACAAGGAAGCTGTAATTAAGTTAGCCAAGCAAAGTGTTGGAAAGTGTTGGAAATGCCATAGAATTTATGAATGGATTGAATGAAGATGAGTTAAAAGAAATCAACATCAAGGATAGATTATCTACTATCATTTGGGCAAGGAAGGTAGTGAACAAGCATCACCAGCTGGACACAATTCAGGAAAGGTTAGAAATCTTGGCACACCAAGTAAAACTCTTCAGAGAGATGTTTGATCCATTATTCAAGAAGGGACTTCCTCTATTTTGGTAAGAAGATGGCACCACGAGGAAATAAGAAGAGTATTAGGGAAAGTTGGGAGAATGAAAAGTGGACCATGCAGGTTTTGATGACATGAACCAATCAGTGATAGGTAAAACAGCGGTGGATAAATTAACAAAGGAATTTGAGTTGGTCTTGGTCTTCAAAGAAGCCTGTGCACACCTTCGGAGCTATTCTTACAGGGATCACATAGAAATGCGAGTATTACTGAAGGAGGTGGCCACGCTAGAATTTCCATCCCTAGAACAATGGAAGACCATTGAGAAATATGGAAAGGCCAAGATAACATTACATGCATGAGGATTCGAGGATCATGGAGAGTGGCAGCCTGAGGAATTAGTCACCTAGGATTTTTGTTTATTTACTAGAGTTTGTTATGAGCTAGTAGATGCTTACTAACACTTGTAAATGTTGTTGAGCCTATCTGTCAACATTTGTTTTTTCTATTGTAACTAATTCTCAAGGATAATGGGCTTATCTGTATAGGTGTCACAAATTTTGTAACAACTTTATGTTAGGGTGAATCGATCCTAAGGGCTAAAGATATCTATATATTCAATATGTAATGGAGAGAAAAGGTTGTTGGTTGGAACTCGTGAGATCTGTGTTATGTAATTTGAGATACTTCTTTAATAAAATTGGCAGAGCCGAGCAAGTATTTTGAGCATAGATTCTTGTGTTATTTGTTTTACAGTCTGTATCTCCTTTTCTTCATGTGGATGTTTCCTTGTTATCTATGCCATGATTTTTTCTTTTCATGTTTGGATAAGTGTATATTGAGGCATAATTCATATGTTTATGCTTCGTTTCTTTGATTCCAAGCATCCACAAACCTTTTTCCACTAAAGTTAATGAAGAATTCATCATATAATGCTATGTATTAATGGACTGTTCTTATTTTCTTCCTTATCACCAGACAAATATCTTTTTGACTGTAAATGAGTAACTACCCTCCCTCTGTTATGAATTTATTTGCAAAGCATTGCCACTTTAACTTCTTAAGTATTTTGACTCCATTTCCCAATGAGTGTTCATCTTGTTTCAACCAAACAACAATCTGATCTTAATTTTAATTCATGTATCTTTCCTTGTTAAATAATCATTGAGAGATCCCTCTCTAGAAAGATAGAAGCCAACTCTCTTTCCTAAAGCTTGGTTTTGTGGTTACCTCCAAGTGTCCCTCCTACAACCTCAGGTCCATTTTGAGTGCTAACATATTGGCACCGCTGCCGGGGACATAAAGTCATATTGTCCCTGGGAGAAATGACAAAGAGTTTCAGATTTTCAAGGAGAAAAGGATTTATGAGGGAAAACAAATATTCTTACATGAAAGGAGGTTGTACATTTTACCTGGCGACTCCACGTTGATTTCCAAAGGATTTCAAAAGGCATCCTGGCTACTAGAAGGGTTCATACAAGAGGTAATCCTAGTTTTGAAATTTTGTTAAGTGTGGAAAACCCAGAAAGCTTGCTTAGACATAGGAGTGGAAAAGAAAAAATTAACATCTCTAATACTGATAGGTCTTTATCTCAAAAAGAATTCTATGGTTTTCAAGATTTGGATTTAGAAGTGAGTGTTGGAAAGTCTTTATTAAGATCCAAGTCAGAGTCAGACCTAAAGAAAAGAAAAATCAATCCCAATAGGCTTGAGTCATACTTGATAGATTCCTTGTGGTATAATTTAAAGAGCACTATAAAAGTTGATCCAAGTAACCCTCAGTTTCAGACCTCTTAGCCTCATATTGCAAACCTTGTTAATAATCCTCGTCCAAACCCTCCTGCAGCACAAATTCCACCTAGACCAATGGCAGCTAGGTTTGCACCCTTGGCTTTACCAGCTGTTCTGCATGATCTCCCTCAGAACTACTCTCAGAGAATTTTTTTTATATGATGGAGATGGGAATTTTACAGCAAGATAACACATGGATAGATTTGAAGATTTTATTGACCTAGAGGAAGTAGACCATGATGATGCCAAGATGAGGTTGTTTGCTCAGAGCTTGTCAGGAGAGGCAAATAGATGGTTTAAATATTTACCACCAGGATCTATCCCCACCTTTGAGGCTTTACAAACACTGTTCTTAGATAGGTGGGAAGCAAAGAAGAGCCCCTTGCAAATACTGTCTCAGTATACAAATTTAAAGAAAGGAAACTTTGAATCTGTGCATGAATTTTCTAGCATATTTATGAGGGTATACAACTCCATTCTAGCTGACATTAAGCCCTTGGTAGGTGCTTCCAAACTCCATTATGCAGATGCCTTCGATGGAGACTTTTCCTGTATGCTGAGAGAGAGAAAGTTGACCACCTTGTCAGCCATGTTAAAGGATGCTCTAGAAGTGGAAGCAAATTTAATAGCTTAAGGGAAAATGAAGAATAGAGTAGAGGTAGATAAGAGGAGACTAGAAAACCAGCCATCCACTTCTGCTTTCTCTTCTGCAAGTGATGTTAAGTTTGAAATGATGATGAAAACCATGGAGAAATTGATGGACATTATGGCCCTAGATAATAGACTACCAAATAGAGAGCCCCCTGAAAATCAAATAAGGAATCCAAAATTTAGGAGCCCATTTCCTCAAAGAAACTAAATGAATCCTCAAGATCAGTAGACGAGACCACCATTCCGAGAGAATTTGGTTGATGCGGAAGGACAAGAGGATCAAATGGGTGACCAGATTCATCACTTTAATGACATTGATTCTGAGATATACTTGAATGAAAGGGAACATGAATTTTTTTCCCAAGAAAATGACAGTCCTATTTTAGGGCTAGATTCAAAAAAATATCGAAGAGGATATCAGAATGCAATTGATTATTTTCAGAGAAAACTAAAATTGAGAAATCAGGATGTGATAACAAACAAAGGAAAGCCCAGTCCAAATCATCTTTCCAATACCCAACAAAATTTAGAAAAACAAAAGCAAAAGCAGAAGGAGGCTGTTGTACATAAGAACCCAGAAACTAATGAACAGTAGCCAAAGGGAAGTAAGCAGTCAGGGCCCATTGAGGTAGATAGGCCAATTTCAGCTTTCAGTTTGAAGTTAGAGTTGTCAAAGGTCAAAATCTCTGTCCCCTTTAATGAGTTGTTGAGGAACAATGAGTATAGAAAAGAAATTACCAAAATGGTCAAGAATCAAGGTGATTATCAGCCTGATATTCTAGAGGTAAAAGATGATTCTCCCACAATTGTTTTTGGGCCTAAGATTGATGATACAGATGATGAAGAAGTTCCCCCTTTTTATCTAAGTTTGAATATCCACGACAGATTTTTCACAATGCAATGTTGGATTCCGGTGAATCTCATAATATAATGCCAAAAACAGTAGTGGAAAGTTTGGGATTGGAGGTTACTAGGCCCTACAAAGACCTATATTCCTTTGATTCTAGAAAGTTCAGATGTTTGGGATTGATAAAAGACATGGTGGTGACCCTTGCACAACTCCCAACTAAGAGCATTGTGATGGATGTTGTAGTAGATGACATTCCTCCCGAGTTTGGCATGCTGTTATCACTGTCTTGGGCATCAAAACTAAAAGAAACCTTGCAAATGGATATATCATATGCCACTAATATTTATTTGGAGATAACAAAAGGTTATATAGGGAGAAGAGATTATCCTATGTGATCAGCAGTCAAGATAAACCTGAAAATCATCCTATTTATGATGTTGATACTGATTTGGGGTCCTCTATATTTTTTAATGATGGGACACACACTGATCCTGAAGTTCCTGTAGAGATTGAAGCGCAAGAAGATAAGGAATTTGATGAAAGGAAAGAAGCCTTAGATAAGAAGCAAAGGGAAGAAGGTTTGTGGACCATGTACTTTGATGGTATCTAAGCAAAAGTGGGGCTGGTGCAGGCGTTTGGATTATATCTCCAGTCAGAGAATTTAAAGCTTTATCTTACAAATTGACCTTTGAATGCACTAATAATGTGGTTGATTATGAAGCTATGTTGTTGGGTTTGCAGGAATTGAAGGATTTGGGAGAAAAGAGAATATAAGTATTTGGGGATTCAAAACTTGTGGTGAATCAAGTGAATGATAGTTACCAAATAAAACACCCCAGGATGAGAGCATACATGAATGAAGTTTGGGACATGTTTGGAAACTATTTCTCAGAACATAAAATCATAGTGGTTCCTAGAATTGAAAATCAAGTAGCAGATTCTTTGGCTACAACTACTAGTGGTTTCAAGACTCCAATATATTCTCAGAAGAAATATAAAGTTGAAGTTGTCAACAGACCCTCAATACCAGACAACACCAAATATTGGCAAGTTTTTGATGATGATATGCAAATAAAAAGGTTTTTGGAGATGTCTGATGAGTTTGTGAACACCCAGATTGATACAGAAAATGAAAATTTGGAAAACTTCCTGGATGATGAACAAGCTAAAGATGAAAAGGATGAAAACAAAGGATGGCAGAATATGTTGGGAGGAAAGGACATAATTCAATTGAAGAGCAATTTTATTCCAAGAGGCTTGATTCCTCTAGAGAAGCTGTTTGATCAGAATGATGTGGCTAAAGACCCTAAAGTTAAACCTGTTGATAACGCTATTGAAGATCAAAACTTAGGGACTGAAGAAGCGTCACGAATAGTGAGGATGTCCAAGAAATTACCAGTGAAAGAGAAAGAAGAACATGTCAAGTTGATGAAGAAGTACACTGATGTATTTTCCTAGAGCTATGAAGACTTGAAAGAGTATGATACTTCTATCATACAACATACCATCCCAATAAATACTGGGGAGAGGCCTTTCAGACAGAAGTTGATGAGAGTAAACCCTAAGCTATTTCCTATGATAGAGAAGGAGATCAAAAAGTTATTCAATGCCAAGATTATTCTAACTCTAATGTTTTCAAAATGGGTGGCTAACTTGCTTCTTGTTAGAAAGAAAAATGGTGATATTAGATTGTGCATTGATTTTAGAAATCTCAACAGGGTTTCACTGAAGGACAATTACCCATTACCAAAGATGGATCATATTCTGCAAAGGGTAGTAGGTTCTGAAATGATTTCAACCATGGATGGGTTATCAGGTTATAACCAAATCAAAGTGTTCCTAGAGGACCAAGATAAGACTGCTTTTACTACTCCATGGGGTACATTCATGTATGCCAAAATGCCCTTTGGACTGATGAATGCAAGAGCTACATTTCGGCATGTTATGGACATTGCTTTTGCAAAAGAATGTTAGTTTTTCAGAATTTACTTCAATCTGATCTAGGATATTAACTGAGAGAACAACATGTATAGCATATCTACAACATATCAATCATGGACACAATAATTCAAGCACACAAGAGACACAGAGTTTACTTGGGGAAAACCATAAAGGTGAAAAACCCCAATAACTTCCTCAGAGATAGATAGAGCAATGATACAACAAGAATACAAGAGATAGTCTTCTCCTAGCAGCAGAGCCTCCTCCTCACAAGTGCGCCACTTTCCGAATGAGAGAAGTGTGTGTAATGAGTGATCAAATAGAGATCTCCTGATCTCTATTTATACTTTCCTGTCCTGCCCAATAAACTAATGGGTCCTACATGTCTAGCTTAACCCATGGTTAACTTAATCCGGGTTGACCCCACACTTGGTGGTCTAATAACCCTTTTATCCACATGACTCATACAGGGTCGACTCCATCAAGGTGGTCTAATAACCCATCGGCAAGTTAACACACTTGCGACACTTGTCAATACAAATGACGACACTTCCTTATAGAGGAATAACACATCTCTATAAGGGTACAATAAATATATATATGAAATACATTCTGAAGTTACATATACATCACCACTCCCTCTTAACTAGGAAGGTATTTATCGACACATATATGCTAGTACAAGTCTTCTTCTCTGGATCATCATCAACGAATCATCATCCTCGAATCATCGTCATCGTCACTGCTACTGCTATCTCAATCAATATCTGAATCTACTCGTCATAGGAAGTTATACAGAGCCAGTCCTTTTCCATACTGGATGTAGGCCCACCACCTGTAGGTCTTCATCATCATTGGTCATACTGTGGAATCCTCAGGACTCATCACGTGCGTCTGCAAAACCTCGCAAGAGCATCCCAGGCCTTTTACGAGCACATAGCTCAACCTCTTGAATCTCTCAGGATCTTTTACATGCCACTGCACAACCTGTCCACGACCACAGAGTATCCACCTGATACTCACCATACATCCAACTGATGTATATCATCACATGATCAACTTGATCATCATCATCTCTGAGAGCAAGCCATCAAGTAGGTACACCTCAGGATTGATTACACTGCCTCTGCAAAACCTGCAAGATCTCTCAGGACTGATTACACTGCCTTGGTAAAACCTGCAAGAGCATCTCAGGATTGATTATATGCCTCTGCAAAACCTGTGTACCAAACTATCACATCAATGTATTCAGATCACCACGTAGTCCACGGAGCACAACCCAGATGCACACACACAACACTTACACTCACCATTGGAGGACTAACCTGCCACCATGTGAAAGGCTCACAACACTTACACTCACCAGCATGGGAGGACCACCCTACTACCATCTGGGAAAGGCTAACATCACTTACATCAACGAACATGGGAGGACTAACCTACCACCATGTCGGAAAGGCACATCACTTACATCAACGACCATGGGAGGACCAACCTACCACCATGTTGGAAAGGCCCAACACTTACATCAACGACCATGAGAGGACCAACCTACTATCATGTCAGAAAGGCTTCAACACTTATATCTCACCATAGGAGGACTAACCTGCCACTATGTGAGAATGGCCCAACACTTACATCTCACCATGGGAGGACTAACCTGCCACCATGTGAGAATGGCCCAGCCCTTACATCTTACCATGGGAGGACCAACCTACCACCATGTAAGAATGGATCAGCCCTTACATCCTTCCATGGGAGGACTAACCTACCACCATGCAAGAATGGCTCGGCCCTTACATCCTGCCATGGGAGGACTACCCTGCCACCATGCAAGAATGGTCCGGTGTGCATCTGTGTCTCCGGACTCATCACTTCCCTCTGGAAGGCATCTCGATCTGAAGTACACCAAGTCTCCCTATGAAGTATTCAAACTTCACTCTGGAAAGCGGCTTGGTCAACACATCAGCTATTTGCTCGTCTATCGCAACATACAGGAGCTTCACTGCTCCTCTCTGCACCATATCCTGAATATAGTGGAACTTGATCTCAATGTGCTTCGACTTGTCATGGAACACTGGGTTCTCTGACAACTTCACACAACTCTGGTTGTCGCAATATATACAAGTAGCACTCAACTGGAGATCAAACAAATCAGACAGTAGCTTCCTAAGCCATACTGCCTCACAACTAGCTGAACAAGCTGCGACATACTCTGCTTTAGCTGTACTCAGTGCCACACAGGACTGCTTCCTACTAAACCAAGAGATCACACCTGACCCCATACTGAAGCAACACCTCGAAGTTCTCTTTCGATCAATGGCACTGCCTGCCCAATCCGAATCAAAATAAACCTCCAGGTTAAACTTTTGATTCGCCTCATACTTGAGCCCATAATCCACTGTACCCTTCAGGTACCTCAGAACATGCTTTGCAGCTATCAGGTGAACATGTCTCGGATCTGTCAGATACTGGCTCAAGGTGTTCACTGCAAAGCAACTGTTTGGCCTTGTATTCATCAGGTACATCAAGGACCCAATCATTTGAAGATACATCGTAGCATCAACCGGCTCAGAAGAAGCATCACACAGAAGCTTCAAGTTCGATGCCATAGGTGTGGTCATGGCCTTGCAGTCCATCATCCCAAAAATATTCAGGATATCTATTGCATACTTCCCTTGTCCAAGGAAGATTCCATCTACACTCTGCCACCCCTCCATACCAAGAAAAATAGTGTATCATTCCCAAGTCCTTCATCTCTAACTCGGCACCAAGCTTCCGCTGCGTGTCGGCAATCAATCTATCCTCACCTGTAACAAACAGGTCATCCACATACAAAAGTAGTATCACTGGATTGCCTTCCTCAACCTTGTAGTAAAGGTTGGAATCCGCTTTACTCTTGGTAAATCCCAAACTGAATAGAAAGCTGTCTATCCTACCATACCAAGTTCTGCACGTATATGACTCCCTGTCATGTGTCTCAGAACCAAGTGGTTTCTCCACATACACTTCTTCTTCAACCACACCATTCAAGAAAGCTGTCTTGAAATCCATCTGGTGTATCTTCCACTTCATCACTGCAGCCAGAGCAAGTACTGATCTAATGGAAGTGTATATGGCTACAGGAGCAAAAAGTCTCTATGCTACCACCTGCAGCATGCTTGATCTTGTAGATTCTCTTGGAAGTCACTACAGACTCTCCTTCAGGTCTTGGGACTGCATCCCAAACATCTTCATGATCGACTGGTACTCCTCGATCATGGCATTCTTCCCCGATCCTGGGAACTTCAATATCTTCAACATATTCAATAGATAACTTCGTTGTTGAACAAATGTTGTAGTCCTTCTTTTGTAGGTGATGGTATACGATATTTCCTACACAACAGGTTAAATTGCATGATTAGAAAACAACTCATAGTTTTTAGAACAAATTCTTACACATAAAGAAATATGTCATACAGTCATGCAATTATCTTATCCAATGCTTCAATACAACATTTATCCATATCCCGTAACTTTCTAGATGCTTTCCAATCTCTACCAGAACATTGTTAAGAGTGTGCACAACTCCCAACATGTCAGCAAAGAGGTTTCATTCTAGATAAGTAGCAATGGAATGTTGTACAGTGCCATAGGCCACTTACCCATGTATATTAGTAGTATACTGTTCATCAATGCAACTATTCTAATATGCATAATACACAACCTAATTCTAGGAACATCAGTATATACATTATTGAACAATATTATTTAAACAATAAAATATGCAAGTAATGACAATTCAAATACTTATCTTTGTTTGTTTGTTGGGTTGACTCCCTCTCAGTCTTTGCTTCTTTTCTGCAACTCCATTCTGATGTGGATTGTGAGAAGTGGTCAACTCCCTCTGAATATCTGCATCCTTGCAAAAACTATTGAAGTGTGCTCCTTCTTGATCTTTGCTTCCTTGCAGGAACAACTGGAGTGTGCTCCCTCTTCATCTTTTCTTCCTGGATTACCTGTCCTTGAACTTATATCCATCACTATGTTTGCATATTAGTATCATCATTGTGTTATCCTCGAGGTCTCATACATAATCACACATTCATTAGTATAATCTTGATACTATTAAAACACAATAATCTTAAGCATGTATAGTCATGATCATTTCAAACAGAAATAATAAGCACTAGTATTCAAGGTTTATATAGGGCTCTTATGGTTAGTCATATCATCAATTATGGTAAGAAACATAATATGCATACAACCATGACTATTCAAACCTATGACTTCATGAATAATTATTATCAACAACACAACAGTATAAGATCCTAACACAAGGTAGGATTCTAGCTTGATATAGGAAAACATACCTGTATTAGTATACTTGCTTAGTTATGTCTAACATACCTAAACAATATCTTCTTTGTTCTCTTCAATGATTTGGAGATCCTGTGCTAGAACCTGCATATCTCATAGGTTAAGCATAATAGAACAAAGTTATACATACCTCATAAGTAGAACTTCTATGTGATTAAAGATTATGGATGAGTATTTGTCTTCATGTTGTCATGGAACTTGATTTGTCTTTCGTGATGTACTTGTATCTTGTTAGCAGACAACATCAACCTCATACAACACCACAGTGCATTAGTACAATCATATAACCCTAATCAATGAATGTCTTCTATCATTCACATGCATTCATATTTTTACTAGGGTGATAAGACAATTCTAACATTAATCAAGATTGTACTAACCTAAATAATATGAAGACAAACATATTATGAACTTAATCAAGAATCAGATTTTAAGACATACCTGTATCTCCTTAAGTCATACCTGTCGAGATTTCTTGTAGTCTTCTTATGTAAGGCCTTAGCCTCAACTCCCTATGAAACTGGATCTAGAGATCGATTAGGGTTTGTTAGAGAAACCCTAAAAATTCAATCTTTGACTTTCACACTTCTGAATGGATGGATAGATGTGTCTCGTTGAGCTGATCAAACTTGCATACTTCAATTTTGAAATCTCCAAAATTTGACCCCTCAAAATTGCCTTTGAAACTTCTAGATCTTCTGGACAGGATCCCGAACTAGGGTTTGATGGAGCCCACCCTTCTGTTCAATCAAAAGGTTTGATCCAAAGCTCTAAACCTTTAATTTTCTGAGGAGCTTTCAGCCGTGGTCACAAAATTCAAAAATTCCAATTTTTGCAGAAGCCCTAATTTTCCACTTTTCCGATCAAAGTCCCGAACTAGGGTCTGATCAAGCCCGACCTTCTTCCAAACAAAAAATTCTGATCTTGGTCTCTAAATTTCTATTTTGATGAGTATCATTCAGCCGTAGTTTCCGATTATAAAAATTTCAACTTTCTCCGAAACCCTAAATTCCGGAAGCCATGAATGAAGGTGCTCAAAAATAATTCTGTTTTGATAGAAATATGTACCTGATTGTTTCTTTTGTAACTCCACACTTTTCGATCCACAGGGCCTAAATTTTTTTTCTGTGGTAGCCTTACCTGTCATCTTTCCATCCCGACAGATCTGACCTCAATTGGATTCTCTGAGAGAGAGTTATACCAAGTGTCACAACGTGACCTGTTTATGGGATAAAACAGGAGAGCGAACTTGTACGGAGTTCCACGTGTCACTGGTTCAACTTCAGCCTCTGAAAAATTTCCTGAGATAGTACAGTCTGTTTACTACCTGTCACTTTTTATGAAATTTCATTTGGAGCTTCCTAGCCCAAGTTATGACCTTTTTTCCAAGGTCACCTGTTTTTGACTGAGATTTGGAAGAGGCAGAAACCCTATATTGTACAGATCATAAATCACAAAGTACAACGAATTAGAAGTTGTCCTTTGGACACAAGATACATGAGGATCTAGTCTTTGAACTGTAAATGTTTCATATCCGAAAAATTCGCCAAAATGGATTTATAGCGAAAGTTATACGATGACTGGTTTTTGCTATATCAAGCCCTAGCATCGCAAATGCAACAAGTGTCATACATGCCATACCATGCCTTCTTTCAGGCTAGCTCTGATACCATGTTAGTTTTTCAGAATTTACTTCAATCTGATCTAGGATCTTAACTAAGAGAACAACATGTACAGCATATCAATCATGGACACAATAATGCAAGCACACAAGAGACACAGAGTTTACTTGGGGAAAACCATAAAGGTGAAAAACCCCAATAACTTCCTCAGAGATAGATAGAGCAATGATACAACCAAAATACAAGAGATAGTCTTCTCCTAGCAGCAGAGCCTCCTCCTCAAAAGTGCGCCACTTTCCGAATGAGAGAAGTGTGTGTAATGAGTGATCAAATAGAGATCTCCCGATCTCTATTTATACTTGTCCTATCGTGCCCAATAAACTAATGGGGCCTACATGTCTAGCTTAACCCATGGTTAACTTAATCCAGGCCAACCCCACACTTGGTGGTCTAATAACCCTTTTACCCACATGACTCATACAGGGACTACCCCATCAAGGTGGTCTAATAACCCATCGGCAAGTTAACACACTTGCGACACTTGTCAATACAAATGACGACACTTCCTTATAGAGGAATAACACATCTCTATAAGGGTACAATAAATATATATATGAAATACATTCCGAATTTACATATACATCAACAAAGAAAAGGATAAATTTGTGGTTGTTTACATGGATGATATCACTGTGTATTCCATGTCCGATAGAGAACACATCCAACATTTGGAGAGGGTCTTCATAAAGTGCAGGAAATATGGTATTTCCCTAAACCCCAAGAAGTCTAATTTTGCATTGGAAGAGGCAAAGTTGCTTGGGAATATTATTTCAAAGGATGGTATCAAGAATGATCCAGAGAGGGTCAGTGCAATTTTGAAGGTGGGGGAGCCTAGGAGCAAGAAGGAAGTGCAGTCATTCATTGGAAAGGTAGGTTTCTTGTGGAGATTCATCCCCAGCTTTGCTGAGATATTGAGAAATATTACTAACATGTTGAAGAAAGAGAGTCAAATAAAATGGATAGAAGATGCTAGAGAATATTTCAAAGGTATTAAAAGGGACATCACTAAAGCTCCAGTTCTGGAAAGTCCAAATTTCACTAAAGATTTCCTAGTATTCTCTTATGCATATGAACATACTATAGATGGGTCCTGTTGCAAAAAAACAATTAAAATGCTGAGCAACCCATATCATTTTTCAGTAAGGTGCTTAGAGATGGAGAATTGAAGTATGATATCATGGAAAAACAGGCCTATGCTTTGGTAAAGTCCTTGAAGGATTTCGGAGTATACATTCTCCATTCACATATAGTTGCTCATGTTCCAAATAATGCAGTGAAGAGCAACCTTACCCAACCATATCCTGAAGGGAAGAGGGCAAAGTGGATTGCTGTGTTGTTGGAGTATGATATTGAGATCAAGCCTACCAAGTTGATTAAAGGACAAGGGCTTGCCAAAATGATGACTGATGCCAATTGTGAATCTTTGCAGCTCAACTTCTTGGCAAATCATTCAAGCCAGCTTGATGTAGGGATACAAGTAATCCCAGACTTTTTTATGTCTCCATGGTACACTAATATTATACATGTATTGCAGAATCTACAAGCTCCTGCAGGACTGAGTAAAACAAGAGCTAGATCTGTGAAATTGAAGGCTGCAAAGTTTGATCCACTTCCCCTCATTGGAGTTTTAGCCACTTCATTAGAACATTAGGTTTGATTAGATGATATGATTGACATGATGGGAATATTGAATCATAATGAGAATGCAACACCATCTTAATCAACTGAACAACTTGTGTTAATATTTCATGGATGCATCAAACATTATTAACATAGTAGAAACATAAACAATAAAGTAAACAATAACAACATACACATCATGTACACCATTATTTATCCTAGAAAACCCTTGTGGGTAAAACCAACAGAATTTATCTTCATTATGCCCCCTGTCGAAATCCATCCAAGGCATGGTCAATCGTGGCTATATCGGCCATGGGTACCCTCGAACATCAGTGAGCTTCCGATCACAAGCTCACTCATATTACAATGGAGTTCAACCAACCTGTTTATAGGATTGCATCCCAATAATACCATGGGAAAACCTCCCATTACCATGGGTAGACATCCCAATACCATGAGTTTATTACATCAATAACTAAAGTTTGTTAACTTGTTGTATGACTGATTCAAAATTAACCCAACATTCCCCCTTTTAAATTTGACTTGGGAATGATGACGCCCCCCTCAAGTTCTATGTGCCAGGAATTTGACATCCCCCCTATCACCTAGTTGTATAAATCAACTTTATCGGCGAGTTACCATGGGTACATATGCCTCTATTGGTATTATTGCCATATGCCCATTTACAGTGATTACAACTCCATTAATGAAACATTTATTTACAAAAGAATAACCAATCACTCTTTAACCAAGTACTTGCATTCTGTTGCTCAATCAACTACAGACTTCATTGTCTACTCTAGCCAATCCTTCTACACAACCGAAAATAGACTTCGTCGTCTACTCCAGTCGATCCTTTTTCACAGTCAACAAGAGACTTCACTGTCTGCTCCAGTCAAACCCTTTGCACGGCCAACAATAGACTTCACTGTCTGCTCCAGTCGAATTCTCTTCATATTCGACAACGGAATCTATCATCTTCTCTAGTCGAATTGTCTTCATGTTGCTCCATTATCTCTTCGGTTTCTTCTTGTACATCCTCCTCAATCACGTTTGCATCAACATAAGGAAAAAAAAGTTTCCAAAAGAGTCTAACCCTCAACAACACATGTGTCCCTTTGAATATGAAACAAATATATTGTGTAGTCGATCATAACTAGTTGACTACCTAGTTGATTTTAACCACAACTGCTCAGTCGACCTAAACTTGTCCACTTAGTTGACCTTTTGTGACTCAGTTGATATTGACCTCAACTATCTTGAAGCATCTCGGTTGAATCACAATACTTAGTCGACCTCATCGACCAATCGACCATATCCTCAATTGACCCAATTGACGAGGTGGTCCCGTAATTGACCACTTTACCGTCGACCATCCGCCAATATCGTGACTATTGGTTGATTTTGATTTTCGTTGACCATTCGTCAAGCTTTCGACCATCATTCGATCCATGCTTCCATTGACCATCCATCAAGCTATCGACCACTAGTCGATCCATGTTCCCGTCGACCCTAACTGTGATGGACCACTACTAAACCGACCATCAACGATTACACCGAGATGACCATCTATTACTCTTGTCGACTTTGACCACTTCAACCACATATCTCTCCCTTAGTATTTGAATCTTCTTAAGCATTCCACATGACCTCAAACTGGATCATGCATACCACGATACGATTCTTCCAATCGTCAAATTCACGCCATTTTTCAATGGCAAAAAAACACGACATAGACCAATTTTTTTTATTCATTGATCTAACACTATCTTAAGAGTACATATAAACAACATGCACTCATCCGTCAAGAAACCAAATAGATATGTATAACTGCACTCCATGTTTCTTTAGCATACCTTAGACCTAGAATTTTTGTTGCTTATTAGACCGACCCATCATGCCAATGGATTTGACCACACTGAGTCAAACTCCACCATGCAAATCAAGGCAACTGAAAACTTTTCTTCAACCGATCTTTTACATGAACTCCATCTACACTCTACCATGTAGATCCAAGAAACCAAATCTTAATTAGATTTCTCTGGTTGGCGAGTTAGATCCTACCAAGCTCTGATACCATGCTGATATTTCATGGACACAACATACATTACTAACACAACATAAACATAAACACTAAAGAAAAGAATAACATCATACACATCATGGACACCATTATCGATCCCGGAAAACCCAATTGGGAAAAACAAGCAAAAGATATATTCATTATGCCCCTTAACCAAATCCATCCAAGGCATGGTTGACTATGGCTCTACTAGCCATGGGTACCCTCGACTAGCAGTGAGTTTCCGACCAAAATCTCAACATCTTGCAATGGATTCCAGCCAATCTCTTTATAGGCTTACATCACAAGAATGCCATGGGAAGACCTCCCAATTGTTAAGTTTTATAGCTTGGACATTACTTTCTGTAGGCTAAGTGTCTACCTACATGAAGTTGTCCAAAGGGAGTCTTCCCTAGACATTAACTTTATTAACATGAAGTGACTTTTAAATTTAATGGTAAAGTGACTTAAGTTGTTTAAATGTGAGATTAAGTCACATTCGTAGATCTCAAATGATTAAGATTTAATCTTAGCCCTTAATAATTTTGGATATCTAGGTTTAGGGTTTTATCATTAAAATAATTATAAAGGAGTTCTAAGGAGGATATTAGACACATTGTCTCATTGAGTTGAGAGAGAAAGAGATAAAGAGAGAGAGAGTCTTGAAGAGGCTAAAGGAGAAGAACCTCAGAGTGATTCTCAGCAAGGATGAAAGGGCATCTTCCTGGAAACTTTTGTAGGATGTACAATAGCCTTTAAGAGGTAGTACAATAGTTCAAAAGAGGTCTTGCAACATCAAGAGAGTGATTGTACAACAACCGCAAGGGTAGAGAGGATCCAGGGGAAGATTTTGGTGGTTGTACAAGACCCACAAAAGATAGAAACATGCCATACAGTGTATGGGAGAGAGGTGGCACAAATCCCAAGGAAGCATACATGTTATTTATTACTATAATTTTCTGCTGTATATTCCATATTTCTCTGTGAGAAGTAATAGTCAAGAGATATCTCTATCTGTTGGTTTTCCCCATTGGGGTTTCCACGGTACATCTTGTGTCAAATTTTTTATGAATAGATTTATATTTTTTGTTGTGCATTTAATGTTTATGAACCTAGTGTATTTCCATTCATAAAAATCAGATCTGGAAATTTTATTTTCTGTGTATAAATCTGGGCATAAAATATTTTTTATTGGAACTGAAAATATGATCTTCAAGCTTAAGGAAAAATAACATGGTATCAAATATTTGCTTATGAGAAAGAAAACCATGTATTTGACACAGACCTACAAGAGATTTGCAGGAGGGTTTTTGCATGATATTTGCAGGAGGGTTTATTTGAACAAGGGGGGTTTGGGATTGTTGTATCAAAAAGGAAAAAGAAGATGGATATCGGTTTGAGGTTCAGAGATTGGTTGGAGGGGGTATCAAATTTCAGCCCCTAAAAATAAAGGACTGCATTGTTGCTGGAGCAAAGTGAGCTATGGGATATCATTCAAAAAACCATGGCTATTTCTACCAATGCAGTAACTTTGGCGGATTTCAACTAGAAAAATGTGAAATCCAAGAGAATCATCTTAGATGCTATGAGAGATCACATTATCCCTCATGTGTCCTGGAATAAGCATACTTTCCAGATGTGGGAATATTTGATGAGGCTTTGTCAAAGTAGAAACCAAAAAATGAAGATGGTGCTACGGGACAAGCTTCACAACATGAAGATGTCCAAATTTGATATGGTTGCATCCTATCTCACTAAAATCACACAAGTCTATGATGAGTTATATTTTATTTTGGAGAAGGTTGAGGATCCATAATTCGTAAGAAAAACCATAAATTTTTTTCTAAACCATGGGATGTTTTCATCCGTGGAATTGTTGCTAGAGAGAATCTTCCCAACTGGGAAATATTATGGGATGATTTCTGTTGGCAGGCGGTTTGCGACAAGGCAGAAGATGGCACGAAAGGCGACGAGCAAAAGATTATTTTGTGCATGTGTGGGTCAATTGTACTGCGGATTGTGGGTTTTGGGTCATTGGACCATATATTATGTACTGTTGAGTCAGTTATACCGCATCATGCGGGTTTTTGGTCGTTTTTGGACTAGGTTAGTTAGATATTGGGTCATTTGTCCATAGTGTCAGTTAGGAAGTCGTTAGTAAGTGGATAAGAGTTGTAAGGCGGAAGCCTATATATAGATAAGAATTGTAAGTGTTGAGAAGAGAATTGGGTTGAAGAACAATGTGAAGCTTTGATGTTGGTTATATGATTTCCGGGTATGTTTTGATGTCAAGAGTCATTGCGAAGATACAGTTTTTGCAGAGACATTGTATCTGGGTTGACAATGATAATATGATGAAGCTAGTTTGGTGCAATCTCTGTGTTCAACCTGTTTAGTTATGATAATGCGATGTTGCAATATACAAATAATGTCATGCTTATTTGATGTGATACTTGCTTTACAATTATTGTTGTTGCAATGATGAATGTTTGAGTTGAATATCGCTTTAATACTATGTTCAATGCTTAAAGACCTCTGTCCTAGTGTTGCAATAAGTGTAAGTGCTATCGCCGCGACCATCCTCCTTCATTCAGCGGAAACATGGTTCCGTCTGCTCTCCCTTGATCGCTTAGGGTGAGACCTCATCTGCTCTGCAGGTGTTGCTGAGCAGGGTCAAACCTGCCCAGGCCGGTGCTCAGGGAGATCGCGGTGGGTTCGGGTTGACAGCGATGAGAACCCCTGTCGACTGGGTTTGAGTCAACAATTGGTTCCATTGCTGGGACCGTGTACGAAGTGAAAGGAGGATATGTTGTGGCACCCGACGAAACCGGAGATCCAAGAATGGTTTGATCAGAAGTTGCAGGACTTTGCTAAAGAGGAAAGCCAAAACACTCGATTGACAGTAGGACAGTGGGTAGATAGATACATTCACGACGGTCCGCACGAATGGTTCTTCTGTGAGTTCCCGATCCTACTGTTTGAATGGTTGGAAAAGTTGAACTTCCAAAAGAAGAACTTCCAAGGTGGTGAACCGATGATCTGGACCCCCAAATTGATTCAGGAACTACAGGAAGTTGATAATAAAGCATCACGGGTTGTCGAAGTGTGGTTCGATAGCATCCTAGAGGGATATATCACAGAGTTCATGGTTGATAATCAGAAGTCCTACAGTGAATCCGAAAGATATTTTTTTCCGTGAACCTCGGGGCCAGTTTTTACTGTCGCTTCAACTGTCGATCAAGATGCTTATTTGCGAAAAAGGTATATTGAAGATGCATCTTGATCAGTAGACAGCCTGGTGGGCAGAGGCCGTGGGTGCCGCGACAGTTGGGGGGTGGTGCATGGAATGTTAAGGGGTATATGGGTGCAGGTCATGATGAGACTGTGAGTGAAGCCGAGGAAGAAAGTGGTCTTAAGAGGGGAGGAGCGAGGTTCCGACAGGAAAAGAGGCAGAGGATGGGAGAAGGTCCTGCTACGGTCAAACCGCAAGACCATGAAGGAAGACCACATGGGACGAAGTGACCTCATAGTCCTGACAAGGACAACCAGGCTGTGCCCAGGATAGAGGCAGGACCAAACCCCAGCACCAATGTGCCCACATCTCCGCTCACTATCTCTCAAATAGCAAGAAATACCACTTCGACACCACCGAGTTCGTCAATTCCACAGAACTTAATTGGTAGTAGCACAGCAAAAGGAGGAAGGAATCCCAGAATGGCAGGAGATGATGCTAAGTTACCGTTGTTCCATGGGAGTGCGACAGACAACCCGAAACAATATTGGTTTTTGTGTGAAGTGGTCTGGACCATAAAAAAAATCACCAATGATGCTGCTAAAAAAGGACAATTAGCGATGACTCTGCGAGGTCGTGCATTAGATTGGTTTATGAAGTTTGTTCTAGTCCCTATAGGAGCCCCAGAGAAGTCACTGGATGAGATTAGGGATGGGATGATTGCAAAATTTAGAAGGCCCAAGTTTGAGGCTCAATATATTACAGAATTGAAAGAAATTAAGCAGTATCCCAATGAGACGGTATGGGATTTTGACTAGGGATTCAAGACACTGATGGAAAAGGTTAGTTTTGATATGAGCGTCGTCCAACATAAAGAATGGTTCATTGCGGCACTACTACCACATATTCGGCTACCATTGATGCAACAAAACATCTCGACACCCATTGAAGCTCTGGAGATTGCAATGCAGTTGGAGGTGTCTCCAATTAGAGAAAATGCAGTTGAGATGTTGCAGATACAAACATAGCTGGCTAACTTAACTATACAGCTGCAAGATTTGAAGAAGGGCAAGGAGTAACGCGAAGATGCCTGGTGTACGCGATGTCAAGGAGAAGGGCATACGAAGGATAATTGCCCAGACTTCCGCAATTATTTGGTTTCAGGAGCACCAAATCCATTGAATGGTGGTTGCATGCCGTGGTGTCGCGTCTGCCAGGTGTATGGGCGTAGTCATGACAATTGCCCTTATATGTAGAAAATGGTCACCACCCCGAGGAATCTTTATTGTACATTCTGCAAATCGGTGGGTCACGACGACAAGGATTTCCGTGCATATGGATTGCTACAAGAAAGAATGTGCGATGCATTCTATGTAAAGGATGACCAGCGTGTCGTACAACATCCACAACCACAGGTAGCCTAGCTGCTACCTCAAGCATAGATGCAGTTTGTACCACAGCAACAACAACCACCGCAGTTCATGCCGCAATATGCTCCGATGCAGATGGCTCCACAACAGCCACAGTACGTACAACAACCGCAGTATGCACCACAAGGACAAGGGATGCAACCAGAACCAGTACAACAACAGTTTAATCAACCATAGTACCAATAGTGGGGAGGATTCCAGGGAGGATACCGGGGAGGCCGTGGTGGTGGATTTGGTCGTGGAGGAGGATGAGGTGGTCGCGGATCGGTTCAATGCTATTACTGTGCAGTATGGGGGCACTACCAGTGAGACTGTCCGCTACTACAGAACCAATGTACATTATGCTTTGTTAACGATCACACAGTTGAGAATTGTCCACAGTTGATTGCGTGCTGGCAAGCAGGAAATACTCCCCAGTTGCAGAACCAGCCCCAGGCACAGCAACCTATGCAGAACCAAGTGCAGCAACCAGTACAGAACCAGAATATGCGGCAGACTCAGAATCAGAATGTGAACCCACCAGGAAATCCGCCACTGAACCAGACCCAGGGTGCAAATATCGTGACAATTTCTGCAGAACCAAGACCGCAAGATGCTTCTGTTGCTGTAGTCACTCGCGGAGGAAAGACAACTGGAGAGGACAACTAACTGATCATATTATCTAGACAAAAGAAGGTATCATTTGACATTGATGTGGAGCGAGAGACATTTCTTCAAACATGATGTGCGCTCGAGAATGACCAAGGCAAAGCTGTTGTGTATGACATGCCCTATACTTTTGATGCTACTTCGGAGGTCGGCCCGTCACAACGATCCAGCACACTTCGAGCATTTTTGGAACATTGGTTGTCCCTGGCAAGAGATCCCGATTCTCTTGCTGCGATTGAATCTTTGTTACGACGACCGGCCCAGGACCGACAAGAACTCGCGGTCAATTCCCTGCAACGATGGAAGACGGGTAAGGAGATGCGGATGAATATTCAAATTGGCGACTATGATGTTGATTCGGTTATTCTGGACCTTGGTTCAGATGTCAACATCTTGACCAAGCAGGCTTGGTAGAAGATGGGGAGCCCCCCATTGAGATGGTCTCCTGTACAGCTCCGATTAGCTAATCATGCTAAAGTAACACCAATTGGGAGAGTTTCGCGAATGGTGGTGGACATCGAGGGAATGAAAACATATGCCGACTTTGATGTAATAGAAGTAGTCGAGGGAGGAAGCTCTTATCCAACATTATTGGGGATTGGATGGGCTAATGATAGTGGAGCTGTAATCAACTTCAAGCGACGGATGATGACTTTTGAAAATCATGATCTCAGAGGTATCGCCCCATTGGATCCGGCTGAAGGACGCCACTACATAAAGCCCGTGAAGGACGACGATCCCAGTGGATGGGACCATGCATTCAATATTTATGAAGATTATATCCATCCGACTACCAACGACGAGCTAGGATGGTGCAGCGACAGCTTTGCGTCTTTCGACTCTGATGATGCGCTAGAATATTGGCAGAATTGCTTACATGAGGTGTCGCTCCGTAAGTGCAGGTTGGTCACACAGTCATTATTCCGTATCTCAACTGAAACAATTACACTTCCCATATATGACAGGCTGCCTGGTTTATCTGAATTTCTAACGGAGTTTGAAGCAAGAGTTTCCGAACCTCAGCGATTGCTAGCGTTGAACGAACCATTGAAGGTTGCTCCAGCACGTTGGTGGGCAACACACAAAGCATCAATAAATGAATGGTCGAAGTGCAGAAGATTGATGATGGTATGCTTTGGCGATACCAAGGTCTACCACACCGGGAAGTATTATGGGTATCGCGACCAAAAGATGAGTGGGTCCATGCTTTTATCCATACCTTGGATGAGATGCCACGCTCATGGTATACTACACCTGAGTTGCGAGGGGAAATTTCTACTTGGTTGGAGCTCACCGTGTGTTTTACCCATACATTCAATTTTGCGGATGCCGATCCTGAGGTCAATAATGCACTACAGATCATCCGTGATGTAATTCTGCAGGTTGTCCCGGTGGCCTATCCTGTGGATCCACATACACACTGCCAGATGCAGTCTCTTATGGAATGCTTCAATATCAGTGGTGGGCTAGAAGATGGTGATGATCCGTGGAATGTGAATATCCCAGAATTCGAAGGAAGTCGTGATGTGGTACCACCTTATGCGCCAACTGATCCTATCAGTTAGCCGTTGAGGATCCTCAGGATTAACATTGGGACAGAGGACACTCCGAAGTTCACAAATGTTGGGGATTACTGGGATGACGAGCTGTTAATCAAGGTCACTGATATGCTCCATGAGTTTCAGGATGTATTTCCGACAAAGTTTTTCGACATGAAGGGGATCCTGGGTGACTTAGGGGAAATGAAGATTCCATTAAAACCAGATGCTAAGCCGGTCCGACAGCGACCCTATCGACTAAATCTGCGACATAAGGAGAGGGTCAAGGCAGAACTTGATCGCATGCTGGATGCTGGTATCATCGAACCAGTCGAAGATTTGGAATGGATTAGTCCTATGGTGGTACAAGATAAGAAGACTGGCGAGGTACGCATTTACGTCAACCTCAGGAAGCTAAATGATGCATGTTTGCACGATCCGTTTCCAACCCCATTTACCGATGAAGTGCTAGAAGGTGTGGGTGGCCAGGAGATGTACTCTTTCATAGATGGGTTCTTTGGCTACCATCAAATCCGCATTGCCAAAGAAGACCGCCATAAGACAACTTTTGTTACTGAATGGGGCTGCTTTCAGTACACCGTGATGCCGTTTGGTTTGAAGAATGCGCCTGCGATATTTTCGCGGGTTGTTGTCGCCGCATTCAAAGATTTCATTCAGAAGTTTTTACAGGTATACATGGATGATTGGACGGTCTATGGATTGGTCCGTGATCATCTGGTGAATCTGCGGTTGATGTTAGAACGATGCCAACAGCATCAGATATCATTGAATTTGAAGAAATGCATCTTTTGTGCACTGTTTGGGATATTACTAGGCCATGTGTGTAAGCAAGGATTGTTGGTTGACCCAACAAAGTTTGCGCTTATTCTAAGTTTGACACCACTGGCTACTGTTAAGTAGTTACGGGCGACGCTGGGACACACGGGGTACTATCACAAGTTCATCAGGGGTTATGCTGTGATTATTGCCCCTATGGATAATTTGTTGAAGAAGGATGCAGCATTCCAGTGGAGCCCGAACTATCAGGCTAGCTTTGAAACATTGAAGGTGAAGATGGCGTTGGCACCAATATTGGTATTTCCGGACTGGAGTAAGGAATTATATGTCCATGTTGATGCCTCATCGATTGTGTTGGGTGTCGTGTTGGCTCAACCAGGAGAAGGCCATCTTGATCATCCTATTGCTTTTGCAAGTCGGAAGCTGTCCTCTGCCGAAAGGAATTATACTATTACTGAGTGGGAAGGTCTGGCAATGGTCTATGTGCTGCAGAAGTTCTGACACTATTTGTTGGGTGGGCACTTTAAAATGTCCACCGACCATTCTGCATTAAAATACCTAGTCAATAAGCCTGTGTTGGGGGGGAAGATATGCCGCTGGTTACTTCTTTTTCAGGAGTTCGATTTTGAAGTCATTGTGAAGCCTGACCGGTTGAATGTTGGTCCTAATCATCTCTCTCGGATTGATACATGAGAAGAGCCGACCAACATTGACGATGGTTTTCCAGATGCTCAACTATTTTGGATTGAGGTTGCAGATGGCTACTTTATGGAAATCATTCAGTTTCTGACAATGGGTACTGCACCAGACGAGTTCACCACCAGTATGAAGAAGCAGTTGGTAGTCAAGGTTGTATACTTCCATCTAATCGCCGGAGAGTTATACAAAATGGGTGTTGATGAGGTATTGCGCAGATGTGTCTTACCGCATGAGCAAGCGTAGATATTAGCAGAAGTGCATGGAGGAGTTTTCGGAGGACACTATGGCTGTAGGGCGATTGCTAGGAAAGTGCTGCGTGCCGGGCTGTGGTGGCCCACACTGCATAATGATGCGATAGACTATGCGCGGTCCTATGACGTCTGTCAGCGAAATGGGAAACCATCTCAACGCGATGAAATGCCACTCATGCCTCAGTTGACATTACAACCATTCGACAAATGGGTAGTAGATTTTGTAGGACCGATCAATTCACTAGGGAAGCGCATGGGTGCGCACTACATTATCACAACAACCGAGTATTTGAATTGATGGGAAGAGGCAGTACCAGTAGTTGATTGTTCCGCAGTAACGACGACGCGCCTTTTGTTTGATAACATCATCACTCGGTTTGGATGTCCCAAGATACTGCTGAGTGACTAGGGCAGCCACTTTCTCAATTGCACCATCAACGCATTAACGGAGGAGTTGCAGATCCAACATAAGAAGAGTACACCCTATCATCCGCAAGAAAATGGCATGGTGGAGGCCTTCAAAAAGATCTTGGAGCATGCGCTGACAAAGGTGTGTAACGTGAACTACAACGACTGGGATCTCAAAATCCCAGCAATCTTGTGGGCCTATCGCACCACATGTAAATGACTTACAGGGCAGACACCATTTAAGCTGGTATATGGACAAGAAGCAATTATGCCCATGGAATATATTGTCTCGAGTCTGCGCATCGTGGCCGCAACAAGCATGGATGATGTGGCAGCACTAGATGGACGTCTAGAGTAGTTGGTAAAGTTGGAGGAAGATCGCTTCCTCACTAGGTTCCACCAGGGGGTAAAGAAGGATCGCCAGAAGGCATGGCACGATCGACACATAAAAAATAAACAGTTTCAGCAGGGTGACTTGGTGCTGTTGTATGACAACAAGTTTATGAAACATTCAGGAAAATTGTAGATACATTGGCTAAGTTAAAATAGTTAATTAACGATGCTTGTTCGAATGATGGGAATTAATGGCAGATCCGGCCGATCGACTGACAAGATAAATGACGGATTTGCATCATTAATACAAGATTTTGGTTGAATTAATGCATGATTTCGTTGATGATTACAGAATATTCGGTTGGATGCTATAAAACTGGATCGGAGTTGGTCGGAAGACACCGAGAAATTATTTGTGAAGTGTTGTTGTAGAGTGCAGTCGTGAATTGAGCAAGGTGCTGATAAGCATATAAAGAGGTGCTACGAGGTATGCTAGGCGAACTGGAGACAGTCGAGATTAGCAGCGAAGTGGAGTATCCCTTCATCCCGGTTGTTTTCGAGCAAGAAGTTGTGTCATCTGCAGCCATTGATCTTGGAGCCGAAGTTTCGAATATGCCAATGGGAGCATCAGTTTTTGTTAAGAAGTGATGGGGAGGTCAGCACTTTGAGTCCCCACAGAGTAAGAGGGTGCTTCAGTCCTCCGTTGCGACGGCAGGTGACGCTCAGGAATAGGTGGGGCAGTCCAGTCGCCCCATTCTTGAGTCTTCCCCATGGGTGGGACTATTAGCCGGTGACATCCTTGGGTATATCCCTCCCGTTCGGCCGGATGCCACCCCACACAATATAAACCCAAAACAGAAGTACGGAGTGAAGATGTCGGCACTCCCGACTGGAATGGAGTGCTTTGTGGATATTAGGTTGGCATTACTGCGCCTATGTTACGACGACCATGATATGGTGGCCTACCCTGACATTGCATCCTCCCCCTATGTGCCTGAGACACGACTTTCCCCGACACCGGTGGTACAAGACTGGGCACATGGATTGAAGCAGGCCGGCTTGTTAGGGCTTCTTAACAAGCCACATTTTGGGCGATTGGCGGAAGTTAATGCATGCGTAAAGTAGCTTCTCGCGTGCTTTCATGGTGCTTTGTTGTGGATGGACAGCGAAGTCTCGGTCATTGTCGATTTAATTGCATATATAACCGGCTTGCCTAAGAATGGAGTCGATCCGTCACAGTTCATCCAAGGGAAGGCAAACGACAAAAAGTGGGCATTGCAGTTGGCACATAAATATGGATTAGAAACGGATGGGCGTGGGTATCGCACCAACAGCTGCAATGATCAGGCAGTACTCATGGGCATTACGATCCTATCCTACAAGGTGGTTAGGGGTGGTCGACCTAACCAATGTAACTTGGGGATTGTTGCATGCGCAGAGCAATGTGCGGAAGGGGTCCAAATGAACTGGTCCCTATATCTCTTGAATAAATTAATGGAGGACGCTATGGCAGTCCAATCGGGAAAAGGTGCCTTCACATACAGTTGGTTGTTGCTGTTGATCGCCTTTGTCGCATGGAAAGAGCCCGGCACGTACTAGGGCATGGACTGTTCGGCTGCAGTAGAATGATGGGGGGTGCGATATCAAAATTTGTGGTATGTACAGGAGCCAGAGAGACTCCGGGATTGCCAATTGCAGTTTTGGCTGTATAAGGAGATGCTTTGTGTCGCGAAAACACAGGTTTCGTGAATATCTGAAGAAACTGTAGCATGGTTCAAACCTGTCATGGCGTTTGCAATTCGGCCACATACCATACACATACAAGCCCGCCAAGATCCTGATCGGCATTGGTTGCAGACCTTGTATAAGGTGACATCTGAAGGCTTGGAGGCTACTGTGAACGAGTGGCTGGAGGCATGGCAACAACCCATGAGTTTGGAGGAGATAGAAGCCGGTGGCTTGGTGTTGGACCAAGATGATCGGGTATCGGCACAGGACCAGCAGAGTCACCATGAATCAGGGCACCAATCGACCAAAACGATATCAGATGATAGCGACTGCGACCTTGAAGAAAACCGCTCGAAAAGGTATCATGAGCACGCAACGATCAGCGGGTTGTCCTCTCCCGTCGAGGCACAGTTGGGCCACCTGCTCACAGCGCTCAATACTGCATCCTCTGCGGCAGCAGACAAGATGGCCAAGAAAGCGGATGAAGGATTCCATGCGATCACCACTCGGTTAGAGTCCCTGTATGATATGGTTTACGGAAATGCACCAGAGGGGAAATTTGCTCATACATTTAGAGGGAGCTACCCACGATGCATCCATAAATATTGGTGTTAGAGTGGGTAAGATGTACAGGTTGCTAGGACAATCTTTATGCGAATCCAAATGGATCTTGGATTGAGGATTGATGTTAGTGATATAGAGTGAGCAGGAGGCTCCAAAGATTGAAGTGATACCAGGGACTCAGTCTTTGAATAAGGAAGATGGGAAAGAATCTTCTTCTAGTGCTATTAGAAGACCAAGTTGGTATGATTTGACATTGATGGATGCTCAAGAGTAGGTGGAGATTCCTAGGAACATAGTGAGGAAGAAAAAAACTTCAAATCATGTGGTGGGGAAGTCTCCTAGTTTAGAGGGAGAATCCAGAGTAGCGTATGATGCAGTGAATATTATTCCAATATTGGAGACACATCCAATTCCAAGTGGAGGTTCTTCTAGAACCACCTTCCTTACTAAGAGGGAGTGTTAATTTTTATAGCTCGGATAGGTACTTCTGTAAGCTAAGTGTCTACCTGCATGAAGTTGTCCAAAGGGGTCTTCTCTAGACATTAAATTTATTATTGTAAAATTAGAGTAACTTTTATATTTAATGATAAAGTGACTTAAGTGACTTAAGTTGTCTCAATGTGAGATTAAGTCACATCCGTAGATCTCCAATGATTAAGATTTAATCTTAGCCCTTAATCATTTTGGGGATCTAGGTTTAGGTTTTTTATCATTAAAATAATTATAAAAGGAGTTCTAAGGATGATATTAGACACATTGTCTCATTGAGTGGAGAGAGAAAGGGTCTTGAAGAGGCTAAAGGAGAAGAACTCGAGAGTTATTCTCAGCAAGGAAGCAATGAAATCCTCTTGACTACTTTTACAGGCCGTACAACAACCTTTAAGAGGTAGTACAACAATCTAAAAGAGGCCGTACAACATCAAGAGAGAGACTGTAAAACATCATCAAGGGCAGAGGACTCAGGGGCATATTTTTGTGGTTGTACAAACCCTACAATAAATAAAAACATGATGTATAGTGGCTAGGAGAGTGTTGACATGAATCCCAAGGAAACATACATGTTCTTTATCACTGTGAATTTATGTTGTATATTCATGATTTCTCTGTGAGCAGTAATAATCAAGAAATCTCTTTGTTGGCTAGTTTTCCAAATTGGGGTTTCCATGGTACATCTTGTGTCAATTTTTTTGTGAATGGTTTTCTATTTTCTATTATGCATTTAATGTTTATAAACTCAATTCATTTCCATTCATAAAAATCCGATCTGGAAATTTTATTTTCTATGTATAAATATTGGCATAAAATATTTTTTATTGGAACGGGAAATCTAATTTGAGTTTAGGAAAAATAACACCAATACCATGGTTAGATCTCCCAATACCATGGGTCTATTACAACAATAACCAAAGTCGGTTAACTTTCTCTATGATCGAGTCAAGATTAACCCAACAACTTGGATCCTCACAAAAATTTCCAAAGTGGGTCACGGAGACACTTGAAAGTGTTCATCCTGATGAGGTTGGAAAAACTTGGACTAAAAATTCAACAAGACAAGAAGATGGAGGTGATTTATATGATTCAGGTTCAGGTGATGTAAATGATATGGAAATTCATATGATTTTGAATTGAATTTATCTACTAATTATGAACCAAGTTCCTTTGAAGAAGTTGTTTCTCGTGATGAGTGGTAGAGAAGGAATGTGATGCTCTTATCAAGAATGGGATAAGAAAGTTGGTGGACCCTTCATTTGGAACTAAACCAATTGGGTTCAAGTGGGTATAAAGAACACACACAAATCAGATGGATAACTTGACAAGCATAAGGAAAGGCTTGTGGAAAAATTATTTGCATAGAAAGAAGGCATAGGCTATGATGAGATTCCCCCCCTCCCACAATAAAATGGGCTACCATTAATACTCTATTGGATTTTTCTACACATAATGGGTGGACAGTTCATCAAATGGATGTGAAGGTTGCTTTCTTGAATGGAGGCTTGAAAGATAACATCTTCATGTCTCACCTAGAAGGTTTTGTTGGGAAGGGACAAAACCAAAAGGTATGCAAGCTCATCAAGTATTTGTATGGATTGAAATAATCACCTCCTACTTGGTATGGAAAGCTAACTATGCATCTTTTGAAATTTAATTGCAAACACTTTAATCTTGATGATGCAACTTTGTTTGTCAAAAAAGTTGTCAAAATTGTTGTATATTTTGTAGTGTATGTAGATGATCTATTGATAAAAGGGGAACAATGAAAGCTACATTGCATGCATAAAGAAAGAATTGAAGAAAGGTTTTGAGATGATTGATATGGGACACTTTCACTACTACTAGGTATCGAAGTGACTCGAAATCCAAAGTATATATTCACCTCCCAAAAGAAGTATATTGGAGAATTACTAAACACGTTTGGCATCACTAAATGTAATCCTTTTTCTACTCCAGTGGAAAATAATTTGAAGCTAACATTGAAAGAAGGGAATGCATTAGATGATGCAACTAAATATTGATAACTTGTGGGGATCTTATCTACCTTACCATACTAGACCTGATATTTCATTTGCAGTTGGAATCCTTTCTAGGTTTATGCAAAAACCTTGTGAAGGACATTTGTGTGCTGCAAAAAGAGTTCTAAGATACTTGAAGGGGAATCAAGACATTAGACTCAAATACTCGAAGATAGAGGACTTCAAATTAATTATATATTCATATTCAAACTTTGATGGAGATAAGGAGAATGGAGTGTCTACTTCAGAATACCTCATGAGTCTGGGATCAACAACTATCTTTTGAAAATCATGCAAATAGTCCGTTTTAGTAGAGTCCACTATAGAGGCAGAATATGTGGTTTCAATAGAATAAACAAAGGGGATTGATTGGCTCAAGAAGATACTAGAGCAATTGCGGGGGAAAGCAATGAATCCTACTCCACTATTGATCGTAAACACTTCAACAGTCAAGTTGGATAAGAATCCTAGATTCCATGATCGAACAAAGCACATCAACATGAAGTACCATATGATTTGACATCATGTAGAGGCCAAGGCCATTCATTTGATACATTGTTCCACAAGTGATTAGGCTGCAAATATTTCACCAAAGTGCTTGGAAGAGAAAATATTGAAAAGTTCACAAAGATGTTTGGACTCACAATCACCTCAAAATAATATGAAGAGTCACAACGAAGACCAAAAGACCTCTTGGAAGATGAAACCAAGAGCCACAACTAATTGTATTTATACGTGATTCTTGTTAATACAAGACATCCATTAGAGTTATCCCATGCTTGTTAAGGTTAACATTGATATATACATTATTTTACACATTCTCATGTTCATAAATGAAATCATAATTGTCACTCCAATGACCAAATGAAATATATTAAGGTTAAAAGGTTTATAAAGTAAAATTATCTATTTTAAAGTTTGAAGCTTAATAATGTTTTAAAAGAGAAGATGGCAAAGCGATCTTAGCACTCCTTTTATATAATTAAAAAAAAAAGCAAAAAAATGGATAAATTATAGAATATGATAGGATGGAATTATTATGGAAATAGAAATACGTTTATCAAATATCGACACTTCATGAAGGGGTCGAGACAACTCGAGACAACTAAGGGTTTCAAAATGGTTGACTAGAAACCTTTTGTCCATTTTTTTTTTGCCAATTTCCAAAGTCTTGGAAGCTACATGGAGAGACTAAAGGTGTGATAACCTAGAGCTCAACATTAGAGATGCCATACATTATTATTGTTATTATTAGTACACTAATATGGATTTGAATTTCCTTAGGCCCGTGACATGAAAAATAGGGGAAACAATCACGAGGATCAATAATAAGAATGTAAAACTTCAGCCTACATAGGCCCTAAACAATTTGTACGCCTGGTCCAAATCCCCTCCACAACTCTAACAAGGCACTTAACTCCAGGCATCGAATGCTCGACATCACATCTCCACTAAGTATAAATCCAACCATATTTTTGGATATTTAGCTTGAGGTACTCTAGTCCCCTCAACCTATATAGCAATGTGGGGTAGAGTTTAGTTTTGAGAATAATTTTTTTTAGAGTTAAATAACTATTAAAATTTAAGGTAATTTTCATCATTAAAATATGGTAATTAGAGAGCATCCTTGAATCTTTAAAAATCAATTCTAATGAGATGATCTTCATGTATTGCACTATGGCGATCCTGTTAGGATTCAAATCCAAGATGCTACCACAAATTTTGGTGAACAAAAAATCACACAAAGATACATAGATAATGAATAATATTAAAGTCTTGAGATTATATATTTCATTTGCACCATGGAAACTAGTTATATAGGAAGCATATAGATAGTGCACCATATAGTGGCAATGGTAAGAAATTGACTTTAGTGATAATTATGAATTATAAATTTTTCAGGGAGTTCTTTTCTAACATTTGATTATATTTCCCACCCAACAAATATGTATATAGTGAAGTGTATAGATAATTTCCAAGTGTGATCAATGATGATACCTACTTAACAATCGTGGAATGCTACATTGTTGAAAATTTGTGTTGTGTTTGTAACATATTGTTTAAATAATGTATACTCAAAAAGTATATAATTATATGTGCATGTTAGTGTGCATTCGTGTGTTAGTTTGAGCTATGTGGAATTTGTTACATTGAATCACAATAATTTCAATACCTTTCCCTCCTAGAAAAAAATCAATATCTTGAAATTTTAAAGTTTGAAATCAAATATACATTGACAAATAATGGAGGTCACCAACCACAGGTGGTTAAAAAAAATCAATCTTAAATTTTTTTCCTATACTAATAATATAGAGTCCTCTTGCTTCATCAATATGAAATTAAAGTAGAAACTTCAAGACCTAAATGGGTCTGCAAAAACCTATTAGTTGTAACTCCTCTAGTCTCCACCCAAAACAAGATTTAGTACAAAACAAATTCTATGGTTCGAAGGAGAGTGCCTTCCTTGAAGAATTGTTTAGATAAGGTGCCTTCTTGCAACATTAAAGCATCTTTGGATAAGTTACCTGCAAGTATGTTGAATTCTTGATAAATATGAGAGAAAGAGATAACATCAAATACGATTTTTACCTCTTGTATTTGATTCAAATTACATATCAAATTGATAAATTATTAATATTGGAATATTGGTTGGCTCACTCAAGCACAAGCTTTAAGGTCATTTCCGTCATTAAAATATGGTAATGAAAGAGCATCAAAATATATAAAAATCAATTCTAATGAGATGATCTTCAGGTATTGCACTATAACGATCATGTTAGGAGTTGAATGCATGATGCTACCACAAATTTTAGCGAACAAAAAATCACACAAAGATACACAGGTAATGAATAATATGAAAGTCTTGAGATTATATATTTCATTTGAACCATGGAAACTAGTGATATACGGAGAAGATAGATAGGGCACCATGGATTTATAGTGGCAATGGTAAGTAATTGACTTTAGTAATAATTCTAATTCTACATTTTGAGGGAGTTTAGCTTTTCTAACATTTGATTATATTTGTCCTCCAACAAATATCTATGTAGTGAAGTGTATAGATAATGTCCAAGCATGATTAATGATGATACCTAGTTAACAATCATGGTATGCTACATTGTTGAAAATTTGTGTTGTGTTTGGAACATATTGTTTAAATAATGTACACTCAAAAAGTATATAATTACATGTGCATGTAAGTGTGCATTCGTGTGTTAGTATGAGTTATGTGGACTTTGTTACATTGAATAGCAATAATTTTCAATACCTTTTTCCTAGAGAAAAAATTAGTATCTTGATATTTTAGAGTTTGAAATCAAATATACATTGACAAACCATGGAGGTCATCAACTGGGTGGTTAAAAAAATCAGTCCTAACTTTTTTTTCAATACTGATAATATATAGAGTCTTCTTGCTTTCATTAATATAAAATTAAAGTAGAGACTTCAAGACCTATATAGGTCTATAGGTCTGCAAAAATCTGTTAGTTATAACTCCTCTAGTCTCCACCCAAAAACAAGATTTAGTATAAAACATATTCAGTAGTTGGAAGGAGAGTGCCTCCCTTAAAAAATTGTTTCTATAAGATACCCTCTTGCAACATTAAAGCATCTTTGGATAAGTATATTGAATTCTTGATAAATATGAGAGAAAGAGATAATATCAAATACTATTTGATTCAAATTACATATCAAATTGGAATATTGGTTGGCTCAGTCGAGCAGAGACTGAGCACAAGCTTTGAGTAATCTAGAACTTGGATATATTTAATCTCTTTATCCAGAGTCGTCATCAATAAAATCCAAATGGAAAGGAACTTGGGCTCGTTATCTGTGCCTTGTCTAGTTGCATATCTAATAAGATAAAAGCGAGAAGTGTAAATATATATGATTTCTCTATTACCACACATAGCTCATTGCTGTTATATCGTCAGCTCTGACGTCCTGAGAGTGAAATATGATGATGAACGGAAGGGAAACATTCCGACTACAATTACCACAGCAAAACAAAACAGAGAATTAAACGACGGAATTATGACTTTTGACTGAAGATGATTTCAAGCTACTTTGAAGTTTGAACGAACCGCAGAAACGTGGGTTGGGACAAAGCATTAAAAGCCGCTGCAGCTTCACGAGCAACTATGACCCTTGTATCTCGCCGAGGCAAACTGTAGCTACTGAGATGTGCAGCCGGTTAATGTCCTTATCGCCACTTGCCTAATACCACTGTGTACTGATATCATCACCAGCCTGGTCCACATATCAATGACCAGATTTGAAAATACCGTAACTTTTTTTGTTAACTAAGAAATGATCGAAGATGCTGTCACCGTAATTGCACTGCACTAAAATGAGGACCATTATGGATGCAATGCTTCATGGGTCAATTTAATTCTCTTACAGAAGATGCAGCCACTGTTACAAAGATGGGACCATCATAGTTTTTTTTTCAACTAAGAAATGATATGCCCACCTGGAAAATGTTAGCTACTGAGATGTGCAGGCGGTTAATGTCCTTATCGCCACTTGCCTAATACCACTGTGTACTGATATCATCACCAGGATGGTCCACATATCAATGACCAGATTTGAAAATACCGTAACTTTTTTTGTTAACTAAGAAATGATCGAAGATGCTGTCACCGTAATTGCACTGCACTAAAATGAGGACCATTATGGATGCAATGCTTCATGGGTCAATTTAATTCTCTTACAGAACATGCTGCCACTGTTACAAAGATGGGGACCATCATAGTTTTTTTTTCTACTAAGAAATGATATGCCCACCTGGAAAATGTTGTCACCAGAATTGTACTAAGGTGAGGATCATCATAGACATCCCATTAATTCCTTTCAGGAAGATATTGTCACAGAATTGTATGAAAAAGAGGACCATCATGGACTCTTCATGGGTTAATTTAATTCTCTTTTAAAAGATACTGTCACAGAATTGTAAGAAGATGAGAACCATCATGGATGTCCCATGAATCAATTTAATTTCCTTCCGGATGGCTTCCATCTTCAATTCCTAACCTGTAGAAATTAAACAAATAGCTTATAATGACTTAATCTCCACAAATACCAAGTACCCTAACACTGCAGGCTAAAAACACAAAAAGCTACCCACACAAATGCTAATATACACAATATCCCTAATACATTTTAAAAAAAAATTGCTTTTAACCGAAATACTTCTACTTCTAATACATTTTGAAAAAAATTGCTTTTACAGTACCTGATTGAGTGTAATTATTTTTCCCCAACGTAGACATTTAACAAATCGTCAAATCAGTTTGAGTAACATGAATGGAGGTAATCATCAAATCAGTTCAGAGCAGCTGAAATGGAACACCATACCCAACATTTAATACATGTTTAATGCTTGACTTTTTGAGCTAACATGTTTAATGCTTCGGGCAGTGCTAAATTTGTTCTATCATCTCAAAGATCCTTCATCTGCAAACTAAGGAGGGCGAAAGTGTTGGTAGGAAATCCAAGAGAGAGTTTAAGCTAAATTGACTCGGAAATATAAAGCTGAACATTAAGCTTCATTTGGTTAAAGTTGAGATTCAATTGACTTGGAAATGTAAAGCTTCATGTCATTTGGTTAAGGTGGATTTATCTTTATTTTATGTATTTATAAATTTATTAAACATAAATTTAAATTTTTTAATAATTAAGATCAAATTTTTGAAGCTATAAATCTTTTATTAGAAATTAAGTTGATACAGATTGTTACTTATAAAGTTTGAGATTCAATTTACCTTTATTTATTATGTTTATAAATTTATTATAAACAGAATTTTAAAATTTATTCATAGTAAAGATTAAATTTTTTGAGTTATGATTTTTCATTATAATTTAAGTTGATATATCTTTATCACATATAAATTAGAGTTAAGATGGATTTATGTTTGATTCATATAGGTATTTGAATGGTTTTATTCTCTCTATTTTTTATTTGGAATAGAGATTGATCTTCTAAAATTCTGAAGTTAAATTCACATCACTCTTTTTATGAATTATATGAATTATCTTTTTATGAATTATATGAATTATATGAATTATATGAATTTTATGGCCTATCATGATTCATTGGCCTGCCACAAGTTAAGTGTTTATATTAATTATAATTATAGTGATCAACCCCAACTATAAATTTACAGAACATATGATTATGCACTTATCTAATTAATTTATTTTATGTGTACATATAATACATATAAATTCATTCAAATAAATTTCAAACATTATTATGAAAGCTGAAACATTATAATAACATTATTATTATATTAAATAGAATATTGAACACAAATGTCAAGATCTATCCTATTTAACTCGGAATTTACTTTACTTAATTTTTTTTGAAACAAACTAATTTAAAACTACCCATAAAATGGACGGTTTGGTCTAAAGGGCACGCATTTCTTAACCTTTTAACTCAGCGTGAATGAACTTTCATTCATGTTTCTAGATACAGTTGCTACAGTGTCGTTGTGGTAGTTTTGGCGTTTTTCTTTTGACTATGTTGGAGATTCTACACCTTGGTATTATCACCAGGTAGGTGCCCATGGAGGCTCACCTTATGTTGGAGATTCTACACCTTGGTATTATCACCAGGTAGGTGCCCATGGAGGCTCACCTTGGTCTTATCACTCAGTTCACTTCATAAGTGATGGGATTGGTTTTATCACTTAGTTCACTATGTAACTTATGGGATGTGTTAGATCTCTCTAGACCACCACTATGGTGTGCTTCTTCATCGGAGCTACTTAGGGTATATCATGTATTGCAATCATTTTTATACGTTAACATAATTCTTTCATTCATTCCTTCTCTCTGGTTTTCACTATTTTCTGCTTTTGCAAGCTGTGTGTTCTCTCTTGCTAGCTAGATCTTTCTGTGCAGGTGTTCAACACTCATCTACATGGTATCAGAGTTGAGTTGCTAGGACAAAGGCGCACCAACATTCTTTATTTGCAGGTATAGAAAATTGAAAATCACTGGAAGAATGGAGTTTCCAAAGGAATCTATTTTCACACCATACAGTTACTTTGCATGGGAAGCAAAGATGGAGATCTTTCTTCGAAGCAAAGGCTTGTATAGGATTTCTATGGCCACGAAGGTTGAGCCTACATCAGCCATAGAAAAGTACAAATACCTCAATCAGATGGATGAGGCCTACGGATCCCTCTGCATGAACATCTCCCCTGAGTTGCTTTTCCATATTTCCTCTTGCAAAACTCCCAATGAAGTCTGGACCACCATGAAAGGACTCTTTGGCAAGCAAGATGAGATGAAAGGCCACATGCTCGAAGTGGAGCTGCTCTCTTTGGATCCACGAAGCTTCAACAATATACAAGATGTCTTCACAAGATACAAGGATTTGCTGTTTGAACTCAAGGGTTGTGGGGTTGATAAATCTAAGGAGGAAACACAAATGGTACTTCTCTCCATTCTCTCCAAGCTCGGACCAAAATACTCTGTTTTTGTCTCCACGTTTCATTTAGTGAGACTCACCTCTGGTAAGAACTGGACGATGCCCACTCTTGATGCTTTTATTGAATCTCTAACTCAAGAAGAAGACAAGCTCATCAGTATGCGAAAAATCAAGGGCTCCAAGGCACATGCTCTTGCTGTGCATGATGGAAGTCATAACCCAAAACAAAGATCTAAATCCAAAGACAAAGCAAAGGCACATGCAAATCCAAAGAAGGAAGGGAATACCAATCCTTTCAACGGTTCCTCCGAATCCAACGGTGAAAAAGGGAAGAAAGGGGAGAAGCACACATACTGTCAAAGAGGATTCCATCTAGAATCCTCATGCATGAAGAAGCATATAGATCAGATGGCACAGATACTTCAGAAGCACAACCTTGGGGATCACATTCCAGAGGGAGCCGAGAAGAAGCCTAAAGATCATGCTCCCGAGAAAGGTAACTCTAGCCATGCTTTGATTGCCATTAATTCCTCTCCCGATGCCTGGATTGTAGATTCAGGTGCATCTCATCACATGGCTGCCACAAAGGAAGCTTTCTTTTCATTGGATGCATGCAAGGGTCCTCCTATGCTCATGGGGGATGATTCTCCTGTCGAGATCACCGGCAAGGGCATAATTGAACTCAATCATGGTAGCTTTGAGAATGTGCTTCATGTTCCAAAACTCTCGGTGAATCTTCTCTCCATCTATCAGATTACACATTCTGGCATCGAAAAGAAAGTGATTCACTGCTGTTGCTGTGAATATCTTTGACATACAAAGCAACTCTAAAGTTTCCACTTGTGAGGTAAATCATAGATCTAGGTTGTGTACACCTTTTTTGAATTCATTGAACCAGATGCTACCTTATTACTCACGCATGCTGATGATATCAGTAGGTTATGGCATGAAATATTTGGTCATCTTAATTTTAGATACATGCAGCAACTCTACAAGCAGGGAATGGTCATTGGCTTGCCCAACATTCTTTTTTCCAAAGGAGTTTGTCAAGGGTGTGTTCTTGGCAAACATCCTCAAGAAAATTTTGAAAAAGGAAAGGCTTGGAGGGCCTCCTCTCCTTTGGAGCTCATCCATAGTGATATGATGGGACCCTTTCCTCATCCATCCATTAGCAAGGCAAGGTACGTGCTTACATTTATTGATGATTTCTTACGATATAATTGGGTGTATTTTCTCAAGCAAAAATCTGATTTTTTTGAGAATCTCAAAGACTTCAAAGCACTTGCAGAGAATCAGTCTGAGAGAAAGAACAAAATCCTCTGCAGGGACAATGGGGGGGAGTATGTGACATGAATGTTCAACATCTTTGTTCAGAGGTAGGTATACAGTTGCAACATACAATACCATACACTCCATATCAGAACAGAGTGGCTGAACGGAAGAACAGATCCCTCAAAGAGATGGCCTCTTACATGTTGCATGCAAGGTCTCTTCCTTCCAAACTATGGGATGAGGCACTTAACTGTGCTAACTACATACAGAACAAATCTCCTCATAGATTTGTTAAGGACAAGACTCCTTTTGAGGGATGGAGCGGTTGCAAACTGGAAGTCACCCACTTCTGAATATTTGGATCACGTGCATGGGCCCGCATACCCTCTAAAAATAGGAAAGCATTAGATCCTCAGAGCACCGCATGCATCTTCGTGGGATATCCTGATGATGTGAAGGGTTACAGGTTGATTGATCCGTCAACAGAGAAGCTCTTTATTGATCAAAGTGTCCAGTTTAAGGAAATCCCCTTGCATGAACCATTGGAGTCACATGCAGAGACCTTTGTTCCTCTACTTGCACCAAACATCCATGATGATGAGTCCACTCATTTAGATCATGATTCATATTTGAATTCCGAACCTGAGGAATAACATGAGCATGAATATATTGATCCAAATCCTATCTCCCCTAAGAGAATACAAAGCTTAAGAGAGATATATGCACAGACCACCCCATAGGATGCAGGAAACCTTGTGGGGGATCTAGTGGATCCGAGGAGGACAAGGTACCAGTTTGAGGAGCCTTCTCATGCACTCACAACTACCAAACCAATGATGGCCATGCATTGTTACATGGTTCTATCTTCAGACCCGCAGGCATATGCAGAGGTTGCAGGGAATCCCCTCTGGGAAGCCGCTATGCAGGAGGAGTACAATTCTCTCCTCGAGAACTGGACTTGGGATTTGGTTCCACTTCCTTTAGACATGAAGCTTGTCAGATGCATATGGGTCTACCGGACCAAGAAGGTAGCAGACAGACATATCAGCAGATACAAAGCCAGACTAGTTTCCAAAGGCTTTCAGCAGGTTCATGGGATAGACTATGATGAGACATTTGCTCTAGTAGCAAAGATGGACTCCATTCGATTGGCACTTTCCATTGTTGCAGCCAGGAGGTGGGAAGTCCATCAAATGGATGTGAAGAATGCATTTCTTCACGGTGATCTCTCTGATGAGATCTACATGGAGAAGCCACAAGGCTTCATACATGATTCATCCTTGGTTTGCAGACTGAAGAAGTCTCTCTACGGCCTCAAGCAAGCCCGGAGAGAATGGTATGCCAAGATGGAATTCTACCTATTGTCCCAAAATTTTGTACGGTGTAAGTCAAATCTGAATGTATACATGCTTAGGATAGCTAAATCACTTCTGCTTCTAGTTTTATATGTGGATGATTTGTTGATCACTGGTAGCTTGACTTCAGCACTTGCTGCAGTTAAGAGGATTCTGCATGACAGGTTTTTGATGATGGACATGGGTTCATTACATTTCTTCCTTGGTCATGAAATCAACCAAGATGCCTCAGGCATCAAACTATCTCAAGCCAAGTATGCACGAGATCTCCTAGAGAGATTCCATAGGATAGACTACAAGTCTGCACCGACTCCTTTCCTATCTGGGGTCAAATTTGAGGATGGCGGGGACACTCCATTGGTTGACAACACTTTGTACAGATAGCTAGTGGGGAGCCTGTTATATCTTACACACTCTAGACCATACCTCTCGTATACAGTTGGGGCAGTCTCCTGGTTCATGCAGGAACCACATGAGCTACATTGGAAGGCTTCCAAGTGGATCCTTCAATATGTACAAGGCACCATCACCTTTGGGATTCACTATGCAACAGATTCTGCATGGGATCTCATTGGATTCACTGATTCTGACTGGGATGGCAATAGCATTGATTGCAAGTCCACATATGGGTACTCACTTAGTCTAGGTTAAGGGCCCATTTGTTGGTCGAGCAAGAAGTAGGTTGTTATTGCTTTATCTTCAGCCGAGGCCGAGTACAAAGGGGTAGTCAACATAACCATTCAGGCTTTGTGGCTACAACATTTTCTCACTGAGTTGGGAATCCAGTTCCACCAACCTATTGTCGTATGGTGTGACAACCAGAGCACTCTGAAGTTTTGTAGAGATCTAGTACAGAGGCAGCGGATGAAGCACATAGAGAACCACATGCACTACATTAGAGATTTGGTACACGAGCGGATCATCGACTTGTAGTTCTTTGCTTCAGTTGAACAGACTACCGATATCTTCACTAAGTAGAAGTTCCATTCTCTGCGCGATCGTCTTGGAGTGTAGGACACAGTTGCCTAGCAATTGTCTTTTTCTTCTTTTGCTACATTGTATATTGAGGGGGGGTTTTTCCCATGAGGTTTTCCCAGGAGGTTTTCCCTCTCTCCTCATTTTATCTCAGTGTTCATTAGTTGCATTAGTTGCTGGGACCCTTTCTTTATTACCCCATTGTAGTGTTAGGGGGGTGTTGGAGATACTACACCTTGATATCGTCACTAGGTAGGTGCCCATGCAGGCTCATGGTTTTATCACTCAGTTCACTCTGTAACTAACGAGATTGGTTTTGTCACTCAGTTCACTCTGTAACTGACACGATGTGTTAGATCTCTCTAGGCCACCACTATGGTGCGCTTACTCATCGGAGCTACTTAAGGTATATCATGTATTGCAATCATTTTTATACTTTAACAGAATTCCTTCTCTCGGGTCTTCATTATTTTCTGCTTTTGCAAGCTGTGTGTTCTCTCTTGCTAGCTAGATCTTTCTGTGTAGGTGTTCAACACTCATCTACAGACTAGAGGGCTATGGCTAAAATATGAGGCTTCTAAACATGTTTTCGAAACGAAAATCAGCCGATCCTAAAAGAATAAAATGTAGCGATTTTTTTTAGGAAAAAAAATCTTACGAGAAACAAAATCAACCGTCCTAAAACCTAAAATGCAATGTGAAACCCTAGCGAATATTGCTCAGTGAAGCGCATTTTCACCTTCGGATTGGATTGTAAACATAAAAAACCAACCTTGAATGCTATCTACAGAGATTAGTTTATTCATGCTGTGGCAACTTGCACTGGACGTGGTTAGTACCTTCGATCGTGAGGCTCGTGAATGATTAGAGATATTTTAAACCATTGAGTACGCAATCCCGCATTTCCTCCGAGATGAACGAGCGAGATATGAATTGTAATACAGAGCGCTTCTAAATACTTCTTAAAGCTAAATACTCTCTAGAATTATATAGGTTTGCTTCGTGGTAGAGCAATCTTCTTGCTATGGGAAGGATCATCAGAGAAACACAAAATAATTTTTTGTTGACACATCAGAAAAACATTCGCATAGTCAGATGAATACAGGAAGCCATGAAAGGAAAGAAAGAACCGTGGTTGTCCCATTTCGTAACAAATATCAAATGACTGGAATCGGCACTTTTTGGAGCTAATATTTGCAAAGAAATGGCCAAATTATGTTGGAGAAGAAAATCATAAAGATAATTTATAAATTGCAATATTAGATAGCCACCCCTTCTATATCATAACGTCAAAGAAAGTAAATATCCGCATTGTTGTCAGACTTGCCTTGCTACCCAGCAAAGAAAAAATCATGTTTTCAGTATTTCGATAATAACAAAAGAAAATGACTTAAGTTTATAGTTGGACAGTTGAAAAAATCATGTTTTCAGTATTTCGATAGTAACAAAAGAAAATGACTTAAGTTTATAGTTGGACAGTTTTTTTTAAAGTGGTTCACAGTTTTCAAGGGTTACTACATGTACAGAAGAAATAAAAAAACCTAACAAAAGAAAATAACTTGAGTTTATAGTTGGATAGCTTTTTTAAAGTGTGGTTCACAGTTTTCAAGGGTTTTATTACATGTACAGAAGAAATCAAGAATACTTAATATTTAGGAAAGAATCAAGGTATTCCCTATGTTCAACATAACAGGTAGAGATTTAGGTTTAAATCTGATTCATTATTGACAAAGTTATATTTACGGAGGAACCTCACATTTAACAAAATTACATCCACTAAAATAAAAATCACGATATCCCCTATGTCATGTAAAAATTCATCCTTTTAGCAAGATATCCCTATATCCAATATAGATTCAAAACCTAACTGTAAGATAAAATATGTACCAGATGAAATAAACTCCAATACTTAAATACTTCATTGCATTGCAGATTATATACATAAGCAATTTCTAAATAACCCATAATTGGCATATGAAATAAATGTAAGAATTTCCATAAACGAAGTAGCTGTAGATTCTTGCATTTGCATATAACATGAGCGTATTGTGGAAATGACATAGATTAAAAGAAATTCCAGATAAGATAGAATATTTTCATGTAACACCTACGTCCCAGTAGGATATATGGTACAGACTAAATTATGTTACAGTAAGTTTGGTCCATTGTCAACCACCATAACTACATACCAACCACTGTCCATTGATTTTGAGATAAAATCGATCAGTCCTGTAAGACTGCCAAACCCAAGCTTAGTTATGAAATATAGTATAACGAAGCTTTATACATGAGTAATATACTAGTAAGTTAAAATTTTTCAAGAGACCGTCGGTTGAAGCGGCTGGTAACCTGTATTCGAATTTCGAGATGAATGAAGCTGGCTACGGTCAGTGCAGATTCTATGGTTAGTCTTACAAGGACAAGAAACCATCTTGCAAGGTCAAGAAATGCGTGATATAAGGCCAGGAAGAAACGGAAAACAAGTCTGGGAAACAGGCACAAGAAACTTGGAGCCGGATGCGGTTAAAATTAGTCTATGTACCAATATTGAGGGAGAACAGGGATGCAAAACTTACATGAGTTAATGACACGGCTTCAAGAGAGTGTTAGGGTTTTTAGGTTTAAGAAAGCTCAGAGGGGATAGCGCCAAACTTTGATATTGATATCTCCAATCACAGTAACGGCTGGTGAACAGCCTTCGGTGTTCTCATCATCCATCGCCTTGCGCGTCTTTGCACAGACAGATCAGAAGCTGCGTGCTTTAAAGACTGGGTTACTCACACATACCCACCAACCATTGTTTGCACCGGGAATGTAAAATGACTAAATATCAGTTATGTTCAACTATGCAATCAAATACAGGAGAAAACAATCAGCACACACAAGTATGTCGGCAGTCTGGAAGTGCGCATCCCTGTTCCCGATTTGAAAAGGACCCAAGGATTATCTTCATTAATGCATGGCTCCAAAAGTATTTTGGTCTTTGGTATTTTAAAAGTTCTTTTGTTTTCTTCCAAAGCCGATATTGTCTTATGGGCCCCACTTGGGCGGCCAAGAAGAGTTGATCCTCGAAGACCATTTTAATAAATAAACATGGAAGATATTTGTGCAATGCCATAACTCTCTTAGTAATCCAATCCATCATACATTGCTCAAGAGACCCTTTACTCCATTTCTCCTTGACCTTAATAAATTTTGTGATCTATTTCCAAAACTCTATAGAGTACAAGCAAATGATTCAATGTTTTTTCATTAATCTTCCAAAGTATACATTTACTAGGTCCCACTCAATTTTTTTTATGACCATTATTTCATGGAAGAAGTTTGACAAGATAGCCACAGACCTTCGCCACCAGATTCTATTATTAGGCTAGTCTTTTTCAATATGTGCTTCATATCCTAGTTTTAAAAAGTATTCACCAAGTCACTTTGTTTTTGGGTCACTTAAGGCTATCCTCATGTAGAGATAGATTAATAACATTGTGAGAGGTTTTTTTTCACATAAATCCTCCATTCCTTTACTAATTCTCCTTGCAAATTCACTACATATCCTAACTTCTAGCCTTGTAGATGGCCATATCTTAACCTGAAGTCAACTACCATTTTTAAGGAGTAAATTCCTTTCTCATGTAAGGATGCCACTAGAAATTTTGAGAATGAAAATATGTGGCTCCTATCTAGGGATCCTCCCCAATCCTAAACTTGCCTCCATTATCAACTGGCCAAGCCATCCACTTTCTAACCAAAGGATGTGCCTTCAAGAATTCTTTCCATACCAAGGAAGCTCCTAGGGCTTGCCTATTTTCCAATCTAAAACATGTATATGTTGTGATCCCCTTAAGGTATTTGATTTTCATAAATATACCCTGGATTCCTTCATTGTACACTATCCTCTAAAGGATTTTTGTAACAAGAGCCGGGCTAAAAACATGTACATATTTTTAAGGTCCATCCTACCATATCTTTGGGAAAGGCCACTTTGGTCCGTTTAACAAATGGGATGCCTTCTTTAGCCCTATTCCCAGTCCACAGAAAGATAAGCATCCCTTTCTATTTTTTTTTAGCATTCCTTTGAGAATCATTGCTATAGTTAGCCAGTAAACAAGAATACTCTCCAGTATATTCTTTACCAAGACTAGTCTTCCGCCATGTGAGAACCATTGATTGCACCAAATTGATATTCTAGCTTCCACTTTATTGTACAACCAAATTTAGTCATTGTAGTGGTACTTGTTACACTTTAAGAAGAAGGGTAGTTATTAAACCCCTTGTTCTAACAGGACATGATTGGTCTTCATTGGAAATAAAACTATAGCCCATTTTTAATATCATTTGCTAGATCATTAAACAAGAAAAGTGACTTATTCTAGTTTATTTCCATACTTGTAGCTTCGCAATAAACATTCAACAAATCCTTCAATTTTTCCAACTTCTTCACAAATCCATGATAGAAAATCATTATATTGTCTAGGAAAAGAAAGTGATATATATGAACAAATCGAGTCACTTGAATCCCTTTCAAGTATCCTTTCCTTTTTGCTTCTTTAATAAGCATGCTAATCCCCTTTGCTACTAACAAGAAAATGAAGGGAAATAAGAAGCTCCCATGCCTGAGTCCTATAGAAGCATTGAAAAACTTGGAAGTGGCACTATTAATTAATATTACAAATGAAATTGAAGATAAGTGGCCCATAATCCAATTCACTATCATTAAGCTTAGTCCCATTTGGAGAAGCAAAAGCATTAAAAAAGGGTAATTCACCTCATCATATGACTTAGACAACTCAATCTTCAAGATAGATACTAGGATCTTGTGTGTTTTTACTATGTGCATGCCTTTTTGTGCTACTGCAACAGCACCGTGAATTTGTATGTTGTAAAGGAATCCAAATTGTTCTTCTGAATCAAAACTTGGCATAATATATTTCAATCTGTTAGCAATAATTTCTCCAAGAGGTCATAAACCCCAAGTAAAAATTCATAGATAAGCCATTAGGCCTAACGTTTTTCCCTCCCTTGAATGAGGACAACACAACCTTCAACTTGAATGAAGTAACTTCATCCTTTGTAGCCCCATTTAATTATTCATTTATGAGAGTAGGAAATACAATTAGAATTTGCATAATCTCTCCAATATTGGCAGTCCCATGATACCGAAACATGGATTTAAAATGTTGTCTTCTAGCATCTGCAATCTCTTGGAAGGCTCTAACTCGAGATCCTCTAGGATGTATGATATCCCATATAGTGTTTATATGTCTCCTGTGATTATCATAATAATGAAATAATTTACTATTATTGGCACCTTCATTTATCCATAGAGCCCTATTTTTTTAGTCTCAATGTTGCTTCTTCCTAAACTAGTAGGTCCTTTTTCTTTCTCTCCAACACCTTTAAGGACTCAACTTCTTCTTCTAAGAATACTCCCCAAAGAGCACTTGTCAAAAAGTGAAGCAAAATCTTCTTCCACTTCTTTGATGTCTTTTGTGAATTGAGAAAAATGGTCTTAGCCCAACGTTTCAACACATATTTAATCCTCTTTATATTGTCTACAAATTATTGAATTTTAGAGTCTCTTTCTTGTCTATCATAGGGTTTTCATGTCTTAGAAAATAAATCCTTAAAATTTGGATACAAAAACCATGTATGGTTAAATTTAAGTTGGCTTGGGGTATTCCTCTCCTCCAACCTGACAAAAATAGGAATATGATTAGATAGTACCCTTATTTTGATTCACAAATTTTCATTAAAAAGAGGTTCAACCATAAAAAATGATCCAATCTTTTAGAAATCCCTTCTCTTCATCGTCTAACATTATTCCAAGTAGGGATATTTTCACATGATCCACATCAAATGAGTTGATGAGATTCGAATAAATGAGATAAATAATTGCCTAACTGGTTCTTTCTTGTAGTCTCCCCACAAAGTTCTATGTTGTTAAGGGTAACATTCAAGCCTCTGCCCAAAATCACTTTTTCCCTCCCCCCAGAGTTTTCTAAAGAGGCCTAGAATGCTTTCCTTTTCTCATACAACCCATATAAATTGATTAAGATCAAATCAAGCCCTAAGTCTTCTTCCCCTTAGCTTTGCAACTATTCCTAAAGTCAGTACCAAGGATGTGATTGAATGAGACTTAACATTCCACCTTGAGACTAGTCCACTAGATAAACCAACAACATCTAAGGAATAAAAATCCCTATCCTTTAAAAGTTTTGATAATAGCTGAACAAATTTCTATCTAGAACACATGGTTTCTTACAAGAGAATAATATAAGGCTTATAAACTTCCAAAATTATTTTGAGGGCTAGTTGTTTGTGGACACCCCCAACCCATCTCAAATTAAGTAAGAGAACAATAATTGAGTGACTTATTTGTCTTAACTAATATTCATTTGTTTTCCTTCTTAAATTTGGACTTTTCTAAGAAAATTTTATAGTTCCTTCCAACAAAGACAAGGTTATTATCATCAATTTCCAGGCCACCCATGAAGTCTCATGAAACCTCCTCTACTTTTTGTATATGGTTGATAGTCTAATTTAATTAGAGGTTTTGATTATTGAGGAGTGCTTTATGTGAAACTTAGTAGGTAGGTTTGGACACTCCTCTACTTCACAAGTCGAGGAAGGTACAAATATATCCTTTCTTGGCCATTTCCTTATTAACTTCCATGGAGACTACAACCAATGAAAAATCAATGACTGTACCCTTGGCTTCCAAATCCTTCTTGTGAACTTCAACTAAGAATTCCCCTTCCCAAGGGTTTCTATGATCAACTATGGCTTTAGGGGAAACACCCTTTGAATAATTTATAGTGGCTATGTTATCCTTTTTAATCCTAGATTCATGAGTCTTGTCAAAAAAACACAAAGGATGGATATGAGATTGCATACCTTTGGCCAAAAGCGTAGGATATAACTTTGAACATTCCAATGCTTTGGAAGTTTGGTAAGTACTATTTTCTAGTAGCCCCTCAATGACTCCCTAAGCAGCTAAGTAATGTGATCCATCTTGGGGGACCACTTCATCCACCTTTTAAAACCCAAGTATACCCTCTCTCTTATTTTTAATCCATGATATTTTAAAATGTATTTTGTCTTTTGATGCATATGGACAATGCACTTGTAGATGGTTAACTTCATGATATACATAAGTTAAATTTGCTTCGTAGTGCAAGAAGGTACATTGGTGTACAATAGTTTGAATTATTTGGTAGCACAAGAGGAAAATTGGGGCACACGAATCATAAGTGTTTTTCAAATTGTGGTGTGCAACATGAAAGGTGTTGCAGAAGAGAGACTTGAAGTAAGTAGCATCACAATATTGAATCTAGCAACAAATACACAGGTCATGTTACAGCGACTAAAGAAGGTTACCAGAATTTTGAAGAACATTTTATACACATAATGTAGATGGATGGCTACACTATATTTGATGAGTTGGTGGTCAGCTAAGGGGATTGGTGTCTCCAGCAAGTTGGTGCTTGCAAACATTGTAACAACGAGTTGGTGCTCAGCCAAGGAGGTTGGTGTCTCCAGCAAGTTGGTGATTGAAAACCTTGTAACAACAGGTTGGTGCCTCCAATTATTGTAATAGTAGGTTGGTGTCTACTCAAGATTCATAAAGATAAAAATAATTGTGGTTTTCTCCCATTTGGGTTTCCATGTTACATATGGTGTTCTATGGTTTGATCCTACTTGTGTTTACTATCATGAATTTATTGAGAATGTTTAAAGTAAGAAAAAGTATGTTCTACTGATTTGCCCCCCCATCAGTATAACCAGAAATCCAACAATATAAATCTATTTTAGATGATATAATATAGAATACTTATAGACATAAAATATGTATAAACATCCATATGTATTTAGACTCATTCACATATGAATATGGATAGATCTCGTCATTTTAAATTATATATAGATAATTTGGATATCTAATCATATCCGTATACATGTACATATTGGATATATACATTTTTCATTAGAAAGGTATTTATGCATATGTTAATACGGTCAATTATATTTTTTATATGGTATACATATCTATTCCTGGAGATATTTATCCTTCACTGATCTAGTGTTGTTCCTAAAATTGAGAAATTTGGAAATTAACTATTTGAAATGGATGGTACGAATGGACTAGAAGACAAACTTGGTTGACTTGACAAAATTTTTAGCTATGTTGTAATATCGCCAATTTGGAATTTTACCCAATTTGGCCAATTTTCAAATCTTTGACTAGTGAAGCTCCAAACTATCCCAAATGATCCCAAATGGTTTCGAATTATGTCCAAAGTGTACTAAGGTGTATTAGTAAACCCTAATGCATCTATTATATGATTTTACATCTTCTAAGTACTTTAGCAACTTGCATTTACAATTAGAGAATGAAAGGAAAAATTACTAGGAAAATCGATGTTGAAAGCCCCAAGGGTAGATAGCTCCAAAAGACTCCTAAGGATTTCGAATTGGGACTGAGAGTGTTCGAAGGGTATTAAGACATAAAAATGAACCTAATGGGTTCTTATAAACTATCAAAATACTTCTGTAACATTCATTTAAGTTCAGGAGAAAATAGGGAAATTTGGTAGTAAATTCGAGGTTCAAATCCCCCAAGGGTCGAGGTCACTAATGGCTTCCCAAATGTAGTACAAACCTCCCAAATTTCAGAAAAGAGACATGAATTAGTTATAGGACTTCAATGGGAACCCAAATGCATCATTAATCAGTTCCTAAAGTCTATTTCAATTCCCATAAATCAGAGATTGGTAAACATGTCTTAACATAGGGGGAAATGAGAGAAAAACGCTATAACTTGCTATGAAATTTGTGAGAAATGTTACAAGGAATTGCATAAGGTGTATGCAAATTCTTCAGTATATTAATGGCTCTCCAAATAGCAATAAAACCACATATATTTACTGATACAATTCGATACCAAATAACTTCAAGCTCTCTCAACAAGATATATGGGAAAATGGCTCGAATCTCTTCCTTGAATGTAAATATCACTTGAAATACATAATTTTTAAAGATGTGGTTCTCATGATATGATTATGACAGAGATATATAGCATATAACATGTCCATAAATTCTAAATATCAGTCCTTCACTAACTATGTGCAACAACAAGTGTGCTATGCAAAAGCTATGGGGGAAAATGACACCATTCATACATAGTTTCGCATTTTTACATGGTTTTACTTGGATATTCGACCTAATGTTAATATGAGAATCCAATAAATATTTAATACATCAGATTACAAATAAATGGGGCCCCTTCGAATTCCACAAAGAGATCATCATCTCACCATGTGCACCCTTCCTCCAAGATCAAGAATATAGAGAGAAAAGTGAGAGAGATGTGAGAACACGTTGAATGAGAAATGGTCACGAGCATCCTTGTAGCTTCAACCTGAAACAAATGAATCCATTGTAGCTCCAAATGAAAGGTCTGAATGGCCTCTCCAAATTCCAATAAGGATGGGAATCTTTCACCCTCGAAATTGGTACTAAGGCAAGTAGAGTAAACACTCCACTAGCATGGACAAGCTATGCTCTCCAATTTGAAAAATTAGAAATGATAAAAATATGCTCTCTTTCTTTCCTATTGTATTTTATTAACCTACCAAGGCCTGCTTAGCTCGAATTCCATCCAAGAGACTCATTCCAACTCAAGTTAGGGAGAGATTCCCATGAATGCCACTTGTCCAACTTTTCCTAGCTCTCATCTTCCATCCATTCGAATGGGGGACCCTTGGATTCCCTAAATCCCCTTGTGTTCCCTCTTGGAGGATATTTTTATCCTTGAAATTTCATATATGTCATCAATCAGGTGCGAACTTTGTCATAAGTGTCATAGAATCTTCATCATTTTTGTCATATGGGTTAGGGAATCTAGCTCCAAGTGTCACAATTCTTCTAAGAGGCATCTTCCTCTTCCATGTGATTTTATATTCCACTCAAATTAGACCTTACATGATTCATGCCATGAATAATACCTCTTCAACTCCCCCAATTATGTTACCCTTCATCTTGAACTCGAATTGGTGACAGAATAATGCCAAGTGTAGTGGGGAATCTTGCCACATGTGGGTTCCACAACCTCTTATGTGCCTTCATGATCCAATTCCACCTTGTTTTATTTGTATTATTATTTATTTGACCCATTTAATGTGAATTTGTAAGTCTAATCTCATTTTGGGTCTTGTAGCTCCCTTATTCCAACTTTTAATGCTTCCACCCCCAACCTAGGGAACTAGTAATTTTCCTCCATGATAGTTCATTTGGATGGGTATATTACAAACTTTGAATTGAGATTTTTCTCTTAATGTGACCCACCTTGTCTTTGGATCTAATTTTACATTATTACTAACTTGGACATCATTCTGGCAATTATTTGACCCTTAGCACCAATTTGACAAACTATCATGAGTATGGACAATTGGCTTAGGCCATTGTGACCCAATGCAAAATTTGGGGACATGACAAATCCTCCCCTCCCAATATTGCTTGTCCTCAAGCAATTTCAAACATGGATGTTGAAGAACCTTTTTTCTTTCCAAAACTCTGAGTAGTGGCACTCATCATGTACTACAATTGTGTGTTTCCAAAAGCAAGGAGATGTGGGTTTTCTTTTTTTTCATATTGATATCCCATATAACATCACCACTAAAAAACAAAACATTAATTAAATCCATAAAAAAAAAATTTCACAATCACTCTTTATCTCTTTCATACTTTGGAAACCCTTTCTAATACCACTGTATAATTCTTTGAAGTTGCCACTGAGTTTCCCAACTTTGAGTCTTCAAGATGCCATGAAAATTTTAGAGGGGAACCACCATGCTTGTTGTTGCAATACTCTGATTAAAATCACCTTATTAAGTGGGGACTCAATCTCCCATACTACTTGTTTCCCAAAAAATTTGAAACCAATGAGACTAAAAATTATCCCAGGTTCCCATTTCTTGTATTGCATTCCAACAATTAGGAGTGATCTCCCACCCATACCATCATGAAAGAGAATTCCTCGATCCCATTTCCTTGTATGCATTCTTCCAAACATCATAAGTACAAAATATATATCATCAAAGTACATAACAACATAATAAAAATGTACATCAAGGAGGTGCCTCATGAAAGAATCATAAAAGTGCTTGTACCTCCAAGTAAGTAGACTACCATTTTCCAAGTGCATACAAGCATCAAGTGACCAATCAAATATTCTCCAATGACATAGGTGAGTATCCCATTCCCTATAATGCTTCTCCAAAAGGATGCATCATGCATCAAAATAATCAGCCATCTGTTCTTTCATCCGAGAAGTGAATGAAGAACCTCCACTCAAATCTGAACCAATTAGGGAGCAAAGAAAACAATGAGCCTTCAAGGGGCTCACATAAGTACCATTTATGCATCCATGGATATGTGTATCATCAAGAAATAACAAAGGATGGGATGTTGCTGCCAATACAAATTTGCTCCAATCATATATCTCTTCACCCTAGTAATTGAAGAGGTTCCTCCAACATCAATTGAACTAAGCAAGGAGCAAGGAAAATCATGAGCCTTCAAGTGACTCAAGTGAACATCATAGGTGCATCCATGTATATGTGCATCATCATAAGGTAAAAAAGGATGCTACTGCAAATGAAAATAAGAAAGTGCTCTAACCTTGTCATCATCTAAAGGAGAGATGGGAGTTTCATACTCCTCATGTGGCACCATCAAAAAGAAACTTTTCACCCATACTTCATTAGGATGAATGCTGCAAAATATGGAAGTGTAAGATGTAGGAGAATGAATCAACTCACCCAAATGATCAGAAAATTCAAGAGTTTCATCACGTGAAGGATCCATAAGGTTAGGATCATGCACCTCCCTCGAAAGTGAAATTTTTTTCTCATAGGTTGGTTCCAAGGTAGTGGAATCATACACTTCTTCAAAAATTGTGTACCATTTCCAAGAGGAAACCCAAGTTCCTCTTCCACCACAACAAGTGCTTGGTTCTCATCAATCTCATCTTCAAAAACATTAAGCACCTTCAATTTGTCATGTTTCTCATGATCCATCATGTCATGCAAATCCTCCAAGCAATCTACCATTTGACAATCTGAAACATAGGAGGAAGAACAAGTGTCTTGCAACCTATCAAGAAGTTGCTCATTTTGCATTTTGAGCTTATGAATATCCTCATTATTATTCAAGTATGCTCCATGTAACCATTCATTAAGCTCAACCAAATTTTTTCTATAAAAAAGCAAGGACATGAAATTACCTTTGATGTTGCACATTGCTCTTTAAATCTTCTCCATGTCTTCAAGGAAGGATGGATCCTTCAATGAAGAAACTCTCCAACAAGAATTTGACACCAATGATTGAGTGTCTTGGAGTATGCTAATGGTATCTTGGATCTTATTTTCATTCATATTTAATGACCCTTCAAGAAAATGAGGCTCTTGCAAATGAACTTCCTTGTCTTCTTCCTTCTTACTTGGACCAACTTCATGAAGCTCAAGTGGTGATGGGGAATTTGATCTTGTTTCTTCTTCAACTGCTACAAGGTATTCATTTTCATGCTTAATGGATGTTTGGCTTGCAGAAACACTTTCAAAAGTGATCTCTATGTCACCAACATAAAGGTGTGAGCACCTATCAGTAGTTACTCCTTCATAGTTCAAGCATCCATCAGTAGATTCTCTTTGATTCATTTCCAAGCTAGAATGTGTCTCGAAATGATCTTCAATATTTTTAATAGAGTCGTCTTCATGCTCATGTGATGTCTCTTCATATTTTTCAAAGTCACTTGGGAGTGAATTTAGGCCCTCTTCATGTAATGCTTCTTTTGATTTACATAGTTCAGAACTAGGTGGCTCATGGGTCTCCTCCTTTTTACTCAAACATATGTGATTTTGTCTCCAAGGTATTTTGCAAGAAGGGCATAGACCTTTCTTCACTAACTCAACATCTTCATTTTTGGGCCTATTTTCAAACACCCAAACAACAAAGTCTTTAAAAGGACTTTTGTGTATCTCCCTTATACAAATCAAGATATGCCTGATATTGTTGAGTCAAGGTTTTATATGTTGCTCTCAATATTTCTAATTCATTCATAGAATTATCCTTTCGTAGTGTGACACACTCATATTAATCATATTCAAGGTCATAAGAATAACCCTCATTCCTTATGAAATTGTAAGAAGTGTTGCATGATGGAACCTCTTCCTGATACCATTCACATTCTTCTTCATATTGCTTGTCACGTACCCACTCATTTAACCAACACAAGGCAGAGTACATGATGCTAAATTCAGGGCTTTGCCATGATCTCAGCCCATTAGTTAGATTCATATAAATAAATTCTGAATATGCAGATGTAAAACAAATCAATTATGATGCACGGCGGAATTAAAACATCCACACACATTACTCATGCATACAACATATCAACAGTTATTGAATTAATATAGTGCATAATTAAATATAGAGGCATAAAAACACTTATCTTCATTATGCAACTGCCCCAAGCAACTAGCTATGCCGCTGCAACGTTCCACCCAGCCATAGGCTCTTCGACGGCTTATATTGAGTCTGTCCGAAGGCCACCCCCGAGCTAGGCATGATTCTCACAAGGAAAGGGAACATTCCAGCTCCCACACAGCCCATTAACCATTTCATCTTAGCCAAGCCAGTCCAACTGGGTTTATCAGGCTACACTTGAACCCTAGAGGCTTACACTCATGCTCAAGCCAAAGCTATGGATACCCATAACCCATACCCAACATACTCTTCTCTCACACCGCATGCACAAACAGGGGTAGGGATACACATTTTAAATATTAGGATTTACAAATAAGATGGCCAGGGCTTTTCTCAAAAATGTTCCCAACCAAAAACGGATTGTGGGATGGGGCAAACAACCACAGGGAGGAAAAAAGATTTCTTTCCCAATATCTAAGCCTTCAACAGCCCAAAACGATCTCTATTGAATCCCCCATTCGATTCCCCTTTCTTCCCCATTGGTATACAACACGAAAACACCCTTCTCTACTGGGAGAATGAGGAAAAACGCAGCAGACATGCCTGGAAAACGCCTAGGTGGCTCTCAACTCGTGAGGGAGCAAGACTGATGGTTGCATAATGGCTTAGAGAGCAATTTCGTGGCTCTTTTCTTGCCCAAGGAGACAAACACGATTTTCCATGAAGGGTGGCTTACCCATACCCGAATTTGGACAGCCATACCTCTCCATTCCCAAGGCATTAACTACCTCAACCAACTCTTGGGAGAAATCAATGGTTGGGTACAAAAGTCAACATGGGTAGTTGAGGGGTTGATGTGTTCTCTCATTGACACTTGGCTTGAACTGATTGGCGCAAGGGTTTGAATGTTTTCCCTCCCAATTCCTTGTGAAATCATGCCCCCATCTCTTTGTTGCATTGCATAGCTAGTTGTGGGTATTTTATTAAAATGCATATTACATGATGTTGAAATTCCAATGTGCCTGGATAGCACGCAAAGAATATGCATCAATAAATCGATGGCGGGGCCTTGGCCTTGAGCTCCTCACCACGATTTCATAACAATATTACATCATTTAAAAATGTTAAAGTGATAGGGTCTAGATGGGGACGTGACATTGCTCATAACCGATGTACTCATAGGATTCATCATAATAGTAAGAAATGGATGAAAATTATTCTTCAATGTATGATATTAAGGCACAGGTGCAAGGACCATGCTCTAATACCACTGTAATATCCCCAATTTGGCCAATTTTTGAATCTTGGACTAGTGAAGCTCCAAACTGTCCCAAATGATCCCAAATGGTTTCGAATTATGTCCAAAGTGGATTGAGGTATATTAGGCTTTGAAATCTTCTAATTAGTTCATCAAGTTTCATTTACAATTAGAGAATGAAAGGCAAAAATACTAGGAAAATCAATGTTGAAATCCCTAAGGGTAGATGGCTCCAAAAGACTCCTAAGGATTTTGAATTGGGACTGAGAGTGTTTGAAGGGTATTAGGACATAAAAATGACCTAATTGGTGCTTATACACTGTAAAAATACTTATGAAACATTCATTTAAGTTTGGGATAAAATAGGGAAATTTGCTAGTAAATTCGAGGTTCAAATCCCCCAAGGGTCGAGGTCACTAATGGCTTCCCAAATGTAGTACGAACATCCCAAATTTAAGAACAGAGACATGGATTAGTTAGAGAAATTCAATGGGAACCCAAATGCATCATTAATCAGTTCCTAAAGGCTGATTCAACTCCCATACATCAGATATTGGTAAACATGTCTTAACATAGGGGGAAATGAGAGAAAAACGCTATAGCTTGCTATGAAATTTGTGAGAAATGTTACAAGGAATTGCATAAGGTGTATGAAAATTATTCAATATATTAATGTCTCTCCAAAAAAAAATAAAACCAGATATATTTACTGATACAATTCGATACCAAACAACTTCAAGCTCTCTCAATAAGATATATGGGAAAATGGCTCGAATCTCTTCCTTGAATGTAAATATCACTATAAATACATAATTTTTAGAGATGTGGATCTCATGATATGATTATGAAAGATATATATAGCATCCAACATGCCCATGAAGTTGAAATATCATTCCTTCACTAACTATGTGCAAAACAAGTGCGCTATACAAAAGCTATGGGGAGAAATGGCACCATTCATACATAGTTTCGCATTTTTACATGGTTTTACTTGGATATTCGACCTGAGGTTCATATGAGAATAATTTTTTTTTTAAGAAATAATATTACAAATAAATGGGTCCCCTTGGACTTCCAAAAAGATATCAGCATCTCACCATGTGCGCCCTTCTTCCAAGAGCAAGAATATAGAGAGAAAAGTGAGAGAGATGTGGGAACAAGTTGAAGGAGAAATGGTCACGAGCATCCCTGTAGCTTCAACCAACAACAAATGACTCCATTTTAGCTCCAAATGAAAGGTTTGAATGGCCTCTCCAATTTCCAATTAGGATGGGAATCTTTCACCCTCGAAATTGGTACTAAGGCAAGTAGAGTAAACACTCCACTAGCATGGACAAGCTATGCTCTCCAATTTGCAAAATGAGTCGAAATGATCAAAATATTCTCTCTTTATTTTCTCTTGTCTTTTTTTAACCTCCCGAGGCATCCTTAGCTTGAATTCCATCCAATAGACTCATCCCAACTCAAGTTAGGGAGAGATTCCCATGAATGCCACTTGTCCAGCTTTTCCTAGCTCTCCTCTTCCATCCATTCGAATGGGGTAATATTGGATTCCCTAAATCCCCTTGTGCTCCCTCTTGGAGGATATTTTTAGCCCTTACATGTCATATATGTCGGATGTCAGCAATCAGGTCTGAACTTTGTCATAAGTGTCATATAATCTTCATCATTTTTGTCATATGGGTTAGGGAATCTAGCTCCAAGTGTCACAATTCTTCTAAGAGGCCTCTTCCTCTTCCATGGGAGTTTCTATTCCAATCCAATTCGACCTTACATGATTCATGCCATGAATAATACCTCTTCAACTCCCCAAAGTATGTTACCCTTCATCTTGAACTCGAATTGGTGAGATAATAATGCCAAGTGTAGTGGGGAATCTCGCCACATGTGGCTCCCACAACCTCTTATGTACCCTCATGATCCAATGGCACCTTATTTTCTTTGTATTTTTATTTATTTGACCCATTTAATGTTAATTTTTAAGTCTAATGTCATTTTGGGTCTTGTAGCTCCCTTATTCCAACTTTTAATGCTTCCACCCCCAACCTAGGGAACTAGTAATTTTCCTCCATGATAGTTCATTTGGATGGGTATATTACAAACTTTGAATTGGGAATTTTCTCTTAATGTGACCCACCTTGTCCATTTGGATCTATTTTTACATTATTACTAACTTGGACATCATTCTTGGCAATTATTTGACCCTTAGCACCAATTTGACAAACTATCATGAGTATGGCCAAGTGGCTTAGGCCATTGTGACCCAATGCAAAATTTGGGGACATGACATATCCTCCCCTCCCAATATTTCTTGTCCTCAGGAAATTTCAAACATGGATGTTGAAGAACCTGTTTTCTTTCCAAAACTCTAAGTAGTGGCACTCATGTACTACAATTGTGTGTTTCCAAAGGCAAGGATATGTGGGTTTTCTTTTTTTCATATTGATATCCCCTATAACATCACCACTAAACACCAAAACATTAATTAAACCCATCAAACAAATTTTTCACAATCACTCTTTACCTCTTTCATATTTTGGAAACCCTTTCTGATACCACTGTATAATTCTTTGAAGTTGCCATTGAGTTTCCCAACATTGAGTCTTCAAGATGCCATGAAAATTTTAGAGAGGAACCACCATGCTTGTTGCTACACTACTCTGATTAAAATAACCTTATTAACTGGGGACTCAATCTCCCATACTACTTGTTTCCCAAAAAAATTGAAACCACTGAGACTAAAAATTATCCCAGGGTCCCATTGCTTGTATTGCACTCCAACAATTAAGAGTGCTCTACAACCCATACCATCAGGAAAGAGAATTCATGGATCCCATTCCTTGTATGCATTCTTCCAAACATCATAAGTACAAAAGATATATCATCAAAGTACATAACAACATAATAAAAATGTACATAAAGGAGGCGCCTCATCAAAGAATCATGAAAGTGCTTGTACCTCCAAGTAAGTAGACCACCATTTTCCAAGTGCATACAAGCATCAAGTGACCAATCAAATCTAATACAATGACATCTAGGCGAGGATCACATGCCCTATAATTCTTCTCCAAAAGGATGCATGATGCATCAAAATAATCATCCACGTGTTTCATCCGAAGTGAATGAAGAACCTCCACTCAAATCTGAACCAATTAGGGAGCAAAGAAAACAATGAGCCTTCAAGGGGCTCACATAAGTACCATTTACACATCCATGGATATGTGTATCATCAATAAATAACAAAGGATGTTTCTTCCAACAAAAAAATTCTCCAATCATATATCTCTTCACCCTAGTAGTTGATGAAGTTCCTCCAACATCAATTGAACTAAGCAAGGAGAAAGGAAAATCATGAGTCTTCAAGTGAATCAAGTGAACATCATAGGTGCATCCATGTATATGTGCATCATCATAAGGTAACAAAGGATGTTTTTGCAAATGCAAATAAGAAATTTCTCTAACCATGTCATCATCTAAAGGAGAGATAGGTGTTTCATACTCCTCATGTGGCACCATCAAAAAGCAACTTTTCACCCATACTTCATTAGGATGAATGCTGCAAAATATGGAAGTGTAAGATGTAGGAGAATGAACCAACTCACCCTAATGATCATAAAATGCAAGATGTCATCATGTGAAGGCTCCATAAGGGTAGGATCATGCACCTCCCTTCAAAGTGAAAAAATTTCCTCATAGGTTGGTTCCAAGGTAATGGAATCATACACTTTTTCAAAAATTGTGTAACCATTTACAAGAGGAAACCCAAGTTCCTCTTCCACCACAACAAGTTCTTGGTTCTCATCAAGATCATATTCAAAAACATCAATCACCTTCAATTTTCTATGTTTCTCATGATCCATGATGTCATGAGAATCCTCCAAGCAATCTACCATTTGACAATCTGAAACATAGGAGGAAGAACAAGTGTCTTGCAACCTATCAAGAAGTTGCTCATTTTGCATTTTGAGCTTATGAATATCCTCATTATTATTCAAGTATTCTCCATGTAACTATTCATTAAGCTCAACCAAATTGTTTATCTAAAAAAGAAAGGACATTAAATTACCTTCGATGTTGGACATTGATCTTTGAATCTTCTCCATGTCTTCAAGGAAGGATGGATCCTTCAATGAAGAAACTCTCCAACAAGAATTTGAAACCAATGATTGAGTGTCATGGAGTATGCTAATGGTCTCTTGGATATTATTTTCATTCATAATTAATGACCCTTCAAGAAAATGAGACTCTTGCAAATGAACTTCCTCATATTCTTCCTTCTTACTTGGACCAACTTCATGAAGTTCAAGTGGTGATGGGGAAGTTGATCTTGTTTCTTCTTCAACTACTACAAGGTCTTCATTTTCATGCTTAATGGAAGTTTGTCTTGCAATAAAAATTTCAAAAGTGATCTCTATGTCACCAACATAGAGGTTTGACGAACCATCAGTAGGCACTCCTTCATAGTTCAAGCATCCATCAATAGATGCTCTTTGACTCATTTCCAAGGCAGAATGTGTTTCGAAATGATCTTCAATATTTTCAATAGAGTCTTCTTCATTCTCATGTGATGTCTCTTCATATTTTTCAAATTCACTTGGGATTGACTATAGGATCTCTTCATGTAATGCTTCTTTTGATTTACATATTTCAGAACTAGGTGGCTCATGGGTCTCCTCCTTTTTACTCAAACATATGTGATTTTCTCTCCAAGGTATTTTGCAAGAAGGGCATAGACCTTTCTTCACTAACTCCACATCTTTAGTTTTGGGCCTATTTTCAAACACCCAATCAGCAAAGTCTTCAAAAGGAATGGCCTTTTGTGTATCTCCCTTATACAGATCAAGATATGCCTGATATTGTTGAGGCAAGGTTTTACATGTTGCTCTCAATATTTCTAATTCATTCATAGAATTATCCTTTGGTAGTGTGACACACTCATCTTCATCAGATTCAAGGTCATAAGAATAACCCTCATTCCTTATGAAATTGTAAGAAGTGTTGCATGATGTCACCTCTTCCTCATACCATTCACATTCTTCTTCATATTGCTCATAAGCACTGTACTCATAGGATTCATCATAATAGTAAGACATGGCTGCAAATTATTCTTCAATGTATGATATTAATGCACAGGTGCAAGGACCATACTCTGATACCACTGTAATATCCCCAATTTGGAATTTTACCCAATTTGGTCAATTTTCGAATCTTGGACTAGTGAAGCTCCAAACTGTCCCAAATGATCCCAAATGGTTTCGAATTATGTCCAGAGTGGATTGAGGTGTATTAGGACACCCTAATGCAGCTATTATATTCTTGGACACCTTCTTAGTACTTCAGCAAGTTTCATTTACAATTAGAGAATGAAAGGCAAAATTATTAGGAAAATCGATGTTGAAATCCCCAAGTGTAGATGGCTCCAAAAGACTCCTAAGGATTTCAAATTGGGATTGAGAGTGTTTGAAGGGTATTAGGACATACAAATTAACCTAATGGGTTCTTATACACCATCAAAAGACTTCTGCAACATTCATTTAAGTTCGGGAGAAAATATGAAAATTTGCTAGTAAATTCGAGGTTCAAATCCCCCAAGGGTCGAGGTCAATAATGGCTTCCCAAATGAAATACAAACATCCCAAATTTTATAACAGAGACATGGATTAGTTATAAGACTTAAATGGGCACCCAAATGCATCATTAATCAGTTCCTAAAGGCTGCTGCAACTCCCATAATCAGATATTGGTAAATATCTCTTAACATAGGGGGAAATGATAGAAAAACGCTATAACTTGCTATGAAATTTGTGAGAAATGTTACAAGGACTTTCATAAGGTGTATGAAAATTATTCAGTATATTATGGCTCTCTAAACAACAATAAAACCATAGATATTTATTGATACAAGTTGATACCAAACAACTTCAAGCTCTCTCAACAAGATATATGAGAAAATGGCTCGAATCTCTTCCTTGAATGTAAATATCACTTGAAATACATAATGTTTCGAGATTTGGATATCATGATATGATTATGAAAGAGATATATAGCATCTAAAATGTCCATGAAGTCAAAATAGCAGTCCTTCACTAACTATGTGCAACAACAAGTGCGTTATGCAAAAGCTATGGGGGAAAATGGCACCATTCATACATAGTTTGGCATTTACTTGGATATTTGACCTGATGTTCATATGAGAATCAAATATAGAGTTCAGAAATCATATTACAAATAAATGGGCCCCCTTGTACTTTCATAAAGAGATCAATATCACCATGTGCACCCTTCCTCCAAGAGCAAGAATATAGAGAGAAAAGTAAGAGAGATGTGGGAACAAGTTGAAGGAGAAATGGTCACGAGCATCCCTGTAGCTTTAACCTACAACAAATGACTCCATTTTATCTTCCAAATTAAAGGTCTAAATGGCCTCTCCATTTTCCAATTAGGATGGGAATCTTTCACCATCGAAATTGGTACTACGGAAAGTAGAGTAAACAGTCCACTAGCATGGACAAGCTATGCTCTCCAATTTGCAAAATGAGAAATGATCAAAAGCTGCTCTCTTTTTTTCCTCTTGTATTTTATTAACATCACAAGGCCTCCTTTTTTCAAATTCCATCCAAGATACTCATCCCAACTCAATTTAGGGAGAGATTCCCATGAATGCCACTTGTCCAACTTTTCCTAGCTCTCCTCTTCCATCCATTCGAATGGGGGACTCTTGGCTGCCCTAAATCCCCTTGTGCGCCCTCTTGGAGGCTATTTTTACCCCTGACAATTCATATATGTCATATTTCAGCAATCAGGTCTGAACTTTGTCATAAGTATCATACAATCTTCATCATTGTTTTCATATGGGTTAGGGAATCTAGCTCCAAGTGTCACAATTCTTTTAAGAGGCCTCTTCCTATTCCATGGGACTTTCTCTTCCACTCCAATTCGACCTTACATGATTCATGCCATGAATAATACCTCTTCAACTCCCCCAAGTATGTTACCCTTCATTTTGAACTTGAATTGGTGAGAGAATAATGCCAAGTGTAGTGGGGAATCTTGCCACATGTGGGTCGCACAACCTCTTGTGTGCCCTCATGATCCAATGACACCTTATTTTCTTTGTATTATTATTTATTTGACCCATTTAATGTGAATTTGTAAGTCTAATGTCATTTTGGTTCTTGTAGCTCCCTTATTCCAACTTTTAATGCTTCCACCCCCAACCTAGGGAACTAGTAATTTTCCTCCATGATAGTTCATTTGGATGGGTATATTACAAACTTTGAATTGGGAATTTTCTCTTAATGTGACCCACTTTTTCCATTTGGATATAATTTTACATTATTACTAACTTGACATCATTCTTGGCAATTATTTGATCCTTAGCACCAATTTGACAAACTGTCATGAGTATGGCCAAGTGGCTTAGGCCATTGTCACCCAATGCAAAATTTGGGGACATGGCATATGTATATAGGTAGCTAGTTCATAAGAGTTTGGGAACCAAAGGATAAAAACATTGGTTATTCCATCAACTTCAATAGGATGGAATTGAATACAAGTTTTTATGAATCATTGATCCAAATGGATCTAGATATAACCTATAATAGGGCCTCAATAAATAAGTAATTTCTTTTGGGTTTGTATCCTCTTTTTGTGTTCACTATTCTTTTTCCTGGTCAATATTTTGAGTCATTTTAGTGAGAACCTGATAACCCTATTATCATCTCTACAAATACGCTTTTTTTCACAAGGAATTGTAATTTTTCTTCATGGTATTGTAGGTTTGTTCATTAGCTCTTAGTCGTGGTGCACGATTTTGTTCAACATGGTTAGTGGCTATAATAAGTATGATAAAACAAAAGGAGTTGTATTTTTTTTTGGTTGGGGATTTCTCGTGACAAATCATTATATTTTTCCATATTTTTTGATAAACAATATTTAAATAATCAAAATGGAAATTCAAGAAGGTATTTCCCCTTATCGTGTTCTTAATATGGAAATAAAGGGTTGACAAGACATTCATATAACTTGTACTAGTGATAATTTGAACCTAAGGGAGATCAAATAGAAAGATGTTGAATCAACCCATTTACTGTGCATATCCATTGAAGATTTCTGAAATGAACTAGGGGGTTCTTTATTCTTGACATACAGTTAAACGTCGATACATTTGAATATGGATCAAATCAAGAAACATGAATCAATATCCAATCAAGAAATTGAAATATTGTAATTCATATAGATTTCATTGAATATTGAAATATAATTGTATGGAAATGAAATTATATAGGATCTCTATGAACAATATAATATTTTTAGGAACTAGTATAGGAAGATGTAATGTAGGAAGATCTTGAGCAAGCAACAACAAGCCACAAGTTTCCGTCTAGGAAGGAACACTTATGACCCCTCTTAAAAAAAATCCCAAATTTTCTTCACTTCACATTGATTGCAACTTAGTTGGATGTACTATTATAAAAATATTGCTCATTATCATTTTCACCCTTGATTGAAGCCCTTTCGATTTCTTGATAAGTTACTACTAGATTGGCATGTATTGACATTCCAAAATTTTCCTTCTATGATGTCGTATACCTGACAAACATATACCCTCATAATATATCACCAGCTCCAAAAATAAATTGCGACTTTACAACATAATACACTTCCACAATAGTCCCCTCATTGTACCTTAAAAGAGATTGTTCTTACAACATGATGGCAAGCCTCAAAACTTGAGCTCTTCTAACACATTTGATACCAAGGGAGCCCTTTCATATGACAAGTTTAAACAATTGTATATTGCGATGTGTGGGCAATCACAAAGACTCATGAACAAAGACTCACCATGAGTGACATGGATGATTAAACTTCCATCACCACCTTGAAATGTCCCTCTTTCCTAGAGCTTTCTCTATCGATGATCCATAAAAACTATGTCCCACGACATGTTGCACTCATGTGAGTTTTCAATAACGCAACATGGAATTGGTAGTCACTTGAACTAGATAACTAATCACAAAGGGTTTACCTTGTGACAAACTAGTCACAATCACCATCTATGAAACTTTAAAACTTGACGTGAGTATTGCTTCACACAAGTCAGGGTAATTTTTAGGGGCGAAATTTCACCAATTGGCTATTCTTTGCGGTTTTTTTCAAAAATAAATTCGTTATTTGGTCATTTTTAGTCTCTAATATCGCCTATATTTACATAAAATATGTTTTTTTATCATAATATTCGCCAAAAAATACAATTTTCAGTAGTAAATTGTATGTTTCATATTTAATATTCGCCTACCTATCTATATACATGTTTTTTTCAATCCAAAAGAATCACGTAGAATACTACACTTAAGTATAATATTACAATCCTTAAAAAATACCCTGACATAAGCGTTGAGGAAAACGAGAGTTTGGGCCCCAAACAAACTTCAATTTATAAGGCCATTTCGCCAATGACTTTACCATGTGGTTATAAAAGGTGAAAAGGGGAGAAAACCACCCATCGTCATTTGTATCTTTTTATAACCAAAGAAAAGAACCTAGACCTTGATGCCCCACCCACAAATTTTTCATTGCCATATGTCATTATCTAACCAAAGGAGAAGGATACTGACTATTTTTAAGTGGATTCCATTGTGTTTCCATTGAGCATGCCTCCCGTTGTTCGATAGGTAAGCATGTTTTAACGTTTTATTCCAATTACACCACAACATTGTAATCTAGGGTAAAGGGCCAACAAAATATATTCTTTCTATCCCCTTTTTCAAACCAATTAACAAGCCCTATTGATTCTATGTATATTAGAATCATTTTCTTAGCTTGACTATTGGATTAACAAACCCACCATTACTCTATTTCCTTTTGCATGCCCTCTCGACCCAAGGAATCCCTCACTCCCCTATTGATCAATGTTCCTACTGAGAAAATAATGCCTGAAGAATCCAATCTACTATCAAGCCTGCATCATACCCTCAAATTGGCACCAGGGAACTCAATGCTACTCTTTCGCCATAGCACCTCTTCCTAGTCTAAATCTTCCCATTGTTTCCATATCCCTTTTTTAGTCTACATTAAAGTGACTTGCCTCCCAGAAGTTATCCATTTTTGGGCTAGAGCCAAGCAACCCAAATAGGATGCTAATAACTAATTTTTCTTTCTCACCTGCTTGGGAAATGTTTGTTGTTATTATGGATGAAATGCATGTTAATCCTTAAATATTTTAACCTTAAATTCCTATTATTATATTAGTATTGTATTTATTGCCTACTTAGGACCTTAATTGTAAATGCATGGTTGGCTAGGACCTTACTATAATTGTACCCTTTATCCCCTATATATACCAAGGAGACATAGTTTTAGGATTATCTCATCCCATCTTATGCATCTGATATATTGTAAATAGAGGTTTCCCCCTCAAAGAGGCCTCTTATTTATCTCTTTATTTCATTGAAAGGTGTTGGGTTACTCTTTCTTCCTATTCTTATGTTATCTTGGGAATTTGGTGCATAACATTTGGTATCCTAGCCATTTTCTCTATAACGCATTGTTAGAAACCTAATATCATAGCCATTTTCTCAATAACGGATTGTTAGAAACCTAATCCATTAAGGTTAGTGAATATGAAGAGTCATTTTGGAATCCAAAATACAGCTTGGAAGATGAAACCAAGCATCACTCCATATTGTATTTAGATGTGCACATTCTTAATGAAAAATAGTTCTTAAAGCATTTAACAAAAATATGCTTCTTGGGCATTTTTATTAGAGCCCTAATGTTTGTTGGGTGTTTTTGTTAGTCTGTTAGGTATGTTGTCGTCTGTTAGCTTTATCACATGTATAAATTTACTCTTAGCTCTTTTTCTATGCATACCTCTACATTTGCGACAATGGGTACTTCCTCTCCTCTACCTACTATCTGTTACTTCTCTACTTACATAAACTCTAATCCACGCATCTATTCCAATAGTCCTAGTGACTTTCAATTTCCCCCCATGACTAAGTATATCATTATTTTTTTATCCCTAAGTGAGTGGTATTACTGTGTAACTTGAGTCTCTTTAGCTACGCGGCCTATGTTTTTTGTGATTAGTCCCTTCAGTAGTCAGAGACTATTGTTTCTGCCTTTTTCTATTATTAATATCTGTTGTACATTTTGTTATTAGTCCCTTCCGTAGGAGAGACTATTGTTTCCTCCTTTTTCTATTATTAATACCTGTACATTAAATATTTTTTGGAAATGAGTATAATACAATTAAAGTTTGAGTTATTTTTTACAATTTATTTATTTATTTTAATTTATATAAGATTTTTTTTTACATCGGATCATGAAAATAAAGATTAAATAAATTAAAATAAATTAAAAATAGTTTCCTAAATTTGTAGAATGGAAACTTCCAACAAACTAATGAAAAAAGTTTCTGTTTGTTTGCTTTGCATAATTTTGGAACATTCTTTCCACTTTGCTATAAGATGCCATACTTTCTATTCAAAGGCACATGCATAGAACAGGAACTTTGGATCTAACCTGCAAAAGACAAAACAGAAATTGGATATAAAATTCTTTAGGTGTAAGTTGTAGCCCCATAGGCTCCCTCCCTCTTCACAGAAGAGTTGAAGGATTAGCTTTAGATTGTATTCATTTGTATAACTGAAAATTGAAGGCCATAATGCCATAACCTTTCCAAAGAATTGCAGTGGGGGAGGCCTACCACCTGGGCACCTCTAAGAGCTGGTCTCTCGAGTTTATCTCAGCTATCATCTTCATCTTCGAAGGATCTATCATAGCTTTCTGTAACAACAATCTCATTCCCTTGTGTTGTTCTTTCGTTGCTTCCTTCTGCTAACCTATAGTGATTTGATTGTATGTCTGTTTTTTTCGGATGCACAGCAAAGCTGATGAGTGAAGCTTCGACAACGTAGGCCGGACTGGTGGCAGAGGCGCTCTTTTAGTTAAGCACAGAGCTCTACCTTAGAAACTTCCACTTTGTTTTCAACAAAATGACATTCTTGCATTTTAGTTCTAAGCTTCTACTACGTTCTACTAGAACTAGTTTTGTATATTTTATTCTATTAAAATCTATACACCATTGCCTTTTCTTTGGTGTATTTTTCTTCACAACTAAATTGTTGCTGTGTCAATTATCTTCTACAAAGGCCTCCATCGATTTTTCTTTTGCACGCCGATTTGATACTTGTATATTTTGATCCTGGTCTTCAGTACCATGAAATATAAAAAAAAACTCGAGCTCAACTGCAGAGATATCCAAAGGAGACAGCGCTTTAATAATGAATCTGAGCTCAACTCCGGAGATACCCTTGACATAACCAAATGAGATAGTGCATTAAAAGGGAATCTGGCTGATCTTTTCATTGAAAATGAAAGCTTACTAGCTTCGCTTCTTCTTTGCATATGGCTTTAATAGTAAACCCGTCTACAGCAGAGGACATCACAACTACAAGGGAGTGATTTGATAAATGAACAATTTAAAATCAAAATGTTTCTGCATTTTTTTCCAGGTAATGTAAAATTATGTTTGCTGTGTTCTTTTTTGAAAAATCCAAATATTTTATTGAAAAAAAAACCACCATTTCATAGTTAAAGTGGTAATAAAACTTTAAAAAAATTAAAATTTACTTTTTAATTGTATTTTTATCTCTGGTTTTTAACTTTTTTGGTTAAGAAGAGGATTGGTTTGTGTGAAGGGTTAAATTTGACGGCTACCTTGGAGTAAATTTTTAATGACGGTGTTTTGTTTTTTAAATTGCTTTTTTGCATGGCTTTTGATGGAGTAAATTTTTAATGACGGTGTTTTGTTTTTTAAATTCCTTTTTTGCATGGTTTTTGATGGAGTAAATTTTTAATGACGGTGTTTTTTCTAAATTGTTTTTGTATGGCTTTTGATATTTATTTGTGTTTGTCTATATATGTTATTTTGTTCAATTTTGTGGGTAATTTTTTCAAGCAGAAAACAAAAGAAAAACAGATACTTTTGATATTCAACTGAATCAAAATGTATATGCAAACCATCAAACATTCCTTAGTCACTATCCTTAGTCCTTAGTGACTGAATAAAATAGTCTTTTCAAGATGTTAATGATTTTCTTACAAAACAAAACATATTAAAGCCAAACCAATGGCCAACCAAAAGAACCAAAAACAGTGCAGAGATACACTCAGGAGAAAAAACAAAGGAACCCTGATTCCAAGTGATCTTCAATGGAATCTTCCCAATGTAAGGTACTTTCTATAGTATTCAGTGCCTCCTCAGAAAGCATGTCAACAATAACATTTTGTTCCCTAAAAATATGCTTGATTTCCCAATTTTGTAGATGTTCCAAAAGCTCCAAAGTACACAAACACCAATGTTGAAGATCAACAGTTTGCAAAAGTAACACCTTTGCTCAATTTACAATTATCATAGTCACCATAAATCTTGATAGTGTCAATGCCCATAGATACCACACATTTGAGTAAGCACCAAGATGCAAATAACTCTGCTTTCATATTTGTACGGCTTCCACAATTTAGTTTAAGCAAGAGATGATATTCAACATTAATATTAAGAAGGACACTTACAACACAAATTCCACCATTTTCCGTGCCATCAAAAAAACCACAAACATCTGAACAGTAGGGAGGATCCATCAACTTTCTTTTATCCTTTGTCTTTTTTTTTTTTTTTTCACATAATAGAATTCCTTGTAGAGATTTAAAACCTTGACAATCTCAAAAGAAATATTTGGCATACAGTCATAAAAAATAACACCCTTCCTTATTTTCCAAATTAACCAACACATAAATACTGACAGCGTTCTATGATTTGGAACAAACCGATACGAATTCCAGAGATTTAAGTCCACCGTATCACTGCCCTAGACGTCTGAAATGTTAAGCACAGAGCAGACAGAGAACCACAATTCTCTGGAGAAGGAATAAGAAATAAGAATGTGTTCAACTGTTTCCGCTTCCACCTTGCACAGAGCACATCGGTTTGGACCAATTCAATCTATGTGGAGCAAATTATCCCATGTTTGCAGTGCATTCTCCATGGCCAACCACATAAAACAATTTAGTTTGTGAGGAATTTTCCATTTCCAAATTTTTTCATACCACCACTTTTGAACCATAAAATTATCCTCAAATGCAATCACACTATAGGCAGCCTTAGCATAAACATGACCTGTCGATTTGTCCCCAGTCCACACTATCACATCATCATCCCCATTTAACCTAATGCCAGCCTAATTCAAATTTGTCACATACTGCTCTCATTCCATCGTCTAGGCTTCGTTTATTCCCAAATCCTTTGTCGAATACCGGTATTCATCAAAAGAACTCAGCCAAACTGGCCTCTTAACCTGAGAGAGGGTATAATAACAGCATATATGTTGGAATCCATATTGCATTGTTTTATGATTTTCAATAGAATGCATAACAATACGATATTATGAAATTGCATTTAACATAACATAATCAAAATAGGAAAATTTATACAAATTATTTGTCTCTGTTGAATGAATAAAGTGAAATTAAAGTTTGAGTTTTTTTTTATAATTTATTTATTTCTTTTAATTTCTATAAGATTTTTTAAAAAACAGGATTGTTGCTATACCATAAAAATAAAAATAAAGATTAAATAAATAAAACAAAATATTAAAAATAGTTTGTTAAATTTGTAAAATGAAAACTTCCAACAAACCAAGAAAAAAGTTTTAATTTTTTTGTTTTTACATAATTCTAGAACATTCTTTCCACTTTGCTATGGAATGTCATATTCTTACTCAAAAGGCACATTCCTCAAAGGGAGTAATGTGCCTTGGAGGATTTTGCTTAGATTATCATCTCGGTGTGAGATATCTGTCTGGCCTTCGTAGAATTCCAGTATGAATCCTGAACATGGTTATTTGTATAAGACTCTCTTGATTGGAGATTCTGGAGTTGGAAAATCCGGCGTCCTTCCACATGTGGCATCTCAGAAACCAATCACTGTGAGCTTGGTATCTCCTCTTTGCAACCTGGAGTATCTACTGCTCTCAGTGACCTTCCTCAAAAGAGATGGAGGCAAGTTTTTGTTATACCGAGCAGTCCCATATTTTGTCTTCTTGCTCGGTTTTGTCATGGCATTGTTGAGGTGTTGATCAGAGCTTAGCTTTATAGAGGAGTTCCAACTCCAGTAGGACCAGATTTTGCTTCTTTGCAGCGACCTAGGGTACTCAATTCACCCAACTGCGCATAAATTTCAATCCATTAAACCAATGATGCTTGCCTGTGGCTAGATTCTACGGGAATAAACAAATGATGGCAGAGACCTTTAGGAAGCCAGGCTTGTTAGGAGAAGAAGTTATTCTTGATTAGTTGGAAACAAGACTGTATACAATAGTTAGAGAATCTGCCATTGTGAAGAGTTAGACCAGAGCCATTTGCAATTTTCAACACAGCGTGCGTCGCTGTAGTTCAAAATGGGAACCCCCGACTCACGTTGATAGTCCTTGATGAATGAGTTACTCGACATCTCAGATGAATTCACCCACATCTTCCTGCAATATGAATTGCAAAGAATGAAAAGCCTATGGGGGTTGCATGAACCCTAGTGGAACTTGCTCAGTTTCATTCAGCATATGTGGAGTTCTTGCATCGAATAACACCTGATACCCAACACGTGTTCACTAAGGATCTACCAAGGTATAATATGGGAGAAGCTTGTCCTGTATTTGAGAACCTCTTTGAGTTTTGTCAATTTTATGCTGGTGGCACTATAGATGCTGCTCACAGACTAATCAATCAAATTTGTGACATTGCAATAAGTTGGTCTAGTGGCCTTCACCATGCTAAAAAGTGTGAGGCATCAGCTTTATGTTATATTAATGATTTGGTGTTGGGAATTTTGGAGTTGCTTAAAAGAGTTCTCTATATTGGCATGGATGTCCACCCTAGAGATAGAGTCGAGGAAGCCTTTTATTTTATGGATAGGGTGATGATAGTGATTTTTCACAAGTATGGTGGCTTGTTTTTTCCTTGAACATGTGATGTTAAGGAGGTTGGAGAAAGAGAAGGAAAATATTATGCTATTAATGTCCCACTCAAAGATGGAATTGGTGATGATAGTTTTACATTATTTTTCAAAACTATTATTTTCAATGTAGTCGAATTATACCAGCTTGGTGCCATTGTTCTTCAATGTGGCATTGATTTACTCGTTGGGGATCTCCTTGGTTGCTTTAATTTGTCCATCGATGGTGTTTCTTTGCTTGTCATGCACAGAGTGTGATATTTGTGAAGAAATTTAATTTGACACTATTGGTTAATGGGGGAGGAGGCTACACAAAAGAGCATGTTTCTTGGTGTTAGTCTGTTGAAACTGGGGTACTTCTTGATACCGAGCTTCCTAATGAAATTCTTGATAATGATTACATCAAATACTTTGTACTTGAATTTTCCTTAAAGATCAACAATGCAAGGAACATGGATGATTTGAATAGAAAGACATACTTGTGCAACTGCACAATTAAAGTGCAGGTTCTAGACAATCTAAGGGCCATTCAACATGCACCAAGTGTACAGATGCATGAAGTACCTCTTGATTTTTATATTCCTGATATTGATGAAGATGAACTTGATTCAGATGAATGCATGGACTAACATACTCAAGATAGACAAAATCAGGGAGATGATGAATATTATGATGGAGACAATGATATTGATCATGGCAAGTATCTGGAGAGAACACATGGCACATAATATTGCTACAAGGCATGTTGCCTTATGTGTACCTCTTTGAAAGTAGGATACCATAGGTTGTGTATACGTGAAACATTGTTGAATATAATTGATCATAAATCATGTGTTGCTAAGTTATTTTGGTAGCACTGAAATTTGGTGCTGGGACACCTCCTAGATGTCTAGTTGGAGTGCTTGCAACGATAGCACACAATAATTGAATTTGTTTCTGATGGCTTCTTTGAGGCATTTGAGATTGGACACCAGCTTCCTATTGGGTTGGAACTGATCACGCATTGGAACCACAAGCAAACAAACCAGACTTGTAACCAAATAAGAAGCAGAGGCATCCATTCATTCATTCCCAAAAGTTTGATTTCTGCATTGACACTACAACCAAGACTTAAATTCTACACCATAAAGCATTCATATTTTAAAGACCAACTCAATTTTCAAATAGCCATTTTTGTAAGTGTTTTTGTATTTTGGAACTCGCAATAGTTTTTTGTGAGTATCAAATAAAATTAAGTTGAATTGTATTGGGTGCATTCTTGGAAGAAATCGACACGCTTCATTTTTTAGATTTAGTCTTACTATCAAAGGGTAGAGTTGCAAGAATCCTCGATAGATCTCATCACTGAAAGACTTGCTGTGTTTCCAATAATTCATAGTTCATATCATGGTATTTTGTCTAGTTTTGACACTCAAAACCACTATGAGATGTTTGGATAGGTATTGCGTCTAGTTTTGACACTCAAACCTACCTCTTTGATATATCTTTCCATTGGAGACACAACCATGCACTTTTTCCATCACACTGAAGAAAATTTTCTTGCTTCTCATCTTGTACTTGACATGGGGGAACATCGTGGATTGATAGTCAGGCTTCAAGAGAAATGTCGTCTAGCGAGAAAACCTACAAACTATGGTTTCTAAATGTATGTTAACTTGAAACTTGCATAACTTTTGATTGGAATATTTGTTTTGGGTGGTTTAGAAGTTGTGAAAAAGAGGAAATAGAGGAGAATTATAGGTAAATATCATTTTGGGATCACATGGATAGGGATTCTGCAAAAAATATTACACCAATTAAACCTCCTGAAATCTCAAACATGACTCAAGAAGAAAATGAAGAAATGTATAACCACCTATCCAATTTGGAGGAAAAATTCAAGGAGTTGAGTGATAAGCTAGTGGCACCTTTTCTTTTAGTAAACACAAAAATTAATGATAGAAATTGAATATGCAAAAGCTGGTAATGTTGGAACAAAATATGGGAACAATGGATCAAAAGATGGAAATGATGGATCAAAAGATGGGAACACTAGATCAAAAGATGTAAAATATGAAAGATGATCTGGAAGATACGAAGGGAGTAATTTTGAATGTGATACGACAATTCTTTAACCTGAATTCACCTCCTTAAGAAGAAGATAAGGAGAACAAAAGGATAGAGTCTTAGTTGCATATTGAAAATTTTGAAAACCAATTGGAGAGCAAGAGGTTTGAGTCCCTAAATAATCCACAACATCATGGTTTCAACTTGGGACCAAGGAACTAATTCATTTCCAAGTTTGATTGCAATGATACAATAACATGGATGTTCTAGATGGAACAATTCTTTTTTCTGCACCAAGTTCCAACTTTGCAGTAGGTAACTAGTACATCCTTGCATTTAGAACCTTATCAATTTGTATGGTAACAATGGATTTGTGACTACAAAAAGGATTCCATCTTCTCTTAGTCTATATTTATAGATTAATTGATAGAAAATGATGGAAATATTAAGAGCAACACTTTATTTAGCCAATTAATAAATATCAAACAAATAGGTCAAGTTACATAGCACATTAAAAAGCTTCAAAAGTTGAATCTTAGAATGAAGAACATTCCAGAGGATAATTTGTTGGATATCTTTATGGGCACTTTAAAGGAGAGATTCAACATGAGGTACATCTTTTTGAACCTAAATCATTAGAGAATGCTTTTAGTTTGGCAAGGAAATTTGAAAGTAAAAATATGGCTACTAGAAGGGTTGCTACTAACACCTACAAAGAGGGAAAATCTCTCCCCTAACCTTGTCAGTTTTTCACAATTCAATTCAATATGATCTAGGATCTTATATGAGAGAACAACATGCACAACAAATCAAACACAAGAGACAAGAGACACAAAGCATTTCACCGGGGAAACCATAAAGGAGAAAACCTCGCAACTTCCTCAGAGATAGAATGAGCAACAATACAAAATCCCAAAACAAAGAGATGGTCTTCAACAACTTCCTCCTCCTCCACTTGTGCAAACTTCTCTCTCTCTCTCTCACTTATGTGAATTGAGTGAGTGAGTGAATGAACAAATAAGAGAGGCACCCTCTCTATTTAAACTTTTACTTTCACTTGACTTTTACCCAACTAGGTCGTCCCCTAGTTGTACTTGACTGGGATGACTTCTCTAGGAGAGTCTAATAACCCATAGACAACTTAACTCTTGGAGTCTAATGCCTTGTCATACAAAGGAGGGTTAACCTCAATGACTTTACATGACCCAAATACAATAATGACTTCTTCGACCAGAGGAATAAAGATCTCCGTCGGAGGTACAATAATAAAATACAAATACAAAATAAAATATACAAGTGAATATCTTCTGAAGTTACAATTACATTAACACTCCCTCATAGCTAGGAAGGTATTCTCTTGACACAGTCATCAGCACAAGTCTTCGTCGTTGGAGCATCATCGTCACTGCTACTGCTATCTCGACCATCAGTCTCCAATCTACTCATCATAGGAAGTTATACAGAGCCATCCCATTTTCATGCTAGATGTAGGCCTAGCCTCCATGTAGGTCTTCATCATCTCTGCGAGCAAGCCATCAAGTAGGTACATATTAGGACTTATTATATGCCACTGCAAAACCTGCAAGATATACTAGGACTGATTATATGCCACTGCAAAACCTAAAGGAGCATCCCAAGACTGATTATATGCCTCTGCAAAACCTGCAGGATCTCTCAAAACTGATTATATGCCTCTGGAAACCCTGAAGGAGCATCCCAGGACTGATTATATGCCTCTGCAAAACCTATGTACCCTACTGTCACCTCATCATCTTCATATCATCTCATCATCACATGGAGCACAACCCAGATGCACATCACACATCTACCAACATGCGAGGAATTTCCTACCAGCATGTGAGACACAACACTTACATCAACCGACATGGGAGGAATTTCCTACCACCATTCGAGAAAGGCTCCGACACTTATGTCAACTGCCATGGGAGGACTTTCCTGCCACCATGCCAAAATGGCCTAGCCCTTACATCTACACCATGGGAGGAATTTCCTACCACCATGTGAGAATGGCTCAACCCTTACATATACACCATAGGAGGAATTTCCTACCACTATGTGAGAATGGCTCATGTGCATCTGTGTCTTCTGGACTCATCACTTCCCCTTGGAAGGAACCTTGATCTGAAGTACACTAAGCTTCTCTCTGAAGTATTCAAACTTCACTCTGGTTAGCGGCTTGGTCAACGCATAGGCTATATGCTCATCTGTTGCAACATACTGGAGGTTCACTGCTCCTCTCTGCACCATATCCCTGATATAGTGATACTTGATCTCAATGTGCTTCGACTTGTCATGGAACACCGGGCTCTCAAACAACTTCACACAACTTTGGTTGTCGCAATATATACAAGTTGCATCCAACTGGAGATCAAACAAATCAGACAGTAGCTTCCTTAGCCATACTGCCTCACAACTAGCCGAACAAGCTGCGACATACTCTGCTTTGGATGTACTCAGTGCCACATAGGACTGCTTCCTACTAAACCAAGAGATCACACCTGATCCCATATTGAAGCAGCACCCCGAAGTGCTCTTCCTATCAATGGAACTATCTTCCCAATCTAAATCAACATAACCCTCCAGGTTAATCTTCTGATTCGCATCATACTTGAGCCCATAATCAACCGTACCCTTAAGGTACCTCATAATATGCTTTGCAACAATCAAGCGAACATGTCTCGGATCCGTCAGGAACTGGCTCAATGTAATCACAACAAAGCAAATATTTGGTCCTGTATTCGTCAAGTAGGATCCAATCATCTAATGATACATTGTGGCATCAATCGACTCTGATGAAGGATCACTCAATAGCTTCGGGTTCGATGCCATAGGTGTGGCCATGGCCTTGCATTTTATCATCCCGAACCTCTTCAGGATCTCTACTACATACTTCCCTTGTCCAAGGAAGATTCCATCTGCACTCTGCCACACCTCCATGCTTAGAAAATAGTGCATCATACCCAAGTCCTTCATCTCGAATTCGACAGCAAGCTTCCTCTTCGTGTCAGCAATCAAACCATCCTCACCTGTCACAAATATGTCATCTACATATAGTAGGAGTATCACTGGTTTCCCTTCCTCAACCTTGTAGTAAAGTTTGGAATCCATTTTACTCTCGGTAAAACCCAAACTAGTCAGGAATCTTTCTATCCTGTTGTACCACGTATTGGGTGCTTGTTTCAATCCATACAAGGATTTGCACACATAAGCCTCCCTATCATGTGTCTCAAATCTGAGTGGCTGCTTCACATACACTTCCTCCTCTACTACACCATTCAAGAACGTTGTCTTGACATCCATCTGGTGTACCTTCCACTTCATTACTGCAGCTAGAGAAAGTACTGATCTGATGGAAGTGTATCTGGCTACAGATGCAAATGTCTCCTCATAGTCTATCCCTTCCTTCTGGGAGAATCCACGTGCCACAAATATCGCCTTGTGTTTCTCTATGTTGCCATCTGCAGCATGCTTGATCTTGTAGATCCACTTGGAAGTCACAACAGACTTCCCTACTAGTCTCGCAACCACATCCCAGACATCATTCTTCATGATCGATCGGTACTCCTCAATCATGGCATCCTTCCATTCATTCCTTTCTGCCGCTTGGTAGGTTCTTTTTCAATGATGTCACACAGCAGGGATACATAACTAGAGAATGGTCTCGGTCTCTTGCTTTCTCTATGTATTCCTTCTGGAGCACCATATCTCTCCGCATCTTGAATTGCTTCTTGTACCCATGTTGGTTTCCTCTTGTGAGAATTCTTCTTACATGGTGGTTCTACAAGTTCCTATGGGTCTTCTATCTTGCGTTCTTCATATTCTTCAGGAATTGCTTCTTCCATTACTGTATTTCTGATCCTGGGAACTTTAGGTTCTTCAATATATTCAATAGGTAGTTTTCTGATGTATGTTGATTCTTCATCGCTTGTTCTTCGAAACAAGCCTCTCTTGTAGGTGATGGTATACGATCTTTCCTACAAGTCAAGTTCAATTGCATGATTAGAAACATCTCATAGTTTTCAGAACAAATTCTTACGCATGAAGACATAGGTCATACAGTCATGCAATTGTCTTAGCCAATGCTTCAATACAACATTTATCCATATCCTGTAACTTTCTAGATGCCTTCCATCTTTACCAGAACATTGTTAAGAGTGTGCACTACTCCAACATGTCAGCAAAGAGGTTTCAATCTAGATAAGTAGCAATGGAGTGTTGTACAGTACCATAGGCCACTTACCCATTACTTGCATATCAGTAGTATCTTGTTCATTAATGCAACTTTTCTAACATGCATAATATGCATCCTAAATATAGGAACATAAGTATGTACATGACTAAACAACATCATTTAAGTAATCATATATACAAGAAATGACAATTCAAATACTTATCTTTGTTTTGTTGTTGGGTGGACTCCCTCTCAATCTTTGCTTCCTTGCAAGAACTACTGGAGTGTGCTCCCTCTCCCTCTTGATATTTGCTTCATTGCAGGAACTACGGGAGTCTTTGATAGTGTGCACCTTAACTAATGCTGAAAATGGATGAGAGGTTCTTCCATACATTATTGATCTTTATTTGTTTTCCGAGGTTTGAATCTGAAGTAGCTTCTTCTACTCCTTTCATGTAATACTGAAAGTCAGCTCTAGCTTCACCTTATGAGGTGGAACCTTCTAAATAAACCCTTCTAGTTGGTTACCTTCATTATAATACATATTATTCATCACTTGAAGAATATTCACTGTCTTCTTTGGTTATCTTCCTAAGAGGTTCATCATCCTCTACAATGTGAGCATGATGTATTTTCTTCTTGTTCTTCTTCTTGTGGGAGCTGCTTTTGTTCCCGGGACAATCTCTGGAATAGTGCCCCTTCTCATCACAAGTATAACATCGAATGTGAGAAAGATCTCTCTTGGATCCTCCAAGGTTCTCCCTCTGATTCTGGTGATGGTGTTTACCCTTCTTGTGAATAGGATGCTCCCTCTTGTTGTTGTTCTTCCTGGTGTGTGTTGTGAGAGCCTGGTCTTCATTACCCATCTTTTCTTCTCGAGCTACAATTCGAGCTTCTTCTTGTGAGCACTCCTCCCACAACCTACTGAAGGTGATCAACTTTTTTCTTGCACATATTCCTTGAATGAAGGAATCCCATGACCTAGGAAGACCATTCAAGGTGGTCCTCACTATTTCTCCATTCTCTATATCTTCTCCCACAGCTTCAAGTTGTTCTTTTATCTAAGAGACCCTTGTAAAGAAGGATTGCATGGTCTCTGCATTTTGTATCTTGACATTCTTCAATTGGTTCCTCAATGTCATATTCCTATTTATATTCCTCCCTTCAAATAAGGTGGTCAAGGCATCAAACATCTCTTTAGGTGTCTTCAGATATGACACATGTGGTATGAGATGTTCCTTGATAGAATCTTCAATGATTCTCTTAGCCTTAACCAGGTTCTTCTTGTGTAAGGGCTTGGTGTGGTGAGACATCTTTAATGAGAAACTCAAATGGAAATAGAAAATCTTTAGGTCTTACCACTGGATCTAGAGCTGGTTGGCCTAGGGTTTGTCAAAGAAAACCTAATTTTCCAAAGTTGGAATTTGGAACTTCTGTTTGGATAGATAGATGTGCCTCCTCAAGGAGAGTTGTCCAATGTACTTACTTCCATAAATCAGTGAACATAAACCCAAAATATCTGATGCCCTAGTTTTCCTCTGGCAGTGGTGATGGGTCGAAAAAAGAAAATTCTCGAAATTGAATTTTTCTTTCACAATAAGATTCTCCTGGATGAGGCAAGTATGCTTGTGTACTTGGTTTCTAAAGATTCCAAAAATTGACCCCTCAAAAGTGACTTGCGAATTTTGGACCTGCAGTTTCTGGTCCTTCCTCGTTTTTCTGGTCCTAAGTCAAACTAGGGTTTGACTTATCCTGGGGCTCTACCCAACCAAAAAATTCGATCTTGGTCTCTAAATTTCGATTTTGATGAGGAGCATCTCCCTGTGCTGAAAGCACTCCAAAATTCCTCTTATGTGAAAAACCCGAATTTCTCGCAAGAGTGACAGGCCGAAAATTGAAAATGCTCAGAATCAATTCCTGTTTCGACAGAAAGATGCATATTCCTTAGGTGAGTTATCCTAGCCTCCTTTTGATGATGATCTGTGGAGAGAAACCCAAAAATTAAGAATCCCTAGCTTCTGTAGCTGGACAATGTCTTCTTCTCAGGTTAGCTCTGATACCATGCCAATTTTTCACAATTTAATTCAATATGATCTAGGATCTTATCTGAGAGAATAATATGCACAACAAATCAAACACAAGAGACAAGAGACGCAAATAATTTCATCGGGGAAACCATAATGGATAAAACCACGCAACTTCCTTAGAGATAGAATTAGCAAAAATACAAAACTCCAAAACAAAGAGATGGTCTTTAGCAGCTTCCTCCTCCTCCACTTGTGCGAACTTCTCTCTCTCTCTCTCTCACTTATGCGAATTGAGTGAGTGAGTGAATGAACAAATAAGAGAGGCACCCTCCCTATTTATACTTTTACTTTCACTTGCTTTTACCCAATTAGGTTGACCCCTAGTTGTACTTGACTGGGCCGGCTTCTCTAGGAGAGTCTAATAACACATAGACAACTTAACTCTGGGGTCTAATGCCCTGTCATACAAAGGAGGGTTAACCTCAATGACTTTACATGACCCAAATACAATAATGACTTCTCCGATAGGAAGAATAAACATCTTCGTCGGAGGTACAATAATAAAATACAAATACAAAATAAAATATACAAGTGAATATCTTCCAAAGTTACAATTACATTAACAAACCTCACTTAGCCTACAAGGTTGATGCTTGAACAAGTGGAGGAAAGAAGAATAAAAAGACTATGTTTGAATTGTGACATAAAGTATAATATGGGGCATAATTGCAACTAGAATAAATTATTATGCATAGATTGTGAGGAGGAAGAAGATTCATAATTGAAACAGTCTCAAAATGTAGAACCATGAGATGGTACTCCAACCATATCTTGTCATGCTTTGTCTAGCATTAGCCATCTTAAAAATCTCAAGATAGAAGGATATATCAAAAACAAAAAGGTAATAGTAGTACCCAAATTACTTGAAGTTTGGATAATTGCAAATTAGCCAAACTTCTCAACTGCTTTACATATCTAGCACCAAAATTTCAAGTAATGATTGTAGATGGAGGCATCATAAATTGTTCAGGGAAGTGCCATAGTATATTTAAGATTACTATGGGGGAATATTTATTGGATTGTTCAATGATTGCAATCTAAATGGGTGGTGTTGATGTTGTATTACAAGTCCAATGGTAAGAATCATTGGGAAAAATGGATTTCCAGGAATGTTTCATGAGATTCTCCTTAAAAGGAAACAAAATTGATCTTAGAGATATTCTAGGGAATCCCTCTAAAGTTATAAGATCTAACAACATGAAAAAATTGCTAAAAAAAGGACACCATGCTGTAATTGCTCAATTATGCTCACTAGATGTTCAAGCATCTGTACCCTCTATTCTATTGGATCTCCAAAGAGTTATTGACAATAATTCCAAGGTATTTGGAGAGACACCCCAAGGTATTCCACCTACTCAATATCACGACCATGGGATCCACTTGCAACCGAGAAGTGTACCACCTAACATTAGACCTTACAGGTATCCATATGCACAAAAGAGTGAAATTGAGAATATGGTTCAAGAAATGTTAGATGTTGGAAACATATAACCTAGCCAAAGGTCTTTCTCTGCACTAGTGGTGATGGTTCGTAAAAAGGAAGGCTCATGGAATATGTATCAATATTATAGAGAGATGTTGTAATCTAAGGGATTACATAAGGTTACTAGTAGCACAAAAATACATACAAGATACAAGACACATACATGCATAAAGGTACGCGAAAGAATACAAGTAATGGTGACATAAGCAACATGTTGTCTTATATTATGAGACCATCACGTACAAGAAGCAACACTACATCTCCTAGAAACCTATTATATAGTGCATATAAACAATTACACAGTTATAACTTTCTAACTGTCTAGTCGGTAGGCTTAACCAACTCGACTGACTAAGCTAAGTAATCTCTAATTGGTTGGGAGGACCTAGTCAGGTGGATGACTAGGCTCCTCCAACATCTCCCCCACCCCAAAACATTTGTTTGTCCCAAAGAGAACAAGGAGGTGTAGAAATTTTACAAATTTTTGACAAAATTACAATAAAAATCAATTGATTTATGGTTGTTGGGATCTATATGCTTCTCTTGGAGGGCTACAAGCAACAATGGATTCAATGATTGCTAGAGTAGATAAAGAGAAGTGACCTTGAAAGTGGTCCCAGTCGACAAGAATAGTCATGATATATGTTGTAACTGTTGTGATCTTAGAGAGATGGAGCAACTTGAATTGAGGTGGCTTATTCAATACACCTTGCAAATTTGATCCAAAATTCTGATGCTATAGTTCAATAGCCCTCATTAGTATATACATTCTAGTAATAAGTTGGTTGACTTCTTCCTGTTCTATTTTCCCTTCAATGAACCAATGGTGTTAGTTTTTCCTTAAGTCATCTTTGCACTGATGCTCCATAGCCAGTTGTTCTTCAATAATCTATTTTTTGGTCAGATCTAATGAGGTTTGTATGGTATACAAGTCTAGCAAAGTGGTATGTACAGTATAGAGTTCCACACATATTTTTTCTTAGTAAATATACCAATTATTTAGGACCAGGTTAGTTCTTGTTGCTTTAGCTTCATATTATTTTAATTGTGCATCCTTTTCTTCAAATTTGTCAAACTAGACGGCCATGAGGAAACTAGTTTCATCTTGCTACTGTTATGTTGCCTATGCATGGGTTTGTTGCAATTTATCTGAGATTGTTTCCTCCAAGTTCTACAATTTTTTGATTTTTTTTCCAACTGAGAGTTTGGAAGAGGCTTGATGATTTGCTTTGCTTTTTCTAAACAAATTATTCGTGCATTATCTTGTTCTTCTTTCATAGTTTTAATATTTTTGTTATCTTCCAACCATATTTTCCCTCTTTCTTTGGAGGAATATTTGATGATGTGTCCAATTATTGGTCTGATGCCTTGGTTGGAATAAATAATTCTTGTGTAGATGAGGATCCTAGTACTGGTACAATTTGAAGAGTGATATGTGTTGCAGATATTTCTCCCTATGGATAAAGAGAAACTCTCTTAGGATAAAGTAGATTAGACTGACTCTATTCTGAGACAAAAATAAAACAAATGTGATCTTGAATCCTGGACTAAACAAGTATTTTAGAGCTTTTACATCAGAGGGAAAAAGAGAAAGTAACTCACCTCCACTCTTGACGTTTGCCCCGCTTGTAGATTTGATCCCGAAGTCCCCGCGATGAACCTGTTGAGACAAAGCAATATACAAGCACATGCAATCCTCCAATATCCCTGAATTATAAGTTAGAATCCAAATCTATACAGATATAACTCATGAAACTGAAACATAATCAATATACACGAATTAGGAAACAAGGCAAGTTATACTTTATTGAGAACTCAAGAGTGCTTACAAAATAGTTGCTTGATGTCCAAGCCAACTCCAGCTCCAAGTTCTTCCACCTCTAGCTATCTCTACAAAAGGCCTATGATAATAGGTTTGATGCCCCAAAAGTCCTTCCTTTGTCTCATGGAAGTCTTCTCTCTTATAGCATGTGGGAAGGTTAACCAACAAGAGAGACGTATGGATCTATGGAGTATTTAGTGGATCAGACCCACTAAACAAAGAGGGGATTGGGATCGAATCAATGGTGACAATCCCAACAAAATATCTCAAAGGTTGAGATCCCAAAGTCCATGGAAAAAAGGCTATAAGTGGACTACCACGCCCCAAGGTCAGTGCATAACGCGATACTACCACGTCCCAGGGAAGGAGCAACGCACTGTAACCCTAACTACCTCTCCCCAGTAGATGTGCAAAGCGCGGTAGTGTGTGCAAACAGGGCCAAGTTGGGTGACAGATGGAAGGTGAGATGGTTTACTTTCAGTGTTCAATCAATAGTCTTCTTTTTTGGTTGTCAATCAGTAGGGGGAAGTGTCGTCTATGTTATTTAGGGTAAATATGTGACACTAGGTTGTCATGTGTAATACTGAGGTATAACAGATTCCCCCTAAAGTGTGAAGTCAGAAGAGACTGATGGCTGAAATACTATACAAATACTTGCAGAGATAGCATCGAGGGGAGCAACAAGGAGCTAAAATAGAAACAAAGTGTTAGATATACCACCGAGGCGGGCATTCCCATGCTCGGAAACAATTGACTCAAAGCATGGCTGTCGACCAATACATTGCAGATCCATGAGTACTGAGTTGATATAGACTGTAGACCAATCATGGCTACTATGAACAATCGTAGATCCATGAGATAATTATGACACAGCCACGACTAATGCATAAGCGAATTCGTGTGACAATACATAAGAAATCTCCATCGCAACCTGGACGTAATCCAAGTACACAAAGGTTTCCAGGGTCTTCTACCCAATCGTAAACGATATGAATCTAGCCATGTGATTACAAGGTGTTGAAGTTGAACATGGTAGAAACCATTGATTATTGGTCAATGATGTGAACCGTTAACAAATGCGAGGGAAATCACCAATGATGACAATGATTCCAAGGTATCTATAGTACATCTCATCGAAATGCGAATAAATGAGTTGATGTCGAGCATCTGAGAGATCATCCAATCAGAGGTCAATGTTGAAAACCTATTATCGAATATGAGGAAATCTGCCGTTGAGGCATGTAGGTACCAAGGTACTAGTGGTTGATTCCTAAGCCTAATTCCTGGATAGTGATTTGGTGTCGACAGGAATAGACTCGTCGAAGGTGGGCCATGATGATTCCCACATCATTGACACGAAATCGGAGAGATAGTATGAAACGATGAAACAATGGAACATGTACTGACACAGCGGAAGTCTTGACACAACGGATGACTTAGAACAATACAAACCCTTTGAACATATAACAGCATGAAGCAGAACCTGGCAGCAGGGATTATTGATAGTAGAGGATAGACACAGGACGAGTAGGCTCATGGCCAAAGAGATGACTTGAGATGATGACCATAACTCAGCGAGAATAGATAAATACCCAAAAGTAGACAAGGGGTAGATGCATGCCATGTTCAAAGGTAACGACTGATAAGCTTCCAACAAAGTAAACTTGACTCATTTCCCAATTTCCCCTGACATGATGGATGAGTACCTCTTTTTTTTTTTACGAGATTGAGGAGGATAACAGATGCTCGATATAGCTCATCTCATAGATGAGTCTGATCTCAGATGTTTTACGAATCTGAGAAAGGAGGGGTTCGTCCCAAAGTGGGCCCTTCGATGTGAAATTTTAATAAGTCCAAGGAAGGAAAACTTGGTAGTTTTTCACATTTAGAGAGCTTTAAAAACTTAAAGAAGGCTCCAAAATGTACTTTTTCGTAACTTTAGTCCCTCAGTCCCGAAAAAAGTGTAAAACAATTCCTAAGAGAACTCTCCCAGTCAAAATTTGACTGAGGTATACCTTTCTTGTAAATAGTCTAAACAGGCCGAAAAAGGGGTAACCTATCATCGAATAGATGACCTTTCAAATACTTTTACAAGTGTGAAAGAGACAAGTGCACTTGGCAATATTTTCGAAACGAGGGAGTCTGAAAAGAGCTTAAAGAGAACTCCGATGGTCTTTCTCGTAAATTTAAATCATTTCGGTCCGAAAAAAGAATAAAATAAAACCGAAATAATACTTTCCTCATCGTTTTACGAGCATGAGTAAAGTCGACTAAACTCGACACCGTTTTCTTGAGTTTGACAAGCACGACACGGGTGTGAAAGGTGCTTGGAATCTTTTTCAAGTTTTAATCCAGAGCACGAAAAAGATAAAGTCGGCTCTAAGGAAGGTCAATAAGTAGGAAAATGCAAGTGTGAACGACTTTGGAAGATCCTATCAAAGAAGACTTGTGGAACCTCGAAAAGATATTAGTAATGTGAAAACAAAGTTTTAACCTAGAAAGATAAAATAATGAGTAAAAAATAAATATGTAACTCCCCAACGGAGTCGCCAGTGTTTGTTGCAGATATTTCTCCCTACGGATAAAGAGAAACTCTCTTAGGATAAAGTAGGTCAGACTGACTATATTCTAAGACAAAAATAAAACAAATGTGATCTTGAATCCTAGACTAAACAAGTATTTCAGAGCTTTTACATCAGAGGGAAAGAGAGAAAGTAACTCACCTCCACTCTCGACGTTTTCCCCGCTTGTAGCTTTGATCCCAAAGTCCTCGCGATGAACCTGTTGAGACAAAGCAATATACAAGCACATGCAATCCTCCAATATCCTTGAATTATAAGTTAGAATCCAAATCTATACAGATATAACTCATGAAACTGAAACATAATCAATATACACAAATTAGGAAACAAGGCAAGTTATACTTTATTGAGAACTCAAGAGTGCTTACAAAATAGTTGCTTGATGTCCAAGCCAACTCCAGCTCCAAGTTCTTCCACCTCTAGCTATCTCTATAAAAGACCTATGATAATAGGTTTGATGCCCCAAAAGTCCTTCCTTTGGCTCATGGAAGTCTTCTCTCTTATAGCATGTGGGAACGTTAACCAACAAGAGAGAAGTATGGATATATGGAGTATTTAGTGGATCAAACCCACTAAACAGAGAGGGGATTGGGATTGAATCAAAGGTGACAATCCCAACAAAATCTCTCGAAGGTTGAGATCCCAAAGTCCATGGAAAAAAGGCTATAAGTGGACTACCATGCCCCAAGGCCAGTGCATAATGCGGTACTACCGTGCCCCAGGGAAGGAGCAATGCGTGGTAACCCTAACTACCGCTCCCCACTAGATGTGCAGAGCGCGGTAGTGTGTGCAAATAGGGCCAAGTTGGGTGAGAGATGGCAGGTGAGATGGTTTTCTTTCAGTGTTCAGTCAATAGTCTTCTTTTCTGGTTGTGAATCAGTATGGGGAAGTGTCGTCTATGTTATTTAGGGTAAATATGTGACACTAGGTTCCCGTGTGTAATACTGAGGTATAACAATATGTGAAGGAGTTTTTGAATTTTTCTCTTACTAGTTTTATGTGAATTCTTTTTTTTGTCTTTGGTGCTGGTGTTATCTGTTGTGTGGCGTATGTCATTGTCATTGCTACCGAACTAGTTGATGTAGTAGTGGTCGGCGCAAGGATAGTAGTGGTGGGGATAGTCATGGTGACTATAGTCAATGGAGAAGTGGTGACTGTGGAAGGAGTCAACGAAGGTGAGGTTGTAACTGGGATGGTTGAAGGTGGTGTGGTGGTAGTCACTGAAAGCACACTGAAAGGGTTTCGGTAGAGGTGGCCACTAGAGGAACAGTTGGTACGATTGTGTTTGAGGTGAATGTAGTGGAAATAATAGTGGCTTTAGGTGCGGTCGGAAAGGGTAATGATGCAACAAGGGGATTTGTGTTGGCTAAGGAATGAGACAGAGGAACACTTGTTGGTAAAGGTATTGGTACGGTTGTAGATTTAGTCATTGGGGGAATTGCATGTTGGGTTGAAGGAGGGGTTGTCGGTGAAGGGAGGCAATCAAAGAGAAAGGTGTGGATAGTTGTATGATAAGCAGTGGATGGAATGGTGACGTAAGTCGAAGGGGGATGTGAAGTGTTAAGTATAGATGGAAGTTTTGTTTTCTTCGTATTTTTCTTAGTAGGGGAGGTTTCTAGAAAAACACCTAATTTATCAAAAGGGGTTGATGCTTCCAAAATTGGGTTTATTTGGGTTAACGTTTTCAAATTTGGTATGTAAGCATGAATACTTTTAATGAATTGTGATATCTCTAGTGACATACCTTTTTCAGACGATATAGATGGTAAAGTTTTTGGTTTTTCTTGTTCAACTTAGGTCGGGGAGGGAGGTGGAGACTCGCTGGATACCTCAACAGGGTTTTCTTCATGTGTCTTGTTGGTAATCTTAGGTTTCTTTGGTGGCAGGGGAAATGCTATAGTGGATGGATTTGGGGTTGTTGACAGTGATGGTCGCCTCTGTCCATATTGCTTCTGGATCTGAAGATCTATTGTAACATTTTTTTTGGTGGCCTCTTTTATAACCTACTCGGCTTTCTCTCTGATCTCGTCAAGGTCATACTCTGTTGTCTCCAAAGAAGTTGCTTTCTCTTCTTTGCTTGCTGTCTTGTCACTTTTCCTCTAATGTCCTGCTGAAATGCAAATATTTGCTAGGTCACTTGTTCTACTTTTTATTTTATTTGGGGCTCTTCAAAATTAAGTTCGAATCCATATTTTACCATAGTTTCTTCATCATCCTCCTTGGTCGTCTCTCTAATTTGTTCATCAGTGGTGGTCTTTTATTGTTGAAATCTACTTCACTAATTGGACTTATTTTCTCCATTACTATCCATATTAGCAATGACAGGAATTAGATTTATTGCGTTGGATCTTGGCATTTCACGCAATTGGTTTTAACTATTTGTCCGACCTATTTCGCCCAGTTGAAAATTTTTGCATCATAGACAATCTTTCAGACTGCTTCCAACATATCAATCTTCAAGTCGAATGGTTGACCCGAGATTGTGAGATATAAGGAGATTATTATGACTACCCATTTGACATCATCATACAAGACTTTGGTAATGATTAGGCCCCTCAAGTTCTTACCATGTTCTATGCCGATGAATTGTTTTACAAACTCCAATGGGTTAGTTGTCGCTAGAATAGGTGATCCCTTGCTTGACAAACATGTGTTTTGAGAAATAAGAGAGATGGTGATAGGTATAGGTTCATTGATCTAGATCATACCATCATGGTACCAACTAATGATCAACTTCACAATTATTCCCTTAGGGTTCCCGAACGAATGCATCAGTGGCGCTTCTAAGTATCCTCTGATTTTTGTGGTTGCTATTTTAGGGGTTGCTTCTCTCCATTGAGTACCCTCAAGGGCCCCATGCTTTGAATTCTGCATATGGTTTTCCCAGTTATGTTCGTCAGTTTTTTCCTTTTTTATTATATGCAGTCGAGCTTCAATGGGGTCATCGTGGGTTCTTCGAGGATGGCTCTTTTTTTTTCCTCTATTTCTTTCACTTTGGTTGTTGTCGTTTTCTTCTCGGATACCATGGCGTGGTTTCTTACAGTCGACAATAGAGGGATCCGATGAAAACCTTGTAATTTTAGAGATGGAATGTGCTCTTTTTGGCTTTGTGCATAAATTAACCCGTGAGTCTTCAATATATACGCCAAGTATGTGACGTACTTGGTGGGTATGTGAAAGAGCTTTGATATACCTGGTTGGTACGTGAAAGATCTTCAATATACCGGTGGGTACGTGGAAGACTACAATACCCCCGGAATACAGTGCTGTCAAATAATGACAGTTGTCACACTTAAAGACGCAGGAGCATGTCTCATACTTACACACAGTTACTAAATGATTTTAACCTAAGCTAGCATTAATTTTATCTTGTACGGTTAGGTGGATGCATGAGGTGAGTACATAAATGTAAACATAATGCAATCCTCAACTACATGATAATGCACATTTTCCTTTCCTTTTCAATGAAAACTACTTAAGGTAAGGAGAGATTTTTCTTTCTTTCAAACCAAAAGTACTTAAGTAGTAGCGAAAAAAAGAATTCATTCCTAGAGTGCAATAACTCTAACTTTCTGCAATAATCAACTAAAAAGCACAAAGAAAATGAAAGATGCAACTAATCTCAACAATGTATAAGACAAAATAATGAAGCACTTTCAATTTTCAAATGCATGTATCAAAAATGGAAATTGGTAACTAAATGCTTTTCATTTCTATATACAGAAAGTGAGAATATCTACAACACTCTTTAATCATTCAAAAATTCCCCCAAAAAAACGACAAGCACCCAAACAACTCAAAGGCACTCAAGAATGGCTCAAAATATACCAAATGCAATCAAAACTCAATGATTGAGTTGAGGAATGGTTTGGAGATCAGAACTAATGATATGAACAGATCTGAAAAGATCTGGTAATGTGACCAAGGATTGGAAGATCAACCCAACAGGTGAGCGGGAGGGGGGGGGATTGAAATTGCCCCTTACAACCAAGTAAAACACTTGACTGATCAAGCACCCAAAATAAACCAAAACACATCCAAACTCAAGAAATGATGGATCTAGGGGGTGTGTGACCATAATACACAGCCTATAGGCCTCAAACAATCAGACCAAAAAACCAAAAAAAGAAAACCCTGCTGATCTCTAAGTTTTAATAGATCGTCGCACCCTATACACAGGTAAGGTTCTACATAGGGGGTCCGTCGCAGGTTGTACATAGGCAAGGTGCGACACTGTCGCAGTTTGGCTTCAGGCAAAGTGAGACAGCCAGAGAAGTGGCACAAGGAAGACTCAACCCAGGTGCGACAATCGAATTTTGAGCAGTAAAAGTGTGAGATCCCTTAAGGTAAAGGGGTAGGAGGCTTAATGATGACCCCAAAAAGAATGAAGGACACGTAAGAAACTCTTTAATGATAGAGATCTAATGGGAGGAAGGCTTAAAAAGGATAGAAATGGCTCAGACAAAAGATATGAAATCAAATATACATGAAATCAATTCTACTGTTCTATTGTAATGTCCCTTGTTAGGAATTTTATTAAAATGACAATTTTCCACTTTTTTTCCTAGTTAGACCTTTGACTAGTTTTGATCTCTAGGTCCCAAATTTGCCCCAAATGATCCCAAATCTTCTGAGAAGGTATATGAATGATATTAGAACATTAATATGTGTTTCAGGGATGCCTTTGGACCTTTAAAATACTTCTGCAAATCCTCTTTCAATTCTGGTCAATGTAGGTAACTTTACTAGTGATTTCCCTTTGACTAGTATTGGTCTCTAGGTCTCAAATTGACTCCAAATCCCTTCAAATATTCAAGGAAGGTGTATGAATTATATTAGTAATTGAATATGATGTTTAGGGATGAAATATGGCCACCAAAATACCTCTGCAAACTCTCTTAAGATTCTGGACCAAGTATGCAATTTTACTAGTAATTTGGGGTTCAAATCCCCCTGAGGTAAGTATTGAAAATGGCTTCCCAAATGCCTCCAAACCCACTCAAATTTATGAAAAGAGGTATGTAATATGTTAAGTATGTTATTAAGGTCTCATATGCACCATTAATGGTTTATTACAACTATTCTCACCCTCTCCCATACAACTGCAAAAATCCCTAATTCGACCCTTGGGGAAATGGCACTATTTCACCTCCCAATACAACTAAACTAAGTAAAAATGCTTCAAATGCTCAAGTACAGTACATGAAACTTGTATAAGACATCCATGGAAGTATATTGATCACAAATATATCAGAGAATCATCCATTCATTCGAAATCATTAGCATTACATTGATTCACAACAAGGTAGTGGGGAAATGACACTATTCTTTCATTAAAATTGAGATTTATACATTTCTACTTGGAATTTCGACCTGAAACTTTCTGGAGATGAAGAACAGATTATTTAATTCATATTACAAAATAAATGGGGCATTAGAAGCTCCCCCAAAGAGTACAATAGCTCACCAAAAATGCCCTCCCTCAAGGATCAAGAATATGCTATCAAAAACGGAAATGGTTGAAGGAGTGAGCTGCAATAGAAGAAACCATGAGCTTCCCTGTAGCTTACACCTGCAAATAAATAATCCATTAAAGCTCCAAATGAAAGGTCTGAATGTCCTTTCCAATTACCAACTTGGATGGGAATCTTTCACCCTCAAAATTGGCTAAGGCAAGAAACTAGTCATCCACTAGCTCTCCCTCTACACAAATGCAATTCCAAATTCTACAAATAATCAAAAGCTATTCTCATACTTCATTTCTACATTTTATAACCAACATTATCCTTCTAATGGTCGAAATCCTCCCAATAGATTCAATAGATTTACATTTTTGAAATATTCCACATTTGCCACTTGTCTCCTAGTTCCAACCTTCCATCTTCTCCCAAATTGGATTTTGAGTCTCTTTGGCTTCTCCAACTCCCAAATTCGCCTTCCTTGAGCCTATTTTTGGGGCTGACATGTCATAGTGGTCAGATGTCAGAGGTCAGGTCTGCAATTTTTCATAGTTGTCATAGATGCTCCATCATTGGTGTCATAGGGGCTAGGGAATCTAGCCCAAGTGTCCACAAACTTCCATTTTGACTCTTTATCTTCCATGGAGGTTACTAATCCTTCCCAATTAGACCTAAGATGCTCAATGACATGTGTTATGACTTACCAACTCACCCAAGAGTGTTCACATTCCCATTAATTCGAATTTGCAAAAGAGAGATACCATGTATTACGAAAAATCAAGGTAGTGTGGGTCCCACATCCTCCATATGTCTCCAAAACCATTTGTCACCTAGGATTTCTCTTGAATGTATTTATTCACTCTATTTATTAAATACTTGAACCCTTCTAATGTCTAAACATCATTTATTATCCCCCTTATTCCAAATCCCAAAGCTTCCACCCCAAACCTAGGAAACTAGTAATTTTCCTCCTTGGCAATTATTTGACCCTTAACATCAATTTTACAAACTCTAATGAATATGGCTAATGTGATTAGGCCATTGTGACCCAATTCCAAATTTGGGACATGACATCTATTCCCCAGTATGGCTGCCAAATTTTTTTAACGAACAATCTACCAAGAGAGGATTCGAGGCCTGATCTCCCTAGATTAATGTAAGTCTAGAACAAATAGGACAAAATATGAATCTACTTCCCTAGATCAATTGCAGATTGAGTACTTAGATATCGTACATTTCAGATCGTGGATCCCTCTCCTTGTTGTTGCTCCAAGTCCCGTGGTTGTCAGGTCTTTGGCTGCAAGACCTGACAAGACAATATGGAAACAATACAAGCAGTACAATATATTTAAACAATAACTGATCTAAACTAACAGTTGAGGAAGAAAGTTCTAAACATCATCAATAAGACAACATTCATGGAAAGAGATTATATTAACTGTATTAAAAGGTGGGAATACATAGAATGGATGAATCTACAACCAAAGCCTCAACGTTGCATCCTCCATCCAACATGTCCAAGCCAAGCCTCCAAGGCGGTACAAGTTTCCCAATCACCAATATGGATTCTACCAGCATAAAGATACCATAGACCTTCCTCCCTTCCCATGGAGAGAGTGGGTGTTTATATAGGGCTAAAGAGATAGGGTAGGTTGAGGATTAGGTGAAGATGGTTAATGGATCCTCCCATTAGGTTAGGAACCGAAATGCCACCTCACCTAGAGCCTAGGGATAGGCCTCCACCTCAAAAAAATTCTAGAGAGACCTCGAGACTCCCCAAAAATCCTTTAACCAACCTCATCGCACCCTAGTAGAGGACACAGAGCGACAGAGAGGGTTTTTGCACCCTGTAACAAAGTGCGACAGTGTCTCACACTAGCTGACCAAGAACTGCGACAGAGGGGGTTTGTCTCACCCTGTAGGAAGACAAAGTACGACAACCTACTAAAAGAGGTCAACTAGGCAGGGAAATCTCTCAGTTGGATGTTTTTTAGCCCAGAATGAGTTTAGGGGTCAGAGCAAAGAGTTTACACAATGGTCAAGATGACGACATTGTCACAACGGTCATGATGACGACACTTGGTCATAATGACAACACTTGCAATGATCATGGTGACGACACTTGCAACACTTGCGACACTTGCACAAGGGTGATGACATTTTGGTGTAACAACTTACTTAATATGGTATCTTCCCTCTTCCTCTATAAGTTAGGCATCCATTTTCTCATATTTGTCTTTGTCTGTCGGGTTGTAGGGATGGTCTCCTTTGTTTTAGCTGCATGCTCTCATTCTTTCACTCTACCTCATTTGTCTAAGAAACTATCATATGCTCCAATATGTTCCTACCAAAATGCATGTGTTAGTTTCCTATTTATATGTGTTCTAAGTTAGTTATATAATGGTATTTTTAAGTAAGTTAGTTAATTTCCTAGTTCTATGCAAACCTAGGGACACAATGTTCAACTAGTGATGATATGGTCACTAGTCAGTGTCGTGCCTCTTTCATAGTCGGTAACATTTCAGTCGTCCTATGTTCACGACCTTTTTAAATACTCAACCTTGCAATATTTTTAATCTAACCAAGCCATTATTGTTAAGTTCTTCGACGATGTATGGTCCCAACTAGCTAGTCTCAATATTTTTAGGTTTTCCTTTTATTCGACTGCTATATAGGAGTACTAAGTCACCATCACCGACTGAGATATCTTTCCTTTTGATATTTATGTCATGCCATGCTTTTTGTTTTAATTTTTGAACTTCTTGATGATGGACGGTGACCATTCTATCTTCTTCTAACTTCTGCAGACCAAACATTATGCCCTGTGTAGTTTGAACAATGTGTAGATGTAATACTTGAGCAATTGATGGAGCTTGTTGCTTGATATGTAGAGGTACCAATGTTTCTTGACCATATACTAATTTAAACGGTGTCTGACCCATCGATCTCTTGTATGTTGTTCTATATTCCCAGAGTATTGTAGGTATTTTGTTGTCCCAATCATCTTTGTCAATACTGCATATTTTTGTTAGACCTTTTGACAATGTTTTGTTAAAAGACTCAACTGCTCCATTCGACCATGGATGATAAACGAACTTTTATGATGATGAATCATAAATTCATTCAGTAATACATTAATAGTATTATTGATGAAATGTGTGCCTTGATTGTTGATTAAGGTGAGTGGGAATCCAAATATTGTAATTATATATTCATAAATAAATTTGGCATCAACTTTGCTAGTACAAGATATGACTTGTTCTTCTTCATACCATTTGGTTACATATTTGATTGTAGTGATAATATACCGTGCACATGTTCGATGACCAAGGGTATGGAAAGGGCCAATGAAGTCAATTTCCCATATGTCAAATGTAATACTGGGGTTGACAGAGATGAGAGGCATTTCATGTCGACACAGCGATCAACCCATATGCTAGCATTTATTGCATTTGTTCACATATGGTTTGAAATCTTTATTCAATGAAGGCCACCATAGTCTGCATTGTAAAATTTTCCCGGTAGTCATGTTGGCATGAAAATGTCTACCTGTGGGTCCCGAATGTGATTCTTCTATGATATCTTCTCGTTCCTTGTTAAGTGTACACCAATGGAGTATGTACTCAAGTCCTAGCTTGTATAGATATTTGTTAATTAATGTGTAAGGCGTTGCTTTCATTGCTAGAATTTTCTTCTTTTTCTCTGATGCTGATGTTGGGGATTGACCCTCTTGTAGAAATTCTATGATGTCTTCTAACTCAATCGACACGACCTTGACTCTGAAAAGGTGGGAACCGAGAATTTCATCGTCTATTTCGAATTAATCTTCACTAGTTTCTATGTGGGACAAGTGGTCAGGTCCGACATTTAACTTTCCTGGTCGTACTAATATTTCAAATTCAAATTCTTGAAATAAAAGAAGCCATCGACACACCTGACCATGATGCATTGGTTTATTTACCAGATATTTAAGTTCATGATGGTCTGTGAAGAAAATGAATGGGTTATCCAGTAGGTAGTTTCGATATTTTTACAACGCAAATACCATTCCTAACCCTTCATGTTCGGTAGTCAAGTAGTTTCTTTATGCTTTATTTAATTTTTGACTAGCATATGTGTTTAGATAGTCTAGACTGTTGTTTCCTAGTTGAGTGAGTATTTCACCAACTGCAATACTCGACGCATCGATATGGACATGAAATTTCTTCGATCGATCCAGAAATATGAGTTTTGGAGCTTCTACCAATTTTCTTTTGAGTAGCTCAAATGATTCTTCACATACTGGGGTCCACTTGAACTCAATATTTAGTCTAAGTAATTATTCTAGAGGGAATGTCATATCTGAATAATGTCAGATGAACTTTCTATAGTATCTTGTATGTCCTAGCAAAATTATGACTTGTTTGGGGTTCACTGGAGGTTTCAGATCAAGGATGACTTTAATTTTTGCTAGATCCACTTTGATTCCTTCTTTACAAATGACATGGCCCAACAATACTCCATTGGGCATGTAAACAAATGCATTTCTTTATGTTTAGGGACAATTGGATTTGTCGACATATTTCTAGCATTAGTCAAATCCATTGCACATGGTATTTGAGCATTGTGTAAATAGTCCAGTCATCGAAATAAACAACCATTGTTTTGTGCAAGAACTCTTGGAAGGATTTAATGACGATTCAAGAGAAAATAGTTGGTGCATTCTTGAATCTAGAAGGCATGACCTTGTATGCAAATGATCCAAATTCACAAACAAATGTTGTTTTTTGTTGATATTCCTTTTCTATGGGTACCGGATTGTATCCAGAGAATCCATCTATGAAGGAATAACACTCATGACCAATGACTTTATTGATAATTTCATCAGCAAAAGGTGTCAAAATGGATCTATAAGTGTGACTTTATTCAAGCCACTGAGATCGACACATATCCATAGTTGCTTAGGGTCGTTATTTTTTGGTTGAATGACCATGGGGCTATCCCACTCCATCTAATCCGCAAGGTATATGATACCATCTACTAGCAGGTTTTCTATTTCCTTCTTCATTATGTCTTTGTACTTGTGAGCTAACTTGTAAGGTCCCTTCTTTACAAGTTTCACATCATGAATTTTGTCGATCTTCACTTCTCCCATTTCTTGTACTAATCCTTAATTTCAAGTCCTTATGGTAATCCTTTCAATACCTTATAGTCACGGGAAAAGATGTCTTGATACTCCTTTAATAGGTTTGTTATTTCAGAAGTATGCTGCTCCGACCAGTAGTAGCCTAGTTTTTCCATCTTAGGATTGTAACATCCCCAAAATCCTATAATTTTTTATTTTTTTTTAAATCAATCATAATATCAATATCCATGCAACTATATAACAACATGAGAACATATCAAGTCTTTCTCTTACACCTAAAGCATACTAAGCCAACCATAGATCCTGTCGAAAGGTGTAATTCTAACCTTAAGAAGGTTTGGTTAGGTTATGTTGACTAGTCTCCTTTTACACATTCATAAGAAGCATACAAACATGTTCTCTTCACACATACCCATCATAGATCATTATCAATGCAATTGATCCAAGGTAAGGTTTCATTCGTGGTCCACATAATATTTTACACATTTATTACAATACACAAGAAGCTAATTCATTCTTTTATGCATTCACAATCACATGCTTTTCCATTAAATGTAGTGTCTAATCTATGTATTCACATCAATGACATAGAACAGTAAAACTCTAGTATGACACTAAACTTCCCTACGATTAGTATCATATTAAAATCTCTTTTCACATAAAGGTAGCCTCTTTCCTTTAGCCTTCTACCAATTAACTTCATATGGATACATGAGTAAGTAAACATGATAGACAGTACTATCAACATACATTCATCGAATACAAGTAAGACACAATAAAAAAAAGCCAACATAAATGTCAATGCATAAGATAACTTTACAAACATTTCTTACCACCTTAGCAAAGCGGAGGAATGGTCATTCTAGTTGTCGTCTTATTCCTGTATTCGTCAGTTATACTCACAACATACGTTAGTACAATAAAACATACTATAACAGCTGTAAATATCATTTCATTAATCAAGATACATCAACTTAATATCACACAACATAATCATGTAATAGGGGGAATAATGTGGGCAATGCAACGCTCCACCCAACTGTAGGCTCTTCGACGACATATACTCAATCCGTCCAAAGGCCACGCTTGAGCTGGGCATGGTGATCCACAAATAGGATAGAGAGTCTCTAAGTCTCGTCGCCTTAGAACTAATCACACACAACTCTAGAGGTGAATGTAGTCCTCCTGCAACCAAGGGTAGTACTCCTACCTAGACACCTCTCATGTCCTAACCTCGTGCATAGCTTGGTGTTGTTCTCGGCGGTAATATCATAAGTAATAAAAACAGTGCATTCGACAAGCCACCCAAGCAATAGACATGCACTCAAACATTCAGCATGCAATCAACATATCATGTGAGACAAGTCTCCAAACAATGGTAGATGAAACATAAGACACACATTCGACATGCGACCACACAAAAGGTGTACATAACAATAATAACATGACTATGTAATATAAGCCCCATCCAATGCATTCGACATGCAACTACTGGACGTAAAGAGCTACCTGCATCATACACTATGTACTTAACCAAAGCCTACCATATTCACCTTACATTATAAAAACATTGTAACATTCGCATAGATATTAATAACACCTACAACCTTTGCTTAAGCATTCTATATGCATGCACAATTCCAATAAAATTATGAATACAATCCCAAATTCATTTAATTCTATGAATGCATACCACATTCATCTTAATGCATGCATGCCAACCCAAGTCATGCAGGTGTATGAATTTACCACTTGATACAATATATGCATATGTATAAAACATGCCCATTTTATGTGTTGTACCTACAATATAAACATTGTTTAAATATACACATATCAAAATGACCATGGTTTAAGTATCACCAAAGTGTAATACACTAAATACAACCGTGTTATTTCTCCAATACATCACACATATAAAGATTCTTTCTCCCTATGTGTTTAACTTGGGTAACTACCCATCTTCTTATAAAGCATATAATAGGCGCCTTTTTCTTTACACTTTGTATGGAATATAACATACGTTTCACTTTTCCAAATATGAATATAGTGCACACCACCATATTATATACTATCTAATGCAAACATATTATACAATACATAAATAATCCATATTATGCAAGTTATATAAGTCAAAACTATTTTCATATAACATACATATAAAGCATAACCCTTTTATGCTACTTATATAAAAGGTGACCTTTGTATAAGTTAGGGTATAATAACCCTATGCAGCACCATCGTTTGCATAAACTTCCCTTCACAAAACTATTTCAAACAAGGTATGCGAATCATGACCATGGTATCGTATATAGATAGGTAATCCACTTTACACAAAGCACATTATAAACATAAACATGCCATATATATAGCCATTTTGTACACTATATGCATGGATATATAACCAATACCATCTTATAAAGTGTATATAGACTATAAAGTGTATATAGAGAGCATAAAATCCTTTATGCGAAATCTATGTGTATAGCCTATCCTTTTGCACTATACTACACATTTATAATAACGGCCATGGTTTAAATATACCATATCAACCCCAAGATACTGAGCATCATGCTCGCATGCTAATTCGGACAACATGACAATAAAAGTATCTGAATCAAATGCCAGCACCAATGCTGGCATCCTGGCATTCACACCAAGGAACACGATTGCAACTAAAACGTTTTTAAAAAGTTTATAATGAAAAACAAAGCTGGCAAAACGACTTCCAGCCAAAGCACAAGGAGCCAAAGCGTTTTTAAAGAATTTATAATGAGAAACCGAGCTGGCAAAACAACTTCCAGCCAAGCTCACTTCAGAAAACGTTTTTCATTCAATCCAAAATCAATACAGAGATTGCAACCAACATTTCCAGCCAAGCTCACTTCCTAAAACGTTTTTCATTCATTCAAATAAGCACACAGAGCAGGAAACGAATGGTGCCATCAAATAGGCACACACAGCACTTGCAAAAACGTTTTTCCTCATTCAAATAAGCATACAGAGCAGGAAACGAATAGTGCCATCAAATGGGCACACACAGAGGTATAAAAATCGTTTTTTTTCCAGCAAGCAAGCTATCCAAAATAACCAACGAGTTGCAGGGCCTCGGGCCTTTTCCAGCCTTCACCGGCATCCAAATCCCAATGGTGCCTCCCCTCTCCGCCTAGGCTCTGCCGCCCCCCCCCACCGAAAAACGATTTAGTGTCCCCGTAGCTAGGTCAAAAACAGAATATATATATCGAAAACTTCATTCTTTTTCTTCTTCTTTTTCTTTTTTAAAGAAAATGTTTTCATATCCACAAATACATATATACGGTTTCCCATCTAAGTCTTTTCCAAAAATAAAACTTGTATAATCGCACCAATGAATTTCTCCATACTCAAATATGCACTTAGGTATTTTAAATTGAAACCATGTAATATTAAAAGCAATCATTTAAAATTGTTTTTACAGATACATATATATAATATATAAAATATCTGTCTTGCAAATGGTTATTACATTTCAATCATGATAACATGAAAGGTATATCTGGTATAGTATATGGTATAAAATATTTTATATCACAATAATATATATAGATAACTTAACAAGGAAGATAATGAAATGTATCCCATATAATATTGGTATAAGATGTTTGGTCTAAACATATAACATCTAGGTTTATAAAGAAACTTATGATCCAAAAGTGCATTTTTGTATAATCTCAAGCATATAATATATATACATTTTATTAATATTATACAAGCATATAAGAATATATGTATTCATATAAAATGTGTAAGTCAACCATCATATGTATATATCGGTAAATAAGATCTATGTACTTTAAAATGCATAATCTTAAAATAAGGCACATGCATTCCTATTCAAGTGAAGTCATGTGAGCAACATGTTTTTCTTTTATATCAATGCATCAACATATACTAATTATAGGTCATCAAGACAATGCGCATTTTAATTTAAAACTAGGCGCACACAAATAGTGTGGTTAGACATTAGGTTCATACTTATGGCTTTATAATCATATTGATAAAAATATAACCTTTTCCACTTAAATACAGACGAGCATAAGCATACCAACAACAATGTCAAACACAAAATTAACTTAACTTGAAAACAAGAGTTAAACCAAGCCAAAGACTACGACGATGTTTAAGACTTTAATTACTCTCCCCCTTGTGGTTCACCATGCCCTTTTTCACTCTTGGTTGCATTGCGGGAAAAATAGTCTAGGCTCTAATTAGTGTTGTCATGCAGATAGACAAAAATAAAATAATTAAAATCTTTTACCAGAGATGGAGATGTGACAAGGATTCTCGTCAACCAAGATGTCGACTTCTTTTGTTTTCATTTCAGCATCCATCCTTTCTACTGCTTTTAATTCATCAATTGGTTTTTCTCACTCCTTGAATTCTATGAAGGATGGGGAAAAATCCTTATACTCGTCGTATCCCTCTTTGTTCTCAGTAGATATTTTCAAGACTGACTTCACTGGTTGAGTTATGTGAGGACAATTTATTTTCCATCGAAAGCTTTTTTCAAGGGTGTGCTCATTCTCCATATACACTCAAATCGAAAGATGGACTGATTGCTTTTGGGTAGTTGTGATTATGTTGTAGTTTGAACTGGGTTTGTTAGTTTTTTCGGCTGTACCGACTAGTTGTTCCGACAGTTTAATAAAATTTTCTATTTCTTGGACCACTACTCTTAGGAATTCTTCTACAGGGGATAATGAAAAATATTTAATAAAATTATCTTTAAGTGTTTTCAAACTGAAATTTTCTCCTATTTCTTCTTCTATCTTGTACAATTTGTTAGGAAGGTCGCCCATCATGCTTGGGGACAGATGGCACCATTTTCTTTCATCCTAGTAACCAAGTCTTTTCCACTCTTTTTCACAATTTTCAATGTGTACAACAGGGTCTAATACTTGGACAATTTTTTGAATTTGTGCTTGATTTGTTAACTTCTTCCCGTCGAATATTTCAATGAAATATGTTGAAGCAATCGTCCAAGTTTTCTTGCGTGACTGATGGGTGCCTCATCATCTAGCCTCTTGTTTGATGAAAGTTTCAACTAGGATTTGTAGTCGGCCTTGTTCACCAACATTTTTAGAAACCTCCTCGACATGAGTCGAAGGATATTCTTGTTCTTTGTACTTGATGGAAAGTGAATTAGTCAGTTCACTTTTCGTCGACATAAGTGTTGGTTATTTTCTTGTTCTTTTCTCAAAAATATTTGGAATTATAGATATTGCGAAACACTTGTGTCTTGTTCGACGAGGGATAACCTCGACTGACCAATATTCTCTTGCATGTGCTTCGTAATTTTATATTTTCTAGTCATAAAGCTCAGAGTCTGAATTTTGACTGACAGACATGGGCGACCCCAAGTGAATTTCTCCATACTCATTAGGTTCAATTGAAGCTTTGTTGCTTTGCATAACTTGATATAGTATTCTTATGTCTGCATCGTGGTCATTTGGTTCTGCCCATGGTTTTTCTTGAGATGGATAAATAGAAAAAATAACCTTTCTTCCATATCCCTTGAGTTTTATTCTATATTTTTCAAGCAAGATGGAAGCTTTAATATTTCTTCCCCAGGGTAATCTGACTAGCACAAGGAACGATTTGGCTCCTTCCTTTGGATCAATTACTTCACATTCAATTTGTGTGTTGATGCCCATGATCCCAATGTTAATTCTTTTTCCTTACTCCAATGGGTTCGATTAGACCATGGTTAGCTAACTTAAGGTATATGCCCGACTCCGATAGATATGTTCGATTGAGTTGTTCCCATGTCAATCTTTTCATTATGTTAGCTTGTGACCTGAAGTCAAGGACGACTTGTGAGATGTGATATCCTTCAACTTTAAGGTGGACCAGTGGGTCGATATCGATTTTTTCTTTCTAGTTAAGATAAAATAGCTTTTAACAAAAAAAAATTGCTTGTGATATTCCTTATGATATGCATTAAATCAATGAGTTTGGTGACAGCTTCTTGCTTTACAATAAGTTGGAACAATTCGTTAATATTTTTATGCTTAGATTTTGTATTTTTTTCTTCAAAGGTTTTTGAAGAATTATTAAATATTTTTTTTTGCTTGTGTGGATTTGGATATTTATCTTCCTTATTTTGAAATTTTTTAATTTGAGTATTGTCATCTCCAATCCTTTTTTCATGCCTTGTAATGATTTGTAAGATTTTATGATTTAACACTTCATTCTTGGGGACATTAAACAAGAGGTTAATAATATTTTTATTATTGATCTTCTCGAGCATGATGAGGAATTCTTCTTAGTTATGCTCTCCCACCCCACTTTTTGTACAAAACTTGAGGTTCATCTTGTGTTTCTAGGGACAGTCGAGGCTCAAGGGTTCTTCATTGAAATAGACATAGCAATGATATTTCCCTCAACCAAAGGAGTGGTTTCCTTGGTTATTGTTGTATCTTCATCAACCATTTTATTTTCCCTATTCTTGTATCCATTATTACGTTGGTAGTTCTATCTAGAGTCCCAACCTATTTGATTATTTTTCTTGACGGACTGTGCTTGGCAGACTATTTGGTAGTTTGTATTGCTCTTAATATTCTTGATACACTCTATAGTTTTGTGTTGCGTAGTTAGACAAATGCCACACCATTTAGGTTTAATGTTGTCTACATTATATGGGCACTAGACAGTTGAATATGGCTCAAACCTTTCACATATGTCGCAGTAGTAAGTTGTTTGAGAAAATTGGAATTTTTTTGGTCGTCTTTCTTCAAGAATGATTCAAGATTCTTCTTGAAATATTATTTCCTTTGGATATGGTATTCTCTCCTCGTGAAATATTCTTTTTTTGTCTTAAAATCATTGTTCATCACATCGAAAGTGGTCTTAAGTATTACCTTCCATTGATCATGCCATGCACCATAAGTCATTGTGTCTTAGAGCAATTTGTTGAAGCAATTGCTGCATAACTTCTAACTTTTTTTCAAGTCTTATATCAGCATTTCCGCTTGAAAAGTCTGTGTTCGACTTGACTTTTAAAGATTTCTTTAAAACGTCTTCGTATGTTGTAAATTCATGTAATAGTGGCGATGTTTTAATTCTTGGTTGCATGCCTACAACAAAGAACTAAATCACAACTGAGTGGTCCATTTTGGATGGCATTTGGATGAGCAAATATTTAAATCTTATATCGTATTCATGCACTGATTCACCTAGTCTTTGCGTAATTTATTTTAGTTTATGACCGGCCAGATGCTTGCTATCCTTGGTCTTGAAGAAGTATAGAAAATTTCTCTAATCCCTTTCTTCATTTTTTCTCCAACTCTAATGAAGTTCACGTAACACATAAGTTCTCTTTTGGCAAATACCACTTGCAAATTGTGCAATCTATTGATTTTCGTCATCAATGGGATTAGCTTTCCAGAGGGTTTGACGGACAGACCAATGTTTCTTTGGGTTTTTGTCTCCCTCATAAATAGTTTTATGAATCGGATGATGGAAAGCCATTTTGGAATAATTTCAATTTTTGTTTTTATTACCTACAGGAGATGAGTGCTCAACTATAGATGAACTTACTGCTTTATGCTGATTTTCTGTACTTACTTCTAGTCGATGAATTTTGTACCAAGACAGATTGACTTCTTATACAGGATATCCATTGACATGTCATATCTCCGATGGGCTAGGAGCTTCAATCAATAATGTTGCGGCAGGTAGGGTGCCTCCACATGGTTTGAATAGAGTAAATTAAAAGTGTGTCTTCCAAATCCAAGTGTGAAGGTAATCCAATTACCACGTGAAGGTCACTCAATCATCAATCAGTATGTAATTCATCCACATTGATCTAGTCGACTCCATATGATGCTATCGCCAGGTCTAAGTCCTAGGTCTCGCTCAACAATTTGTCTAATACTTGGGCCAGTCATCAATATCATTGGTATAGACTCGACAGGAGTCGAAGCATCAATAATTGTAATGTGAAAGGACTGTGGGTTCAACACCATCGCGTGCGACCGATCCACTGATGTTAGTGCCTCACCCTTTCTATAATATGGTCGACTTTCCCTCGATTCAGGTAGATATTTTGGCTACTCGACCATCTCACCCAATTTCTTCATAATTCTTCTATCACGCAGTGGACTTGCAGTCTCTCTTAATTCCTCCTGTATCTTGAATCTCTTTTCTCTTTCAATTTTCTAAATTTCTATTGTTTGTTTTATAGTTGGCTATACATTTTTTTCATTGAGGCAGACTTGTCTTCTTGTTGGGATTCATTCTTGTTGGGATTCATTCTTGTTTTTCCTTATCGACTAGCATCATCTCTCTATTCATCACACATGGTTGAAGACCCCCCCATTACTAACCCAACTCCTATTGAGCGAATGAAATGGGTTCAACGCCGGGACTCATTTATTTAAGAAATATTCCCACAAACGTTCGTTGATGAAATTTTTCCATTTTTTTCTTCTGCTCCCAATTTGAACACGCACTGGGGCCCAACGGAGGTCGGGGTTTGACTATTTGGCTGGATCGTTTTTCAATTAGAAATTTGTACATCAAAGTCAGAATTGTGACGAAAAAGGAGTTGTGGAAGTCATTGTAAAATTTGGTTCTAATTTCATCGATTAGGGTCCTTTATTCAATAGATCACTCTTCATAGTATTCATTGCTTATCTTCTCAAGCCACTCATATAGATTTTTCCTTCTTCTATTGTAAATCTTGTGCATTAACATTCTGCCATTCTAAGGGTCGAGTTTGCTCATGAATTCGATCAACCAACTTCTTTATCTCATGATGTACAACTTTTATAATTTTTTCATGTGATTCAATGAACAAAATTTCTTTGACCTTATAAATGGTCAACTTGTTCCTTCTAGCATAGTTTTGGATGTAATTTTGTATCTTTCAATTGCACCACTCTCAAATTTCTTCCTCGCTTACCATTTATGTAGAAGTGATCATATTTTTATCTTGATTTAGTACTATCGGCAACAAAACCAATGTTGTAATCTAAGGGATTACATAAGGTTACAAGTAGGACAACAATACATACAAGATACAAGATACATACATGCATAAAGGTATGAGAAGGAATACAAGTTATGGTGACAGAAGCAACAATTTATCTTATATTATGAGACCATCATGTACAAGTCCTGGATCACTAACATATTATATAGTGCATATAAATAGTTATATAGTTATAAATTCCTAATTGTCTAGTTGATAGGATTAACCTACTCAACTGATTGATCCGACTGATCTCTAGTTGGTTGAGAGGACCTAGTTGGATGGCCGCTAGGCACCTCCAACAAGAGATATACAAGATGACCATTAAAGAGAAGTTTCACATTTCTGTCATTAATGAACTATTAGATGAATTACTAGGAGCAATTTTATTTACCATGTTTGATCTTCATTCAGGATATCATCAAAATCCTTATGCTCGTCGTATCCCTCTTTGTTCTCAGTAGATATTTTCAAGACTGACTTCACTGGTTGAGTTATGTGAGGATGATTTATTTTCCATCGAAAGCTTTTTTCAAGGGTGTGCTCATTCTCCATATACACTCAAATCGAAAGATGGGCTGACTGCTTTTGGGTAGTCGTGATTATGTTGTAGTCTGAACTAGGTTTGTTAGTTTTTTCGGCTGTACCGACTAGTTGTTCCGACAGTTTGATAAAATTTTCTATTTCTTGGACCACTACTCTTAGGAATTCTTCTGCAGGGGATAATGAAAAATATTTAATAAAATTATCTTTAAGTGTTTTCAAACTGAAATTTTCTCCTATTTCTTCTTCCATCTTGTACAATTTGTTAGGCAGGTTGCCCATCATGCTCGGGGACAGATGGCACCATTTTCTTTCATCCTAGTAACCAAGTCTTTTCCACTCTTTTCCACAATTTTCAATGTGTACAATGGGGTCTAATACTTGGACAATTTTTTGAATTTGTGCTTGATTTGTTAACTTCTTCCCATCGAATATTTCAATGAAATATGTTGAAGCAAGCATCCAAGTTTTCTTGCGTGACTGATGGGTGCCTCATCATCTAGCCTCTTGTTTGATGAAAGTTTCAACTAGGATTTGTAGTTGGCCTTGTTCATCAACATTTTTAGAAACCTCCTCGACATGATTCGAAGGATATTCTTGTTCTTTGTACTTGAGGGAAGGTGAATTATTTAGTTCACTTTTCGTCGACATAAGTGTCGGTTATTTTCTTGTTCTTTTCTCAAAAATATTTGGAATTATAGATATTGCGAAACACTTATGTCTTGTTCGACGAGGGATAACCTCGACTAACCAATATTCTCTTGCATGTGCTTCATAATTTTATATTTTCTAGTCATAAAGCTCAGAGTCTGAATTTTGACCGACAGACATGGGCGACCCCAAGTGAACTTCTCCATACTCATTAGGTTCAATTGAAGCTTTGTTGCTTTGCATAACTTGATATAGTATTCTTATGTCTGCATCATGGTCGTTTGGTTCTACCCATGGTTTTTCTTGATATGGATAAATAGAAATAATAACCTTTCTTCCATATCCCTTGAGTTTTATTCTATATTTTTCAAGCGAGATGGAAGCTTTAATATTTCTTCCCCAGGGTCATCTGACTAGCACAGGGAATGATTTGGCTCCTTCCTTTGGATCAATTACTTCACATTCAATTTGTGTGTTGATGCCCATGATCCCAATGTTAATTCTTTTTCCTTACTCCAATGGGTTCGATTAGACCATGGTTGGCTAACTTAAGGTATATGCCCGACTCCGATAGATATGTTTGATTGAGTTGTTCCCACGTCAATCTTTTCATTATGTTAGCTTGTGACCTGAAGTCAAGGACGACTTGTAAGATGTGATATCCTTCAACTTTAAGGTAGACCAGTGGGTCGATATCGATTTTTTCTTTCTAGTTAAGATAAAATAGCTTTTAACAAAAAAAAATTGCTTGTGATATTCCTTATGATATGCATTAAATCAATGAGTTTGGTGACAGCTTCTTGCTTTACAATAAGTTGGAACAATTCGTTAAGATTTTTATGCTTATATTTTGTATTTTTTTCTTCAAAGGTTTTTGAAGAATTATTAAAAAAAAATTCTGCTTGTGTGGATTTGGATATTTATCTTCCTTATTTTGAAATTTTTTAATTTGAGTATTGTCATCTCCAATCCTTTTTTCATGCCTTGTAATGATTTGTAATATTTTATGATTTAACACTTCATTATTGGGGACACTAAACAAGAGGTTAATAATATTTTTATTATTGCTCTTCTCGAGCATGATGGGGAATTCTTCTAAGTTATGCTCTCCCACCCCACTTTTTGTACAAAACTTGAGGTTCATCTTGTGTTTCTAGGGATAGTCGAGGCTCAAGGGTTCTTCATTGAAATAGACATAGCAATGATATTTCCCTCAACCAAAGGAGTGGTTTCCTTGGTTATTGTTGTATCTTCATCAACCATTTTATTTTCCCTATTCTTGTATCCATTATTACGTTGGTCGTTCTATCTAGAGTCCCAACCGATTTGATTATTTTTCTTGACGGACTGTGCTTGGCAGACTATTTGGTAGTTTGTATTGCTCTTAATATTCTTGATACACTCTATAGTTTTGTGTTGCGTAGTTAGAAAAATGCCACACCATTTAGGTTTAATGTTGTCTGCATTATATGGGCACTAGACAGTTGAATATGGCTCAAACCTTTCACATATGTCGCAGTAGTAAGTTGTTTGAGAAAATTGGAATTGTTTTGGTCCTCTTGCTTCAAGAATGATTCAGGATTCTTCTTGAAATATTATTTCCTTTGGATATGGTATTCTCTCCTTGTGAAATATTCTTTTGTCGTCTTAAAATTGTTGTTCATCGCATCGAAAGTGGTCTTAAGTATTACCTTCCATTGATCATGCCATGCACCATAATTCGTTGTGTCTTAGAGCAAGTTGTTGAAGCGATTGCTGCATAATTTCTAACTTTTTTTCAAGTCTTCTGTCAGCATTTTCGCTTGAAAAGTCTGTGTTCGACTTGACTTTTAAAGATTTCTTTAAAACGTCTTTGTATGTTCTAAATTCATGTAATAGTGGCGATGTTTTAATTCTTGGTTGCATATCTACAACAAAGAACTAAATCACAACTGAGTGGTCCATTTTGGATGGCATTTGGCTGAGCAAATATTTAAATCTTATATCGTATTCATGCACTGATTCACCTAGTCTTTGTGTAATTTATTTTAGTTTATGACCGGCCAGATGCTTGCTATCGTTGGTCTTGAAGAAGTATAGAAAATTTCTCTAATTCTTCATTTTTTCTCCATCTCCAATGAAGTTCACGTAACACATAAGTTCTATTTTGGCAAAGACCACTTGCATACTGTGCAATCTATTGATTTTCGTCATCAATGGGATTAGCTTTCCAGAGGGTTTCATGGACAGACCAATGTTTCTTTGGGTCTTTGTCTCCCTCATAAAGAGTTTTATGAATCGGATGTTGGAAAGCCATTTTGGAATAATTTCAATTTTGGTTTTTATTACCTACAGGAGATGAGTGCTCAACTACAGATGAACTTACTGCTTTATGCTGATTTTCTGTACTTACTTCTAGTCGGTGAATTTTGTACCAAGATAGATTGACTTCTTATACAGGATATCCATTGACATGTGAAATCTCCGATGGGATAGGAGCTTCAATCAATAATGTTGCAGCAAGTAGGGTGCCTCCACATGGTCTGAATAGAGTAAATTAAAAGTGTGTCTTCCAAATCCAAGTGTGAAGGTAATCCAATTACCACGTGAAGGTCGCTCAATCATCAGTTAGTATGTAATTCATCCACATTGATCTAGTCGACTCCATATGATGCTATCGCCAGGTCTAAGTCCTAGGTCTCGCTCAACGATTTGTCTAATACTTGGGCCAGTCATCAATATCATTGGTATAGACTCGACGGGAGTCGAAGCATCAATAATTGTAATGTGAAAGGACTGTGGGTTCAACACCATCGCGTGTCCACTAATGTCAGTGCCTCACCCTTTCTATAATATGGTCGACTTTCCCTCGATTCAGGTAGATATTTTGGCTACTCGACCATCTCACCCAGTTTCTTCATAATTCTTCTATCACGCAGTGGACTTGCAGTGTCTCTTAATTCCTCCCATATCTTGAATCTCTTTTCTCTTTCAATTTTCTGAATTTCTGTTGTTTGTTTTATAGTTGGCTATACATTTTTTTCATTGAGGCAGATTTGTCTTCTTGTTGGGATTCATTCTTGTTTTCCCTTATCGACTAGCATCATCTCTCTATTCATCACACATGGTTGAAGACCCCCCCATTACTGACCTCCTATTGAGCGAATGAAATGGGTTCAACGCCGGGACTCATTTATTTAAGAAATATTCCCACAAATGTTCGTGATGAAATTTTTCCATTTTTTTCTTCTGCTCCCAATTTGAACACGCACTGGGGCCCAACGGAGGTCGGGGTTTGACTATTTGGATGGATCTTTTTTCGATTAGAAATTTGTACATCAAAGTCAGAATTGTGACGAAAAAGGAGTTGTGGAAGTCATTGTAAAATCTGGTTCTAATTTCATCGATTAGGGTCCTTTATTCAATAGATCACTCTTCATAGTATTCATTGCTTATCTTCTCAAGCCACTCATATAGATTTTTCCTTCCTCCATTGTAAATCTTGTGCATTAACATTCTGCCATTCTAAGGGTTGAGTTTGCTCATGAATTCGATCAACCAACTTCTTTATCTCATGATGTACAACTTCTATAATTTTTTCATGTGATTCAATGAAATTTTTTTCTTTGGCCTTATAAATGGTCAACTTGTTCCTTCTAGCATAGTTTTGGATCTAATTTTGTATCTTTAGATTGCACCACTCTCAAATTTTTTCCTCGCTTACCATTTATGCAAACGTGATCATATTTTTATCCTGATTTAGTACTATCGGCAACAAAACCAATGTTGTAATCTAAGGGATTACATAAGGTTACAAGTAGGATAACAATACATACAAGATACAAGATACATACATGCATAAAGGTATGCGAAAGAATACAAGTTATGGTGACAGAAGCAACAATTTATCTTATATTATGAGACCATCATGTACAAGAAGCAACATTACATCTCCTGGATCACCAACATATTATATAGTGCATATAAATAGTTATACAGTTATACATTCCTAATTGTCTAACCGATAGGATTAACCTACTCAACTGATTGATCTGACTAATCTCTAGTTGGTTGAGAGGACCTAGTTGGATGGCCGCTAGGCACCTCCAACAAGAGATATACAAGATGACCATTAAAGAGAAGTTTCACATTTATGTCATTAATGAACTATTAGATGAATTACTAGGAGCAATTTTATTTACCATGTTGGATCTTCATTTAGGATATCATCAAATTAGAATGAGGAAAGAAGGCATTTTGAAAACAACCTTTACAACACATTAAGGTCATTATGAATTTTTGGTGATACCATTTGGCCTTACCAATGCACTTTCCACATTTCAAAGCTTAATGCATTCTCTTTTTAAACACTTCCTCGGGAAATTTTGTGTTAGTATTTTTTGATGATATACTAATCCATAGAAAATATTGGGAAGAGCATGTACACCATGTTGACGTGGACTTTAAACTATTAGAGGAGAAAGAACTACATGCCAAGCCTTCTAAGTGTACATTTGGTGTTTAGGAAGTGGAATATTTGGGTCATATAGTATCTCATGAAGGTGTCAAAGTGGAGCTTAGAAAATTAAAGCTATAATTGATTGGACATTTCCCAAAACCTTGAAGAATCTTAGAGGATTCTTAGGATTAGCAGGCTATTACCACAAGTTCATCAATAATTATAGTCAAATAATAACACCTGTAACAATTATATTAAGAAACAAGGCATTTAATTGGACTCAAGAAGAAGCCAAATCTTTTGAAAAAATTAAGTGACTATGTCTACAACTTTGGAACTATCCACATATGAATTCACAAAATCCTTTATTGTGGAATGTGATGCCTCAAGGAATGGAATTGGTGTATTTTTAATGCAAGAAGGAAGGCCCCTTGCATTCATAAGTTTTCAACTTAAAGGAGAAATCTTATTCAAACTAATTTATGAAAATGAAATGTTGGCCATACTACATGCAATTAAGAAATTATGCTCTTGTTTAATAGGAATACACTTCAAGGTATAAAAAAATATTGATACTCTTAAATACTTGGAAAATTTATTATCTTCATAAGAGAAACAAAAATGGGTTACAAAGATGCTAGGTTATGAATTTAATATTATCTACAGAAAAGGAAAACAAAATGTGGTGGTAAATGCACTTTTAAGAAAATAATAAGACACAAAGAGATTACTTTGTGCTATTTCCATTCTACAATATGATTGGGTGGAAGAAGCAAGGTTATAGTGGAAGTGTTGAGCCATCAAAAAATCCACAAATCATGTAACTTGGGACCCCACTTTAAATTTTTATATCAAGGATTAATGACCAAAATGCTCTCTCTCCCCATCTATGTGTATCCAAATTCAACTTGATATTGGCACACCAATGGATGGTATGTTTTTATTGAGTAGTTTCCTGACTAGTCACTTTATCATTGATCAGTTGGGTACATCCTCTATGACTTTATCATTGTCCCCCTCAACTCTCTTATCATTTTTCATGCATTGAGTGTTTGATAAGACTCCTACACATGTGATGCTTTTGCTAGTTGAACAAATTGCAAACCTTATTTTGTCCTTATGAATCTAGAGGGAATTAGATGGAGGAGATGGATTTAACCTCCCAATGCTTTTGTTTTTTTCCTTAGGTTTCGTCATTGAATTTAAACCTGAAGCAAAATGCAAAACACTTAGAAAGTTTTCAAAAATCACTCCTTAAGGGACTTTTCTTTGCAACAAAGTTTTCACCCACAAAAAGACTTCTTTCACTGATGTGGAGAAAATATTTATCTCACTGACATGTTGAAAAGAAAAGAATTTTATTTATCAATACATCACCTCCAAAAAGACAAAATTTGTTTGCCATGCAAAAGTCATTACTTTGGTTTGAAATGTCACACTGAAAAGATATTTCTGGTCGACACTGTGAAAGGTGGCCTAACGATTTTGTTCATAAATTTTGGCTTTGACCTCCATTTTAGGTCTTTAGTATACCATTGGAATTGTATTGGAAATATAAACAACTTTGCTATTGTAAGTTTTCTCATATTACCTACTAAAAATGTTTAGAAATTGCAAGAATAAATAGGAGCACATTGTCGATGGCCAAAAAGTACCAATTTGAGTTGTGGAATAGCCCAAAAACTTAGTAGCACAAAATTTTTACTTAGTATGTCTGTAGAACTATTACAAAAGAAACATCATTCATTAGAATCAGGGGAGTAAACTTTAAAACCTTATTTAGTTGTCAATCAACATCCTCAGGTGAAATACAAATTGCTAAATTATGATTTGAATTTTATATATATGGTCAACTTATATTTCTTGTGGTCATGTCTAGGTACGAATTACAAAGAATATATTTAACGTTTGATTAGGAGATGGAACCACAAACACTAGAATTTATGGTGAGTAATTATATGAGGCACGTGAACTATGCCCAAAGGAAAGGAGAAAACCATTAAAGATGAGAAATACAAAGAATTAGAAGACTTATGCATTGAATTTGTTCAAGAAAGCCTAGATAGACACCAAACCACATGAAGAATCAAAATGATCACTTTTCTTCAAGGAGGGACTATTGTATTTATTATACATATGTTCATATTTATATTGTTTCCTCGCACCCTCCAATATTTCTAAAAATCAAATGTAAAAGGTGGATATTCCTCTTTAGTAAAATTTAAATTACTAAAGGGTACCACATTATGTTAAAGGGTGAATTTGTTTATTTTCATGTAAATTATTTTTCTCTAGGAAAAGAAAGACATATTAGGAAAGGTGGGAGGAAGATGAAAAGTTTTTTGGGAGAGGAAAAAAATTGACAATTACTCAAAGAAACCATTCAACTTCTAAGAAGAGAAAGGTTAAATAGGACAGGGGAGGTTTTGCTCCAGAGGAGCTTATGTTGAATTTTTTTTGTAAAACTCATTTTGCAAAGTTCTATAAGTAGAAGGCATTGATGGCCTATCCATTTTGGAGATGAATTTCAACTCTAGGACCTCAATGCATGGAACCTTTTTCTGCTAAGTGAATGTGTTCCAGAACTGTTGTGAGAATGATTTTCAATACTATAGATTGTTTGTTGTAAAAGTAACATTTATTTATTTGATTTGTCTCTAAAATGTTTATGTTATAGCCATGGATGCCTTACTATAATCAACTATTTATTTCTAAATACTATTCCAGTGTGGATCTGGTTATTTATGTTTCTATTATTGCTCACGCAACAACTATTTATTGAAGATTAAGACTTTTACATATTTGGTGCTATGTTCACATTCTGGTTTTGTTAGTTATCATGACGTCATTCTACAGTTAGCATCTTAGATTAGTTGCATTTCATATATTTCATTTAAAAAAATCTAAATGATGGATCGGGAAGCAACCAACAAAACATAAAAACAATAATGATTGTCGATCCATAATCAAGATGGGTTCCCTATTCCAAACATTGTCAAGTGTAATTGCAATCTTTCACTAGGGGTAATCCTTACTGTTTGCACAGGGTCATTTTTTCCTTGTCAACAGTTTTGGCACTAGAAGGAGGGTGACGGTAAGCTTCCTTGTGTAGAGATGCACTCTCTTTCGGTATTAATTGTTTATGGATCTACCCCAAATCCTTGCATGGGTGGGGGACACTACATTAGACCTTCAAGGACCTCTACATGACCACCCAAGAAAGGAAATTGATCTCTTGTTAAATTTGATGGTGAAGGAAACAAAACAACATTTGAACATGTTACGAAGTATGAATGTACTTTGCACTTGCTTAATAATTTTTACAAAATTTTTCCTTTAATTTTCAAAGGTAAATCCTCAATCCGGTATGATGTATTACCCATTGAGATAATCCAAAATTGATCTAATTTTTAAAAGGTGTTCCAAAATGCTTATGGTGAAGATTACAATGTGCATGGAATGAGTCAAGAACTTTTTGAAATCAAAATGGAAGTTTGATAATCCATCTAATAATTCAAGACAATAATTTATTGAGCATATTATTGCCTTCATGACAAACACAACCCTTCATATAAAATAATATGTGAATGGTACATACAAGCTATCCCTAGGACAATAGCTATGTTTATTTTATGAAAAGGGATAAATGATTTTAATGAAGCTTATGAGGGGGCTCATATCCTTGCTAGAGATCTAAAACAACATTCTATAAATCTTACCCTTTTGATGGCACTAACACAAATAGTGATGAAGTTAAATTGACTAAATAAAAAACTATTAAATCAAGAACCTACGCTATAAACTATGATTATAGGTTTGTGAGTTTGCAATAAAAAATTATGAAAGAAAGGTACCATGTCACAAAAAAGGATATATCTTTCATGTAAGTTACAAACTATTTTAAAATATAATAGAGGGCTTAAAATGAACTCAGTAAATAAAGCTTATCATAATTCTTATTTTCCAAATAACCCTTTGGTTGGTGAATGTTTTATGTCAAGTCTCAATCGTCCTCATTTTGATCCTATAGTTATAGAAGAGGCCAATGAACTAGATTTGAATGACTTATTGAGTGAAGAGGATGTACCATTGACATTTAATAGTCCTCCTTTTTGTTGTCAAATTTATATGCTTCAACCTATTCCAATTTTGAGAATAATCAACTTGATGCCAATGACCATTTACTGAGATTAGTGGAAGGATAATATGGTATAGACTCAATAGACACCCTTTTCCAAGAAAATAATGAACTCTGAAATCCCATAAACCATCACAACCTAATTTCATGTCATTTGAAAATTATATGTTGAGAAAAGAGCTATAGGACCAATCCCTAGTCTCCCCACCTTATCATACTCGGGCTAATGGCACACATGATGAAATCGAGTGTATAGAATGGGAACTAAAAGAGGTTGAGGATTGTGCTAATGAATCTTCCAAATATATTGGGTTGTGCATGAACAAATTAACTTGGAAGAGGTTTCAAAGCAACAACAAGAGAATTTGAGGCTATGCAAACACACACCCTTAACCAATTTAAGAAAGAAAAAGGATGCTATCACATGTTTGATCAAAGATAATGACAATGATATACTCTTTTCAACTGCATACAACTGTAGTAAAAAGGATTCCTATTCTCAAATATTTAATCTCAATTAAAATTTTCAATTTGAGACACGAGTAGAAAAATTATTTAATTTCAACAATTATACATTATGTACTTTTGTATGAGGATCCCAATCCAACAAGAGAGATAAATATCCAACTGATGGCTAAGCAAGACCAAAATATAAATCATCCCATAGATGAATCATTCAATCATTATGAGTGCTATAATAACAAGATATATAAGGTTCATCATCAATCACTAAGTTACAATCTTGATGCACAATTATGCAATAATCACTTTTATGATTTTGTTGAATCATGGATGGAATCCTCATGGGGTTAAAATCCTTCATACCATCTTGTATTTTGCATCAAGAACAATATTCTTACTACCACAATGCTAGCCAAAAGACATCACTCACTTTACTATATTTTCATACCTATGCTTCACTCTAAGATCCCGGTAGGTATTGCCATCATGCGATGCTTACAATGGATTTATGATTGTATATGATGTCGAATATTTAGTGTACGTTAGGATAGGAGCAGGACCAATAGGTTTCTTTACTACTTCCATGTTTTGTTTAATGAAGTAAATGTTCCATTCATTGATGTAGTTAGATAGCCCTCTTAATCATTATCTTGTATAGTTGTGTTTTCATTTAATTCAAATTTGTTTTCAACATAAGTAGTTCAGTTCTTGATTTATTTTAGTCAAGTAGGTTAGTTGTAGATAGTTTGAATTTTCTTGTTCTTTTTTTGTCTCTAAAGATCTTTTGGTGCATTAATCCTATTGCATTAGCAGTTTAATATGACTTCTTGATCATTTTTTGTCTAACATGCAAAGTGTTATGAAACACTCTTGTTGAATCTAGTCATCGGGTCTGGTTGTTTTCACAATTTCATGTATCAACCAAGTTTTTTTTGAATGATCATAACCCATGATTATATAACACCAAGTATGTAAAATGTATCAATGTTTCCTCAAAATGATTTCATTCTATATTTATGTAAGTGTTTCAACACAATATCTTGAGAAGCATTGATAAAGTTCATAAAGGTTTGATCCTAGTAGTTAGACATATCGAATTGACTGATTAGTATAAAGTGATATTTTCTACTTTTAAGATTAAGTGGACCAACATATCAATGTTCCAGTAATGCAAACATGAAAAAAAAAGGATTATCCTAAGATACAGTCATAATTTTTGTAAGTTCTATGAAGACAATTGCTTGCATTCGTTTGATATAGATGAGTCTCCCGTGTGCACAAATTTTCAGATTTATTTCTTTGTACATATCACCTCTGTGTTTGCTATTGAATGATGTGTAATACTTGATGAGTTTCGCATTGTTTCTAACGTGATAAGTGTACACAATATTAGTGATTCTGCTTGAAGGATTTATGGTTCACATTTCTTTCAAACATTGCTAGTTTCCTGATTTTTCATGCATTGGTTTGAAAATGTTCTTTTCTGAAAGAAAGAACCAACAATACATAGGGTATAAGCTCAAGGGATGATGATGTTCATCTTGATAACATTGAGACTCAAGAACACTCACATCTTGCAAAATATACATGATATATATTTCTTACGATATTTCCACATCTCGAGTTAACTTTCATAACCTAGGGAAAGGGGGAAATTAGATCCACAATCGTATGGTGGAAAAAAGTTTTTTTTAGTAAGAATCACTCTAAAAAAACCAATCAATCATCATGATCATGTATGTTCATTGTCTTAGACTCTTTCTTAGAATTCATGGTTACCGCATTCAATTTCTCGATGTGCTCAAAAGGTTCCACAAATGTAAGAAAATTCAAGACAGGTGACTCTCCTTCTTTGTTATGATCTTGGAAACATAAAATTGATAAGATGAAAGATTAGATTTGAATCATCCAAACTTGTATGGATTTCTTGTTAATTCAAGCATTAAATTTTTCTGAGTATTATATGCCTATGCTAGGAATAAATTCATGCAAACTTGGTTGGAGGTTCAATTGTTGTTTTTTCATGATAAGTCCTCGTCATTCATGTCCTTGCATGAAGGCTTTCTTAGTTTAACTATATTTCAATTTAATTTTGATATGTTGAAATTGGTTTAAGATATGAAGGATTTCCTAATTTGCAGGACAAAATTTGAAGAGATGTAGCCTATTTCCTGGAAAAAGATGATACGTGCCCAAATCCTAACATTTGAAAACTTTGTTATAAATCTATTTTGCATCATGCCTTGATATTTTCTACAAATATTTTATTTTGAGTCTTTCCATTTATCCTAGGGTAATTCATTCCTTACATCTTGAATGATTTTTCTTATGCAAGCACAAATGTTTTGTTGACATCACATGCTTGACTTGAACTCGTTATGATATACTCTGAAAGGTTGACCCTGCATGAGCATGCTCATGCTTATCTGAGACATGTTGGATACCTCATTTCTATTGAATTTATAGTAGAAATCCTATGATATTTTAGGATTAGGATCACTCAACAGTAGTAGACCTCACTAAAACTCACTCAAGAAGTGCAGAAAGAAGAAGAAGAAATGGAGATTCAATAATCACTCATACACAAGAAATGACAAAAACTATTGTATCATGCATTAGCTGTGAGCTCGCACTCTGAATAGTGAATAATAATTGAATACAATCAAATGAATTCGAATTCCACTAAGGTCATTCGAATTCTCCTCAATGTGTGTCTTAGATAGCATTAGAGACATCACCCAAACCAGTGGCAGTAGTCACAATAGTCAAATAGTCATTCAAATGAGTCTAACTAAGTGCATGGGCACTAATCTAGGGAAGGAGTCTCCAATGTGGGCGCATAAGGAGCTGTCAGTAGTCAGTATAGTTGATCTAGTCTCTATGGAGGTCTATCTAAGTGGTTAAGTCAGTTAAACTAGTAATCAGTTCTCAAATCAAGGATCAGATCAACTAATCATGGAACTAACTGAAGAATCTCCTAAATAGGTGGAAGAGGGCGCACTTGTACTCCAGTAATGAAAACAAGGGTGAATATGTGGCTAGGAGGGCTAGAACTGAGCAGAAATAGGCTCCTGGGGGATGTAAAATAAGGACTAGGTGCTGGGAGACTACGATATTGATGACTGGATGTATGCAATTGCATGCAGATGATTGGATTCATGCATAATTGCATGCAGGCATGCAAATATAAAAAATGATGGTGAGAATATTCCAACACCCCCCCATAATCCAAACTATGAGGAACAACTGAAATGGTATGGACTTGATAACTGAGACCAAAGGTCACCCCATACAACAATCTAAATAAATAAAGTGAGGAAAGAGGGAAAACCCAGTGGGAATAAATCCCCCCCTCGAGATAGGCTGTGGTAGGATGATCAATCATGTAAATCACTCACCCCAAGAAGAGATCTAAGGTAATTGTACTTCTTCACTGAGAATGTCTTAGTGAATATATCTGCAATATGCTCTTCCATCGAAAGGTAGAGCAGTGAGATGGTTCGATCATGCACCAATCCTCGGATGTAATGCATGTGTATCTCGATGTGTTTGGTTCTTTGTCTCAGAACCAGATCTGTGGAAATCTTGATAGCACTCTAATTGTCACAATAGATGACTGGTGGAGTACTTAATCGAATCCCAAACTTTGACAAGATGCCCCGCAACCAGATGTACTGTGTGGATGCATTGATTTCACCTCTATACTTGGCCTTTGCTGAAGAAAGAGCTAAAGCAGTCTACTTTTTTCTCGACCAACAGATAGGTCCAGATCCAATCATGAAAACAAAACCAGATGTTGAATTTCAATTTGAGCTGTATCCATCCCAAACTGAGTCAGTATAGCCAACAAGGTTCAGAGGAGACCCAACTGCATAGTGAATACCATAGGTCTTTGTTCCTTGCAAGTTAAGCAATATCCTCTTTGCTACCTTCCAGTGAATCTCATGAGGCTCCTATATGTTTCTAGAGACAGCACTAACTACATAGGAAAGATCAAGTTGAGTGTGTGTAAGAAACAATAGAATCCCAAGCAACTGCCAATATAGTGTACTATCCACTAGAGGTGTGGAAGAACCATCCTCAAGGTTGCTCCATGAAAGAAAAGGAAATGCTTTTGGTTTGCATTCACTCATATGGAACCTGTCAAATAGATCTGAAGCATAATTAAACTGTGCAACCTTGATTCCTGAATCACTCTAAGTGACTTCAAGACCAAGAAACCGTCTCAACAATCCAAGATCTGACATGGAGAAGGAGTTATGCAAAGCTGTTTTTTATAGATCGGATGCATGAAGTGTTGCTTCCAGTAATCAATAGATCATCAACATATAGAACAATCAGAAGTAGAGATTCACCTTCATGTCTCATATATACCCCATCTGAGTCCATCTTAGTTCTATAAACCCACTTGGATTGAACAAGTTTCCTCCCAAGGGGGAGAGAAACAATCTCCCAAGTTTCATTTCTTTGAAGAGACTCATACTCTTCATCCATAGCTGCTACCCATATTGGATCTTGGTAGGATTCAAAGAATGTCTTTGGATTTGATCCAATCATAAGAAAGCATCTCTCAACTAGAAATAGATCTGTGTGAGAGAGAAAATTAGATCTGGTTGTTCTTGAAGATGATGAATCTCCAACAAGATTATTGGTGGATGCAGCAGTAGTGGTGGCCCATTTTGCAATAGGAGTTTGAACCTTAGGTGCTAGATCTTTAGGTTCTTGTGGATTTGGATCTAGCATTCGCTCTACCTTCCGAGTCTTCTTTTTCTCAACCTTCTTTGCTGGATCTTTTCCATTCAATCAACCTTTGCATGTGCCTTAGGAAAACTTGATCTTGGGAAACCCTTAAACCATCTCTTTAGTATGCATGTCTTGAAAGTATTGATAGTTAAGATGCCCAAATATTTCATTCCATATCCTACTCTCTTCATTTGCATGAGTATGAAGAGCATACTTTTTAGAGAGAGGTAGAAAATGGGAGAACTCATAGAGTTTCGACTTGTGGTTGGACACACCTTTTGCAATGGTAGATCCTGATACCCTGTCTTGAATTTCGACCTCATTTGGAGAGAATATCACCCTCTTGGGATCTCCAGTATGGGTCATCTAATATACTGAAAGCATATTAGCCGTGAGAGTGGGGACATAGATCACATCTGAGAATTACCCATCCTCAAGTTTGATTCTCTCAATCCCCTCAAAGGAGACCTCATAATCATTCCCCAACATAATGGATGGTCCAACAGTATCTTCGAATCCAGTGAAGAGACCCTTGGAGGAAGACATGTGTCTTGATGCTCCATAATCTATGATGAAGGAGGATTGAGTTGATGCACCTGCCATGAGGGCAGGGCATCTCTCTTTGTTCTCAAATCTAGATGGTTCACTCTCTTTCTTTCTAGCACATGCAGGTACTGGAAGATTATTTTTTTCAAGAAGTGAATCCATGAGATCTACGGTCTTCTTCATACATGAGATCTCAGGGTGATATCCTCAATTACAGTATGTACACTTGGGTTTCCCCTTTTGAGATGTCTTGTTCTTCTTAGAATTCGAAAATCCATCTGATGGGTTTGGATCCTCCTTCTGCTTTTGGTCATTCGACTTTCTATCAGAAATTTTTTGTTTTCCTTTTCCATTCGCTCTCCTTAACTCAGTAGCTACAAGAGCTGAATCCAATTTGGATTTTATCACTCCCATGTGCACTAAATTCTCCTCCTCAAGTGTGAGATATTGGATGAAGTCTTCAAGCGAAGGGAATTTCCATTTTGGAATGGAAAACTTTGCTGACTGGAAGGTCGAAACAAACACTAAAGAATCAGGGCCTAGCTTCGACAAGATGGCAAGGATGAGTTGTTTTCCTTCCTTCTCAATCCCATACCTCTTCAACTGTGAAATCAAGTTCTTGAATTTGTTGAGAAACTCAGTCATAGTTTCAAAACTGCTTGGGCTCAAGGAGATAAGATCACTTTCTAATTTATGACCCTTCAAGTCATCCTTATGACCAAGAAGATATTTGAGCTTGTCCCAAACCTCCTTTGGAGTCTTCAGATCGATAACATGAAAGTGTAGGTCTTCAGAAATGATAAGTAGCAGCAGTCCTACTGCTTCATCAAGCTTGTCTAAGTACTTGGATTTCTCTACTGCACCAATGGGATCAACTATAGATCCATTCACCACTCTAGAAAGGATCTTCGACTTCAAGAATATGTCCATCTTTTCCTTCCATTCGAAGTAGTTGAATTAATTCAACTTGAGATCCATGATATTGAATAATTCGAAGTTGAATAGGGGATAGTCCTGCAAAAAAAATGAGAATTATGAAATGGATATCTGCTGCAATTCAAATTGAAAACTACCTTAGGACAATGATCACATGTGACTGGTTCCTTCACACCTGGATAGACCTCACTGGATTTCTCCAGTGAATCAAGGAAATAGCACCAGGATTTGCTGTGGAACACCAGAGGCTTCTGGTGCTCAATTAAAGACAACTGCTCAAGGAATAGCTGCAACTGCTGCTGCTGCAATTTGAATAGCTGCTGTTAGCTTTGCTACCATGTGATATTTTAGGATTATGATCACTCAGCAATGGCAGACCTCACTAAAACTCACTCAAGAAGTGCATAAAGAAGAAGAAGAAATGGAGATTCAATAATCACTCATACACAAGAAATGACAAAAACTGTTGTATCATACACGAGTTGTGAGCTAGAACTCTGAATGGTGAATAATAAATGAATACAATCAAATGAATTCGAATGGCACTAAGGTCATTCGAATTCTCCTCAATGTGTGGCTTGGATAGCATTGGAGACATCACCCAAACTAGTGGCAATAGTCACAATAGTCAAATAGTCAGTCAAATGAGTCTAAATGAGTCTAATTGATTGCATGAGCACTAATCTAGGGAAGGAGACTCCAATGTGGGTGCATGAGGAGCTGTCAGTAGTCAGTATAGCTGATCTAGTCTCTCTGGAGGTCTGTCTAAGTTGTTCAGTCAGTTAAACTAGTAATTACTCCTCAAATCAAGGATCAGATCCACTAATCATGGAACTAACTGAAGAATCTCCTAAATAGGTGGAAGAGGGCGCACTTCTACTCCAGTGATGAAAACAAGGGTGCATATGTGGCGAGGAGGGATAGAACTAAGAAGAAACAAGCTCTTGGGGGATACAAAATAAGGACTAGATGTTGGGAGACTACCATACTGATGAGTGGATGCATGCAGATAACTGGATGCAGGAAGAATTGCATGTAGGCTTGCAAATATAAAAATGATGGTGAGAATATTCCAACAAATCCTTCCATAGCAAGTCCACATTGTATTCATTTCCATTCTACACTTCCAAGCTAAAATTTTCAAACATAAATGAGTGCAATGTTAGAGAATGGTTGTGTCTCAATCGCCAAGTGTTAGATTGCATTTAGGAAATTTGTTGTCTTAAAACCTTTCACATCAGTGAGCCTATACCTTAATGGATCTTGCTCTCAATTCAAACTCCATAAGTGTAAGGGAAATGCAGGAACAAATAAAAATTGCAATTGAAAGAAGTAGTAATGAGCATCATTGATATCTCAATCATCACAAGAGGACATGATTTTCATTTCTTGATCATCTTAGAAGAAAGGTTCATAAAGATCAACTATTAGAAATTGAAAAACAAAAAATAAAATTCAATTCTCAAATATCCTAGTGCCAAATCCAACTTGGATGAGTTGTTATGTGTCTATTCTTACACATGGATTAGTATTTTCCAATATCCTACACGAGCACTTGTTTCCTTATGACCCATGAATTTTTTAAACTACGTGCATCACTAATATTCTCGCTTTCTTTTTCAAAGTATTTTCATTATTTATTGTCGATATTTCACTCACGATTTATGAAAGGTTTGGTCTTTCAACTCTATTATGTTCTGAGCCAAGTTGATCATTTGCTTGTAATTATGCAGAATGGATCTATGTTCCACCTATTCATCTGAATGTTTTTGCGAGATTTTGCTTGACAAAATTTCATCCCATAAAGGCAATTTTCAATTTCAATTTTTATTTCTTCTTAATTCTTGTATTGTGACTGACTGTGCATTTTGATCCCTTTTGTCTCAATTTGTCAACACCTACTTTGATTCCTTGATTCACTATAAATAATAGATAGTGGTTGTATCTAGAGTACAAGTTTCAGAATCTCATATGTTCTCTGAAATTGGTTGGAAGAGATAAAGATATAGGTTGTGATTCCCAAGAACCAGGAAAATGTAGCATTAGTGGTTGGACTAGGAACACTCCTAGTAATTGGTCATTGTCATCCTCGCATCCATTTTGAAAAACAGATCAAAGGAGATGCAGGGACCCACTCGAACTCACATTAAGAAATCTAATCATGAGAAGGGTGAAAATTCAAATGTCCATGGGTCAAAAGCTAAAGCGACTTACAAAATAGCCAAGCACTAAGAGACTTAGCTCAAATCCCAATAAAAAGTAAATATCATCAATAAGTGGTGCAAAGCCACTACTTCCCCCATTTAATTTTTAACCATGAACAACCAAATAATTGCAAAAGTTGGGAAAGGAAGTCCAGTTATAAAAGGGGTACATAGATAACTCTTTTGGGGTTATAAATTCTCACTGATAGCAGGGAAATGTTTGTGATGCTATGGTGATTCCATTGGGGCTATGGTCACTTGTGGGTATTGTAGAAACACCTAAGCGATATCAATTGGTGCCTCGTGATAATATTTTAATTCCAAATCTATCAAGCCATAGGACCTATACTATAACATATATTATTGATCCATGTTCTACATAAATGAAATTCATTATAACATATCTTTAGTATAATGGATGAGGTTTCTCAAAATGAATGTGAGAGTATGATTATTGACCATCTCACAAGACAATTTTATCGGGCCCCATGACCTACTAAATTTCTTGGTGACTAAAAAAGAAAGATGACGTATTTATGCTTCAAATTTTACATGCAACTATAACAACATAGATTATGGATTCAACCAATGTGTTGTCATTGTTTAGCCCTCAACGTCCCCCAAATTCATGTAACTTGGGGGGGCCACTTTCAGAGATCAATGAACAAAATGCTCTCTCTCATCAACTATGTGTCTCAAAATTCAGCTTGATCCTAGCACACCAATGGTTGGTATGTTTTTATTGAGTAGTTCCCTGAGTAGTCATTGTATCATTGATCAATTGGATATATCCCATTAGAGGAATTTTGAGGTAAAAAATGGGCCTCCAATAAAAAATTAATATGGAAATCAACTTTATAAAAAACAATAGGAATCAAGATGATGATGTAAACCACAAGGGAAAATTGTTTTGGAGGGAAAGGGTAAAAATCCTTTTTTTTCTATTGTATTTTAAACTTATCTCCTTATAGGTTTACTCAAATTTTGAGTGTGAGAAATCATTGGATGTGGAATTAAATTATGAGTACCCACTCAAAATACATTTTCTATACCCCTAATTGGAAAAAACTAGAAACACATTTTAAAAAAAACATATTTTGTTGAAGGAAATACTCTTTTAATGTATTTTGAGTTTTTTCCTACTAGATGTCTATCAAAAGTATGTCAAGTGCATACTCATTGGATGCAAAATTTAATTCCACATGAAATGAGCGCTTACACTTGAAATTTGAGTAAACCTACAAGGATATAGGTTGAAAATATGATTGAAAAAAAAGTAGTTTTTTGCCTTTCCTTAAAAAATTATAACTCTTATTTTATTATTGTAGCTATTATTTTATTATTTTCCTTAGGAAGCCCATTTTAGACCTCAAAAATACTCTATGATTTTATCATTCCCTCCCTAATCTCTCTTCTCATGTTGCATACATTGATTGATTGGGAAAACCCCTATGAATGTGATGCTCTTCCCAGTTGAATGAATTGCAAACCTTTTTGGTCTTTGTGAGTATAGAGGAACTTAGGTGAATGCGATGGATTTAACCTCCATTCTTGTATTTTTTTCCTAAGTTTTCATAATTGACTTTTAGTTCTTATCCCTTTCAACAAACCCCTAAATTTTCCTTGAAATAGAATGCAAAAAACCTACAAAGTTTTGAAAAATTGCTCCTTAGTAGAGTTTTCTTTGCAAAGTTTTCACCCCTAAAAATTCTTTCATCGATGTGTTTTTAAATAAAATAATTTCTCTCATTGACATGTTTACAAGAAAAGTGTTTTATCTGGCTATTGATTGCATCCAAAAAGACAAAAGCTACCCTACATGTGAAAAGTCATTATTTTGGCCCGAAATGTCGCACTAAAAATATATTTTTAGGCTGAAATGTCAGAGCAAAATGCCCATTTTAGGCTAAACTGTCAGAGAAAAATTCCCACTTTGGTTTTAAATATTGAATCAATATCTCCATTTCTAGTCGAGATGTCAAATTGAAATGTCCATTTTTGGCATGTCACACTGAAATGTCCATTTCTAGTCAACACTGTGAAAGGAGACCTCACAATTATGGTCATAACTTTTGACTGTGAAATATGTTTTGTGAGTTCTTTATTCCATTGGAAATTTCTTGGAGTAATCCAAAATGTTTTTGTTATAAATGTTCTGATATGACCTACTAAAAGGTTCATAAATTTGAATGAAAAATAGGGGCACATTGTTGGTGGCCAAAAAAGACCAAATTGAGTTGTGGAATGGCCTAGAAAATTGGTAGCACAAAATTTTTACCTAGTGTATGTCTATGAAACTATCATAAAAGAAACAAAGGTCATTGGACTCAGGGGGTAAAATTTAAAACCTTATTAAGTTGTCAATCAACTTCCTTAGGTGAAATGCAAATTGCTAAAATATGATTTGAATTATATATATGGCCAACTTATATTTCTTGTGGTCATGTCTAGATACCAATGACAAAGAAGATATTCAACATATAATTTAGTGATGGAACCACAAACACTAGAATTTATGGTGAGGAAGTCTATGAGGCACGCTACCTATTCCTTGAGGAAAGGACAAAACCATTAAAGATGAGAAATATGAAGAATTATAAGTTTTTTGCATTAAAGTTGTTCAAGAAAGCCTATCTAGCCACCAAACCACTTGAAGAATAAAAATGATCACTTTTGTTCAAGGAGGGACTAGTGCCTTTAATATACAAATACTCATATTCATAATTGTTTCCTCACAACCTTCAATATTTCTAAAAATAAAATGTAAAAGGTGGATATCCCTCTTTACTAAAAGTAAAATTACTAAACGGTACCACATGTAAGATTAAACATGCATTTATTTATTTTCATGTAAAGTATTTTTCCTTGGGAAAAGAAAGAAATATAAATAAAGGTGGGAGGAAGATGAAAATATTATAGGAGAGGAAACAATTTGATGGTTACTCAAAGAAGTCATTCATCTTCTAAGAGGATAAAGGTTAAATAGTAAGGGAGAGATTTTTTCCAGAGGAGCTAATGCTAGAAAAATTTATATAAAACTAGTTTTGCAAAGTTTCTAATAAGAAGAAGCCATTACTATCCTAGCTATTTTGGAGACAAATTTCAACTCTGGGACTTCAATATGTGGAACCTTTTTCAACTAAGTAATTGCATTCCAAAATTGTTGTGAGCATGTTTTTCTATACTATAGACTGTTATGTTGTAGAAGTAGTATTTCTTTCTTTAATTTGTCTCTAAAGTTCTTATGTTATAGCCATGGGCATAGTACTATAATAAACTGTTAATTTCTCAAGACTATTTTGGTGTGCAAGTGGTTATTTATGTTTTTGTTCTTGCTCATGCAGTAATTGTTTATTGAATATCAATACATTGACACCTTTGGTGCTATGTTCAAATTGTTGGTTTTGTAAGTTATCATGAGAATCATTCTACATTATGCATCTTACATTAGATACATTTCATATATTTCATTTCAAAAAACCTAAATGGTGGATTGGGCTACAACCGATAAAACCTCAAAACCATAATGGTTGTTGGGACATAATCCGAACGGATTCCTTATTCCAAATTTTTTTGGGTTTAATTGGGACCTTTCACTATGGATAACCACTATTATTTTCACATGATGAATTTCACCATGTAAATAGTTTTGGTGTTAGAAGGAGGATGATGAAAATCTTCCCTATGTAGAGATGCATTTTCTTTCTGTATGAATTGTTTATGACTCTGCCACAAATCCCTACCCGGGGGACAACATTGCATTGGACATTAAGGCCCTTTGCATGACCTCCCAAGAAAGGAAATTGATCTCTTGCTGAAATTTGACAGCAAAGGAAACACAACATTTTTTTAACATATTAGGAAGTATGGATGTGCTTTGGATATGGAACAATCCAAAATTGGTTTGATTTTAAGAAAGTGTTTCAAAATTCTTACGATGAAGATTATTACTTGCATGGAAGACATCGAGAACTTTTTGAAATCAAAATGGAAGGTGGAGAATCCATCCAAGACTTAAACATAAGATTACATCGATCCTATTATCGCCTTAATGACAACTACAAAACTTCATCAACCATCATGTGTGAATGGTACATACAAGTTATACCTAGGACAATAGTTATGTTTATTTTATGAAAAGGGATAAGTGATATTAACGAAGCTTGTGAGGTGGCTCGGATCCTTGCTAGAGATATGAAACAATATCCTATAACTTTTTCATACCCTTTTGATGACATTAACATAAAGAGTGATGAAGTCAAATTAATTGAATCAAAACCTATTAAATCAAGAATCCAAGCTATAAGAGATGATTATAGGTTTGTGTTTTCATAAGAAAAAAATGATGAAAGAAAGAGTACAATCTTAGTAAAAAGGTTATATATTTCATGTATGTTACAAACTCTTTCAAAATCTAATAGAGGGCTCAACATAAACCCAGTAAATAAGATTACCGTGATTCTTATTTGCCAAATAACCCTTTGGTTGGTGAATGTTTTATGCCAAGTCTCGATCATCCTCTTTTCAATACTGTACTTATAGAAGAGGATGATGAAACATATTTGAATGATTTATCAAGTGAAGAGGATGCACCATTGACATTTAATAGACCTCATTTTGTAAGTTCCAAATTGCTATCTAATTTATATGCTTCATTCTGTTCTAATTTCAAGAACAATCAAGTTGATCCCAATTACCATTTACTGAGATTAGTAGAAGGAGAAGATGGAATAGACTCAATAGCCACCCTTTTCCATGAAAATAATGAACTCTAAAATCCCATATACCACCAAACCCTAATGCGGTGTCATTTTGAAAATTATATGTTGAGCAAATAGCTACACGACAAATCCCTAGTCTCCCCACCTAGTCATACTCAAGCCAATGACACATATGATGAAATTGATTGTATAAAATTGGAACTAAAAGAGGTTGAGGCTCATGCTAATGAAATATTCAAAAGATATAGGTTTTTACAGGAGCATATTAACTTAAAAAAGGTTTCACAATAACAACAATTGAATTTGGGGCTATGCAAACACCCACCCTTAATCGATTTAAGAAATAAGAAGGAGGATAATACATGTTTGATCAAAGATGTTGATGATGATACACTCCTGACAAATGAATACAATTGTAATAAATAGGATTCTTCTTCTCAAATTGTAAATCTCAATGAAATTTCACATTCTAAGAAACAAAAGTAACAAATTGAATTAATTTCAACAATTATATATTATGTGTCTATGAATGAGGATCCCAATCCAACAAGAGTGCTAAATATACAACTGATGGGTATGCATGACCAAAACATTAAATAATCCCATAGATGAATCATTTGTTCATTCTATGTTCTATAATAACAAGATAGAAAAGGTTGTCCACCAATCAATGAGTTACAATCGTGATGCTCAATCACGTGATAATCACTTTCATGATTTTCTAGAATCATGTGTAAGTTAGGATAGGAGTAGGACCAATAGGATTATTTATTGATTTCATGCTTTATTTATTGAATTCAATTTTCTACTCATTGACGTAGTTAACTGACCCTCTTAGTCATTATCTTATACAATTTTGTTTTCATTTAATTCATATTTGTTTTCAACATAAGTAGTTGTTCTTGATTTCTTTTAGTTAGGTAGGTTAGTTGTAGATAGTTTGAATTTTGTTGTTCTTTTTCTATCTCTAAACATATTTTGTTGCACCAATCCTTTATCATTGGTAGTTTAATATAATTTCATGATAATTTTTTATTCTAACATGAAAAGTGCTATGCAATGCTCTTGTTGAAGCTCATCACTAGGTCTATTTGTTTGCACAATTCCATAAGCTGTCCAAGATTCTTTTGAATCAGAACATGTGATTATACAACACTAGGTATGTAAATGGATCAATGTTTCCTCAAAATGATTTCATGCTAGATTTATGTAATGGATTTCAACACAAAGTGCTAGGAATATTTGATAAACTTCACCAAGGACTAATCCTAGCAGTTGGACATATCGAATTGACTCTTCACTGAAAAGTGGCCTTTATCAAATTGACATATCGAAGAGGCCTTTAGCAGTTGGACATATCGAATTGACCAATGTGCTAGTAATGCAAACATGAACAAAAGGAGATTATATTAAGATATGGCAAGATTTGATGTAAATTCTTCGAAGACAATTGCTTGCATTCCTTTGATACAGATGAATCTCGCATGCACACATTTTTTTAGATTTATTGCTTTGTACATATCACCTATGATTTTTATTAACAAATGATGTGTAATACTTTATGATTTTCATTTTTTATGACTTGATAATTCCACACAGGATTAGTGATTCCCCTTGAAGGATCAATGGTTTACATTTCTTTCAAACATTGATAGTCTCCTAATTTTACATGCCTTGGTCTAAAAATGTTCTTTTTTGGAGAAAAAAAAAAGAATTATCAATACATTGGGTATAGGCCTAAGGTATGATCATTCTCATCTTGATAAAATTGAGCCTCATGAAAACAAGCCTCTTGCAAGATATACATGCTATTGTTTTTCTTATGAGATTATCGCATCTCTAGTTAGATTTCATAACCTAGGGAAAGGGAGAAATACAATTCACAATTGATTATCATGTACAGTGAAAGAAGTAATATGGTGGGAAAAAGGTCATTTTCAGTAAGCATCACTCTAGAAGAAACCAATCAATCATCTTGGTATAGGAGGTTCATTGTCTCAAATTGTTTTTAGCATTCATGGTTATCACAACCATTTTCTGGTAAGGTGCAAGATTACATTTGAAGCATCCGAACTTGTAAAGATTTCTTGACAATTCAAGCATTAAATTTCTAATGCAAACTATACTAGAGGTTCGATTGATGTTTTGTCATGATAAGTTCTCATCATTCATGTCCTTGCATGAAGGATATTTTAGTTCAACTTTGTTTCAAGTCGATTTTTCTATGTTAAAATTGGTTTAAGATAGGAAGGATTTCCTAATTTGGAGAACTGAATTTGAAGAAGAGATGTAGCATGTTTCTTGGAAAATATGATACACACCCAAATCCTAGCATTTGGAAACTTTGTTATAAATCTGTTTAGGATAATCCCTAGAAATTTTACCCAAACCTTTTGTTTTGAGTCTTTTCACTTAGCCCAAGATAATTAAAACCCACCTTATGTACTGAATGGTTTTTTTTTCTGCAAGTATATAGGTCTAGTTGACATCAGATACTTGACTTAAACTAGTTATGATATACTCTGAAACATTGACCCAACATGAGCATGCTTGCACTTATCTAAGACATGGTAGATACATCATTCCTAATGGATTTAGAGAAGAAACCACTCCACAACAAGGCCACAACATCTTCTTTGGAATTCCACATTTCTAAGCTAAAATCATCAAATGTAAATAAATGCAATGTTGGAGAATGGTTTCGTCTCAGCCAGCAAGTGTTCGATTGCATTTAGATGAAATATTCTCTTAAAACCTTTCAAGTTAATGAGCCTATGCCTCAATGGATCTTACTCTCATCTCAAACTCCTTAAGTGTAAGGGGGTAGGAATTAAACAAAGTTTAAATTGAAAGAAGTAGTAATGAGCATTGTTGATATCTCAATACTCACAAGAGGAGATCATTTTCAATTCCTAACCCTCCTATAAGGCAGGTCCACAAATATAGGCCATTAGAAACTGAAATAAAATAAAATAAAATTCTCAGACAACCCATTTCCAAAGCCAACTTGAGTGAGTTGTTATGTGTCTATTATTTCATAGGGATTAGTATTTTCCAGGAGACTACACAAACACTTGTTGCTTTATGACCCATGATTTTTTTGAAACCACATGCATCATTGATATTCTCTCTTTCTTTTTCAAAGTATTTTCATTATTTATTGTCATTCATTCAATCATCATTTATGAAATGTTTTGTTTTTCATTTATATTCTTCCATGAGATGAGTTGATCATTTTCTTGTAATTGTATAGATTGGACCTATGTTCCACATTTTCATCTTAATGTTATTGCAAGGTTTTTCCTAAAAATATTTTATCCCCTAAAGGAAATTTTCATTTTCAATTCATTTCTTCTTAGCCCTTGGATTGTGACTAACTGTTCATTTTCATCCTTTTCATCTCACTTTGGAAACACTTGCTTTGAATCCTTGATTTGCTCTAAATAATAGATAGTGATTGCACCTAGAGTACAAGTTTCATAATCATGTGTGTTCTCTGAAATTGGTTGGAAGAGATTAAGATATCAGTTGTGAGTCTCTAGAAAAAGGAGAATGTAGTGTCAGTGGTTGGACCAAGAACACTCCTAGTAAATATTTGTGTTCATCCTCACATCCAATTTGAATAAAATCTCATAGGGGCTATAATGACTTTCTCACACTCATTGATTAAGAAATTTGATCATGGGAAGGGTGAAAAGTCAAATGTCCATGGGTCAAAATATATAGGGACTTACAAAATAGTTAGGCGTTGATAGGATTAACTCAAATCCCAATAGAAGGAAAATATATTAGTAAGGGATGTAAATCCATTTCTTCCCCCTTTAAATGTTCGTCAATGAACAACTAAATAAGTGCAAAACTTGGGAAAGGAAGTCTAGTTAGAAAAGGGATACATAGATAACTATGTCGCTATGTATGGTATCTAGTAACATGGAAATTTTTGTGATATTGTGGTGATTCCATCGGGTCTATGGATGCTCACAGGAAGTGGAGAAACACTAGAGGGATATCAAATGGTTCCTGGTGAAAATCTTTTAATTGTAAATATATCAAGCCCTGGGACCTAGAGTATAACCTAGATTATTGATCCATGTTCTACTAAAATGAAATTCTTTATAACATATCCTCAACACAATGGATAAGGTTTCTCAAAATGGATGTGCTAGTATGATTATTGACTATCTCACAAGGTAGGATCAATGGGATCCATGACCTACTACATTCCTTGGTGACTAAGCAAGATGTTGTCTTTATGCTTCAAAGTTTACACACAACTGTGACAACAGATATTATAGCTTCACCAAGTGTGTCATCATTTGTTTACCCCCCATCAGCCCCCCAATTCATATAACTTAGGGCCCCACTTTCAATTTTTGGGTCAGGAATCAATGACCAAAATGTTATCTCTCCTCTTTTGTGGGTATCCAAATTCAGCTTGATCCTAACACATCGATGGATGGTATGTTTTTATTGAGTAGTTTCTTGATTAGTCATTATATCATTAATCAATTGGGTACATCCTCTATGATTTTATCATTCTCCCCCTAATCTCCCTTATCATGTTGCATGCATTCAGTGACTAAAAAGACCCCTATGTATGTGATGCTCTTGTTAGTTGAACAAATTGCAAACCTTTTGGTCTTTGAAAGTCTAAAGGACCTTAGGTGAAGGAGATGGATTTTTTATGTTTATGTTTTTTTCCTTAGGATTCATCATTGAATTTTATGTCTTATCAATTTCAGCAAACCCTTGAAGTGACCTTGAAGAAAAATGCAAAACACTTGGAATTTTTTCAAAAACCACTCCTTAATGGACTTTTGTTTGCAAAGTTTTCATCCCTCAAAAGTATTTTTTCACCAATGTCCCGGTAGATAAAAGGATTCTCTCACCAACATGTCAAAAATAAAAGCATTTTATCTAGCGATACATCACCTCCAAAAATACAAAGTTTTCTGACATGCAAAAAGCCATTACTTTGGCTTGAAATGTCACACTGGAAAGATATTTTTGGGTTGAAATGTTGAAGCAAAATGTCCATTTTGGGCCAACATTTCAAACTAAAATGTCCATTTTGGGCTAACATGTTAGACTGAAATGACCATTTTTGTTCGACATGTCGCACTGAAATGTCCATTTCTAGTCGACACTATGAAAGGTGACCTCATGATTGTGGTCATAACTTTTGATTTTGACCTTTGATTTGGGCATTCCTTATACCATTGGAAAGGGATTGTATATATCTACAACTTTACGGTGATGCACTTTCACATATTATCACCAATGGGATTACAAATTGGAAGGAAAAGTAAGGGCATATTGTTGTTGGCCAAAAAGGACGAAGTTGATTTATGGAATGGCCTAGAAACTTCGTAGAACAAAATATTCACCTAGTATGTCTATGAAACTATTATAAAAGCAATGAAACCTTATTACGTTTTCAACCAACTCCTTAGGTGAAATGCAATTTTCTAAAGTATGATTTGAATTTTATATGTATAGTCAACTTGTATCTTTTGTGGTCATGGCTAGGTACCAGTACCAAAGAAGATATTCAACATTTGATTAAGTGATGGAATGACAAACACTAAATGAGGCACATGACCTATTCCCTAAGAAAAGGAGGAAAAAACATTAAAGACAAAAAATATGAAGAATTAGAAGAATTATGCATTGAAGTTGTTCAAAAAAGCCTAGCTAGCCACCAAACCACATGAAGGATTAAAATGATGACTTTTCTTCAAGGAGAGACTAGTATGTTTATTATACATATTTTCATATTTATAATTTTTTCTTCACACCCATCAATATTTCCAAAATAAAATGTAAAAGGTGGATATTTCTATTTAGTAAAAATAAAATTACTAAAGGGTATCACACGTAAGAATAAATGGTGCATTTATTTATTTTAAATTAAAGTCTTTTTCCCTGGGAAAATAAAGACGTCATAGTAAAGGTGGCAAAAAGATGATAAGTTTATGGGAGACGAAATAATTTGACGATTACTCAATGAAATCGTTCATCTTCTAAGAAGAGAAAGTTTAAATATGAAGGGGATATTTTTCTCCTGGAAACATTTATGTAAAACGCTTTTTGCAAATTTCTAATACGAAGAAGCCATTAATGGCCTAGCTATTTTGGAGGTGATTTTTAACTCTAGGACCTCAAATTAGCATGGAACCTTTTTCTGCTAAGTGTCTGCATTCCAAAATTGTTGTGAGGATGGTTTATTATAGAAGTATCATTTCTTTCTCTAATTTGTCTCTAGAATTCTTATGCTATAGCCGTAGGTATAGTACTATAATCAAATTTTCATTTTCGTAGTCATTTTGGCCAATATTCTACGTTTTGCATCTCATATTAGTTTTATCTCATATACTGCATTTCAAAAACACTAAACAGTGGATTGGGATGCAAATGATAAAACATCAAAACCATATTGGTGGTTGGGTCATAATAAAAATGGGTTCCTTATTCCAAACATTGTTGGGTCTAATTGTGACCTTTCACTAGTGGGAATCCTTGTTGTTTGCATAGGGTAAATTTCTCCCTAACAATAGGAAGCAATATCATAAGGCCTACAAGATAATTCAACAACTACAAGAGGACATTAGTGCATTAGATAAATTTGTGTGGAATAATGATTCACTATGGTACCGGGATACCCTATATTTATGTAGGACTTCCCAACTCAAATAGAAGGTCCTTTTATGGAATTAAAATATTATCCTATAGGAGGACATTAAAGAGTCTTGAAACCTTACCATAGGATCAAGTAATTTTTATGGGAAGGTATTAAAACTAGTGTCCAAAATTTTGTGGATTTTTTTTTATCAATACACTGTGTATTCTACAACCATTAGCCATACTAAGTCAATGTTGGGAAGGGGTGTTAATGGATTTTATTATATGTCTACCAAAGTCTGAAGGAAAGGATGGCATCATGGTAGTGATGGATTGACTCACAAAGTATGCTTTTTTTCTTTCTTTCTTTATAATCCTTTTAAAGAAAGTACATTAGACTAAGCATTCGTGGAAACAATTCAGAATCTACATAGAAACCCTAATATGATTGTAAGTGATAGAGATCCAATTTTAATTGGTAATATTTGGAAGGAAATATTTTTCTTGTTTGGACACTCAATTGTCTCATAGTTCCTCTCATCATCCTCAATCCATTGGGAAAACTAAGATTGTGAATAAATGCTGAGAAGGGTTTCTTTGTTGCTTTGCATCTAATAAACAAACATAATGGGTCAAGTGGTTTCCCTTTGTATAATAGTGGTGCAATATCCTTCCATACCTCATCAAAAATGATATCAATTATGGCACTTTACAACTATCATCCTCCATCCATCACCTCATCCTTGAAATGAAAGCTAAGGTTCAAGCAATGGAGTGTTAAACTGACAACACCATGAGTCATTCTCCAAGTCAATCTTGTGTGCCAATATTGAGCCTTGTGTGTTGAGGTAGTACCTTATAGCATCCTGAGTTGCACTCAGGAAACTTGGAGAAGAATTTTGAGTTGTACTCAGGAATGAATAAGCCTCATGTGTTGAGGTAAGTGCTTTGTATGTCAAAATGATGGTGTTTTATAGTCTTGTTTGTCAAGGCTAAGGTCTTGTGTGTTAAGAGAAATCCTCATATGTTGATGTGGTGCCTCATGTGTTGAGGTAATTTTTTGCTTGTCAAAGCATGAGTGATGTGTGACATACTACTAACCATGGTATTAGAGATGGAGAAGCTATTAAGTCTCCTCTAGAGACTAGCCACCTCTAGAGTGAATTACTTTAGCATATGACCACTTGGAATGAGAGTAGAACGCGATTATCACATCATTGGAAAAATATCCTTAGTATATTTGATATGATAAATAATTAATTTGGAACAAGTGGACCATGTAGATAAGACAAGAGATAAAGATAAGATGAGCTAAGTTAAGAGAGAAATCGAATTTTTTGACTTCAGTGATCAATGTGCAAAAAGAGTTAACTAAAGTGTTAATAAGAAAGACTTAAGTAAAAGAGTTAACTAAAGTGTTAACAAGAAAAACTTCAGTAAAAAGAGTTAACTAAAGTGTTAACAAAGAAGATTTACTTAACTAAGTATTATGCATGATGACACTTGAGATAAACTAAAAGACAACACTTGAGTTGCGACACTTTCATGTCGAAACTTGAGTTAAACTAAAAGACGACACTTGAGTTGTGACACTTGAGTTATGACTCTTGCATGATGACACTTATGTTAGCCACCTAACTAAGTGGTATAGCATCCAGTTGAAGGGCGAGTTCGTCCCGAAGTCAGAATTCAGAGTTAAAGCCAATGCATGAGAAGTATGGTACACTTTTCCATGCAGGATTGATGCAACCCATGTTAGAGTGAACTCTCTTAAAAGGAAATTTGTGCATGTGACCCAGATTAGCGAATTGGTTGAGTGGAGATTATCATTCCGATTTATCTTCTTTGTCTATCTCTCTTGCTTTGTAATTGCACCAGGGGTGCTTGATGTAATATGCTCATTATGAAGCAATCGTTCTCTGATATCTATCAATATACTAAGGAATATTTTGATGGGGTTTTCTCCCTCAAGTTATAGAGGGTTTCCCCAGGGTAAATTTGTGTGTCATGACTGTGACTGCGAATGTTTATGCTTATGATTATTCATTGTATTCAAATATTATTGTAATTTTGAAATTAAAGATAAAAAATTAACATGGTATCATAGATTAGGAAAGGAAAGAGATAAGTTCAGTAGTCAAGATTGAGCTTACATTGATCCCAGGTGAGTACGGTACTTGAAGAATAATGGCTTCAATCTCAGTAAGATCGGAAGACAGACTTGAAGGGACTTCGTACTTCAATACTTGGAAGGCTAGGAATCTGAATATCCTGGAAGAGCATGATCTGGATGGATATGTATCCAATTTTGTTGAAGAGCCTACTACTAATAAAGGGTGCACTAATTTCAAGAAGAATCAATCCAAACCTAAGAGAATCATTTATGATTCGGTGAAAGACAATTTGATGCTAGTGATTACTCCATTGAATACCGCAAAGGAATGCTTCAACACTTTGAAAAATCTTTATGACAAGAAATCACCCAGTTAGAAGAGAACATTGAAGAACAAGCTTCGTAATCTAAAGATGGAGAAGGATGAATTTGTTGCTTCCTTCTTCACAAATATATCTCAAGAAAGATATCAACTCATGAGTATTGGTGTAATAATTGATGATGATGATCTCATACAAACTGTTGTCAATGGAATTCCATCTTCATGGGAGACATTTTTGGCTGCAGTAAATGGTCGAGGAGTGAAACCAAACTTTGAAATACAGTGGCATGATTTCCTACAAGAAGAAGGGTGAATCCACAACAAATATGCTTCCTCCAAAGAATAGAACCTTTCTCTTATGACACGGATGAAGAGAGGAAATAAATCCTTTTCTCAAAATAAGTTTCCTCATCAAAAGGAAAAAGAATACAACAATAACTTTGATAAGTCTAAAGTTAAATGCTTCAATTGAAATAAGAAGGGTCACTTTGCAAGAGATTTTTGTGCAAATAAAAGAGGAAAGTTCAAGGGTAGGTTTCATGCTTCTACTCCTATAGAAGATGAACCTACAAGAAATAATTCTTCCAATAATCAGGAGACAAGGAAGGAGTACTATCTTTTCTGAGCCCTATCTGGATCCATTACCACTAGTGCTAAGACATGGTTGGTGGATAGTGGCGCATCAAAACACGTGACTAGATATAGGAGCACTATCATAGATCTGAAGGAAAATAAGTTATATTGTCAAGTGGAGCTTGGATATAATACCACCTATTCGATCCAAGGAGTTGGATACACTTCCTTTTAGTTGAATTCAGGTGATGTACAACATGTTGATGATATTATTTATGTTCTTGGCCTGAAGAAAAACCTCATGTCTGTTTCAGTTCTATAAGATAAAGGTTTTAGAGTAATCTGTATGGACAACAAAGCACTCTTGTGGCCTAAGAATTCAGACTTGAATTCTACAACTGTGATTGGAGTTATAGAGGTAGGTCTCTACAAAGTTCCTGGGAAGTTCATTAAAGCCATGATCCATGACACAGTCATTCCTTGTGAATTGTGGCATAGGAGGCTTGGTCATCTTCATTTCAAAGTGCTACCCATCTTACAAAATATGGTAAAATGTATGCCTCTATTTAAATCTGAGCATGATGTTATTTGTAGAGGTTTTTCTCTTGGTAGGAACATCAAGAAAAGATTTCCAAATAATAATAAAATATCTAAAGGGATCCTAGAATTGATCCATTCAGATCTATGTGGTCCTATGTCAGCACCATCCTTGAGTGGTTATTTTTACTATGTGCTTTTCATAGATAACTTCTCTCACAAGTCTTGGAACTATTTTTTAAAGGAAAAGAGTGGAACTTTCAACAAGTTTCAAGATTTTAAAGCAGTAGTTGAGAATCATACTGGAAAGCACATCTGTTCTTTGAGATATGATAATGGAAGAGAGTTCGAGTCTCATGAGTTTAATGACTTCTATCGAGATGCGGGGATAAGAAGACAATTGACTATACCTTACAACCCCCAACAGAATGGGGTTGCTGAAAGAAAGAACAAAAAAATCTGTGAGGCTGCAAAAGCTATGATGTGTGATCAGGATCTACCCACTTCCTTATGGGCAAATACCTCTAGAATTGTTGTTTATATACAAAACAAAAGTCCTCATGCTATCCTAGGAGAAAAGACTCCTGAAGAAGTTTTCACTAGTGAAAAACCAAATGTTAGAAACTTGAAAATTTTGGTTGTCCTGTCTACATTCATGTGCCAAAATATAAGAGGAAAAATATGGAGCCATCTAGAAAGAAAGGCACATTTGTTGGATATAGCGAATCCTCCAAAGCTTATAGAATCTATGTTCCAGGACAAAGGCACATTGAAGTTAGCAGAGATGTAACATTTCATGAAGAGGATGCCCTCAAGCGCTCTAAATAAATTTAGTGTGATTCAGATGTGGAGGAGCATGAGACTCCCATGATGGAGGATCCATTTTTTTGGTTCTCCTCTTTCATATGTTGAGAGGGAGAATCCAGAAGAATCCTTAGATTTGCTTGATCCTGAAGAGCCAGTAGAAACGGTTGAAAGTTCACTTGATGAACCTCCTGCTAAGAGGATATTTTCCTGGTGTCGAGAAATTCTGCAAGAGGTAGAATAGAATGGAGCACCATGTTAGAATAATAAAAAACCCATCTAGACTTAGGATATAAAGTATTATTCAATTTTGATACTTTCCTAGGTTTTTGACTAGGTAGTTGGCCCCATCTTACCTTTTTAGGCTCACACTTTTCATAATTATCCACAAGTTCTCCCTTAGGGATATTTTGGATAGATTCCACTTGATTTTATGACATTCCAGAATAATAAGAGCACTTTCTTGCTTTTCACATTTTTGTACTGCTTTTTCTACTTTTCAGTGGATAAGGATAAAGCTAGGTGCCTTTATGGGCTTGGAAAGCTGTCTAGTTTTAGGCCAACACATCCTCCATATTTTTCTCTCCAAAATCCATCATATTGCTGATTTTTCATCACTCATTAGCTGCCATATCTGATTTATATAATTCGTGAGGTGCTTGACTGAGTTGGAAAGTGATGTTGCCACTATTAGGGGTTTTTAGCTTTTAGTAATCTTGCTTTTCTATGAGCTTTTCGAATTGCCTTTAGTGCATTCGATTTTCTCTCATGAGGTGTATTATTTATTGTACTCTTATTTTTCAATAATATAAAGATGGAATTTTACTCAATTGAGTTTCTTTTTCTCATTTGTTCTGCTCAAATTTTCTTCCTTCTCTGCTTTCTTGCAAAACTAATTGTGAGGTTTCTTTAGTGAACTAGATTCAAGCTGTGACAAATTCTCACATGGTATCAGAGCCATAGAATTCTCACATGGTATCATAGCCTTGTGTTTACCGAATTTCATCCTGAGTTTTTTTTAGGTCTTTTGTGCAGGTACAACAACTTCATGGATTTGAAAGTTGTTCCTCCTCAACTTACCAATCCATTCAATTATGCTGAGTAGAAGCCAAATATGGTTGAATATATAAAGAGATAGTGTCTCTATGATGTGTCTATTATTGTTGTGAGTGAACCAGTGTCCTTTGAAGAGAATAATGAATGGATGAATGACTGTGACAAAGAATTCAGAGTTATGTGGCTGGAAATGTCTTCAGATATGAACTACCTTATTGGTTCTGTGGACTATCATTTTGAGCTATGGTTCAACTTGGACATAAATATAGATAAGAATAATATTGGTGCATGGAGCGAGCCTATGGACACCTCCTCATGTGTTCTCCCTCCTGATGTATCGGCCTCAACTCTCTGATCTGAAGAAGTTGTTCAAAGAAAAGAAGAAGAAATTGCAGAAATTTCTTCAATACATACAGTTGTTGAAGATGAAGACTTCCATCTCTCTCTCATGTTCTCCTATGAGTTTTCTATTCTAAATTATGAGAAAGATAAGCCATTTTATGCTCTAGAATCTGAAGAGGTTTTTGAATCCTATCTTTCACATGAGTCTGTTGGTGTGAAGAATGATGATCTACTAAATGTTTTGGAGGTTACATCATTGTTTGGAGGTGATGCATTCACTCTCCTTGATCGCATGCTTACTATGTACTTCTAGTTGATCATTGGCACATGTTCTCATAGTTTCACTAGAGATGGAGGACACTACCATTCGCTTAGGTTTAAGTCTTAAGCATATTTTGGTGAATTTGTTTTTGATCTTACCCCTGTTGGTTCAAAGGAGATATCAAGGAACTATCTATCAATTCTTGGAGCTGATTTAACTTCCACTTATCAGAAGTTCAAGTTTTAAGAGAAATCATATCTTATTGGAGTTGATCTTGCCTCATGCGGTTGGAAATTCAAGTTCCAGAATGGTCTGTATATTCATGGATTTGTTCTGATTAAGTTTGGTTCAAAGAGCAAGTTCAAAGAGCTTCCATATTTGCTTGCATCCACTATTGGAGAATTCAAGCACATGTTTTTGGAGCATGATCCACTTCTTCCCAAGAGGAATGTACCTCCAGATATCTGATCAAGTTCACACCTACTTGAGTTTGGAGCAGCATTAAGTTTTGGTGTGCACATGTTCATTTTTGAGTGAGAGTTTTATTCCCATGAGGTTTTCCATGTTTCCTCAGTTTACATGGGCATAAAAATTGTAATGGGGTGACCATAATACTTGTTGGCAAGAGGTTTGGTAAGGTAGAATCGCAGCATCGCTGATGCTGCAACAAGTCAGAGGATATCGCGGAAGGCGGAGAGTTGGGCGCAAAGAAGATTATTTTATGCATTTTTGGGTCAATTGTACCGCAGTTTGCGGGTTTTCGGTCATTTGGACCACGTATTATGTATTTTTGAGTCATTTGTACCGCAGTGTGCAGGTTTTGGGTCATTTGTCCAAAGTGTCAGTTAGGAAGTCGTTAGTAAGTGGAAAAGCATTGTAAAGGCGGAAGCCTATATATAGACATAAGTTGTAAGTGTTGGATCATCTTAGTATGGATGTTGGATATGTGTGTCTTTGAGTCTATATTTGAGATCAAGAGTTATTGGTGAGATATGTGGTTTTGCGAAGATATTGTATCAAGGTTTTGATGAAGAAATATGACATGACGAAACTATTTGGTGAAATTTCCTGTGTATCTCTTATGATAATGCATGTTGCAATTCATGAATGATGCTATGTTTTCTTGATGCAACTAATGATTTACTGTTATACTTGTCACGATGAATGTTTCTGTTTAATGATGCTATGGATACGATGTTGCCAAAGTTAAATTCATAGATTTGCTTCTGAATGTTGCAATAAGTTTAAGTGATTGGTGCAGCAAGCATCCTCCTTCATTCAGCGGAAACATGGTTCCGTCCCCTCTCCCTTGAATGCATCGGGTGAGACATCATCTGCTCCACAGGTGTTGTTGGACGGGGTAAAACCCATCTAGGTTGGTGCTTAGGGAGATCGCGGTGGGTTGGTGTCGACAGCGATGGGAACCCTTGTCGACTGAGTTTGAGTCAACAATACTTGTTTCTTGGGCCCTAATCATATATTAATCACTCTAATTTAGGATTAAGGGGGGTGTTATAATATTAAAAAACCCATCTAGACTTAGGATATAAATTATTATTCAATTTTGATACTTTCCTTGGTGTTTGACTAAGTAGTTGGCCCCATCTTGCCTTTTTAGGCTCACACTTGTCATCATTATTCACAAGTGTGCCCTCAGGGAGATTCTGGAAGATCGTGTCTATTTTTTATGACATACCAGAATAGTAAGAGCGCTTTCCTGCTTTTACACAGTTTTGTCCTGCTTTTTCTTCTTTTCAGTGGATAAGGATAAAGCTAGGTGCCTTTATGGACTTGGTAAGCTATCTAATTTTAGGACAACACATCCTCCATATTTTTCTCTTTAAAATCCATAATCTAACTACTTTTTCATCACTCATTAGCTACCATATCTGATCTAGATAATTCGTGAGGTCCTTGACTGAGTTGGAAAGTGATGTTGCCAATATGGGGGTTTTTAGCTTTTAGTAATCCTGCTTTTCTGTGAGCTTTTTTAATTTCCTTTAGTGCATTCAATTTTCTCTCATGAGGTGTATTATTTATTGTACTCTTATTGCTCAATAATATAAAGATGAATTTTTACTCAATTGATTTTCTTTTTCTCATTTGTTCTACTCAAATTTTCTTCCTTCTATGCATTCTTGCAAAACTAATTGTGAGGTTTCTTCAGTGAAATAGATTCAAGCTATGACAAATTATCACACACCATCAGGAACATACAGGGAGCGAAGGAGACCTGTAATATATTTAGGATATGTAGCACAAATGTGCCACATCAGTGATTCATAACTCACTACATATGAGGAAGATATTAAGCAACAAGTATGGAAAGATGCCATGGTGGAAGAATACAAATCCATCATGAAGAATTATGTGTGGGAAGTGGTTCCTAAACCTGAAGGGAAGTCAATAGTAACCTCCAAGTGGATTTATAAAATCAAACATGTAGCTGATGGTACTATTGAAAAATATAAAGCAATATTTTTGGTTCGTGGTTTGTCACGGAAACAAGGAATAAAATATGATGATACATTCTCTCTTGTGGCTAAGTACACTACTATATGAGCCATGATTTCACTTGCCTCAGTTATGGGGTGGAAGCTTGACCAGATGGATCTGAAGACTACCTTTCTCAAGGGTGAAGTTGAGGAAGAAGTATACATACAACAACCTGAGGGGTTTTTGGTTCATGGGAAGGAGTCCCATGTATGCAAACTTAAGAAATCCTTGTATGGGATTCAACAGGACCTAAGGGATTGGTATTCAAGAATTGATAGCTATCTTTAGAGCTTGGGATTATCCAAAAGCGAAGATGAACTCATATTCTACTTCAAGGTTGTGAAGAACCAACCATTGATCTAGGTTCTTTATGTTGATAACTTGTTCCTTAATGGATAGGAACAACAGATTGATTGGTGCAAGAGGGAGCTCACTTCTGAGTTCCAAATGAGAGACTTGGGTATTATGCACTACTTTATTGGTATGGAATTTTGGAAAAGGAAATATGATATATTTCTTTTACAAGAAAAGTACACAGTTGATGTGTTGCGTAGGTTTGGTAGGATGGATTATAAATCCATACCTACAACAATGGTTTCTAATATGAAGAAACTACATGAGTCAGATTCTGGATCAGATCTAGTGGATCCTACCTTGTATAGACAGATCATTGGTTCCTTGATGTATTTCATACATAGTCGACCATACATATGTTATGCAGTGAGTATCTTGAGTCAGTTCATGTCTGAGCTAAGACATAGACATTGGGTTTCTTCCAAGCATGTGCTTAGACAAATTTGAGGTACTATTTCTTACTGAATCAAATCCATGCTTCCAGTGGAGGAGTGATGCTACTTGGTTATGCTGACTCTGAATGGGGTGGTAGTATTGTGGATTGAAAGAGTACATCTAGATTTTGTCTTAGCTTGGAATTAGCTATGATCTCTAAGTCCAACATGAAGCAAAGATCTGTAGCCTAGTGTACTACAGAAGTAGAGTATATTGCAGCTAGTACCTCCAACCGAGAATATGTGTGGCTTAGGAAGCTACTTGTTGGGTTATTTAGTGAGAAGATTGAGACTATTGCCATTTGCTCTGACAATCAAAGCTGCATTAAGCTCTTAGAAAAAACTGTGTTTCATGATAGATTGAAACACATTGAGATGAAATACCACTACATCAGAGACATGATCTAGAGAGGTTCCATTAGACTTCATTACATTACTACTAGCAGATAATAGATATTTTGACTAAGCCTATGTCTATGACGAAGTATAGGTACTTCCAAGACAATATTGGCATGGAAGAGAATGCCTCCGTCGCTAAGAGGGAGTGTTAAAGTTACAACATCATGAGTCATTCTCCAAGTCAGTCTTGTGTGCCAATATTGGGACTCGTGTGTCAAGGTAGTTCCTTATAGGATCCTGGGTTGGACTCCGGAAACTTGGAGAAGAATCTTGAGTTGGACTCAAGAATGAATAAGCCTCATGTGTTGATGTAAGTGCTTTGTATGTCAAAGTGATGATGTTGTACAATCTTGTTTTTCAATACTAAGGTCTTGTGTGTCAAGACAGATCCTCATGTGTTGAGGTGGTGCCTCATCTGTTGAGGTGATGATTTGCTTGTCGAAGCATGAATGATATGTGACGTACTGCTAACCATGGTCTTAGATATTGATAAACTATTATGTCTCCTCTAGAGACTAGGAACCTCTAGAGCGAATTACTTATCATATGACCACTTGGAACAAGAGTAGAACGAGATGATCTCGTCATTGGAAAAATATCCTTAGTATATTTGATATGATAAACAATTAAGTTGGCACAAGTGGACCATGAAAAAAAGACAAGAGATAAAGATAATATGAGCTAAGTTAAGAGAAAACTCGATTTTTTTGACTTCAGTGATCAATGCGCAAAAAAAGCTAACTAAAGTGTTAACAAGAAAGACTTCAGTAAAAGAGTTAACTAAAGTTTTAACAAGAAATACTTCTGTAAAAAGAGTTAACCAAAGTGTTAGCAAAGAAGATTTAGTTAACTAAGTATTATGCATGATGACACTTGAGATAAACTAAAATTTGACACTTGAGTTGTGACACTTGCATGTCGACACTTGAGTTGTGACACTTTATTTACGACACTTGCATGACGACACTTATGTTAGCCACCTAACTAAGTGGTCTAGAATCCAGTTGAAGGGAAATTTTATCCTGAAGCCAAAAGTCAGATTTAAATCCAATGCATGAGATGTATGGCACACTTTTCCATGTAGGATTGATGCAACCAATGTTAGAGCGAACTCTCTTAAAAGGAAATTTGTGCATGTGACCAAGATTAGAGAATTGGTTGAGTGGAGATTATCATTTTGAGTTATGTTCTTTGTCTAGCTCTCTTTCTCTGTAATTGCACTAGGGGTACTTGATATTTCTCTTTGATATTTCACCAGAGGTGCTTGAAGTAATCTGCTCATTGTGAAGCAATCATTCTCTACTATCTTTCAATATACTAAGGAATATTTTGTTGGGGTTTTCTCCCTCAAGTTATAGAGGGTTTCCCTAGGGTAAATTTGTGTGTCGACTGTGAATGTTTATGCTTATGATTATTCATTGTTTTCAAGTACTATTGTAATTCCAAAATTAAAGATAAAATATTAACATGGAGGACCACATAGAACATCAATAAGAGGTTCTCTAACCATTGAAAGGAAACTTGAATATAACACAAAATAGGATGAAACAACAAGTAGATCAACACTGTAGCAAAAGGAAAAATGAAGTGGGAGATTGGGTATTTTTTAGGATACATCAATAAAAACACATGTGCCTCAATCAACAAAACAAGGACAATAAATTAGCACCCAAGGATTATGGTCCATATTCACATGCACATCCAATCTTCCATGTTTCTGTCCTAAAAAAAGGTAATTGGTTATAAGATCCTAGTTCAGACTATTATACCAAAGATTGATGAAGAAGAGAAAATCATACGAGAACTCAAAACAATCCTTGAAACATGGATCAAGTGACTGTGAAATTGAGAAATTGCTATGTACATCATCAAGTGGAATAATTTTCCAATTGAAGAGGCAACATGGGAAGATGAGTTATTCATTCAGAAACATCCATAGTTAATCAAGTGTTGAGGACAATACTTGTTTGAAGGAGAGGGGCATGTTAAGCCCTAAATATTGTCACATTGCATTTTTATTATTAAATTATATATAAAGGAGACTTGAATGGGACAATTTCTCATCATAAATGATAAATACGAGATGATAGCACCATTAGGGTTTTTGCAGACTTCTTAGGAATTCCATATTATGGAGCATGTGGTATATCTATGTCCCGAGGATGTTGACATATAACTAGTGGACTATAGTCATGATTCGTATGAATATTTTAATGAATTTTCCTTTGAGGTTTGGACCACTAAAACATACAAGGATGGTGTTTCCACTAGTTATTATAACCTTAGTGGGGATGAGAACAAGAACTTATCTTATTCATGAGAAGGTTTTTTAGGAAATGGGGGTCCATCTATCACACCGGTTCTATTATTGAAACATCAGGTGACATTTGAAAATGTAGGATCACAAATCCTTTTAGATTTGGAAAATCAAGGAAATATTACTACAATACAAGTTATCCCTGCTAGTGGAATAAATGATAACTTGGAAAATAATTGTTTGCTTAGAACCTCCTAATATCAAGAGACTTCTTCACATTATTTTAGCTCAAAGGAATCCATTGTAGTGACTTTGGTGAATAATTTTAGGTTTAGTGAGGGTTTTTAGGATGCATCTATGGTTGATGGTTTTGTGGGAAAGGATTTGGACCTCCTTGTCTCTCAGGGGTGGATGATGAAGAGGCAAATGTGACAGAAGTAGAACAACATAAAAAACGATGTCATGTTTTGATATCCATTAAGTAGAAAAATCATAAGGTCACCATGGTTGTTCTTAAATACATCCAAGTGCCACAAATTCTAAATATATTGGAAAGAAACTTGCGAGTCGGTGTTTTGGATGCTTGATTTTGAAGGAGAGCCTAAATTATTAGTTGCAGTTGGTTTGGAAACAAGTCATTGCTCATGGGATGGTGTTCGACATTTTGTCAAAAGGTTGGCTCAACTTTGAATTCTTCACTAATAAGGATGCTTCCAAGATACTTAAGGGGATCTAGTTTTGGGGTCATTCCTACCTGCCCCTCAAACCATGGCACCCTTGGTTTGACTCTAGGGTTGAGAAAACACACATATTTCCTATTTGGGTCAAAATTCCCAATCTTCCTTTGGAATGTTGGAGCATTGAATTCTTAATTCCCTTGAAAAAAGGTCGAGGAAAAGTATTCCGATGGAAGACTCCTTTTTAAAGTGTAATATACACGTTGTTTGTCATGTCTCAATCATCATTGAACTAGAGATGTACTACTTGATTATCTGGACCTAGTCGTTAATGGAGTGACACACTCACAAATATCAGACTATCAAAATGTCCCCTTTTGATGTTTTAGGTGTCATGCACCAGGACATGTAGTTATGAATTTCTCCTTGGACATGAATAAGCCTATTTAATGGTGATTTAATGAAAAAAGAAGACAGATTTCAATAGCGAATCCCTAGATTCAAGATCTAAGAAAAGACTTGGGTGCAATTATAATTTAGAATACTCTCCAACTAATATGTGTCAACCTACTCTAAACACCATTATGGACTTCCAAGTCATAGAGGCAGTTAATGTGAAGGTTTCTGATTATCATGGAACATCGAGTGCTATCGCATTTTTCAACTTGCCTTTGGTGGTTCTTAAGTAGTCAACCCACTCTCAACCACTCATGTTGAACAAGGATGTTTCAGCCACTGAACAATTTCCAAAACCTAATCCTTTGGTGCCCATTGGTCAATTTTATTCAAATATACAACCATATAAGTGTCCTTCTAGTTGTTTGGATTTCCTAGTTAATATTTTAGTTGATGTCGATGAGGACTAGTAGAATTTCTCTAAAGGCCTAAACTTATTTAGAGAGGGTAGGGGGGAAAGATGTAAGTCTTTGTATTCCTCACTCTTAGTGATAAATTCCTCCGATGGGTTTTTTTGGGTGACCCTTTAATATGTTAGGGTTGTCTCACTCATAAAACAGGTTCTTCCAAATTATCAGATCCTAAGATGGGTTGAGCATCCTCTTTCAAAACCCATTCTAGTCAAGAAGGGGGACACTATCTCTTATGAGTCCTCTCTAAGCTCAGTGGGAAAGATTTAGTTTTTTATAGTAGGTTTGGAACCAATAAGTATTTAGAGAAGCCACATTTCTCAAGAGGACACACATATTCGACTTCATTTATCTCGAGAGAGGGCACATCTGGAAGCACAAAATAGGAAACAAAAGATTATTATTGTGGATCTTAGAGAAATTTTCCCTCCTACTAAGGTTTCTAAATGATAGTCACGTATTTAATTATCATGGGGGTGGGTATTCAAATAAAAATAATTTCCCTGAGAAGGCTAGTGGAGAATAAAAAACCAGTTATTATTCTGCTTCAAGAAACCATGGGTGACCAGTGGATAATTATCAATAGTCTAAGGAAAATTATCCTAGGTTGGCACTTTACTTATGTTGATTCCCATGGGATTTCATAGGGGATTATTATAGGTTGGAATAATTATTTTATTCTAAGCAACTCTTTCATTGTGAATTCAGGACTCTGCATAGAATTCACTAGTAATGGACTTGGTTGTTCCCTTACTGTGATGAGCATGTATGGTCCCTATAGTGAAAGAAAATTGTTATGGGATATATTTGTGTAAGGAGATTCTAATTTTAAGTTGTGACTTAAAATTCATAGTCAATAAGGATGAAATTAAGGAGGTTTCTTCCCAGGTTGACCAACTAGGGAATTATTTCTTGCATTGATTTGAAGCCCATAGGTTATTGGATGTGGAACCTTCCACTCTAAATCCTACTTCCCATCATAGTAGAAAAGTATTGAATAATATATCCAAATGCACTGACCACTTCTTGTATTTGAACATTTCCTCTATTCTATTGGTAGATCTCAGTCATGGGTTATTACTCTAAGTGGGTTGTTCGACCATAATCCCATTGTCTTGCAATTTGACTCTTGGGAAAACTAACCATCGACCTCATTTAAATTCAACACAGAGTGGCTCTCTTATGAGAATTTATGGAAATTGGTGGTTGACAATTGGAAGAAATTTGATATTAGGAGTCCATTCGTTTTTAGTGAAAAATGTGTTGCCTCCCTTAAAGTGGCGAAAGGTAGGGTTGTGGTGTGGGCTACGGATTGTCACAAAAATAAGGGTTGTGGTGTGGGATGTTGATGTGTATGTAACTTCAGAATGTATTTCACATATATGTATATTGTATTCCTATAGAGATGTTATTATTCCTCTATACGGAAGTATCATCATTTATATTGTAAGTGACGTAACTTATACTTGATGGGTTATTAGACCACCTTGTTGGGGTCGGCCCTGTATAAGTCATGTGGGTCAAAGGGTTATTAGACCACCCTATTGGGGGTCGGCCATGTGGTTCAAAGGGTTATTAGACCACCCTAGTGGGGTTCGTCCTAGTCAGCATTATGTTAAGTGGTTAAGTTGAGGCCGACCTAGTTGAGTAAAGGTCAAGTCAAGTTAGTGTATAAATAGAGAGTGTGTCTCTCTCATTTTACACATTCTATTCTCTCACTCACACTTTGGAGAGTGGCGCACTTGTGGAGGAGGAGGCTCTGCTACTAGGAGAAGACTATCTCTTGTATTCTGGTTGTATCATTGCTCTATCTATCTCTGAGGAAGTTATTGGGGTTTTTCACTTTATGGTTTTCCCCAAGTAAACTTTGTGTCTCTTGTGTGCTTGCATTAATGTGTCCATGATTGATATGCTGTAGATTTGTTGTACATGTTGTTCTCTCAGTTAAGATCCTAGATCAGATTGAAGTAAATTCTAAAAATTTAACATGGTATCAGAGCTAGCCTGAAAGAAGGCATGATATGGCATGTATGACACTTGTTGCACTTACGATGCTAGGGCTTGATACAACAAAAACCAGTCATCGTAGCACTTTTGCTATAAATCCATTTTGGAGAAGTTTTCGGGTCTGAAACTTTTACAGGTCGAAGCTCATATCCTCATGTACCTCGTGTCCAAAGGAAAACCTCTAATTCGTTGTACTTTGTGATTTATGATCTGTACAATATAGGGTTTCTGCCTCTTCTAGATCTGAGTCAAAATAAGGTGACCTTGGGGAAAAGGTCATAACTTGGGCTAGGAAGCTCCAAATGAAATTTCGTAAAAAGTGACAGGTATTACACAGACTGTACTATCTCAAAAACCTTTTTTAGAGGCCGAAGTTGAACCAGTGACACGTGGGCCGTACAAGTTCGCTCTCCTGGTTTATCCCATAAACAGGTCACGTTACGACACTTGCCATAACTCTCTCTCAGAGAATCCAATTTAGGTCAGACCTATCGGGATGGAAAGATGACAGGTCAGAATATCGCAGAAAAAAATTTCAGACCCTGTGGATCGAAAAGTTCGGAGTTACACCATAAACAATCAGGTACATATTTCTGTCAAAATAGAATTATTTTTTAGCACCTTCATTCATGGCTTCCGGAATTTAGGGTTTCGGATAAAGTTGGAATTTTTGTAATCGGAGACCATGGATGAATGATACTCATTAAAATCAAAATTTAGAGACCAAGATCATATTTTTTGGTTGGGCAGAAGGCCGGGCTTGATCAAACCCTAGTTCGGGACTTTGATCAGAAAAGTGGAAAATTAGGGCTTCCGCAAAAATGGGAATTTTTGAAATCTGTGACCACGGCTGGAAGCTCCTCATAACAATAGAAGATTAGAGATTTGGATCAAACCTTTTGATTGGGTAGAAGAGTGGGCTTCATCAAACCCCAGTTCGGGGTCACGTCCAGTGAATCTGGAAATCTAAAAGGCAATTTCGAGGGGTGAAACTTTGCAGTTTTCAAATTCTGAATATACCAACTTGATCAACTCATCAAGGCGCATATTTCTATCCTTTCGAAAGTTTGAATTTTTGGGGTTTCTCTGAAAAACCCTAATACAGCTCCAGATCCAGTTCCTGCAAATCAAGTGGATTGGTTTAATCCTAGAAGAGGATGGATTGGTCACCTGCATAAGTGAAGAAGTTCCTGTTTCAGAGGGAGATGAGGCTAAGGCCTTACATAAGAATATTTCAAGCAATCTCAATAGGTATGACTCATCGAGGTATGTTTCGAGATTTGTTCATGTTTAAGTTTATGGTATGTTTGTCTTCATGATTATTATGGTTAAAACAATCTTGATTTTAGACTTGTCATATCACCTTAACAAAATTATGAATGCATTCATTAGGGTGTTGACACTTATGATTGTACTAATGCATTATGGTGTTGTATGAGGTTTATGTTGTCCGCTAACATGAAAGGTACACCAAGAAAGACAAATCATGTTCTAGTTCAAGATCATGATGACATGAAGACAAAGATTAATCCATTGTCATGGATCACATAGAATATCCATTTACGAGGTATGTATAACTTGGTTCTATAATGGTTAACCTATGAGATATGCAGGTTACTAGCACAAGTCACTGAAGAGAACCAGAAGACATTATGCGGGTATGTTAGACATAACTAGCTAGCATGCTAATCCAAGTATGTTTTTCCTATATCAAGCTAGAATCCTACCTTGTGTTAGGATCTTATACTTTTGTGTTGTTGATAATGATTATTCATGAAATCATAGGTTTGAATAGTCATGGTTGTATGCATATTATGTTTCTTACCATAGTTGATGATATGACTAGCCAGAAGAATCATGAAGGTATAGGTTTGAGTAATCACGGGTTTATGCATTGATGATTTAACTAATCAGAAGAGACCTATGATCAAATAAGAATATGCATGAGTAAAAGAAGACTTCCCTGAAACCTTGAATACTAATGTTTATTATCTGTGGATGATCATGACTATACATGTTTAAGATGATTGTGTTTTTATAGTATTAAGATTATATTAATAAATGTGTGATTATGTATGAGTCCTCAAGGATAACACAATGATGATACTAATAAGCATGCAAGGATATAAGTTCAAGGACAGGTAATCCAGGAAGCAAAGATCAAGAGGGATCACACTCCAGTTGTTCATGCAAGAAAGCAAAGGAGCACACTTCAGTAGTTTCTACAAGGATACAGATATTCAGAGGGAGTTGACCACTTCTCACAATCCACATCAGAATGGAGTTGCAAAGATTCAAAGGGAGTCCACCCAGCAACCAAACAAAGATAAGTATTTGAATTGTCATTTCTTACATAATGTTATTCAATAATGTATATACTGATGTTCCTAGAATTAGGTTGTGTATTATGCATATTAGAATAGTTGCATTGATGAACAGTATACTACTAATATACATGGGTAAGTGGCCTATGGCACTATACAACATTCCATTGCTACTTATCTAGAATGAAACCTCTTTGCTGACATGTTGGGAGTTGTGCACACTCTTAACAATGTTCTGGTATAGACTGGAAGGCATCTAGAAAGTTACGGGATATGGATAAATGTTGTATTGAAGCATTGGCTAAGATAATTGCATGACTGTATGACATATTTCTTTATGTGTAAGAATTTGTTCTGAAAACTATGAAATGTTTTCTAATCATGCAATTTAACTTGTTGTGTAGGAAAGATTGTATACCATCACCTACAAAAGAAGGACTACAACATTTGTTCAACAACAAAGTTATCTATTGAAAATATTGAAGATATTGAAGTTCCCAGGATACGGGAAGAATGCCTTGATCCATCGATCATGAAGAACGATGTTTGGGATGCGGTCCCAAGAGCTGAAGGGAAGTCTGTTGTGACTTCCAGATGGAACTATCAGATCAAGCATGCTGTAGATGGCAGCATAGAGAAATATAAAAGTGATGAAATAGAAGATACACCAAATGGATTTCAAGACAACTTTCTTGAATGGTGTAGTCATATATGTGTGTAGAACTTGGTAGGATAGACAACTTTCTATCCAGTTTGGGCTTTACCAAGAGTAAAGCGGATTCCAACCTTTACTACAAGGTTGAGGAAGGGAATCCTGTGATTCTACTCCTGTATGTGGATGACTTATTTGTAGCAGGAGATGATAGATTGATTGTAGATACTAAGAGGAAGCTTGCTGCTGAGTTCGATATGAAAGATTTGGGAATGATGCATTATTTCCTAGGTATGGAAGTGTGGCAAAGTGAAGGTGGGATCTTCCTTGGTCAAGGGAAGTACACAGTAGATATCCTAAAGAGGTTCGGGATGATGGATTGCAAGGCCATGGCCACACCCATGGAATCGAACCTGAAGCTTTTGTGTGATGCTTCATCTGAGCTGGTTGATGTCTCTATGTATCGTCAGATGATTGGGTCCTTGATGTACCTGATGAACATGAGACCAGATATTTGCTTTGCGGTGAACACATTGAGCCAATTCCTGACGGATCCGAGGAGTGTTCACCTGGTTGCTGTAAAGCATATTCTGAGGTACCTGAAGGGTACAATTGATTATGGGCTCAAGTATGAAGCAAACCAAAAGTTTAACCTGCAGGGTTATGTTGATTCATATTGGGCTAGCAGTGCTACAGGTAGGAAGAGCTCATATGGATGTTGCTTCAGTATGGGATCAAGTGTGATCTCTTGGTTCAGCAGGAAGCAGTCCTGCGTAGCACTGAGTACAACTGAGGTAGAGTATGTTGTAGCCTGTTCAGCTAGTTGTGAGGCAGTATGGTTTCGAAAGCTACTATCTGAGTTATTTGATCTCCCGTTGGATGCTACTAGAGTTGTGTGAAGCTGTCCAAGAACCCAATGTTTCATGACAGGCCGAAACACATAGAGATAAGATATCACTATATCAGGGATATGGTGCAGAAAGGAGCTGTGAATCTCATGTACATTATGACGGACGAGCAGATTGCAGATGTGCTGACAAAGCCACTAGCCAGGGTGAAGTTTGAGTACTTCAGGGAGAGGCTTGGTGTTCTTCAAATTGATGACACTTTGAGGAAGAAGTGATGGACACATTTGCAGAAGCCATTCCAAGTATGTTGGAAGGAGGATCCTTCACATGGCTGTGGATGTAAGCGCTGGATGATGAGCATCAGGACAATGCTCTAGTTACTGCTCTATATATGCATCAGGAGGATGCTGGATATGATCAGTTGGATCATTTATATGTATATACGCATCATGTTGGATGCTGGATATGATCCGTTGGATCATTTATATGTACATGTAAGTACGCATCATGTTGGATGTTGGATATGATCAGTAGGATCATTTGTATATGCATCATGTTGGATGCTTGGACCATGTATCTATATATGTATCAAGTGGATACATTGTATGATCAGGTAGATCATGTATGGTGATATGTATCATGTATTTGTATTTGTATTAGGTGGATACACTGTATGATCAGGTGGATCATGTATGATGATATGTATCAGGTAGATACTTGGTATGCATCAAGTACATGCATTGTATGATCAGGATGATCATGGATGACGAGCTTCAGGATGTTGCTCCAGATGACATGCAGCAGGATGTTGTAGTGATGATGATCAGGATGATCATGTGTACATCAGGATGATGTATGGTGAGTATCAGGTTGATACTTTGTGGCCATGGAACAGGTTGTGCAGATAAGCATGTAATTTGTGCCCTGGGAGATTTGCAGATAGTCTTTCGAGGTTTTGCCTATGGCATGTAATTTGTACCCTAGGATATCTGGCAAATTCTCTTTGGAGGTTTTACTTGGGAGGACATATACTTTGTGCCCTGGGAGATCTGCAGATAGTCTTTCGAGGTTTTTCCTATGGCATGTAATTTGTGCCCTGGGATATCTGGCAGATGCTCTTTCGAGGTTTTGTCCTATGGCATGTAATTTGTGCCCTGGGATATCCGATAGGTTGAGCCGTGTGCTTGTAATCAATCCTGGGATGCTCTTTCGAGGTTTTTCCATGACCACATGTAATTTGTGCCCTGGGAGATCCAATAGGTTGAGCCTTGTACTCGTAATCAGTCCTGGGATGCTCTTTCAAGGTTTTGTGGTGACCACATGTAATTTGTGCCTTGGGAGATCCAATAGGTTGAGCCTTGTGCTCGTAATCAGACCCGGGATTCTCTTTCGAGGTTTTGTGGTGGGGTCACATGTAATAAGTCCTGGAGATCTGGACAACATGAAAAAGGCCTCAGATGCTCTTTAGGGTTCTTGCTATTCAAGAGACTCTTTTAAGGTTTTGTGATGCCGTAATAAGTCCTGATATTTTCATAGTATGGCCAGTGATGACGAAGACCTGCAGGTGGTGGGCCTACATCCAGTATGAAAAAGGACTAGCTCTGTAGAACTTCCTATGACGAGTAGATTCAAAGATTGGTTGAGATAGCAGCAACAGTGACGATGATGATGAATCGATGACGATTATCCAGTGACGATGATCCAGAGAAGAAGACTTGTGCTAAAAGACCTGTGTCGAGAAATACCTTCCTAGTTAAGAGGGAGTGTTGATGTATATGTAACTTCGGAATGTATTTCACATATATGTATATTGTATTCCTATAGAGATGTTATTATTCCTCTAGACGGAAGTGTCGTCATTTATATTGTAAGTGTCGTAACTTATACTTGATGGGTTATTAGACCACCTTGTTGGGGTCGGCCCTGTATAAGTCATGTGGGTCAAAGGTTTATTAGACCACCCTATTGGGGGTCGGCCATGTGGGTCAAAGGGTTATTAGACCACCCTATTGGGGGTCGGCCCAGTCAGCATTATGTTAAGTGGTTAAGTTGAGGCCGACCTAGTTGAGTAAAGGTCAAGTCAAGTTAGTGTATAAATGGAGAGTGTGTCTCTCTCATTTTACACATTCTATTCTCTCACTCACACTTTGGAGAGGGGTGCACTTGTGGAGGAGGAGGCTCTACTGCTAGGAGAAGACTATCTCTTGTATTTTGGTTGTATCATTGCTCTATCTATCTTTGAGGAAGTTATTGGGGTTTTTCACCTTTATGGTTTTCCCCAAGTAAACTTTGTGTCTCTTGTGTGCTTGCATTATTGTGTCCATGATTGATATGCTATAGATTTGTTGTACATGTTTTTCTCTCAGTTAAGATCCTAGATCAGATTGAAGTAAATTTTGAAAATTTAACATGGGATGCAGATTGTCACAAAAACAAGGATTGGGTGTTGAAGGATGTTGGGAATGGGCTTGTTTCTCTCTACAATAATAATTGTTCATACTTTTTCTCAGAGACTAAACTTACAAACCTAAAATATTTTGAGTCCTATTAAAATAAACTAATCCTAAGTTGTGAGGCGAAATGGAATCTAAAACGATTTATCTATTTGGCTAGAATTGGGTGACGAAAAATCCAAAATTATTTAATTGATAATCAAGGTCAATATGTGCATTGTTTCCATGAGTTGGAAGCACTAGAGGTCCAACACTTTAATGATCTATAGAGAGAACCAGTACGAGAAAATATAAGGGAGATGATTAAAATAGGGTCTTGTTTCCCCCGTCTCATAAATGAGGAGGATAATCAAATTTTCACGAATGAAGTTAGAATGGGTAAGTTACAAGATGTTATAGATTCCTTTCAGAAAAAAGAAAAAAATCCCAGGCCCGAATAGCTAGACAATATAATTATTTCTTTCTTTTATTGAATTGTTATGTGAAGACTTACTCAGAGTGGTCGAAAAAGTTTGGAAAACTGGGTGTGTAATTGGATCCTTTAACTTGACCTTCATTTCCCTCGTACCAAAATTTTACAAGGATTTCACATTTGGGTACTTTTCTTGATATCATTGTGAAATTGCATATATTAGATAATATCCAAAGTCATCGCTATGATATTAAAAATATTCCTATTGAAATTCATATCAACTGAACAATTTGGTTTCTTAGAAGGAAGATTTATTCATGAGGAATTTGGAACTACTTAGGAGGTACTGCATACTACTAAAAGGAAGAAGAAACTAGCCATTTTCATGAAACTTGATCTCTCTAAAGCTTATGATCAAATGTGTTGGTTGTACTTTAGGCTACTGTTCATTCACATTGGGTTCAATCTACAAATTGTCAATTGGATTATGGGTCGCACCAATTCTATTTCTTTTATAATTTTTACTATTGGATATGTGTATCCATTATTCAAAGCTACTAGGGCGATACGACAAGGATTCCCTCTAGTTCCATACCACTTTCTTATGGTCCCATAGGGGTTGGGTCGGACATAACTGCAAGAAAAAGGGAAGGGAACATATTTGGAATTCTAATCAAGGGTCTGAGCATGAAGCAAAGGTTTACAATGAATTTATTAATTTATTATTCTTTGTTATGGGGATAGAGATAAACTATCAGAATTCCACCATTAGTTTTAATGGCTTGGTGGAAGGTATGATCTCCATAATACTAAAGTTATTTTATTTCCAAAGAATAGAATTATGCTTAGGTCTAAAATATTTTGGATTCATTTTGAATCCCTTGGGTTATAGTATTCAAGACTAGAATTGGTTGATTAGAAAGAACGAATGATGGATCCACTTTTGGTGTAATCACTGGATTTCTCATGAATGTAGGTTAAGTCTTGTTAAGGTGGTTCTCGAAGCAGTTCATGTTTATTGGTTTTTTTTAGCTCACTTCCCCAAAAGGGTACTTCAAGATATCTGAAGATTATGCTTTAATTTCCTTTGGAGAGGTAACCAAGATAAAGTTGGATTTCATTTGTCTTGATGGAAACTCCTTTCAAATCCAAGGGTGAAAGGGGTTGGGGATTGAATCAACTAAGTTTTTTCAGTGAAGCATGTGGCTAAAAGCCTTTGGGACCTAATTACAAAATAAGGTTTGTGGTAGAATGTTGTGATTCAAAAATATATTGCCCCATAAAATCTCGTAGATTTGATTTTTTGCCTATAAAACATATCTCACATGTCTCCCATACATTAGAAATACTTGATATTGTCTTTTCCTCTAGTGTGTCCTTATCTATCATGGAAGATGGGGAATAATACACATGTCTAAATTAGACAGGAAATGATATTATGGTATATGACATTAGGGTATTTCTTTTAGAGGAAATGTTGCAACTTATTCATAGTTCTCAGCATCTTACCTTGAATAAAATTGCCAACACCGATTCCACCAATTTATGTCATCAAGCATGGAAAAAATATAGCCAAATAGGACTTCAGGGGGAACTCACATTATTATGAAGTTATTTCATTGACTCCTTACTTGATGATCATGTCTGACTAAAATAAGAATCATATAGTATTATTTCAATCAAGAATAAAGAGGACAGTTATTATTCTACAAAATTAGGATATGAAGTTGTAGTGGCTTCTAAAGGTGGGGTAAATAGTTGGTGGAGGTTAGTAATTAGGAAACTGAAAGCACCTAAATAGATGAAATTGTTTATGTGGTTGTCCTTAATGAATAAGATCGATTCCTAGTGTTACCTCCATAAAAAAAGTCATTGTGGGTCTAACATTTGTTTACTCTGTAAAACTAGGATGAAATTGCCACCCGCCTATTTACTTAATGTCCCTATTCAATTCAAGTTTGGAAATACATTTTCTCTTCGATTGGTCATGTCTCTATTTGAAAGTGTTGAAATGTTGGAAGGTCTGAAATATTGGTTTGACAACAAATATTTAACCCACTACTGAGAGATTCCTTTCTTGGCTCTATGGGGATTATGTCTCACTCAAAATTCCATTTTATTTGAGAATCAATTCATGCAAAATTTCCAAATTTAATCTTATATCTACTCTCTTTCTCAATTTTAAAACCTTGTGGATATGTTTCAAAGATTAGAGTTGTTGGTGAATTGATGGTGGAAACAAACTCATCCATGTGTTTTTTTTTATGGTGCTTTCTAAGGGGATGAACAAATTTGTGGAATCAATGGAGCTCTCTATGTAATTGATTTGCAATATTTTCAATTTAGTGCTAGTGTTGATTTAGACACAAACAACAAGGATGAGATTTTATCGCTCCTTGCACTTATAAAGCTCGCAACTTTCAAATAGATTTATTTTCTTCAAATTTATGTTCATTCTACATTGGTCATTGAGTGGATATATAAATAACATAAATTTCTCAATATCTCATTACAAGATCTATCTCTGCAACCGAAGGAAATCTCTTTAACTTTTGAACAACTTACATGTACACATGTGTAGATGGAGCACAATGATGTCATTGATTTTATTTCAAATAAAGAGATTGGTATTGATCGGGATCCTATGGAAGTTAAATAAATTCATAATGGTCTCTATGTAGATTACCTCTTGGAAATATAATGAACTTATTCTCCACTAGTCATGTCTCAGTTTGGTTGTCTTGTTTTTCATACTGGACAAGTTGATGCTGCTTCTTTATGGAAATATTTTTATGTTATATAACTAGATCTGCGACTTTTCAAGATGTTATGTGGTTTGAATACTATTTTCATAAGTTATATGGTATTTATTTAGAAATACCTATCATTTTATATCCTCATATGAAGCACGTTTTTTTGGCATATTTTGTTTGAGAAGGTAAAGTCTCCTGGTTGTTTCTCTAGTAACTTGTTTTTATGTAAGTGTTGTTAGCACCTCCACTATGTATTTTTGGCTCTTTAATGATTTTTTTTTTTGGAAAAAATTTACCAAATAGATTGCATCTCATCTTGTGCATCTAATACATTCTAAAAGGAAGTTTCCCCCTTGAAAGGGCATTTTATTCATCTCTTTATTTCATTATCAAGGTGTTGGGTTACTATTTATTTATATTTTTATGTTATTTTGGGAATTTGGCACATAACATGTTGTAAACGGCTTTCAAAAGGAAAAGGAAGTAGAAGGAGGTGATTGTGGAAATGAACCTAGAAGGACAAGAATCAACAGAACCTGAAATTGAAACAAGCATCATTATCTTTGGTCCTCCTTATGGAGATACCAAGTGTGAAAGTGACATCAACACCAACTATCAATGGGGTGAAATTTATTAGATGTTAAAAGAAGGAACCTACCATGATTTACCACTTGTAATGAGGGAAATCGATCCCAATATTGAGGGAGTGAATGAGATTATCAGAAGATAATCCCTTCGCAAAGTGGTACTAGAAAAAAGGTTCTCTGATGTGCGGACTTTGATATTATATAATAATAATAAAAAGGAAAACAAAATGTGGTAGAAGATGCACTTTCAAGGAAAGAATAAGACACTAAGAGTTTACTCTATTCTATTTCCATTCTTCAATTTTATTGGGTGGAAGAAGCAAGGATAGAATGGAGCAAGATCAGAAGGAATGCAAGATAATTCAACAACTATAAGAGGACCCTAGTGTATTAGATAAATTTGTGTGGAACAATTATTCACTATGGTATTGAGATACCCTATATTTATGTAAGAATTACCAACTCAAACAAAATATCCTTTATACAAAAGATAAAAATATCAAAAGATAATTGCTTATTTCAAAAATAACATAATCTTATTTTTCTCAGTTCAAAATATAGGTCACTTGTAATCAAATTCATCGCCCACAAACATCATTCAATAGATATGTTTCCTTGTTTAATCTAGAGTTCATAAAATCCTACAAAATGATATACAATCTAATAGGGTTGAATCTCTTAGAGTTGGTGCATTCTTTTGATGCAAGCCAAGCTCTGATCATAGGTTATTCTAAAGAAGAAAATCATGAGTGTGTCCAAATTCTATTCAAGAAAACACGTCATAATAAGACAATAATAAGACTAGAGTCTTCTTAATTTTGTTTCCTCATATTTCATTCTCAGGCTCTATGTTCAAGGATCCTCTATATTCTATTGTTATTTCATTGTTGCATCACCTTTGTCACAGTGTACTCACCTTTGAGATCTAAGCATACTGAGCATACTCACCTGTGATATTTGAGCATACTAAGCATACTCACCTCTGAGATCTTAGCATTATTTCATTGTTCTATTTTTCTAAATGTTATTCTATCGTTCTATCGTTCTATTGTTCTATTGTTATGAGCATTATTTCATTGTCCCTTCATTATTATTCCATGTGTTACACATACTCCTCCATGCATTGTTACATCCATGTGTTATTACCTCCCTCCGTTGTGGTATTGTTGAAACATCATTTTTATTGTTGTAAGAAGACAATATACTTACTATGTGCAGAGTGTAAGTGATTTGGAACTATCAACCTCTGCATTGTGTATTGTGTTAATTAGATATCATTATATTGTTACATAATCATTACATAGATATCATTTTTAATTATTTATAATGTGTTACATTTGTATTTTTTATATTGTGTTACATTTTTATTTATATTGTGTTACATTTGTATATTTTTTTAATTTTTTGTAAACAGAAGTTGGAAAAGATTTATATTAAACAACTGAGCACAACGATCCTTAACAAAGAGTTACACAATATCAAAACTCTATAAGCTACTAGCAGAGTCCATTCCATATAAATATCTAATGTGTACAAAAATTTACTAACAATAATTCCGTCTACTTCTATTGCATGTGTAGTATAGAGTTTGACAAACTGATTACAAAAAGAAGCACAAAAAAACATAACAACAGAGGTTGTTGTATAAAACCATCTATACTATTCATGCCTATCCATTTTTCCTCAAACTATTTGAATTACTAAAAATTCACCCATGGGATTGGCTTCACTCGAGGGTGATGCTTAACAATGGCTACAATCATTCATTTTCACCAATTGTTCTAGCTCCTTTCTAACCTCGTCCATCAAGGAAATTTTCTCACACATATTTCCATCCAGGTTGTCTATGAAAGACTCCAAACAGACTATGTTATTTCCATTATAACTCACTTCTTTATTCAAAGTAGAAATTTTATGGTGCACTGCCCTAATCCCTTATTGAACTACTTATAACATTCTTTTGAAATACTCCAAATATCCCCTGAAACTTGCATAAATTTCACGCCAGGAGGGCATGGTTCCTTCGTCTGCTGCAAGAAGGGAAGAAGACCTCCTAGCCATGGATGAATTCCCACAATCCTGAACACCAAAAAGGGTGGGTTGAAAGAAAGTATATGAATACTGTCGGGGGGGGTTGACAAGTACCTTCAAAGAGGAAAACATAGACTCTTCCTCCCCAAGAGAGGAAAAACACAGAAGGGAGGGGAATTGTTATGCTCTATGTCAACAAAACCGAATGTGGAAAGGTCTCGACAGAGGTTCTCCTCCTGAGAGAGATTCACAAACTACATATTCTCCCATTGTGATGCACCTGCAACAATTAATTAATACGAATATGCGAAATAGCATAAATGACAGAACTCAGAATCACTTTTATATTGATCACAGGCCACTTCGAGGGGGCAACCTCCTATGAGCAAGCTCAATACAAATAACTTCACGGTCCTTCATAGGTCTCAACACACACTTATATACTAAGTCTAGGCGCCAATACTATGGGTCAAAACCATGGGCCGCTACAAACTATGGATCAACAATACTACGGGCGACTTACAAAGCATATGCGCCAACAACAATAACACAAACTATTGATCAACAAATACTACGGGACGACTTACAAAGCATATGCGTCCAATAACAACATACTAACAAAGTAAAGACATGGGTTCCTAACACCCATCTTATTGGTTTATCCATCGTCTTTGCCTTACAATCGCCCTTATTAGCCATCAAATCATTGCTTGGGTGGTCCTAAACAATGTGAGAGGATAAATATAGGATTGTTCCTGTGGTGTCCTTAATGGCACAATCACTCCATAATCCCAGTTCATTTACTCTACCATGTACTCATCTCATATGGAGGCTACCACATACCGCCCTCATGAGCTTGGCCTCAGGGTTGATGTCTAGAGGGGAGTGGTGGGTTAATCCCCTCCTAATCCTCATGCTCAAAGGAGTTACCATATTCTTGGATTGGTTTCTCCCTAAACCAACGACTGCCTTATTGTTTTTTAGCATGGGATCCACTTTTTTTTTGAAGGTTGATTGTCAAATATGATCATTCCTTGATCTAACCTTGATCCGTGATCTGCCAAATCATCATCCAACCCACTGTTTTCTCTCTTAACATGATAATAGATGACTAAGCTAGGAATGGGGAGATTATGAATTCGTTTATGTATTCTTCCACAATTGGTTGGATTCTTCTTATAGGGTATACACATTTTTTGGATCACGAACTTGGAGTCACCAAATACGAGGAGTTTTGGAATGTTTTACTGTAATGAAATTTCCATACCTTGCAGAAGAGCCAACCATTATGCCTAATTGTTTGTTCTTCTTCCCAGGCCCCATGCAAACATTTTCACAAATTTTCCTTCAAGGCTCATGATGACCACTCCAACTCCTACCACCCTAGTTACATTTGTATTAATTGATATTGTGTTACATTTGTATTTACTTATATTACATTACATTACAACTATTGTATTTGTGAATTATCGTTACATAATTCTAAGAATTACTGTGTTACATTATTATGAATTATTTTTATTTATGAATTATTGTTACATACAACAATAATCAATAGTAATCAATATTAAACAATGCAATGTAATCAATAGCAATAAGAGTAAGTAGTCAAAATATCAAATAGATGCACTATTTTACAATGCATTAATTTTTCTTGTAATTGGGGAATAAAAAACTAAGGTTGAGCTCGTACTAATGTGACCCCTAGGAATACAAACATTGCCCCATTGAGGAACACAAAGCTCATTCGAGGTTTGAACCTATGACATCACAAGGAATTCCTTAATAGTACACCCTATCGCCAACCAGTATACACCTTGAGAGCTACAATATTTTATTTTATTTTATTTTACAATGTGTTAGTTTAATTTACTAGGAATGCATTATGTTATTTTATTTTGTTTTGAAACAAATATGTCAACAGGGGTTCACCTCACATTTTTCTCAACAAACGTCGAACTAACACCCTTAAGCATCGGCCCAGAAATGTTTTACCCTTTCCAGCAAGTGGAGCGAGTGAAGTCTCACCCGAGATGATTAAGGGGGCTGCAAGAACCAAGTTTCCACAGTTGGGAGAGGACATGCATCTACTATCACTCAGTCACTACAGAGACCAAATATTTATCTTCACATTATACTAACAACTCAATGGTGTAATCTACATCCGCATCAAAAATATGTAATCAACATTCGCATGAGTATTATATAATTGACATTTGCATCAACTAGAATTATAGACAGAGCAACAAAACCTTAAACACATCACATTATTGAGATAACATTCATCATTCATAACATTGCGACATAAATAGAAACACAAAATAGAGACATAACCGAACATCCTCATGCATTAACTCATCTAAAAATCTGTGGTACAACCTTCGCAGGAACAGTTCCAAGCGACTTAATGCGAATCCATATACATAGAGCAAAACGTGCCGAAGGAAGACAAAAACATAGTGTTAAATTTTGAGCATTAATTCACAATACTCTAGGATATTTACTGAGAGAAAAACATGTACAGTATATCAATGCATATCAATCATAACAAGCATGTCAATCATCACAAGAATCAAAAGCATGAGAGACAATAGACACACAGAGTTTTTGTGGGGAAAACCCTAAGGTGAAAAACCCCACAACTTCCTCAGAGATAGAGAGAGCAATAGCTCAACCAAATTACAACCAAATACACAGAGATAGTCTCCTAGTAGCAGACGATCCTCCTCCTCACATGTGTGCCACTTTTCGAGTGAAGGAAGAATGAGTTTCTGAGTGATCCAAATAGAGATCTCTCGATCTCTATTTATACTTGTTCTATTTTCCCAGTGACCTTATGGGGCCGAATTGTCTAGCTAGGTACATCAACCATATATTACATAAATCAAGGCCAACCCCACACATGGTCGTCTAATAACCCATCAATAAGTTAACACACTTGCGACACTTGTCAATACACATGACGACACTTCCATATAGAGGAATGACACATCTCTATAGGAGTACAATAATATATAAATGAAATACATGGATGAAATAAATTCTGAAGTTACATATACATCAACACTCCCTCTTAACTAGGAAGGTGTTTCTCGACACAGATATGCTAGCACAAGTCTTCTTCTCTGGATCATCGTCATCGTCATCGTCACTGCTTCTACTATCTCAACCAAACTCTGACTCTACTCGTCATAGGAAGTTCTACAAAGCCAGCCCTTTTTCATACTGGATGTAGGCCCACCACCTGTAGGTCTTCATCATCACTGGCCATACTTTGGAATCCTAAGGACTTATTACGTGCGTCACAATAACCTCGAAAGAGCATCCCAGGATGTTACGGGTACACAACTTTGACTTGTAGGATCTCCCAGGGCGCTATTACATGTGACCCCACCAAAAAACCTCAAAAGAGCGTCCTAGGATGTTACAGGTACACAACTCTGACCTGTAGGATCTCCCAGGGCACAAATTACATGTGGTCACCACAAAACCTCACAAGAGCATCCCAGGATGTTACGGGTACACAACTCCGACCTGAAGGATCTCCCAAGGCACAAATTACATGTGATCATGGAAAAACCTTGAAAGAGCATCCCAGGATATTATGGGTACACAACTCTGACCTGAAGGATCTCCCAGGGCCCAAATTACATGCCACAGGAAAAAACCTCGCAAGAGCATCCCAGGATGTTACGGGTACACAACTCCGACTTGAAGGATCTCCCAGGGCACAAATTACATGTCCTCCCAGAGCAATGTCTCGAAAGAGCATCCCAGGCTGTTACGGGTACACAACTCTGACCTATAGGATCTCCCAGACATGCTCATCTGCACAACCTAATCCATGGCCACAAATTATCATCATGATACTCACCATACATCATCTTGATCATCATCACTACATCGTCCTGATGCATATCATCTGGAGCAACATCTTGAATCTCATCATCCATGATCATCCTGATCATACACTGCATCCATCTGATGCATACCAAGTATCTACCTGATACATATCATCATGATCCACCTAATCATACACTGTATCCACCTGATACCTAGATACACACTGTATCTACCTGATACATATCAATATACATGATCTACCTAATCATACAACGTATCCACCTGATACATATATAGATACAAGGTCCAATCATCCAACTGATCGTATCCAACATCCAACATGATGCATACATACATAAATGATCCAACTGATCATATCCAACATCCAACATGATGCATACATACATAAATGATCCAACTGATCATATCCATCATCCAACATGATGCGTACATACATAAATGATCCAACTGATCATATCCAACTTCTAACATGATGCGTACATACATAAATGATCCAACTGATCATATAGAGCAGAAACTCGAACATCGTCCTAATGCTCATCATTCAGCGCTTACATACACAACCATGTGAAGGATCCTCCTTCCAACATGCTTGGAATGGCTTCAGCAAATGTCTCTATCACTTCTTCCTCGAAGTGTCATCGATATGAAGAACACCAAGCCTCTCTCTGAAGTACTTGAACTTCACTTTGGCTAGTGGTTTCGTCAGCACATCTGCAATCTGCTCGTCCGTCGCAACATACAGGAGCTTCACTGCTCCTCTCTGCACCATATCCCTGATATAGTGGTATTTGATCTCTATGTGTTTCAACCTGTCGTGGAACACCAAGTTCTTAGAAAGCTTCACACAACTCTGGTTGTCACAAAAGATACCAGTAGCCTCCAGTGGTAGATCAAATAACTCAGACAGTAGCTTCCGTAGCCATACTGCCTCACAACTAGCCGAACAGGCTGCAACATACTCAGTTTTGGCTGTACTCAGTGCTACGCAGGACTGCTTCATGCTAAACCAAGAGATCACAACTGATCCCATACTGAAGCAACACCTAGTTGTGCTCTTCCTATCTATAGCACTTCCTACCCAATCTGAATCAACATAACCCTGCAGGTTAAACCTTTGATTCGCTTCATACTTGAGCCCATAATCAACTGTACCCTTCAGGTACCTCAGAATATGCCTTACAGCAACCAGGTGAACACTCCTCGGATCCATCAAGAACTGGCTCAATGTGTTCACCGCAAAGCAAATATCTGGTCTCGTGTTCGTCAGGTACATCAAGGACCCAATCATCTGACGATACATAGAGACATCAACCAACTCAAATGAAGCATCACATAGAAGCTTTAGATTCGATGGCATAAGTGTGGCCATGGCCTTGCAATCCATCAGCCCGAACCTCTTCAGGATATCTACAGTATACTTCCCTTGTCCAAGGAAGATCCCATATGCACTTTGCCACACCTCCATACCTAGGAAATAGTGCATCATTCCCAAGTCATTCATATCGAACTCGACAGTAAGCTTCCTCTTTGTATCGGCAATCAATCTGTCATCTCCTGTTACAAACAGGTCATCCACATATAGGAGTAGAATCACAAGATTCCCTTCCTCAACCTTGTAGTAAAGGTTGGAATCCGCTTTACTCTTGGTAAAGCCCAAACTAGATAGGAAACTGTCCATCCTACCATACCAAGTCCTAGGAGCTTGCTTCAAGCCATATAAGGCTTTCTTTAATTTGCACACATATGACTCCCTGTCATATGTTTCAAAAATGAGTGGATGCTCCACATACACTTCCTCTTCAACCACACCATTCAAGAAAGTAGTCTTGACATCCATCTGGTGTATATTCCATTTCATCGCTGCAGCCATGGCAAGTATTGATCTGATGGAAGTGTACCTAGCTATAGGAGCAAAATTTTCTTCATAATCTATTCCCTCTTTCTGAGAGAAGCCACGAGCTACGAACCTTGCCTTGTATTTTTCTATGCTACCATCTGCAGCATGCTTGATCTTGTAGATCCATTTGGAAGTCACAATAGAATTCCCTTTAGGTCTTGGTACAACATCCCAAACATCATTCTTCATTATTGATTGGTATTCCTCGAACATGGCATCCTTCCATTCTTTCTTTTCCGCTGCTTCTTCATAGCTAGAAGGTTCTTTGTTCATGATATCACAGAGTAAAGCAACATAGTTGGTATGTGATCTAGTTCTCTTCTTTGTTCTTTGTTCTTCTTCTGGAATGCCAAATCTTTCTGCATTTTGAATGAGCTCTGTAGCCCATGCAGGTTTCCTCTTGTGAGAGTTGTTCTCACGTGGTGGATCTACAGGTTGTTGCGGATCTTCAATTTCACAATCAACATCTGGAATTGCTTCAGTCATGGTAGTGTCTTGAAATCTAGTTTCCTTAGGTTCTTCATAATATTCAACAGGTGTCTTTCTTGATTTGATGAATGCTGAGTTTTCATCAAATGTCACATCCCTACTGACATCAATCTTTTTGAACCCTAGAAAGTATATTCCGTAAGCCTTCACACTTTCATTGTAACCCACAAAGATACCCTTCTTTCCTCAAGGATCTAGCTTGGTCCTCTTTTCCTTTGGGACATGAGTGTATACTGGACAACCAAATATTCTGAGATGGGTGACTTCATGTTTCTTACCAAATAAGACCTCTTCTGGTGTCTTGTTGTCCAATATCTTGTGGGGTGTTCTATTCTGCACATATACAGTTGTTCTAGTTGCTTCTGGCCATAGATGCATAGGTAGATCCTGGTCATGCAGCATTGCCCTTGCTGCTTCCATGATTGTTCTATTCTTTCTTTCTGCAACTCCATTCTATTGTGGATTGTAAGGAGCATTCAATTCCCTCTTAATCCCTGAATCACTGCATAGCTTCTTGAAGTCACCTGAGGTGAATTCTCCACCATTGTCAGATCTGAATGTTTTGATCTTCTTATCAGTTTGGTTCTCCATCAAGGTTTTGAATTCCTTGAACTTATCAAATACTTCATCTTTGTTCTTCAAGAAGTAAACCCAAGTCTTCCTAGAGAAGTCATCAATGAAAGAGACCTAGTAAACATACCCACTCAGAGAACTAGATGACATAGGACCGCATACATTGGAGTGGATGATTTCCAAGATATCTTTTGCCTTTCTTTCACTACTTGGAAATGCCTTCTTAATGTTCTTTCCTTTTTCACATCCTTTGCAAACACCTTCATGCTTGGTCTTAATTTCAGGAAGACCTTATACACCCTTACTTGCAATTGGTAATTCTCTGTAGTGCATATGTGCAAGTCTTCTATGCCAAAGTTCACTTGGATCCATGGACTCATGCACCATGTCATGTTCAGGTTGTCCCTTCAATTTATACAAGCCTCCCTCTTGCTCTCCAATCACTACTACATCATCGATAGTTTTACCTTTTGGCCACATTAGAAGTTGGCCATACACAAATGCAACCCTCATACCTTTTGCATCCAATGCAAATATATAGAGTAGGTTCTCCTTGAGCCTAGGTACATAAAGGACTTCTTTCATCTTCAAAAATTTTCCAGAATCTAGGTTGTAGGAGGCTTCACCACTTCCTTTGATGGGGTATTGAGAGTCATCCCCAAGTTTCACTTTATGGGGTGATTCATGTTCAGATAGATTTACAAAAGATTCTTTAAACACAGTCATGTGTTTGGAAGCCCCATTGTCAATAATCCAATCATTACAACCATGGGAGATAGTACCTATGAAAGTAGAGATTAGAACATACTCTTCTTCACTTGATGAGTCATCGTCACTTTCTGCCCTAGCCTTCTTCTTTGGAGGTTCATCATCTTCAACAACATGAGCATGGAACTTTCTTTTGATGCCCTTCTTCTTCTTGTTGGAGTTGTTGTTGTTGTTGTCCATTTTGTTCTTGGGACATTCTGAATCAAAGTGACCCTTCTCATTGCATGTGAAGCACCTTAAGTCATTCTTATTCTTTTGGTGATAGTGAGTGGATCTCTTCTGTTGAGAGTGCTCCCTCCTAGGCTTGCTTATTTTGGTGTGAGCTGTGAGAACTTGATCTTCATTACCCATCTTTTCTTCTCGTGCCACAATCCTAGCTTCTTTTTGAGAGCATTCCTCCCATAGTCTACTGAAAGAGATCAATTTCTTTCTTGCACAGATTCCTTGAATAAAGGAGTCCCATGACCTAGGTAGGCCATTCAGAGTGGTCATAACAACTTCACCATTGTCTACTACTTCATCCACAACTTCAAGTTGTTCCTTGATCTAAGAGACCTTGGAGAAGTAAGATTGAATGGTCTCTCCATTCAACATCTTGACCCCTTTCAATTGATTCCGCAGAGTCATCTTCCGATTTATGTTCTTCCCTTCAAATAACTTGGTCGGGGAGTTAAACATCTCCTTGGGTGTCTTTAGAGATGACACATGAGGTATGAGATGGTCTTTGATAGAATCAACAATGATTCTCTTTGCCTTGAACAAGTTCTTCTTATGCAATACCTTAGCCTCTTCATCCTTTGGGATAGGGATCTCAAAGCTGATGTAGGAGTCTAATTCATTTTCTTCCAGGATTAACCCAATCCTATACTTTCAGGTTTGGACGTTATCAGCCCCTTCAAGCTTATCCTCAAGCTTGGTGTGGTGAGACATATTAAAGAGTACTTCAAATGGAAATAGAAGAGATTTAGGTCTTACCACTTGTTTTGCTGAAAATTGGATCTGGTCCCGGATTAGGGTTTGTCGAAAAAACCCTAAAAATTTGAAATGTGAATTTCAACTTTCTGAAAGGATAGAAAGATGCGCCTTGATGAGCTGATCAGCCTGGTGTATTCATAATTTGAGATCTGCAAAGCTTCACCCTTCAGAAATTCCTTTTAGTCTTCCTGGGTTCACTAGGGAGGACCTTGAATTAGGGTTTGATTTTCCCAGAGATCCACCTAGCCAAAAATCTTGATCCAAAGCTCTAAACTTCAATTTTTGTAAGGAGCTTCTAGCTATGCCTTCACTTTCTAGAAATTCCTATTTTTGTGGAAACCCTAATTTTTAGGGCCAAATCTGAAAATGCTCAAAATTGAATTCTTATTGGACAGATAGATTCTCCTTGATGAGTAGAGTCAATCTACTATACTTCTTTTCCAAAATCTATGGAGAGAAACCCAATAAACAAGAAACCCTAGTTTTCGTCACTACACAATGTCTTCTTCTCAGGTTAGCTCTAATACCATGTTAAATTTTGAGCATTAATTCACAATACTCTAGGATCTTTACTGAGAGAACAACATGTACAATATATCAATGCATATCAATCATAACAAGCATGTCAATTATCACAAGAATCAAAAGCATGAGAGACAATAGACACATAGAGTTTCCGTGGGGAAAACCCTAAGGTGAAAAACCCCACAACTTCCTCAGAGATAGAGAGAGCAATAGCTCAACCAAAGTAAAACCAAATACATAGAGATAGTATCCTAGTAGCAGACGATCCTCCTCCTCACATGTGCGCCACTTTCCGAGTGAAGGAAGAATGAGTTTTTGAGTGATCCAAATAGCGATCTCCCGATCTCTATTTATACTTGTTTTGTTTTCCCAGTGACCTTATGGGGCCGACTTGTCTAGCTAGGTACATCAACCATATATTACATAAATCAGGGCCAACCCCACACATGGTGGTCTAATAACCCATCGGAAAGTTAACACACTTGTGACACTTGTCAATACACATGACGACACTTCCGTATAGAGGAATGACACATCTCTATAGGAGTACAATAATATATAAATGAAATACATTCCGAAATTACATATACATCAACACATAGATGCGAGATATCTTTATCTAAGATCAATGCCCTTAGGCTTACATTTGTGGTTCTATTTATAGACAACTAAGGTTATTACAAAATGGTCCAAATGACCCATTCTAACTAACTAAACCAAAACTTGTGCTTTTGTCAGCTTCTTATCCTTCGCGAATGGTCTTTTCCTCCACGAATGCTCCTTTTTGTCATTGTCGGCTTCCACACTTCATGCGCTCTAACCCCATGCCAACAGGAACCCAACACAAATTTGTGGCTCGCCCTCGAGCCACCTCGGATGGACACTATCACTACTGCTTTGTTTCCTATTTTCGATCATCCTTCGTTGTTATGTACTTCTTGAACTCATCCTCCAGTCTCTTGATCGTTGTTATGTACTTCTCGAACTCATCCTCCAATCTCTTGAAACCTTCAGCATCTATTCCTTCTCGGTTGTCTGTTGCTCTTGAACTTTGCTTTCGAATAGAAAAAATTTCATCAAAATCACCAAATTGTGAAAAGTAACTAACAGTCCAGCACATCTGTTTCGTACATTTGATCATCCTTCACTGGGACCAGCGTGCCCTTACCCTTGGTGCTTCTGTGATCAAAGGGACCAGTTCTCTTCCAACAACTGAACGTCACTTAGATATCTCAAGGGAGACTTCACCTATGTTCTTCCTGGTTGTTGGCACCTCTACATCTGCCAGTTGTTCATGAACACTTTTCTTCCTTTCCCTTAGCGCACCTTGAGTGCTTCTGCTGGAAACAAAATGCACCATTGTAACCCTCTAATCTCACTTCCTTATTCTGCCACTTTCTTGGAATAATACATTCAGTTCAATGACTCTCACCCTTAATATTTCAACCTATCCATCCACTTTGGGTATTTATGTATTAACTCGCTCGTTCCTTATTCATTTTGGTGTCCTTGATCAATGATTTTTAAGTCATTCATCGAATATTTCACCTATTTACCAAATTTTGTCATCGAGTGTGTCATCATCAACCTCCACTGTCTTTTGTCGATGTTTAGCTGTTGTAATTATGCTCTAATTTGAATCCCGCGTGCTAAACGCTAACAAGTGACTAGCCTTGTCAAGACTTTTAATCATCATTGTTTTTTTTTTTACCACTGTGCAAATCGTTTTTCAGTCACTATGCGTTTGATTATGGCGATAGGGATTCAGTCGGTTTTCGTTCACTAGATTTGTCAACGATTTCCCATATAACCTTTGTAACTTCACCGCACCTCCATTAGTAATAAAATTTATGATATAGGGACCCAACCAATGCATCTGCAGCTTACCTAGGTGATTCGCAAACTTACTGTCATATAATAGAACCATATCTCCACGCTGGAAGTGCTTTGATTTGACATGGAGATCATGCTAGGCCTTTTGGTGATCCTTTTCTACCTTCTGATGGAATCCTGCGATAAACTGGTCCTCTATCATCGCTCATTCTTGTGGCTGCTGCGATGCGCATACTCGGGACAATAATCCATTGGTATCACCACTTCCTGTCCATAAAATAACTTGAATGGAGTATGTCCTATCAATCGTTTGCAAGTTGTTCTGTAGGCCCATAGTATCGCTCGAATCTTCAAATCCCAGCCATCGCGGTTTTTTTTACATACCTTTTATAGTGCATGCTCCAATATTTTGTTGAATGCTTGAACTGTGCCATTAGCTTGCGGGTGATATGGAGTACTCTTCCTGTGTTGTATTTGAAATTCCTTTGTCATCGCTCTTATTGTTTGATTGACAAAATGAGTACCCTGGTCGCTCATGAGTATATTGGGGAACCCAAACCTGGTGACCACATTATCGAAGAGAAATCTTGCTGCAGTCGCAGCCGTGAAATCCTTTACTGGTGCAGCTTCAACCCATCGCGTCAAATAATCTGTCGCAATAATTGTGTATCGCGACCTTGTTCTTTTTCCTGGTGGGTTGATAGGTCCTACAAAGTACACCACACATTTGTCAAAATCCTATACTGTTAGTTGAGGTACTAGCAGCATGTCATCCCTTCATGATGTTTTCCCTATTCTTTGGAATATGTCACATCGTTTTGCATAATCTGCAGCATCTCCATGCATTGTTGGCCACCATAGTCCAGCTTGAAGTATCTTTCGAGAAGTGGCACTCCCTCCATAGTGTCCTCCTTCAATCCCATCGTGAGATTCTGCTAATATCCTTTCTTGTTCATGCAGAAGGACGTATCGACGAAGTATTTCGTCTGGGCCCATTTTATATAGTTGTCCTGCAATTAGTTGGAAATCAGTAGCTCTGACAACTAGCTTTTTCTTTTGGTTGGTAGTAAATTCCTCCGGTGCTTTTCTTGTTGTCAAGAATTGAACAATTTGCTCATAATGGTCATTGACCATCTTAATCCTGAATAACTGTGCATCGGGTAATCCTTCATCAATATTCCTTGGTTCTTCTCCTAATTCTATTCGCGACAGATGATCTGGTCCCGCATTCAGTCGCCCAGGCTCCACAATTATCTCAAAGTCAAATTCTTGGAAGAGTAATAGCCATCGACAGATTCCCCCCCCCAACACAGGCTTATTCACTAGGTATTTTAGTGTCGAATGATCAGTGAACATTTTGAAATGGCCTCCTAATAGATAATATCGAAACTTTTGTAAGGCGTAGACCATCACCAAACCTTCCCTTTCCATCATCGTGTAGTTCTTCTCCATAGTGGACAACTTCCTGTTTGCGAATGTGATTGGATGGTTGATTTCTCCTTCTCCTGGTTGGGCCAATATTACTCCTAGTGCGACTGATGACGCATCGATATGAACATGGAATTCGTTTGTCCAATCAGGAAACACTAGTATTGATGTTGCGACCATCTTTGCTTTCAGTATGTTGAGGCTCTTCTAGCACTCTTCATTCCACTCGAACATGGCATCCTTTTTCAACATTTTTTCCATTGGCACCGTGATCATTGCATATCCTCTGATAAAAATTTTGTAGTACCCAGTATGTCCCAATGTGTCCCTTAGTTGCTTTACTATTGTTGGTGGTGGCAAGTTGACGATTATTGAGATCTTTGCAGGGTCAACCAGCATCTCTTCCTTGCATACAATGTGTCCTAAAAAAATCTGAAATGGTGCACAGAAGATGCATTTCTTCAGGTTTAGCGAAATTTGGTGTTGTCGACATCTCTCCAACATCAGTCTGAGATTTGCGACGTGATCCTTAACTAGTCCATATACTTTCCAATCGTCCATGTATACTGCTAGGAATTTATGAATGAAATCCTTGAATGCGGAGACAACTAGTCTTAAAAATATCACTGGGGCATTTTTAAGACCGAACGGAATCACTGTGTACTGAAAACAACCCCATTCTGTTACGAACGTTGTCTTGTGGAAGGATAATTTTAAGGACCCATACTTATTTGAAAGTCTATAAACCTTGGCGAATCTTACCAATTCCTAAAATGTCAACTATAAAATATTTGGTGATATTTTTCTAAAATTATTTCAACTTATAAGGATTTTATATAGTTTATATAATAATTTGGCGAATTTTAGAGTGAAAAAATTTTACCCCATCAAAATTGGGCGAAATGGGGCTTCAAAAAATGCAAATTGGTGAATATTTTTTTGGAAAAATAGCCCATGGGCTAAATTTCGCCCCTAAAATTATCCTTGGTCTTGTGTCGATCCTCCTTCGCAATTTTTATTTGGTGGTACCTTGAGAATCTGTCTGTAAATGAGTAGATATCCTACCTATGATGCCTTCTAGGACTTCGTCAATGAACAATGTAGGGAATGGATCATGTAGGCATGCATCGTTTAGTTTTCTTAAAAAGACACAAATCCTTATTTCACCGGTCTTCTTATCTTGTACCACCATTGGGCTGATCCATTCAGATTCCTCCACGGGCTCTATGATTCCTGCGTCCAACATTTGTTCTATTTCGACTTTTACATGCTCCTTGTACCTGGGATTCAATCTGTAATGTCGCTGCATTACAGGATTTGCATAAGGTTTCAATGGAATCTTCATTTTTCCCAGGTCCCCAAAAATGCCTTTCATTTCTGAAAATTTCATTGGGAACAAGTATTGAAACTTATGTAGCAAATCAGTCATCTTGGCAATGGTCGATTCATCCCAATAATCTCTAATACTTGCGAACTTGGTATTTTCCTCCGACCCAATATTAACTTTCTTGATTCGCAATGGTTGTTGGAATTTGTCGAAGGGAATATCTGGTGCTTCGACATTCCGGATTCCTTTCAACTCTAGTATATAAATAGCTCGTGGATCATCCTCATCATTAGTTTCTCCTATCACGTTGTAGCATTCCATCAACATTTCTGGTGCCACAGTCCATTGCAATCCCATTGGTTTTTATGTCGAAACTGGTTTGATTACTTTCTCACGAATCTCCTGTAGTGCGCTATGGATGAAGGGGTTCTGATCCGAGAAGCTAAAAGTCTAGATAAAGCTAATATTCAACTCTTCCCATGTGGTTGTTCCGTGTTATAGTTCTGCTTCGATATACCATCTTCACGGTACCTCATCTAATGTATGAATGAATGCATGGACCCATTCCTGTTTTGGCCTCATTCCCCATTTGCTTTGGCATTCATCCAGGTTCTCCCTTGGGTCTCTTATTCCATTGTATTTCCTTCCGCAGTATCCTTTAGTGTCACCGAAAATTAATTCCATTAGTTTTCGACATAGTGGCTAGTCCGTTATCGTCGACTTGTGCGCTACCCACCATCGCGTTGGTGTAGCCTTCAGTGCTTCCTCCAATTCTAGCATTCTCTGTGGTTCTGCTACTTTTTCTTCAAACTCAACAATAAATACAATCAAATTGGGAATTCCTTCATATGTTGGAAATTCACTTACTTCCTTTGCTACCCATCTCAACGACTCGGTGATTTGTGCACACCTCCTGAATCATACTTTGTGTAGCCGGTTCTGCCAATTCTCAAGCGCTTAATTTGAATCCGACGATGTCGAACTGACACTCCTCAATCCCCACTCTCTATCGAAGGTGGGATTGATGTATCCCTCTGATTTGTTGTAGACGGTGTTCCATCCTTCAGTGAATTCATCCTGCATTGGCTCGACGTACCTTTACCATTCTGATGGATCAAGGGGTGCAACTACCCTCATATCGCGATTCTCAAACGACATGGTTCTTTTCTTAAAGTTGATCACAGCCTGATTCTCCATTTCCCAATATATCCTTAAAAACACCAGATAAGGGCTTGTGTTTTCGACAATCTCTATAACGTCAAAGTCAGCGTATGTCTTTAGTCCTTCTATTTCAACTGGGAGATGGAATAATACCCCGATGGGGGTGACCTTGCTTTGATTTGCTAGTCAAAATTGTACAGGGGACCATGCCAACTATGGTTTCCCCATTGTCTCCCATGTCTATTTCGTTAATATATTTACATCTGATCCCAAGTCTAGGATGATGGAGTTGACATCGAATGCTCTAATATGCGCAATCATCCTCATTTGTCTCCATGTCTTCCTCTTGTGTACTCGATTTATTGTCTGATCCTGTTGTGCATCCTCTTGTCGATGTAATAGTTTGGATATTTCTGCTAGTGCATCTTGATCTCTTGCTAGTTCTAAACAGCTTTCTAGGAAGTCCCTAAAAGTGTTGATCCTTCTTGATGGCCTCTGTGGGTTCATCGTATTGAATATCAGCGACATCTCATAGACCAGTTCTCTCTGGTTGATCAATGGTAGCTTAGTTCTTCTCATGGTATCTTGTGCTTCTAAAAGGGTCTCCTTCTCCGCTTCTACATCGAATCAGACTTGTTTTCTTGTTGTAGGTCAAATGATAGGGTGTGGCCTGTCTTCCCCTGTCGAAGATCCTCCTTGGGTCACCAGTCCAACATTCACATGACAACTTCTTACCTCCGTTGATATGTTCTGTACATTTGGTGGTGGATTTTGATTCTGATTTCGATTTGGTGGAGGTGGGGGTGGATTTTTAGTTTTCCATTTTGCAATTAGCTGGGGACAGTCCTCGACATCGTGGTCCACTGCGCTGCAGTAAGTACACTGCGGAGGTGGGTTCAGGCAATCCCTTTGATAATGCCCAGGCTGACCACAATTGTATCATATGACTGGCCTTCAACCTTATCCAAAAGATCCTCCTCAACCAGCACCTCCACCTCAACCTCCATGGAATCCTCCTCTAAAACCTCCTCGCGATTCACCATATGGCTGATACTGCGGTTGACCATACCGCAGTTGTGACTGAGGTTGACTATAGTGGGGTTGTTACTAATTGTAATACTGTTGTTTTTGTTCCTCTCCGTTCATAAGAAACATGTCTGTAGTCCTTTCTTGGAGTAGGTCATACGCTCTACAATATTTTTCTTCATGACCAACCGATCGATAGAAATTGATGAAAAGATTGACTAGCTTTAACACCATATTTTGTAGGTACATGCATTCTTCTGGTCGATGTCCCCCCGTATGAAAGATGCGACACCATCGAATTCCTCCCTGAGTGAGTGGATTTAGCGCGCCTGACTATAAATATTTGCGGAATTCTGGGCATTGATCCTTGTGATTTCCTTCTAATTTTCATCTCTTGCACCATATTTCTTCGTGGACTTCTTTTCCCTTCTTGATTTCTTGTAGCTAGATCATCAGGTTTTCTAATTGCGCTTGTATCTGGTTCATACCTATGCTTGTTTCACCAATTGGTGAATCCTCCAGCTTCATTGTGATTTCCAGTGCTTCTGCTTGGGATGCTATCTTCTGTTGCATCAGCGGCTCACAAATGTGTGGTACAAATTCTGCGATGAACCATTCTTTGTGCTGCATTTCGCTCATTCCAAAACTTACTTTTTCCATTAGAGTTTTATATCTTTGGTCGAATTCCCATACTGATTCATTTTGAAACTGCTTGATTTCTTTCAGCTCTGTGATGTATTGCGACTCGGATTTCGGTTTCCTAAATTCACCAATCAATCCTACCTTGATTTGTGGCAATGTTTTCTCCGAAATCCCTATAGGTAGGTATAAATTTCATAAACCAATCCAGCGCACGAACCCTGAAGGTCGTCACCAGTTGTCCCTTTTTTATGTCATCGCCTTGGACCTGTTTGACTATCCATACCGCTTCACATAAAAACTAGTATTGTTTGGGATCCTCGGTGTCATTTCCATGAAATATTGATATCTTTACGTTGTCACCTTCCATTCTTGGTCTCCTATTGGTATTTATAGACTCGCTACTCTTATCGTTATTCTGGCATGCAAGACAACCCTGCAAAGAACTTGTATTTATTCCTACAAAGTTTGGAGTAGTGCGCGGAGTTGAGGGTACATTGTAGCTTTGGGTCCATCCCTTTTTGGCTTCAGGGGTATCCTGGTTAATTTCTTCGTCACAATAAGGTCGCTTACTCCCTTGTGGTCCCGTTTCGCAATTCTCCGTTCCAGTCACCTCAGGAGACTCTCTCTCAATATCAGTCCTCCTCTTCTTCTCTGTCCACCAAAACCTCACCCCACTTCGCAGGGTACCACAATCTTCCTCAACCTCCCTTAAAATTTTGTCATCGCTCATGTCCATCTACTCCGCACCATTCTATTAGAACTGCATTCACCCAATACCCACAACCTCCGTACATCAATCTCTACTCGTCAGAATTCATCTTCAATATACCCTTTTTGCAGATGAGAATCTTAATCCACAACTTCAGCGACAGTAGAAACCTCCCTCTGGGTCCTTTGAAAAAATTTCTTTCTGCATCACTGTATGACTTGATTGTTTCTACGAAAAACTCAATGATATATCCATCCAGAATACTATCTACCAAGAAATCGATAGCCCTTGATGCCTTATTATCAACCCGTTTTAACTGCTATATCAACTCTGGGGTCCAATGGTCAAGTTCGCCTCCTTGGAACTTTTTCTTCTGGAAAGTCAGTTGTTCCAACCACTCGTTCTGTAATATCGGAAATTTGCAATAGAATACTTCGTCGGTATCAGCGTAAATGTACTTTTGCAACCAGTCGCTTGTTGTCTACCCAGGGTTCTGATTATCCTCTTCCGCGAACTCTTGTATCTTCTATTTGAACCAGTCTTGAATCTCTAGTTTTGTCAGATGCCACAACACGTCCTCTTCTTTATTCTTCAAGGTCCCGACAACAGAACCATTTGTTGACACAAATTTGTCTATAGGGGTTCACCTCGCACTATTGTCAACAAACGTCGACCAAACACCCTTAAGCATTGGACCAGAAAGGTTTTACCCTTTCCAGCAACACTCGCGAAGCGAGTGAAGTCTCACCCAAGATGGTTAAAGGGGCTATAGGAACCAAGTTTCCACAGTTGGGAGAGGACATGCATCTACTATCACTCAGTTGCTACAGAGACTAGATATTTATCTTTACATTATACTAACAACTCAATGGTGTAATCGACATCCACATCAACAATATGTAATCGACATTCACATCAGTATTATATAATTGGCATTCACATCAACTAGCATTATAGACAGAGTAACAAAACCTTAAACACATAGCATTATTGAGATAACATTCATCATTCATAACATGGAAACACAAATAGAAACACTGAATAAAGACATAACTGAACATCCTCATGCATTAACTCATCTCAAAATCTACAGTACAACCTTCGTAGGAACAGTTCCAAGTGACTTAACGCGAATCCATATACATAGAGCAAAACTTGCCGAAGGCAGACAAAAACATAGATGTGAGATATCTTCGTCTAAGATCGATTCCCTTAGGTTTACAATTGTGGTCCTATTCATAGAAAACTAAGGTTATTACAAAACAGTCCAAATGACCCATTCTAACTAACTAAACCGAAACTTGCGCTTTCATTGGATTCTTATCCTTCATGAATGGTCTTTTCCTCAGCGAATGCTCCTTTTTGTCGATGTCGGCTTCCGCACTTCATGCACTTTGACCCCGTGCCAACATATGCAACGTGTTATGTGAAATTTACTAGGAATGCATTATTTTATTTTACAATGCAGTTACTTTATTATTACAATGTGTTATTTTATTTCATTGTTATAATGCACATTATTTTATCGTTACATGAATTAATGTGTTATGAATTGTTGTTATTTTATTATTACATGAATTAATGCACGTTATGAATTCAGTGTGCCATTATTATGAAGTATGCATGATTGATATTTTACCACAATTGCATTTGCATCACATATAAGAACCATTCATGTCTGATAACACAACATTTCCAAGGTAATCATTAATTCATACCAATTTGAGAGAAATGTTCACGCCCCTTGGAGGCATACCATGGAATTGGTATGTTTAAGGATTGGGTAGTGGTTGAGTGATAAGGAGATTGTGCCTTGGTGGATAATTGAGTTGGTGGTATAAGAATTAAAGTGAAAATTCCCTTTATTCAAAACCTCTATTATTTGGTGGTAATTCGGTGAGTTTCCAGAGAAGCCTAGGTTTATCCCATTCTGCTCCGAGTGTGATAAATTTCTGTTAGTATAGATACTGAATCAACATCATTGGGAAGTGTGAAAAAACTAGGATGGAGTGCATTAGTACAACAACGCATGAGGTTTGGGAAGGGGTATTATCTCTTCGAGCCTTAATTGATTATTTCAATTAACGAAACAATAAACAAAACATGGACTTATAGACATACCATATAAATTTATAGATAATCCTTTTGACTCACTAGCTTAATTAAAATATGATTGGAAAATATTTAAAAACCCTTCATTGTCAGTAAATTGTAGATATTCATGGCCCCAAAACATCATAGAAAACCATCACCCCCTCCCAAGGTCGACACACTAGTCAAGCAAGCTATTTTTTGCTCTTTGGGTGAAGTATCTAGTATGTTTATGAAATGGATGGCAGGGCAAATTCAAAATCAAAATGTGGATCAAATCCTGGAACAGAGTCAAGACATGGAACTTGAATAGAAGAAGAAGCAAGATCACAATCGAACATCCTCCTTGAGAGAGGCAAAGGCATCTTTATATATTATGAAGGAAGTTCATAAATCCAATTTGTGAGAATTTACAAGTAGTCGGGAAGGATGGGCGGAATAATCCTGGTTGGTTAAAGTTAAGTGGGCCCTCATATTTAAAGAGTACACCACTAATGAGAAGGAACAAATAGGTATGATCCTTCTAAAGGAGGAGGAAATTCTATTGTAGGTGAATGAGGAGAGTAAGCTACACACTGGGCCCTTATAGGTGAATTAGGATTTGTTTGAAGAAACCTTTAGAACTCGTTATATTTCATAAGAGTATAAACACCAGTAGGAAGTGGCCTTACATGCAGTGAAACAGAGGGGAAGATCCATAGAATAATATGAACAAGAGTCTTAATCTTTAGTACATCATGTTGACTACATGGAAAATGCTGGTAGACAGGCTAAGATATTCCTTCACAAGTTGGACCTATATTTATGTACAAAGGTAGCAATGTGGAATCCTACCATGGAATAGACCTCGAATATAGCTAGGAAAGAAAAGAAGAGGAATTGTCATACCCAAGGGAAGTGTCATACTTATTGGTTCTAGGTCGATTGGGGGTAGGAGACTCGAATATATAAGTTGCAAAGTTTTGTTTAAACTATATACAAGTATTAAGATGAAGGATAATTTTGTCAATTCCTACTAGCTCATCCGGTTAAGGTGTGGGTTTCGTTTGTTAGGTGACCTGAGTTCAATACCTTTATGGTGACTTAGTTGGTATGAGACACCCAAGAAATCCAACCATGTTAAGGGTTGGTGTGTCCTAGGCCGTTGCGATTCCCGGGTGATTTTGACGACTTATATGCCCCTGGGTTGCTGTTTCTTAGCTAATGGTTTAAATGTATTGGGCCTAAGTGATGGTTTAAATGTATGTTTATGAAAACCTCTTGTAACCTTAATTCATGGCTTATCAAGCATGCAGAGGTAGAAAAATGTAATGTATAAATGTTCCTTTCTTTTCCAACCTCTATGCTCACCTACATCCATTCTCTTTTCTCTATCTTTTGCAATTCTCCTTCACAATTTGAATGTTTGGTTATCTTTCAGTCTAGTAATGATAATGGAAATGGAATGAACAACAAGAGGAAAAATTCTATGTAGTGTAAAAATATATTGTAAAATATTCCTGTGAAAAATGGATGATAGACTCCAAAGGATATGAAAGGATGGGAAAATACAACTAACATAACTTCTTACCATAGAAGAGAGGACTCTTGCAACAGTCATAGAAGTATATTCATCCGATGCTTACATAACTACTTGAGAAAACTTTCTCCACCATCCTCACACGTGCATTCAATGATTTGATTTAATAGTCAAAGGGAAGTAATTAGCTCATTTAAGGAACGTGAAAGCAAATGGATGAGTTCTAAGGTTGAAACTTGGCAATAGATGATTTAACCTTCCATAGGCCCCCTTTCCTCAACCCCTTTAATGGAATAATATCCCTTCTAGTGCTATTTACACAGGAATCTTAGACCATTTTATTATTTTCCAACATAATATTTACATATATTTCAAGTTAGCATGACAAGTCAACCACATGGTCCATATAGAAACATTTACATTATACATGCCTAGCCATACACTACTCAGGGACCTCTACACTAGGAGTTCATACTATCATATTTATATCATTTACATTATTTGACTTAATACATTCTAAGTCAAAATTGGGGGTATTAAAATCCCCTCCCCCTTGGAATAACACCACCATTTATGTTTGCTCAAAATTATATAAAAAATGGATCTACCTCTCTCATGGTATCCTCAGCTCCCATGTAGCCTCATTGGGACCAAAGTGCTTCCATTGCACCTTTACCTATTCAACGGCTTGATTATGAAGCAATGTTACCTTCTTGTCGATGATGCTACCTTCTATTACCTTCTTGTTGAGGAGCAATGTTTCCTTCTGTTTGGAACTCTCCCTAAAGTTTCACCTAGGATCAGATCCCAATCAATCACATGGTTAGGATAATGTACATATTTCTTAAGCAAAGAAAAATGAAAAACATTATGAGCTCTGTTAGTAGGAAATGCAATTCTATATGCAGTTGGCCATATCCTCTCAAGCACTTCAAATGGCCCACAATATCTTGAAGATAGATTGGAACAAATCCCAATATTCAAGTAACTATTTCTTGGATGCCTCACTTGAAGGTAAACATGATCCCCAACATAGATTTCTCTATTTACTTGATTCTTTTTTCAATGTGGTTCACGTACCGGTCCCACTGGCCGGCATCGCTACATCCACGGAATAATAGCTGGCGGATCCACCCGAAGGGACCTCACACCTTCGGCACATTTTGTGTACCTAACCCCAAGAGTGTCAAGGAGAATGGATCCCGCGACCTCACATGCTGGGAGGCCTAACTACGGGTGCTCGACCAATTGAGCTACCTCTTGGGGCTAGTTTACTTGATTCTTATCTACATAGCTTTTATGTCTATCTTGGGATGCCTTTAAATTCTTCCTAATATTTGCAACCTCTTGTTCCTTTTCCTTAATTCAATTTGTCCCAAGAGAAATTATGTTCATTGGATTATCCCAACTCACTAGTGCCTTGCACTTTATTCCATACAAAGCTTCAAATGGACTCATTCCCAATGATGCTTGTTTCCCATTGTTATATGCAAACTCTACCAAGAGTAGATAATATTCCCATTTTGATGGTTTGTCCATCACATACATGAGAAGCATGTCTTCAAGCACCTGATTTAATATTTGTGTTTGTCCCTTTGTTTGTGAATGATAGGAGGTGCTAAAGTTCAACTTTGTACCCAAATATGCAAAAATATTTTTCCAAAAAATAGAAGTAAATTTTGTATCACGATCAGATACTATTGTTTTGGTTAACAAATGCAATTTGAATATTTATTTCATGAATATTATTGCTATATCATTATCCTTGTAAGTAGATTTAACTGGAATAATATGTGCTACCTTATATAGCTTATCCACCACAACCATAATGGAATCATGCTTCCTTGAACTAGTTGGAATACCATTAATAAAATCCACAGTTACCACTTCCCATTTCCATCCCAGAATTGGAAGTGGCTATAATAAGCTTGTTGGGTGTTGATGCTCAACCTTCACTTGTTGGCATTTCATACATATGGAAATATAATCAGAAATGTCTTTCTTCATTCCCAACCAAAAATGTTGCTTTCTTGTTGTAGCAATTATTTTATGGTATCATGGGTGACCGAAATATGGCATTTTGCGGATTTCATCCATAATAATTCTCCTCAAATATGCCACATCAAGAATATACATTATATTTTTATAAATAAGAAGTCCATCATCCTCCAAATGATAACCTTTACACTTCTCTTCCAAATTTTGTTGCTATATTTTTTTTTAGTTGCACATACTACTCATCTTCAGCAAGAGAGTCAACAATATTTTTCCTCAAATTTGATTGGGAAATGCTAATGGATTCCACCTGTATTGCATGCATTTTTATATTGAGTGCATCAACCATGTTATTTTATTTCCCCTTTATGTGTTTAATCTCAAAATAAAACTCACATAAAAATTTCAACCATCTAGCTTGGATTGCATTGTTGGTTGCTCAAACAAATATTTCAGACCACAATGGCCTATTCTAGGCTCGTATTTCATGCCCATCAAATAGTGCCTCCACATTTTCAAAGCATGCATTATGGTAGCAAGCTCTAAATCATGGTTAGTGTAATTCTTTTCATGTTCTTTTAGATTTTTTAACTCATAACACATAAATCCTCCAATTCCCTACTTAAATGCATCGATACACAACACAAAATCCTTTTCAGGGTTTGCAATATTTAAAATTGGAACACTTGTAAGAAGCTTCTTCAACAACTAGAAGTTTTCTTCACATTTATATGTCCATTCACATTATATTCACTTATTTTGCAAAGAAGTGATGGGGTGTGCAACCTTGGAGAATCCTTCAATGAACCCCCTATAACCAACAAAAGCCATAAAAGATCTCACATTTGGCACATTCTTTGGAGTCTGCCAATTCATAATGGCATCAACCTTTTTTGGATCCATTGGTATTCCTTCCTCTAAAATAATGTGACCCAAATAATGAATTGGCTTTTGATAAAAATCACATTTACTTAGATTTGCACGCAACTAATGCTCCCTTAGCACTTTCCAAATCATTTTCAAATGTTTTTCATGATCCTCTTCATTCTTGGAAAAAATAGGAATGTCAACTAGAAAAAAAAACAAATGTGTCCAAATACTTGCTAAAAACACTATTCATGAGACACATGAATGTAGTTGGTGCATTAGTGAGCCCAAATGGCACACCATGAATTCATAGTGCCCATACCTTGTTCTAAAGGTTTCCTTATGGATGTATTCTTCCTTGGTTCTGACTTTATGGTAACTAGACCTCAAATTGATCTTTCAAAATACCTTTGCCCCTCTCATTTGATCAAAGAGATCATCAATTCAAGGTAAAAAGTTCTTATTATTTGTGGTAAATTCATTTAGCTACCCATAATCAATACATATCCAAAGTGTTCCATTTTTATTTTTCACAAATAGAACAGGTTCTCTCCATGGAGAAACACTTGGTCGAATGTACTTCTTTTATGACAACTCTTGCAATTACATTTTTAGGTCTAGAAATGTTGGTGTACTCATTATGTAAGGTGTCTTAGACAATGGTGCATGTCCTAGCACAAGATCAATTGTGAAATCAATATCCCTATGTAGAGGAATTCCTATCACTTCATCAGGAAACACATCCCTAAATTCTTGCAAGACCCAGTAGTCCTACAATTTAGGAACTTCATTTTATGTTCTATCCAATAAATGGGTTGCATACAATTGACAACCCTTTCTAAATAAATTCTTCAACTGCAAGGATGAAATATGTATAATAGAAACCATCTTTGGAATGCCCTTCACTATCCTTGGGTTTCCTTTTTCATCCATGCATTTGAAGGTCCTATTTTAGCAATCAAGTTTAACTTTATATGCTTCCAACTAATCCATTCCAATGATGACATCATAAGAACCAAGTGGAAAAATATTCAGATTTGTCCGTGTGAAGAGTCCATCCATTTCTAATGGAAATTTATCCACCATCTCACTAAATTTGCTCTTGGTTCCAATGGCTAGTTAGACCAGCCACAATTTGCTATGATTTGTTTTCTTAAAGCACAAATCTCAATAACTTTAGGAGTGATAATTGTGAGTAGATCCAGGATCAATTAAAATAGAAATAAAATGCTTAGCAATCTTACCTTCAACCTCAACCATAGCTGATTGATGCCCTGTTTGGAATCATCTAGTGTAGCATGGATTCTAGGGACAATCCTTGCCACCCCACCCACAATTTCATCCCCTTGTATTTTATGAACATGCTTTGTACTCCCACTCTGATGTGGACAGTTTCTAAGTAAATGGTCATCTCCGCATCCCTAACATTAAAGTGGTTATATTTATTATGTTCCATCACCTTAGCTATCTTAGTCACACCCTATGTTGGTTGCATTTTTTTATTTCTGAAATGAAGAGGCTTGAATCCCCTCTTTCTTTGGTCAAACTTCTCCCTTTTTTTTTCTTTCCATGCCTTATGGAATTCCTGCCTACTTTTATTTTGATCATAGAAATACTTGTCCTTCCTTATGGTTTCATCTAGATTTGTAGGTTCATCAAACTCAATTATATCCATGTATGACTGAGTTAATCCACTTAGAAAACGTTGAATTTTGACCTTATCATCTCGGATATACTTAAAATATATCAACAACTCCAAGAATTTATTGGCACATTCCTCCAAGCTAATTTTTCCCAAATTCAACTCATGGAACTCTTTGATTTTGTCATCATAGTACCTATCAGAGAGGTACTTTTGTTTGAAGTACTTCTTGAATTGCTTCCACACAATATTCCTTTCATTAAGCTTCTTCACGTGCCTTAGGTGATCCCACCATAGATTATATTCCATTCAAATTAAATATTCCCAGCCTTTCCTTCATGTTTTCGGAGTATTCATGGACCTATAAATACTTCCTCACCCCAAGAAGCAAAGGCTCAACTCCTTGTCCAAATTTTACTTCACCATCAAAAGAGGGAGGTTTGGCTTTTTGAAATTCCTGGTGTGAGTTGTCCCTGAAAGGCCTCTTCCTCTGATTTATGTGAGAAGGATAGTTTGAATCTTCAGTGGATTCTTTATAGGAAGATGAATCACTAGAAGAGAAATCTATAGTATATGTCCTATCTCTAGAAACCATTCTTGAGCTATGGGACCTCTTGAGAGAATGCATCCTTGAGCTACTCCCACTATTTTCCTCATTTCCTGAGTGCTACCCATGGTGAATCTTCCTTGGAATATCTCTCAATATTTGGAGCATGGTTGCATTCAACTAGTTCTGCTCTTCCTGAGCTTTGATCATCCTCTCATTATATGCTCCGCAACTTTGTAATTCTACTCTTAGGCTTCTCATGGTTTATGTAATATCCGGTGGAGTTACTTGATTTCTTAAGCCATTAGATTATGTCTATAAATTATCAACATGTATATTTTCTCCCATGGTATATGTTTCAACTACATAAGTATCCTATGCATCATCCATGATGATGGTTTTCTTGTCCCAACCAAGACCAAAGATTCCCAATTGCACTATACTGAATGTTGACCCTTAATTGTCGCTTATATGATATTGAATCTACAAAAATTTTCATATAATCACATTTGTTAGCTTCATTACATTCTTAAAAATTCTTAAATTAATTTTCATGCATCCTAGGAACTACCGCCCCTATTGACATTTTTTGTCAAATCAAGGTTACAATCACTTTTCTATTCAAATATCAAAAACATCTAAATCACTTTTTTAGAATCTAATTGTGCACATTTGTTCCCCTATGGATAATATTTCCAATTACTATAACTATGCCCATTTCTGATCTCTGCAGAAAAAGTTAGTCTTTCAAAATTGTTAATTTTGCTCAATTATGCACTTTCATATAGATGCATTTAGCTTCGAAGACTAACTTTAGCCATCTGTAGAATAAAATATAGAGAGAACCCGAAAAAAAATTCTATCAAGCTTTGATGAGAGTCATGGCAAGGATTACTTAGAAACTTTCATATTCCTGATCCGTTGCTCCATTCAATCTCTATAATTTTCTGGAATTGACTACTTTTAACTTTTGCATATTTTCCACACTTTGAATTTTTAGCAAACCTAGCTATCTCGCAAACTATGCATTCCTGGAAAAACTTCTTCTAACAAAAGTTGTTCATTTTGATGAGTAGGTAAAATGTTGAGTTCATAAATTTTTCTAGTCTCGACATCTAGGTTTATTTTTACCTCCTCCAAGTTTTCTGAAATCCCCCAAAAATGCCCTAGAATCATGAAAATTTTAAGAATCCATAATTTTCTCAAAGTGTAGAAACCTTGGCAAATATTACTAATTCTTAAATTTGCAACCATAAAATGTTTGGCAATTTTTTTTTAAATATTCAAATTTCTAAGGGCTTTCTATAGGTTTCGGACAATTTTGGTGATTTTTAGAGTAAAAAAAAAAATCCCATGGAATTTGGGCAAATCATCTTTGAAAAAAAGGCAAATTGGAAAATCGTTTTTTGGAAAGAAAAAAAAGGTCGAAAAATAGTCCGTGGGCTAAATTTTGTCCCTAAAATTTTCCTTTCCCGAAATAGTGGATTTTGGCCTTCTTTTGCACCTCGGCTTCACACCTTTTTGCTTAACTTTGGTTGTCATTGATGTCAAAGTGGACTTAGTGTCTATGTTCCAATTTGAAGAAGTACATAAAACTAAGTGCCCAAGACCTAAATCTCGCCTAGTCGTGGTACTCCAAATTTGATGTCAAAAGAGGACTTAATGTCCTTATTCCAGTTTGAAGAAATATATCAAAAATATGTGTACAAGTATCAAAAGTGCACAAGACCCAACAAGTAATAGTCTCTAAGTGCACAAGTCCCACCAAGACAATGAACTAGTGTGCGTAGGACCCACAAAGTCATGATACCTCATTTACGTGGGTTAAGACAAGTGGCAAGTGCTTGGTAAGATTGTCTGAAAATAAAGGAAGAAGGGGTATTACCATTTAGAGAAGCCCCAACTTGTGTACGGATTGTTTAAACAAGTAGAGTATAAATAAGAAGTGAAGTTGAGGAGTGAAAAGTAAGCTTGGAAGAACACATGGAGTAATATTTTGAATTGGAAATCTTCGGTCAGATGAAATGCTCAGGGGAATCAGAAGAAACATGATTTGATGAAGTGTGTGAGGTAACAAGAAATGCAGGAACACAAGGAGAAGACGCATATATCTGAGCATTCGTGAAAAGGAGCAAGGAGCATGTGGATGTGTGTGTGTGTGTGTGCGTGTGTGTGTGTGCACAGAATCTATGTTGAAGAGTGGATTAGTGGTGTAATACAGTCTAAGAGAAACAACAGTTTGAGTTGAATCAGTGAAAGAGCACATAGTCAGTATAGCAGAGTGAAAATATTTTTGCACACAGACATGAAGTTAGAAATATGTACTATCTACTTCTTAGGGAAGTTAGATGAGGAAAGGAAAGTATATCGGTGTCTCCACTCAGGTTGGTGCTTGAACATTGCAAGTTGGTGCTTGCAAAGAGGATTGGTGTCCTCACAGGTTGGAGCTTGGTTCAACAAGTTGGTGCTTGCGCGAAGGATGGGTGTCCTCATAGGTTGAATCCTGTAGTATGCAAGTTGGTCCTTTCCAGTGGGATTGGCGTCCCAATCAAAGGAATTTATGAGTGAGTCGGTGCTCACATCAGTGGAGATTGGTGTCTCCTATCTTTCTCTGTAATATCATTTTTACATATATATATAAGTTTCTTCAAATATTTGCGCACATTTTTTTTATTGATGTGATGTTAAATCGATATTGGTGCATGTTTTAAAAGTGAATAATTTGTAAATCTGGGCATGATACTTATTCACCCCCCTCTCAGTATTATTAATAGTTCCAACAATTGGTATCAGAGCAGGTTACTTCAGTAATAGTATAACAATTGGAAGATAAATATCACTACACAGAAATGGATAGGCAAGAGGGGATTTCCATAAATAGAGCACCAAGGTTCGATGGGTCTAACTACACCTTTTAGAGCATACGAATCAAGGTGTATTTACAATCACTTGGAGATTGTGTATGGAAATCTATCCTAAGTGGTTACAAAGTTCCCAATAGTCCTTCAGTTGACGCAGTCGACAAGAGGTAGTATGAATGCAATGCGAGGGACATAAATGCAATGTTGTGTGTATTAACAAACTAAAAATTCACCAAGGTTATGCAGTGCACATCGACAAAAGAGGTGTGGGACAAACTCAAGAACATCTATGAAGGAGATGATAAAGTCAAGAAACCAAAACTACAAGCATTCTTAGGACAGTTTGAAACCCTCAAAATGAAGGAAGAAGAAAACATTGCAACCTATCTCCTTCAAATGGATGAGATTTTCAATGCAATTAGAGGACTTGGGTTGGGCACAAATTGACGAATAGGAAGTTGTGCAAAATGTGTTAAGGTCCTTGCCAACAAGATTCAATCCCAAGGTATCGGTTTTGGAGGACATAAGTGATTTGGAAATATTAAATATGGATGAGCTTCATGGAATTCTCATAGCGTATGAGATGGGGACTAAAAAAGAAAATCCTACAATAAAAGAAGCAGTTTTCAAGGTCTCCAAGAAGACAAGAGAAAGCAAGGAAGAGTCTAGCAAAAGACTCTCTGATGCATCAAATGATGAGGAAGCCAATTTTGTGAAGAATCTCAAAAAGAGCCCGAGGAAAATAAAAAGGTAAGTTACCCTTCAAATGTTTGAAATGTGGTAGACTAGGTCACTTTGCTTCTAAGTGTCCCTACAAGGAGTCCAAGCATAATGACAGTGAAGATGATCTTAATTATAGAGAAAGAAGAAAGTCACACCAACAATCCAGGGATGAACATAAAAAGAAGAAGAGTCTGTATTCAAGAGAGGACAGTAGTTCATCTAGTGGAAGTGATCAAGAAATTCTCTTCATGGCAACTAAAGAAGACTCGGAATATGAAGGAACAAAAGAAATGGAAATATATTTTGAAGGAGAACTCATTAGTTCTTTAGAAGAACTAAAGAAATCAAGGACGAAGAATAAATATCTACAGGAACAGCTATCAGACATAACCAGACAACTGATATAAGAGGAAGAAAACTACAATTAATTGGAGGATGAAATGACATCTTTGAAAAGGGATCTACAAGAATTAAATGCTTAGTTGGGTCTTCGACGGAATTTCAACAATAGTACCAAGGTCATGGAAATTGTTATGAAAAATCAAATACACTATCTGATAAGACAATATTTAAGAAAAATTTTGCAGACGTAACCAAATATTTTACTTCGAGAGATTACAACTTCAAAGAACATGACATGGGCTTACCTCCTACAAGGATTGGCACTACGCAAATTGGAAGATCTTTCTCTACAAGGTATAAAACTGTTTTCTTGGGAAATTGTTATTTTGTAATAATTTTGGTCATAAGGCGGAAAACTGCAAATCCTATGCAAGGAAGAGTGTGTTTTACTGAAAAACAAGAAAGAATGACATCAATAGACCAGTTGGAACTCCGAAACAAAATTTCAACTCTTTCATCTTGTTGAATTTAGATGTTGAGATTCATAAATGTCACAATTACGGACATAACAAGCATGAATGCACAGATCAGTTACCATTAGAATCCCCTGTTGAAACCAAGAATATTCCCATTAAGAAAACATCTACTGAGACCTCATAGATAGATCATCAAAATCAAGAAGGATGTAGTTTGGCTTTACATATGCAAAGAAAAAGAGGTCACTTGTATGTTGAGAGTGGTTTTTCCAAATGTTGGAATATTCTCACCATCATTTTTATATTTTGCATGCCTGCATGCAAATATGCATGTTGCATGCATTTGCATGCAAATCTGCATGCATTCAGTCATCATGTTGGTGGTCCGCCCAACACCTAGAGCCTATTTTCAGCTCCCTAGAGCCTGTCTTCAGCCCCCAGTAGCCCTCCTACCTACCTGATGTGCCATATTTAACTCTTCTACATGACATGTGCGCCTTTTCTCACCCACCACCAGTCATCATTCAATTAGAGCGCCTCATCTTGCCTACCAGTTGACTGACAGTCAGTTAGTTCATTGATTGAGCAGTTCTTCCATTGATTGCTCATGCTAACTACCTGTAGCTCCTAGTTGGCTAGTTCTGGAGTGCCACTTGAACTTCTGACAGCCTCATGTGCCCCCCTTGGAGTCTCCATCCCCTAATTTATGCCTAGATGCTTCTGTTAGACTCAGTTAGACTCACTTGACTGACTATTACCATTTATGACTGATACTACTAACTGGATGATGTCTCCAATTTTATCCAAGCTAGACTTTGAGCATGATTTGAATGACCTCCTTGGTTAATTCGAATTCTCTACATAGTTATTCATTATTTTATTTAGTTTTCACAGTGCTAGCTCATAGCTAATGTATGATACTGCTATTCTCCATTTTATGTGTTCATGAGTGATTTTTTAGTGCATTCTTCTCTTCTTCTTTGCAACTGCTTGAGAGTTTGTGTGAGGCTTGTTCCAGTTGTTAGATCCTTCTGCAGATTATCACATGGTATCAGAGAAGTCAGCAGCTATTTTAATTGCAGCCATTGTAGCAGTAGAAGTTGCAGCATTTCTTTGAGCATCTATCTTTCCCTAGGCACCAGAAGCCTCTAAGTTTCCACAGCAAATCCTAGTGATATTACCTTGAATTCACTGGAGCAATTCAGTGAGGTCTAGATAGGTGTGAAGGACTTAGTCATATGTGCTCAGGTGTCTTAATGTAGTGTTCATTTGAAGTGTATCAAATATCCATCAACAAAACTCTTCTTTTTTTGCAGGTTTATTCATTCATTCGAATCCCTCTTCAGCATATTCAAATCCAACAACTATCATGGACCTCCATTGTTTTTGTAGGTAATTCGAAATATTCTGCACTGGTGATTCTGCACTAGTGATTCTGCATTGGTGATTCTACATTGGTGATTCTACATTGGTGATTCTGCACTATTGATTCTGCACTGGTGATTTTGCACTTCTGCACCAATGATTTCTGCACCAGAAAAAAACCAGTAGATTTGAATTGAGCAACATCTTCCATGGACCTGAAAGCAGTTCCTTCTCTCTCTTCATACAACTATGAAGAATGGAAACCCAAGAACATAGCATACTTGAAGATATATGGTCTCTTGGATATGTGTACTTGTGTTAAGAGAGATTTTGCTTCCTATGAAGAGGAACAAAATTGGCTTGATGATTGTGAAAGAGCCTCAATAACAATACTTACTGCTATGTTTGACAATATGGAATACCTCATTGATCTTGATGAACATCCAAGTGATAAATGGACAAGGTTGAATAGTTTGTTTGGAAAAAAGGAAGAGGATGATGTCCATTTAGAGAACAAGCCCAACAATACTACCTTCAGTTCTCTCTCTATTCATGATTCAGCCTCCATCATCTCCCATGATGAATTTGTTCAAGATAAAGTTGAAATACAACACATGGTTTCAGTTGATCCATCTTCTGATTTGAATTCTGAGCAAAAGATGTCAATTAATACTCTAGAAGTTGAAGAGATCTTCACAATCTCTACTTCCCACGAGCCTGCTGATGTGCAAGATGATGACCTACTGAGCATTCTGGAAGTAAAATCAGATTTGGGAGGTAATGCTTTCGCCCTCCTTGATCAAAATATTCCTATGGACTCCTATTTGGTCATTGGCACATGTTTTCAGAGTTTCACCGAAGATGGAAGACTCTTTGGGAGTTAATGCTTTCACCCTCCTTGATCAAAATATTCCTATGGACTCCTATTTGGTCATTGGCACATGTTTTCAGAGTTTAACCGAAGATTGAAGACTCTATCATTTGCTTGAGTTCAAGTCTCATGCATATCCTTGTGATTTTGGTTTTGATTTCACCCCTGTTGGTTCAAAGGAGATCATAAGACACCATCCTCAAATTCTTGGATCTGATTTGAATTTCAAGCCATCACCATTATTTCATGGTTCATTTGATTTTGATCTCACCCCTATTGGTTCAAAGAAGATATCAAAGAAATACATACACTTTCATGGAGTTGATGCACCTGTTGATGTGCAAGATGATGACCTACTGAGTACTTTGGAGGTAAAATTAGAGTTTGGAGGCAATGCATTCACCCTCCCTCATCAAATGCTTTCTTTGGACTCCTATTTGGTTATTGGCACATGTTTTCATAGTTTCATCGAAGATGGAAGACTCTATCATTCGCTTGGGTTCATTACTCATGCACCTTTTTGTGATTTTGGTTTTGATTTCACCCCTGTTGGTTCAAAGGAGATCATGAGAAACCATCTTTCAATTCTTGGATCTGATTTGAAGTCCAAGATACCATCGTCATGTCATAGTTTCTTTGGTTATGATCTCACCTATGTTGGTTCAAGGGAGATATCAAAGAACTATCTACAAATTCATGGTTTTGATTCTACCTCAGTTGGTTCGAATCACATACTCCATGATGATATTCATATTATGTTTTTGGATCATGAACCACTTATTCCCAAGAGGAAGATACCACCTACTTTTATTGATGATCAAGAGAGAGAAGCATCATCACATGATATTTCATATTCAGAATCTGAAGATGGAGATGATGACGAGGGAATGCTAGATCCAGATCCACAAGAACCTGAAGATCTAGCAATTGATGATGAATATGAGCAAATGGGAGATCTAGATCCACAAGAACCTGAAGATATCTCACATGATGATCCTCCTCTTCCTTGATGGGAAGCCATTACACTCCGATCTGTAGGTTATTTGGTTCGTGATCCACATGATCAGAGAAGAACCAGACCATATTTTCAGAATGGAAAGTTTCATCCTTCTCACATTATTGATCCATTTCAGATCGATCAATCCTTCTTCGGAAAAGAAGGACACTTGCCTCCATCTGCGGTGAGTGATGATATGCTACATTAGCATCCTTCAGTCTATTTTGAGGGAGGGATTTCTTCCCACTGGGTTTTCCCTCTTTCCTCACTTAGTTTATTTAGATTGATTGTACGGGGTGACCTTTGGTCTTAGTCACTAGGGCCCTATTTTTGGTTTTTAGTTACTACCTCATAGTATAGCTTGAGGGGGGGTGTTCAAATATTCTCACCATCATTTTTATATTTTGCATGTCTGCATCCAAATCTACATGCTGCATGCATTGGCATGCAAGTGCATGCATCCAGTCATCATGTTGGTGGTCCTACCAGCACCTAGAGCCTATTTTCAGCTCCCTAGAGCCTGTCTTCAGCCCCCAATAGCCCTCCTACCTACCTGTTGCACCCTATTTGACTCTTCTGCATGACATGTGTGCCTTTTCTCACCTACCACCAGTTATCATTCAGTTAGAGTGCCTCATCTCACCTACCAGTTGACTGACAGTCAGTTAGTGCATTGATTGAGAAGTTCTTCCACTGATTTCTCATGCTAAATGCCTGTAGCTCCTAGTTAGCTAGTTCTGGAGTGCCACTTGACCTTCTGATAGCCTCATGCACCCCCCTTGGAGTCTCCATCCCCTAATTTATGCCTAGATGGTTATGTTAGACTCAATTAGACTCACTTGACTGACTATTACCATCTATGACTGATACTACTGACTAGATGATGTCTCCAATGTTATCCAAGCTAGACTTTGAGCATGATTCGAATGACCTCCTTGGTTAATTCGAATTCTCTACATAGTTATTCATTATTGTATTCATTTTTCATAGTGCCAGCTCACAGCTGATGTATGATACTGCTATTCTCGATTTTCTGTGCTCATGAGTGATTATTGAGTGCATTCTTCTCTTCTTCTTTGCAACTTCTTGAGATTTTGTGTGAGGCTTGTTACAGTTGTTAGATTGTTCTGTAGATTATCACATCAAACACATGACAAGGAATAAAGAAAAATTCCTAAAATGTAAGGAAAAAAAGGGAGGTAGTGTTTGTTTCAGAAATGATGGGTCTTCTAGAATTCTTTAAAAAGACTTTGCTAGTCTTGGGGACAAATAAACCAAGGCTGAAAATGTCTTACTTGTCAAAAATATGAAGTACAATATTCTTAGCGTAAGAAAAATGTGCGACCAATGGAATGTTCTTATATTTGACTCCAAGAAATGTAAAATAAGGAGAAAGGACACTGACAGACTAGTAGCAACAACATCTAGAACTCCAAACAATGTATATATATTAGACAAAAGAAAAGAAAAATGTTGCATGGGACAAGTAGATGAAAATTGGCTCTGGAACAAGAGAGTGGGACATATACACTTTGATAATCTATTTAAAATCAACAAAATATAAGCAATAAGAGACATTCCAAAAATCACAAATCCCTTGAATACTATTTGTAAACACTACATGTACGTAAAGCAAACAAGAGTAAGTTTTAAAACAAAATAATACTCTACGACAAAACCATTGGAGCTGGTGCACACTAATCCCTATAAACCAATGAGAATTAAGGGGATAAATGGTGAGTCCTATTTTCTTCTCTTAAATTGATGATTATACTAGAATGACATGGGTCTTTTTTCTTAAGCAAAAATCAGAGACATTTGAGTGTTTCAGAATTTTTAAGGAAGCAGTTGAGAATGAAACTGAATTAAGAATTAAGTGTTTAAGATATGACAATGGAGGTGAGTACACCTCAAATGAATTTGAATATTTATGTGAGGAACATGGTATCGGAAGACACTTTTCAGCTACCAAAACTCCACAGCAAAATGAGGTAGCATAAAGAAAAAATAGAACTATGTAGGAGATGGCCAGAACATTGTTGAATTATTGCAAACTAAATGACATTTGGACTCAGGCCATTCATACATCTATACACATTCTTAACAGGTTTCAAATAGGAACAAATAGTAACGTGACTCCATATGAAATTTGGAAAGGTAGGTTGGCCACTGTCACGCATTTCAGAGTATTTGAAGGCAAGTGTTATATCAAGAGAAATGATGAAAACTTGGGAAAATTTGATTCCAAGTCATATGAAGGAATATTCCTTGGATATGTGACATGAAGCAAGGCATATAAATGTTACAATCTAACATTGAAGAAGATGGTCGAAAGTCTATATGTAAGGGTAGATGAAACATTCACACATAAAAGATTGGAGGATGATGATGATCAATCAGAATTTGAACAACCATTAGAATATCCACTGGAAGAGGAGGAGTCAAATGAACAACAAACATATCAAGAAGAAGTAGAATAAGAAAGAATATGAGACACAAAAAATCCTTCTAGATATGTTCAAAAGAATCATTCTGAAGATATTATTATCGGTGATAAAAATGCAGGTGTAGAAACAAGAAGGAAATTCCTAAAAAACACTCTAGAAGAGGTACATTTTTCTTTATTATAAAAAATAGAACCAAACATCTTTAATGAAGCGAAGACTGATTAACATTGGATTGAATCCATGAAATAAGAATTAAATCAGATTGAGAAAAATCAAACCTGGGAGCGCATTCCAAGACCTAAGGATAAAAATGTTATTGGCACTAAGTGGGTTTTTAGGAACAAACTAAATGGGGATGGACAGGTAGTTAGAAATAAGGCAAGTTTGGTGTGTAACGGATATGAACAGGTTGAAGGAATAGACTTTGAAGAAATATTTTCTCTTGTCACACAAATGGAAGCAATTAGAGTGTTGTTGGCTTACACTTGCTCCAAGAACATCACTATATATCAAATGGATGTAAAATTAGCATTTCTAAATGGAGAACTAGAAGAAGAAGTGTATATCGAACAGCTAGAAGGATTCTCTCTCTCAGGAAACAAGGATTATGTCTACAAATTAAAAAAGGACTCTTTATGGATTAACGCAAGCATCGAGGGCTTGGTATTCAAGACTGGACAAGTATCTACAACAACAAGGTTTCAGAAAAGGTAATGCAAAAAAAAATTTGGTTGTAAAGATTGAGCATGAAAGTATGGTTGTTGTAGAAGTATGTGTGGACGGCAACAATGAAGCCTAAGCCAAGAATTTGCTAAGAACATGTAGAAGGAATTTGAAATGTCAATGCTTGGAGAACTGTCATTCTTCCTAGGACTCCAAACATCTCAACTAGATGATGGTATATTTATCTCTCAAACTAAGTATGTGAAATAAATGTTGAAAATATTTAATAAGGAAGAGTGCAAGCCTGTATGTAACCCATGGTTACAGGTTGCAAATTAAGAAAAGAAGATGAAGAAAAAGAAGTTGATCAAAAAATTTATAGATCAAGGATGGGGAGTTTGTTGTATGTAACAGCCTCAAGACCAAACATAATGCAAGTTGTAGGGTTGGTTGCAAGGTTTCAAGACTCACCTAAGGAAACACATGTTCAAGCTGTAAAAATAATTTTTAGATATTTGAAAGGGACTTTAGATTTTGGTCTATGGTATCCATGAAGTAATGACTTGACCCTAGTTGCATACACAGATGTGGATTGGGCAGGAAGTATCGATGACGGAAGAAGTACAAGTGGAGCAACATTTTTCTTAGGTAACTGCTTATGTCCTAGTTAAGCAAGAAACAATCCACCATTTTGTTATCGACAGCAGAAGCATAATGTTAATTTTTCAGAATTTACTTCAATTTGATCTAGGATCTTAACTGAGAGAACAACATGTATAGCATATCTATATCAATCATGGACACAATAATGCAAGCACACAAGAGACACACGAGTTTACTTGGGGAAAACCATAAAGGTGAAAAACCCCAATAACTTCCTCAGAGATAGATAGAGCAATGATACAACCCAAGCATAAGAGATAGACATCTCCTAGCAGCAGCTTCTCCTCCTCCACAAGTGCGCCACTTTCCCAAGAGTGTGATAGAGAATAGAATGATCAAATAGAGTGCCTCCCGCACTCTATTTATACTTGACTTGACTTGCCTAATAACCTTTACTAGGTCGGCTTTAACTTAACTACATAACATAATGCTGACTGGGCCGACACCCAATAGGGTGGTCTAATAACCCTTTGACCCACATGGCCGACCCCTAATAGGGTGGTATAATAACCCTTTGACCCACATGACTTATACAGGGCCGACTCTAATAAGGTGGTCTAATAACCCATCAAGTATAAGTTACGACACTTACAATATAAATGACAACACTTCCGTATAGAGGAATAATAACATCTCTATAGGAATACAAACACTTCCATATAGAGGAATAATACCATCTCTATAGGAGTACAATATACATATATGAAATACATTCCGAAGTTACATATACATCAACACTCCCTCTTAACTAGGAAGGTATTTCTTGACACAGGTCTTCTAGCACAAGTCTTCTTCTCTGGATCATCGTCACTGGATAATCGTCATCGATTCATCGCCATCGTCACTGCTGTTGCTATCTCAATCAATCTTTGAATCTACTCATCATAGGAAGTTCTACAAAGCCAGTCCTTTTTCATACTAGATGTAGGCCCACAACCTACTGGTATTCATCATCACTGGCCATACTGTGGAAGCCTCAAGACTTATTACGTGCATTAAAAAACCTCGAAAGAGCATCCCAGGATGTTACTGGTACACAACTCTGACCTATAGGATCTCCCAAGGCACTATTACATGTGACCCCAGCACAAAACCTCAAAAGAGCATCCCAGGATGTTACGGGTACACAACTCCGACCTGTAGGATCTCCTAGGGCACAAATTACATGTGGTCACCACAAAACCTCGCAAGAGCATCCCAGGATGTTACGGGTACACAACTCCGACCTGTAGTATCTCCCAGGGCACAAATTACATGTGGTCATGGAAAAACCTCAAAAGAGCATCCCAGGATGTTACGGGTACACAACTCCGACCTGAAGGATCTCCCAGGGCGCTATTATATGCCATAGGACAAAACCTCAAAAGAGCATCCTAGGATGTTACGGGTACACAAATCCAACCTGAAGGATCTCCCAGGGCACTATTAAATGTCCTCCCAGAGCAATGTCTCGAAAGAGCATCCCAAGATGTTACGGGTACACAACTCCGACCTATAGGATCTCCCATACATGCTCATCTGCACAACCTATTCCACGGCCATAGAGTATCAACCTGATACTCACCATACATCATCCTGATGTATACATGATCATCACTACATCGTCCTGATGCATATCATCTAGAGCAACATCCTGAAGCTCATCATCCATGATCATCCTGATAATACAATGTATCCACCTGATACATACATAGATACATGATCCACCTGATCACACAATGTATCTACCTGATACATATCAACATACATGATCTACCTGATCATACAATGTATCCACTTGATACATATAAAGATACATGGTCCAAGCATCCAACATGATGCATATACAAATACATACAAATGATCCAACTGATCATATCCAGCATCCAACATGATGAATACATACATGAATGATCCAACTGATCATATCCAGCATCCAACATGATGCATACATACATAAATGATCCAACTGATCATAACAAGCATCCAACATGATGCATACATACATAAATGATCCAACTGATCATAACAAGCATCCAACATGATGCATATACATATACAGAGTAGTAACTGGAGCATCGTCGTGATGCTCATCATCCATGATCCTCCTGATCATCATAGCATCCTCCTCTTCAGATCGTCTCATCGTCCACGAAGCACAGCCCAGATGCACATCATCCAGCACTTACACCACCGACATGGGAGAACACATCTACCACCATTCAAGGAAGGCTCTAGCCCTTACTTTTTCACCATGGAAGAACACATCTACCACCATGTGAAAAATGGCTTCAGCCCTTACATCTACACCATGGGAGAACACATCTACCACCATGTGAGAATGGCTCAGCAATTACATCACGACCATGGGAGAACACATCAACCGTGTCAAAAAATCTCATGTGCATTTGCATCTTTTGGACTCATCACTTCCCTTTGGAAGGAACCTTGATCTGAAGTGCACCAAGCCTCTCTCTGAACTACTCAAAACTGCACTCTAGCCAACGGCTTGGTCAATACATCTATAACCTGCTCATCCGTTGCAACATACTCTACTTCAGCTATACTCAGTGCTACGCAGGACTGCTTCCTGCTAAACCAAGAGATCACACCTGATCCCATATTGAAGCAACACCTAGATGTGCTCTTCCTATCTGCAGCACTGCCTGCCCAATCTGAATCAACATGATCCTACAGGTTAAACCTTTTGATTCGCATCATACTTGAGCCCATAATCAATTGTACCCTTCAGGTACCTCAGAATATGCTTTACAACAACCAGGTGAACACTCCTCAGATCTGTCAAGAACTGGCTCAATGTGTTCACCGCAAAGAAAATATCTGGTCTCGTGTTCATCAGGTACATCAAGGACCCAATCATCTGACGATACATAGTGATATCAACCGGTTCAGATGAAGCATCACACAGAAGCTTCAGGTTTGATGCCATAGGTGTGGCCATGGCCTTGTAGTCCATCATCCCGAACCTCTTCAGGATCTCTACTGCATACTTCCCTTGTCCAAGGAAGATTCCATTTGCACTCTGCCACACCTCCATGCCTAGAAAATAATGCATCATCCACAAGTTATTCATCTCGAACTCGGCAGCAAGCTTCCGCTGTGTGTCGGCAATCAATCTTTCTTCACTTGTAATAAACAGGTCATCCATATACAAAAGTAGTATCACTGGATTTCCTTTCTCAACCTTGTAGTAAAGGTTGGAATCCGCTTTACTCTTAGTAAAGCCCAAACTAGATAGAAAGTTGTATATCCTACCATACCAAGTTCTGCACGTATATTACTCCCTATCATGTGTCTCAGAACCAAGTGGCTTCTCCTCATACACTTCTTCTTCAACTACACCATTCAAGAAAGCTATCTTGAAATCCATCTGATGTATCTTCCATTTCATCACTGTGGCCAGAGAAAGTACGGATCTAATGGAAGTGTATCTAGCTACAGGAGCAAAAGTCTCTATGCTACCACCTGCAGCATGCTTGATCTTGTATATCCATTTAGAAGTCACAACAGACTCCCCTTCAGGTCTTGGGACTGCATCCCAAACATCTTCATGATCGACTGGTACTCCTCGATCATGGCATTCTTCCTAGATCCTGGGAACTTCAATATCTTCAATATTTTCAATAGATAACTTTGTTGCTGAACAAATGTTGTAGTCCTTCTTTTGTAGGTGATGGTATACGATCTTTCCTACACAACAAGTTAAATTGCATGATTATAAAACATCTCATAGTTTTCAGAACAAATTCTTACACATAAAGAAATATGTCATACAGTCATGCAATTATCTTAGCCAATGCTTCAATACAAAATTTATCCATATCCCGTAACTTTCTAGATGCCTTCCAATCTCTACTAGAACATTGTTAAGAGTGTGCACAACTCCCAGCATGTCAGCAAAGAGGTTTCGTTCTAGATAAGTAGCAATGGAATGTTGTACAGTGCCATAGGCCACTTACCCATGTATATTAGTAGTATACTATTCATCAATGCAACTATTCTAATATGCATGATACAAAACCTAATTCTAGGAACATGAGTATATACATTATTGAACAATATTATTTAAATAATAAAATATGCAAGTAATGATAATTTAAATACTTATCTTTGTTTGTTTGTTGGGTTGACTCCCTCTCAGTCTTTGTTTCTTTTCTGCAACTCCATTCTGATGTGGATTGTGAGAAGTGTGCAACTCCCTCTGAATATCTGCATCCTTGCAGAAACTACTGAAGTGTGCTCCCTCTTGATCTTTGATTCCTTGCAGGAACAACTGGAGTGTGCTTCCTCTTGATCTTTGCTTCCTTGCAGGAACAACTGGAGTGTGCTCCCTCTTGATCTTTGCTTCCTTGCAGGAACAACTGGAGTGTGCTCCCTCTTGATCTTTGCTTCCTAGATTACCTGTCCTTGAAATTATATCCATCACTATGCATGCTTATTAGTATCATCATTGTGTTATCCTCAAGGTCTCATACATAATCACACATTCATTAGTATAATATTAATACTATCAAAACACAATAATCTTAAACATGTATAGTCACGATCATTTCAAACACAGATAATAAACATTAGTATTCAAGGTTTCATGAAAGTCTTCTTTTACTCATGCATATTCTTATTTGATCATAGGACTCTTCTTCTTAGTTAAATCATCAATCAGGATATGAGACATAATATGCATAAACCCTTGATTACTTACATTTCTAACTTTATGAATAATCATAACCAATCATACCAAGTATACTTATATAAGGAATCCTAACACAAGGTAGGATTCTAACTTGATATAAGAAAAACATACCTGGATTGGTATGTTAGCTAGTTATGTCTAACATACCCACATGATGTCTTCTTGTTCTCTTCAATGACTTGTGCTAGTAACCTGCATATCTCATAGGTTAACCATTTATAGAACCAAGTTATACATACCTCGCAAAATAGATCTTCTAAGTGATTCATGACAATGGATGAATCTTTGTCCTCATGTCATCATGATCATATGTTCTTGAACTAGAACATGATTTGTATTTCTTGGTGTACCTTTCATGTTAGCGGACAACATAAACCTCATACAACACCATAATGCATGAGTACAATCATAAGTGTCAACACCCTAATCAATGAATATCTTCTATCAAGCATTCATAATTTTATTAAGGTGATACGACAAGTCTAAATTTAATCAAGATTGTACTAACCCTAATAACATGAAGACAAACATACCATAAACTTAATCATGAACAAATATCAAAACATACATGGATGTGTCATACTTGTCAAGATTGCTTGTAATCTTCTTATGTAAGGCCTTAGCCTCATATCCCTCTGAAACAGGAACTTCTTCACTTATGTAGGTGACCAATCCATTCTCTTCTAGGATTAACCCAATCCACTTGATTTGCAGGAACTGGATCTAGAGCTGGATTAGGGTTTTCCAGAGAAACCCTAAAAATTCAAACTTTGAATTTCAAACTTCCGAAAGGATAGAAATATGCGCCTTGATGAGTTGATCAAGCTGGTATACTCATAATTTGAAAACTGCAAAGTTTCACCCCTCAAATTTGCCTTTGAAAATTTCGGATTCACTGTACATGACCATGAACTAGGGTTTGATAAAGCCCACCCTTCTGCCCAATCAAAAGGTTCGATACAAAGCTCTAAGCTTCTATTTTTTTGAGGATCTTCCAGCCATGGTCACAGATTTCAAAAATTTCTATTTTTGCAGAAGCCCTAATTTTCCACGTTTCTGATCAAAGTCCCGAACTAGGATGTGATCAAGCCCGACCTTCTGCCCAACCAAAAATTATGTTCTTGGTCTCTAAATTTTGATTTTGATGAGTGGCATTCAGCCATAGTCTCCAATTACAAAATTTCCAACTTTCTCCGAAACCATGAATGAAGGTGCTAAAAAATAATTCTATTTTGACAGAAATATGTACCTGATTGTTTCTGGTGTAACTCATAACTTTTCGATCCACAGGGTCTAAAATGTTTTCTTGTGATAGACCAACCTATCATATTTCCAACCCCACAAGTCTGACCTCAAATGGATTCTCTGAGAGAGATTTATGCCAATTGTTGCAACTTGACATGTTTATGGGATAAAATAGGCGAGCGAACTTGTATGACATGCCACGTGTCACAAGTTCAATTTCGGCCTCTGAAAAAGTTACCTGAGAAAGTAAATTCTGTTCAATACCGGTCACTTCTTACAAAATTTCATTTGGATATTCCTAGCCCAAGTTATGACCTTTTTTCCAAGGTCACCTGTTTATGACTGAGATTTGGAAGAGGCAAAAACCCTATATTGTACAGATCATAAATCACAAAGTACAATGAATTAGAGGTTTTCCTTTGGACACACGATACATGGGGATCTTAGCTTCTCCCTATACGATTTTTCGATCCTAAAACCTCACCAAAATTTATTTATAACGAAAGTGATACGATGACTGGTTTTTGCTATATCAAGCCTTAGCTTTGCAATTGCAACAAGTGTCATACATGCCATACCATGCCTTCTTTCAGGCTAGCTCTGATACCATGTTAATTTTTCAGAATTTACTTCAATCTAATCTAGGATCTTAACTGAGAGAACAACATGTACAGCATATCTATATCAATCATGGACACAATAATGCAAGCACACAAGAGACACATGAGTTTACTTGGGGAAAACCATAAAGGTGAAAAACCCCAATAACTTCCTTAGAGATAGATAGAGCAATGATACAACCCAAGCATAAGAGATAGACATCTCCTAGAAGTTGCTTCTCCTCCTCCACAAGTGCACCACTTTCCCAAGAGTGTGAGAGAGAATTGAATGATCAAATAGAATGCCTCCCGCACTCTATTTATACTTGACTTGACTTGCCTAATAACCTTTACTAGGTCGGCCTTAACTTAACCACATAACATAATGCTGATTGGCCCGACACCCAATAGGGTGGTTTAATAACCCTTTGACCCACATGGCCAAATCCCAATAGGGTGGTCTAATAACCCTTCGACCCACATGACTTATACAGGGCCGACCCCAACAAGGTGGTCTAATAACCCATCAAGTATAAGTTACGACACTTACAATATAAATGACGACACTTCTGTATAGAGGAATAATAACATCTCTATAGGAATACAAACACTTCCGTATAGAGGAATAATACCATCTCTATAGGAGTACAATATACATATATGAAATATATTCCGAAGTTACATATACATCAACACATAATACATTGCAGCAACAACGTGTTGTGCGTAGGTTCTATGGATGAAACCAAATTTGAATGATGTTCAAGTAGAATTTGATCAACCCATATCAATCTTATGTGACAACACAAGTGAAATCAACATTTCTAAGAATCCTATGATGCACTCCAAAACTAAGCACATTCCAATCAAATATCATTTTGTGAGAGAACGAGTCACTATAAACACAATCAAACTTGACTATGTGAACAGGAAGGAACAGATTGCAGACATATTCACAAAGTCGCTCTCAAGAAATACTTTTGAATATCTCACGAAGAAACTAGGCGTCATTCCCAGTTCACAACATGATGAGAGTATCAAGACCGGGGGAGTATCCCTTTTCCATTGATGTCAAAGGGGGAGAGATATCATGAATTGTGTATCAGTGATAGAGAAATGTGTAGGAAGCATGAAGAAATGAAAAACAGCAAAGAGGTAGTGATCAAAGGTTGTGCAACAAAGTGAATAATCAAACTAGCATGAACTCAGGGGGAGGACTATATTGTGTGCAAGTGGAACAGAGGAATTCGTGATCAAGAGGAGAACAACTTCATAAGGTGCTGAAATCAATTCCAAAGGGGGAGATTGTTGAACTTTGGTTCTCATTGATGTCAAGGTCGAATTAGTGTATATGTGCCAATTTGAAGAAGTACATAAAACTAAGTGCACAAGAACTAAATCCCACCTAGTAGTGGTACTCCAAAGTTGTTGTCAAAAGAGGACTTAGTGTCCTTGTGCCAGTTTGAAGAAATATATTAAAAATATGTGTGTAAGTCTTGGAAGTGTGCAAGACCCACCAAGTAATGGTCTCCAAGTGCGCAAGTCCCACCAAGCCAATGAACTAGTGTGAGTAGGACCCACAAAGTCGTGATACCTCATTTGCACAGGTTAAGACAAGTGGAAAATGCTTAGTAAGATTGTCTGAAAAGAAAGGAAGAAGGGGTAAGCCCCAACTCATGGACACATTGTTTAAACAAGTGGAGTATAAATAATAAGTGAAGTAGAGGAGTGAGAACTAAGCTTGGAATAACACATGGAATAATATTCTGAATTGGAAAGCTTCAGTCAGATGAAATGCTCAGGGGAATTAGAAGAAACATGATTTGATGAAGTGTGAGAGGCAACAAGAAATACAAGAACACAAGGAGTAGATGTCCATATTTGAGCATTTGTGAAAAGGTGCAAGGAGTGTGTGGATATATATATGTGCGGGGAATCTATGTTGAAGAGTGGATCAGTGGTGTAATACAGTGTAAGAGAAACAATAGCTGAGTTGAATCAGTGGAAGAGAATGCATTCATTATAGCACAGTGCATTTCCTTATGTGCGTAGACCTGAATTCATAAATCTGTACTATCTACTTCTCAGGGTGATTGTACTGGGAAGGAAAGGAGATCGATGTCTCCACTCGGGTTGGTGCTTGAACACTGTAATTTGGTGGTTGCACAAAGGATTGGTGTCCTCATAGGTCAGATCTTGGTTTAGCAAGTTGGTTCTTGCGCAGAGGATGGGTGTCCTCACAAGTTGAAGCCTGCAGTCTACAATATGGTGCTTTCCAGTGGTATTGGTGTCGCAATCAAAGTAATGTCTAAGTGATTTGGTGCTCACATTAGTGGAGATTTGTTTCTCATGTCTTTCTCTATAATATCATTCATATATATATATATATATATATATATATATATATATAAGTTTCTTCAAATATTTTCGCACGATTTGTTTTTATTGATGTGGTGTGAAATTGATATTGGTGCATGTTTTAAAAGTGAATAATTTGCAAACTTGTGCATGATATTGATTCACACCCCCTCTCAGTATCATTAATAATTCCAACAGTTTTGGAATTTGGACATATTCTACAATATTTATCTATGTTCCTAGATCATTACTACACCATAATAATTTTGGCCCCAATAGAACCCTCGTTAGCTCACTGGGTATTGATCTTTAAAAACCATTGTTTCAATTTTTTTGTAAAACTAAAGCAAAATGGATATGTTCCCTCACTGAATTTTTGTATCCTTCCTCAATGGCATCATAATGTCATAGGTTTCATTGGATTTAGAGCTAAACTGATCCTTATATGGACAAAACAAATTTCGGGCTCCAAATTTTTCTTTTTCTTTTAGCTTTTTTAAAATACAACCATCCCATCCCACAGGGGTGTAGCTCAGCCGATGATTCACTTTATATGAAGGAAATGTTGTAAATGGAGGTCACGAGTTCAAATCACCCCAGCTTACCCGTGCCCCATGCTTGCGGGCTGTGTGGGTACCCTAGGGGTATAGTGGTAGCGGACAGGATTGGATCCCTTGACCCCGTGTCATGCGAGTACCAGCCCTTCCCAGTTGTCGATTCCCCTAGTTACCAAAAAAAAAATACAACCATCCCATCGAGCTCATCTTGTCTACCTCATAAGCTCATAAATCTCTTATCAGGTCTCCTTTATTGGACTTGGTTTTTCAGATTTTACTCTTAACCTTGCATTTTTTAAACTCTGGTCAACCTAGTTCCATGATGTTAACACCTAAATTTTGTACACCTACTTTGTCATTATCCCCATCACACATAACATCATGACCACATTTCATTTCCACCCCCTTGGACCTTCATTAAACCAAAAACTAAAGTCGCACACCAAAAACGACTATTTTACAAAATTAAATTTCTCAATTATCTCAAAAATGAGCAACTTACGCCCTAACTTGATTTTTTTATGTTTCTCTCTTTTTACCTTTGACAAAAAGAAGAAACTTGGCATAACTCTTATGATAGCCCAACTTAGAAAAAGGATAAAAAAAGTGAAAGGCACAAAATCAAAAGGAAAAAGCCAAAAATCAAAAATCAAAAATCAAAAGCCTAATCCTTGTTCAATATCTATCCACTGTGTCTATAAATGAACCCTAAATATCCATCATTAAAAGCTGATTATTCATAAATTGTTCAAGTCGTTACTCTGCAAAAATATCCCTAAGATATGAACTCCCTTATGTATTCATTTCTCACCTTGCCGAAAATCGCATACATGATGTGTGGCCAGAGAAGTCTGAACTGTTAGGAGTCCAAGAAGACCCTCCCTCAGATAGCTACAGGGTTCCCTTCTACTACAACTCATAGGTGATCCCGGTTCTCTATAAAATCCATTTTTTATCAATGAAAAGTATTCTTTATTATTTATTAATTCTTGATGTTTCAATTTGTTGAATGAAGGATGCGCAAAAATATTAGTTTATATTTATTTCAATCATTGCCTGCCTGATTATATTGGTTGTTTCATTTCTGTTTTATTTATTTTCTTTCTTTTCCATTGAAACTCTACTAATTTTAGTACAACCCTTAGTAGGTGTCTTTTGGCATGTGCCAGGGTGAAAACACTAGCAACAATTTGTGGCGACCACGCTGGGGATGATCTCTATAATTCTTTGATTGTTCTTGTCCAACCCTTCTGACCTTGGTTTGAGTCTTTATCTTTCTTTGTTTGACTTTATTTTTGTTTGTTTTCTATTGCCTGACTGCTTTGATTCAAAAAACAAGCCTCTGTTTCACTGTTTCTGAGTTTTTACAAGTCAGGTTGCACCTGTTTGGCACTTTTATACAACTTGGGTCACACCTTTTCCCCTGAAAAGAGCGACCTACTTCTAATATAGGATTTTCTTCCTACTTCATTCCTATTCAACCTTTCTGAGCGACCTAGATCGCACCCTTTTCCCCGATAAGTGTGACTTGATCCTAGTTTTCAGTTTTTCTGCAGTTTTTAGCTCCCAAACCCTTGGTTTGGCCTATGCCCCTAGAAAATAGCTTTGGTTTTTCAATTTAAGGTTGTTTTCAGTTCCCTTTCAATTATGTTTGCAATCATTTACTTGTTTTAGCGGTCTTTTTAGTTATTTTTTTCCATTTTTGTGGTGAAAAAAGAAATCTTGATTTTGACTATTTGTTACTTCTATAGTTCTGTTTAGGATTCTGTTGGACTGCGTGTCTACTGTTTCAAGAAATTCTTGTTGAAAAATCAATCTTTTTGTGCTTTGAATGATAAATTATTAGTTGTATCCTTTCTACTTTGAAATGATTTTTTCGAGAAAAGTTTAGTCTTAGTACTGGAATAATTTCATTTCTATTAAGCATTTACTTTCTTGAGGTAGTAGTTATACACACCACCAGTTCACAAAATCACTACCTAAATCAAACTATCAATTGGATCATGCCACTAGCGAAGCCGATAAACCATAACTTAACACACATTAATCTCACTTGAGGATGAAAAACAATCTTGTAGTTAAGTTAGGACACTGGGGATAGGCATCCAAACAATTCCCCTTTGTCACTATACATTTGAAATATAGTGGTTGCCTTTTTAGGGAGCCAAAATCCTCTAGTGCTTGGGACACGACTTGAGGCCAAATTGTGAGGTGAGCCTCTCCCTTAGGAAGGAAAACGACAAGACTGGAACTGAATGGTTGGGTGGTGCATCGTCCCCACTCAGTACTAAAAATCATGCAAATCATTGTCTTCAAACTAAAGCTACTAAATACTCATCTTGACATGACTTGAATGAAGTAACCTAGAGACCATTTTTCTTAGGTATCTTACCTAAAGTCCATCCCCTTCGATGGGGGGATATTTAGGATAGACGGAGTTAGCCATAGCCCCAACTCTGTAATTGTCCTTTCAATCTTCACTTTCCGGGTTTGGATAGGATTGATGCCCCTATTGCAGTCTGGTAATTGGAATAGCCGAATCAACTTCTTGCTTATTTTTTTCTAATGGGGAGGTGATGACCACATAGAGGAAAATATTCAAAGAAGATTATATTTGGTGTTTTTCTTTTTTTACTATGTATACATCTGTTAGGTTAGCGGGTACTTTTTTCTTGTCTAGGAATGCTTCTTGTTAGCTTGTTTTCCATTTTTTGAGCTCACCTACTACACACTTGATTGCATTAGGTTTTTTGAGCTTATTTTGGATTGTTTTCCATTTTTTTGTGCTCACCAACTACACACTCAGTTGTATAACGTTTTTTGAGCTTTTCCTAATTTTGAGCAACACCCAGTTAGCCTTACATCTATGAACTGGTTTAGCTAGGATTACCTCACTATTGATCCCCCAAGGTACTCTTGAAGGCTTTAGGGCCAACCTCTTGAATACGGTCACCTGATTCTGCCTCCTTACAATCAGGATCATCCACACACCTATAATCTAGCAGCCTCATGGATACTACTGGAGGCATAGCTGGTGGTGGAACCGTTAGTGGAACTATCAATGGAAGCACCATGAAATCCAATATGACCAGCACTATGGTTAGTTCCTCTTCATCCACAACTATGAGCTTACCATTTATGGATAGCCTCAACCTCCTTAATCTAGTGAGACTGACCAATGATTCGAACTGCCATGATACAAACTACCCCGATTCCTACCAAACTCCCATCGGGCATCCCAAAGTTCAAAGGAAAGTTTTGGGAAGACCCCCAAAACCATATCATGTTGTTTCAGCTATAGTGCTCTTTAAATAGTATCGTCGACAATTATATTGAAATTTACTTGTTTCAGAGAACCCTTACTGGTGATGCTGCTAAAGTGGTATATTGACCAATCTAATGGGACACACCCCAATTTTGTGTCCTTAGCTTCCACTTTACTACAGTTCTTCCAGTTTCCCATTCAGTACGATGATGGAGTATAAATCCTCCTCTCCCGTTGACAGAACTCCACTACCCACGTCACTGACCATATTCATGAGTGGCGTAGGCATGGATGTTTGTGCAAGATCAAACTTGACGACGTGATCCTTTTAGCTTGGTTTTTGAAATCCCTACTACCAACCATCACCAAATATGTGGCCTCTCAACGAACCTAAACTAAGGAGGAGGATATCCTCAAAACCCAGCAGTCTAACTTGATCTATGCACAATCCGGGTATCTATATACCATCATCCTAGACACCCCTTGTAAAGACTCCTCTCGAAGAGACCCGCTAGGGGCATCCCATGCAGTGGATGTTGTCATTGGCACTATCAAGATGTCATTGGAACTGCGTCATCTCTACTCAATTTTCATCCTTTTTTCCCCAATTTTATTCGGAGTGTTATAGACTCATCTGGTGTCTATTTTTTACATCATTTGCACCGTCGGAATCAACACTCTATGCTCTTCTTGATTATGGAAACCATTTTTCATGATCACCAAAAATTTTTTGGGCCATTTTCCACCCACCTCGATTTGCATTCCCTCATGTAAGTCACTCAATATTTTATGAATTTGTACACCACATTTGATTTCCAAAAGCACATTTACACTCAGGTATGATTTCCATGTGTACAGGTCCATATCGTGATGAGGATCATTACTTTCACCTCGTGACCGACCCCTATAGGTATAATATTCTAAACTGGCATATAGGTAATCACCCCTGCATAATATATTATGCATCAACCTTTTATCCCCTTTTACACCTGTAGGAACCCCCTTTATGTTCAGGTAAGGGGCCAATCCTATCCATTCTTGCATTGGACCTTACCCAGCAGTAGGTCCTGACTTCCATCGGTGACCATTTAGCGCCCCTTGTCATTTGGTACCCATGTCGTTTCAATTTCCATAGGATTGGGAGTCCATGTAGTCTGTCATCTTGCATAAAGCCTCATATACCTCTATCATCATCACTCATTGGCCTACCCTATGGAATCCCAAATTTATGATCTTTCCAGCATTTTGATGATATACATTACACATTCGGAAGCGCAAGGCTCCATCCATACTACAAAAATTAATGTTATTATGCCGCCATTCACCTCCCCAAAAGGAGTTTACCATCATGTCCTACCCCTCATCAAAGCTATCATCTACTATCATTTTTCCATTTGAACCATTTGATTGATTCATTGGAAACTTATCTCCTTTCCCATCATTTTATCTCTCTAAGGTGGCTTTCTGCCTCAACATCCACAATACAACACTGGTTTTAAGCACCCCCTTTTTTCCAGATGTCCACACATATAGGAAGCTATGATTTTGATGTACAACTCCACAACCTCTCTTTCGTGCCTTCCACATCAAAGAAACCATTTAAAAATGGTGCTCCTCAGCACCCCTGCAAACCATATATAGTCCATATTTACGACAGCATTCATGGACACCTTTGTTCAAAGCAGGGTATTCTTTAAGGATCATAATAGTATAGTTAAGTATAGTATTCTAGGTGATTATTTTGGATTAAAGAAAACATATATATAGATTGGTAGGAGAATATTAAATATGAAGAATATAATTTACTACTGAAACTTGTAAATTTTGGCGAATATTATGAGAAACAAACATATTTTATGTAAATATAGGCGATACTAGAGACTAAAAATGACCAGATAGTGAATTTATTTTTTGAAAAAAAGCCCAAAAAATGGCCAATTGGCAAAATTTCTCCCCTAAAAGTTTCCCCGGTTTAAAGTATTCTGCAATGAGTCACCCTTGTAATCGTCTGGAACCATGTTGTCCTAGAGTCCTGTATCCAAACCCCCCCTCTAAGTTTCTCCCATTACAGTCTTAATTCTTGGTATCCCAATTGTGTCCCTCCCCGAGATCAAATTCACATATGCTTCCAGGTCATCCATGCCATCATACTCTGAACAAAGGAAGTTTGATTCCATCTTACTCATTTACCCTCATATCCCCCAATAGCGTCTCAAGTCCCATGTCTAGTTCTATTCACTCCTTAGTTGTATCCCTCATACTTCCATCAAGGAAACATCATTTCCTTGTTGTTAGAAGGTCTCCCTTTGTCGACCTCAACATATTTATTCCAGAGGATAGACCTAGAGGTACCCTATACCTTGGCCTCATAACCACTATTGATTTGCCCCTTGGACCACCTAAGGGGAGACCCTAGTGCCCCTTGGAATGGTTGTTTCTCACGTACTAGAAATCAGCTACATCGTCTCACCAATGAGATTTGTATAGGTTGATGGTTCTCTCACCATTTGGTCGAAGACCCTAGCTGTCCCTTGAATCTAGAACATTAGTGAGTCTATGTAGAATCCCCATGATATTATGTTGGTGATAGTGTTTAAAAGCCTTACAATTAGATGCTTCTTATTGTATCCAGTTCAGATGTAGTTCCTTGTACCTATTAGATTCAGACTCTCATTCATTTGAGTCATTATAGATGTTGGACCCCTTCAGATCCAACAATGCATCAATTATTGTGATTCAACATTCCATGAAAATGTCCTTGTTCCTATGCCAGTTCTTCATATCAACCATGGTTGGACCATGATTATAGTTCATATTTGAGTTTATATTGGACACTTATGATATATACAACAATTATCCATGTATTGATCGGGTCCCCTTTGAGCCTTGATCCACTTCTGTATTTGAGACATTGATACGAGCATGGGAATGTCCACCTTGTCCATATATTTGAGATTATATACACCTCATTCATGTTGAGTATTGTATCTGCAGGTAAGGGCTCCTATAGCCCCATTGAAGGGTGAGCTACCTCTAATGCAGTCTCCATTCCCTATTCCACCATCACATTTATCCACTAGAAAATAAATTCCTATGATGTATGTCGGCCATATGATGAGCTCCTGAACTCACACATTAGCGAGAAATCTATTAACACCTAAATTTTTTCTGGGCCTACCTTGTCATTAGCCCCATCACACATATACATCATGACCACATTTCATTGCCACCCCCTTGGACCTTCATTAAACCAAAAATTAAATTCATACACCAAAAAGGGTTATTTTACAAAATTAAATTGATCAATTATCTCAAAAATGAGAAATTGATTCCCTAACTTGATTTTTGGATGTTTCTCTCTTTTTACTTTTGAAAAAAAAGAAGAAACTTGGCATAACTCTTATGATATCCCAAATTAGAAAAATGATCAGAAAAGTGAAAGGCACAAAATCAAAAGGCAAAATCCAAAAAATAAGAAACAAAAATCAAAAATCAAAAGGTTGATCCTTATCAGAGAGCTATCTGTTGTGCCTATAAATGAACCCTCAAGGTCCATCATTGAAAACCATTTCTCCATATGTTTCTCAAGTTCTTACTCGATAAAAATATCCCTAAAATCCTAACTCCCTCTTGTCTTAATTTCTCATCTTGTCGGAGATCGCATACATGACGTGTGGCCAGAGAAGCATGGATTGTTAGGATACCAAGTAGACCCTTCCTCAAACAGTTGTAGGGGGGCCTTCTACTACAACTCAAGGGTGATCCTGGTTCTCTGTAAAATTCATTTTTTATCAAGGAAAAGTATTCTTTATTCTTCATTGATGCTTGATGTTTCAGTTTGTTGAATGAATAATGCACAAAAATATTAGTTTAGATTTATTTCAATAATTGCCTACCTTATTAGATTAGTTGTTTCATTTTTGTTTTGTTTATTTTCTTTCTTTTCCATCAAAACTCTAGTAAGTTTAGCATATCCCTTAGTAGGTTCCTTTTGACATGTGCTGGTGTGGAAACACCAGTAACACATGATCAATGTTCGATTGCATTTAAATGCTTACAACGGCTTGGACTCGTCGCATTGGATGATCTCCATTGGGTTGATGCATTAGTTGTGAAAACAATTTTCTCTGATGAACCAATCCCAATACTGTACATTCGATGAAACCCTTCAAGACCATTGGATCCCAATCCATCAGACATTTTTCCTTTTTTTTCATATACTCTATCGGTTTCATTTCTTGATGGGATACCTCCAACGGAGTATTCCCGATACTGTCGGATCCCAATCCATCACAAACTATTGTTCCATCGAGATCTCTTACATACACCCTTGGTATAATTCCCCAATGGTATGCCTCCACTGAGACATTCCCAATATGTCGGATTTGATACCACATCGGACTTCTACTCCATTAAGATCCTTCGCATTCGCATTCGGCAATTTATCCCAATGGCTATCCTTCTATGATCCATTTCAGATTACTGTATCGAACCATTTCCATTAGACTCATGGTTTTCATCTGCAAATGATCTTATCTAATAAGCTTCTTCCAACGACCTTTTTCCAATCCCACCACTCATGCATTCATCCGATGTGGCTAGTCCTCGTCATACCCCCTGTCCACATGGCTCCTCCCCATCACACATTTTTTCCACATGGCATGGGTGGGCCCCACCTCAGTTTTTCCCATTTTTTTCTAAATTTTCATAATTGTGTAAAATTTCAATTTGGCAATAGGTTTATTTCGAAACTACATCTAATATTTTTTCCATTCCGAAAATATATCTGGAATTTTCAAAATTTTCTCAAATTTCCTAGGCCAATCCACCATTCCTATTGGTAGACCATATATTTAACTCATGGCTCTAATTTGTTAACTAAAACCATGATTTTCATAGAATCATTTTGTAAATACTTCATGTGCAAGCTATCATTTCCACTTATAATCACTACAACAAACAAGCAATTAATTTACTGTTTTTGAGTTCAAGAATTGGGCACTTTTGATGGTGCAATACTCGGCGCCACAGTGTATGTTCACTACGGTTCCAAAAATAGAGCCATAAATAGCATTGTAAATAGTGCCTAAATTAGTGCCAAAAAATGTGGTGCCTACTTTAGCACCTAGGATATCGCTTAATTTAATGACTAAAATTGCTTCCTATTTGGCTTCCATTTCTAATACCATTTTTTCTTCTAGTTTTGCTCCCAATCGTGCTTCCTATTTTTCTTTTTGTTATGCGTCGAAAATAGCTTCTTTTTTGGCTTCCTAATTGATGCCAAATTTTCCTTCCATTATGACGTCCTTTGTTGTTTCCAGTTTTTCTTTGAGTGTTGCTTTCGGTTTGCTTCCAGTTTTGCTTCCGGTTTTGCTTCTGGGTTTGATTCCATTTTTTCTTCTAGTTTTGGCTTCTGGGTGTGCTTCCAGTGTTGCTTCTAGTTTTGCTTCCAGTTTTTCTTCCGGTTTTGGTTCTAGGTTTGCTTTCAGTGTTGCTTCTGGTTTCGCTTCTAGTTTTTCTTTTGATATAACATTGCTTGTTGCATCTAGCGTTTCTTCCATTTTTGTGTCTTTTGTTTCTTCTAATATGGCTTCTATTTTTTCATCTTTTGTTGCTTCTAAAATTGCTTCCATTATTACTTCTTTGTTTGCTACCTAAATTGATTCGATTTTTGCTTCCTAGGTAATGCCAAGTTTTTCTTCCAAGATTGCTTTTGGTTTACTTCTAGTCTGGATTCCATTGTTGCTTCCAAAAATGCTTCTTGTTTTTATTCTATTTATTAATTTAATATTTTTTATTTCAATTTAATTAGTTAAATATATCATGCATCTTAAATAACGTATATGATTATAGAGCAATTCATATTGCATTTGAAATATTTTATAAGATAACATTTATAATGATTTTTTAGGGAAACGAACATCCATACAAACTAACAACATCATTATACTTCTTAAATCTCCATCAAAATAAAATCTACAACATTCAGTATATATAAAATAACAAGATAATTATTATAACATAATAATCATCTATAATTAAAAACGAGTCAAATATCTATAATTTAATTGAATTTGACAACATCCGTCCTAAGCAATAAATTAAAATCATTATATGTAATAAATATCCATCCAAAAATCATCGAACACTTCCAATATATATCAATTGACTAGTCAATATTGATAAGATCATCGTCATATCTAACTAAAACAAGTGAAATTCAAGTATGTCAGTAGATCAATAACATGTCAAAATGATACATGACCAACAGTCGACATAAGTCAAAATGATACATGTCCAAATTATATAATTAAAAATGATAAATGATGTAACTCAATATGATACATTTCAATATGATACAAGTCAAGATGATACATGTCCAAATGATAGAAGTAAAAAATGATACATGTCAAAATGATACAACTCAATAATATGGTACTGCAAGTGAAAATGATACATATGATAGTAAAAATGAAAAGAGGCATCATAACGATATCTCAACAATAATCCATGATGCAGTCTATATGATCAATGTCATTGGCTACTACCAACAGCTGGCTCATCATCATCATCATGACTATAGTTATCATCATCATCATCATCATCATGACCATCATCATCGTGATCATCATTGTCACCAGCCTCATCATCATCGTCATCTGCCATTTATGTACTAGAACCAACATAATCTGGATCTATATCGTCATCGGGATCAACCAGATCTTCTGCAAGACCTATGTTCTGCAAAATTCAAAATTCAAAATGAAAACTTATTATTTATTTCATGCAATAATTAATTTTTCAGTTATATTTCTAATATTACAACATATGAAATGAAACCATAATCATATTACATTAATATCAAAGTGCACATAAAAATTTCAAATAAGTTACAGCTAAGATGTCATTCCAATAATGTAAAACATGCAACAATTCTAATAAACGTTAGTAAATATCATTAAAAAAATTGTTATCCAATTTAACTATCAACTGTAAATTATATTGCATAACCTTAAGTTTCAACCCTTTCCATTTTATGTTATATATGATTATTTTTGCCTCGAAGATCCTTTGAGAGTTAACTGGTCTATATATCTTCTTCTCTTATATATCAGAAACTAATATTTTTCTAGGACACTTTAGCACTGCAATATGCTTCAAAGGTTCTTTGAGAATTAATTAGTTTATATGTCCCCATATTTTAGAGTCAATATTGAAATTCAAATTTTATTATGATTTTAACTAGAGATTTGATGAAGGATATTGAGCTTTTAAGATATGTTCTTTACAGTTGAACATACAAGGATGTATATAAATCCTCAAATTTGTGCAATGATACTCAAATAATAGTGTTTCTATTTGCATGTGATAATTAAATCAATGGGGTAATCATACCAGAAACTTGGGTATATAATAACAGACCTACTGGTAGGTACAATGATATGCCTTGAAATTGTATTTGTAGAGATTCCATACCAATTGAATGAAGCAACCCATTGGCCATGGATGAGATACATAAAGGTACTTTTCATATTGCTAGACACACCCAATGTGAAAGTAACGACCTTGCTACATAGAAAATTAAAAGTCCCTCTCAGTGAGGGATTTAATTTGGCTGGAACTACCTCATCCATAATCTATGTCTGCAGCTACTACTACTCCTTCTGAATTGGAGAAACCTACTCCCTCTGAATCTAGAAACTCAACCTCATTTATGGTATGTATACCTGCTAAAGCTCCGTTGAATTCATCTGAGTATCCCATCTCTTCCAACTGGGTCCATTCCCACCAACTGGGTTTGCCAAGGCGATCCTCCTACCACCTCAAAAATGTTGCATAACTAGCTCTATGTCCTCCTATCAATCTGCGAAGAGGTTGACCCCATACTCAGTACAACTGTCCCTCTCTAATCCCCATTATGATAGAGTCCTCAACATACATAGCTCCCTCTAGCCATAACTGTACTAAGTGTCCTCTGAGCTCAATTGTATAACCTTGATCCTCCAAGGATGAAAGTGAGAGTACATTCACTCTCAAACAAGGAACATATAGAACATGATGAAAGGCTAGAGTCCATTCTGACTCTAACTCAAATACAATTAAACCCTCTCCTCTATCAATTTCTCCTTCTTTATGGATCCCACACCTCACCAAGCATCTAGTAGTTACTGATCCAGGTGGTTGAAATAGATCACAATACCCTGTCATATTATAGCGTGCGGAATCACTGTCTAGATACCAACCATCTCGAGAAATCTTCTCTGAATCCAGGACTAATACATACTCCTTCTTGAACAGTGTGGAGAATTTCTTGGCTATGGAAGCCAACTACTGCTCCTCCTATATTTATTCACTGTCCTCCTCCTCCTCTGCTTGTGCATCCACTTGCTGCTACTTATTCCCCTTTACCCCTTTTCCCTTCTTGGCATGTGGGCACTAGCTGGCATAATGCCCAAATTCACCACAGACATAACATTTTATCTTGGACATATCTTTCTTAGACCTGTTTCCACTTGCAGCTTCTCCTCTAAAGCTAGGCCTCATTCTCTCATGCTTGGACTAAAATAGTGAAGTAAGCAATGTCAGTTATACTCAATTATACTTATTAAATTACTGCATAAACTACATTTTATTTTTGTTTAATAAACTGAATAACACCAAAAATATTACAATGCATCGTAATAAAGAATAATTCAGCCACACATCAAAGACAAGTGATTTACCCTGGAAACACCACTACCTCTAGGGAAAACCTTCTCAGTTAAGAACTGATTCACCCCCCCTCTCAGTTCCCAGAATAATCCAACATCAACTTGGCTTGACTCAACTTGATTCAATTCAACTCAACTCCACTCGACTTTAATCAACATAACTCAATTTAACTTATCTGAATTGGAATCCATTCAAATTAACCAAACTTAACTCAAATAAACTCTAATCAAATCACCTAATCTAAACTTTCCTTGACTTGAGTAAAATCAAATTTCCTCAATTCATCCCAATACAACTTGACTCAACTCTAATGTACGCATCTCAACTTGGCTCAATTTAACTTGACTAAACTTGACTTAAACCATCTTAAGGTGACTTGGCCCTACTTTGCTTAACTCAACTAAACTCAACTTGAGACAGCTCAACTCTACTTGAACCAAGCCAACTCAAATTAATATTTTGGTCAAATGGATTCATGGTTACCACACACACATGTTCTACAGGTTCTAGAAGGTTCATAACTAGAGAGCACTTTTCATGGTCTACAGTAAGGCACATGGCTTGAGGAGGCTCTCTTGAAGAGATAACACTTTGAAAATACTTTCCCTACGTACTAGAGATCACATGATTTGGTGTGGTTAGATAACTTCAAAAGAAAAAATCACATTCTGGAGGATAACATCATCAGGGTAATTTTTAGGGGCGAAATTTCGCCAATTGGCTATTTTTTGGGCCCTTTTTCAAAAAATAAATTCGCTATTTGGTCATTTTTAGTTTCTAATATCGCCTATATATACATAAAATATTTTTTTTATTACAAGTTTCGCTAAAATTTACAAATTTCAGTAGTAAATTGTATGTTTCATATTTGATATTCGCCTATATATATATATATATATATATTTCAATCCAAAATAATCGCCTAGAATACTATACTTAAGTATAATATTTAAATCCTTAAAAAATACCATGGGTCACATCATCCATAATGGTTGAGGTGACATTGGTTCAGTTAAAGATGCTTATTTGTCAAATTCTAAATGGTAAATGAGAACTCATAGTTAACCATAACAATATTGTAAGTAAAGTACTCATCATGAAAAGAGTACTCATAAATTATTTTTGAATACAATATAAATGTACTAAAATACCTTAAAGTACTTAGAAAGAAAAGTACTATTTATGTTACAATATAAAATAATTTGCAAATACCAAAAAATTGAATGCCATATTCAAAATCAAAATTATGTAATTACTTTTCAATATATAATATATACCTTAAAATAATAAATTACTAATACCAAAGAAATAGTAATCTTTATTTAAAATAAAAATCATATAAAAACTTTACATTATATAATATATAATTTTAAATCCTTTAAGTCTAAATTTTTAAAACATTATAATAAATACGTACTATAAAGCAGTTTACCCTACTTTTATTAAGCAGCAACGTGTATAATAGATTTATTTAATTTAAATATAAATATGTAGAAACCATATTGAGTGATACACTTTTAAAAAGCTGACTCAATTATAAGCTTGGCATTCATTACTATATATATTTTAAATCCGTGTCTAAACTTTTAAACCTTATTTTATGAATACGTATTATTCAACCAAGTTATGAGATAATGGGATTTAAATTTGTAAAGCCTTATATGAAGCCTTATATATATATATATATATGACATAAAATAAAAAGTAAAATAGATTATTTTTAAATAAATACATAAACAAATATCCGGTTTCCTAAATTATAGATATATAAATTGATATGTAGATATATGATACTGATATGAATATATTAGTTAGCTAAATATCTTATAAACAATTTATTTTACAAATAATGTAGATGTTTATATAAATAGATTATTTCTATATTTAAATAAATTTAATATTTATAGAAATAAATTATTAGATTTTAATTTTAATGAATATAAGTTATATTTATATAATAGTTAGTTAACATTTAAATATATAATTTAAATTACAATTTTTCAGTGGGAATTACAAGTTTTCACAAAATTTACAAGTTTCCAGTAGGCATTACAAGTTTTCACTGAATTTACAAGTATCCATAGAATTTACAAGTTTTCTGAAAAACTTGTAATTTGAGGATATTACCAGGGGAAGACTTGTAATGGGGTGTTTTTAGCAGATTCCTTGGATTCCTACACCATAGAGAAGCCTTTCGCAAGCTCAAGGCCTATTTAATCCAAGGAAGGTGTCGTTTCCCCTCTTTGCCAAAATTCTAGCGAAAAGCATATACTCCTCATTACAGGAAAAACTAGGTGATTTTCTTTAAGCTATTGTTTATCGGTTCTAGTATGTGTTAGTAAAAACCATCGTTGAGCAACAACATTCAAGCAAAATTATGGTTTCATTTCAGAGTCGTTGTTACAAGTATTATGTTCAATTACCAAGGTATGGAAATGCTTACTTAATTTTGCAAATGATAAGGAACAAATTATTTTTATTTAAAACTTCAAACTTACTCATATGGCCTTCTTTTTATCCATTCCATCCATAATATATAAAATGACCATCATATTCTAAAATATCATCATCATGTCTTTTCCTTACATTAAAATCAGCAATCATTTGATGAGTCATGCCTAGTAGGTTAAATGATTACTTTACCTTCATTTGTCACCCCCCTCACAAGTCATGATTTCACCTAGAACGTGTTCATTCGCCCATTCCCTAAACCATATCCAATCCCGAAACCTTATTCAAAACTTGTAATTATTTTTATTCACTATTTCTACCATTACTTGTAACTATTTATTATCACTACGCACGTCTTCTATGAGGAAACCAGAGCCATTGGAAAATTGAGGGATTTTTCAGGGTGCTAACAACCGCTATCAACATGGCGAAAAGATATGAACCACTGACGGTAAATTGTTTTGATGAGGACATGGATAGTAGAAATTTATTTCAAACCACAGGGTGGTATGTGTTATTTGAGGAGTTGCGGGGATGGAATTATGAGCTCTCATTGGAATTCGTTTGATCATGTCATGGAGTTGTTGCAAATATTAGAGGGTTTGTGTTACCACTGGCAGAGGAATCTATAGCCGCAACTATTGGTATATCTGCCACTAGTGAAAAACGGTTCAAATCATTGAGGATTAAAGACCAAAATGCATGGAAATTCTATGTTTTGTATAATATCCACTTACATTAAATAATTTTGGTTCTTTTGGGACATGAGATAAATAGTGTGTGTTAATAAGAATAGATGCCTATTTTCTCATGACTACATCGATGGGAGTGGTTATGTACTTTGTAGGAATAGAGGAAAATTCATCAATATTAATGTTAATCACGTATTCTTTTACAAGTTTCTGCATTTTGTGACAAGTTTTCTTATGTTTACAAGTTTTCCCTATTTTTACAAGTTTTGTGGAAAACTTGTAATCCTGATCACTTGCGATACATGTGGCATCCATGGTCCATGAGCCCTCGAATAAATTATTAGGAACTAAGAGCATGCATCTTGGCCTTAAAACATGCATGGACCTCAATACCCATCCTTTCTTTACAAAACCTCAAAATGGTGTTTATATCCCACTCATAGCCTAATGATTCCCTATACAAGGCCTATGTGGTGGTTTAGGGACCTATGCATGTCCCATGATCCCTAGAAGCACAAACCATGGCCTAGGCCTAGAGATCAACCCATACATAATAAAAAAAAACATTAATTAAACACTTAGGTTTGTATTTTACACCAAACACTCTCTCTATAAGACCTATGTGGTATTTCAAGGCCTTGTGCCACATCACCCATGGGTCCTAGAAGTGGTTGTTACAACCAAAGTGCCTAGTTTGCAGCATTGAAACATATCCTAAACCTCAAGATCCATCCTAGCACCAAATATTAAATAGTCAATATATCCCACTTATAGGCCAATGATTTCCTCTATGAAGCTTATATATGTATTGTTCTAGGGACCTATGCTTAGGCCATGATCCTTATAAGTAATTGTTAAGAAATACAATCATGCTTTTTGGCCCCACACTATTCCTTCACCCCAATACCATTCTATGCTTTGCAAATCCTCAAAATAGTACCCATATTCCACTCATGCAACAAGGATTCTTCCTATAGGGTCTATGTGGTAGTATAAGGCCCCATTCATGGCTCATAATATCTAGAAGAAATTTTTCAATCCTAATCCACTAGTTTTCTACTCATAACCATCTTCAATGCCTCAAGATCCATCCATGTTTTCCCAAGCCTTAAAATGGAACCCAAGTTTCTGTCCTAAAACAAAGATTTCTTTTGTAGGGATAATGTAGTGATATGGGACCACATACATCAACTATGATCCCAAAAAGAAAATACTAATGATTAAGTGCCTCTTTTTAATCCATGATTCATGGGATATGCATAAGACACATCCAATTTGTTGTAAATGTTAAAATGATTCATGTAACCTCCTCATAAGCCAAAAGCATATATAGGTTTATTGTAGTGGTTTGTGGGCATGTGCTTGGCCCATGATCTCTAAAATAAATTATTAGAGCCTAAGAGCATGTTTTTCCCCATGAACCATGGCCCAAGCACTGATACCAATAATGTATTTGAAAATCAAATAGTTCCCATGTCTCAAACATTCACTCTATAAGACCTATGTGGTGGTTTGGCAACTTGTGAAGGACCCATTAGCTTTAAAAGCAATTGTTAGGGACTAAGTCACTATTTTTCTAGCTTAAGCCATGGTTTCAACCCTAATACCTATTCATTCTTAGGAAATCCTTGAAATGAAGGATGCAAAGGGATCCAAATCCCCTATTGAGCCATTGTTGTCTAGGCCTTGATGCATGTTAAAATGTGGTCATGTGAACTAAACCCCCAAGTAAATATAGTAAAGCTTCATTATTTGAAAGCTTCTCATGAGAATTGCATTATTATTATTTTTTTAAATACAACAGTCATCAATGTTCCAACAGTTGGATAAAGAATATGAGACTCTCCATACTACTCATAAACAACTCTAAACACAAGAAATGAAAATTGACATATAAACACAAAAATATCCAACTAACTTATTGAAATTAAACTATCGATACCTTGTTCTCCATCTAGATTACAAAGTTGGTCCACTTCTTGCTTTGTAACATTTCTTTTTCAAATAGTGTTGGATCCCGACCATATTTGTCCTATTGTCAAAACATGGCACATGGACTAGTTAAACTAATTAATATGCAATTATTTTCTTTTTCTAGGAAATACAAAAAAATACCATTTCACTTATTAAATATACTTACAAAAGTATAGATCAAGGCATGTAGACCTTTCTCGCCACTATGATGCGTGGCACAAAGTTTTGCAAGCTTGGCCTTGGAGGCCTTGTCCTGAAATATATACTAATTTAATTTAACTATGCACAAATAAAATATAAAAAATCATTTAATAAATTTGATATAATCTTATGGGAAAATTCAAATACTTATGTACTCTCCTCACTATACTTCCTTCGTGCATCCAACTTCTCATATGATTTACAAGTTCTTTCCAATTTTTAAACTTACATCAATTGGCCTATTTTTGAGCCTCAGCTCGGGTGGGAGTTTTTTTATATTCTTTGTTTGGTTGCACCTAAATCTCTTGAAGTTTTGAGACATTTTTTTTTATATTCTTTACAGACCATCCTGTGCCAAATTCAGTCTCCATGTCATGAATAACTACTTTCTGAAGGTGCATTAGTATCTTTGAGAATGGAAAATAATGATGGTATCTGAACCGTTGAAGGCATGATTCCTTCAACCTATTCACAAACACTTTTCTAGCATATAACATTATGATTTCCCCTAAAACCACATCGTATTCTATCTTGGTATTGTAGCTAACAATGCAAGATGCAAAAAATGGCGTGGTGGAATACGTTTGTGCCCCTGGAGTGGTTGGGACATTGGAAGTCTCTCCTCCTTATTCCACATTCTTAGAGTTTATTGTTATTGATTTCCTCCTTGATATTTTGCTTGATCCAGGAGTGGTTGGGGAATCAATTGATTCCCTTAGACACGGTTTATTTCACTACAATGTTTCAAGGCTTTAATTGGATCATTTTTCTATGTATCTTGCAAGCATTTGTAAGTCCATACCATCCAATTTGTTCACTACCTCCATCCCCAATATGGAATTCAAGGTATCTTTATCTTGGTCAGTATCATGTCCCTAGATATATTAAATAAATTTCTTCTTTAAATTTTGAAATAAAATACAAAAAACTAAAAATCAAAGAAACAATTGAAACACTTACAAATCTATAAATTGACAATGAATGACCTCATTGTTTGCAGAGTCTGCTCCCTTTGATCCCTTCCCTCTACTGCTTGAGACTTCGCGGTGAACTAGGGAAAATTATTTGCATCCAGTATGTGGAGGAAAATGAAGTAGACACTGCTAGGGAAATAGAGGGCGAATCTCTACCCTAGCTATCATGATTTTGACTTTCTAAGTAGAATATAAAGAGTAGTGGTGGGAAAGAAGGAGAGTCGTTTTAGATTTTAAGCTTCAAGTTGTCCACATGAAAGACTTCATGTATGTTGGGGGAGTATCAGATCAAAAATAAAATAAAAATGTATGTGTGAAATCCTTCACAGGGGAGGAGGGGTGTGTATGCTCTGCTCATGATCTTGTGAGTGGTGTGTATGCTCTAACTCGTGGTGCTCTGCTGGGAAGCTCAATCTTAGCTCTGCTCAGAGCTCGACTCGTGGTTTTTTTTTTGTGGTTTGGCACCTTTGTTTTTTGTTTTAATGTTCAAGTTCATGGGATTTTTAAATTTTTGTTTTTGTTTCATCAATGGGCGCTAAAGTAGACACATTGAACGCCGAATTTAGTGTCGACTTTGTGCCCTAAATGTAAACGTTTTGGGGCACCAAAGTGGTTGAAAAAGGTGCCTAATTTAGCACCTAACTTGGAGGAAAACTATATGAAAGGGTCAATTCTTTGTGATGCCTTCTCCAATTCATAGTAGCACATCACTTGTTGGTGACTCATTATATGTCAATATGAATACTTTTATTGGATTCATCTAGCTTTTTAATCCTTGAGGAAGTGAACTTATTTCATAAAATTTGAAATACACCATTTTTTTTGTTACTTCCCAATGGTTACCTCCCAGTGTATTATCCATTAATGCCATTACCTTTTTATAGGGAATTTTTGTAATTAGCTCTTAGGTTTCATTCCATGGGGTTTTAGTGTATAACGCATGAACCACATCATACCATTCTCATCAAACGCCTCAACTACCTTGTAACATAGGGTTATATGTCTAATTAGATTTGAATCTAGATCATTAACATGAAAATGTTATATCTTAACAACTATACCAAATCCCCACATACATAACAAGAGGAATTATTTTCCTAATCATCTATGAAAGTATTAAATGCCATAGGTAGCATGATAGTAACTTGTCCTTAGCATGTCTAGAGATTAAATGTGCCATTTTATTTCTCTTTCCATCCTTAATCAAATTTATCCTCACCAGATATACAAGTTACATATTTAGAATAATGCTACCATGGATTCCATTTGATGTCCCATTACATCATGATTAGGAAGAGGGTAGAGGTATGGGAGAGATTGTGAAAAGGAGGGATTATTTATTTCAACGTCGAATCACTACCCCCTTATGTTATATTCCCATGGGGTATTATGTATCATTAAAAAACTTATTAAATTCTATAGGATTACAAAAAACCCTTACATTTCCAAAGTTAAAATGGATCTATGCTAGTTATAAGATTGGGTTTGTATAAAGTAAAATGCTCAAAACCCCCCATTCTATATTTCCAAACAATAAACTGACTATATTTCAAATTTTTGTTCTTTTTAGAATATGTATATTTAGTTTTGACTAGTTCGATTGCATTGACACCAATCTCCATGTATAAGATCAGCATTTAGAATATTTGCATTATCAATCTCCAGCATAGCTAGAAGTGAAAATGTCTACCCGCTCTTATGGAGTCATTCTTAAACCTTTCCATGAAACAAGTTCAACGATACTCTTAAATTCAAATGTTAAGAATTACAAGTGTTTATCCCCTTTTACATTTAAAAATTAAATGAGACATTCTCAAATTTTAACAAGATAAGTTCGACAATATTCATATACAAAGTATGATTTCCAACCATCACTAATTTTTAAGGCCATGTTTTTTTATTCGACCAAGAGAGATGCAAAACCATAATCTATTCAATTAACCGACATGGTATTTCCACAATGGGGTTTCTATAATATCATTGCATCAACTTATTCAAATAACTTTGTTTATATTCCTCTTCAAAACATAATTATAGTAAAGGCTCTTATAGTAATGTGGATTTTTCGTTGAGGTTTTATGCCACGAATACATTTGACCATTTTTTCCACGCAACTTCGTTGCTATTGCAACACAATTTCGTGGCTATAGCAACAAATAGGATTCTCATTTTTCATCGCACTAATTTCGTGTCTATAGCAACACATCAAAACAACCGTCGCTATAGCCACAGTATATGAACAACACATGTTGGCTGCAGATGTACTTTCAGAAGACTTGAAGCCGTCTCTCTAGCGACACTTTGCGGTGGCTATAGCGACGCCCATACTTGAGCTTTTTTCATGTTGTTGGTAAGGAAGAGTCACTATAGCGACACACAACCGTCGCTATAGAGACACACAAACGTCGCTATAGACACGCACATACTTATTCTTTTTCCCTAGTTTTTCTAAGGAGGCGTCGCTATAGAGACACATGTGTGTCGCTATAACCACGAAAATATATTTGCTTGTTTCGTTTTGTTGCTAAGAAAGGGTCTCTCTAGCGACACAACCTAACAATGTGGTGTCTCTATAGCGACAGTTGGCCTAGCAAATGGCAACAAATTTGCTACACTAGCGATGGAATGCACTATGACATCTCCGTCACTAGTATAGCAAATTCGTCACCATTTGTTAGGCCAACTGTTGCTATAGAGATGTCCATCTCTATTTTAAAAAAATAACAATAAACGAAAATGGTGGTCGATTGGTATAAAACTTGGATACCATCAATGACAGCTTCAAGATAGCACATCATAGATGCAAGCAAAACGTGGATACCCCATACTAGTTAACTCAAATTATTGCTTGGTAATACTTTTGGAAGCCAATTTTTTAAGTGTTTCTAAAAAAACAATCACTTATAATAATTGCTCAATAGATCAACAATGAAATGAGCGAAGCATTAGATCTTTATTAAATCACATGATAAGTAATTGTATAAGATCAATCCAATGAACTATAACATGCCAATACTTGTAGCAAATCCTATTATCATAATGACACTATGTCTTAGTACCAAGAGATATTGCTTATGCTTAAGATGAAATTCATTCATAGCATGGATATCTTTAATGACATAACTCAAACTTTAGTGATTATAGGTATCACACTTGTATGGCTCTTAACATAATCAACACATTTTCCATCATAAATCCTTACTGCATTCACTTATAGTAAAAGAAATATTACCCATCAAATCTTCCCATCTAGTGTTACTTGTAGATGGCTCTTATAGCATTTAGCTTTGATTTTTATTATCAATAACATTTCAAGGCATCCAATCAATACTTACGAGGAAACTTCACAATAGCATTAGGTTTGTATCAATTCGTCAAGCTAAAGAGCCATACCTAGATAGTCAAATACTGCAAAATTGCAAATCAAATCCCTTATGCCTGAGTAATTCATATGACAATGAAATCCATCCCACAAATGTGAATTGATCAATTAATTTGAGCTCCTATAAGTGTGAATTAACTGAAGTATTAGGCTACAAGCAATTAAATCCACGTACTAGAAAATGATCCAACTTTGAAGATTGAATAAAAGTGATTTAGTTTGTAGTTAATATCACCATAAATTACCTTAAAGATACTTTGGATGTTTTACTAGTTTTAATGTCACAAATGTACCATCAAGCTAGTAATCTAAAAGATCTATAACAATGAACAAAAGTGAGCAATGATCCCACTAGTTTATGATTATGATAACCAATGTATGATCAAAAAATTACAATGTTTATGGAATTAAATGATGATAACAGTGACTAGAAATAAGATCTTACTCAAACCCTCTTACTATGTATCACATTTGAAGTATATAACAGCCCTAGTAACAACAGTAATTTGGTCTTAGTTATGTAATTTAGGGTATGTAGGATTATGTAACATCAAGTGGTATAGGACAGCCAACAAGACAATGAATACAGTGATCAATTAATCCACAAACAAGTGTACTAAATACTTATTTGATCCTGCAAATTGTTCAACAATTGTAATGTGAAGTTGATTGATGGACTGCCATATATTATGCCAATAAGATAGTGATTTAGGGCTGTGTAAAGGAGGTCATATGACAGCCAACAGAACAATGATAACATTGATCACTTAGTCCACAAAACGAACTACCCTCATTACTGATTTGATCTCAATAGAACATCAATGAATGTATGAGCAGTATGAGCGGACAAAATAGTGATGAAGATGACCAACAAAGTGTGGTATTTGCAGCAATATAACAGTGTATATGTTGATGGAAAAAATTCCTTGTAGCAGAGTATATTATCAGCCCCAACAACAGAGATGATTAATGATCAATACAAATCAATACACCTAGCCATATACAGTTAGGCCCTCTCTTTCACAACCACTACCCCAAGGGACATTGCCCCCCTCTACAACTATCAACAATTCTAATGAGGACCATGTATTGCAACCCCCTCACTCATCCTCAATAGACAATTCTAGTGCTAACAAACCTCGACATCCTCAACAAAGCATCACACACAATACCATACTAATAAGCAATAATTTATACAAACTTCTGAGGTGCCTTTAGCAGAGCCACTACCAATCCCTTCCTCTGTCCTAGTGATTTCCACAATGACAATAGCAGTTTATAGCATCAGGCCAACCATTAAGGGCTTCCTTGTTGTTTTAAAACATGGGTCACGGCCTCTCAAGGCCATCTAGACAAATAATAAGTCGAAAAGACAAAAGTTAATGCAGTGAATAGGCAACAGATCTCAGACCTTGCACCATTACCAAAACCCTAACTCTCTTTGTTCAGTGGGATGGATGTCTTCAGTCCTAGGTGTTTTAGGCAGCATAGATACACTCCTCATAGTGCAACATCTTAGCAAAAGGGATTCTATTTGAAGTATTTCCCAGAACAAAATAAAATAAAAGAAAAAGAAAAAAAACTTGAGACTACATAGCTGAATACCCTCCAACAATTTTACTCATCATTCTGCACCATCTACAAAATTTGACACCCACATGCCCCTGAGTTCCTCATTCCACATTTGAATCATGGGGCTGGTATCATTTTCCTGAAACAAAAGCTTTGTAACAATTTCAAACTTTGATTTTATGCATCAGCCCAAGTGGAAAGGTTAACTGTCAGTGAAGCAAAAAAATTACAAGTTTCCCAGGTATTTTGGAAAGATTGTAGTCACCACTTACGGAAGTAGTAAGTGTGAAAATGATTTTGTACTCATTACCAATTAATTGAGAAGAGAATTTTATTAAATTAATCAACATGTGCTACAGCTCCACTAGTCAAGCCCTTTTATATAATTGCAAACCCCAGTTAAATTCTGTAAAATTATGGAAATTACTCAAAATTTCAGAGGAGACACCCTAACCTACAGGTTTGTTTCATCATTAGAGATAGGGTGCACCTATTCTCATCCCTAGGAGATCTGGGAAGTGATATCGACATCAGGAGGAGGATTTTCTATCTTGTTTTGGATTCCTGTAGCGGCTGCCTCTATCATTAGTAACTATGCCCTAATCATGGAGCAGCATCCACTCCTCAAGTTTGCTCAAGCACCACTCCTCAAGTTTGCTCAAGCAAACCAACCTTCTATCAAGAAGTTCGTTCCCACAGCCTTGGATGTTAGGAGAGTTGATTTAACTCATTCTTGTGCTCCCCCTAATATCAGACAGTTAGGCCCTCTCTTTCACAACCACTACCCCAAGGGACATTGCCCCCCTCTACAACTATCGACAATTCTAATGAGGACCATGTATTGCGACCCCCTCACTCATCCTCAATAGACAATTCCAATGCTAACAAACCTCAGCATCCCCTCATTTGTTTTAGATTTGAGGCTTGGTTGTACTTGTACCATTCTTTTGTATCTTCTTTTGTCTAAATATTTCACTCTTGGCTAGACATACTTCTTTATCTTTCTATTTTCAATATTCATATAAGACTTGCTTTTGCATTCCGACGTTGTATTTACTCGAGATGTACCTTCTAGTCCCAGTGACCTACTTTTGTGGTCATTTGTTGGACATTAATAAAATTATATTTTCTACCTTCGTAATATGTAGTATGGGGAGAGCCCAATGGATTAGTTCAACCAATTAGAACATATTGTTTCAAGGCAGAGTTCATCGTAAGGTCTTTGGTTCTAGTCCAACTAAGGTTTGAGTCTTGTTAAGTCTCATTAGGTTACCAACTACTATCATGATCGACACTTGATATGCCCTTCATCCAAATATTCGATGGAAGAAGGGGGGGGATTAGAGCTTGAGAATGAGAAATTAAAGAAGAAAAATAGAAAACTTCAAGTTCAAAAGATGAAAATCTCTAAACATTCATACAGATGGTATCAACAGAAGAAAGTGTTCAAGACAAAATATCAAAATTTGAAGGTCCTTTTTGCAGCTCGAGCTAGTACAGATGCATCTTCACATACAGGGGATATGTCAGAGGATTAGTGGTAGCAGTACAACAACAACTTTGTGCATGGGAATATGCAAAGTCAATTTTGGAGACAGTTTTGTGCATGAGGACATGCAATAGCTTCCTCTTGGGGGAGATGTTGGTCACTATTTTGATACCTATTTTTCCTTATAAATCCTTCAAGCTATCCCCATTATCCTTCATATTATGCCATAAATATTCATTCTCATCCATAGAACACTGAAATTCGATTGTCTAAGGTATAAATTGTTGTTGTTTTTAAATAAATTGAATTATGCAGTTTTTAAAGCATTTAAATTGAGATTTTAAATAAATTATAGGATTAATTGACTTCCCGTAATTACTCCTAGATTGGATACTTGCAGGCTAGCTAGGCACGAACTGAAATATGGAATAGGATCCTCGATGTCCAAGGATGGATAAATTTCCAACAAATTCATGAAATAGGTTCTACAAGTGTCGAGTCAATGCCAGTCAAATCGAGCCTCCAACGTTGCCACTTAGCACAAACAGGACAGTTTTGATTTTATATCTGATGGACAATCTCAAGGATAGTCGAAATGCCTGTAGCATTTTCATTTTTAAAAAAAATTTGTATAAGTATTTGAATTTGAGATGTAACCAACCCCGGATGGTGAACTTATGCTAAAGAAATAAAGACTACGAATTCCAAATATCTTTGTGTTTGTTCATTCTTGTGCTGTGAATGCGATTCTAGTGTTGAGAACTTCATGATTACTTCTGCATGTGTGAGTGAAGTAGTGGAGGGACCCCTCTGCGGATCCTGCACACCTAATTTCCTTACTGATGCGTATTGGTATGTGTTTTTCAGTTTCTGTAGAGTTTTTACTGTTCTAATTTAATTTCATGATTCTGTTATTGCAAATATTTAAGTCTAGGTCTAAATCTCTATATTTAGGATATGCCTCTAAGTCTAACAAATTCTGGATTGACATAAATATAAACTCATAATCATTTAATAATAATAATAATTAATTTTATTCTGTTCCTAAATATAATCATTTAATCATATACAATCAACTTCCCCATAAGTGCATCCAATTGAATACTCTTTGTATTCCAAATCAAGCCTCGTAATCTTCAATATCTAAACTAGTTATTTTATTGTCATCCATTGAGATGGGTTTGACAACAATGGATGTGTTGTGACTTATTTTTTCACTAATTGAATGTGATGATTGAGTTTAATCCAAGAAAGTAGTGTCTTTGGGTCTAACTATTAGGCTAAAATGATGCCATGGGATACCTATGACCTTATTTCATGGGAATTTCTTTTCTAAGTATGATCGTTTAGTGTTTTCTTGGAAAATAGGTGATAAGGAGGAAATGATATAGACTACGAGGGATTACATGCCAATAAGAGAGCATCACCGGAAACACCACCCTTTGAGGGTACATTCCTAGATCTCAAGCTACAATAAATGATATATAGTTGCATACTTTCATCCCTTGAGCTTCATGCATTTGCATTGTTTACAATTTCTTTCAACCTTCGAGTTGCATGCAACTAGTCTAATATTTATTCTGGTTTCAACTATGTGCAATTAGTTAAGTATTTACGTGGAACCATTGTAAAATCTAATAAAATTCCTTTTGGCCAAGTGAATATGAACACACCAGGGCACTTTAGATGATTTAAGTGAATCTAGATTAATATTTCCTCCAATTTTGAACAATCTGCACAAGTAGTTAAGTATTTATTTGTGGAAGCTTTGTAGACTCTATAATGTTTTGTTTTGGCCAAGTGAATGTGAATGCACCAATGCACTTCATATGATTTAAGTGCAATGAAGAAAAACCTCCATCAAAACCTTTAGTCACCCACCTATGCTAATACTCTATGATATAAATTAACATTGGATAAAAAAAATGGGAAGGTTCCACAAAAACATCTACTAGAAGGCATTTTCCTTATAGTGAAAACAAAATAATTTCAAGCAAAATGCACCTAAATTAAAACTATGTTCTCAAGTGGTGAAACAAATGTTTTATAATCGTGTTGCAATAAGCACAACAATGTAAATATCAAATGTAAAAGCTTTTGTACTATGATTTAAGAAAAAAGAAAGGCATTATTCTAAGATCCTAATTAATAAACTTCCTTTTAAATTATGTATAGTAATTTGGCCTTCTAGTCACTCCAAAAAATGGGGATGAAGTCCACCAGAGGAGAGGGTATAGGTATGGTAGAGTATTTATTGCCATGCCCACTAGGGCCAACTCCTAGAAAATGAAAAACTATCTATCTCAGGTTCCTACCCAATCTCATGGAATCCAACTTATAATAACCTATGATTGGGAACTCAAGCTAAATAAAAACATACGACACTAAATGATATATTGCATCAAACTCTATGTATTTCTAAAAAATGAACCATTTCATTTTAACTTCAAGTTGTTGCGTGTAGCTTCTTCGAGGAGAAAGGAATTTGTGGGGGCACTCAACAAGATAAGGGAAGGGATATCTATGGAGCATCCTCAAAAATATTGGCTTCCAAGTAACTTTTTTACCATGCAACTCTTGTTTTTTTTAAATTTCTACATATAAATCAATATGTGAATTGGGTTTTGGATATGGAGTTTGATTTTTTGAATGTGGAACTTGAGTCAATAAAGATGATGATTTTTGGATATGGGAGATGGGATTTTGCATATAATATTAAAAAGTGAAAAAAAAGTAGATAAAAGGATTACATTTTCCTCTTCCTTCCTCGTCTTCTCATTCATCTTCTACTCTTGTCCTTCCTCCTCCTTGTAGGTCTTGGACCCTACTTATCCTTCCTCCTCCTTGTAGATATTGGACCCTACTTGCATGATAATTATATTTTTAACTAAGATGTCACCTAACCATATCTCCTTATCCTCACATGGACTTTTTTTCAATAAAATCCGATTTGATTTCCTTTTTATATCTTCTTATATTTTAATTTATCCCATTTCATTCTTATTCTTTTATTAATTCATGCTCTAAATAGTTTCAAGTATTTGAGTAACCAACTTTGGGTATTGCATCGTGTTGTAGATTATGCTCATACCAGTCTATATTTACTAACCCAACCTTCTCTCCCAAAGGACCTATTTCCCTTACCCATTTCTCTTACATCGGTCCATGTCCATATAATAAGTAATTTGGGAAAGTCTGATCTATCTTGCATGATACACAAACTTGCCAAAACATCAAGCATATAAGCATTTAAAATTATGAAACAATGCAGAGTCCTAATATCCTCCTCGATATTAAATTAGAGCATGGTGTTATTATCTCAATATTATCACAAAATATCAATCTACAAATTAGTTTAAAATAAATTTATATACAATATCAACACAAACCTCTCTAAAATTGCATACACAGCTCCTAACCAATTGTTGAAATTGTGGAGAATCAACTCTCTCACTACACATGTCTCCATGTGTCAAATAATCCAATAAAGCATACATAGCATCAATCATGCTCCCATGGATAATATTATAACAACATCATGCATAATGACATAAAAACGTATTTACATAGACATAACCTCTTTTTCAATTAGCACATTTCCATAAACATCACATCATAAAATGATTTCATATGTTTGATTAGTTTCTCTAGTTAACCCCTTGGCATTTGTGATTGACTTGATAGAATATATACTACCATTTTGAAACTTATTTTAGTTAGTAAATAAAAGTGTAGACATTACATACACCCACCCTTTAGGAAAATCCATCCCAGAATTATGGTTAGTCCTTAGGTCTCTACCCATCCAAGATCGTAACCGACTTCCAAAATCGTAAAAATTATTTTAGCTTCCAAGCCTCACATACCTAGGGATATTAGAATATAAAGTTCACAAACACCTAGATAAAGAACCACGATGGTATGTGGGTATGATACCTCAAGAATGAAACAAATTTTTCATGAATAATATTTTCATTTTTCCTTGAAGGGAAAATAAAAAACAAATAATATCTCCTAGAAGAAGAGGAACTAATTGGAACATAAAGGGGGCAACAAAAAAAAAAGACTAGTGCATTGAAGTCAAACTAACCTGGAAAAGGAATGAGATAAAAAATTCAATGTGTCAAACTAGTACCAGACTCTTGAAATCGCAAAACGAATAACCAATAGAAAGATCGCTTCAACTCTAGCAAATGATTCTGGAAATATGACTTAAGAACATGTAATTATAGATCAATGAGGGTCGCGGTTCCAGCAAAAATGCACAACAGTCAAATTTAAAAAAAAAAAGTCAATGAGAGTTAAAAAAGAAAAACAAAAACAAGCTTTTCTTGTTTACTTTCGTCGCTCTAGCGACGGTATGGACAGTTCATTGCTATAGAAATGAACTGTTGTCTCTATAGCGACTAAATGGGCATAACGTCGCTATAGCGATGAATGTCAGGGGAATTTTCATGTTTTCACAAAATTTTAAACTATTTTTCCACGAAAACATAGATTTTAACTGTTTCATGGCAAACTTTCATGGGACTTTTGAGCCATATGTAGTAGTGTGAACTTATTCTTTTAAGGTTTGAGTTGCGATAGCTAATTTTACTGATTTCAGATGGGTTTCTTAGTGCACAAGATTCTCTTGGTGCACAGTTTTTATGTGACTACTATCATTGTTGTGTATTATGCGATCTAGAGGAGGCCATGGACAGAGGACGTGGACGGTGTAGAACTACTAAATCGCAGAAAGGAAAGTGGGTGGAAATAAACATGATAATGAAATCTGCAGAGACAATAAAGGTAAGAAGAAAAAGCAACCTCAACCAAAGGAGGAAGGTATTTATGAATTCACAAATGCTACAACATAGAGGAGATAAAGTCATTTTTTTCCATGAGGCCTTTGAGGTCAAACTTATTGGTTGAAAATGCATAGGAATGATGATTAAATGTTATTCTATGATCAAGGGAAAAGTTTGAAAATTAGGATTTCCATGTGGGATATGGATGTTGGATACTTTTCTTATTGAAATTTTGGGTCGATATATATACCTAGGATGATAAAATTGTTTTTTTTTCTACTCCAAAACATGGCATCAATACGCCAAATATAAGACTAAAGTGAGTTTTTGTGTTGGATAACATATTTATTGAAATGATATGATTGGTGTACTAAACATTATTGACTATGTTGTGTATTACAGGAGCAAGATGAGGCCGTGGCAACATATCGTGTCATATCAAATGAGGACACAACATATGGGGTGGGACATCAGGTCTCAAATTTTGACTTAAATTAGGAAAATTTGATCTGATGGCATTTTGTGATACGTCCATATTTTTTATATCATTATTAAAATTTATAGTGTATTATCCAATATTGACATAAATTAATGCTTTTTGTTGATTATTTTAGATGGATATTGGAGCAAATAAAGAGCCTAAGCGTTCAACTAGCAAAAGAAAAATATATGTATGTGGACATGGACCTCAACTGTTAAAACACTTAGAGGATAGTGGATGGAAGAGGATATGACAATGGATCCTGTAGACACAACAAATGATTCCACTGAACAAGAGGTTGGTAAGGACTATAGTACATGGGATGAATACTTTGAGAAAATTGTTGTTTGTGGATGTTCTATATGTCATGGAAAGAAACAATTCAAACGAGTGATTATACAAAGGCATTACATAGATGATGAGCTTACATGAGGTAGTGTGCCTCCTACTATCGATTCAAATCCAATAGGAATTGTGGTAAGGAATTTTCCAATTTGATATAAATAATATGTATACTTCTTTTAAACATTGCTTTATATTATTTAAATAATTAATTTTTTCTTAATGAATACTTGTAGGATAAATATATTGGTTTAATGTTTCTTGGAGCATTGAATTCTAGCCTAGAGGGCAATGATCATTTATCAGATGATACATCTAATAAAAATCTGTCCACATATACCAACTCGAAAGATGAGGAATTGATGAAAACAAGTAACAAAACAAGAATCGGTTTAAAAATGCATAATTTGCTTAAAGACAAGGGGAAGGTGGAATACATACCCTATGAGAATGAATGTGATGGATATGATAACTTGTCCATGAGTTTGAGATCAATTTACAAAGAGACATTTGATCGTCGACTATATTGCACTTGGCCTAGTGATCAACAACTACCTAGAGTGTACGAGGTGTTTCAATTTTGGGGATACAACTACATGATAAGACCCTCCAATATTCATGGAGAAAATCTAGGCCTCTTTCTTGTCCAAAATGTACATGTGGGGCTTAAACATAGAAACAATTCACAACAAACCACTAGGATATTAATGCCATATTATGGTTCGTCATATTACAGTGGTGAATGGAGAAGGCTAGCATAATATAAGCCTAGCATGTCAGCATATGGTCTAAATTTGAATATGTATACACATTGTCTCCAATTGAAAAGTGGAAAAGAAATTAATAGAGGTCATCTAATGTATATAGATGGACGTGCATACACACACAAAAATATTGTAGGATTTATAAATAGTAGTAAGGGAAGGGACCCTAGTGTAAGATTGAATTGTCAATTTGTTGAGGTTATAAATGATAAATATGGAGATATGGAAAGAGAGGTTAATAGACTGATAATGGTTGAGGCTATTATGGACCTTACCATTGGGTGAGTTATTGATTGATTACCCCTTCTTAAAAAAAACTCATGCATGAAATAAAAGGGAAGAACAAGGTCTCCCTAAGGATGTTCTTAAGGGAAAAAAATAAAAGAATAATAAATGAGTGTGGACTGATGTTTTATAAACTATGTCGTTGAAATTTTGTTTTATTTTAAATTATTGTATAAAAAAAGTAGTCTATAAAATAATGTTCCATTATTCAAATGATGTATATATGTTCATACATTTTATACTTTTTATTTTTTAAGACATATTTGATTATATTTCTTTGAAATTGATACATTTATGATTTATCCAATTGTTTCCAAACATTAAATAATGCTTGTGCTTGTTGATAGGTAGAATATATTGATGATACACCTACTAATACCCAAGATCAAACTAGGTTATTAAGATTCAAATTGGATGATCCAAACCATACCTGGGTGAAAAGAGAAACATTGAAGAAAATACTACTAGCTGAGAAATTTGAAGAGCTGATGAGATTAGCATACATTGATGACATGCCACAAGAATTAATGATGATGATGATAGTGAAAATGCAGTGCATGAAGAAGGATTGAATGAAATTCTTACAGGTTTCTTTGGGGATGGAAACAATGACAACAATAATGATCATATGATTGACAGTAATGATGATAGCAGGGGTAATTACCACCAACATAATCTTGATGATAACAACTTGAAAGACTCAATCAAGCAAGCAGCGAAGGCACCTGTGTTCAAATCGGGTGAAAGTAGAACCTCAAAAATGGCATGCACATTAATATTATTAGAAATCAAGTCAATATTTGGTTGGTCAGACAAAGGATTCACTACCCTACTAAAGTAAGTTGAATTCTATTTCTCAATTTCCATTGTCAATTGTTGTACATAATTCGTAAATATTCATCGACTTCTTCTATACTTATTATGAGGGGATTTTAAAACCATATATTGTTTATAAATAGTGCTAGTATATAATTACATATCAAACATGGTCATCATAAGTCAAACATTCAATTGATTTAATGTCTGGCAATCATACAGGGCACTAAAAACTAAAATATTCCTTGAAGAGAATGTGTTTCCATCAACTTGCAAAGAAGTGCGTCGGGTGTTGGTCGAGTTGGGGATTGAATATAAGAAAAATCATTCATGTCAAAATGATTGAATTTTATACAGAGATGAATATCAAAACAAGGTAGAGTGCCTTGTATACAAAGATAAGAGATATCGTACAGATGTACAAGGCCCTGACTCCTACTGTTCCAAATAAGTTTTTATGGCACATGCTAATTATAGCTATACTTCAACTAATGTTCCATTGCTATTCACTTGGAAAATTGATGGAATGGCATGCAAAGAACAGGAGTAAAGATGGATTCATGTGAATTCTGACAAACTGCAAAGCAATGAAACACATAGAGGAAAAATGGCCACAAAAATTCAAAGATGAACCCCGTAGTATTAGGTTTGGGCTTGCAATATATGGAGTGTGCCCATTATATTTCATGAGTGCAAATCATACTGTATGGCCAATCAGAATGATAGTATACAATATTCCCCCATGGATGAGTGTTATAAAGGAGCACCTTATGCTAACTCTCATTGTTCCAGGAAAACATCAAGTAGAACATATGGATGTTTATATTGCACCTTTTTATTGAAGAAATGCAATTGCTATGGAAAGGAATAAGAATGTATGATATATAACATCCTCCATCAAATAGGTTGTTCACGTTGTATGGTGTGCTACGTTGGACTATTCATGATTTCCTAGGACTTGGTGTTTGTTCAGGTAATAAAAAATATTTACATATGTACAGTAATAATTTATTTTGAGCCCAACTTTCATACTTACTTTTATACTATCATTTTGATGTCATTAACATCACTTACTGAATTGCAGGTTTTCAAACAAAGAGGATATTTGCATGTCCAATATGTGCAGAACATTTCAGGGGTGGTATTCTAAATATCTACATAAATTTATTTACACAAACAATAGAGATTTTCTACCACCATACTATAAGTTTAGAAATTGCATGAAGAATCAATTTGATGGAAAAGTTGAAAATAGAGGCCCTCCCATGGTTATGGGTCCAGGTGATTGGCTTAAGAAGTATGAAGATGTTGAATTGAAATATTGGGAGGATTTTTTTTATAGAGGTGATTCAATTGAAGAACCAGAACAAGTTGTAGTTAATATGCCAAAAGGAATGAAAAGAAAATCCATATTTTATGAGATCCCTTAATGGAAGGATCTATTAATATCTCACCTATTAGATCCCATGCACATCTTCAAAAATGTCCCAGATTCTATATTTCGACACATATCAGACAAAGAGAAGAGCACCTTGGCTTCGAGGAGAGATATTTCTCTTTCTTGTACCAAATTGGATAGAAGACATTTGTGGCCAAATAGGGAAAATGAAACATATGCAAAAGCTCCATGGATTTTGAAGAAGAAAGAGCTAGACCAACTAAAAATATATATCCATTCAGTAAGGACACCTATTGGCCATGGGTCATCATTGAATAGCGCATTTACAATTGATGGACATATCACAGGATTTCAAACACATGATTTTCATAATTTTATGAAGGTAATATCATCATTTAACTTATACTATTAATATTAATTAAGTACTAAACATATTTTTATATTCTATTGTGTGATAAAAATTACTAATGAACTTTGGTAAATGTGTTTGATAGCATATCATTCCATTGGCAATTAGGGGGGATTCATGTCTTACCATTGACTTAAGGAATGCCATAAGTCAATTGTAAACATTTGCAAGGTATGTGGTATGAAATGGTCATGAGTGAGAGACATAAAGATATTATATTGTATTTTAATTTTAAATAAAGGTTTATACTAATTTAGTATTATTATATTAGATGGGTGATCACCAAGGAGATCCATGAATGTGAAGTTGCTAGATGGAAGAAGGAAATTGCAAAAATTGTATGTGTATTTGAGAATGATCTCCCTACAAGTTTCATGGACCTACAAGTCCATTTACTTATACACCTAGTGGATGACATTGAATTGGTGGGTGTCGTATCAATGAGGTGGATGTTTTTCTTTGAGAGGCATATGAAAACTCTACAAAGATATGCCCAAAAAAAGGCACGTCCAGAGGGTTGCATGGTTGAAGGGTATGTATTGAATGAAGCATTTTTCTTCTTATGTGAATTCCTTGGTAAGGATTTTGAAGATGGGTTGCACTTCCAAGATGAAGAACTAGCATCATATATTATTGATGGAGAAAAACCACAATCTAATGGTGTTCAAGTAGAAATTAGTAAGTAAATTAGTGATCATTGTGGTTATTTTTCTTGCAATCAATAATTTACTATGTAATTTATTTGTCAAATCAACAACATGACATTTGGAGTTTGGAATAAAGTTGTTGACATGTAATAGGTGTAGACAAAAGTGTTATACTCGAAAAGTTCATTTTGTACCACATGGAATTTATGAACAAATGGATTGATTTGTATGATAAAAAGAGAGAATAAGTGTTAGAAGCAAGGAGACAGTTTAAGAGATCGAACCCAAGGAATACTCCACTTCCCACTTATCTGCTTGGGGAATGGGGCAAAGATTGCACACTAAAATGAGTTGTTAAACAAATTCAAAATCAAATAGAAGATGCAGGTATAGATTCAAACATAACAGAATATGAAATCAATATGTGTAGAGGATGTGAAAGAAAGGTACAGTTGGAATTTTACAAAAAATTGTTTCCTTACAATTTTGACACTATTAAATATTTTAATATTCGTCATTATATTTGTTTTCACTGAAATAAATGGTCTTTCAGAAGCGAGGAAATATCTTGCAATGTAGTCATATGGTCGACATTATCATGTAGAAAGTGTAGATGTAAAGAGACAACCCTTTGATTATGGCATCATGGTTGATTTCAAGCAATCCAGCCGAGCAAGCTCAAAAGATAAAAATATTATTGAAGGGAATCTACAATATGTTGGGAAAATATAAGATTTTATTGAGTTGGATTACTGCTCTTTCAAATGTTTTGTTTTTAAGTGTAGATGGTATGAAGCATTTGAGAGGACACAAATACATGATACCCATAGTGGATTGTTTTCTATAGATTCCTCAAGGTTCCTAGCGAAGGATAAGGAGCCTTATGGTCTACCAATCCATTGTGAGAAGGTATTTATTTAACTCAAAAAAGAATCAGTAGTGATCACTAGCGTATTAAAAGATAGTTTATTGTGAATATATACGTGTTTATTAATCAATAAAATTGTTATAACTTACGTCTAATATATGTATGTCGTTCATGTGTAGGTATTTTTCTATGAAGATATTTTGGACCCAAAATGGATATTTTTCATACATTATGATCCAAGATTAAGGCATGTATTTGACGATGCAATAGTGGAACTGGATACTAAGCAAAACAATGATGGCCAAAAAAATGAGAGAGGGATTAGAGAACATCGAAGAAATTGACATACATGATGATGTTGAAGATGCTTATGTTCAGGCACAAGAAGAAAACAATCAAGAGTTAGATGACGTTATGGAAGACAACAATATGGATGGTATACAAAATGATGATCCAAACACATATATTAACACTATAGATGGTCTACAGTCAAATTTCAATGATGATGAAGATGATGCAAATCAAGATGAGGATTATGATAATATTAAATACTTGAAAGAACATATGAACACTGACATTGATACACTGGATGACATTGTTGCAGACAATAATGTTAATGGCCAAGACTTCTAAATTTTCAGAATTATTTGTAATCCATGTTTAAAAAATTATTATTCTTATGGCACAAACTTTGAAATGCTTCGGTATTATTTGTGTCGATACAAATTACCTATTGCAATATCTTTAATGTGTTCAAGCTTTGGTGTGAATTGTTGGCAGAAAAAATTAGGATTACTTGGATAAGATTTAGAATGGTTAGTGGTCATTTATTGGTTGATAATGGTTTAGATGTGTTGTCAAGTTATTGGTTAGACTCGGACTAAACTAGGTTGAAGATCCTATTGAATAACAAAACATTAAATATGCAATTGTTAAAAAATATAATTACATATATGTTATATGTAAAACAATGTAAATCCAAACCATTAGGCTAAATATATGCAAATTATGTTCATTTATTTATATTATAAAACAAATTTAATTATTTCACTAAGCCTAGGCCTAAGAACTTAATATTTATACCATATAACCCCTAACCCCTTGAAATTCGGATGATATAGAAGATTATGTGGGGACATCAGGCATCCTTGAGTCTTGAAACCCTCACATACCATCAAGGCATGTGTCTAGACTATCCATGTCAAATTTCGATGCATACAGGCACTGTTTGAAGAAATTTCAACATTGGCCCCATTCACTACTCGCAGTGCAAGGTGGATGGATGTCATTCAACCCTTGAACCAAATATAATCCCTAAGTAATTAATGATTAAACTACCTAACACCGATTTTCAATTTCATATGCTTCTTCCATTCATTTTGTATCAACATGTTCGCAAAGACACAAAAGTTAATAAAATATTAATGCATGTATCTCACAATGATTTGAATAAGCAACTTTGTTCACTTCATTATTTTTATATTGTTTCCATTTTTATGTCGAACATAATTTTATAGTATGTTTTATTAAGAACTATAAATAAAATAATTAAACAAAAGAAAAAAAATTAATCACCTACAATTAGGTGAAAATATAGTAATTTAAAGCTCAATTTTAGTTTCCTATTTTATATCAAAACATGAATATTCAATATTAATAATATATTTTAAATTAACATATATAATAATCCAAATTAATCTAAATTAAAACAAAATATAAAAAATTGCATCACATACAGTAAAATAAACTTATAATAAGAAAATAATTATAAATTTAACAAGAAAATGCCATTAACCCATAATAACTAGGCCCTTACCTTTTAAAACCCCATAGCCCCTAATGCCTAAGCCCTTGAACTTTAATCCCATGACCCCTAATCCCTAATCCATGAACCCTTAAGCCCTAAACCCTTAATCCCTAATCCCTGAACAATACAAAATCCCTAAATCCCCAAACCCCTAAGCCATTCACACTTAAAGCCTTAATCCCTAATCCCCAAACCCTTAAGCCCTAAACCCTTAATCCTTAATCCCTTAACATAAAATCCCTAAATCCCCTAACATATAAAACATTGACCCTTAAAATCTTAATCCCTGGTCCCTAAACCCCTAAGCCATTGACCCTTAAACCCTTAATCCCAAAGCCCTAATCATCAATTTTCGTTGCAAAGATGGGTATGTTGAGTTTGATATTTGTTAACATGGATGGAAAAATTGGGTCATGGTGAATATGATGATGAGATTGGTGTCCCTGAGTCTTAAAACCCTCCCATAGCATCAAGGCATGCGCCTAGTGTAACCATGTAAAATTTCAACGCATGCAGTCACATTCTAACGAAATTTCAATGTTGGCCCCATTCACTGCTCATTGTGTGGGGTTGATGGATGACATTGGTGATGGGCATGTTGGAATTTTCATGACATTTCAAGAGATTTCCAATAAATATTATATAGAAGGGAATGAAAAACGATGACAATGATATGTGCATGATGTACGTTAATACAAACGTGGACAATCTTGAATATTATGCCTTATCCCTTAACACAAAAAACCCTATATCCCCTAACCCTTAAGACATTGACCCTTAAACCTTTAAGCCCTAATACCTGAACCCTTAATCCCTAAACCTATAATCTCTAATCCCTTAACACAAAATCCCTAAATCCCCTAACCCCTAAGCCATTGACCCTTAAACCCTTAAGCCCTAATTCTTGAACCCTTAAGCCTTAAACCCTTAATCCCTAATCCCTTAGCACAAAATCCCTAAATCCCCCAACCCATAAGCCATTGACCTTTAAACCATTAATCCCTAATCCCTAATCCCTTAATCCATAAATCCATATGCCCTAAGCACTTAAACATTAATCCCTTAACAATTAAACTACCTAACCCCTAAGCCTGAAATCCCTTAGCTCTTGACCCTTAATCCCTTAAACCCTAATCCCTTAACCTTGAATCCCTACACCCCAAATCCCTAAATCCACTAATATCCCCATATCCCCTATGCACTTAACCCCTAACACCTCAAAAAATTATTATTTAGGCACAATGGGCATTAAATGTGGCGCTAAATTCAGTGCTACGGTTGGCGCTAAATTAGGTGCTAAATTAGGCGCTAAAATAAACGCTAAATTAGGCATTAAATCAAGTGCTAGTTAGCACCGAAGCTAGCGCTATTTATTTTGATCGACACAAAAAAATCCAAAAATAGCGCCATCCCGATAAATAGCATTGACTTTTTCAAAAATATGGAGAAAAATACATTAAAACAGTTGGTGGACGCAAAAAATGGAGCTAAAAATTAATCTAATTATAGGGATTTGTTGAAGTGAATTAAGGATTCCATCCCATACAGCCCCAATATTGAAACCAAGAGCTCTGATACCATTTTGTCATGTCCCCATCCATATATTTGACTAAAGGACGAGGTATTTACAAATTACAGGTTTCTAAATTTCACCCCATGGGGCATAATAGGAATTCATAAATAAGAAATGCATGAGTAAATTCATGATTGTAACCCACAACAAAATTTATTACTCTATCCACACATACAACATGCATAAACAAGCATTTTTATCACAAGCATAAAATAAAATCATTCCACATTCATATACAAAGAGAATTCTTGTTTCTAACAAAAGAAGATCCAAGCAACTGGTTGCATAAAAGCAATTTCCACCCAACTATAGGTATTATTTGTAGATACCACCCCCAGGTTGGGCTATAAGGCCTCCCAGGTGAAGGAAACACCTATATGATTCACTCACTCAACCCACAACCCATTTTCTCTCATGCTTAGCCAAACTTCCCACCCATGAGAACTTGCAAGGATCTCACTCAGCTATCCCATCCATGGCACTCTTTTCTACTGCCCCACACAACACAAGGAAGACATTTCATTTCACTGCTCCATAGTTCCCTCAAGAAATCCAACCCTTACAGTGCTTAGTATCGTGTGCAGAAATAATCCAATTTGTTGTATGTTGTTGGAGAACCTCATGTAAGCTTAATACATGGCTTCTCAAGCATGCAAAAGTAGCAAAACATATTGGGTAAAGGTTGTTATCAACCTCTATGCTCACCTATAGTCATTCTCTTTTCTTTAATTTCTGCAATCCTCCTTCGAAATTCGAATTTTGGTTATTTTCCAGTCTAGTAATGATAATGGCAATGGAGTGATTCACAAGATGGGAAATTCTCTATAGTGTAAAAATATGTTGTAAAATATGCCTGTGAAAAATGGATGATAGACATCTGAGTTGGCAGGTGTGGGAGGAGTTATCTTCGACTCCGAAGGAAAAAAAAGGAAAGATTGCGCTTGGGGAATAGGTAGCTTAACAAACAATAACATCGAGTGGCTTGCACTCATCAAAGGCCTGGAGATCGCTAGGGAGGAGGGCATCAATGAACTCATTGTTTGTGGAGACTCCATGCTGGTCATCAAAGATGCCCGGAACCTAAGTAAAAGTAGAAAGAGCCCTGTTTCAAAACAACACAACCTTCTAAAATCATTGGCAGGAGAATTCACCAACATCAGATTCCTTCATATATTGAGAAGTAACAACCAGGAGGCTGATGAAATGGCCAATATCGGCGCCAAACTAGATCGAGGAGTCTTGGTTAGAAACTAGGTTATGGAAAGCAATGTTTGGGTCCATTATATTTGAATCTCATTTTATCTTTCTAATATTTCTTGGAAAACCATACTCCCCCATGGGGTGCCTAGAGTGTATTATCCCCTTGCAACTCCTTGATATTTTAACCAAAGTTGATAACCCTCCATTGAACCTCGAATGGTGTGTTGATCACATGCGGCCTTCACATGGATCCTTGTTGGAATGCATGTGAAACCTCCCCTCATCTGATCAAGGGACTACCCACCTGTACAACGGGAAATGACAGAATTTCATTATTTATTCCAATGCGCAGAGTATGAAGGTATTACATTTTTCTCATCCTCAACATTTTTCATCAAGTTGTTTGGTATTTACAATGATTGAGCGACATAGTGCTCGATCTGAGACATCAAATATGTTGGATTCTGGGTTTTCCTTCCGTGGTAAGCAGACAATTCCCCACCAGGGTAGTGACCCCTTGCCTGATTTTCGAAAGCGGCACCCCTCTTGGCCTGGAGCACACGAATGTGTGGCCTGCGAGCAACACAGAGCGAAGGTCCGTGTCTGTGGTGGTATGGAAGAGCAGTCGGATATTAAGTCTTCATTTATGGTGGTGGACGACCATTTGTCCATCCTGGATGCACAGATACTGGTCCTGAAGAACAAGAACTACGACAGAAGCATTTCTTGAAACAAATGAATGCAACTAAGAAAATTGGACGTTTGGAGATGCGCAATCACATTGGCAGCCTCAACAAAAAGGTCGACTCTATCTCGGCTAAAATTGACGAAGGTTGTACATGCCAGATATGGGTGGTTCGGGTCATAGCACAACGCATTGAGGCAAAAGTGGAAAATCTGATCCAGGAGCTTGTGGATTTGAAGAAGATTCTCTTGAACATGGAAGCCGAGCCTCACACTAGTTGAATTCTGGTTTTTTTTACTGCCTTGTTTGGTCTTATGGAGCTAGTTGATCCCAACGTTTTTTGGTTTTTGTTACATGTAAATTCTTGTATGGGAAGAGACGTCTTTTATTTTTGTTATATGTAATTTCTGAAGCCCCGCTCTTTTGGGCCACTAGAGTCATTTTGAGTCTGTAATGAAGGTAATGAAGGTAATTCCACTTTGAGTCTGTAATGAAGGTAATGAAGGTAGTGTCATGAAGTTTTGATGAGTCTGTTGGTACTAAGCACTTCCAGGTCTCTAATGTCCATCTTGTCAATAGAATAGAGTTTTGTTTATGATGATAATTAAGGTTTTCCAGCTCTTCACAGACAAGAAGTTGCAAGACCTTACTCTTTGTAACTTGGCTCCGGACACCCTTTTTATTAATACAAAACCTCTTAACCGTTTTCGTAAAAAAAAAAAAATGGATGATAGACTCGAAAGGAGATGAGAGGATGGGAAAATACAATTGGCATAACTTCCGACCATAGAATAGAGGACTCTTACAACATTCATAGTAGTATATCCATACCATGCTTCCATAACTACATGAGAAAACTTCCCCCACCAACCTCACACATGCATTCAGTGACTGGATTTAATAATCAAAAGGAATAATTGGATCATTTAAGGCGCATGGAAGAAAATGGATGAATTCTAAGGTTGACTCTTGGAAATAGAGGATTTAATCTCCCATAGGCCCCCTTTACTCTTCCCCTCTAGTGGAATCATATCCCCTCTAATTCTCTTTACACAACCATCTTGGAGAATGTTATTATGTTTCCTATGTAATATTTACACAGCTATTGAGTTAGCATGACAAGCCAACCACATGGTCCATATAGAAATATTTATTGCATTATGCATGCCTATCCATTCACTAGTCGGGCATTGGACTTAAGATCCACACTAGGAATCCATACTAGCATATTTAGATCATTTACATTATTTTGTTTAATACATTCCAAGTCAAAATTGGGGGTATTACGTTTTTTCATTTTGATTCATGGTCATTGGTTTCACTGGGGGTAGAAACATTGGATTTATAAAAACATTACTGCATCTCAGACCTTTAATACAATCATAGCTTCATTTTCATCCCATGGGGGGTAGAGCAATTGGTAATGAGTAATTGAGATGAGAAGCTCTAAATGGAAGGTCGCAAGTTCAAATCCCCGTGGGTACTAACTTACAAAAAAAATCATAGCTTCCTTTTGTTTCATTGAAAAAGGCCTTTGTTTACAAAAAAACATTCTTTGTGAGCCATGATTGTTGGTTTCATTAAGGGTAAAAAATTTGGCTTTGTAAATGTTTTAGTTTAAGTTTCCCCAATGTTCATGGTCTAACTTCTCTAGCATCCATTAGAGACTTTCCAACAAGTATTTGTGTATATTTCTAGCCTTTTGTTTCAAACATGCTTGTTTCATTGGCTTTGTGGTTGCAAGTCAAGGTTGAAATAGGTCAAGCACTTCCATGTCTCAACCCATGAGCGACCTTGGTTCTTCTTTCATGGAAGGCACTACTTTAATTTCAACAATCAACCCCTTTTCTAGTTTATTTGAAGTGGCCAATTTTCTCTTTTGGGATGCGACTTTGCTTTAGTAACATTGTCAACCCCCTTATGTATTTTTGTGTTTTAGAAGGTTCTTGCAATGTTGCACCCCCCTTTCTATTCATATGGTCATTAACTTAGATCCATTACCCTTCTCCTAATAAACACACATTGGGTGAATACCATGTCCATGTGGCTATTGAAACCACGCCCCAAAGGTGTTTCACCTTCTAACAAAGGATGGACACCTTGCCACATAACTACCATGTAGACTGCCTTGTGGCCTCTATCCCATGGATGTGACATCCACTTGTACTTCTAGCAAAGATTCAACCCCTTCCACATGATCCATCCACTAAGTGACACATCATCTAGAGTGTCATTCTAACATACCATGCGTTAGCTAGCCAAACCATGTCACATGCCATGTGTCATCACCAAAAATTGTCACATCATCATCATTATTTCCACATGTCATATTTCTCAATTATCACTACCATGTAGCATTACGAAGACCCCTCTCCATTGTGATTTTAAGTTTTGAAGATCATTTCAGGGCATAACTTTCTCATTTTTAGTCCATTTCCATTGTAGTTTTTTTTCAATGTTTTTTTTCCTAGTCTACGATAATGCGGGGGGGTTCTAGAAACTTAAATGTATGTGCTTGTTGTTTCTCATTTTTCTCATAAACTCCCCTCTAATACTCATTTTTGGAACTTCTAAAATGCATATCTTAGTCATTTAGACACTTTTTTCAAGTGTCAATTTTTTTTAAAGTTAGTTATTTTTCAGGTACTTTGTAACCAATGTATTCATATTCTATGTTTTTAGTAATTTGATTTATGTTATTCAATATGGTTAGATCTATTGACATCGACTTAGCTAGTACTAATTATTTAACAATGAAGCTTTGCTCAGAGGTACGATATTGTGGAGAATTGATTTGGAAACAAAAGTTGCACCTATGGATGCATTACAGAAAACCAAGTGGAAAATAATGATGAATCTTATGAACTCGTTGGTACGCCCATCTCTAAAAGTATGAAATTTCACCTTCCAGGGATTGTCAAACCAAATGAATCTTGGCCAAACTTGAGCAAATGTTGCGAAAATAATGAAATCTAAGCTCATCATCTGAAAATGAACTAATTGCTTTGGATATTGATAACTTTGTCCATAATGATTGAAGAATATATCTCAAGGTTTAATACTTGGGACTTGTATATTTCCATATGAAGAAGTCCAGTGATCATATTATACTTGTCATCTTTCTAAACTTGGTGAACCTTACTATGTTTTTGTATATGTGTTTTATTTTAAAAAATAAGTCTTTGTAGTTACTAATAAAATGCGTAGTTTCTAATCATATTGTGATAAGCTAACAGACAACATGAAAATATTTTGTACAATCGTTCCTTTTCTACATATACCAAGAATAAATCCTTACTGATGCAATAGAAGAAAGGTCCAAGAAAATAGAATCGATGAATGAATAGAAGAATTCCTTGTTCATGGATGATACTTGGGATTTAGTACCTCTCCCCCAAGGGAGGAATATTGTGAAATGTAAGTGTGTTTATAGAATCAAGAATGAAACCGATGGAAGTGTAGACAAGTATAAGGCCCCATTAGTAACCCAAGGGTTCTCTCATGTCAAAGGCCTCTAATATTCTAAAACCTTTACCTCAATTACCAAGATGGATTTCATTTCCTTTTTTTTGTCACTTACAGCTTCACAGAGATATGTGGTCTATCATATTGACATTAACCACCTCTTCTTGCACGAGAATATCGAATGAGAAATTCATATGGAACAACATACTAGGTTTATTCATGGTGATTGTAATCTTGTATGTTAATTACATAAAACTATATATGGACTCAAGAAAGCTCTATGAGCTTGGTATGAAAAGCTAAATTGACTTCTACTTTAACTCAAGATTTTTGCAATGCCACTTTGACCCAAATGTTTATACTCAATTGGTGGACGATGAGATTCTTATTCTTTTTTTGTATGTGGATGAGTTCATTCTCACTAGTAATGATCCTCATTTGGTTATCCAGGTGAATTCTAGTCTTAGGAAAAACTTTGAGATGGTAGTCTTAAGGCACAACATTATTTTCTTGGCTTACAAATTTTGCAAGCAAAGGAAGAGATTTACCTTTCTCAATGCCGACCCCTTTTCAATATAGAGTTGATTTGTTTTCCAAGTGCTCCACACATCATGTTGATACCACCTTGTATCGGAAATTTAGTTCATTGTGTGTTGTATTTGACTCATACTCAGAAAGGCATCTCCTTTATCCAATGTATAATTTTATTTGGCATACAACACAAATCATAAGTTTCTATTATTTTGGTTGGTTTCACATATTATGATTTGTTTATTGACTCTAATGGTTAGAAATCCACTACAAGTTATGTATTCAATATTGGTTTGTGTACTATTACATGGACATGCAAGAAATAGTTTGTCATTTATCTTTCTTCATTTGAAGCATGGCATAGAGCTACAATTCATGTAGGCCAGGAAGCAATTTGGCTTCAAAAAATCCTTTCCAAGTTTGATTTCCAACCAAGGCATTTGACCACAATTTGGTGCAGCCATGAGAGTGTCATCCAAAATGTTCATCAATAAATTCAGCATTAATGCAGTGAGCACATAGAGATACATATGCACTTCCTTCAATAGATTATTCATGATTAGGTTTATGACTTGATATTTTTCCACATAGAAGATAAGGACACTGACATATTACAAGTATTTTCATCTTTGACCTACATTAGATTTGAAATAAGTTGTCATGAAGGAATATCATAGGCAAAATGCCTCCTTTCTTATCCTATGTAATTTTGTAAATCCTTCATCCTAACCCAAGTTGTTCTTAAGGGGATGTTAGGATATTGGAGGGCGTTATTTAAGATTAATTTGGTATATTATTGTACTATAGTCATGTGTGCTTTCCACTGTACTTATTTAGTATTATTTATCTAATGATCCCCACTTCAACTTATGCTCGGGTGATCTAATTTTTCTCATATTCTTGGGATTCACAACATTAAATTGGGGTTGATTGATTAGGGTTTTGAATGCAATAATATTGTATTGTAAACAGAAAATATAATAGAATGAGATAGAGAGTGGAGAAACTCTCAGATATGTTGATTTTGGGTTTCCAGGGTAAATCTCTATGTACTATGTGTCTTCCCCATTGTGAATTCTTATGTTTTAGATTTTTCTTGGTGTTGCTTTTCTTACGTGGGTTTATCAATCTTTTCATGTATCACATGATTGGTCCATTATTTCTACTTAAATAGCATGGATGGTAATAAATGTCTATAATGATAGAGAATAGAGTATTGTATTGAATGTAGTCTTTATTTTCTTTAGTTCCGATACAACTTGTTTTTTTCTTCATAAGTTCTTCCCTCTTTAAACATGTTTCCATGTAAATAAAGTTGTATCTATCATTTATCTATGTAAATTAATTCTTTGTGATGCTCACTCTTTAGTTTCCCACCTGTGATTTATAGTTCTTTGTGTGGTTAAAACCTTGACAAAACCATGTTGTAGGATAAATATTATCAATATTAGAGGAAATTTGGTCCAAAAATGGTCTCCTAGGGAAATTATAAAATAAAAGTCGTGTATTCCACATCAAAGTTATGTATACCACATCACACTACTGTGTAAGTGAGTTTAATCTAGATTATGATGTGAGAGTTAAAGATGACAATAAAAGTTTAGATTCTTGTACAAACACTATAAACAATAAAAAATATCATATAATAAAATTACAATAAATAATATATTATTTATTTATAATATATAATGAAAATATAATATAATATATAATATTGCAATATTATATAATAATAACCACCACAATTAACTATATTAGAATAACAATTAAACTATATTAGAATAATAATTAAACTATATAATATAATCTTATAATAATAATGTACTATATATATTATTAGTATAATATAAATGGAAGTATATATTATAATTAATATATATAAATAATGAAGTACAATAAATAAATGATAATAATAGATATCATACAATAGATAGATATTGGAAGTACTAATAATATAAAAAATTTCATATTTAGTATTTCAAAGATATTCATTGTTATATATTATCAAATAGAAACATGACACCTAGCAAGCTTTGACATTAATATGTTCACCTTAGTGATTATCATCGACTCAATTCTTTGAAATTATATTGGTTTTTGAATTTCCAACTCAGCAAACATGGTTTTTCTTATTTTACCCATTTTAGCCCCAAATTTCCATAAATGTGACCTAGTGTGTGCATGAAGGAAGTAACCATAGACTCAACTTGGATCCAATATCCACAACTACACTTTGTATCAAAAAATAACCCACTTTAACTTAAATATGGAATGGAGAGACCTATGCTCCTCTTACACTTAACTTAACTAAATAGTCATGATGGATCGAAAGTGAACACATGCCTATAATGGGAAGGTTTGCAGCATAAGAATTTCCTATATCTTTTGAAAAACAACACCCTTTGATGGATACAAACACCTACTACATTCATAAGGCACACTCATGTTATAATTGATAAATGGAATATGGGTTCTCTCTAAGGAATCATCTCTATAAAAGTTGATTTTGTAAGGCCTCGATGGATAAGAACTATAGCATAAACCCATATCCATATTTTTGATGATTGGGTTATAACCACAACAAATCCATTGTTCACATGGCCAAAAAATAGTACGAATGTAATCATGTTATTAATGTGTTAATTTAAATGTGTCTACCATCACAAAATTGCCTTAATGAAAATCATAAATTGGAATTCATTAACCAAAAAAAACTATACGTTTTTACAAGCAATAGACAAGCATCCAAAGGAGAATTTAAACATTGTGGATATATAGTGGGAAAACCCATGTATCGGGAGGAAACCCACTCTCAAATCCAAATTACATTTAAATTCCATAATATCATATTACAAGCTAATGTGAACAACCCTCACATTACAACCCACAATCAACACTACAACACTATAGAGCTCACCCAACATGAAACAACGAATCTTTTCTCCAATATCTCCAATTATTATTCCACTATTTAAACACCTCCCTTTCAACCATTCTCTATGTCAAGAAAATATAAACATTATGCTATTACACTCCCTCAAGAATCATTTCCTAGTCATGGCAAGTAGGTTTCTAGATATAGTAAACCTACCGAACTATTGAATAGTGACGAAACTATAATATTATGACCTCTCACGGTTTCATAATCTTAGCATAGCCCTCATAGGTTATCATGACCTTCACATAACTCTTCAACATAATTTCCCCACAATCTTCATATAGCTTTCAATCCTTATCTCATTTCCTTTTTTTTCCAATGTGAGAGTGCTCTACTCTTTTTATAGAAAATGTAAGTAGAGGATGGAAATGGGGGAGTATTCAAGTGGGAAAAAAAATATCTAAAGGAATCATGTCTCAATAGTCAAAGGGTACCCTACACACATAAGTAAAAGTGGAGGAATATTATGAGTGATCTGTTAAGTCAACAATCATTAGAGACAAGTTCATGGATTCCTTTTACATAAAGACAAGTGAGAGAATATTGTGAGTGATATACTAAGTCAACAATCATTAGAGACAAGCTCATGGATTCCTTACACATAAAGACAAGTGAAAAATATATGGGCCTACCCATCATAATTTCCTTACACATAAAGACAAGTGAAAAAAATATGGGCCTACCCATCATAATTGGTTGGTAAGGTTATAACTTACTTATTTACAATACAAATTATTTACATTGATGTTATAAACTTAGCACACGTCGATCAATGCTTAACAAATGACCATACCATTTAAATACATAATTGATCCAATGTATTTTAGGGTCAAATCAAAGTATTACAAGGAAATAGCCTTTCCTTTATAGGGGAAGGCTCAACACTTAATTGAAGACTAAAGGAAATAGGTTCTTTCTTAATATTGGGAGGCAACCTACCTTAAAAATTGAGCATGTGGCAGCATGCACATGAAAAGTATATTCCTTACCAATGACAAGGCCATTGTTCTTTGTTATTGGGAGGAAAAATTACCTTAAAATAACATAATCAAGTGGAAGCATACCCATGAAAATGAAATGTCTTGCATCATGAGGTTGATTTCTTTGGTGGCTCCTTTATTGGAGACATTTTTTTTAGATGATGTGGAACAAGATGCCACAACCTGAAAAGACCTAAACTAATCAACAAAATAATTGAGTAAAGGGTCTTGATTTGTAGGGTTGAATTTTGTTGCTTTCAAGATCCTCTATTTTTATCTTCTTTGAATATTTGATATTTGAAGTGTTTTATAATGGATAATTGAGTAAAACATATTGAAGGATATAGAGATTTTTATTTGGATTAGCTAATATATACCCATTTTATTTTCATGTTTCATTTTTATTTTGAAGCATTCACTAAGTACAAGAAGCTTCATCATCATACTCGATGAATTGACAGACTTTACAAATTTTGTTGGGAGGGATAAGGAAGAAGGTTTCCTATATTATTAGTAGGGTATAGAGGAATTTCTAAAAGATTTAGTAGCATGAGACTTATTTACCCCTTTAGTATTTCTTTTAGGAACAAATGTCAATAATTCAATGCCCTGTAAGAATCTTGTTCCAAATCACCAAGCACGATGGCTTTGCTTTTGGAGGAGAAAAAGGGAATTAGGTTGGCATGCATCTTAAGAGCTCATAGGGCTAGGATACTATTGATTGTGTCCTGAAATGATATGGCATATCGATTTAGCACTTTAAAGCATTTGGATTGCAAATGTTGACAAATAAATTATAAAATTGGCATTGCTCAAAGTGGACGTATATCCACGAACAACTTCCCTTCATCTATGATAAAAGACATAAAGACTCGTCAACATATTGCTTAAGGGATATTAGATTTTGAATGTCAGTGTAACATGGCTTGACAAGATTGAAGTATTGCACAAATATATCCACTCACTACTAGAATACATAATCCCTTATGCAAATGATAAAACCATTTGAGTTCTGTATTGTTAGACAAAGTGTGAGCAAATAATTTAAGGATAGAATCATTCTAGGCCGTAAACCAACACATGCTAACATAAATGCATCAACATGAGAAGCAACAAACTAAGTTCACCTTTCCATGAAAAGTACACAATTTTGGTACATCAAAGGGAAGGGCATAGATGCTTTCAAAACCAAGGGACTAGAATATTTTTAAGATAGTCAATATAAGAAGTATGTCAAAAAAAACAATGATTAATGGTTTATTAAGTACCACACACTTAAAGCAAGTGTCCAAATATGGGGTAGGGAGGACAAATGAGAGGCTACTATTACATACCAATGGAAATTTCATACACCCTATGATCATCCAAGTCACAACCCACTAAGGGCCACTAGGGCCTCACCTCTTGGGGGGATAATGATAAAACTAGTCTTCCACCCAAAAGGGTGGGATTTGAGAACAACATCAACATGGGATCACTCCTAAAGACAACATAAGTGACACATCTACACCTAGGGAATGAACACTACATGGTTGATCAACTACTATAATGAAGATACATTGAATTGAGTTAATTAGTAGGGGGGTTGTTCACATAATATTCACTTTCTCAAAGACTACATTTAATTTGTTCATGACCTATTATTTCAAGCTTAATAGGATCTAATACAATTAAGAATTTGTAGTGGATTTCTACCGTTGGATATTTTCTCCATTATACATGTGGTGTCACTTCTTTTATTTGATCTTGTATCTTGTTTGTGTTTTGAATTATCACGCTTTACTTATAAAGTTCCCTACATGTTACACAAAATTTAAATGGTATCAAGAAGTCTATGGTTATTTATGGAACATCTTGTGATTTTTGTGAGCTTTAGTGATGATTTCAGCCCCCTTTTTCATTGCGGATATCATCTTGAATTCTTTAATATGGCCTTTCTTAACAGAGGTTTCTAAGTTTCACTTCATGGCATATGATTTTTCATAGTGCTAATCCCATTGTAGATCTCCCATATCCCGTTTGTGTGGCTTGTACACAACATCAAGTGACCTTTGCTTCCATCCTCCTTCTCATTACACTGTAAATCTATGCTTCTATGGCTTTCTTTTGGAGTGTGCAACCTACTTATAAGTTGTGTTTTTTTGCACTCTCTTTACTTGTTCTCAAATCCTGGATGGAAATATTTTCATCTTGCTAAGAATTTGAACTGCTTTATTTATGTAGAGCGACCTTCTAGTTGTTGTTCAATATTTATTTTGTCATATGTTTATGAATATTTGAAGTGTAAATGGACACATGCCCACTTTCCATTCTCTCTTAAGCCAACATATATTTTTGCAGCATGGTAGATACCCATGATCCCTAATGACTTATGTTTTAGCAGTGAAGATGGGTTATATTTGTAAGATTTAGTGAATAACTCTCAAATTGATTGATTTACTATTGAGGGAACTCAATTATTTATACAATGAGAATGACCCTTGGACTTCAAATTTCAATAAGTTCGTTGGAGTTCTAGCATACTTTTCATCTTCTTGAAACTATTTGCATTATGTACACAAAACCATAATCCTTTTGGATTAGGTTTCTAACATTTCCCCCCCTTAATTTGAAGGGGTGTTCGTGAGTCCAAGCATATTTCTGAACTTTTCAATATTTTATCTTCCAAGCACTTTGGTGAATATGTCTACAATTTTCTCATTTGTGGAACTATGTCTCAAGTGAACTGTCTTGGCCTCTCCATGATGTCGAATCAGATGGTACTTTGTGTTAATTTGCTTGGTCCTATCATGGAATATACGATTCTTGTCCAACTTATTTGTAGAAGTATTATCGATCAATAGGGGAGTTTCATTTTCTTATTTCTCTTGCAAATATTCAAGTATTTTCCTTAGCCACGCAATCTCCTTCGTTGCTTCCGCAATAGCCACATATTCTGCCTCTGTTGTAGAATATGTTGGAGCTGACTATTTGCGTGATCTCTAGGAAACAACTATTGATCCAATACTCGTGAGGTATCTTGAAGTAGATACTCTTGTCTCTTTGTCGCCATCAAAGTCTAAATAAGAGTATCCAATAAGTTTGAATTCATCCCCCTTGGAATACTTGAGTCCCCTTTAAGTATCTTAGAACTCTTTTGGTAGTAGAGCAATGTCCTTCACAAGGTTTTTACATGAACCTTGAAAGGATCCCAACAACAAATGAAATATCTGGTCTGGTGGTGGTAAGGTAGATAAGGTTTCCCACAAGCTATCGGTACTTGGTCGCATCCTCGAATTATTTTCCTTCATTTGATGTGAGCTTCAAATTTTGTTCCATTGGAGTAGAAAGAGGGTTGCATTATGTCATGCCAAATTTTCTCAACATCTCTCGAATGTACTTCTTCTGGGATATGAATATGTACTTAGGATGATGAATCACTTAAATTCCTAAGTAGTAGTGAAGGTGTCCCATATCTGTCATCTCAAATCCCTTTTTCAATTCTTTCTTTATGGGTGCAATATAGATTTCATTGTTCCCTATCATCAAAATATCATCTACATACACCACAAGATACACAAAAAATATTCTAACTTTCTTTACAAACAATGTTTCCTCATCAAGATTAAAATGTTTGAAATTTAACCTCAGGATATGCTCAGTTATCTTTTCATACCATGCATGAGATGTTTGTTTTAGGTCGTATAATGACTTGATGATTTTACATATTTTTTGTTATTGCCCTTTCACTACAAATCATTCTAGCTAAGACCTGAAGACATTCTCTTTCAGTTCTCCATGAACTTTCCACCAATTATGCGCAGCCAAAGACAATAAGGTACAGATGGTAGCCCATTTTGTTGTGGGGGGGGAGTCTCTTCATAGTCAATGCCCTCCTTCTGTGAAAATCCTTTCGCCACAAGCCCCACCTTGATCTTGTCAAGTGAGGCATCTAATTTGTACTTGTTATTGTAGACCCACTTGCAGCCAATTAGTTTGGTTCCAAATGGAGGGTCCACCAATTTCCAGGTTCCACTCTTAATGAGAGCATCATACTCATTCTGCATGGCTTCTTTCCACTCATTACGAGCAGCAACTAATTCAAAGGAATTTTGTTCAAGGTTAGTAGATAAATTCAATTCACAATCATATGATACATCCATATCTTCTACATCACCTGAGTTTGAATTATCTACATCTCCTCCATATTCTTGTCTAGTAGAACTTGTTCTCGTATTTCCAACTTCACCCAGATGGGCACTTTCAAGTGTCTTTGTGACCCATTTCAAAACTTTTCATGAAGGCCCAAGTTGATCAGCTAGTGATGCTTCATTCTCTTCAAGATTTAGTCTTCCAGTTCTTTCAATCACATCATCTAGTTGAACTTCATGTTCAAGTGAAGTGGTGGGAAATTTTTCTTCATGAAGGGGTGTTGGTGATTCAAAAGTAAATTCCAAATATTGATCCAAGATAGAGATCCCCCCTTCAAGATGTGGAATTTTGTTATCAACTTCATAAGGTATTACAAGGGTAAATTTTCTCATATGTTGTCTTTCAATAGACTCATCATTTTTATTCATTTCAAGAAAAATGAGATCTATGAAAGAATAAACTTTTTGTTTACCTCACCGTAAATACAATATGCTTTGGTGGTGTTTGAGTACCCCACGAAAATGCATTTTTGACTTCGTGCACCAAGTTTATCTCTTTGTTCCTTTGGTATCAAGGCATAGCAAGTGGAACCAAAGACCCTAAGATGCCTCACCAAAGGAATGCGTCCATACCACATTACATGTGGATTTTTGTTTCCAAGAGAATGGGTTGGACTTTGATTTCTCAAATAGACTTCACATAAAGTTGCATCACCCAAAACATCAATTTGACATTCTTGAAAAATAGCATGGATTGCACCATATTCAAAATAGTTCTATTCATTCTTTTTGCCACACCATTTTGTTGAGGATTGTATGGAATTGTAGCTTGATGCCTAATCCCATGTTGATGAAGATAGTTTTCAAAATCATTAGTAGTGTATTATTTTCCATTAACAGTACGAAGTGTGCCAATGTGAGATTATGCTTCATTTTCAAACCATACATGAAAAATTTTGAATGTTTGAAATGCTTCATATTTTTTCTTTAATAAATATAACCAACCGATTCTGGTGAAGTCATCAACAAAGGTCATGAGATATAGGCATAGGGACACATAAGTTAGGGTGTATCATATCTAACTTTATGCATGCTCTAAATTTGGACTCGTGAAATGGCTTCTTACTGTGTTTTCCAACAATCAACTTCTTTGGAATGGTGGGAAAACCAAAAACACCATTCTTTTTTGACAACGGAGTCTGTAATAGTTTATGTGTCCATATCTAGCATTCCATAAAAGGTTGGGTGACAATGTACCTTATTCATGTTGAGAGAGGAAAGAAAAATTCTGATCTCTTGCAGATGACCCTTTCAACTTCAATAACTTTCCATTTTCATATCCGGTCATAATGACCTGGTTGGAATTCCTTATATCTACTATTCCATCGAACATGTGGGCGGAATGGCCTTGATGTTGAATATGTACCAAGGACAACAGGATTCTCTACAAATCCGGAAGATAGAGAACATTATGCAGCAAAAAGTCAGGGAATCCAAGCAGTTTGAGCCTAATGGAACCAATTTCCTTCGATTTGAGGCTGGACTTATCTGCAAATTATACTATGCCATCTATATTGGCATTCGATTCTTCAAAAAAGTATTCTCTAAATGTCATGTGGGATTTTTCACCAGTAGCAATCAACCAAGTATCTTTTTAAGATCACAGGGTCTTCACTAGAAGGCAATATAATACCATGTTCATTCATATAGCGGTATTAAATATTCATGAAAACCTAAAAATTATATTGCTTATATATTAAGGGGCAAAGGGTTTTTTTTATTTAATGTAATAATACAAAAATACTTCGGCGTCTTTTTTATATGGGTGGGCTGACAAATATCCACCAAACGGAGATGGCGGGATCACGGCCGGATGAGAAATCGGGTTGAGGAAAGACTCGGGCTTACCAGTACACAGGGAAATCATGTCTTGAGGCATGCTTGAGGCCAGGGGGTTTCATGGTGAAGTGGGTTTCCAATCGATCATAGTCGAGAGACAGCAGTAATTGACAACCAATTGTTACCAATAGCACTCAGCCAGTTGTTACCAATAGCCTTGGGAGGCTCTAAGCCTCTAGGGCTTGTTATAGGCCCTCGATAGGCTTGGGGGCTTGAATACCCAACCACTCATGCCTATTATAGGCCTTGGGAGGTTTAGTCAGCCTCCTAGAGCTTCTTATAGGCCCTGGGGGCTTGTATACCTAGCCCACAACAAGCTTAGTCGGCGATTGGGGAACTGCAACATGCAATCTAAATGTTGTACTATGTGCATTGACTCTAGTGACAGACAAGAAGTGATCTCCTATCTCTTCATTAGACCATTAGATGTTGCAAATCATAATGATATGTGGTTGAGTAATTGCAATGTGGGTGAAGTAATGTACATCCACAATATACATCGAAAGAAGCAAGGTGCATTGGAGAATGCATGTGGGGTCATAAGAGGGGTATCATATCAATATACTAGGTATAAATATAAAGGGGTATAAAAAATGTTAATGAAAAAATTGATACATACAATATCTAGTGAAAATAGGGTTTTTTTTAAATTGGGAAGGCATATTGGCAGGGGGTTAAAAAAATTATTTTGGGAGGTATTTTCCAATATTGATTGAAATTAGGGATATTGTTTCATATGCCACGAACGAACTTGCTATGATAACGGTTTATTGAGTGAAGCCCCCTTGTCCAAGATGAAGATGAAGTGATCTTATTTATTCCAATATTACAATGTGCAACATTAAAATGAGTAGATTCAAGAGCTTTGCTAGTCTCTTAGGCTTTATCTTTGTCTTCTTTATTCTGATTATGCCTCTATTTGATGGTATCCCAAGGGGCCCAACAGTGATCTGAATCATTTCCATCCTTCCCACGACATCCAAATTGTAAATACAGTTTTTTATTTGTGTTGTTTCTGCCCCCCTACCTCTAAAATTCTTTTGTCTGTAATGTCCCCATTCAAATAAATTCATAACAGGGAAATTCCATCAATCCTACTAGTTCCCTAGGTTGGATGGAGACATGAGGATTTGCAATAAGGGAGCTAATAAATGGTGTTTGGACATTAGAATGGAATAAATATTTAATAAAGGATCTAATTAAATAAATGAAAGAGAAAATCAAAGTGGCAATTGATCATGAAGACACATGGAGGTTGTGGGACCCACACAAGCTAGAATTTATGTGCCACGTGGCATCCTCCTCTTGCAATTTCGAATCCATGGGAAGCATAATGTTATTGGGATGATTTAGAAGGCTCATACACTTGGCCATATGCATCATAGGTTGAAATTGGATGGAAGTGTAACTTACATGGGAAAGGAAGAGTCAAATGGGAGGTTCTTGGACACTTGGGCTAGATTCCCTAACATCTATGACACCAATGATAAAGATGCTATGACATCTGCGAAAAATTGCAGACCTGAGGGATGACATCTAACCATTATGACATGTCATACCTAAAAATAACATCTAGGTGAGTTCTCAAGGGAGTTGGAGAAGGCCAAGAGATGCCTACTCGAATTTGTGGAAGGTGGAAGGCTAGGAAGTGGGAGACATGTGGCAATACTTCAATCACTCCCTAATTCAAATTGGATTGGATACTATGGGTGGAATTGGAACCTTAGAAGGCTAAGGATTTTTATAAATATAGGAATGAAGTAAGAGAGGGGCTCTTGATCATTTTGAGAAATTTCATTTGTGAAGAGAACTAGTGGAATACTAGTCTACTTGCCTTAGCCAATTTCAAGGGTGAAAGATTCCCATCATATTTGGTGTGTGGAAAGGCCATTAAGAAATTTCATGGGAGATTTAATGGAGTCTTTATTTGCAAGTGTAAGCTATAGGAAAACTCTTGGTTTCTTCTAGTGCAACTCATTCCTCCAACCATTTCTAGTTTTCTTTGCATATTCTTCATCCTTGAGGATAGGCGCTTTTGGTGAGCTATTGTACTCTTTGGGGGAGCTTCTAATGCCCCATTTCTTTTGTAATAAGATGCATATACTTTTTTATTCACTTTCATAACTCTATCGGGTCGATATTCCAAGTGGATATATGTAAAATTTATCATTAATGAGCAAATAGTGACCATTTCCCCACTATATTTATGTATACCAATTAAATGTTGATGAATTTGAATCGAAGACTGTTTCACTGATGTATTTATGATGAATGGACTGTTATTAATGATTTTCACAAGTTTCATGTTCAGTAATTAAGATTTTGGAGTCATCTTGCTCAGTTTTATATCATTTGGAGAGGATTTAATACCATTTCCCCCAAGGTCGATGTAATGTCCCTTGTTAGGAATTGTATTAAAATGGCAATTTTTCACTTTTTCCCTAGTTAGACCTTTGACTAGTTTTGAGCTCTAGGTCCCCAAATTGTTCCAATTCCTCCCAAATATTATGAGAAGGTATATGGATGATGTTAGAACATAAATATGTGTTTCAGGGATGCTTTTGGACCTTTAAAATACTTCTGCAAATCCTCTTTCAATTCTGTCCAATATAGGGAACTTTACTAGTAATTTTCCTTTGACTAGTATTGGTCTCTAGGTCTCAAATTGATTCCAAATGCATTCAAATATTCAAGAAAGGTGCATTAATGATATTAGGAGTTGAATATGATGTTCATGGATGATATATGGCCACCAAATTACCTCTTCAAACTCTCTTAAGATTCTGGACCAGGTATGCAATTTTACTAGTAAATTGGGGTTCAAATCTCCCTGGGTTACGTAAGTGCTGAAAATGGCTTCCCAAATACCTCCAAACCCACTCAAAATTCTGAAAATAGATAGGGTATGTATCAAGTATTTTATTAATGTCCCAAATGCACCATTAATTAGTTATTAATTCTTTTCCAAACCTCTCCCAAACAACAGCAAAAATCACTAGTTCGATCCTTGGGGAAATGGCACCAAATCTCTTCCAAATGCAAATAAACTGAGCAAGGTGGCTTAAAATGCTTAAGTGATGAACATGAAACTTGTAAAACTCATCAATTCCAATCCATACATAATTAATATATAAGAGAAACATTATTCCATTCGAAATCATCATCAATACATTGGCATACATCAAGGTAGTGGGGAAATGGCACTGTTCTTTCATTAAAAATGAGATTTATACATTTATACGTGTAATTTCGACCTGAAACTTTCTGGAGATGAATAAAAGAGTATTTAATTCATATTAAAAAATAAATGGGGCATGATAATCTCCCCCAAAGAGTACAATAGCTCACCAAAAACACCCTCCCTCAAGGATCAAGAATATGCCATCAAAACTGGAAATGGTTGAGAGAATGTGCTGCAATAGAAGAAACCATGAGCTGCCATGTAGATTACACCTGCAAATAAAGACTCCATTAAATCTCCAAATGAAAGGTATTAATGGCCTTTCCAGTTACCAACTTGGATGGGAATCTTTCACCCTCGAAATTGGCTAAGGTAAGAAACTAGTCATTCACTAGCTCTCCCTCTACACAAATGCAATTGCAAATTCTACAAATGATCAAAATATGGTTTCATTATTTTTTATTAACATTTATAAAGTTCTAATGTCCTCCATGGGCCGAATTCCTTCCAAGAGACTCATGCCAACTCAATTTGGGAAGAGATTCCAAAGAACGCCACTTGTACAACAATTCCTAGTCTCCCACTTCCACCAAATCACATGTGGAAGCATATTAGCTGCCCTAACACCATTGAGAACCCTCTTGGAGTCTATTTTTAGCCCTGACATGTCATATATGTCATATTCCATCCTTCAGGTCTGATTTGTGTCATAGGTGTCATAGCATCTTCATCATTGTTGTCATAGAGATAGGGAATCTAGCCCAAGTGTCTCACTAGCTCCAAATTGCCTCTTCCTCTTCCATGGGAGTTACTCTTACTCTATATTTAGACCTCATTGACTCATTCCAAGTATTATTGACCTTATAACTCATCCCAAGAACTTTAGGCTTCCCATGGATTCGAAATTGCAAGAAGAGGATGACATGTGGCACATAAATTCTAGCCTGTGTGGGTCCCACTTCCTCCATGTGTCTTCATGATCAAATGCCACTTTAATTTTCACTTGTATATATTTATTTATCTCCTTTATTAAATATTTATGCCATCCTAATGTTCCAACATCATTTATTATCCCCATTATTCCAAATCCCAAAGCTTCCACCCCAAACCTAGGAAACTAGTAATTTTCCTCCTTGGCAATTATTTGACATTTAGCATCAATTTGACAAACTCTAATGAATATGGCCAATTTTCTTAGTCCATTGTGACCCAATGCCAAATTTGGGACAAGAAAAATCCTCCCTTCCCAATATTTCTTGTCCTCAAGCAATTTCAAACATGGGTGTTGAAGAGCCTGCTTTCTGTATAATTCTTTGAAGTTGTCATTGAATTGCCCAACCTTGAGTCTTTGACTTTCTATGAAGATTTTAGAGAGGAACCACCTTGCTTGCTGCTGCACTACTCTGATAAAAATTACTTTATTAAGTGGGAAATCCATCTCCCATACTACGTGTTTCCACAAAAAAATGAAACCAATGAGACAAAAATTATTCCAGGGTCCCATTGCTTGTATTGCACCCCAACAATCAAGAGTGCTCTCCAACCCATACCATCAAATAAGAGGATTCCTAGATCCCATTTTATTGTATGCATTCTTCCAAACATCATGAGTACAAAAATCATCAAAGTACATAACAACATAATGAAAATGTACATCAAGGAGATGCTTCATCAAAGAGTCATGAAAGTGCTTATACCTCCAAGCAAGTAGACCACCATTTTCTAGGTGCATACAATCTTCAAGTGTCCAATCAAATCTACTCCAATGACATAGGTGAGGATCCCATGTCCAATAATGCTGCTCCAAAAGGATGTGACAGGCATCAAAATAGTCAGCCATGTATTCTTTCATCCAAGAAGTGAATGAAGAATCTCCACTAAAATCTGAACCGAATAATGAGCAAAAAAAACAAGGAGACTTCAAATGACTTAAAGAAGTCTTACCCATACATCCCTGAATGTGAGAATCATAAAGATATAACAAAGTATGTGGTTTCCAACAAAAATGTTCTCCAATCATAAATCTATTCACCCAAGTGTTGGATCATAAGTTCCTCCAACATCAAATGAATCAAGTGTTGAGCAAGAAAACCCATGAGTCTTCAAGTGACTCAGATGCATATCATAGGTGCATCCATGTAGATGTGCATCATCATAAAGTAACACAGGATGCTGCTGAAAATGTGAATAAGAATGTGCTCCAAGCATATCATCATAAAAATTAAATCTAGGAGTTCCATACTCCTCATGTGGCACCATCAAAAAGAACCCTTTCACCCATACTTCATTGAGACTAATGTTGCAAAACATGTAATTGTAGGATGTAGGAGAATGAACTAACTCACCCAAATGATCAAAACGTGCAGAAGTTTCATCATGGAAAGGATCCAAATGGGTAGTATCATGCAGCTCCTTCAAAAGTATGAAACCTTTGTCATAGATGGGTTCCAATGTACAGGAATCATTCTCTTCTTTAAAAATTTCCTAACCTTCATCAAGAGACAATTCAAGTTCCTCTTCCACCACATCAAGTGTTTGGATCTATTCAAGTTCATATTCAAACACATTAATCACATTCAAATTCCCACATTTCTCATGATCCACCATGTCATGAGAATCCTCCAAACAATCTACCATTTGACAATCTGAAACATAGGAGGAAAAACAAGAAGTTGCTCATTTTGAATTGTGAGCTTATGAATATCCACATTATTCTTCAAGTATGCATCATGTAACAATTCATTAATATCAAACAAATGTTTTCTATCAAAAATCAAAGACATGAAATTACCTTTGATGTGGCACATTGCTCTTTGAATCTTCTCCATGTCTTCAAGGAAGGATGTTTCCTCCAATGAAGTAGCTCCCCAACAAGAATCTGACACTAATGCTTGAGTGTCATGGAGAATTCTAAGGGACTCTTAGATCTTCTTTTCATTCATCTTTAAGGACCCTTCAAGAAAATGAGGTTCTTGCAAATGAAACTCCTCATCTTCTTCATTTTTTCTTGGACCAACTTCATGAAGCTCAAGTGGTGATGGAGAAGTTGATCTTGGTTCTTCTTCAACTGCTACAAGGTCTTCATTATCATGCTTAATGGAAATTGGGCTTGTAGAAACACTTTCAAAAGTGATCTCTATGTCACCAACATAGAGTTGTGAGCACCCATCAGTAGGTACTCCTTCATAGTTTAAGCATCCATCATTAGATGCTCTTTGGTTCATGTCTAAGCTAGAAGGTGTGTCGAAATGATCTTCCATAGTTTAAATAGAATCTTCTTCATGCTCTTGTGATGTCTCTTAATTTTGCTCCTTCAAGAAAGCTGATGCATTTTGCCCCTTGTTTTCCTTAGTATCAATATCTTTGGAATCTCTATTTTGAAATGGATTCTCATTACCTTCCTTCATCTTGTCCTTGTTTTTGATAATGAGGTATTGATAAAATGGTATAGTGTTTCTGAAACCTTCACTCAAATTTTTCCATTCGAGATTACTTTCTTCCACATATTTGGATTCAAGAAATTTTGGTACAGTAGGCCTTGGTGTTCTCTGAAAATCATTTTCTCTATTATGGGGTCCTGTGCTTGAGAAAACATGCTCACCCATTGGCTTATTTTCCTCACTTTTTCCTCTTCAACAAAAACACTTTTGGTTTCAATATCTAATGGTGGTACATGAATTATTGTCCTCATGAATATCAGACCACATCAAGTTCCAAAATCATGCTCTGATACCACTATAATGTCCCTTGTTATGAATTTTATTAAAATGGCAATTTTTCAATTTTTTCCCTAGTTAGACCTTTGACTAGTTTTGATCTCTAGGTCCCCAAATTGCTCCAATTGCTCCCAAATATTCTGAGAAGGTATATGGATGATTTTAGAACATAAATATGTGTTTCAGGGATGCTTTTGGACCTTTAAAATACTTCTGCAAATCCTCTTTCAATTATGGCCAATGTAGGGAACTTTACTAGTAATTTCCCTTTGGCTAGTATTGGTCTCTAGGTCTCAAATTGACTCCAAATGCCTTCAAATATTCAAGGAATGTGTATGTGTGATTTTAGGACTTGAATATTATGATAATGGATGAGATATGTCCACCAAAATAAATCTTCAAACTCTCTTAAGATTATGGACCAAGTATGCAATTTTACTAGTAATTTGGGGTTCAAATCCCCCTGGGGTAAGTACTGAAAATGGCTTCCCAAATGCCTCCAAACCCACTCAAATTTCTGAATAGAGGTAGGGGATGTCTCAAGGATGTTATTAAGGTACCAAATGCACCATTAATTTTTTTAATTCTGTTCCAAACCTCTCCCAAACAACAACAAAGATCACTAGTTCGACCCTTGGGGAAATGGCACCAATTCTTCTCCAAATGTAAATAAACTGAGTAAAATGAATTCAAATTCTTGATCATTGAACATGAAACTTGTATAATACATAAATTAAATTAAATTCATCAATAAACCATCATTTTTTTACTTATACATTCGAATCAATCAACATTACATTGGTTCACAACAAGGTAGTGGGGAAATGGCACTGTTCCTTCATTAAAAATGAGATTTATACATTTCTACTTGGAATTTAGACCTGAAACTTTCTGGAAATGAAGAACAGATTATTTAATTCATATTAAAAAATAAATGGGGCATTATAATCTCCCCCAAAGTGTACAATAGCTCTCCAAAAACGCCCTCCCTCAAGGATCAAGAATATGCCATCAAAACTGGAAATGGTTAAAGGAGTGAGATGCAATAGAAGAAACCATGAGCTGCCATGTAAATTACACCTACAAATAAAGACTCCATTAAAGTTCCCAATGAAAGGTATGAATGGCCTTTCCAATTAACAACTTGGATGGGAATCTTTCACCCTCGAAATTGGCTAAGGCAAGAAACTAGTCATCCACTAGCTCTCCCTCTACACAAATGCAATTGCAAATTCTACAAATAATCAAAAGCCGGTTTCATTCTTTGTTCTTGAAATTTATAAAGTTCTAATGTCCTCCATGGGTCGAATTCCTTCCAAGAGACTCATGCCAACTCAAGTTGGGAAGAGATTCCAAAGAACGCCACTTGTACAACAATTCATTGTCTCCCACTTCCACCAAATCACATGTGGAAGCATATTAACTGCCCTAAAACCCTTGAGCACCCTCTTGGAGTCTATTTTTAGCCCTGACATGTCATATATGTCATATTTCATCCTTCAGGTCTGATTTGTGTCATAGGTGTCATAGCATCTTCATCATTGTTGTCATAGAGCTAGGGAATCTAGCCCAAGTGTCTCACTAGCTCCAAATTGCCTCTTCCTCTTCCATGGGAGTTACTCTTCCTCTATATTTCGACCTCATTTACTCATGCCAAGTATTATTGACCTTATATATCTTCCCAAGAACATTAGGCTTCCCATGGATTCGAAATTGCAAGAAGAGGATGCCATGTGGCACATAAATTCTAGCTTGTGTGGGTCCCACTTTCTCCATGTGTCTTCATGATCAAATGCCACTTTGATTTTCACTTGTATATATTTATTTATCTTTTTTATTAAATATTTATGCCATCCTAATGTTCCAACATCATTTATTATCCCCATTATTCCAAATCCCAAAGCTTCCACCCCAAACCTAGGAAACTAGTAATTTTCCTCCTTGGCAATTATTTGACCTTTAGCATCAATTTGACAAACTCTAATGAATATGGCCAATTTGCTTAGGCCATTGTGACCCAATGCCAAATTTGGGACATGACAGTCGAAACTAGTAATTTTGTAGTTGTTTGGAGAGGGTTGTAATAGGCTTAACAAACTGAATAAATATGCACATGAGACCTTAACATTTTCCCTTATATGCACTTCGCCTCTTTTCATAAATTCGATAGGGTTTGAGAGCTTTTGGAGAGCCATATTCAACATTTTCCCTTGAGGGATTTGAACCCCAAATTGTTAGTAAAAACTCCTATCTTGGCCAGAATCTTAAAGGGGTTTGCAGTCATCTTTTGATGGTCGTAAATCATCCCTGAACATCATAATAAATTCCTAATATCATTCATACACCGTATCTGAATATTTGGGAGCATTTGGAGCAATTTGGAGACCTAGACCTCAAAACTAGTCAAAGGTCGAACTAGGGAAAAAAGTTGAAAATTCCACTATTTTAATAAAAATAAAAAAGGGGACATTACAAGTGGTATCAGAGCATGGTATTTGAACCTGATGGTCTTGAAAAGGATCCAAAGAAATAATCCACCACCCTTATAACCTGAATTTGAAGAGGTTTTTGTTGAAGAGGAAGAGGTAGGAGAAGAGGTGCATTTTGTTATGGCTAGGGATGAGAAGGAAATAAGTTCAGAGGATAAGGAGGAATTTACTCATTTACTGAAACCCTTGTTTGAATACATGACCAAACATATGTTGAAAGGATTCGAATTGTTGTACATCCAACTTGGAGGCAAAGGAGTAATAGGAGGAAGCAATAGTTCACATTCAAAAGAAAAGAAGACAATGGGTGAGCATATCTTCTCAAGCATGGGACCACATAATAGACCAAATGAATTTCAGAGAACACCAAGGACTACTACACCTAAATTTATTGTACCTAAAGAAGAACCCAACACCCAAATGGATATGAATACATTGGTGATAGAATGGGAAAAATTGAGTGAAGATTGTAGAAGGACTACCATTTGATCAATACTTTATTGTTTCAAACAAACTCAAAAAGAAGGAAGATAATAGGGCTCTATTCTAGAACAAAGAATTAAATTGTGCTATTGGTAAAATGCCACTTCCCACTTTTGATGGTTCCTGTCAAAGTTCAGCTAACACTTGGGTGCAAAAACTAGATGTGTATTTTCAGTTGAATCCAATGGTGGAAGGGGATGCCTTAAAAATGGCTATTTTTCATCTAGAAGGAGATGCCAATGAATGGTGGTTTCATGGTTTGAAAAATTTGGGACATGATCAGGTTACTACCTATGGAGAATTTGTTGACAGGGTATTAGATAGATTTGAGCAAAAGGACCCAGAATTACCTTTCAAAGAACTAGCCCAATTAAAGAAAGTGGGAACCCCTGTTGAGTATATGATGGAATTTAAAAAATTATCAGTCAAGGTGGCTGATATATCTATGGTAAGATTATTATAGTTTTTCACTGAAGCTTTGGTTGAACCCTTAAAAGTTTTAGTTAAGGCCCACAAACCCAATTCATTGAAGGATTCTATGAGTTTTACAAGGGATTTACAAAATGTACTACCTAGGACAAGGTTTCCTCCCAAGCCCAACTTACCTCCCCAATTCAAATCTGAAAAGAAGCCATGGCAAGAAGATGAATGTGGAAAGGATAAGAAAGAGAAACTAATTAGGGAAGAACTTAGAAGGAAGAAATTGCGTTACTCATGCTTCCAACCATGGGCACCAGAACATAAGTGTGCTAAGGGAAAGGCCCAATTCATTGAAGTATTTTGTGATGATGAGTATGAAGGGGGCATGGAGGAAGAAATACATATTTCATCCCAAGAAGAGGGATATACTACAGCAAAAGAAGGGAAACAAGAGGTAAATCATCCCTTACCTGATAAAGTAATGATGGCAGTACTTTCGGCAGTGCCTCGTTATCACACTATTCGATGCAAGTGTGTGGTACTAGGACAAAGGACCTCAGTTTTGGTAGATGGAAGAGCCACTCATAAATTCATTGATGCAGACATGGTGGAGAGAAGGAAGATACCTACTGAACCATTTGATGGCTTCACAGTTGTCATTCCATTTCACAACACAATGGAGTGCAAAACAGGGTTCCAAAGCTGCAAATCACCATAGGTAACTATACTTTTTCTAATAGCTTTTATGTGGTTGATGTTGCTGATACTAATGTGGTTTTGGGAGTGCAATGGTTGTACTCTATAGGGGAGCATACAGTGAACTATCAAATTCCTAAAATGAAATTCCAAGATTCGGAAGGAATACTAAGGGTTGTAAGAGGGAAACACACCTATTCGAATCAGGGTAGTTTCTTCCCACAACATGAAACACAAGAATGGAAAGGTTTTGGGAGGCATTCCTCATGGAAGGCCACCTGATAGAGGAGGAACAAGTTTGTAGCATGATAAAGTGAGATTTCTTGAGGGAAATCAATCTTGGTTGGGGAGGACTGTAATGTCCCCATTCAAATAAATTCATAACAGGGAAATTCCATCAATCCTACTAGTTCCCTAGGTTGGATGGAGACATGAGGATTTTCAATAAGGGAGCTAATCAATAGTGTTTGGAAATTAGAATGGAATAAATATTTACTAAAGTATCTAAATAAATAAATGCAAGATAAAATCAAATTGGCAATTTATCATGAAGACACATGGAGGTTGTGGGACCCACACAAGCTAAAATTTATGTGCCACATGGCATCCTCCTCTTGCAATTTCGAATCCAAGGGAAGCCTAATTTTCTTGGGATGAGTTAGAAGGCTCATACATTTGGCCATATGCATCATAGGTATAAATTGGATGGAAGTGTAACTTACATGGGAAATGAAGAGTCAAATGGGAGGTTCCTGGACACTTGGGCTAGATTCCCTAACATCTATGAAACCAATGATGAAGATGCTATGACATCTATGACAAAATGTAGACCTGAGGGCTGACATCTGACCATTATGAAATGTCAGACCTAAAAATAGCATCTAGGTGAGCGCTCAAGGGAGTTGGAGAAGGCCAAGAGATGCATACTCGAATTTGTGGAAGGTGGAAGGCTAGGAAGTGGGACACATGTGGCCATACTATAATCACTCCCTAATTCGAATTGGATTAGATACTATGGGTGGAATTGGAAGCTTAGAAGGATAAGGATGTTTATAAAATACAGGAATGAAGTAAGAGAGGGTATTTTGATCATTTTGAGAATTTGCATTTGTGAAGAGAGCTAGTGGAATACTAGTCTACTTGCCTTAGCCAATTTCGAGGGTGAAAGATTCCCATTGTCAACACCCAAAAAATTTCGAAAAATTTAAAATTTTTAAAATAGCATATAATCTTATTAGTTCCATTCATTAGATATTTGATTAGTTTATGTTATCCGTATTGTAACTGAATTGTTCTTTTATTATACTTAAACTTAAAGATGAGTTTCCTGTCAGTTACTAATTTTTTTTCTGTTTTGCAACCACAAGGGGGAATTGCCATAACAGACTGGGCTTACTTAGCTTCCGAGCTAATGCAACAGATTTTATTTCTCTTACAGATATACAGGTAATGTTCGGGTCGCTGCAAACAAATCTTTAAAGTATTATAAAACAATTTGTTGAAACAAATCATTCTGTAAAAGTATAAGCATGCTAGCCAGGTTATCAGGTGTTTAAAGGTAGAACTCTTCCTATGATCTCCTTATAATCTTACTGATAGAGAGTTGGAAATTACGAGGGAAATATGATAGTTATTTTTCTTGATAATAAATGAATCAAATAACCCTATGGAGTATTTTTCCTTTGATGATATTACTGTAAAGCAAACCTACTTCTTAACTAGCACTGTAGAATACAACTGGGTGACCATACTCAGACCAGTTTTTACTCATCCATTGTTATCGCATCAAGCCAAGTTTAAAGTTAGAATATATTTTGATTTATAACTTCAATTATAAAGGATCTGGAGTCATCAATATATAGCTATCATGATTAAACTCGTTGTGACTTAAGGATAACAAGAATTTACTTGTTATCACAAGGAATCTGAGACTAATAGGAGATTGTTATTATATTGTAGCAACAAGTAAAATGGACTAGAGTAACCCTAAGTCCAATTTTTGTGAGTTATATAGCTTGAATTCTACCAGTTAAAGTCACATAAAGAAAGAATGACAAGTCCTATACCATCTATGCAAATCTATAACAAACGGCACTATAGTAGTGAAATTGTAAACAGCTAAACCCAATATCATTACATTATCTTATAAACTTAAAGAAATGATCTATGTCTTGTCACATGAGAATTAGGGTGAATGGAAATATAGTGGTAGGTTTTACAAACAACATATAACTTACTTGAAACCAACCTCCTTATAATTTTTATAATAATTATCAAATTCTCTATGTCTAAATAGACTTCAAGACTTAATCTCGAACGCTATTAACAATGCATGGTTTTATTGAATATAGGGAAAAGTGTTAATTTTCACTATACAAAGTTCCAAAGCATTGTTCTAACATGGATAGTGTGGCAGGGAAACTATGGTATTGCGACTATAATGGATATTCAAACTATGATTTTGTTTGGAAAACAAATAATGGAAAATCTCGTTGTAAGACTTTAGCACGTCGACCCACTACATGAAAATTATTAAAAAGCTACATGGTTGCTCTAGGGCCACGCATTTGGTGATATTAAATCATTGACTAAACCCTACTTTGTCATTTCTCCCTTGCCTTCGGGCTCGGTCGCTCTGTGAACCCTCCTGGTCCAAGCTTTGCTGATACACTGTTGGTAGCCGCTTCTATGCTGCTTCAATTCTTCGTGCTTGTTTACCGCATCGTTTGGGAGTCATTATATTTTGCTGTTGGCAGCTATAAGTTTGTTGATAACCTAATTTTTATCCCTTTGCTACCATTACTGAACCTGTCATGGCGTGAGTGTATCTTTCGACTTGCTTTAGTCAAGGCTTCCATCGTGGAAGACACCCTTTGCTTCTTCCAGCTCGTTCTTTCGATGACAAGGGTGGGGTTTACACTTATTCTGCTCATGGTTATCAAGCCATTTACTGTGTTTGCAACTTCTTTCCAATCACTGGTAAGCTACAGAATTACTCCTCGTTTTCCAGTTAAAATAAATGGGTTTCTTTTTTTTTTTAAATAAAATTTGTAACTGATAGTATTCTGTCGTTGCAGGTCCTGGCTCCACTTAAGGCATGGATGGCACGAGCTTTGGCAGTTGTTTGTTTTACCTGGTAAGCCTGGTTTTCACCATGGTGTTTCCTCCTTGCTGGTTGTTAGGATGGTTAGGGTTTTGGTTTGAATGAGGTGACTCAGGGATCCCTCAGCTCTATTCAGTATTTGAACTGTTTGTTTTAACAAGTTCTTTAATAGGTTTACCTGTGTTGTGAAAGGAGATTATGGCTTCAGTCAATATTGAAATTGTTTGTCCTTCTTTTGGTATTTAGGGTTTTCTACAAAAGAATTATTGTGTATATGAATAGGGGAACAATGACTGTAACCTGCCTGTAGATGAGGTTACGGTCTCGAAATATTGTTCCTTTACTGTACTCTTAATTTGGTTCAGGGTTTTTACCCAGAGTTTGATAATAAGACTTATTAAAAGTTCTCTTGTATACTTGAGCTTGTTTAACGCATGCATATTTAGGTTCTAATTTTTTTTTAATCACTTATATTGTGAACTTGAGCTGCGGCCGTAGGTGAAATCATTGTCTTAAATCTTAGTATTTATTTTACTTGTAAAATCTGGAATGATAGGGTTCAATCCGAATCCTACAATTATGATTTTGTTTAGTTGCTTATTCTGTCATTACGATTATGACTCTGTCGGTAATTGAGAGTCAAGTGAAAGATATTACTATAATTTTTAAGCTCGATATTGAGCTAAACACTGTTCTGCTATTTCTTTTGTTTTTAAAAATAATGACTAGGTTATTTAACAAATGATAAATTCCTTTTTTTTTATAAATTTCTATTAGGGTTTTGTACATTGATTTATTTGATAGGTAATGACTGGTTAAATTTTAACTACGGTTTGTACCCTCATATAGATATCCTAACTGTGACTACAATTCTCCTGAAATGATTTTTGACCATGATATAAATACTGTAACTTATCCTGTTATATTTTATTGTCTCAGGATATGGTTAATTTGATTTGTAATACACAGTGTATAATTAATTTGTACAATCCTTACTTATTTGTTCGTCATGTATAGATAAACTAGATTTATAATTACAATTATAATTTATTACATAAAGTGTTACTATTATGTTGCATGCATTATAGATACATTATTAGTAATAAAATAACGATATTACTTCTTACTAAGGATGCGGAAAAACATAGTAACTCATAACATCTTTAACTACTGATATTATAAGATACTCAATTTACTAAACTAACTTAACTCCTCAGACATATTAAATAAACATAACAGACATCCATTCATAATCAGTAAACATACAGAAAATAAATGGCAGAACCTGTTTAAGTTGTGGACAACAACAGCAATGGGAGGTCGTTCCTCCCTACCAACTCCTGGAGAGTGCTCAGACAGCAACTTCTCAGGACCCCCGAGCTTGCTCTGGTCTCCCTGGCTGGAACTAGGTGCAGCAAAGTCAATTCTCTCAGCGCAAAAAGCTATAATGGAACCAAGTTACTGCAGAAATCCTCTCAAACGACTTCCTTACTGTATTTCCCTCTTCCTCAATGGATTTCCTGAATCACATTCACCTGAATAAATTCTCCCTGGAAAATATTCGAGCCCCCAGCTCTGCTCATTGAGTTATTTTTAAAAGATTGCCTAGGTCTTTGTTGGGTTAACTGTCATTAATGAGCCACCTGCTCTGATTCCACTTTCTTGGGGAATCATGACCCCAAATATAGGGAAGTTGCCACCTGCAACTTAGGAAGTGTTTGAGGATGCTGCCACTTGTCTTTTGCCTTTCCACCTAGTTCCATCCACCAGTTTGACCAGTAACCTCTTTTTAACAGCTCTCCCATGCGGTTGTCTCCACAATTTATTTATTAATAATAAAATATTTTGAATTACACTCCACTTCTGTTGACTCTGCTGAGTCATCCATCCCTACTTAGCATTAAATTTAACATAATTTCTCAGGAATATAATAAAACAATTACATAATTTTTACAAAATTGGGGTATGTGACACCCATCCTAGTTGGTGTGTGGAAAGGCCATTCAGAACTTTCATGGGAGATTTAATGGAGTATTTATTTGTAGGTGTAATATACAGGACATATCTTGGTTTCTTCTAGTGCATCTCATTCCTCCAACCATTTCCAGTTTTCTTTGCATATTCTTCATCCTTGAGGAGAGGCGCTTTTGGTGAGCTATTGTACTCTTTGGGGGAGATTATAATGTTCCATTTATTTTGTAATAAGATGCATATACTCTGTTATTCACTCTCAAAACTCTATCAGGTCAATATTCCAAGTGGATATATGTAAAATTGATCATTAATGAGCAAATAGTGACCATTTCCCCATTATATTGATGTATACCAATGAAATGTTGATGAACTCGAATGGAAGATTGTTTCACTGATGTATTTATGATGAATGGACTTTTATTAATGAGTTTCACAAGTTTCATGTTCAGTACTTAATCTTTTGGAGTCATCTTGCTCAGTTTTATATCATTTGGAGAGGATTTAATGCCATTTCCCCAAGGTTGAAACTAGTAATTTTGTAGCTATTTGGAGAGGGTTGTAACGGGATTAAAAAACTGAATAAAGATGCACATGAGACCTTAACATTTTCCCTTATATTTCTGCCTCTGTTCAGAAATTCAAGAGGTTTTGAGAGATTTTGGAGAGCCATATTCACCATTTTCCCTTGGGGGGTTTGAACCCCAAATTGCTAGTAAAAACTCCTATCTTGGCCAGAATATTAAAGGGGTTTGCGGAAGTATTTTGATGGTCCTAAATCATCTTTTAAAATCATAATAAATTCCTAATATCATTCATAGACCTTCTCTGAATATTTGGGAGCATTTGGAGCAATTTGGAGACCTAGACCTCAAAACTAGTCAAAGGTCAAACTAGGGAAAAACTTTAAAATTCCACTATTTTAATAAAAATAAAAAAAGGGACATTACATTGTCCATGTCCTATTTTGTTGTTCTCTCCCTTGGAAGAGTCTTTTGACTGATTCTTTGCTTTCTTAGCAAGGCATAAGATCTCTCCAGTGGGTTGGAGGGCCTTATTTCCAAAAACTCTCACTGTCTGCAATCTTATTCACCAAAGAGTCAAAGGAGAAGTCCTTCAGTTTATCACTAACTTGAAGTGAGTCAAGGTAGTGTGAATGTGTAGGGTAGAGGAAATTGACGAAGGCAATGAGCATAAGGTCTATCTGCATGCCTGTGGCTTTGAGATTATGTATGATTTCTCTAATCTCATATGCAGCAATCATAGGATCATTGTCTTTCACTTCTAAATTGAACAACATTTACATCAACCAAATTAGCTCCAGCTCAAATTGTGAGTCATATATGTCTTTTAATTTCTTTAAGGAATCAAAACAAGATGTAGCAGGTAGTATATGCTAACTCACCTCTTCACTTATTGTTGCAGTAATCAATGCCAATTCCTTCTTTCTCTGGTCTTCCACACAAAAATTTATTTCTTTGTTTATGGTGGTTTTGTTCCATAGGTCATGGGGGCAGTTGTTGTTTCAATGGTCACTCCTTCACATACGCCATCCCATAACTCGTTGTCGATGAATGTGGACTTGATCTCCACTCTCAATAGGTGTCTTTTCCGGCGAGCACTGCTCCAACCAAAGAAGCCAACGAGTGCATTTTTTGTAAAATTTACAATCTGTAATAATTAACTTAATCTGACAAAGACAGGAGATAGTACAAGAATAATAGCCTAGCAATTCTATAGTCTCTGCAAATGCAATTTATAGGTTACAATATTAAAATATGAGGATACAATGACAATAGTAACACTTCTCAAAAACAAAATTGCAGGTTCCAATATTTAAATTTAGTCAATAATGCCACTGTCAACACTTGACTTACGTTGAGTTTTATCAACAAACAAACCAGTCAACGCAACTCTTTCTCCACGCACTCATGCTCCATACAACTCACTCCAACACATTCATTTAACAATGCAATAATCCAATGCATGTTTATTTAACGTAGCTTCAACAATGGCATTCAATGCAGGTTCATTCAATCGCAGCTTCAACAATGCAACTCCAATGATACTCAAATAATAACCCAGAAATACAAATAATACTAACAATGAAATACCTTTCACACAACTATACCAACGCAGCTCAATCCAAACAATAGGAAAAAAAAATCCAACGATGACTCCAGTCTCCAACGCATTCAACGATACCACCACATTCAATCTTCAATGTGGATATAAGTGGAGGCAGCACACAGATGGAGGAGTTCGCAGTTCACACAGGTTACTTTAACTCCCACAGTATTCAACACATAGCCAACACGAGCAATAATTACATGCATATTAAGCGATGGCATTCAACTTTGCAATAACCAAATCAACGCAGCAATACGATGGCATTCAATGATAAAGGAGAAAATGAAATTAAGGGAAAAGCATACCACGCAGTCAAAGATTGAACTGTGCAGTAAATAAATATTTTTCTTTTTCTTCGCTTTAGGACTTCGCTTCTCCTAGCATATACTTTGCGAAGTAAACTTCTATTTTTTTCCGAAAAATTTACTTCACAGATTAACTACACGGAAATTAACTGTGCATTTCATAAGTTAACTTCGCAACTGCACATTTCATAAATTTACTTCGCATTTATGCACAGTTAACTTCGCAGCAATTAACTTCGCATTTATGCGCAGTTAACTTCGCAGCAATTAACTTCGCATAATTTGACTTTGCATAAGTGGAACTTCACACTTGGCATAACATTTACTTCGCAAACTTCTTTAACTTCACGAAGATTAACTTTGCACAAGTTAACTTCGCATACTACTTTAACTTCGCACAACCCATTCTTAAACAAGTTTTTCAATAAAATATAAACAACTTTTACCACCGTGAAAGATTTGGGAAATATTGATTTCTTTTACAAACAGTAAATGTAAATAACATTCACGCAAGTAAATCTGGAGAAAATGTGCGGCATGCAACATTCAACATTCTTGAGAATGAATTCATAAAAATATGAACTTATATATATTACCATAGTAAAACTGAGTAACTTGTCATATTACAGGGAGATGGGATGTTACTATGAACTTCCACTTCTTACAAAGCTTGGGCTCTTCATACACTTCACGGCTCTTCACTCCTTCTCTTCTTCCCTCACACATCTCTCTCATATTTTTAATTATCTTCTTCTATATATAGGAAATGCATAACCACCGACTTAAGATCACTTCACCTCGAAGTTACTGTGATACATTAAAGACTGCAATAAATTTCTACCTAAGAATTCTTGACATGCGGAATACAAACGCGGTTACATAAATACAAACTTGACGTGCGTCGGATTGCCTACAAACTTACTGACTAAATGACATTGCAGACTGACAAAAAGACTGACTGAGTGTCGGAAAGAGCCAGCGCATACTAGATACACAATCAGCTCTTAATTACGTTTTTGCAACACTCCCCCTTAATTAAGAGCTGATGGGGATCATTAAACAAAAAGTAAAATTTTACAAAATATTTCAGAGCTGAAACATGCTCTATGCATGACGAAGTTCACTGCGCAGAATTTGTCACTCCCAAACAACTTCGCAGATATTGGAATGTTTCCCTTTCCAATGGTTTTGTAAATATGTATGCTACTTGATCTTCAAGCCTGCAAAATTCTAAACATATTTCTTTACTACTTATCAATTCTCTAATAAAATGATACCTTGTGTCGATGTGCTTGGTTCTCTTGTGGCACACGTGATTTTTTGACAGTGCGATAGCTGAATTGTTGTCGTAGTAAATGACTATGGGTTCTTGCTGGTTCTGTGATAGATCACTTAACATCCTCTGCATCCAAACGGATTGACATGCAGCGCTTGTAGATGCATCATACTCTGCTTCTGTTGAAGAAAGAGTTACTATGGGTTGTTTCTTTGAAGCCCATGATACAACACCTGCTCCTAAATGAAATGTATTCCCAGATGTGTTTTTCTTGTCATCTATGTTGCCTCCATTGTCACTGTCAATGTATCCAATGAGTTTGAAATTTTCTAAGGTTGAATACAAAATATCAAAGTCTTTTGTTCCACTTACATACCTCAAAATTATTTTACCTGCTTGCCAATGAGATTCTTTTGGTGACTCCATGAATCTTGAGATTAAACTAACTCCATACATGATGTCTGGCCTTGTCACTGTTAGATACATAAGGCTGCCAACAAGCCTTTTAAACAGTGTAGGATCTACATTGGATCCACCATCTTCCTTGCTTAATTTCAAACCTGTTATCACTGGTGTTGGAGTTGTCTTACAATTTAACATCTTAAATATGTTCAAGACATCACTTGCATACTTCAACTGAGATATAAATATACCATTTTCAGTCTATTGGACTTCAATGCCTAGAAAATACTTCATAAGCCCCAAATTAGTCATTTCAAATTCACTTTCCATGACTGATCTAAATTATTCTATGCCAAAATCACCAGTAAATATTAAATCATCTACATACAGGAAGACAATTAGCTTGCTACCTTACTTGTTGATTTTTGTGTATAGTGTTGGCTCACATTCACTTCTATGAAATCCATTCGGAATGAGATAAGAATCAATGCGACTGTACCAAGACTGTACCAAGCTCTAGGAGCTTGCTTCAAACCATAGACTGCCTTTTTCAACTTGTATACTTTGTTTCCTTGTCCTGGAGCTTCGTAGCCTTGTGGTTGTTCCACATATACTTCCTCCTCCAAATAACCATTTAAAAATGCAGACTTAACACCCATTTGGTAAACAGACCATGTCTTATGTGTTGCGATGGCCAAAACTGTTATGATAGTGTCCATTAGTGCTACAGGTGCAAAAGTTTCATTGAATTCTATGCTTGGCTGCTGTGTGAACCCTCTTGCTACCAATATTTCCTTGTGCTTCTGCACATTTCCATTAGCATCTTGCTTGGTCTTATAAATCCATTTGACGCTTATCACATCCTTGTCCTTAGGAACATCAACTAGTTCACATGTTTGATTCTTCTCAATGCATTCTATTTCTTCATCCATGGCTTGTGCCCAAACTTTATCTTCAACAACTTCTTCAAATGTTAAAGGATCATTAACTTGAGAAATTAATGAAAAAAATGAGAATGAATTAGGTGTACTAGTCTCATATATCTCACGCAGACTTCTTGTCTTTGTTGGATTTGATGATGTCGAACTTCACAAACTACTAGATGGAGTTTGCTGCGCACTTGGTGTGCTTGTCGAAGTATCTTGAACCATGAATTGTTTCGGAGTTCCTTGTGCTGAAACATGTTGCGCAGTCCTAGGAGTAGACGGGTCATGGAGTTGTGACATTATAATTCACATGCGGAGTCTCAACAACATCCTCTGCAATGTCATCATGTTTGACATGTGACACGATTTTAACATTCTTCTCTACGGTTCCATCCCATGCTTCATTTTCTACAAACTGAACATCTCGACTGATAATAAATTTTTTTGCAACAGGATCATACAACTTGTATGCTTTTGTGTCTTCAGAATACCCAATAAAAATGCATTTCTCTCCTTTATTGTCTAATTTCTTTCTTAACTCAGATGGAACATGTTTGTATGCTACACAACCAAAAAAATTTAAATGTGAAACACTATGTTTCATACCTGTCCAGGCTTCCTGCAAAACTTTGTTCTTCATGCTCTTTTTCAGACATCGATTCATGATGTATATAGTAGTTTCCACTGCTTCAGCCCAACATTCATTTGACATATGCATAGCTTCCAACATACTGCGTGCCATCTCCATAATGGTTCTGTTTTTTCTCTCTGTAATACCATTCTGTTGCGGTGTATACCACGCAGTGAATTACCTCTATATGCCATGATTTTTACAAAAATTGAAGAAATCATTTGAAACATACTCATAACCTCTATCTGTTCTTAATATCTTGATGTTGTAACCACTTTGCTTCTCCACAAGCGCCTTGAACTGCTGAAAACAACCAAACGCATCAGATTTGTGTTATAGAAAATATGCCCAGATTTTTCTTGTGAAATCATCAATAAATGACAGAATATACATGCATCCTCCCAAGGATGGTGTTTGCATCGGTCCACAAATATCAGAGTGCACAATTTCAAGTGGTGTGCGAGCTTTGTATGACTTTTCGACTGGAAAAGTCTCTCTATGTTGTTTTCCAAAAATACAGCCTTCACAAATTATTTCTATATTTTCAATCAATGGCAATCCTTTTACCATGTCCTTCATATGCAGTAGCTTCATCCCACCAAAATTCAGATGTCCAAATCTGAAGTGCCACAACCAGGATTCATCCTTTATTTCTGTTTGAAACGTTGCTTGCATTTCTTTGCTGTCTTTTTCTTCCTTGTCGCGGTGAATTTCTGCTTCTTTACTTTGTGCTTTGAATGCAGCTCCAGAATTTTCATTCTGACTTCCATGAACAACTTGAGTTGTTCTTCCTTTTATGTTTGTCCTTATCCTCAAAGGAAACAAGCGATTGCTTTTCATCTGCACTTTGGCTATTAAGTGATTGCTTGGATATATGTCTTTAATTAGACAATCACTAGGTTTTTTGAACCCAAAATTCGACGGCGTATATGTCCAATTTTCGACATCCAGATGTCGACCATCCGACAACCTTCTTCTTGTTTAAACGTCGGTCCAAATTTGGAGGATATCCGACAGTGAAATGAACCATTGGATATCAGACACCTACCTATCAGATATCTGACCGAACCTCTTTCAATGCGCTCATCGCTTATCCGACAAAGATCCTTTTTCAGGAGGTCGTAGATCCGACGACTACAACTTTATATGAAGTCGGATATCTGGCGGTCGTTCCATGTAAAAATGGTTGATATCTGACATTCTTAGCCATCGATGGCATGGAAAGAACGTCAGATATCTTAGAGGGGGGAGTCGGATATCCGACGGCTGTTCCATGTGAAAATGGCTAATATCTGACGTTCTTACCTATCGGTGGTATGGCAAGAACGTCGTATATCTTAGAGGGGGAAGTCAGATATCTGACGGTCGTTCCATGTAAAAATGGTCGATATCCGAAGTTCTTAGTTGTCGATGGTATGGAAAGAACATCGGATATCTTAGAGGAGGAAGTTGTATATCCGACAGCAATAGTGTAATTTAAAAAAAAAATACACTATTATTTTGTGATCAAATTTGAATGGTGGGTCTTACAACTCACTGCATGTTTGAGTCTGACAATCTACCTTTTATATTGAACCATAACAACAAAATAAGTTTGTTAATGGCTCAATTTGTGAAAATTCTAGATACATGAGTAATTAAGAGCTCGAGGCTCTATAATTTGATGTGTTTTTTACCAATCCACGATTTAGTGAATTCATAGTCACTGGAATGAAATTTAAGTTATCTAATGAAAGAATTAATGTATCTACCTCTATGTCGAAACTGTTTTCCATGTTGATGCGGGCCACTTCCCTCCTTATTGTCTTACCAAAAGGCATGAGAATGAGGAAGAAGACTTAAAATTATGGACTTCACCATCAAAGAAGCCTTACAATCACATTGTTAAGGAGTGATAAGAATATCACAACAATCCAACATGTCAAATCTCAGATGATAGTGCCAATTAAAGACTTATATGGTAAATTTAATATAAGACTTACTTATAGTTGTCTCTTACTCTTTGCATACACATTTGATAATTTATGGTTGTCTCTGCGCCTTAACCGAAATGATATTATAAGGTGAGGAGGTGTATGCATAATAATCCTTAGTTATCACTATGCAATGAGGATTTAAATTAAAGATGATGTATATACTTAGTATTTAATTCATACTTCCTTATTTATATAATGTACTCATGATATGATAAAGTACCATATATGATTCTTTTTCTTGATAGTAAATGAAATGTCATATGCAATACCTCCTCATACAATGATTTTTAAGTATTAAGATTGTAATGAGTTGACTTCATGTGAACATGGGAATGCGACAAATATAAATAATGCCAAAATTATTAACCAAGATAAGTTCATATAATTTGAACCATAAGATGACAAAACAATGGAATGAAGTAATGGTGATATAATTTATGGTTACCATTCATTAGACTTTCCAATCAACACACAATCCAACCAACTAAGCAAATGCCACAATAACCAATTGTATGACCTCTAGGAAACAAGAGGTAGCCTACTAGCTTGCATATGACCACCCACAAATTGTAACTATCTTCTCAATGATGTGTTTTGATTGGTGAGGTTGGTACCACCTCTAGCTCAAGGAAATTACATGTGTATGTCACCTACTGGCTAGAAAAAAAACACCTTTGTGAGTGGAATTTCAATAAGATATAGATCAAGTTGGGAGTAATGGGAAGAACAAATGTCCACTTCCCTTCCATTTCTCATTCCCAACATTCTCTCCTATTATTATTATTATTTGTTTCTCTCTCTTTTTTCTTTCTTACATTTTCTTTCTTTATTATTGCATTATATTTCCTTGTTTTCTACTTTCATTAATAGTCTAAATTGTTTATATGTACTGAGTCTTACAATTATTCAAGTTGTTTGGATCCATTTTAGATCTCACCTCCCTATTGAGAGGATTTTTGTTAATTGAAATATTTAAATGAAACCAACTATATATCAATATACCTTTTGTTTGATTCTTTGGAACATGGCTCTAACTCTGGCTCTTAGCTATAGCTTTAGCTCCATCTCACTGTTTTACTAGTTATGGCTATGGTTCTAGCTCCACTTGTTCCCACGATGCAAAATTATACTCACTAACCCTCGACTCTAAGCAATATTCATATTCAAAATCTTCAATTACAATTCATTCCCATATTTGGTGTGCAAGTATCTCTTCATTATTAGACTTGGATACAATCCATCTTGGAAGTAAATGATAACCAAGCCAAATTCAGGTCTTTTCTTGTTTTGTAATATCCCAATAAGCATATTCCATCACGCAACAAGTCAACTAAATGAATTGTGGTATGCCCTCTTTTGCTAGGATCAATTTCTTATGACATGGAAACAATTCTCCAATGCTTGCATCTCACTCAAAATTAAAGAGAAGGGTAAGGATATTGGTTCCAGTGCATCGTTTACTCATCCTTTGAATTTGTGGAAACTCGAAATTGGTTATTAGGAGAAACCAAACATCACAACAAGCTCCAAGAAAATTTCAAAGCCTAGATGACACGCAAGTGGGTTATAGAAAGGCAGCACCTTAGCCATTCAATATTGAGCTCCTCTCTGTTTCGAGAATAATTTAATATTTTCTATTGAACAGGGCCAAACACGTGAAGGTGGAAGCTCTTATGGCCCTCCCCCTCCCCCACATCACTCTCAATTCCCCATGCCCAATGCATGTACTTGAAAAAAAATTGTGTGCAAATGCATGCATATTTCATCATAAACAAACATCTACCATTCATTCAATAAAGGCTAACATTCATTAAACCATTGTTTCATTCGGTCAACACATTCATTTAATAAAATATAACATTCAATAAACCATTCATTCATTCAATAAAATCTAACATTCAATAAAGGTAACATTTTACTACACTTAATCATTAAACCATTCATTCATTCATGAGGCCAAAAATCATGGACGACATTTTATTATCAAAAATAATTAGACAATATTTTTTCAGTCACTTATTTTTAATTCTTCTTCTCTTTAGTACATAATCTCTAATAAGATCATCTTCTGGACCTTGTCCTCCAGTTCTTGGTTCTTAATCAGCTTGTTGTGATGTCTGCATCCTAGAGTGCTCGCGATGTGGACTTTGCGGCAAGGGGTTCGTATTTGCTGCAACAATGTGAAAATGTTGCATCAATATATTTTTCTATTTTAATGACAACTATTTCATTTTAAAAAAACATTACAAGGGTTTCTTTTTACATATTGTGGCCACATCATGTTCTTCATTTTCTTGTCCAGGATCAACCTGTACAGTGTGACCCTCTACATGCTCTGCAGTTGAAATATGGAGAAGTACAATTAATGTTCACCATCTACAATGCTATATATAAAATCGTAGCATATGAATAAATTCATTACCATGATTCGAAGTATGATCTTCGATTTGTTGTTGTCCCTCCTCGACATTAAGGGGATCATTGCTTTCCTGCTCAAAACAGAGTCAATATTTTATGTCAATTATTTATAACGAATAGATTGCACAAGTAATAAATCGTCATTAAACTATATAGATTTTATATACCTATGCACCAAATGGATCAATACCAGAAGACTTTGTTTGGACAGACAAGCTTTTTCGGCATTCAACAACAACTCCAAAGTCGTGCTGGAATCCAAGCTTCAAGTATTCCTCAGTGGGCACTTCTTTGAATCGGTCGGCCTGCATATTTGCATAACGTCGTTAATTTACATTTTGCAGTGCAATAAAAGGAAAAATAATTTGCAATTTATTATTTGGATGCATTATTGGTTTTTCGAAACTTACAAATCGTGCTGCCAAATTGGAATAACCACCAGGCCCAAGCTTGTGCTGACCAATTTTTTCCAGTCTTGCCTTTGTGGCCTTTGATGTGTCTGTCATCCTATGCAAGTGTTGAAATACATTAGATGTTCCAAATTCAATATAGAAATCAATAATAATAAGTTTTAGAATTACATGATTGTGGAAAGTATTGCATACCTCCCTGTGCCTCGTGTTACCTTTCCTTCTTTTCTTAGGCCCCTCTCCTTTCCATCATCCACTAGAGCTTTCCACTCTCTTGTTGGAATCATGGGAGGGCACTCATACCTAGGGTTTTTTCTACGTGAACCCTATATTGGTCTCGGACAATCTTCATATGTTTTCCATCCTTTTTCAGGACCACGACTCGATTGAAGGTCTCGTTGCCCAACAGGACAACCAACCGATTAGTGAGCTCATCTTTTAAATTTTACGGTTGTCAATCCCACCTTGTGCGGATGGTGGGCCCAAAGATATCCAAGGACAAATCATTCCTATTTTTATAGAAAACATCATTTCCTGCAAAACGATCGTGCCATGCTCATAATTAGTTGAAAAAAAATGTTTTATCGGTATATTACAATAAAATTATAAACACTAACTTGCTCAACGTATATTTACCTGGGATCTTATCTATCTTTATTGGGATGAGATCTTCATCCACCAAAAATGTTGTCTCGATTGTTCCCATGCTAGTGACACGGGAAGATCCTGGAAATGCACCTTCGACATTATCAACACAAGGAGGATCGGTGTTGACCCCTTCTTCCGGACGATCTAGTGTGCGTTGGTAACTAGCTGTCGGTGCACTAACAGTTTAGGTCTGAGGTGTTGCCTAACATGTTGCTGACTGTTCAGTCGACAACAATGGAGAAGGAGTTGATGCAATTGGAGTTGTTTTCTCATGATGCGATGTCTCTCCACGAGAAGCACTAGAGACAACACTGCCTTGACCACTAGTGTGTGGTCTCAGAAAATTCTGTAAATACAAACCACATTTTATAAGTTCACTATCATATAAAAGTGAAAATTATAAATTTATAAATGAATTATATTATGATTCAAGATTCCGCATCTTACTTGCAAGGTTTCCATTCTCTTATTCAACACTGCAATCTTGGCTTGAATCACGTCTGTCTACGGAATTTGGAATAGCAGACGCATAAGCTCCGCACCAATTTTTTCCAAGACATTCTGTAGCATCTTAATCGGGTCTGAAGCTGAACCAATTATGTCAGCATCTTTTAACAGATCAGCCACTTCAATATCTATTGAATGCTGTGATGTTGTTTCATACAATAATTCATTGGTCTGCAACAAAAATATATAAAACACTACTGAGTTCTATCATGATAGATTCCTAAAATTATATTAACAAAACATATCTATCAGGATAGATTCCTAAAATTACAACTAGGTTTACCTGATGCCTGGACGATGGTATCGTCTGAACCACAGCTTTGGACTTGCCCCAATTATCCAACCCCTGCAAAAGAGAAGTAGAAAACATCATCATAACGAAACCAGTATACACACGAAAAATACATTACAAAATAAACATTATGATATGTATTATATTGGTACAATTCCAATGAATTATACCTACAACCTCAAGGATCATGATCCACTCATCGGATCAATGGTCATAGGTGACCTGTACCGATCTGCTAATAACTGGGAGTTGCCCCTTACAAAACCCTGAATCAAAAACATAGATAAAATTACCTAAACGAAACCAAAATACTCAATGAAAGAATATAATAACAAAACATCTTGAAGTATAATTTAAATTGTACAATTCTGCATCAAATATAGATAACATTATATAAACCAAACTAATCTACTAATGAAAAACAAAGCAAAAAAAAACTATTTTTTCTTATTATATTTTTAGTATTACAAAGATGTATACCTTCTCCCTCAAGGAAGTTGTAGTCCTCTGGCCATCTGCTGGCAGGGATTTTCCCCGATCACTAGCCTACGAAGTAAATATAGAAAATTTAAACGAAATAAACTAACGAAAAATCCTCAAGATGTTAAATTCATTAATATAAGGTTGGGTAAATTGTTATATGTACCACTCCCATAGTAACCATGTTTGTATCTACTCGATTCAAATTGTAATTAATAAGCAACTCTTCCCCTGCAGATATTGATTTAATGGCACATACAAAAACACGGTTTCCTTCACGCCCCTCAAATTCTCTAGCGGGTTTCTTAATTGTAGACCTTGGTTGTGTATTGTTTATAAACCCCGCAATATTCCCTATGGCCTTTGGCCTTCCATCAATGTACAATGTTGCTACTTTATTTTGATATTTGTCTTTCAACTGTAAATAGTTTGCTGCAATCCATATATACGTACTTCGTGTATATTGGACCAGGCACATCCAATCTTTGTAGTTGTAACAGGGTCCAACATACTCCATCAATTATGTACATGTGTCGTAACCGACCTTTATGCCATCCATGCAAAACAACCCCAGACCATGTAATGACGACGGTGCAATTCGATATATCCTCTCGTTCACACAAAAATCTGTGTTTGGTTGAGGAAGATCCTTGGGTACCCATTGTTTCACTAAAGGTTTGTACCTCAAGGGAACCTCGACTTTGCCTATTGTCTCATCATCATAGGAACATGACCCCCCTTGACCGCGAAAAAATTCCATGTGTTTATGGAATTTTCTTCTGGTCTTTTTACATCTAGTTGATAAAACTCTTGTAGACCTACTGGATGTATCACTTTCCTCTAACCTTCCTAAACTCCCCTCGCTCGAGGAAGACAGATCTGACAAATACCTGTTTGGTTCTACCTACCCCATGGGAAAAAAGTTTAGATAGGACAGCAAGGCATAGCGCCTCTTAAAAGGTGACATGTAGCGCCTTTTATAAGGTGACTTGTACCGCATTCCCTTTCTCAAAATGTAGGCATTCAAGTGATGAGGAAGAGGATGACTTTATCTTTCTTAGGAGTAGAAATTCATGAAATTATGAGTTGTCTTTTATTGCTCCTTTGGGTCTTGAGTCCCATATCACACCATCTAACTATATCTGTCGTCATGGCCCTAAAGTCTCTCCCATCCCATTAGTTTGGGTTCATCACCTTGGTAATTGAATTACACTCACATTTAGTAAGATATTTATATTTAGCAATAATAATATAAAATAAAAATAACTAACCATTATGGAAAACTTCTAAAAGTTTTTATGACTTTCAAAACTAAGATCTTTGAGGTGGTTAATAAGTGTTCACAAATATTCAAAAACTATATTTTATATAATGTTGTGAAACTTGTATAATCTTATTCAAAATCTAAACTGAAATATTCTTAAGGAAAAGGATGAACACTTTGAATATTGGAAATACATGGGTAGTTTTGTAATCAAGCATTGTCTTCTTAGAGGATTCCCTCTAAGATAGGAAATACCTCCATCTATGTCCTTCCCTTTGACCACTCTTCCCTTGTCCTATATATAAGATAAATGTTTCTATGAACATACGTGAATACCTCTTCAGCCTTGCTCCCAACTAATGCTTCCTTTGGACAATTACTCGTAATCTTGACTGATGGTATTAATTGCATAACATAAATTTTCAATCATATTGACACAGAGAAAAGTAGGGATTTATTTATAATATCATGAGCTAGTTACAAAGACTCAAAGATACCATGAGGTCCATCCACAGAGCATACTCCTGTTATTCCTTTTCCTAACAAACGCTAGACTTAAGGAGAGACAAGGCTTTTGTTGCAATCTAATACCACAAAGGCTAGTTGCAAAGCATACACCTTTTCTCAGACTCATACACAGAGCAGAGAGAGACCAAACTCGAATGCCTCAAATGGTTCTCTACCTCAAACTTAGAGAGGACAAGCCCACTCTCTTATCCGAATGGAATCTTATTATGACAATCTGAATGGAAAGGCCCCACTCATAGCCAAATACTTTTGAGATATTTACAAATCATCAAAGTATGGGGGACCATATAATTCTCAAAAGTTGGATTGATTATCCCATGCCTTTGAATAAAGAGACCTTAGGACCACGCGTCTATTCTAATGCATGTGGACTTCTATTCGGGTTTTGACAAGCCATTCTTCTTTTTTTTTAATGTAGTACTCAAGGATTTGATCCTCGGTAATCTTTGTCTATAAAATATCTTTGACTTGTTCGAGAGATTCTCCAACGTCTTGTTTTAGATTATAAATTAAAGTTGGTTCTAATGCTATCAGGTTGATGTTGAATGACTGCCACCAGTCTCTCATCCAATTAGGGCCGTAGAATGGAGGATCCTCATGGATATGTGTACTTTGATGTCCAAACTTTAGCATGGTATAATATGTTCTATCTGTATTTTCTTTTCTCAAGAATTTCCACCACAATTTTTATATTTTTCATAAGTGTGGGTAGTACTTGGAAACCGGAGACTAGCATCTTGATGTGGCCATGATTTCAAAGAACGTATCTAGTTAATACAGTAGTATTGATGGTCTAGTTGTAGCCTGGGGTGATGTGTAGAGACCTTTGTCGTGATTAAGTTAAGATCATGGTAGAGGTGTGTTAACCAATTGCTTTCATCAACTACTTTTCTCAGGGAGTTGTTGTAAATCATCTCTGGTACAATACTGGATCCCATAGGCATTCTCTTGAGTTCTGGCACTAGTATAATAAAAGCATCATATCCATGTAAGTTATCATCTAATACTTCAGTATGTCTCAACTCCCACCTAGGTTTCCATGTTTTCATATAATCAATCCAACTCATATTATCATTAATATTATAGATTTAATGTTTTCCTTCGGTCCAAGTAGATATTTCCATGTTTACTTGTGGGTTATGGGCCCACTGGATTCCGCTTTGACCTTCTACGCTCGCTTTCTTCGGGATCGCTTGCTCCAGGATCGCTTGTTCAAAATTAACAGCATACTTCTGTGTCAAATATTCTCTTGTTAAAAAGGTAGGAATGTTATTTGCTTTCCCAGAAATGTGCTCAACAGTATAGTTATAACAGGAAAACAATGCTTGCCATCTTGCAAACTTTCCTTTTGCTATTGCATTTTTTATTGTGTTCTTTAGCACAAATGGAAGACTAGAGCAATCTGTTCTTATGATAAAGGCATGGTTCAACAAATGAATCTGGAACTTCTCTATGCATATCAGTGATGCAAGGATTTCTTTATCGATAGTGGCATAGTTCTGCTCAGTTTTATTCCAAGTTTCTGATGCAAACTGTGAAAATACTCATAGCAAATCTAAGAGATGATGTATACCTCACAAGAAATAAACTAGGAATAAGATGAAGAGTGGTCAATGCAGTAAAATGAGCAACAAAATAATAATATAGTAGAACTCGGATAGAAGCAAAATAACTTCACACACACTAATTCATTAATCACAAATGGACAAATAAATAATACAATGCATGAGGATTTGAAATGCCAAGGTGGCAATTCGAATTATCCTTCATGGAGTGATCAAAATATCACTGGATTGTCATCGGAGCACAACTAGAAGTCTATCTCATCATCATTGGAGTCATAAATGCTCAAGTAACTGTCAACCATCATTCAAACTGATTCTAACTGAGTGTGGTAGGTGTAACTAAGTGTAACTGCAACTAACTGAATGAAGGAGGCTCAGTGGAGGGTACATGAGGAGCTAACTGGAGTCATAATGGGAAGTCTAGTCTCACTGGAGGTCCATCGAAGTGATACAGTCAGTTGAGAGTCAGTCTAGCCTTAAATCAAGGAAAGAACTGATGATAACTCAATTAACTGAAGTGAAACTGAGTGGTAGGTGAGAGAGGAAAAGTGGCTCCCTAAAATTAAGGAAGAAGGGCGCACTAAGCTCTAGGAGGGATAAAACTGATTCGTGAGAAGCTCCTGGGGCTAGCTAGCTGAGGGCTAGGTGTTGGGACTGACGACTAGGATGCATGCAAGACTGAAAATGCAAATGATGAATATGCTAGTAGGACTAGGCTAGAGTATAGGAATATCCTAACACCCTGCCTTAATCCATCCTGGGCCCTGGTAACTGAGACCAAAGGTCACCCAATACAATGAATAATAACAGTCAATAAACCAAGGAAATGGGGAAAACCTCATGGGAAAAATACCCCCCTCAAAATAGATTGTAAGGCACACACAAAAATAAATGCTCCAAACTCAAGCAAGTGTGATGCTTGGTCATATGTATGGAGGTATCTTCTTCTTGGGAAGAACTGGTTCATGCTCAAAAGGCATGTGCTTGTACTTTCTCTTCAGATCGAATGTGATGAGAACAAATCCAAAAGTATGAGGATGATCGTTGAACCTGTCATTCGAATCAGTTGAGGTAGGATCAAATCTATGAATATGCAGATAGTCTTTTGTCTTCTCCTTCGAACCATCATGGGTGAGATTATGCTCAAAATAACCATCAAATATCAGTGATTGCTTGGAATCCAAATCAGATCCAAGACTTGAATCATGGTTTCTTAATATCTCCTTTGAACCATTTGAGGTGATATCTAAACCAGTAAATGCATGAGAAATTATCCCAAGCGAATGGCAATGGCCATCATCTTCAATAACCTTCTGAGAGCAGGAAATAATGATCTTACAATAGTAAATAAGAGGTGATTTATCAAGGAGAGCGAATGCATTACCTCCAATGGCTGATTTTACCTCCGAAACATTCAGTAGATCATGATGCAAACCAACAGACTCTGGTGCAAGAGAGGATTTTGGAACCTCAGCAATTTCTAGAGTGTGAGCTGGCATAGAATTCGAAATAGAAGAAATTTGGAGTATGAGTGTAGAATCTGCAAGTTCTTCTTCTTTGTGGACAACTTCAATATGAGATATGTTTGATACTGATTCATGATCAATGAGATCATCAAGGAGGGAGAATGCAACACTTTGCTTGCTCTCGAAAGGGTTTGGACCAATCCCTTCATTCTGTTTGCCAAATTTTGCATCCATATGGGCCCATATCTCTTTTGGAGATTCAGCATAATAAAGGAAATCGATTGCCACCCAACGAGACATAGCAAGCAACATTGCTCCATAGACTACGTCACATTCATTTAACCAATCTTTCTCCTCTTCAGAGGATTCAAACTCTCTTTCAAAACAATAATCAAAGAGACCAGTTCTCTTCAAATGTGATATCATTTTTGGTTTCCATTCATCATATTTGAATGGATAAAGAAGAGGGATTTCTTCTGAATACATGGAAGCTGTATAAGACCTACAAAAACAATAGAAAATATCTGCAACTGCTACTGCTGAAAAAATGCAGAAACTGTTGCAACTGCTACACTCGAAATCTTGATAATAACCTGCAAAAAACTCTCAGGAATGGAGATAAACAATACTCTCAACATGCTCTGATACCATGTGAAAATACTCACAGCAGATCTAAGAGATAATGTATACCTCACAAGAAATAATTTAGGAATAAGATTAAGAGTGGTCAATGCAGTCAAATGAGCAACAGAATAATAATACAGTAGAACTCAGATAGAAGCAAAATAACTACACACGCACTAATTCATTAATCAAAAATGGACAAATAAATAATACAATGCATGAGGATTCGAAATTCCAAGGTGGAAATTTGAATTAGCCTTCATGGAGTGATCAAAAGATGACTGTAGTGTCATCGGAGCACAACTAGAAGTCTATCTCATCATCATTGGAGTCATAAATGCTCAAGTAACTGTCAACCATCAGTCAAACTGAGTCTAACTAAGTGTGGTAGGTGTAACTGAGTGTAAATGGAACTAACTGAATGAAGGAGGCATAGTGGAGGGCGCATGAGGAGCTAACTGGAGTCAAAATGGGCAGTCTAGTCTCACTGGAGGTCCATCAGAGTGATACGGTCAGTTGAGAGTCATTCTAGCCTTAAATCAAGGAAAGAACTGATGATAAATCAATTAACTGGAGTGAAACTGAGTGGTAGGTGAGAGAGGACAAGTGGCTCCCTAAAATCAAGGAAGAAGGGCGCACTAAGCTCTAGGAGGGCTAAAACTAATCTATGAGAAGCTCTCGGGGCTAGCTAGCTGAGGGCTAGGTGTTGGGACTAATGACTGGGATGCATGCAGTTGCATGCATGCATGCAGAATGCATGTTGCATGCAAGACTGAAAATGCAAATGATGAATATGCTGGTAGGACTATGATGGACTATAGGAATATCCTAACACAAACTAGACTATTTCCTCTTCTTTAGGTTTTCTTACCTTCTTTAAAAATCCTCCCCATCCAGGTCTAAAGCATCAGTTTCTATAATCTTGGGAAGGTTATCATCGATGGCATGCAGTATGGGTAACCTTTTTACCTTGCTCTTATATTCAAGACGGTTGTTTTTCAAAGTGTTCACGTTCTCATATGTGCACCAATTCCTCTTGTAACAAAAGGATGATCTAACCTAAGAAAGGAACCTTGTGATGACTTGTTGTAAAAGAGTGTATGCTACCCTATGTGTTGCCCATTAATCATATACCTTCTTAGTACCATGTCCCTATCATTTTGTAACATCTAAATCTCACAAGTTTAGTGGAAAACTCTACAAATCCATTCTCCACCTCTCAAGGATGGCTTTGTCCTAATATATCCTATTAAATGATGACATTTGCATGGTTTTCATTAAGTCACTCATCACTATAGTACTTGGTAATTGAAGGTGTATAATTATTTTCCCAGCTAGTGCCTAGAATATCTCATATGTTGTTGAATAGATATGTGTTGCTGTCCCATAGTCAGGACACCTATTCTCCAAAATAATTTTCCTCACAAGTTAAATCGAGGAGTTCCACCACTCTTTAAAATATTTACCAACACATATTTGATTACCAATAATTTTGTCTGGCGGGACAAGTCTTAGCTACTTAATACAAATGATTTACCACATATTTGATTACCAACAATTTGATTACTTAAGTCTTACCAACACATATTTGATTACCTGGGTGTAGACGTTTCCTATAATATACTTAGAAGAGTTACTTTCAAAAATGATTGTGCCTCTTAGAGGCCAGTCAACTCTAGGAACCAAGTGACCCTATTATAGGGGTGGTACAAACCATAGAGAGAGAGATGATTTGGCTATGGTATGGTCAATCAAATAAATTCAATAACAATCAAAAGGCTCAGTACAATCACAATAAAGATGAGTTGACAACCAGCAGACTGAGGCCAAAGAGACTCACGGCCTCCAGTAAGGTACAAGTACCAACCAAAGGGTACAAAGACCAACCAGTAAGGTACAATTCAAAAAGAAAAGAGTGGGTATAAAGACTCATAACCCCTACTAGATGAAGGGGGTGTACTACCTCAAATGGGGACAAACTACCATAGTTATACCCATAAGACCAAAAACATAAAAGGTGGTACAAATCAAAAGATAACTCAAGATGAGTAAAAGACCCAAAAGGTAAGAGGTAAGGTACCACAAAAAAATGAAAGGACAAGGTACCACAAGACCAATAAACAATAGGGTGTAAGGACCAAAAGTAAGTCAACCATTGTGGGGAAGGTACAAGTAAATTCAAATATATATTGCAATAGCTCATTGTAACTACCTGTTATTTGACATGCCAAAGAGATGGAAGGTCAAATAATGTCAAATATATGCAATAGCTCCTTGTAACTACCTCTTATATGCAATATCTCCTTGTAACTACCTCTTGTAACTCAAATAGGACCTCTAAAAGGTATGATAGCAAGCAATCTTCCTAACTAAGGTCTGGAGGGTGGTACGAATTGGGTATAAAGACTCATAACCATTTGGACTAAGGGATGTACCTCAAATGTGGAAAAACTACCATAGTACCCAAGAGACCAAAAACATAAAAGGTGGTACAAATCAAAAGATAACTCAAGATGAGTAAAAGACCCAAAAGGTAAAAGGCAAGGTACCACAAAAATATTATCAACAAAATGAAAGGACCAAATTCAATCAACCAAGGTGGGGTACAACCAATCATCTCTCTCTCAAATGTACCAGTGTTCCATATAACCTGAAATTTCGTCATCATTAAGGAAATGTCCACACAGATGATTTTATCATGTGGTCCTCTAGACTACTTCTAGGGTCAAGCGTTAGTGGATCCATCAAGGGGTGTCCAATCCCTTGATAAGACCATCTAATTCAGCCATCTAGAAGACCTAGGAGAAGAGGACATCACACATCATCAAATAATTGGTAATTGACCGTGTAAGAACAAAAAAACCCTAAAGCAACCAAGCATGCAGAAGGGGAGCTAGGAAAAATACAATGCTCGCAGGCCAAAAAAGCAAGCTCAAAAAACTATACTGGGACCAGTGTCACAATAAGCGAGCTTAAACAAAAGTGGCCAGAATGCCAACAAGCAGAACTAAAAAGAAAAAGACCCTCTAAAAATGTGAAATAGCAAGCAAACTTTCTAACTAGGAGTTCGAGACCTCGACAAATGGTATCCTCTGCAAGGTGATGAAATCCAAGTCAAACAATACGAAATGAGAGACCGAAGTGGAAGGATATCCCTCTACCGAAAGGGATCCTGGGTAAAAGATCCCTAGAAGAAAAGTTACTAGGATACCTCGTTCATGACACGTCGGAGAAGGTTAACTGGCACTTTTGTCTTTGAGCCCCTGTATCACATATACAGTAGAGTACAGGGAAGACAATGGATAGATATCCTTAGGAGCTAAGTGGAGTGCAGCATTCCACAAAGTCCATCTGGAATCAATCCTCACGGCTTACCCCCGAAAAAATGAGAGGCCCCTCCACAAACTAGTCGATGACTATGTCAGTAAGTACTAGAGGATTTCAGTACCCTAGAGGACAACAACTATGTCTCAGATGAAAATGACAAGGGGGAATTATTTGGATTCCTATCCCCGGTGTCCTACCTAACTACCAAATTCTTTTTATCCTCAAGAAAGGTTAAGGTGTGTTGAGTTAGGGAGATGAATTTTAATGGTTGTTGAATTACTCAATTGGGTAATCAAAGTGCAACTCGTGGTGTGATGACTGACTCAAGCCATGCAAATGAGTATGAATCAAAATATGCATTTCCTTTCAATGAATACTAGCTAAGGTAAGGAGAGAGTTCTTTCAAACTATAACTACTCTTTCAAATTAAATGAATCCAACAATAAATTTCTTCTGCTTCCAATGAGTAAAATGCATGACATTGTTTAAACCTTAGCAAGCCTAAGCATGACATTGTGATATTGTGCATAGTCACCAAAAGATGAAAACCTCAAGAATTGCAGGCATTCGGTGTAGAGTCTAGATAATAATTTTTTATGGTAGGCATCTAGTGAATTCACTTGTGTTGTATGAATATAATATTTGCAGTGATTTTCCCTCCCTTTGGTTTCTTATTTGTGTGGATACATTTTGGGTAAGGGTACTACCTCATTATCCTGGCCTATATTCTAAGATGTCGTAAAAAAATAAAACAACATCTCCATCTGATTTGAATCCTTCTATATATGCTCAGTGCACATACAATGGATAAGGTGGAAGAGTTTTCATATTTGGAAGTGGATCTTCCTATGAAATCAATTATATTTACTCTAATTACAAAAAATCATCATATGTAGGTTTAATGGTTTTGACCTCCTTCTAAAATTTTGCATGCGTGGATTCATACAAATCAACTCTAAAGCATTTTTTATTATTCTTTTCTACAAACATGATGTATCTCAGAAAGTGATGGAGGAAGGACCTTAGTATTTGGTGGCAACTAAACTGGATCTTGGCAGATGGGTTCGTGAAAAATACTAGGAGAACCGTTTAAACTACCTGGAGCAATCTCTAACTATTGATAAATACAGTTGTGGGACAGACCTTGATAAGTTAGATCATTTCTTGTAGAACTACTGAAACATTGTAATTTGGATCCTGGAAATGATAATAGCATGTTGTCCATAGCATCTCATGTTTTGGCTCTAATTTTACATGAACACAATGTTCTCAAATTAATTGATGCCACATTTAACACCAAATAGGACTGTTAGGAGGTGATGATTGTCATTGACAAACAACTTGACCACAGATTCAACCTCCCACAGAGTTGACTAATTTTGTTGAGTTTGACTGTGCTTTGACTAATTTTGGCCTTGCTTAGACAACATTGACTTTCAGAGTGTTGATTTGACTATCCTTGACTGGGAGTTAACCAATTTCTAGGCTATTTGTCCAATTTCTAGGCTATTTATGGATGAAAATTATTTAACTATGCTCTATGTGTGATAGGAGGCTTAAACAAAAATAAATATGGAGAAGGGTAAATCGACTCTTCTCCATTATTCACCAATATTGAACTTTATGGATAAGGGTTGTTTGACAAGATTGAAGGACAAGATTAGACACCCTATATGGAAGGTAGCCACCCTATCGGATGACATTCAACAGATTCAAATGACACTCTAAAATATTCCCTGCACAATGATTTTGAAACATCTGAGAAAAAGGCTTATTTTCTGGTTATAGAATAAATTTCCTATTAAGATGGAGACTCCTTCAACCTTTCTCTTACTCACTTGCAAATGGTGATAGATAATGTTATGGTATAGGTGAGAAGGAATTATGACCTAAGACCAATATCTATATTAGTTCCCACTTAAAGGGGATATCATATCCTTAAGGGCTCAATCCCCTTCATAAACGAGATCTGGAAACTACTTTATAATAGTAGATTTATTACAAACTTGAATCTGACCCTTTATTTCATTCTTAGTTTGTTAAATTACTTAACAAATATGTTGACTGTGCATGATAAACCATCATACCAAACAACACTAGAAACTAATCATTAATAGGATAAACATAAGTCTGATTTTTTGATATGCAATGCACAAAATTCGGACAGAAAATGTATTCCTCATATTGGAACATAGTGAATATACAAGTACATACCATTAGTTCATCACTGTTGGTAGTAGGTACAACATGTCCTATCTGATTATCACGTGTTACATGTGAGGAGAAGAAGATGGATTTTTCTGGCCTCTGGACTTTGTAATTAGATTAAGCATGTAGCCAAGAAGGTAGTCGACCTAGTGTATTGTTGAAATCCCTTTCCGGTAAGGAATTTTATCATGATTTTAATCTCTAGTTTGAATACATAAACATTGTATATGAGTATGAATCTCTTATATTGGGATTAGGGACAACCATAAAAATGGAAGTCAAACAACTAACTATCGTCAAAAAAATTGATATAATAGTAAGAAAAGTGAAAGAAAGATGCCAAGATGGACACCCTATATTGAGACAATACAAGAATGCAATATGGGATCTTCTTGATAACCTTTTTGAAGCCATCAATATCACTACAATCCCCATAGAATTTAATCATAGGGATAACAATATTCCTAATTCTATTGTAATTATTATCCCTCCTTACCTAGAAAATCTTTATTACTCCTTCAAAACTATGTATATAGTGTTGTTCCTGATAATATTCATAAATGGTAAGTTTTTGAAGATTCTGATGGGATCAAGAATTTTTTGAAATTGATGCATGAATACTCTAATATGCATCCTAATTTATATAAAGAAAGGGGTGAAGAAGAACTATATATATTGAATGCTATATGAGTAAATTTGTCAAAAATTATTGGCGTTCAAAGGTTATACAACTCAAAACTAATTACATCCCAAAGGGGCTAGGTCCTCTTGAGAGGATTTTTTACTCAAATGATGTTCCTATAAATCCTTCTATGAAACTAGAGCAATATGAAAATGAAGATTGCAACCTTGTATCCTCAATGTATCTAGAAAAAAATTAATTATCCAAGATCTTGACTCAAATAGATAAGGAGGGATATATGCATATATGCAAATTGACGAGCCTTGCTCATCATGGAGTAATTCGACTCCTAGTAAAGGATTCCCTACAACAAAAGAAGCTAAGAGTGCCTTGGGAGGATTTTATGGGAAACCCTGATGTGGAAAGACAAGAATATAAATATGTTGTGGAAATGCATGATGTGGAAACACAAGATCCAAAAATCCACACTAAAACAAAGCAAGAAAAGGTTGTTGCGGAAATGCAAGGTCCAGAAATCCATATTGAAACAGAACAAGAAAAGGTTGCTACAGAAATGCAAGATCTAGAAATCCATACTAAAACAAAGAAAGAAAAGGTTTTTGTGGACACAAGAGAGCTAGACAATAGGTTTTGTCAAATATATCACCTCATTCCTTATGCAGTTAATACCTTAGAATTGTCTTCCATGGTATTGTATGCTACCTATTTCGAGGCTAAAGTTTTTCTCCAACTACTAGAAAGAAGGTCCACTAACCTTGAGATCCTATTCAATGATGTTGAATATTTAACAAGTAACATGAGAGTTCCAAGAATTTAATTAAATAGTATATATGACCCCCCTTATAAAAGAGAATATGTGGAGAGAAGAAGAGGTAAGGAACCCAAGATTTCATCCTTCGAATCGAAAAGACCCCATGATAGTCGAAGAGGTCAAAAATCTCCTCAATTCCATGGACAATGACCTCAACAAGGCCAAGCAAGGGAAAGTTTCCCATTCCTTTGTGGTACCAGCTCTTAGAGAACAAAATTATCATGTTAGAGGTCAATCCTAGTTTAAAAGGGATCCCATTTCACCTCAAATGGAGTCAAGGAAAGAAAATGAGGATTTCCCCCAGTATTCTAGGGCACACGATAACATGATGGAATCCTTGAACAACATATTTGGAAGTATTTGGACATCCCTGTGAATGGTCGTGAACCTCCAAAAGGAAGAAAACAAATATACTTTGACATATGGGTATGAATAAGAGCAACAACCAGCCTTAAATCCCTAATTATGGGTACTTTCTAGGCATGAAAAGAGACCTGTAGCAATTCTTGACATAATTCATGATGTAAACAACCTTCTTCTTGGGTTCTGAGTTTAATTCATAAATAATTCTTTAGTACTCAATCTTGGGCACCTTTTAGGCAATTTTGAGCACAAATGGTGGTCAAAAGTCATATCACAGCCACTGAAAAGCGATGACTAGCATGCTATAGTGTTGAACATGCAGGTTCAATGCATATTAAAGCACAGCATAAGATTACACACATACAAACCATCAATACAATTATAATATGGACGGAACGTTCAGTCATCTTATTCATTCATTGAGGTAGTATTTATACAATAAGTGGATAGGTTGGAGCGGTTACACCTGCTCCAACCGCTCATTAGTTAAACACACATTAATACATGATGATACCCAAAAGGCGGCTAAATGGCCCTCTCAACATCTCCCCCACCAAAAAAACACTTCTTCTCCCCGGAGAAGACATGCAAAAAAACTGAGTTGTGATTTCTTTATCCTTCGTCAGCAGTGTGGTAGTGGTCAATCGAGCCTCACCTTTTACCTTCCTTCAGCTTTCATCTCCATCGGTCCAGGAACTTCTGGGTTTCAACGCTCTACCTTTACACCAACTCACCAACTACCTTCAAAATTTTGAAATCACACTGAATAAATGTCTCTATATTTTAGCACCGGGGGGTTCAATCAGTTCAATTGTTCTTTGTGGCATCATCATGTGATCATTAATCTCTTTCTTGTGTGTGGTGTAATATGGCTGCTGCTTGAATATGGTCATCCTTGTTTGCTTCTGTCATGAGGCTTCCTGCAAGTTTAAATGTGTCATTTCTTGTGGTCAATACTGACTGTTGGATATTGGTCGTGGCCGACTAACTGGGCTTGACTCGACTTGACCCAACCAGACTCGACGCGACACTTCAGTCGACTAGAGATCAACTGAATTACAAAGATTGATTATAATACAAAAAGGTCAACTTTTGACCATATTTAACATCTAATTTAAAAGACTCGACCACTTTACAATATCGACCATACTTCGACCCATGTATGCAATATGTCGACCAAAAGGTAATACTGAAAAGGTAATACTGACCATATATGGTCGACCATTTTACCAACAGACCAAAATTCACAAGTCCAACTTCGACTATAATTTTAATATGATAGTGCCCGACCACTTTAAATTCGAACCGTATCGACAAAAGTTTAATATCGACTAAGGTGATGCGACCATATTAAATTTTCGACTACAGTTGCCCCAAGGTAGGCATCGACCACTTTTTATAATAACTCAAATTTCAAAACACTATAGACTACATGTCACCTCGACCGCATATTTAAGTCAACCAAAACACAATATCGACCAATTTACTAGGTATCGACCCACATAGTTTTTCTTTTCGACGACAAAGATATAATATTAACCACAGGTCACTTGACCATTTTTTGATATCGGCATCACATCATTCGCCAAGTCGATGTAGATGAGATTGGTTGGCACGTGAAAATTATATGCAACCAATAAAAATATATTGATCGAAGAAGGAAAGAGAATTGACCGCATCGACCGAGAAGAGGGTGTTGAAACTCTCTTTTGCAATTAAAAGTTGAATTTCTACTCGTCGACCAGAGTTAAAGGACATTGATCCAAAACAGAGCAGATGGACAGTTCGTAAATTTTGAAAATGGATTGTAGGTCAACTATGTCTCATAACATTGACGCTAGTAACATTGACGCCGGTGCTCACCTCAATATATTGTGTGATGGATCATGGTTATGCTCCATCCATCGACAAAACTTCATCGACTAGTAGTAAACTAACATGCAGTACAACCAACCGACGAGTTCTTCTGAGTAACAAGTCGAGGGACGTCGATCAAATATAACTGAAAAATAGTTGCAATCCATCTACTCAATGTCCAGGTCGGTGAGAGTCACGTCCAAGTTCCGCTGCCTCTCCTCGACTTCTTACACAAGTCGATCAAATGTTCGTTGGTTGCAAACAATGAGAAATAGGGCAGCCGACCAGGCAGTTTTAAAATGAGCAGTCGTCGAATTCTTCCGAGTCGCTATCTTGCTCATCCCAAAGTAACTTGTGGACAGGCGGTACCATGGTCGGGAAACTTGTACGCAGAACTCGTTTGACAAAACAACACGCATCTGCTCAGGTCGGTCATGCTCTTTTAAATTTTTTCGACGTAGATTCAACATCCTCACGATCTTTAAATTTCCAAGCAGTATTAATATTCATTTCTTGTTCGACTTTCTCATGCGTCAGGGTAGATTTAGGAGCGCAGGAACTAAGCACACCGTTTGCTAGCGATTTTTGAGTCTTTTTCTTCCAAGGAAAGCATTATTCAGCAAAATTTTTAAGAATTATTTTATTCGCGCCCTCGTGATATCCTTCAAGTCCTCTGCGTCGGGTGTGCCACATCCTCACGATCAACAGGTTCTTTTCTCTTGTACGCAGGAAAATTTTCAACAGCGTTTCTCCTCATGATCTTTTGCAGGTTCAACCGCCTCCATCCGCTGCTACTGTCACCCAGACCGGACAGAGGAGGCAACGGCACCAGATGTTGAACGTGCAGGTTCAATAAGATTACACACATACAAACCATCAAGATGATTACAATATGGACGGAACGTTTAGTCATTTTATTCATTCATTGAGGTATTATTTATACAATAAGTGGAGAGGTTGGAGCGGTTATGCCTGGTCCAACCGCTCATTAGTTAAATACACATTAATACATGATGATACCCAAAAGGCGGATAAATGGTCCTCTCAACATATAGTAAATTATGGGTTGAGTTTGAAGGTAGAAGTAGCATCAAAACCCAATTCTAAGCATAAACAATAGTAAAAATCAGCTTTCAAGGACATAGGATAATTGTTGTCATGATTTCTCTTATATCCTGATGAGATTAGGGGAACCTTTGTCTGCATAAATAAGATCTCTACTATAGGGGCACTGTATGTAGTTATGGGCTTATAACATGCTCACTGATCATTTATTAACCACCCTTTGCTTCACTCTATTCCCCTCATTTTCCTTCCACTCTCTCTGCCTAGACAATCATCATTGAAAACAAAATGATGTAATTGGAAACCTCGGTAACTTAAAACTAAAAAAATAGCTTAAAAATGAATGTGTTTTACATACATGACTCTTTGCACCACATTGGAGGGTCGAACCTCCTTGGAGGAAGAAGAGACTTCATGAAGATATAGCATAGTGGATAAGTGGGCGACTTGTTTTTCAAGAAGTGCGTTGTGAATAACAAAAGTGGTGGTCAAAGTGGACCAATGATTTTCCTTTGAGAAAATTGAGATAAGGCGACTTCATTTACCTCGTGAAAGACTCAAATGGGAGTTTAATTCACAACCTTGGAAATCATTGAGACAAGCTCCATGAATGACAAGGTGAAAATAACTTGAAATGAAAAGGCCAGTAACCCATAGGAAAAGACCAATGATGATCCCTTTGTCCCAATAGGGTGAGAATCATTCATCATTATCATCATCACCAATATCACCATCATGCATGAGGTGCTAGAAGTTCAATTTTTAACACTAAATATTCATGGATGTGCCTGCTATGAATATTAAATATTGTATTAAATTAATTCGTAAATTATTAATTAGTTTAATTGAAGGGACCTTCTTAATAATGCTCAAACCTTATAAAAGGCGAGCTCTTGTAAAGCGTTAAGCATCTTATCAAATTCAATAATATATCTTTTTATTCAATATGGATCTCGTGTCATAGTTTTTCTGTTGCATTTGGTATCAGAGCCAAGTTGGCTACTTCGCTACTGCTCAAGGATCGTGAAGAGTTCTCCGGGCTCCTCCACTGTGCATCTCTCCACAAGCTTCCATTTGCTCACCCCCTCCTTCCACCCACGTCCCTCCTTCCTTCCACCCACGCCCCTTTGGCCTCTGCGCTAACGCCCCTCCTTCCACCACCACCACGACATCGCTCTGCTCTCCAATTCCTCCCTTTACAAACACTTCCGTTGCGTCCAACCATCCCTGCTTCCGCCCTCTCCCTCCAACACTCCACGCCCCATCCACGTCCCCCTGCCTTCACCTCATCCACCCTCCATCTTGTCTGCCCTCCTCTTCCCTTCTATGCTTACTCCACCTCGTCCACCCTCCACCTCCATCTCCATCTCCCTCCTCTTCGTCTCTCCTCCTCGTCCCCTTTGCTCACATCTCCTCCTTGTGCCCTCTTGCGCCACCTCCTGCGCACCAACTCCCTGCGTGCCACCATCCCAGCTGCGTCCCCACCTGCCCACTCCCGCACAACCTTCTTCCGCTCCAACGCCTCTCCTCCATGTAAATCTCACCTACAAAAAAACACAAACCAAAATTAATAAAACAAATATTATTATAATAATATAATATTATTATATAATATTTTAATTTTATTAAAAATTTCCACTCTATAATAAATATTTAAATATAATATTTATTATTTTATTATAGTAATTATTATTGCTATAATAATTATTATTAAGTCACCATTTTCCAAGACCTTTTTGTTCTCACTATCCCATAAGCCAAAATTGGGTCCAATTATTCACCACCACACTTAAGAAGCATGACGACGGAGTTACAAGCTCAAATTGCGAAAATAGAGAAGGATTTCCAAACTTTCAAGGAAATGATCACCAAGAGCCAGGAAACGCTTAAGAAAGAAATTAAGGATGAAGTCATTCAGGTAATGGAGCAGAAAATAGAAGACAAGTTCGACATTATGAGCAAGGAACAAAAAATGTTAGACCAAAAAGTGACTAATAGCCAGAAAGGTATCCAGGCGATATTACAAAAAATGGATGATAAGGAAAAAAATCATAAACAACATGGCTCGGATATGTCGGTTACCCCATCTTCCAATTCTGAGTCACCAGAATGCAACAGGACGAAAGGTACTCAATACCAACCATTCATAATGTACCCACCGAGAGCAAAAATAGAAATGACGAAATATAACGGAGGAGAAGACCAATGCGTCGCTTGGTTGAATAAAGCAGAAGAGTATTTCAACATATATAACATTACAATGGACGAAGAAAAGGTCAAGTATGCTTCAATGCAACTTGAAGGATATGCCTACAACTGGTATATGTGGTGGAAGGGAGACAAGTTCGCATACACTTGGAACTTATTCAAGAATGATTTCTTAAAAAGGTTTCAAGGAATCACAGAAGATGAATTCTTCTCAAAACTTACCAAATTACAACAAAGGGGAAGTGTCGAAGAATTCACGCATCAATGGGAATCCCTCGCTACCAGAGTATTTGGGCTATCTGACAAACAACGGTTGGAAACCTACTTGGGAGGACTAAAACCATACATACAAAAAGAGTTAAAAATGCATGACATAACGAATGTCGAGGCAGCAAAACGAAAAGCAAAAGCAGCCGAGGCCAAATTTGACAGTTTCCAATCAAATAAAGGGAAGTCATACTCACAAAGAAACATCCAATCGACTCCAAAGGATGATACAAACAAATACATCCCTCCGCCTAGAAGGGACGATAGGAAGAGCCTCGAGAATCAACGAATGAGGGAAGGAAAATGTCGACAATGTGGAGACAAATGGAATCCTAAACATAGGTGTCGCCCCGAGGATAGCTCAAAGAAATTATATACTTGTGAAGCAGAGGAGAATAGTGAATCAGAAGAAGAAGAAGAAGAAGAAGAAGAGCTAGAAGATGAAGAGGAGGAAACCGCAAATATGGCAGCCGGGAACGACGAGACCCCCAAAATCTCCCTAGCAGCCATGACAGGCATTAGTCAACCACAGACTCTCAAGTTAAAAGGGGATATAAAAAATGAGAATGTTACAGTGCTAGTAGACACTGGAAGCACTCACAACTTTCTTCATATAAGAGTGGCACGAAAACTCAAGTTGTTCGTACATCCAGTTCCAGACATGAAGGTGATGGTTGCAGATGGCAAGAAGATCAAAAAAGTTGGAAAGTGCCACAAGGTGAGACTTCAAATACAAGACTTCGAACTGGAATCAGAACTCTACACCTTACCGTTGGGAGGAGTAGAAATCGTTTTGGGAGTCCAATGGTTACAAACATTGGGAACATATTCTGCCAATCATAAAAAACATTTCATCAAGTTTAAGTGGCAAGGGCAAAATTTTAAGCTATATGGTTTTCATCCACCAAACACACAAGTAGTTTCATCTCAGTATATGGAAAAACTCATTCGAAAAGGGGCATCAGCATACGTAATACAATGTCATCAACTGGAAGGAAAAGAGGAGGAACCAAATGAGTTCAAAAAGGAAATCCAAAAAGTACTCCAGAAACATGAACACATATTTCAAGACTTACCCATGCAGCTACCACCAGAAAGGAGTATAGAACACATAATCGAGATTAAACCGAGGTCAAATCTTGTCAAGGTTAAACCATGTAGGTATCCCCACCACCACAAAACAGAACTAGAAAGGTTGGTTCAAGATCTACTGAATTGTGGTGTCATCACCAAGAGTAGAAGCCCTTATGCATCTCCAGTCGTACTAGTACGGAAGAAGGATGGATCGTTTAGATTATGTATAGATTATAGAGGATTAAACAAAATAACAATTAAGAACAAGTTTCCAATCCCCTTCATCGATGACATGCTGGATGAACTTCATGACGCAAAATATTTTTCGAAACTCGATTTAAGGTCAGGGTACTATCAAATCAGGGTCAAATTAGAGGATATCGCAAAGACTGCTTTCCAAACTCATGAAGAACATTATGAATTCAAAGTAATGCCTTTTGGGTTAACTAATTCCCTTGCCACATTCCAGGCAACTATGAATGAACTATTTCAGCCATACCTAAGGAAATTTGCGTTAGTATTCTTCGATGACATCCTTATATATAGCAAGACATGGAAAGAATATTTGACGCATCTAGAAGAGGTTCTATCTCTTCTGAAGGAAAACCAGTTCTATGCAAAAAAGTCAAAATGCACATTTGGGAAGCAAGAAGTGGAGTATCTCGGTCATATAATCTCAAAGGAAGGAGTTAAGGTGGACCCAAAGAAGATCCAGGCGATGAAGGAGTGGCCCGAACCAAAGAATGTTTCAAAATTGCGAGGATTTTTGGGATTAACAGGTTACTATCGAAGGTTCATCAGGAACTATGCACATGTCACTGCCCCACTAACAAATCTCCTAAAAAGAAATTCTTTTCAATGGGATGATGAAGCAAGAAGATGCTTTGAAACATTGAAACAAATTATGTCTTCAACTCCCATTTTGGAAACACCTGATTTTGCAAAACCATTCGTAATCGAATGTGATGCTTCAGGGTTTGGGATAGGAGCTGTGCTAATGCAAGAAGGTCATCCAATCGCTTTTGAAAGCAAGAAGTTGAACAAAAGAGAATACCTACAGTCTACATACAACAAGGAAATGCTTGCCATCATGCATGCATTAACTAAATGGCGACAATACCTTTTGGGAAGTAAATTCCTAATCAGAACAAATCATAATAGTCTACAACACTTATTACAGTAGAAGACATTAACAACCGAACAACAAAAGTGGATAGAGAAAATCTCTACCTTCGATATGGATATCCTACATAAAAAGGGGAAGGAAAATGTAGTAGCTGATGCTTTATCAAGGAAAGATGAAGAGATACAATTCTACGCCATATCCATGGTGATCCCAGAATTTTTGGACGAAATTCGTAAGGAATATGCCAAGAATTCAGAGGTTTGCTCCATAATTAACAACATAAATCAGTATCCGAAGTTTGAATGGAAGAATGATCTCTTATGGTACAAAGGATGTATTTACTTAAGTTCCAATTCGAGTTTTAAGACCAAGGTGCTTAAAGAGTCACATGACTACCCAGCCGCTGGTCATGTAGGATTTTTTAAAACCTACTATAATGCAAGGCAATCATTCTTTTGGAAGGGTATGTATGCCGACATTCACAAGTATGTTGCAGATTGTGACATTTTTCAGCGGAATAAAACTGAGAATATCTCAAGTCCGGGGTTACTCCATCCATTACATATTCCAAATAAAAAATGGGAGGAAATTTCAATGGATTTCATTGAAGGTCTACCCATATCAGATGGAAAAGACAAAATACTAGTTGTGGTAGACAGGCTAACCAAATATGCACATTTTGTTGGAGTGAAGAAAACTGATTCAGCAAAAGAAATAGCCGAAGCTTTTTGTAAAAATGTCTACAAATTACATGGTTTTCCGAAGATTATAGTAAGTGATAGGGATGTCAAGTTTAAAGGGAACTTTTGGAGAGAGTTTTGCAAGCAAATTGGAACTTCTCTTAACATGAGCTCAGCTTATCATCCCCAAACAGATGGACAGATAGAAGTTGTCAATAAATGCTTAGAAACCTACCTCCATGGTTTTGTAACTGATAAGCAAAATAAATGGTTCCAATGGCTACATCTTGCGGAATGGTGGTATAATTCTACTTATCATACATCTGCAAGAATGACACCATTTCAAGCCCTATATGGATATGAACCCCCAAAATGGAAGGATTTCATTACCAACCAAGCAAGGGTCACATCAGTAAATGACCATTTAGAAGAAAACCAAAAGGTTGTCCAAGTACTTAAAGAGAATTTGAATACTGCCAGGAATAGAATGAGACAACAAGAAGATTGACACTGAACAGAACGAGAATTTGAAGTTGGAGATTGGGTATTTGTAAGACTACAACCCTATAAACAATTATCACTTAAACAAGGTGGAAAAAATAAATTGGCTCCACGTTTTTATGGCCCATATCAAATCAATAAGAAGATTAGTCAGGTGGCATATGCGTTGGAATTGCCAACTACAAGTCGCATCCACAATGTTTTTCATGTTTCATGTTTGAAAAAGATGATAGGTCAACACCAAAAGGCACAAACAATACTTCCCTTGTTAGATGAAGAAGGAAGAATCATATTCAAGCCAGAATCTATCATTGCTACTAGAGAGAAGAGATTAAGAACGCGAGTCATTAAAGAATACCTCATAAAATGGAAAAATATTCCCAAAGAAGATGAAACATGGGAATCATAACAATTTCGACAATTACATCCCTCATTACCATTGCTTTGAGGACAAAGCTCTTTAAAAGGGAGTGGCAATGCTATGAATATTAAATATTGTATTAAATTAATCAGTAAATTATTAATTAGTTTAATTGAAGGGACGTAACCCTTCTTAAGAATGCTCAAACCTTATAAAAGGCGATCTCTTGTAAAGCGTTAAGCATCTTATCAAATTCAATAATATATCTTTTTATTCAATATGGATCTCGTGTCCTAGTTTTTCTGTTGCAGTGCCTCTATATGCAGACCATAATAATATTATTAGCATTAGGAAACAAAACTTTCTTTTTATCTTAGCCCATGGGATTCAATCCCTTGATGGGCCATCAAATATATTATTGGTTGAGTGAATGTCTCACCAAAATATCCTTAAGGCCAAGAATCAAGATGATTTGTCCAATTAATTACCTACATAAAGAATCAAAGGTTATCACCATAGGCAATGACCATTGAAAGACAACTCATTTTGATAGAGGGTTATTTTCATGTTAGGAAGAGTTTAAGTTCTAATCCCCTCCAAATACTCTGTAAAACATAAGTGCCTATATTTTTTACTTAGCATGGGATCACCAAGATAGTGTAAAGCATAATGTAGTTTCCCTATTTATGGCATTCTGCTACAACAAAATGATGATTCGCCTTAGGAAGAGTATCCTAGTACACATAAGGAACCTCCATCTCATAAAGAACCTGCTCATTTATGGACTTTGTAGCTTTGAATATCTGGCTTATACAATCTACTTGGTATAACAAATTTTTCCCTTTTTCATCTAATAGCCCATTCAAGGGTACTTTTGCAATTGGAAACCACCATTTCTTCCCTTGGAATTTTATCCCATTACAAAATTCATCTACTACTATAATACCTCCTTCAACGTACCAAAATTTAATAACCAGCAGCTAGAGCACATACACTAAGGTTATATCCAACAGTTTGGCACTTTAAAACAATAATATTATCATAATTTGCATGCTATAGATGGTTGAAATTGGCCTTGGCCCTTGCTATCCACAACTAATGTTAATTTGGGAAACTAGCATGCAAGATGCTTTTCTGGACAGTGAGTTAAGATATAGAAAGTGTGGCATGCATAATCTGCCAACTTTATCATGCATTCTTTCCTCTTTCCATATATAGTTTGAGATGTTACATATACATATTTGAGAGGAGTTGGGAGTGTTATATTGTATTTTGTGAGCAGATTGTAGCAATGGAAATCTAATCATTTGTTCACCCACCAGTTTTGACAAACTGCCTCCATAATTGCATGCTATTGGACCTATGGCATCCTTTCATGTGTCCTCACTATGATGTAATCCATGTCTCTTGATTAGTACATTGATCTAGATCAATTATTCCTTCTCTCTAGATCCTAGAATCTCTTGGTGGGACATTAGTTTGATAGTATTGCAGTCATTTGGTTATCTTGTATGCACTTACTTTGATTTGGGGAGAGATACCAAAGAAACTAAACAAGGTAAACAAATTCTGCTAGTAGGGGTCCTTGGAGCAAAGAAGGGCCTAATGGATTTGGCCTACCACCCTTAGTCTTCAACTTTCCAATAACCCCCTTGAGAAGTGTAGGCCAACTTTCTTTGATATCCAAAATAACTATTATATGGTTTTAGATAATTTTGCACCAATTTCAAATCAAAATCAAAATTTAAAGGGTTATTTATTTCCATAGTTTTATAACCCTTCACAATTCCGTAATGCCAATCGAGCTATCAGATTGGATATTTCTCAGCCCTCACATTCTACATTGCCCTAACTTTTCTAATTGTATGAAAATCGAAGCTTTCAATTTTCACCAAACCATGTAAGGAGAACTTGACCTAATTGCAATTTTTATAATCTACATGGAAGGATATGTCTTCTTCTAAATCTCCATAAAAGGACTTTCAAAAGAGAGATTTGGATTTGGATTATGACACAAGTGTTCATTCATGCATTTGTTAATGAATTTCCATTATGACATAGTAGCATTTCCAAAATGAGCATGCTCTTAAAATATAATGTGATTAAAACTATCATTCAAGCCCCAACAATGAACATGTTAACAAAATAATGAAAAAAGTAAACCACAAGCAAAGTGAGGCGCAAAGTGCTAGGGTGCTCCACCTAGGCATTATGTACCACAACAACAATGTCAAACCATACCCACCATATAATCATGTGATGACTAACACAACATAATAAAAGGACCATGAAGGTGCTATCACCCGTGGAAACAAAATAAAACACCTAGTACATCACCCCAACACTAAAATAGATCACAATATAAAGGTGCTCCAGTAATAACTAGAGATATTGCTATGCTTTGGGGGCATAAGCCAGTAAATATACAATCAGCACTCTCCTCTGTACATCACGCACCCCCAGTTGTACAAGGTTTGGAATAAAAAATGTATTTGAATAAATTGAAATAAAATATTATTTTCCAGACAGGTTGGCCTCATAAAAACTGGATCAAACCTATATAAATAAAGAGAAAACTTGCCTTATCAAAGTGGAATTCGTGGAGTACAGACAGTGATCTGATTTCAGGCTTGTGAGGAAGATCTTGGTGGTACGGGGAGGTCTGATTTCGGGGGTTCAGTCAAAATGAGGACAATAGCAGTGGAAGAGTAGCAGTAGCAACAGTAGTAAAACCTTTTTTCCTATCTTTTATTTTTGGTTGGTTGATAGATGAAGACATGATTGATAAGCAGAGGTGACAGTTTGAGAAGTTGATGAGTAGAAAAGACTAAGTTTCCCTAAATTGTTCTACAGTGATATCAACTCAAGGCTCCAAATGATGACCTTTCAGGGTTTTTTCACTGCTTTTTCAACCTTTTTGGCACAATTTCTACTTCACAAGACAATATCAAATCTGTATAATATTGTTTTGGATTCTGAACTGAACTCAGTGTTTCCCTGGGTTGGATGTTAGGGTTTTCTTAGCAAGTTAGGATCCCAAGAGGAATTTCGGGAGGTTCAAGTGTGTAAACTTGCCTTGGGCATATTTTCTTACATTTTCACAAAATTGGCATCCAACCAAACTGTATAGCACATAAAATGGTAAATAAATTGGACTCTTACCGATTTGGGAGGCATTACAGCTTCTATGGATTCTCGACCTTCTCGACGACCTCCTTGACCTTTTTTGTGACCTCCTCAACCTCCTCAACCTCCTCAACCACCTTGACCTCCTCGACCTCCTCAACCACCTTGACCTCCTCAACCTCCTCTTCGACCTCCTCGACCTCCTCTTCCTCCTCAACCTCACTTAAGCTATAGGAAAGCACTCAAAGTCACCGGAAAGCACTCATGACCCACTACCAGGATGGCCCACTACCTCTCTATCAAAGGTGTGAGATCTAGGCTGCAATGGAAGTCACTGGAGACTCAGCAAGTCGCACATAGAGAAGATTTGAGGTCTATTCTTTGGAGTGCCTTGCAGTAGAGGCATTGTCATGATTTGAAGGGGAATTCTTAAAATGGGTGGGGGGGGAATAAAAAAGTGGGAAATTGTTAAACAAGGTTATCTAAGACACCAAAACCTTCTGGACAACCATGATTCATATAAAAAAGCTTTGCAACCTCCTCGTTGGCTCAACAAATGAATCAACACCCACTGTAATCAATTGTATTACCCATTTGGTTATCGACCTACTAGCTATAAGAGACTGGCTCTGAGCACTGGCTATCAACAGGTTGGTAATGACCAGTGAAAATGGTTGGATCGAATGTAGGTTCGTGCGGTTCTAATGGTTTGAGCACCAGAGGGAGCGGAGTTCAGGGAGCAGGTAAATTAGTTTTAAGTTCTGTTTTTTTTTAAGTTTTGTAATGTTATGTAGTTTTTTTATATTTTTTATATATATAATATTAATATATATATATATATATTATATATATAATATATAATATAATATAATATATATATTAATAATATGTGAAACAAACTAAACAAATACTTAAAATATGTAGGGATGAGTAATACATAATAGTATGACTTTGATTTATCTTCAACATTTGCATAATGTCATCTTATCAGTCTTTAACCATTTATGGTAGGATAAATCACAATTAACCCCTCATTTAAAAATACTTGTCAATTAATGTTATTTTTAATAAATCTCATCATCATGCTAATATCCAATGTCACTAGATAATATGTGTGTAACGAATTTATCTATGGGTAATCAAGGCTGAGAAGTGTGATTTTCAACTTGGATTCTTGAGAAAAGCACAATGGTTAAGGGTCTTCCACCTATATTATTAAAAATATTGTAAAATTTAGTTAAAGCACAACAACCATGAATTGGTAGCCAAGTATCCCTTGCAAACAATCCATTTATAGGTAATTAGGCATGAGGAATCTAATTCTATGGTAAAATGTTGTCTATCTATCACCAATTTACCTGTGTTGGCTCCAATTATCTCTCTTGTCTATGGCATTCAATAAATGACTAGTGAAATTAAATATAAATTGCAAATATCATGAACAACAAGAATGGGTGAAGTAAAGACAAGTATGTCTAAGATCAAACACTACTAATCTAATATCTATGGACAAATTTCTTGATATAAATGCCACCCTAGGGGCAAAAGGAAGCACTAGACATCCTAGAGAAAAAAATGAATTTTGTCTTGATTCGACGAGATATTTCGAATTCTCCCTTGATGTGTTTTAGTTGTTGGAGATTGTTTTTCTTGCCTAGGGATCTAGTGCAATCTTGAAAGGAAAAACAAACTAATTCCAACCACTGACGGCAAGAGGTTTCGGATATCATACTTATGAATTCAAAAGAATCCGACGACGACAACGTACATGATGATGATGATGATGAAGATGATTATAATGAAGATGATGATGATGAAGAAGATGATGATGATGAAGATGATGATGGTGATGATGATGATGATGATGATGATGATGTTTGATCCTGGAAACCCTCCCACGCCACCAATGCATGCATCTAATTTAACCATGCCAAATTTCAGTCCAAGCCAAATTTAAAAAAATTCAACGTTAATGGCCCCATGTATCACATTATTTAATCTATAGGTGTGGTTTTTTATGATGCAATGGTTAGTTTCAGTCATGTTTGAGTCTGGAAACCCTCCCACGCTGTCAATGCATGCGTCTAGTCTAACCATGCCAAATTTCAGTCCAAGCCAGTACATATTTAAAAAAAATCAATGTTGGCCCCATGTATCACATTATTTAATCTATAGGTATGGTTTTTGATGATGCAATGGTTAGTGTCAGTCATGTTTGAGTCTGGAAACCATCCCACAACGTCAATTCATGTGTCTAGTCTAACCATGTCAAATTTCAGTACAAGCCAACACATATTTAAAAAAGTCAACGTTGGCCCCAAGTATCACATTATTTAATCTATAGGTATGGTTTTTGATGATGCAATGGTTGGTGTCAGTCATGTTTGAGTCTGGAAGCCCTCCCACATCGTCAATGCATGCATCTAGTCTAACCATGCCAAATTTCAGTCCAATCCAGCACATATTTAAAAAAATTCAACGTTGGCCCCATGTATCACATTATTTAATCTATAGGTACGATTTTTTATGATGCAATGGTAAGTGTCAGTCATGTTTGAGGATGATGACGATGATGATGATGATGAAGATGATGATCATGAATATGAAGATGATGATGATGATAAATCCGACGACCTCGCCATACCAATGACGGTAAGAGGCGTCGAATATCAGACTTTTGACTTCAAAAGAATCCGATGAGCTCACTAAACCACCGACGACAAACGTCGTTGGTATTTCTAGGTAGTTGCATCGGATATCATACAGCGATGAAGATCATGATGAAGATGATGGTCATGATCAAGCACGCCATTTGGGTTAGCATGATAATTTTTCATTTCCTTACTAAGATTCTCTCTGTTTCGAGAATAATTTAATATTCTCTACTAAACATGGCCAACCACGTGAAGGTGGAAGATCTTATGGCCCCTCCCCCCCCCCCCCCCACATCACTCTCAATTCCCCATAACCGGACAAAAATATCTATGTACAAAGAAATTAAATTTGTTTTTGCCATACTCTATAACAAGCAATGTTTCTAATTACAACATACAGGGAAAATGGAAAAACACTAAGAAACAGTTAATTTATTATGCGTACCGGCAATAAAATTCAATATTCCTATTGCAATATTAAATCAAAATATATAGAGTAGATATATTACTGCATACCTCATACACTTCAATGGACTTCATCATCTTCTTCATCCGAGTCATCATCTGTATCATCTGATGATCTAGATTCAACATTGTAAGGATTGGCCATATCATCCTCGTCATCGATGTCAGTTACGATCATCATGTCATCATTGATATCATATTCATGTACATTTTATGATACATCATCTGATTCAACTAATTCTTCAACATCTTCTTCTGGAACATGATCATCTAACTCATGTTGATCATGATCATCTTCAATGGTGTCTTCTTCTTCAGGAACGTCTTCAGTACCTTCATCTACGTTATACTTTACCATCCTTCCCCTTGGATCATGTCTCACATCAAATTAACAACCCGCTCTACCTGGAACCTCAGAGTAACATACCTCTTCACATTGGGTTGGAAGAACATAGGGCTCCATTCCTGGCTCAAACAACCTTGTATATACCATGGTAAATCCATTATCATGTTCAATAATTGTTTTATCGGGATCACGTTGATTCAATCGACACCTGTACCATTTGACAATGAACATAAATACCTTGAAGGATTTAAAGTCACACTGAAGAATTCTTCCAGATAGCCATAGTATCGATTTTTAGAGAGTTTTGGATGTATGTCACTTCTAGAGGAAACATTGGTCACCTCAAAGACTGCAGATTGTTGATGTATTTGTAACTTCGGAAGATATTTACTTGTATATTACATTTGTACTTTATTGTATATCCAACAAAGATGTATTATTCCTCTGATTGGAAGTGCCGTCATTTGTATTTGCAAGTGTCACAAGTTACATTGTAAGTGTCGTCATTTGTATTGATGGGTTATTAGAACACCAGTGTGGGGTCGGCCCTAGTTAGGTCATGTGGTTTGGTTATTAGGCTTCCTTAGGAATTCAGCCCTGTTAGTTTATTGGCAGGTCAAGTCAATGTATAAATAGAGGGTGTGCCTCTCTCATTCTATTCATTCACTCACTTCTCCAACTCGCATATTTGAGAGAGAGAGTAGCGCACAAGTGGAGGAGGAGGAGTATTTGCTAGAGACATCCCTTTGGGTTTGATCATTGTGATCTTGTATTGTGGCTTATTCTATCTCTGAGACAGTTGTGGGGTTTTTCACCTTCTTGGTTTTCCCCAAGGAAAATCTATGTCTATTTTCTCTTGTGTTTATGATTGATATGATGTACATGTTATTCTCTTAGTGATCCTAGATAATATTGAATGAAATTATCGAAAAATAAGCATGGTATCAAAGCTTACCTGAGAAGAAGACACTGTGCAGTTTCGGAAGCTAGGGCTTCTTAATTTTTGGGTTTCTCTCCACAGATCATCAAAGGCAGGAGTCTAGATTGACTCTCCTATCAAGGGCACATCTTTCTGTCGATACAGAATTCAATTCTGAGCACTTTCAGTTTTTGGCCTGTCATTGCTGCGGGAAATTAGGGTTTCGGACAAAGTTGGATTTTTTGGAATCTAAATTCACAGCTGGATGCTCCTCAAGAAAATCAAAGTTTAGAGCACAAAATCAAATTTTTGGTTGGGCAAAAGATTGGGTTTGATCAAACCCTAATTCAGGATCCTATCCAGTAGATCCGGAAGTTTGAAAGGAAATTTTGAGGGGTCAAATTTTGCAAATCTCAAAATCAAAGTATACAAGCTTGACCAGCTCAGCAAGGCGCATCTTTCTATCCTTTCAAAAGTTTGAATTTTTAGGGTTTCTCTGACAAACACTAATCCAGCTCCAGATCCATTTTTCAGCAAATCAAGTGATAAGACCTAAATCTTTTATTTCCATTTGAGTTTCTCATTAAAATGTCTCACCACACCAAGCTTGAGGATAAGCTTGAAGGGGATGATAATTTCCGATCCTGGAAGTATAGGATTGGGTTAATCCTAAAAGAGAATGAGTTGGACACTTACATAAGTGAAGAGGTTACAGTCCCAGAGGGAGAAGAGGCTAAGGCCTTACACAAGAAGAACAAGATCAAAGCCAAGAGAATCATTGTTGATTCTATTAAGGACCATCTCATACCTCATGTGTCTTCCCTAAAGACACCTAAGGATATGTTTGACTCTTTGACCAAGTTGTTTGAAGGAAATAACATAAATCGGAATATGACTCTACGGAACCAATTGAAGGGGGTAAAGATTCAGAATGGAGAAGACCATCCAATCTTACTTTTCTAAGGTCTCTCAAATCAAGGAACAACTTGAAACTGTGGATGAAGTAGTGGAGAATGGGGAAATTGTCATGACCACTTTGAATGGCCTACCTAGGTCATAGGACTCCTTCATCCAAGGAATATGTGCAAGAAATAAATTAATCTCTTTCAGTAGACTATGGGAGGAATGTTCACAAGAAGAAGCCAGGCTTGTGGCCCAAGAAGAAAAGATGGGAATTGAAGATCAATATCTCACAGCACACACAAAGAAAAGCAAGTTCAAGAAGGAGCAACCTCAAAGTAGAAGATATTCACACCACCAACACCACCACCATCCAAAAGATAAGAAAGATATAAGATGCTTCTCATGCAATGAGAAAGGACACTTTGCTTCTGAATGTCCAAAGAGAAAAGAATTATTCAACAATAAGAAGAAGAACAACAAGAAGAGGTATCATGATCATACTACTGAAGATGATGAACCTCCCAAGAAGAAGAAAAGGGCAGAAAGTGAAGACTCTTCAAGTGAGGAAGAATATGTGTTGATCTCTGCTCTCACAGGTACTATCTCACATGGATGTGATGATTGGCTTATTGATAGTGGGGCTTCCAAACACATGACGGGATTTAAAGAATCCTTTGTAGACCTATTTGAACATGAGTCACCTCACAAGGTGAAACTTGGGGATGACTATCAATATCCTATAAAAGGAAGCGATGAAGCCTCCTACAAGTTAGACTCTAGGAAGTCTTTGAAAATGAAAGATGTTCTATATGTACCTGCACTCAAGAAGAATCTTCTCTCCATAGCCTCCTTGGATGCAAAGGGAATGAGAGTTTAATTTATAGATGGTCAAGTACTCATGTGGCCAAATGGTAAGACAATAGATGATGCAATGGTGATTGGAGAGCAAGAGGGAGGATTGTACAAGTTGAAGGGACAACATGAACATGCCATGGTACATGAATCCATGGATCCAAGTGAACTTTTGCATAGAAGGCTTGCACACATGCATTATAGAGCACTTCCAATTGCAAGCAAAACAATAGAGGGTCTTCCTGAAATCCAATCAAAGCATGAGGTATTTGCAAAGGGTGTGCAAAAGGAAAGAACACAAAGAAGGCATTTCCAAGAAGTGAAAGCAAATCAAAAGGAATCTTAGAGATTATCCACTCCGATGTATGCAGTCCAATGTCATCCAGTTCTCTGAGTGGGTATGTATACTATGTTTCCTTAATTGATGATTTCTCTAGGAATACTTGGGTTTATTTCTTGAAGAATAAAGATGAAGTGTTTGATAAGTTCAAGGAATTCAAAGCCTTGATAGAAAATCAAACTGATAAGAAGATCAAGACCTTCAGATCTAACAATGGCATAGAATTCACTTCAAGATACTTCAAGAATTTATGCAGTGATTCAGGTATTAAGAGGGAGTTGACTACTTCTTACAATCCACAATAGAATGGAGTTGCAGAAAGAAAGACTAGAACAATCATGGAAGTAGCACGGGAAATGCTTCATGACCAGGATTTTCCTATGCACTTATGGGCAGAAGCAGCTAGGACAGTTGTATATGTGCAAAACAGAACACCTCACAAGATACTTGACAACAAGACACCTGAAGAAGTTTTCTCTGGTAAGAAACCAGAAGTTAGCCATCTCAGAATATTTGGTTTTCCAGTATATACACACATTCCAAAGGAAAATAGGACAAAGTTAGATCCTTCAGGAAAGAAGGGAATCTTTGTGGGTTACAGTGAAAGCTCGAAGGCATACAAAATCTACTTTCCAGGGTTCAAGAAGATTGACATCAGCAGGGATGTAACATTTGATGAAGACTCAACATACATCAAATCCAAGAAGACACCTGTTGAAGACAATGAAGAACCAAGGGTAACCAAAATTCAAGACACCACCATGAATGAAGCAATTCCAGAATAAGATCGTGAAATTGAAGATCCACAAGAACCTATAGATCCACCTTGTGAGAAGAACTCTCGCAATAGGAAACCTACATGGGCTAGAGATCTCATCCAAGATGCAGAAAGGTATGCTATTCCAGAAGAGGAACACAGAGAAAGGAAAATGACAAGGTCACACACAAGCTATGTTTCCTTACGCTGTGACTTATGAACAAAGAACCTTCCAGTTATGAAGAAGCAACGAAAAATAAAGAATGGAAGGATGCCATGGTCGAGGAATACCAATCAATCATGAAGAATGATGTTTGGGATGTGGTCCCAGAACCTGAAGGGAAGTCTGTTGTGACTTCCAAATGGATCTATAAGATCAAGCATGTTGCATATGGTAGCATAGAGAAATACAAGGCAAGGTTTGTAGCTCGTGGCGTCTCCCAGAAAGAGGGAATAGATTATGAAGAGACTTTTTCTCATGTAGCCAAGTACACTTCCATCAGAACAGTACTTGCTCTGGCTACAATGATGAAGTGGAAGATACACCAGATGGATGTCAAGACATATTTCTTGAATGGTGTAGTTGAAGAGGAAGTGTATGTGGAGCAGCCACTCGGTTTTGAGACACATGACAGGGAGTCATATGTGTGCAGATTGAAGAAAGCCTTGTATGGCTTGAAGCAAGCTCCTAGGACTTGGTATGGTAGGATAGAAATATTTCTATCCAGCTTGGGATTTACCAAGAGTAAAGTGGATTCCAACCTTTACTACAAGGTTGAGGAAGGAAATCCTATGATACTAATATTGTATGTGGATGACATGTTTGTGACAGGTGAGAATAGATTGATTTTCGACACGAAGAGGAAGCTTTCTTCCGAGTTCGAGATGAAGGACTTGGGTATGATGCATTACTTTCTAGGTATGGAGGTGTGGCAGAGTGCAGATGGGATCTTCCTTGGACAAGGGAAGTATGCAGTAGAGATCCTGAAGCGGTTCGGGATGATGGACTGCAAGGCCATATCCACACCTATGGCATCGAACCTGAAGCTATTGTGTGATGCTTCATCTGAGTCGGTTGATGTCACGGTGTATCGTTAGATGATTGGGTCCTTGATGTACCTGATGAACACAAGACCAGATATTTGCTTTGCGGTGAACACCTTGAGCCAGATTCTGATAGATCCTAGACATTTTCACCTGATTGTTGTAAAGCATATTCTGAGGTACCTGAAGGGTACAGTTGATTATGCGATCAAGTATGATGCGAATCAAAAGTTTAACCTAGAGGGTTATGTTGATTCAGATTGGGCAGGAAGTGCTGCAGATAGGAAGAGCAGTTCAGGGTGCTGCTTCAGTATGGGATCAGGTGTGATCTCTTGGTTTAGCAGGAAGCAATCATGCGTAGCACTCAGTACAGCCGAAGCAAAGTATGTCGCAGCTTGTTCGGCGAGTTGTGAGGCAGTATGGATTAGAAAGCTACTGTCTGAGTTGTGTGAAGTTGTCTGATAACCCAGTGTTCCATGACAGGTCGAAGCACATCGAGATCAAATATCATTATATCAAGGATATGGTGCAAAGAGGAGCAGTGAAGCTCCTGTATGTTGCGACGGACGAGCAGGTTGCAAATGTGTTGACTAGACCACTAACCAGACTGAAGTTTGAGTACTTCAAGGAAAAGCTTAGTGTTCTTTAGATATAAGATACTTCGAGGAAGAAGTGATGGGACACATTTGCTAGAACCATTCCAAGCATGGTGGTAGGAGGATCCTTTCCATGGATGTGGATGTAAGCGTTGTGTGATGAGTATCAGTATGATGCTCCAGATGATATGCATTAGGACTATGCAGTGATGAGAATCAGTACGATTCTCCAGATGTTGTACATTAGGGTGATGTGTTGTATGATGTATCGGGATGATAGTGTGACAATGATCAGGATGATCATGTGATGATGATGTGCATCAGAATGATGTACTATATGATGATGATCAGGTTGATCATTAGCATCAGGATGATGCTCCATGCGAGGATGATCAGGTGGATCATGAGTTTCAGGATGATACTCAGAGGTCGAGGATATGTGGCAGGTGTTGCAGATAGCATAGAAAAGATCCTGGGAGATCCTATAGTCTGTGCTAGGATTCTCTTTCGAGGTTTTGCTAGGGAGGCATGTAATCAGTCCTGGAAATCCGATAGGTTGAGATGTGTGCTCGTAATAAGTCCTGAGATGCTCTTTAAAGATCTTGTCGGTCGTGCTTAGGCACGTAAAATGTTCTTGGGGTTACTCTTTTAAGGTTTTTCCTATTCACATGTAATCAGTCCTAGATATCCGATAGGTTGAGCTGTGTGCTCGTGATAAGTCATGGGATTCTCTTTAGAGATCTTTCTGGTCATTATAAGGCATGTAAAATGTTCCTGGGGTAACTCTTTAAAGGTTTTGTGAAGGGATGGATATAAGTCCTGGGAGATCTTGTCGGTCGTGCTAAGGCACATAAAATGATCCTGGGATCCTCTTGTCAGGATTTTCATAGGCACATAATTAGTCCTAAGGTTTCACCTCTATTAGACCACTCGAAGAGATGGTGAAGACCTACAGGAGGCTAGGCCTACATCCAGCATGAAAAAGGGCTAGCTCTATAGAACTTCCTATGACGAGAAGCATTATGAGATAGCCCAGTGATCGAGATGTCGAGTACAGCAGTATTGATGATGATGATGCTCCGTGATCCAGTGATGATGATCCAGCTCCAGAATTGAAGAGTTGCGCCAATATGTATTGATGACCTGTGTCTAGAGAATACCTTCCTAGTTAAGAGGGAGTGTTGTTGTATTTGTTACTTCGGAAGATATTCACTTGTATATTACATTTGTACTTTATTGTATATCCAACAGAGATGTATTATTTCTATGATTGGAAGTGTCATCATTTGTATTTGCAAGTGTCACAAGTTACATTGTAAGTGTCGTCATTTGTATTGATGGGTTATTAGACCACCAGCGTGGGGTCGGCCCTAGTTAGTTCATGTGGTTGGGTTATTAGGCTTCATTAGGAAGTCAGCCCTATTAGTTCATTGGTAGGTCAATTCAATGTATAAATAGAGGGTGTGCCTCTATCATTCTATTCATTCACTCACTTCTCCAACTCGCATAGTTGAGAGAGAGAGAGTAGCGCACAAGTGGAGGAGGAGGAGTATTTGCTAGAGACATCTCTTTGGGTTTGATCATTGTGATCTTGTATTGTGGCTTATTCTATCTCTGAGGAAGTTGCATGGTTTTTCACCTTCTTGGTTTTCTCCAAGAAACTATGTGTCTATTGTCTCTTGTGTTTATGATTGATATGATGTACATGTTATTCTCTTAGTGATCCTAGATAATATTGAATGAAATTATCAAAAAATTAACACAGATATCCCACAATCTGATGTTTTCTTCGTTCCATCCAAATTTTTTATGCGATATCTACATACATTGCACCACATAGCCTTATGGTGTTTTACCTAAAACAAGCCATACAAGAAAATATTACATAATGATCCAATATTTATGATTAACTAGTGCATGTTTATAATTCCATACAGGGAAAAAAAACAGTGTGTACAACGACAATATGTTTTCAAAAAAACAATAGTGTGGTTGATTAATATGCTTACCTGCTTAACTTTTAAACCATATGCTAAATCGATTTCCCTTTGTGTTAGATTGGTATCTCCATTGCGATGTGCATCTTTAACCAATGAAGCCACACCTTCCCATGATATTCCATGACTAGATTGTTCACATCGTTCAATCCATACCTTCATCCAGTCAAGATTGTTTGCGATGTATAAATGAATTGCATCCCACACTCAACCAACTGTTTGATGATAATAAAATTAAAATGCAATACAAATGTATAGTCACTTAACAAAGTATATTACACTAGTCTAAATTGATGCAAAATATTGAATATAAAAATAGAATATGTATGATATATATACATAAAAATCAACAGTCAAATGTGTTATATTACCTTTCACCTTCCTCGATCTACCTTTCCCCTTCGCGTACTCCCCTTCGAAATATTTATTGGATTCTGGATCACAAATGTGACGTAAATTGAGCTTTGACACTAATATAGGAATATATTCACTAATATACAACATGTTTTGGTATACCATATATCCCTCCATCATAGAACCCTCAACATGTGCTCGTTGTTTGACCAAACCCTTCATAAATTTCAAGTGTCTCTCAACCATCCACATGGACCTTGAGTGCATAGGTCCACACAATTCAATCTCCTCAACTTGGTGTATGAGGTAGTGTTCTTGTGCATTGAAAAATGCCGAAGGTAGATGCTTTTTCATTTCACACATGAGACGAGGAATTTCTCTCCTCCAATACTTTATATCTTCTTTATGGAATTCTTTAGATGACAACCATCTACAAGAGACATGACAACCCAATCAAGAGATTTAAGAAAAAAACATTATATTACAAAACATGAATTAGAGAAGAAAAATCAAATATAAGTTCTACGATGAATTAAACAAACACTAAGCGCATGCAAAAAATCGCTACTTACCTCATGTATTTCTCGAGATTATATATTACTTGTTTGACATTGTTGTCAAAGTTGTCCAAGGGAGAGAGAGGTGTAACATACTGTAACAATATACAAATCGTTTCATTTTTTAAACAAAGAGTAGACAAACAAAAATACCAACCATATTCACTGGAATAGAAAAAAAAATTAAATGCATACCATAATAATTACCTTCATGGAGACATGTCAATCGTGCGTTTTCACCCCCGCAAAATCACCTCTCTTTGTTATGATATTCTTCATGTTGGCACAAAATCCAGTGGGAAATTTAATTTTCCGCATGACTTCTTTTACAACATTACTTTTTTGGTTCATTAACATCCATGGAAGTGAGTTTATATTAATCTGCTCTCCATTTCTATGAAATTGAATGACGTCTTTCATTGCATGGTTTCTATCTTGAATGTCTTTGCAAATTTTGACAATTTTTTCTTTCTCACTCCTTCCTTCCAATATTCGCCATAATGTTTCAGTCGCATTCTTTCTGATATGCATTGTATCAAACATATGAGCAATTTGTAGGTGCTCATAGTAGGGAAACCTACTAAATTGTCTAGGATAACTTTTCATTCCTCGTGGAATCCCATTAATGCCTTCATGATCACATGAACGACAATCATGAATAGTAGTTTATAAAGAAATTACATAAATCAATGTCAATTACAGTAAACAACACACAATTAAAAAAACACAATATAACATTTCATATACAATTATTCATACGTACATTGATGATTTCTATTATATTGCAACTTCCATAGGTGAGGTTTCATTCTCTGCGGTTTTAATGCAGTGTCTTGCTTGCCATTGAACAGATGTTTTTTGGTAGTTCGATACATGTGATTCTTAGAGAGGAAGTTCCTATACTCATCAAACACCTCCTCTCCTAATCCTTTTGAACGACAAGATTTGATCTTAGGACTACAAACTGGACATGCAAATTTCCCCTTTGTCTAAAGACCTACATAAAGAGATGGAATATCTATGCCAATTATAATTATATGCAAAATGACTGGATTATTTATAAAAACATGCGGGCATAGTATATTAACTAGTTCATAAAATTAAATGCAAATAAAGTGGAACTTATAATTACATACCGCAAAAATGGGTTAACCCTGGGGCATCAGGCATTGTCCATACAAGCATTGCATGGAATTGAAATTTCCTTTGTTGTATTGGTCTAGATACGTCATACATAGTGATGCCATTCCATAACTTTAGTAGCTCTTCAATAAGAGGTTTGATATATACATTCATATCTTTGACTTGGTACTTACCTGATTGATTTGAACATATAAAAAATATAATCATGAGACGTACCATTTAGATATATAAACGTACCATTTAGATATATAAACCATACTTCACAAGAGAAGAACAATAAATATATATGTGACATTATGCGACAAAATACGATAAATGAGATGCCACTACATTATAAAAAAAAAATTGTAGACACAATATACCTGGAACAATCATCGACAACATTATGTGCTCCCTCTTTATTGACAACCATGGAGGAATGTTATTGTTGATAACAAAAATAGGCCACACCGAGTAAACGGATCTCATCTCTACAAATGGATTGACACCATCTGCTGCCAAAGAAATCCTAAGATATGAGGTTCTTCTTTAAAGTGAGGCCATTTTTCCTCCTTATCTCTAAAAGCAGACCCATCTGCAGGCATTCGAATAATGTCATCTTGACTTCTATTCCATAGATGGTAATCCATAAACTACGCTATGTTTTTGCACCTGAACAGTCGTTGCATACGTGGAATAATGGGAATATAACGAAGAAGCTTGCAAGCCACCTTTTTTTTTACCTGATCTGTTCAATATCTACTGATATGACATTCTGGACATTCTGTTTCAAATTCATGCTGATTATAATATAGAACATGGTCATCGGGGCATGCATGAATTTATTCATATTGCATTCCAATTTATTTCATGATGGAAGATAAATCTCGATATGTGCGAGGTAAAATATGATAGTGGTAACAAATATTCACCTATCATGCTACAACAAATTAAAATAAAAATCTAGTTCATATAATATAGAAATAATATTAATGAAACACATTTCATCCGTATTAATTTGACTTATGAATTAACAATAAAATTATTAGATCGACGATCATATATATTATCTAATGGAATATATTACATACCTTAACATCTGTGTGACTGATATGTTTGAAAGACCATTCATAACCTTCAAGTTCATTATCAACAATATAGCAGAGAGAAGATTTGTGTTGGATCTCTCATAAAGGGGTTTGTATGCCTTCTTAAGAAGAGGTAAATCATGAATATCATCAAAATTATCATCATTTTCATGATCATCATCATCATCATCATCCATTCTAACATTAAATGAATCATGGATCAAAGTATTTGTACCATCATCTTCAACTATGTTATCAGTATGATCATCTTCTTCAATATGATTATTAACTTGTTCTCCATTATTCATAGCTCCATGTTCCTTCGGTACTTGTTCTGAAAGCACTTCGTCCGGACAATATGCCGTAGGATGTCTTTCATTTATAATTGCATGAAACCATCAATAGATAAAAGTTAATATAATAAATTCAAACGCAAAATGTAAAAATTTCAAACGCAAAATGTAAAAAAAATTGTGATGAATTTGAAATGTTACAAATTTCGTATCAGTCTAGGTTTAAGATGGATTTATGTTGGTGGTAATAACATCAATGGTTTTGGAATAAAAGAAGTAATTTTCTCTCTTTAAACTACTAAATTTCAAATCATAAAAAGGTGTGTTGATTTCAAGCAAGATCTCTTAACATGAAAACATGTGACTCATGAGTGAAAGGTGTAATTTGATCATGTGTTTTGTTTTGAAAAACAAAATATCTTTTAATAAAAAAAACACAATTGATGCTTTCATCTAACAACATCATTACTTTGGAAATAAATAAATGAAGTAAAAGGATTGAAGAGAAATTCACTTTTATTCTTGCAACACTAAGCAATATCTGATTTTTCTTGGTAAACAAAACATGCAATCAATCAACTACTCTTTATTATTACCTTTGACTGTAATATAAACAAGAAGGGAAAAATACAAGAAAAACTAAAAATAACATGTTAAAAATTACTCTTTTCATGAGTGGTCTCTACGGTTAGATAAAAAGGGGAAACAAGAAGGGTCTAGTCGCTACTTTAGGGATGAAAAGAACAACCAATTGTACTGTTGGTAAACTAGGTGCATCGAAACTATCCAAGAGACATAAAAATTGACCCAATTATTGAGAAAAGCTACTCAAATATAACTCAAAATTTCCCATACTGTCCACTAAGGTAAGATAAACGATGCTATGGTTTCTATAGAGAAAATAGAAGAGAAACAACATGCCAATATAATCGTTATTTCTATTATCATGGAAAGTGTCACAAATCTAGAGTGCTAAGTGATTTCCCCGGTGAGTGGGTTAGTCTCACTAACGAACAAATAAATGAGTTATTCTACTATATCCTAGATTCAACATGCACACAAGAAAAAATTATTATAATAATTAATATTAAATATTAAAATAATATTTATTGTCCATGTTAGTCCCCATCTATTGACACCATCAATAGATAAAATTTAATATAAAAAATATTAAAATAATACATATATTTACAAAAGAAATCAAAATAAAAACATATATAACACAAAACTTACAAATGGATGATATTCATGTCCCCCCTCAGCGTGTCCATGTTCCCTACAATTTTTTCTGGCTATTGTGATCAAAATTCTTCTCCTCTTAAAACCCCTGCATTGACTACATGGGCAATAACAATTCCCATCACCCCTTCTTTTCACTCCTTCCCACAATCTAGCAAGCCATTGTCGATTTTGTTCGTCTGGATCAAGAATATTGCTATTTGACATTTTCTTGTAAATAACTTGAATGAAGATTATCGATCTTAGAAAATCGAGCTCCACACTTTGCTCACTTTAAACAAAAAAAAATAGAAATAATGAAAAACAGTCCTCTGAATAAAAAAACTTCCGCAAACCGCCGCCTGTATAAAAAACATGTCGGAATGTTTCGAAATTAATAGGTTTTAAAATATAACCTTTTGTTGGATATCCGACGACTTGAACTTAGTTACCATTGGAGAATAGATGTCGTATATACAACATTATAGGGCATGATATACTGTCGTAGATCCGACATTCACGGACATCATATGGCGTCGGATATCCGACATCCAAGGCCATAATATATGGTCGGAAATTCGACATACTCGGGTTTAATATTAGGTCGGTTATCCGACGACACTGGTCACTATTCATCGGAGATTGTCGGATATCCAAGGGACATCGGATATCCGACAAACCCTTCTATCAATTTTAAAAAAAATCATCAAATTTCGTAATTTTGAAGGTGAAATCCACCGACACAGTCCATTTCGTCGGATGTCATCGGATTTTGGGCTCAAATTCTATAGTGAATGCTTTCCTGTCATGTGAACTCTGTAACCTTTTTCCATCAGCTTTCCAATGCTCATCAAATTATGCTTAAAACCTTGAACATAATAAACATCAGGCATAAATTTATGCTCCCCCTGTTTGGTTAGAATATCAACAGTACCCTTACCCAAAATAGTAACTTGAATATTGTTTCCAAGTGTGACATCAGTTTGAACTAATTTATCTAGACTAGAAAATAGATTTAAATTACTAGTCATATGATTGCTACAACCTGAGTCTAAATACCATATGTCATTTGGAATTTCTTGGACAGCATTGCATTCAAGTGGAGATGCACATGCTAAGAACAGTGAGTTGTTCAGAGTGTTATTGTTGCTTGACTGTGTTTGGCATTACTTTCCTTGGTCATACTGCTTCTTCCTGCATTCATATGCGAAGTGTCCAAACTTCTTACAGTAATGACATTGAATTTTTTATTTATCATACCTTTGTCCACTTGCCTGACTGGGCATCCGATTTTGACCTCTACCAGCGACATGTGCAGGGCTATTATTGCGTCCTCCTTTGAAAGAACTTCTTCCTCTACCTCTAGAGTTTGATCTTCCCCTGCCTCTTCCATGACTTATGGATGACTGTGCTACGAATGCACCTTCCAGTGATGTATCTGAACTGTTGATTCTATGTTCATTATTGAGTAATGAGGCTTGTAACTCATCAATAGTAAATTGGGACAAATCTTTGTTTTCCTCCAGGGTCACAACTAAAGATTCAAATTTATTTGGAAGAACTCTAAGAACTTTTTCAACAACCCTTTGGTCACTTAGATTTTCTCCGTGAAACTTTATTTGATTAACCAGACCAATAACACAAGTATAGAATTATTCTACTAACTTTGTATCTTTCATCGACAGAGATTCAAAATATCTTCCAAGGATTTGTAGTTTCACAGTCCTTACCTTGTTCAAGCCTTGATAAGAAGTTTCCAGTGTGTCCCATGCTTCCTTAGTTGACGTTGCTGCTTCTACTCTTGGGAGTATGGATTCATGTGTCGCTTGATGTATGTGGAACAAGGCCTTTCCATCTTTCTTCCTCTATTCCCTCAAGACATCCTTCTCAGCTTGTGTGAGATTGTTGTATGTTGTGAGGTCTGTTGATTCAACATAGCCATTCTGGACTATTTCCCATACATCTTGACCTTTGAACAAATATTTCATAGTTAGAGACCAATATTCATATTTTTTTCCTGAAAATATTTGAGTTTGAAAATTACCAAAAGTGGAAGCCATTCTTAATCGCTTTTCCCTTTTTGTAAATTGAATTTCTACTTTCCGTAAACCACGCTCTGATACCATATCAAGGGTAAAACACACCACGCAGTCAAAGATTGAAATACGCAGTAACTAAATATTTTTCTTTTTCTTCGCTTTAGGACTTCGCTTATCCTAGCATTAACTTTGCGAAATAAACTTCTAATTTTTTCCGAACACTTTACTTCACAGATTAACTGTGCGGAAATTAACTGTGCATTTCATAAGTTAACTTCGCAACTGCGCATTTCATAAATTTACTTCGCATTTATGCGCAGTTAACTTTGCAGCAATTAACTTCGCACAATTTGACTTTGCATAAGTGGAACTTTGCACTTGGCATAACATTTACTTCGCAAACTTCTTTAACTTCATGAAGATTAACTTCGCATACTACTTTAACTTCGCATAACCCATTATTAAACAAGCTTTTCAATAAAATATAAACAAGCTTTTACCACCATGAAAGATTTGGGAAATCTTGATTTCTTTTACAAACAGTAAATGTAAATAACATTCACACAAGTAAATCTGGAGAAAATGTGCTGCGTGCAACATTCAACATTCTTGAGAATGAATTCATAAAACTATGAACTTATATATATTACCGTAGTAAAACTGAGTCACTTGTCGCATTACACGGAGATGGGATTTTACTATGAACTTTTACTTCTTACAAATCTTGGGCTCTTCATCCACTTCACAGCTCTTCACTCCTTCTCTTCTTCCCTCACACATCCCTCTCAGATTTTTAATTATCTTCTTCTATATATATAGGAAATGCATAACCACCGACTTAAGATCACTTCACCTTGAAGCTATTGTGATACATTAAAGACTGCAATAAATTTCTACCTAAGAATTCTTGACATGAGGAATACAAACGTGGTTGCATAAATACAAACTTGACATGCGTCGGATTGGTTGTAAACTTACTGACTGACTGACATTACAAACTGACAAAAAGACTGACTGCGTGTCTGACAAAGCCGACGCAGACTAGATACGCAATCATCTCTTAATTACGTTTGTCCAACATGAAATACACTCAGCTAGAGGCTGCAAGTAGAATCAACACGAAGGTATGGTCACCATTCTTCTCATGCTGATGGAAGAAAAGAAGGACGTGCACTGGTACTTGGAGAGGGGGTTCACAAGTTATATGGGAAAATGCATCATGATTGGAGTCTCATGCATTATGGTTTCTAGTATCACAACATGAGGACAGAAGGAGAGGAAAGGCACATCACACAGTTCCCACAAATTGCTAGGATTATGGAGCAAAAGAAAGTTAGGGTTTCCAAAATCTACACAGGAGAGAGCCACACCTTGGTCCTCACTTAGATAATATGCATAGAAAGAGGTCAATATGCAAAGAAAGAGAATGTGGCAGGTCAAGGTATAGGCCAAAAAAACAAAAACTGCCCTGAGCAGATAGGATTAGCAGACGACAAACAGAACTGGTAGGAGTTATACAAAGCCAAGCTATGGAGTTATGCAAAGCCAAGCTATGATAACACTGTAAGAATCAGTGAATAACTCTCCTGTTAATTTTGAGCATTAATTCAATATACTCTAGGATCTTTACTGAGAGAATAACATGTACAGCATAGCAAGTATAACAATTCATATCAATCACACCAAGCAATCACATGAGACAATAGACACACAGAGTTTCACTGGGGAAAACCATAAAGGTGAAAAACCCCACAACTTCCTCAAAGATAGAAAGAGCAATGATACAACCAAAGTACAAGATATAGTCTTCTCCTAGAAGATGATCCTCCTCCTCACATGTGCGCCACTTTCCGAGTGATGGAATAATGAGTAATGAGATGAACAAATAGAGATCTCCCGATCTCTATTTATACTTGTCCTGTCCTTCCCAATAAACCAGTGGGGATGACTTGTCTAACTCAGTCTAATAACCCATGGCTATATTAATTCGGGCCGAACCCTTACTAGGTGGTCTAATAACCCATCACAGCAAGTCACGACACTTGCAACACTTGTCAATAAAAATGACGACACTTCCGTATAGAGGAATAATACATCTCTATGGGAGTACAATAATACATAGATGAAATACATTCCAAAGTTACATATACATCAACACTCCCTCTTAACTAGGAAGGTATTTCTCGACACAGATCTGCTAGCACAAGTCTTCTTCTCTGGATCATCATCACTGGATCATCGTCATCGAATCATCGTCACTGCTGCTATCTCAATTAGTCTCCAATCTACTTGTCATAGGAAGTTCTACAGAGCCAGTCCTTTTTCATATTGGATGTAGGCCCACTGCATGTAGGTCTTCATCATCACTGGCCATACTGTGGAATCCTCAGGACTAATTACATGCATCAACAAAACCTCGAAAGAGCATCCCAAGACTGATTACGAGCATATTACTCAACCTATCAGATCTCCCAGGATCTTTTACATGTAACTGCACAACCTGTCCACGACCACGGAGTATCATCCTGATACTCATAATCATATTGATCATCGTCCATGAAGCATAGTCCAAATGCACACAACACAACACTTACACTCACCGGCATGGAAGGACTTTCCTCTGACCATCCGAGAAAGGCTCGACACTCACATCAACGCACATGGGAGAACACATCTGCCACCATGTCAGAAAGGCTCTGCACTTACATCAACGCACATGGGATAACACATCTACCACTATGTCGGAAAGGCTTTGCACTTACATCAACGCACATGGGAGAACCCATATACCACCATGTCGGAAAGGCTCTGCACATGGTAGAACACATATACCACCATGTCGGAAAGGCTCTGCACTTACATCAATGCACATGGGAGAACACATCTACCACCATGTCGAAAAGGCTCTGCACTTACATCAACACACATGGGAGAACACATCTACCACCATGTCGGAAAGGCTCTGCACTTACATCAACGTACATGGGAGAACACATCTACCACCATGTCGAAAAGGCTCTGTGCATCTGTGTCTTCAGACTCATCATACATCATCCTGATGTACATCATCACATAATCAACCTGATCATCATCGTAGCATCATCCTTATTCATATCATCTGGAGCAACATCATGAAGCTCATCATCCATGATCATCCTGATCATACAATGCATCCACCTGATGCATACATAGTATCTACCTGATACATATCATCATACATGATCTACCTAATACATATCATCATACATGATCTATCTGATCATAGCAAGCATCCAACATGATACATATACATAGCAGTAACTGGAGCATCCTCTTGATGCTCATCATCCAGCACTTACATCCATAGGCATGGGAAGGATCCTCCTCTCACCATGCTTGGAATGGCTCCTGCAAATGTGTCCATCACTTATTCCTTGAAGTGTCATCAATCTGAAGAACACCAAGCCTCTCTCTGAAGTACTCGAACTTCACTCTGGCTAGTGGTTTCCTCGGCACATCTGCAATTTGCTCATCCGTCGCAACATACAGGAGCTTCATTGCTCCTCTCTGCACCATATCCTTGATATAGTGATATTTGATCTCGATGTGCTTTGACCTGTCATGGAACACCAGATTCTCAGACAGCTTCACACAACTCTGGTTGTCACAAAAGATAGCAGTAGCCTCCAGCGGGAGATCAAATAACTCAGACAGTAGCTTCCTTAGCAAGACTACCTTACAACTAGCTGAACAAGCTGCAATATACTCTGCTTCGGCTGTCCTCAGTGCTACGCAGGATTGTTTCCTGCTAAACCAAGAGATCACACCTGATCCCATACTGAAGCAGCACCCAGAAGTGCTCTTCCTATCTACAGCACTCCTTGCCCAGTCTGAATCAACATAACCCTGCAAGTTAAAATTTTGATTCGCATCATACTTGAACCCATAATCAACTGTACCCCTCAGGTACCTTAGAATATGCTTTACAACAACCAGGTGAACACCTCTGGGATCGGTCAAGAACTGGCTCAATGTGTTCACCACAAAGCAAATATCTGGTCTAGTGTTCGTCAGGTACATCAAGGACCCAATCATCTAACGATACACAGTGACATCAACTGGATCAGATGAAGCATCACACAGAAGCTTCAGGTTCGATGCCATAGGTGTGGCTATGGCCTTGCAGTCCATCATCCCGAACCTCTTCAAGATCTCTACTACATACTTCCCTTGTCCAAGGAAGATTCCATTTGCACTATGCCACACCTCCATGCCTAGAAAATAGTGCATCATCCCCAAGTCCTTCATCTCAAACTCGGAAGCAAGCTTCCTCTTGGTATCGAAAATCAATCCATCCTCACCTATAACAAACAGGTCATCCACATACAGAAGTAGTATCACAGGATTACCTTTCTCAACCTTGTAGTAAAGTTTGGAATTTGCTTTACTCTTAGTAAATCCCAAACTGGACAGAACATTGTCCATCCTACCATACCAAGTCCTAGGAGCTTGCTTTAAGCCAGACAAGGCTTTCTTCAACCGACACACGTATGACTCCCTGTCATGTGTCTCAAAACCAAGTGGCTGCTCCACATACACTTCCTCTTCGACTACACCATTCAAGAAAGCTGTCTTGATATCCATCTGGTGTATCTTCCATTTCATCACTGCATCCAGAGCAAGTACTGATATGATGGAAGTGTACCTGGCCACAGGAGCAAAATTTTCTTCATAGTCAATCCCCTCTTTCTGGGAGAAGCCACGAGCTACAAATCTTGCTTTGTACTGCTCTATGATGCCATCTGCAGCATGCTTGATCTTGTAGATCCACTTGGAAGTCACAACAGACTTCCCTTCAAGTCTTGGGACCACATCCCAAACATCATTATTCATGATCGACTGATATTCCTCGACCATGGCATCCTTCCATTCTTTCTTTTCCGCTGCTTCTTCATAACTGGAAGGTTCTTTGTTCATAATTTCACAGAGTAAGGCAACATAACTGGTGTGTGATCTAGTTCTCTTCCTTGCTCTGTGTTCTTCTTCTAGAATTCCATACCTTTCTGCATCTTGAATGAGCTCTCTAGCCCATGCAAGTTTCCTTTTGTGAGAGTCCTTCTCACGGGATGGATCTGCAGGTTCTTGTGGATCTTCAACTTCACGATCTGCTTCTGGAATTGCTTCATTCATGGTGGTGTCTTGAAATTTGGTTTCCTTTGGTTCTTCATGATCTTCAACGAGTGCCTTCCTTGACTTGATGAAGGCTGAATCTTCATCAAATGTTACATCCCTGTTGACATCAATCTTCTTGAACCCTGGAAAGTATATTTTGTAAGCCTTCGAGCTTTCACTGTACCCCACAAAGATACCCTTCTTTCCTAAAGGATCTAGCTGTGTCCTCTTTTCCTTTGAAACATGTGTATCTACTGGACAACCAAATATTCTAAGATGGTTGACCTCAAGTTTCTTACCAGTGAAGACTTCTTCTAGTGTCTTGTTGTCCAATATCTTGTTAGGTGTTCTGTTCTGCACATATACAGCTGTCCTAGCTGCTTCTGCCCATAGATGCATAGGTAGATCTTGGTCATACAACATTGCCCGTGCTGCTTCCATGATTGTTCTATTCTTTCTTTCTGCAACTCCATTTTGTTGTGGATTGTAGGGAACATTCAACTCCCTCTTAATCCTTGAATCATTGCATAGTTTCTTGAAATCACCTGAAGTAAATTCTCTGCCATTGTCAAATCTGAATGTCTTGATTTTCTTGTCAGTTTGATTCTCCATCAAAGTTTTGAATTCCTTGAACTTATCAAATACTTCTTCTTTGTTCTTTAAGAAGTAAACCCAAGTCTTCCTAGATAAATCATCAATGAAGGAGACATAGTAAACATACCCACTCAGAGAACTGGATGACATTGGTCCACATACATCAGAGTGGATAATATCCAAGATTCCTTTTGCTTTGCTTTCACTGCTTGGAAATGCCTTCTTAATGTTCTTTCCTTTTGCACATCCTTTGCAAACACCTTCATGCTTTGACTTGATTTCAGGAAGACCTTCTACAGCTTTTCTTGCAATTGGTAGTGCTCTGTAGTGCACATGTGCAAGCCTTCTATGCCAAATTTCACTTGGCTCCATGGATTCATCTACCATGGCATGTTCAAGTTGTTCCTTCAATTTGTACAATCCTCCCTCTTGCTCTCCAATCACCACTGCATCATCAATAGTTTTACCCTTTGGCCACATTAGGACTTGGCCATCTCAAATGCAACTCTCATGCCTTTTGCATCCAATGCAGAGGTGGAGAGTAGGTTCTTCTTGAGCCTAGGTACAAATAACACATCTTTCATCTTCAAGGATTTTCCAGAGTCTAGGATGTAGGAGGCTTCACCGCTTCCTTTGATAGGATATTGATAATCATCCCCAAGTTTCACCTTATGGGGTGATTCATGTTCAGATAGATTTACAAAAGATTCTTTAAAGCCAATCATGTGTTTGGAAGCCCCACTATAAATGAGCCAATCATTACAACCATGAGAGATAGTACCTGTGAGGGAAGATATTAGAACATATTCATCTTCACTTGATGACTCATCACTTTCTGCTCTAGCCTTCTTCTTGGGAGGTTCATCATCCTCGGCAGCATGAGCATGATATCTCTTCTTGTTGTTCTTCTTCCTTTTTTTGAAGTTGTTGTTGTTGTTCTTTTTGTTCTTAGGACAATCTGAAGCAAAGTGTCCCTTCTCATTACATGTGAAGCATCTAAGATCTTTCCTATCTTTATGTTGATGGTGATGTGAAGATTTCTTGGTATGAGAATGCTCCCTCTTTGACCTTCCTTTCTTAGTGTGTGCTGTGAGAGATTTATCTTCATTTCCCATCTTTTCTTCTCGAGCCACAAGCCTTGCTTCTTCTTGTGAGCATTCCTCCCATAGTCTACTGAAAGAGATCAACTTCCTTCTTGCATAGATTCCTTGGATGAAGGAGTCCCATGACCTAGGTAGGCCATTCAATGTGGTCATGACAACTTCACCATTCTCTACTACTTCATCCACAACTTCAAGTTGTTCCTTGATCTGAGAGACTTTAGAGAAATAGGATTGAATGGTCTCTCCATTCTGAAGCTTTACCCCTTTCAATTGGTTCTGCAGAGTCATCTTCTGATTTATGTTCTTCCCCTCAAAGAGCTTGATTAGGGAATCAAACATCTCCTTGGGTGTCTTTAGAGATGACACATGTGGTATGAGATGGTCTTTGATAGAATCAGCAATGATCCTCTTTTCCTTGACCAAATTATTTTTATGTAAGGCCTTAGCCTCTTCTCCCTCTGGGACAGGGACCTCTTCACTTATGTAAGTATCCAATTCATTTTCTTCCAGGATTAACCCAATCCTATACTTCCATGCTCGGAATTTATCAGCCCCTTCAAACTTGTCCTCAAGCTTGGTGTGGTGATACATCTTTAAAGAGTACTTCAAATGGAAATAGAAAAGATTTAGGTCTTACCACTTGATTTGCAAAAATCTGGATCTAGTGCTGGATTAGGGTTTGTCAGAGAAACCCTAAAAATACAAAATGTGAATTTCAACTTTCTGAAAGGATAGAAATATGTGCCTTGATGAGATTATCAGCCTGGTATATTCAGAATTTTAAATCTGCAAAGTTTCATCCTTCATAAATGCATTTTAGTCTTCCCGGATTCACTAGGGAGGACCCTGAATTAGGGTTTGAGTTTCCCGGAGCTTCACCCAACCCAAAATCTCGATCCAAAGCTCTAAACTTCGATTTTTTCAAGGAGCTTCCATCTATGTCCTTAGATTTCAAAAATTCCTATTTTTGTGGAAACCCTAATTTTTAGGGCCAAAACGGAAAGTACTCAGAATTGAATTCTGATTCGACAGAAAGATTCTCCTTGATGAGTAGAGTCAATCTACCTTGCTGCCTTTCCACAATCTGTGGAGAGAAACCCAATAAACAAGAAACCCTAGTTTTTGCCACTGCACAATGTCTTCTTCTCAGGGAAGCTCTAATACCATGTTAATTTTGAGCATTAATTCAATATACTCTAGGATCTTTACTAAGAGAATAACATGTACAGCATATCAAGTATAACAATGCATATCAATCACACCAAGCAATCACATGAGACAATAGACACACAAAGTTTCACTGGGGAAAACCATAAAAGTGAAAAACCCCACAACTTCCTCAGAGATAGAAAGAGCAATGATACAACCAAAGTACAAGAGATAGTCTTCTCCTAGCAGCTGATCCTCCTCCTCACATGTGCGCCACTTTTCGAGTGATGGAAGAGTGAGTAATGGTATGAACAAATAGAGATCTCCCGATCTCTATTTATACTTGTCATGTCCTGCCCAATAAACCAATGGGGCCGACTTGTCTAACTTAGTCTAATAACCCATGGTTACATTAATTTAGGCCGACTCCTTACTAGGTGGTCTAATAACCGATCACAGCAAGTTACGACACTTGTCAATACAAATGATGACACTTTCGTATAGAGGAATAATACACCTCTATAGGAGTACAATAATACATAGATGAAATACATTGCGAAGTTACATATACATCAACATCTCCAATTGATTGATTTATTATTGATCAAAAACTAGTTATTTATACAATGAGAATGACCCTTTGACTTCAACTTCCAATAGGTACATTGTAGTGCCAGAAGACATTTAGCCTTCTTGAAACTACTTACATTATGTACATGAAACCATAATCCTTTCGGATTAGGTTTCCAAATATTGTTGGGAAATGTATATGATGTGTACTCCATTTGAAATTTTTTAAAGCGTGGATATTTTGTTCACTTATTGTTTGGCATAATGGTGGCCATTGCATCCATTCTGATTTATAAAATCTTAGCTCTTGGAAAGTACCTAAAGGTTGCAATGTTTGAAATAAGCTTTGATACAATTATGTAGCATATACTCAAATCCATCTACTTTGAGGATTGGGGCATACCCACAACATTTTTTTTGCTCACATGTAAGAACATAATCGTGATAATAATGCCTTGATTTAATAATATGAATAGATATAGAACAATGATATAAAGAAATCTTGGATAGGGTTAATGAAAGAACCAAGAACAAAGAAAGATAAGCACAATGACATAGTATGATATTATGAATACAGGGATACACATTTGGTGAGTATTTTCCACTTATGAATGTGGGATAGACCACTTTACACAAAGTGTGAATAAAACCATAAATTAAATTATAACATAAATTTATAAGTGACTTTGTTACAAAAGTAAGCCTTATATTCTAACACCCCATCCTACGACTTACAATACTGAAAGAAAAACATACTAACTAAAGAAAAAACACGCTCACCAAAAACTAAAACATTAGAAACAAACAACAAACATTCTTTCGAATCTTCTTCTTTGAAAATAGTTCTTGGACTATGTAGAGCTCCATCAAGCTACCTCGTAGCCATCATAAAGGTGGAGCTCCCAAGTCAAATTTTCAAGTTCCTAGATTCCACCTCCTCAAACTCCCGAATTACAAATCTCCAAAAAAATATTGGACAACCATCCATGTTAAGATACACATCCATAGTGCTCCATTAATTTGTCTCATGACACGCATAAAAATATAATTCTCAAAATCCACAAACTCCTTAACTATCTCGGAATTCATCCATGCTAACCTTCATTTACACTAGATCCCTTGCTCTCTTCAAAGTGTGGGATTCTTAAAATATGAAAGATGCATATCCTTCACCAAGGTCATCACCATTGTCAGCATCCAATAGATCTTCAAAGATGGCTACATTCAGCTACATATGGTTTGTCTTTGAGCTTTCCCCAAAGAGTGTTATTGGCTCGAATTCTATAGCTCCAAGATGTGTGACCCATTTTCTTGCAATAATGATATTCAATCTCCCCTTTCTATTTTTTTGATCTTCCACCAACTGTCTCTTGAGTATAAGACAATATCAAGTTGAAGATCACCTTCTATGTCTTCTACAATTGTTTCTTTTCTTTGGCTAAGAAAGATGAAATCATGTCTTTCTAAAGCTTGTTAAGACCTCTAATTGAGAGTGAAAATGGTATTCTTAAGACAAATTGCTTAACAAAATGGTGTTGGCATCCTCTTCATCTACCATATCATTGACTTATGATAATTTTTTGATGAGACATTTTGGATTGTTTTTGTGGCTAACCATGGTAACTCTATCATCCATCTTGAATCATCTTGAATATGAATAATTGTATCCTTAGAAAGAAATTTGCATTTATTGTTTTTTTGCTCCAAACAATTTATTTATATTATCCCAAATTTACTTGGATGATATTTCCAAAGATACATGGTGTAACTCTAAATCTGAGAGAACAATGCCAATAATAACATTGGTTGTGTCATATCTACTATACCATTCTAATTATTTGTTTAGATATGTAGGTGATTGCTCAGTCCCTTTAATACTACCAAAGGTTCTTGTTCATAAATTGCATTTGGATGCTCACTTCCAGGTATGGAAATTGTGACTAGAGTTATTTTCTAATGATGTTTCCATTCTTAAATTACTACATAGAAATCCAAAAACACTACTCTTTACTTGATCTAAAAACCCAAATATGTTAAAAAATTCTGCTAAAATGTAAATGTTGAAAATAAATTAACAATTGTAAACCCGAGTGGTTGAAAAAATAAACAATAATCTATGTTTAAATACACCCTCTTTGTATACTTTCAAACCATTTAAGAATCCAAGGAGATACATGTGTTCTCATATTTTGGAATGAATAACTCTCCCCGTCAATTTTTCATTGTGATGAGTAGTTCTCTCCTGAAGATGTGGCTTGCATGGTGTTAGACTTCAATCAATTTCCTTGTATTACCATCATAGAAATAGATCTAGAACAAAGATATCAATAAACCCTAGATAGGGTTGATCAAATAATCAAGCTCAAAGAAAGGTAAACATAATGACATAATAAGATTCTATGTAATACTTTGATACCTATTCTATTACACTAGAGTTCACCTCCTTATATAGGATTACATAGTGAGCAAATATTTTCCACTTGTGAATGTGGGATAGACTGCTTTACACAAAAAGTGAATAAAATAATAAATTAAACTATAGCATAAAAGTCACTTACAAAAATAAGCCTCATATTCTAACATTTAAATGTGTCTACCATCACTAAATTGCCTTAATGAAATGCATAACCCAAAAATTATTAAGCAAAAGAACCAATACTTATCTTTAAGTAATAGACAAACATCCACATGAGTATTCGAAATATATATATATATATATATATATATATATATATATATATATATATATATATAGAGAGAGAGAGAGAGAGAGAGAGAGAGAGAGAGAGAGAGAGACTTTAGTCGTCAAATCATTGCGTGGAGAGGGTCACTTGTTCCCATAAACAAGGGGGTATCATACACCAATTTGGTGTCTAGATAGGTTATGACCTTAAAAATAGATCATCATCGTCATCATAATAATAGAGCAGGAGACCTTGAGTACATGGAGGAAACTCACTTTCAAATGTCAAATGTATTTAAATTCCATAATACTATATTACAAGCTCATGTGATCAACCATCACATTGTGCAACCCATCACCCAACATTTCAACATTATAGAGCTTAGCCATCATGAAATAATGGCAATTATCTCATGTGCTCATTCCACTATTTAGACACATCCCTCTAGCTACTTTGGCTCAAGCAAAGGCATACCTTTATCCTATTATGCTCCCTTGGGAAAGGAGGCTTACTGTTAAAGAAATGTAATTGCGGAAGATATTCTAAATGTACTTGTCTATTTTATTATTGTTATGCCTCCTTTGGGAGATGTCATTGATGTAATTGATAATGTAAGAGTCATTGAAAGAGTTAATGTAAACCCTAGGACTTGTGTCGGCCTAGAAGAATCCAAAAAACAATATTTTATTGTGTACTTAACAAGTCAGCCCAATCAGTTAGGTCAAGTCGGCCATGTTGGGGAAAAGTCACCTCAATGGAAGAATATAAATAAGAGACTGAGTTGCTCATTTGTATCACTCATTCACTCACTCAAGTTCGCATAGGAGAGAGAGAGAAGTTCGCTGGTGAAGGAGAGAAGTTGTTTTGTCTTGGGGTTTTATCTTGTACTTGGTGAATTCTATAGTAAGGAAGTTTTGCCAGGGTTTTCTCCCTTTTGGTTTCCCTGAGAGAATTTTTGTGTTCTTTGTGATTTTTGTGCTTGTCTTTCTTTCAGTGGTTATATAGTTTAATGTTATTATGCTAAACAAGCAAAAACTTAACATGGTATCAGAGTAGGCCTGAAAGAAAACATTGTACAACTACTACATCTATAGAAACTAGGGTTTCTTGTTCCGAGAGATATCTCCACATATCAATTGAAAAAGAGGGTGCATCTAACTCGCCTCAATAGGGCACATATTTATGTCGAAGCATAATTCAATTTTGAGAACTTTCATTTCTAGGTCCACCACTGTAGCCCAAAGAACTAGGGCATCAATTTTTTTGGAAGATCTTCTCATAGATTTGGGAGAAAGAGTACATTGCTCAAATCACCTTGAGGAGTCGCATCTTTTCCTTCAGTCAGTTTTTCAAGATACTGAAGTTGGAAAATTAGGGTTTCCCTGTCAAACCCTAAGTCAAGGTAGAAGCAATTTTTCAAAAGGAAAACTTTACTGGTAAGTACCATATCCATTCTATTTCCATTTGAGGTTCTCATATTATCAAAATGACAAGCACTACCAAGCTTGATGAGAAGCTTGAAGGAGCTAAGAACTTCAGGGCATGGAAATATAGAGTCATGCTCATTCTTGAAGAACATGACCTAGACGGATTTGTAAAGAAAGAAATTGCAGAACCAGTAGGAGATGAGGACAAAGCAAGACACAAGAAGAATATGATCAAGGCTAAGAGGATCATAACTGAATCTATCAAAGATCACTTGATTCCTCAAGTGTCCTCAAAGAAGACTCCAAACGAAATGTTTGATGCTTTGACCAGTTTGTTTGAAGGAAAGAACATTAATAGGAAGATGACCTTGAGAAATCGACTCAAGGATGTGAAGGTTCAGAATTCAGAGACTGTGCATTCATATTTAACTAGAGTATCTCATATCAAAGAACAATTAGAAGCTATTGGAGACATGATAGAAGAAGCAGAAGTTGTGATGACCACCTTGAATGGTATTTCAAGAGATTAGGAACCTTTTGTTCATGGCATATGCTCTAGGAAGAGATTGATCAAGTTCAGACAACTATGGGAAGAGTGTGTGCAAGAAGAAGAAAGGATAGTAGTAAGAGAAGATAAACTAAATGATAATGAATATCAAGCTTTGGAAACCCATGCCAAAGGGAGAAACAAAAGAAAGAATGATGTACGTTCTCATGGCCACTCTCCCAGAAGATATCAAAGATCTCAAAGAAACAAAAGGGTCAAGAGAGACTTCTCCTCCTGTGAATGTTTATATTTTCGCAAGATGGGACACATTGCAAGAAATTTTCCTCTCAGAGTTGAACAATTCAATAAGAAGAAGAGAAGATTTCATTCCCATGCAGTCGAGGACGATGAAGATGATGATGAAATCAAGACCAGAAAAGACAAAGATTGCAGTGAAGAATATGTTCTAATTTCAGCTCAGCTCACTTGTTCAGTATCTCATGGAAGTGACACTTGGTTAGTAGAGAGTGGAGCTTCGAAACATATGATAGGATACAAAGATGCTCTTTCACATCTTGTGCAGAAAGACTCTCCACACAAAGTAAAGCTTGGATATGATTACCAATATCCTATCAAAGGAATGGGAGAGGTTTATTACAAGTTGGACTCTGGAAAGTCCATGAAGATGAAGGAAGTCCTATATGTTCCAGGTTTGAAAAATAACCTTCTTTCTATCTGAGCATTAGATAAGAAAGGTATTAGAGTTGCATTTTTAGATGGTGAAGTTCGTATGTGGACAAAAGGGAAGACAATAAATGATGCAGTTGTTATTGGAGTTGAAGAAGGAGAACTCTATAAACTCAAGGGTCATGCGGATTCAGCACTAATGACTAGTACCATGAGTCCTTGTGAATTATGGCATAGAAAACTAGCTCATGTACACTACAAAGCATTACCAATAGTGAGTAAAGTGGTTACTGGATTACCAGAAATCCAGGTTGATCACGAAGGAGTGTGCAAAGGATGTGCACAAGGAAAAATTACAAATAACCCATTTCCAAGCAGTGATAGCAAAGCAAAAGGCATATTAGACATTGTCCACTCCGACATTTGTGGACCAATGTCATCTACTTCATTAAGCGGGTATGTTTACTATGCTTCTTTTATTGATGATTATTCCCGCAAAACATGGATTTATTTCTTAAAGAATAAAAGTGAAGTATTTGAAAAGTTCAAAGATTTTAAGGCTGTTGTGGAAAACCTCTCTAAAAATAAGATCAAGATACTAAGGTCAAATAATGGAGGAGAATACACTTCAGGTGATTTCAAAGAATTATGTAAACAAGCAAGGATTAAGAGGGAGCTTACCATCCCCTATAATCCACAACAAAATGGTATAGCTGAAAGGAAAAATAGATCTATCATGGAAGCAGTGAAGGCTATGATGCATGATCAAGGCCTACGCATGCATCTATGGGCTGAAGCAGCTAGAACCGCATTTTATGTGCATAATAGAATCTCCCACAGTGCTCTTGGAAACAAGACTCCAAAAGACATGTTTACCGGTGAGAAGCCTGAAGTCAGTCATATAAAGATATTTGGGTGTCCAGTATTCATACACATTCCAAAAGAGAAGAGATCAAAGTTGGAACCTTCAGGAAGGAAGGGGGTATTTGTGGGTTATAGTGAGAAATCAAAGGCTTACTATATCTACATCCTAGGATACCGCCAGATTCAACTTAGCAGAGATGTTACATTTGATGAATATAAAGCTTTCAACAAGTGTAAGAAGACTCATGAGGATGAAGAGGAGCATGAATCTCCTAGAGTTATAGAAACTAACAATGCACCAAATAGGAATATTGAAGAAGAGCATATACCGAAGGATCATGATATGACAAAGCCTCAAATACCTGAGAAACCAACTCATGAGATAAATCCACAGAAGAGAAGACTAGCTTGGGAACGAGAAATAATCCAAGATGTAGGAAAATATGGTGCCCCAGAAGGAACAACTAGAGAAAGAAAGAGACCAAGGCCATACTCCAGTTATGTAGCCCTGATGTGTAACCTTGTTGAAGAAGAACTCACATGTTTCGAAGAAGCAGCAAAGAAGAAGGAATGGTTGGATGTTATGATTGAGGAATACCAATCCATCATAAAAAATGGTGTTTGGGATGTGGTACCAAGACCGAAGGACAAGTCATTAGTATCGTCAAAATGGATTTTCAAAACAAAACATTCAGGAGATGGAAGCATTGAAAAGTACAAGCCGAGATTCCTAGCACAAGGGTTCTCTCAAAAAGAAGAAAATGATTATGAGGAGACTTTTGCTCATGTGGCTAGATATACTTCAATTAGAACCATCCTTTCCTTGGTATCTAAGATGAAATGGAAGTTACATCATATGTATGTAAAGATAGCTTTCTTGAAAGGAAATATTGAAGAGGAAGTATACATCGAGCAACCAAAAGGATTTGAAACGGATGACAGAAAAACACATGTATGTAAACTAAAGAAAGAATTATATGGGTTGAAGCAATCACCCAAAGCATGGTATGGAATAATTTATGGTTTCCTGATGAGCTTGAGCTTTACCAAGAGTAAAGAAAATTCCAACCTTTATAAGGTCATAGATGATGAACCTATGATATTGTTATTATATGTGGATGATCTATTTTTGACAGGAGAAGACAAGCCCATTATTGAATGTAAAAAGAGGCTTGCTGCAGAATTTGAGATGAAATACCTTGGGATGATGCACTATTTTCTAGGTCTTGAGGTGTGGCAGTTTCCAGATGAGATTTTCCTAAATCAAGGAAAATATACTGTTGAGATCCTAAAGAGATTTGGGATGTTGGACTGTAAGGCCATGACTACTCCGATGGAAAAACTTGAAGCTCTTGAATGATGCTTCATCAGAGACAATAGATGTTATGATGTACAAACAGATGAGTAGATCATTAATGTATTTGACCAACACTAGACAGATATATGTTTTGCTATGAACACATTGATACGGTATATGGTAGATCCTGGACATGTTCACCTGATTGCAGCAAAACATGTGATGAGGTACCTAAAAGGTATGTTGGACGATGGACTCAGATATGCATCAGATAGTGAGTTCATATTGTATGGGTATACACACTCATATTGGGATGGAAGTGCCGAAGACAGAGAAAGCACTTCAGGATGTTGTTTTAGTTTGGGATCAGGTATGATCTCATGGCTCAGTAGAAAGCAGCCTTGTGTTTCTCTTAGTACAACAGAAGTTGAATATGTTGCAGCATGTTCAACTTGTAGTGAAGTAGTCTGGATTCACAATATGTTGGCAGGATTGTTTGATGCATAAAAAGATGTGACTGATATTTTTAACGACACAGTTAGAAGATACTTGACGTACAAAAAAGAACTGTACACCATTTTTCAAGCTCTCAAGCAATGGAGGCATTACATCCTTGGCAAGGAAACATTCATTCTCACTTATCACAAGTCTCTACAGTTCGCTCCAACACAATCAAAGTTGTAGACAAACCAACAACTCAAGTGGATTAATTACCTACAAAAATTCAAGTTGGTGATTAAGTATCGAAAACATAAAGCCAATGCCGCTGTCGATTGCCTCATTCAACCACTCATTTCTCTCCTTTTGACAGTGATGAGTATGCAGGGATACGACACGACCACTTGGCCACAGTTGTATGAGAACGACAACGACTTCTCAGCAATCTACCAAAAGTTACAGACTAATAAATCGTCGACCTTAGACTCTGACTACTTCCTGAAAGACACCTTGCTATACAATCTTGGACAGCTTTGTGTATCAAACGGTGAACACCGACAGCAGCTCATTTGGGATGCGCACTACAGCAATACTGCGGGACATTTTGGAGTAGAAAAGACACTTGTTATTCTACAGAATTATTTCTTTTGGCCTACACTTAAATCCGACATCAACAAGTACATTCTATCATGCGTGGTTTGTTCCATTGCTAAGCCACCTAATCGATGACAGGGATTGTATACACCTCTACCAGTTCCTAGTCGACCATGGGAATCTATTTCTATGGACTACTTAATGGGTTATCCTACTACCAGACATCAGCATGACGCAATCTTAGTAGTAGTCGACTGATTTTCCAAGATGGCCATTCTCATACCCTGTAAGAAGACCACAACGGCGCAGCAAACCGCTCATCTCTTCTTTACATATGTTTGGAAACATTATGGTTTACCAGCGACCATTATTTTCGATCGAGATGCCATATTTGTTAGCATCTGTTGGAAGACCCTATGGCAATTGCTAAACACACGAATCTCATTATCGACAGCTTTCCATCCTCAGACCGACAAACATACGGAAGTTGTGAATCACTTGGTAGTACAACTGCTTCGCATGTACAATCACCGGCATCAACACACATGGGATGAAAGTCTTCCATACATCCAGTACAGCTACAATTGAGCTCAACACAACTCTACAGGAAATAGTCCATTTGATATCTGTTACGATTTCAACCCTCAACTCCTATCGACTTGATCAACTCCTCTACGGAGTAGAGTGACACCGACTACAGCCAGCGAGAAGTTGATAAAGCAGTCAAGTTCATAGATCAGTTATGCGACATCTAGAAGCAAGCATAGGAAATGTTGCAAAGAGAAAGCGATAAAGGTAAGGCCCGACACGACAAGCATTGTATTCCTAATTCATTCCAAATTGTGGATAATGTCTAGTTACATCTCAAGAAGGAGCGCTTCACAGGCCCATTCAAGAAGTTGAAACCTTTGCGATATGGTTCGTATAGTATTCTTCGAAAGATTGGCGAGAACGCTTTCCAGCTCGACATTCCTGCATGTTTGGGTCTGCATCCAGTATTTAATGTGGATCTAATTCGACCATACCATGCACCCTTGTTGGAACAGAACGACTTACCGATAGCAGAACCAGAAGATATCCATCCAGATGTTCAAGAGCCTCTTCCTTGTGACACCATCGTGGGACGATGAGTATGCCTTACAAGGATGAATACAATTCCCTTGTTTCAGGTTGCCAAAGCTGGCTAGATCCCCTCTCAAGGAAAGTGGTACTCTGTTACTGAAATAACTGACAAGTTTTCTCACCTTCACGAGCAAACAATGGGGTCCATTGTTTCATAAGGAAGGATGTCTAATCCGCATCGTAGTTGGCATTTGTGTCGAATGCTAACCACCTACTGCGACAAGTCATCGACGTCGACACAACTATGACGAGTCTTGACTTCAACATACTGCGACACACTCCGCACCTTCGACATATTCAGCAACCTCACAGTTCGCGACATTGACAAGCACCATCGACATGCGACCAGCGATTGTCGAACTCCAACAGACTGTCTCTCTATATTCCAGTCGACTGTAACGATTGAACTGTTGAACTATTCTAACTTCTTGTTTGTAACTAAAAGTAACGGGAAGGAACCCAAGCGTCTCATAATTCTATATAATCATGTATAATATTGTAACATACATCATCTGATTGGGAATTCATCCAGTAATAGAATCATTTCACATTCCTGCATATTGTCTGTGCATATTTGTAATGACCCTTTTTCAAAATTCTATTAAAATGCCAATTTTTCCACTTTTTCCCCAATTTCGACCTTTGACTAGTTTAATTGTTTTGACCTCCAAATCAACCCAAATGCTCCCAAATCTTCTGTAGGAGTGTATGAATGGTATTTAGACTTGAATATCAGGTTCAGAGATTTTTTATGGCCCTCCAAATACTGCTGCAAACTTGATTTGTATTATGATCAATATAGGTAATTTTGACTAGTAATTTGTGCATCAAATCCCCCCCGGGTAACACTGCAAATGGCCTTCCAAATGCCTCCAAACTCCCACGAATTTATGAAAAGAGGTATATAATGTGTTAAGTATGTGATTAAGGTCTCATATGCACCATTAATTGATTTTTATTACTGTTCTAACTCTCTCACATTCAACAACAAAAACCCCCAATTCGACCCTTGGGGAAATGGCACTATTTCACCTCTCAATACAACTAAACTGAGTAAAAATGCTTCAAATGCTCAAGTACAGTACATGAAACTTGTATAATACATCCATGGCAGTATATTGATCATAAATATATCATAGAATCATCCATCCATTCGAAATAATCAACATTATAGTGTCATACATCAATGCATTGGGGAAATGGACATTGTTTGCTCATTAATCAATAGTTTTGCATACAACTAGTGGGTATTTCGACCTGAGACTTTCTGAATATCAATAATAGAGGATATGAAGATATTAAAATTAGAAATATATAATTAGAATCTTTCTCAAGAAGCACAAGTGCTCAACAAAAACGCCCTCCCTCAAGGAGCATGAATATGCCTTCAAAACTGGAAACGATGGAGAGAAAGTGCTGCACTAAACCAAACCATGAAAATTCCTGTCGCTTCTACCTGAAAATAAAAACTCCATTAAGGCACCATGAAAGACCTGAGTGGCCTCTCCAAACACCAACTTGGATGGGAATCTTTCACCCTCGAAATTGGCTAAGGCAAGAAACTAGTCATCCACTAGCTCTCTCTTCACAAATGCAATTTTTCTCAAATCATCAAAAGCCATTCTCATTCTTCATTTCTACATTTTATAACCAACATTACCCTTCTAAGTGTCGAAATCCTCTCAATAGATTCAATAGATTTCCATTTAGAAAATATTCCACATTTGCCACTTGTCTCCTAGTTCCAACCTTCCATCTTCTCCCAAATTCGATTTTGAGTCTCTTTGGCTTCTCCAACTCCCAAATTCACCTTCTTTGAGCCTATTTTTGGTGATGACATGTCATAGTGGTCAGATGTCAGATTTCAGGTCTGCAATTTGTCATAATTTTCATAGATTGTCCATCATTGGTGTCATAGGGGCTAGGGAATCTAGCCCAAGTATCCACAAACTTCCACTTTGACTCTTTATCTTCCATGGAGGTTCCCAATTCGACCTAAGATGCTCAATGACATGTGTTATGACTTACCAACTCACCCAAGAGTGTTCACATTCCCATTAATTCGAATTTGCAAAAGAGAGATACCATGTATTATGAAAAAATCAAGCTAGTGTGGGTCCGCCACCTCCATATGTCTCCAAAACCACTTGCCACTTAGAATTTATCTTGAATTTATTTATTCACCATATTTATTAAATGCTTGAACCCCTCTAACGTCTAAATATCATTTATTAGCTTCCTTATTACCATCCCACATGTGCCCATCCAACCTAGGAAACTAGTAGGATTGATGGGATTGTCTTACTATGCACTTATTTGAATGGGGACATTACAATATTTGTGTTTATCTGTGTAGTGTAATCCTGCTTTGCTCATTCTGCTTATTCTTATAGCTTCCACCATAACATATCCGACTCATTCAGTCAAACTATTGTCCCCCCTTGTGCTTCCTGGACATGACATGGATCAATGGAAGCATTGAAAAGTACAAGGAAAGATTCCTAGCATGGGGGTTCTCTCAAAAAGAAGAAATTGATTATGAGGAGACTTTTGCTCATGTGGATAGATATACTTCAATTAGAACCATCCTTTCCTTGGCAGCTAAGATGAAATGGAAGTTACATCATATGGATGTAAAGACAGCTTTCTTGAATGGAAATATTGAAGAGGAAGTATACATCAAGCAACCAGAAGGATTTGAAACGGATGACAGAAAAATACATGTATGTAAACTGAAGAAAGAATTATATGGGTTGAAGCAAGCACCCAGAGCATGGTATGGAAGAATTGATGGTTTCCTGCCGAGCTTGGGATTTACCAAGAGTAAAGAAAATTCCAACCTTTATAAGTTCATAGATGATGAACCTATGATATTGTTATTATATGTGGATGATCTATTTTTTACGAGAGAAGACAAGCCCATCATTGAATGTAAAAAGAGGCTTGCTGCAGAATTAGAGATGAAAGACCTTGGGATGATGCACTATTTTCTAGGTCTTGAGGTGTGGCAGTTTCCAGATGATATTTTCCTAAATCAAGGAAAATATACTGTTGAGATCCTAAAGAGATTTGGTATGTTGGACTGTAAGGCCATGACTACTCCGATGGAAAAACTTGAAGCTCTTGAATGGTGCTTTATCAAAGATAGCAGATGTTACGATGTACAAACAGATTAGTAGATCATTAATGCATTTGACCAACACTAGACCATATATATGTTTTGTTGTGAACACCTTGAGCCGGTATATGGTAGATCCTAGACATGTTCACCTGATTGCAGCAAAACATGTGATGAGGTACCTAAAAGGTACATTGGACTATTGACTCAAATATGCATCAGATAGTTAGTTCAAATTGTATGGGTATACACACTCAGATTGGGATGGAAGTGCTGAAGACAGAAAAGCACTTCAGGATGTTGTTTTAGTTTTGGATCAGGTATGATCTCATGGCTCAATAGAAAGCACCCTTGTGTTTCTCTTAGTACAGCAGAAGTTGAATACGTTGCAGCATGTTCAACTTGTAGTGAATCAGTCTGGCTTCGCAAGATGTTGGTAGGATTGTTTGATGGAGAAATAGATGTGACTGATATTCTTTGCGATAATCAGAGTTGTATCAAGATGTCATAGAATCTAGTGTTTCATGATATATCGAAGCACATCGAGATCAAGTATCACTATATCTGGGATATGGTGCGAAAGGGAGCTATAAAGCTCAAATATGTTCCTACAGAGGAACAAGTTGCTAATGTGTCAACTAAGCCTCTATCTCATATAAAGTTTGAATACTTTTGAGACAAGCTTGGTGTGGTCTGTAAGGACCTCCACCGAAAGAGGGAGTGATGATGATGATGGTCCGATAGGACCTCCTTCGAAAGAAGGAGTGATGATGATCTTGCTGACAATGATGATGTTGATGTTTTAGCAATTTCTTGCTGAAGATGATAATGTTGCTGACGATGTTGATGTTCCAGCAGTTTCTTGTTGACAATGATGATGTTGATGTTCCAGCATTTTCTTGCTAACAATGATGATGTTGATGTTCCAACAATTCCTTGATGATGATGATCTTTCTAGCAATGATGATGTTGATGTTCCAGCAGTTCCTTTCTTATGATGATGTTGCTGACGATGATGATGTTGATGTTCCAGCAGTTCCTTGTTGATGATGATGTTGATGATGACAATGATGTTGATGCTCCAGCAGTTCCATGCTGATGAATACCATGATGATGATGTTGATGATGATATTCCAGCAGATGATGTTGTTGATGACAATGATGTTGATGATGCCCCAGACATACGATGGTGTTCCAAAAACTTCCTACGACATATAGAGTTTCATCAGTCAGTTGTGCAGTTTTTTATGATGATGATGATGTCAGTAGAATACCTTCCTAGTTAAGAGGGAGTTTTAAGGAAATGTAACTACGGATGATATTCTAAATGTACTTGTCTATTGTATTATTTTTATTCCTCCTTTGGGAGATTTCATTGATGTAATTGATAATGTAAGTCATTGAAAGAGTCAATGTAAACCCTAGGACTTGTGTCGGCCTAGAAGAATCCAGAAAAGAATATTTTATTACGTACTTAACAAGTTGGCCCAGACAGTTAGGTCAAGTCGACCCTGTTGGGGAAAAGTCACCTCAACGGAATAATATAAATAATAGAGTGAGTTGCTCATTTGTATCACTCATTCACTCACTCAATTTCACATAGGAGAGAGAGAGAAGTTCGTTGGTGAAGGAGAGAAGTTGTTTTGTCTTGGGGTTTTATCTTGTTCTTGGTGAATTCTATATTGAGGAAGTTTTGTCGGGGTTTTCTCCCTTGTGGTTTCCCAGAGATAATTTTTTTGTTCTTTGTGATTGTTGTGCTTGTCTTTCTTTTAGTGGTTATATTGTTTAATTTTATTATGCTAAATAAGTAAAAACTTAACACTTATGGACACAATAGAACTAGAAGACTATTGACTAGTGGCGCAGCTATTGGGAGTTTCAATAAGAGCTATCCATTGACAAGTCCAACTAGGTGTATCTCTCTAGTAGTACAACTCGGTTAGGTTATAGGTGCCTATGGAAATGGTCCTTCATATGGCATTACAATTATTTTGGTATCATAACCATGTTTAAAGTATGACCTCTCATGGATGCATAGGTTATTATGGCATTCACATTAACTCTTCAACACAATTTCCCACATAATCTTCACATAGCTTTTAACCCTTCTCTTCTCGCATAGCTTTCAACCCCTCTTATTTTCCTCCTTATGTTCCAAGGTGAGAGTGTTCTACTCTATTTATAGGAAAATGATGAGCAAAGGATGTCAATGGAAAAAATTTCAAGTTGAGCAAATTCCAATAGCTAAAGGAATCAGGTCCCAATAGTCAAAAGGTACCTTCCACATATAAAGGAAAGTGGAGGGGTATTGTGAATGATCTACTAAGTCAACAATTATTAGAAGCAAGATCATGGATTCCTTTCGCATAAAGAAATGTCGCAAACATATGGGCATAACAATCATAATAGGTTAGGCACTAGAAAACTGACATTTGTGAAAGGGGTTTGAGTTCCATAGTTAGATGGAGAAGATTCATCATGTAGCGTTCCTGCAGCTAATATTTCCCTAATTTCTACCTTGCATCATTGCTTGAGCAATCCAGTTCCACTTCCTTGCGACCCTAGTCTTTCCAGATCGATTCATCATCTTCCTCTTGCAGGTGGTATCTCCATATCACTCGCGGCCTTGTTGGTTTTACCTAAACTCAGATCCAGTTTATAGTTCAAATATTTTACTCAAAACTACTAACTGAAAATACACTAACTTCTAACAAATTACGTAGCATAAATAATCAAGAAATCACAAACATTTGACACATAGATTTACCCTGGAAAACCCCAATTGGGGAAAAATTAGCAACATATGATTTTTATTAAGATAAGAATCTTGGGCTCCTGCCCTGGGATAATGGCCCACTTAGGAAAAATACAATGACAAAATGCTAGACTTCACACCTCAAGATCAATCATTCGATCTTGTTGGTTACTAACCCTCGGTTTCCCCTTGCTACTTTCCTCTAACCCTGCCACTGCACTTGCACAATTGGTTGGAATTCCTTCTCCAACCACTCAATGAGATCTCACTCACTCTATGTGATTGTTTTGTGTCGCCTCCTCTCCTTGGGCTTCCTTTTATATCTTCTCAATGACCAAAATCCTAGCCCTAGATCTCCAAAGCGATCGTTGGTTGAAATTAGATCTGAAGCCTCATTTAAGATCAACAGTTGTGATTTAATCTTAAGTTCACTTTTTATTCATTAGCCAACATTAAGATAATAATTTTTTTTTCCTAATTTATACTTAGGAAAGAGATACAAAGGTCTCTTGCTCCTTAGCAAGTACCTAGAGAGGTTTTCTGGACGACTCATGCATGCCTAACACCTTGCCTATGTAGAAGTGCATGTCCAAGCTACAACCATCAAAACTCCCTCTTAGCAAGGAAGGTACTTCTTCGAGAACCACCTAAAATTGATTCTCCCTTTGACCTCGGTACGTTGTTGCATACATCATCCTACACACTGGCATCTCTCCAACCTTGTTGGTCAGCTACTCCCTGATCACTGGAAGTCACAGAATTGACGACGCTACACATCAATGTCAAGAAGTTTGAAAACTTCATATAGTTTTTAGGCTTTTTGCACCACTTAGAATTATTTTAAGCACAATTAATGCATTTTAATGCATTTCTCAGAGAGGATTTATCTCTGAATGAACTTGTGTCATGTCTTCTTGCTACAGGTGCATGGTAAACATGTGCCTCTTCTGTCACATGACTAGGAGTGTTAATTTGATTGTTAACACTCCCTCACTATGCTCCTAGGATATTTCCCTTTCTCCTGAGCGTCCATCGATGTCATCTTGTACCAACTAGGTCTCCTGGTAGAACTAGAAAGGGATAACTCCATCTTCCCCTATGAAAGTTTACTCCCCACACTGGAAGTCTGTGAACTTTGCTCACACTTCATAGTCTTCTACTCCTTGACCTCTATCACTAACATCGATCCATGATCCAAGATCCCCTTGGATCCAACTACAAGTTTTCCCTGTAACCTGTAAATTTTTCCCTCTCTTACACCAAGAAATTGTGTTGAGTCTATGTCAAATCTCATCGATTGAACAAGAACCTATCCACTCTCAAAAGAGATGATGTATCCATTATTCTCCAATGCTGATATTGAGACCAAATTCATCTTGAGCTCTGATACGTACGACACATCTATCACCTCTAGAGAACCTCCTGACTCTAGTTAAAACTTGACTGTCCCAACTCCCTTCACACACTTGGCATGAGTGCCAAGCTCCACATGCAAATCTAGGTCTGTCTACCAACTAGTGAACAACTCATGTGTCCCCGTCATGTTCTTTGTCCACTAAGAAAAGTGGTCAACTCCTACATCCTCCTGCGACTCATATCTACTGCTTAGATTTTCCCAAATCTATCCTTGTTACCAAATCTATTTGTTGTTTCCCTGCCTGCTTCTCTTCTCTTTTGGACTAAACAGATCTCTAGGTTAAAGTCCTTCACCTATCAAAGATCTCCATGCTGGCTACCCAGACCCTTGCTCGAAATTCTGCAAGCCATCCCAAAAAACGTTTTTTGATGCCCGGACTCTACTCGTTGCCTGGATCTGCAGCCTACTACTGCCCAGAACTTCATGCAATTTTAATGCAGCTTCCCGAGGTCTATTTTAGGCTGCCCTGACCTCACTACAACTACCCACCTCGTTTTTTTGGGACTTCCTAAAATTATCGATGACTGTCCTAGGATGCTTGGAATTCTATGGGCCAGCGACTTGGGATGCCCATGGTCTGCTAGGCCTGCTCGACAGATGTCCTGGGATACCTTCCTTTGATGGCTGCACTACGACGGCTTGCAACCGCTTTCCTTACCTAGTGGTTGGTGATTGTTCCGGCGGTTATGCTTAGAGGCTATTATTCTATCAATGGTTGCAACCCTGTTGGCAAGCCTTGGTGATTGTTCTGACGGCTAGCCTTAGAGGCTATTATTCTATCAACGGTTGCAACCCTGTTGGCAACCCTTTCTCCTCCACCCAAGCTTCCTTCCTGTAGCCTCCTATGAAACCTTGCCTTTTCTTCCCTCCACCCAAGCTTTCTCTTCCACCACCCGCGTCGACGTCCTAACTCTCTCAGTCGCACGACTACTCCCGCGGGCGGCTGCTGCTATAGCTTGCTTACAACGATGGCTGCCTATTGACGGCTATCTCATGTCGCCTTTTATCCTCTGCCTTGTCATCGCGTCTAACTCTACATGCACGTTCTCATTCAACTCCCTATCACTGCCTCCGTTTTCCAGCTCTGGTCATTGCTCCTACTCACCAAGCTTCAGCCTGACTCCCCTGCTAGTGCATCGAATCTGTCTGCGGCCTGGCACGCAATCTCTCCTACCGTCTTCGCTTCAACATCCTGTGGATGCTATGTTCTCTAACTATTGGCACCCTCGCCCGAGCCTTTCCCTTCCTCACAGCTGTTGGTTCCCACGCGGTCACCAACTTCTCCACAGGCTACCTCACGACTCCAGCTTGGTCCACTATTTGCTATCCCAAGACACGTGTCTCTTGTAGGTAATCTGTGTGGTCGTACGTCGTAATATGGTTGTTTCAGTCTGTACGTTCATACAATGGCCATACATTTTTTTCTCCTAAACCTAGTCTAAAAATGACTTCCTCTCTCTTAGAGCAGAACCCGATTTGATACCATGTTGATTTTACCTAAACTCAAATCCGATTGACAATTCGAATAATTTACTCAAAATTATTAACTAAAAATACACTGAGTGCTAACAAATTATGGAGCGGAAATGATCAGGAAATCACCCACATTTCACACATAGATTTACCTTAGAAAAGCCTAACTGGTGAAAAACGAGCGACAGATGATAAAAATATTGGTTGAAAGTCTTTCTCCAACCACTCAATGAGATCTCACTCATTGTGTGATTGTTGTGCGTCTCCTTCTCTCCTTAGGATTCCTTTTATATCTTATCAATGACCAAAACCCTAGCCCTAGATATCCAAAGTGATCAATGACTAATGACTAAGATTAGATCTCAAGCCTCACTTAAGATCAATGGTTGTGACTTAATCTTAAGTTCACTTTTTAGTCATTAGGAAACATTAAGTTAATATTGTGTTTTTCCTAAGTTAGATTAGAAAAGAGATACAAAAGTCTCTTGCTCGTTAATAAGTACCTAGAGACATCTTCTAGATGACTCCTGCATGCATGATAGTTGGCCTATGTAGAAGTGCATGTCCAAGCTACAATCATCAACAGGCCTACTCTATGTGGTTTCTCCGGTGTTGTGCTTCTCACCCTTTGAGAGTCGGTTTTCCCTTTCTAGTCGTTGTTGCTTGCAGGTCGTGATTTCTTAGGCAGAAGGGAGGGTAAAGTGAATATCTTCCCGACCAGCTAGTATTGGTCATGTATTATGTTATAGTTCTACCTACATTAATGGAGTTAGACCATATCTAGGATCGAGAAGAGTTTAAAGCTCTCTTGGCCACGCTTCCACCCTCAAAAATTGCACCTCGATCTCAAAAATTTGTTAAAAGGTTGGAGGAAGTCCCTAAGATAGACATAGCTTCCCCAAATGCTCGTAGATCTTCCATTGACTGAAAGAGCCCTAGTGGGAAAATTTACCGACCTGAGGCCTAGCCCAAAGGAAGTAGATCTGTGGGTAGCAAAGCAATGGGGCCCTCTTCTGAAGTCAAATGTCTCTTCTTGGGATATTGGAAGAGGTTATTCTCTCTTCTATTTTTCAAGCAGGGAAGAAAGGGACTTGATCTTCCGCTCAATCCCATATTGCATGGGCTCTAGAGGGATCTATCTAGCCCCTTGGAATCTAGATTTTAATCCTGAAGGTGAAATTAAAATGTACTAGTCTAGATCAAACTCCCACATCTTCTAGTTATTTTCTGGGATAAAATTCCCATTTCTTCCATTGGAAACAATTTTTGTCGTTTTTTAGCTAGAATTGAAGCAAAAAGAGGGTAATACTCATGAGGTTGTATCTATGTAGAGGTAGACTTGGATCAAGGGTTACCAGAAGTGATTCAACTCAATCTAATTGATTGGAGCCACCTTTAAGTGCTTGATTATGAATAGATCCCCTTCAACTCTAATGTATGCCTCTCATATGGGCACTTTGCTAAAAGTTGCCCTAAGAAACACGAGCAGCAACCCATGCATTCACAACAAAAGAAACATCCAAAATACAGAGAGAACGAATTTAAAGTAGTATCCAAAGGAAGAAGAAGGTACCAAAAAAAAGGAATAGAGGAAAGTATCCCATCAAAACTTACAGCCAGTAGCTTTGTAGCTCTTGACTCTTTTCAAAATGGAGGTTTGGAAAAAAACACTTTGAACATCCCAAAACCGGAATCCCCATCAGAAAATCCCCCTTCCAGGTCTTCAGCAGAAGTTCAATCAAAAGAGAGAGAAACAATCGAGGAAGATGAAAAGGAAGGGCCCGTGGAAGATTAAGAAGTTGAAGAAGACACATCTGAAGATCCAAAAGACTTGGAGGAAGAGGAGAAAGAAGAGGAAGATGAGAGCTTAGAATTGGCAGAGGAGGCAGAAGTGCCAAATCCAAGCAAGCAACCAACGACTTCTGCAGCACCCCCACCCCTGTCATCCAAGAAATCAGGGTCAGTCTCCTTTGTTGAGGCTCTCAAAAAGGATAGCATCCACCTAGCCTCGCATCAAGTAGAAATAAAGGAAGAAATGAACCAAGTGTCCATGACTCAGCATGGAAGCAAGCATCCATTGACTTTCTGCTCACAAGGAGTCACCCTAATTCTCAATAGGAGGAATGGATTGTTTTTGCTTTCTAATATGTAATCAATATGTTAGGATTTATCCTAGCATATTCAAACATACAGGGAAGACTGGCAACAAGAAAAAAGGTTGGAATCTCAATTGAACTAAGCTAGTTAAAGAAATTAAATTAAATTTATAATTGTTAGACTTTTTAGCTACGAAAAGACTTTCCTTTGTAATAATGCACTCGATTGAGCTCCTTTTTTAATACAACTCCTAATTATTTCAATCCCAAAAAAACAATCATAATTAGTTAAGGTTACCACGTACTATTAAAGAATGAGGATGCACCCCCTATTCCCTTTCATCTTACATTGAAGTATCTACAACATTGTTATAAACTCAACGCACATGGACAAACACTTGAACAATGACCATAACATTTAACATTTATTGACATAATTGATCCAATGTATTTCAAGGGTAAAAGCATGGTATTACAAGGAAATGACTTTTCTTTTATAAGGGAAGGCTCAACACTTCAATGACTATTAAAGGTAGTACATTGTTTCTTATTATTGGGAAGCAACCAACCTAAAAAATTGAGCACATGGTGGCATGCACTTGAAAAGTAGAGGGACTTCCGGTCATGTGACTATTGTTTTTTATTATGGAAGGAAACTTCTTTCGAATTGAACACATGTGGCAGCATGCAATTTATTAATAATGAGATTGATTGCTTTGGTGGCTCCTTACTAGAGACTTCTTTTTTCAAACAATTGGAAAAAGATGCCACAACCTCAAAAGAACTAGACAGATCAACAAAAGGGTCTTGATTTGTAGTGTCTTGATTGGTAGGGTATAACCTTAATGATTTTAGGGTCCTCTACTTTATCCTAGTTGCTTATGTGATCCTTGGAGTTTTTTTATAATGGATGATTGAGTAAAAGATTCTAACAAAATATGGAGCTTTTCATTTGGCTTACCTAATATAGATCCATTTTCTTTTCATGTCTCCTTTGTTTTCATCATTCACTAAGTACAATAATTTTTATCATCATACCCAATGACTTAATAGACTTTAAAAAAATTGTTAGGGTCATGAGGAAGGTTGTTTTTATTATTAGTGTGAAGAGGAATTTTTATGAGATTTAGTAGCATGAGACTTATTTACTCCATTAATATTTCTTTCTAATTAAACATTGGTGGTTTTGCTTAGTGAGCAAACGGAATTAATATTCTTTTCTAATTAAACATTGGTGGTTTTGATAGGAGTAAATGGAATTATTTTGGCTTTCATCTTAAGAGCTTATATGTCTAGGATATTGTAAATTGCATCCTCATATGATATGACATATCCCTTTGGCACTCTTATGTTGGCTTGCATCTTAAAAGCTTATATGGCATAGGATATTGTCAACATACTTGGATTGCAATTGTTAACAAAGAAATTATGTAATTGGTATTCCTCCAAGGGGAGGTAGATGCATGGACAAGTTTTGTTTATCTTTGATCAAAGTCACGAAGACTCATCAAGCTCTTGCTCAAGGGAGATTATGTTATGAATGCTAGTGTCATATGACTTGGAAAGATCGAAGTTTTGCACAAACATTTACACATACTACTAGAAGACATAATCCCTTATGAAAATGATTAAACCATTTGAGTGTTATGTTAGTCAAAGTGATGAATAATTTAAGCATGGGATCATTCTAGGCCATAATCCCAACACATGCTAATGTGACGGCATCAACATGAGAAGCAACATCCTCATTTTCCTTACCATGAAAAGTAGGCAATAGTGGTACATAAAAGGGAAGGGCATGGGTGCTTTGAAAACATTAGGGATTGGAGGATTTTTAGGATATTAAATATAAGTATGAACCCCAACAAAAACATTGATTAATAGTTTCGAAAGGACCACATATTTAAAACAAGCTCCCAAATGTGGAGTGGGGAGGACAAGTGGGAGGCTACTATTACCTACCAATAGGCATTTGATACACCCTATGATTGTCCAAGGCACAAGCCACTAAGGGGCTCATGTCTTTGAGGGTTGATAATGAAACTAATCATCCACTCCAAGGCACGAGCCACTAAGGGGCTCATGTCTTTGAGGGTTGATGATGAAACTAATCATCCACATAATAAAGGGTCGGGCTTGAGAACAACTTCGACATCAGATCACTACTCAAGACAGTGGAAGTGACACACCTACACATATAGAATGAAGAACATTAGATGGTGGAGAAACTACTATGATAAAAACCAATTGAATTGTTTATTGAGTTAATTAGTAAGGGGTTGTTGGGCATAATATCTACTTATTCAAAGTCTACATGTATGTTGTTCATGTTGTTAAGTCAAGTTTAAGGGCATACAAATGGGACTTTACAATGGAGTTTTACAATTAGGGATTTTTTATCCATTATACATGTGGTCACTTCCTTTATTTTATCTTTACATCTTGTTTGTTTTTTGAATTGTCATGTTTTGCTAGTAATGTTCACTACATGTTATACAAAATCTACATGGTATTAGAGCTCCATGGTTGCGTATAGAATAAAACAAGCATCTTGTGATTTCTATGAGCTTTAGTGAAGATCATGAGAAGTAGGGAGTTTTTCCCATGAGATTAGTTGGGCACTCGTGTTCATTGTGGTGGTCATCTTGACTTTGGCTATGGCCTTTCTTGCAGTGGTTCTTGAGTTTCAATTCGTGGCACATGTTTTTTCGTGGTGTTAGCCCCAATGTAGAGTTCTCATATGTCATTTTTTGGTATATAGATTGTTGTGGCCTGTACCCAAAATTAAGCGACCTTTGGTTGAATCCTCCCACTCATTGCATTGTAGAACTATGCTTATGTGGCTTTTTTTTTCAAAGTGTGCAACCTACTTATAAGTCTTTTTTTTTGCACTCTCTTTATTGGTTCTTAGATTGTGCATGGAAATATTTTAAAATTCTTGCTAAGAACTCGAACTGCTCTCTTTTCGTGGACCAGCCTTCCAACTATTGTTCAAGATTTATTTTGTTATATGTTTGCGAAGATCTGAAGCGTGAATGATCACATACTCGACCTAAATTCTCTCCTGAGCCAACAAAGATTTGCAAAATGTTGCAAGTATCCATGATCCTTAGTGAGTTCATGTTTTCAACAGTGAAGCTCGACTCTTTTTGTTGGGAAAGTCATAGCATGTGTGCTCCATCTGGGCATTTTTTAAAGCATGGATCTTTTGTTCACTTATTGTTTGACAGATTGGTGGCCCACCAAAACAGACGAGCATTTCTTTTGCTATCCTCCAATAGATATGTTAAGTAGCTTATGTGTTCTAATTTTTTGTGAGCCCATCTCTTCCATGCACTAGTTTTTAGGAAACAAATGTAGCATGATAACATATAATCCCATCTCTTCCACGAGCTAGTTTTTGAGCAACAAATGCATCCCTACACGACTATAGTTGCCCTAGCTCGGACACATTCCATCCCTTTTATGATTTTCATATTATTTGTGTTTTGAATTATCTTACTTCCCTTTTATGTTCCATACCTAGTATGTGATTATGTTTATTATGTAATTCTTACAAATAGTAAGTTAAAGTTATGATTGGAAAGGTCACGAGGATAAAGCCAGGAGGGTAGGGCATGAATCTGCATGAAGCAGTGAGAGGAGCCACCATATGAAATCCATTTCTAACGACCTTGAACACAACCATACTCACACAAGGGAAATGAAACCTTTGTTCATGGAAGGATGTGTTGTGGGACTTAGACCAGCATAAATCCATCTTAAACCCGGATCTATTAAGCTTCGAGAGGGATCCAATTTCTTAAGGTGTAAATTTTACACATTAAGAAAATGTTTACACCTCAAGAAATTGGATCCGACTCGATGTTTAATAGATTCTCATTTAAGATGGATCTATGTTGGTTTTAATTTTTTTATTTTATGAGCCGACGTGAATTTTTTAATTACTTTTTATTTTTGATAAGTTATGATCCGACATGGAAACGTTACGTTAAGTTACCTGACAAATGTGACAACATCTCCGCCATACTGGGTTGTAAGCACCTCGCTACTCTTGGTGCAAAGAGGATAAATATGCAACAATAGACTCAAGCAAGTTAGAAGGGTATTCACCATCACTACTTTGCCAATATGCTTGGGTAGATTTGAATGAACTCTAAAGGTTCACATCATAAATTTGTTTAGGGATCGATTAAAATTCATGTTAAACTTTAAGAACAAGATGCTTAGGCTAGACCTTGAGGGGAATAGAAGAAGACAACCCAGAATTTTCATGAAGTTCATCAACAATTCTTAGCATGGAAAGTTGAATGAAAATAAGTATGACCAATTGAACGAGAAACCAAAATGCCTTCATTTTACCCTAAGATAGAATTAGAACTAAGGTAGCAAAGCACTAGATAGGGTGAGGAATCAAAGTGGCTACCAATGTGACTACCAAAAGATTTGACAAGAAAGTGCAAGATGTTTATGTGACTAACCTAAGGTTTGAATGTGCTACCAGTATGTAGCTATGGTGAGAAACTCTCTCAAGCGCTATACTAAGGCTAAAACAACTCAAAAGGATTTTTTATGCTATCCTACTAAAATGGAATAAAATACCCACAAAATACTAAACTGGGGCTAAATCAAGCCCAAATTAAGATAAAGAAGAGAAGCACAAATTAAGATAGAGAAGAGCAAGCTCAAATGGAAAACAAAAGTAGGCATCATAGGATCAGGCAACAAAGGAAGAGAATAGAAATTTGGAATGTTACACTTAAATAAGGAGGTAGTATATCCCCGTAATTGTGATATGAAGCTCTAACTAATATCCATACTAAATCAATTTGCTAGAATGATGGACTTCCAAAGGTACAAGTCCAAAGGGAGACTTGAGTGGAAGAATGCAATGAGGCAATTGAAGCAGAGATTGTGCACAAGATTGAAGATGTGATTTTGGAATTGTTGATTGTAAGGCCTCTTAATGAGAGATATCCAGACGCATGGTCTAGTCAAGCATAGAGCCATCATCCTCTCGAGCATGTTGCATGGCACTGATTGTATTAACTAGTTTTGGAAGAAAGGCATAATGAATTCTAGAATAAAACCACAAGTATGGTTAAATTTCGCAACCTTTATGTCCATATGTTCCTTTAGCATCTCTGGGTGCCTCTAACCAAAACATAATGTTGTATTTAAGCAGAAAAAATGAAATTATATTTATAGGGTTTTATTGGAATGCATGCATGCACACACTAATGAAATATACATAAGCACGCAAGGAACAAAGAATGCATTTAGGTGCCTAACTAGTTTCCAATAATGCGGATCTATTATTGAGTTCATAATACTGTATACTATACATAGGCACAATAGAGTTCCTTTGGATGCCAAGGAAGCAAGTTTTTGGAAAGATTCCCTTTAATCATGCAGAACCTTATTTAGCTAAGTTCTATGACAAAGGGACATGGCTAGATACGTTTTAAAGGGAGTTCGTGACAAATGCAAGGTTTGATTTCCATAATTATCTAGCTCTATGGATTTTAAAATTGATTCATAAATGCACTTGCAGATGCACAAATGTTGGAAGCCATCACCATATGTGTTGTGTCATTTGAATACAATATGTATATAAGAGATTTTGTTACACTTTTTCAATAGAATCAAGAAGATTATACAAGATCTACTAAGAATGGTGTCAAGAATCAAGATCGATCATGTTTTTAGAAGATGAAATATGCCAACGATTAATCATGCCAAGAAAGCAACTATTTGGATAAAAGGGTGATGATAGAATCCCTAAACAATGCAATTTCATTAATCTTGATGATGGGTCGATTATTTGTCGTACTAGTCTCCCCTTATAAAGAATAACTTTGATGAGCCATCTTGACCCTATGAATTAAGGAGCGTTCTCTATAGTTAAAAGGAGAAAATGTTAAGTTATATATTCTTTTTATCAAGTCGACCTCTCATATGTCCGTTGTAATGACATGATGATATAACATCCAATAGAGTCATTTATCATACACTATGGCAACTGCGGGGGGTTCTTTTTGGCCCTGACAGAAAAGGGGAAATTAAGTTCTCATGGGGATTGGGGGTAATGACCAAAAACCACACGGAGGTGTATGCCCCTATACCTAGGATCATAATTTGTGAGGGGTCTACGATTACAGCAGGTCATGGTCTTTTGAGATTCCCTATACATCATCAAGCAAGCAAGGAATCAAGCTACGAAGGAAGATACAATACAAGGTAGAATATATAACATAATCGCTTGGAATTTTCAAGGTGCAAGAGAAGTCAAATTCTTGAACATAAGGAGGCATAATAGTACCATAACATATCAATTAGCAAATGAGGCAGTCAAGCTTGATAAAGGAGTGATGGTGCGCATAACGGATCAATTAGCAAATGAGGCAATCATGCTTGATAAAGGAGTGATGGTGGGCAACAATGGCCCCCCAAAACAACAATGGATGCCATGAACCAAAGGAGGATAAGAATAAAATTGTTTTTTTTTAATTGTATTAATTGAGACTTGGAGGCATTCAACACATGGCTTCCAACTCGCAGATAGGTACCGAGCTACAAGAGTGGAGTCATTCCGAATTTATTTCAGACAAGGGAAAGCCCTCTGTTACCGGATGAACTAGCAAGGCCAATCTCCGATGAACAAATACAAGAGAAAGTGACCACGGTCACCTTAGCCACTTTTCCAACTTCTTTGGAGAGTCGGAACCTCCAAGGGGAGAGCCCTTCTGTAATCTACAAAAACACTTAGAAGTTATGCAATCTGGACAATATGCCAGTGACCAGTGCCTTAACCAATATATTTATGAGAATGTAGAAGACATACTATGTAATTATCAAGTCAATGAGTGAGTTAGTATGTTCAATGACAAGTTAGCATAACAATGGTTAACATCACCATAAGATATAGATCACTTAACAACTAGAGAATATCAACACCAATAATAGTTTAACGAGTAAGAATGACCATGTATTAATGTTCAATCATCCAACATAGATTACCAATGGAACATAAATATGAATGATAGAATTGCCGCGTTAATGTAAGAAAAACAACAACTAAGTTTAATAGCAGAGATCTTGAGTACACAAAAATATATCTCGATGATGAGAATACAAGTTCCACGTTAACCACTTTAAGTATAGCAAATATCACTTATTCAAATTTGTATGGAAATATATCAGCAGTATGACAGTGTAGTAAATCACTTGTGTAATGTTTGCCAAACCAATACAATGGTAAAATGAACAGTGATGCTTATACTTTGTTTCACAACCAACCTTCCAAGCCACAGATCACAAATTCATCGATATGCAAATTCGGTATTGCTAGCAACAGTATATGTCAATCACTAAACAATATGTCTATATAACAGCAGTAAGGTATCTTCTTACAATGTAAAGTCTATGTCAAATATCATATGTAACGTATGCAATGAGTATTTTACGATTTAATCAATGTAGATGAACCAATATAGCAGACTGTACCATCACTTTTTAGACTTTTATTTTAGCATAAACAGACCTTATCATTGTTTACCACCCTCCAAATTGTACAAATGTTTAACACTTGTTGTTATATGCACAAGTGTACAAAGTGTAAAGGTGAAGGTTAAATGGCAATTTACAGAGGTATGCAAACTTGTAGTAATTATAGATTAGGTCTGATATATGCAAGACCATAGCCTTGGGAAGGTTACGAGGAGAGGACCGAGCCTCTTTGGGCCAAGGTCAGAGGTATGGGAAGCCAAAGAGGGGAGGAACCGAGCCCTTTGAGGAGAGATCGAGGGTGAAAGGAGAGTAGGGAATAAGGAAGAAAGGGAGAAGGGGGAGGAAAGAAGAGATGAAGAAGAAGAAGATGGGAAGGAAACAAGGGAATGAATGGTAGGAGAGGGAAGCGATGGAGAGACGAGAGGGGGAAAGGAGCAGCGAGGAAAGAAAGAGGCCGCTAGAGCTATTTAGGATGATGTAGTTAGGGTTTTACGTTAGATTTTAGGGTTTTGATTTTACAAACTATGGACAAAATCAAGAAAAACAAACCTAATTACAAAAATACAAAAACTAAGCTAAACAATATGTACAAATTTACAAAATATGGTTTTAGGAATTTTTAATATTTTTATGTTTTTAGGGCTTCCTAAAATGTCGCCCTAGGGTTTTTAGGGCTTAAAATAGCAGGCCAAAATTATAGGAGAGGGCCGGAATTTTAAGAAGACCAAAAAATCGATTTTTTTTTATTTTTTAGGGTTTTAACATAAAATTGCAGACCTAATTCTACCATGAAGATACAAATTTACACATGAAAATGCAAGTGAAATTAAATAAAAGATTGACCAACTTAGGGTTTTAATGGATCTTACCCCAAACCCTAGCCTTAGAGGAAGATGACTAGCCTTCCTCTTGGAGAGAATTTTTTTGTCACTAGATTAGGGCTTCTAGGGCAAAGTTGGAGCTCCAAAGCTAAACAATGTAGGAACCTCCTCTTGGGAGCGTTTCTACTATGTTAATGGATAGAAAAGTAAATAAATGGCTCTATTCAAAGAAAATGCAGCCCTAGGGAAACCATTCAATCCTTCAAGATGCAAAATCTACCTACCAAAGGAAAGACTTACTTGTGCATGAGTTATTCCAATTATTTTAGCATCCACTAGCATTTGCAAGACAAAGAGTGCATCCAACTTTCATCCAAGAGACAAGAAGATCTTCCTCCAAGAGGTGCGCATCACTTCAAAAGGCCCTTCTAGGGTAAAAGAATAACATAATCATTTTTATCCCATAAGTTGTGTGTAAAACTAAAGTGAGGAGATTGTATTTTATTATCTCACGCTCACTTTTTACAAAATATTCAGGTCTACATGCTTTAAAATGTCAATTTAAATTATAACATAAAATAATATAAAATAATCAAATCTATGGGTAACTTGGGTCATTTTCTCCAGAGTTTACTCAAAAATTGCTAAAATAGCTAAAAAAGAGCAAATCACTCTGAACTGAAGGCTGGAGTGGTGGGGAGGGGAGCGGCATGCCCCATCTAACCCCAACAGTAATGAAAATCCCTCAACGCCCCCCCATATCAAGCAATGTAGGCCTGATACAAGGAAGACGTCATTATGACCAGGAGCCCAAGGAGAGAGTGCTGCAATGTAGAGAGACCGAGAGGGTGTGGATGGTGACCTGGAAGAGAGACATAAGCCTCAGTGCTGAAAGAAATGCCACCGAAATGATAAAATAGGTGGGGGGTCAAGTGACCCAGTGACCCACCCCTAGGAGCCTCGGACACCAACCTCAGGGCTTCAAGCCCTTTCATGAGACAGTCAGTGATGCCACTAAGCCATAGTACTCCCAGGAGAAGAACCAAAGGGTCTAGCCATGACCTCCACTCAGAAAATATTGGAAAGACACCCGTCTTGATCAGAAAAAAATGACCCTCTCTCCCTGAGGCACATCTGAAGGTGTGTTGGTATTAATACCACATAACACCCTCTTCCTCGTGCTCTGGGCAGCACCTCTTCATATTTTTCTTCGCGGACAAACTTTGTAATATGTCTCTCGGCTTTGTTATAGGTAATTCAGGTGGGATAGTCTGTGATGTTGTGGATTGGGGTATGGTCGATGTTGTTGCAAGGGGCAAAGAATTAGCGGACAGGTAGAGGCCTCTCTGTCACGTGGGCATAACTAATAAGCTCTTTGTGCTTGGCTCTTTGTTTGTTAATTCAATGAAAGTTTTTGTTGGGCACCTCCCACTGTTGGTTCAGTTTGACTTGGAGGGAAGCAATTTATGCTGCTTGCGCTCCATATTTCCCCTGGTAGATTACCCTGTTCCTTTTGAACCTAGGAACAGCGTATCCTTTTTTAAGCATACAGGGATAGACATGGCCCATCCTATGAATAGGGATCTAGATGTGGGCAACGCCCTCAGTGAGATAAGGGACATTAAGAGGATGCTGATGAGGATGAAATTGAATACCCAAATGGAGGGAATGAAACAAGCCATAGACCATATCAATAATCACAGAGCAACAGGACCAGAAATATGATGGGCTTGAATGAAACTAAGGTCAACAACCAGGGAGGAAAGATTGAGCAGTTAGTTGGAGAAACAGAAATGCATTTTAATATGATATTGGGTTTCACTCAAGGAAACTGGTCTCATGTTGGGCATTGTTTGGACACAAAAGAAATTGAACAAGAGAGTCCAACATACTGCTCTGGGGAGATTTGAAGGATCAAGTTCCCAGGCTCAGGCACAAATTCAAGATGAACAGTCCATGGATACTAAATCATGTTATGCTTATATGTATTTTCGATGCATAGTTTTATTATAACAGTTTGTTAGGCAATATAGCTGCAGGAACTTTCTGAATATTTTGTATACAGTATGGACCTACGAGGCCGAGGGCATTTTGGAAGATTCTGCTGATCTTTGGGCAGAGATTTTGTTTTTTGGAAATTCTGTAAATCTTGGGCTGTCAAGGGTTTTCCTCAGCCTTTTTATAAAAAATATCATTACCCGTTTCTGTCAAAAGAAAAATAGAGTATTTATCATTACAAGATGGCTTTTCTTCAACAATGAATGTTTGAACCGGTGATGAGCTTCAGGTTGAAGTGTTTGAAACACTGACTATAGGCATAGCACACATTGTAGATTATCACTGACAAATGATTGTCACTGCAAGAATCACTCTTATTCAAACACAACTGTTTCAGTTTAAACTTTTGCAATGGATGGGATATTTATATGGAAGCATAACATAACCAACCAACATTGTGCTAATGTGGATACACCTGATCTTAATGGCTTAAGGTTGTTTGACCACTAAAACACACTTTAAATATAGAGAGACGTTCGCCAATTATTAGTACCTCTCCAGTGGGTCTTGTATGATAGGACCTGCTCTCACATTTTTATATAAATGCATCACATAGAATAATATTTTTATAAATAAACCAATGCAATCATCTACATCAAATTGATGCTCAACTTGATAAAGGATGAATACCTTGTGAATTGTGTCCCTCGAGGACAACTCTGGAATGCAAATAAATGTAAAAATAACCAATGTAATGAGAAACAATTGCCTTAAGTTTAATGTTTTAAGAGATTGCTGAAAGGACACTTTCAGCTTTCTGAAACTGCATTGCCAATAACTCCTCTGCCAATGATGAGAAACCATTTTGATACTTGAGTCGAAGGCTATAATCTAAAGCACTTCATAAATAATTATTAACCAACCAACAATAACCCTTCACTCTTGGTAAAGAATGCTCAGTGGATTGACAATTATATAATAGTGGCATTGTAACCTTGAGCTGATGCTTGCAACATCGCTGATTTTAGTTCAGCCATTACATGCTGGACAGGGCAGAAGATGATACCAAGATGTATGTTTTAGAATTGCGTATGTTCTTTCAAAGGAAATTTTGTTACAGGCCACTGTTTCAATGTCTGTTATCAGGTTCCAATCAGACCTTTGTAACGAGCGTAAGTCATGATTAATGAGAAGAGTCCAGCACAAAACATTCCCGTAAGCATAACGACCTGTTTGGGAAAATACATTTTTGGTTAAGAATAAAGATATTGTTTTAAGGTCATGAATATTACCATGTCCTGAAAAACTAAGCCATATCCAAAACTGACAATGCTGCTTACCCATTTGAATAAATATCCATGATTTTCATTCCATGGATATGGAATATTCATACCAAAAATTCCAGCTACCAAGGAGTAAACAGACATTGCAACTGTCGCTGAACTCAGTACCAACTCTAGCTGCAAATGAAATTCAAATAGTAAAATACAGTGACAAGGACAACTGTGGCTGCAAGTAAAATCAAACAGTTAAAGTGGAAAATGAGCAAGCATTTATAAGAACTACATTCCATCAAAATCTGTGTACACAATCAGAGTAGATATATAAGAAAAGATCAAAAACAAGATGGCATTGAATCTATTTCAAGCAAGTAGATGAACTAGATAAAATTGCTCATCTGGCATATATGCACATCAAATTTTCCAGCAATGGAAGAAGTATTATTACTGAAGGGTACCTAAAAGATGCATACATATTAACGAATGGTAAAGCACAAAGCAACTTATACAAATTCAGTTGTAAAAGGAACATATGATATCTCAAAATAGAGCACAAGGAAAATATGCAAAACTTATGAAAGAACTGAAATGCAAATCAAATAAAGGAAAACACGCTAAAGATTGTAATCAGACATGCCCATGTCATTTAGGAAGAATTAAGAAAAGAAAAGAAACTATAACAAGGAAAATGGCAGCATGGATCATGAAGAGATCCCTTTCGACCCTTCTATTTTTGCTGATAAGTGAGTGTAGTAAATGAGTGTAGGAAATACTTTATACATCAAGAGCTTGGGAACAGAATGCTACCTGAATAAGTTGATTACGATGATTGTCAAGCTGCCACAGCAGATTTAGAAAGCAATGGTCACAAACAATCCGTATGAAGTACATACATATATAACAAGATATGTTCATTAATTAATATCTACAAAAATTGTCACCAAAAAGACTTTATAGTTATACCTGAATATTGATGTAGTCTTCTGTGTCATCTATATATTCTCGGAGCTGAAAATCACAGAGAAACCATTTCATTTTCAGATAATAATGCAAAAAATCCAAACAGGTACATTACAGTTGCAATAGATATCTAGAGATATAGATGTGTTTTAACTCGTTGTCTGTTTTCTTGTGTTTTGAATTTATGGAAGGGGCATCTTGTGGGGAAATTTGAGGCCACATGTCTCCATTTGCAAGTTTAAGGTCTTAATCTTATAGCTCTGTGAATTCAAGACATTTTGGCAATCATGGGAACGAGCCTCTTCACTGATCACTCTCATTTATTACCACCTAGCTCTAACCCTTTACTGCTCTTCAAAGCTTTCCATCCAAGGAGTCAAGAAACCATGAAATAATAAATTAAATCCATAAGGAAACAAAGCATAGTTTCATTTAAAAACATGAGCTGCCATTAACGTGAAGAACAATCTAACAAAAAGAGAAACAAACAAAATGAAACCTGATGAATGAAGAGCTGCAAATTGAAGATCAAATGTTCAGTGAAGAGATAATTACATATGCAATACCTGAGGATAGACACGTTTAGTTAAAAAAACAAGAAATGGGCTCTCAAACACTGATAGCAATACTTTGAAAGAGAGACAAATAAGCAACCAGTGGGAAAAAGTGACGGTATCTAAACAGCAGCCCAGTCAGCCTCGGGAACATCCCATAAATCATAAAGCATTATTCATTCCTTGAAATTTTGGCAATTTAATTTATATTTATAGGTGTCTTCAAGTTATTTTAAATATTTTGGGGGGTTCTGCACTGGTTTTTTGGGTTTATGGGTCAACAGGTATCAAATACATGAGCTACATTGTCAAAGACAATAAAAAATACATTGACCATACCATATCCATACTATACAGATAATTCGCAAAATTTGGTACTGTTGCTGAATTTATGTACAGCAAAGGCTGAATCTTGCTACCATGATCCAAGCACCACTAGGGTTAAACAAGGACACTATCTTCCTCAGATGTTTTGGATCACACAAAGAAACCATACACAAATGATGGCTCCATCTTACACCACGTTTCAATCTTCACTCTTACACATTAGAGAAAATTTGGGGTCTAAAATGGGCCTTATAAGAAAACAGGCCATCATATAAGAAAACGAGCCAACCATAATTTTTTGATGAGTTGGAATTCAAGAACCAATAGAATTTCAATAAAATTAGTCAACGATAATGGTTGACTTGAGATATTTGTCATAAAAAAAACTACTTTTTTTGTTCGTATTTTCAACATATCTCCCTATGTTTTTACTCAAATTTCGAGTGGGAGCACTCGTTGGATGCGGAATTAAATTCCACATCCAACAAGTACCCACACTGCATACTTTTGATGGACTCCGCTGACCCAAAAACAAGAAATACCTGAAAAATCATGATGTCATCATCATGTTTTTTCAGGTATTTCTTGTTTTTGGGGCAGCGGCGTCCGTCTTTTGTATGCAGTGTGGGTACTTGTTAGATACGGAATTAAATTTGAGTAAAAACACAGGGAGATATGTTGAAAATACAAACAAAAAAAAGTAGTTTTTTTCTTTCTTCCTCCAAAATTAATAAATATTATTTTATTATTTTCCTTAGGAGGCCCATTTTAAACCTCAAATTTCCTCTAATGAAATGAAAAAGAACATTGTGATTCCTTTCATAATGATAAAAGTTTAAAACTAAAATGGGAGACCACACAGGGGTGGAGAAATACACAGGAAAAGGATCCAGGAGCAAAGAAATCTAAAAGAAATGAGGTAGGTCCATCAAGGGATAGACCCATCTCTCCTAACATCCGAGGTTGAATGAAGGAAACTACGAATAGTATGCTGTCCCGAGGAAGAACTAGTGGAAGGTCTAGGCTGCCCTCTGCGCCGCTGCCTGGAGGAGGTAGGCTACCACTTAGATCTGGGGGATCTCTTCTGCCACCCGGGGAGAGGTCTAGTCTGATCATGCCGCTGAGATATCATAATGCTTATATGTTCAAGAACTTCACTCAAAGACAGGATTTTATTCAATATTCACAGGTTATGGAATGGAAACAAGACATGGTAATAGTGATATACTAATAAGTTATGAAGGAGAAATTGTTAATGTAGTGGATTCAAAGGAAGGGCAATAACTAATAAATGGCATTGATGATGATAACCTGCAGCCATGCATCAGAAGTGTTGCACAATTCTGTTTTAAGAGGATTCTGTTCATAATGGAATTTTGGTTCATCTATTGAAATTTTTCCAAACAGAACACAGCAGCACTTCCAATACTGAAAATTTCACCCAGCAAAGGTTCCTCCAGCAGTAGCTGTTGGAGTAATTATCGCTAGTTACCAAATCATACAAGTGAATGCTTAAAAGAGATACTTCATAAATTCAGAGACTTGGTAAGACCTTGGATATCTACAAATTAGGAACAAATATATTTGTATAATACGGTCACTTTATAAGTTTATATCAGTGACATACTGACATGTCACCTGTGTAGCATGAAATGTAAAAGTTAGAGATTAGATGGTTAAACCATCATAACCTACTGGGGGTGCTATCAATACGTTATGTATATGTGTGAGAGAGATGTAGATGCAGCATCACCAATAAAATTCAATCTTATATTCTCTCCACCTCCATGTTCATTTATATGTGTGTGCACCCTTCAAAATTCTACATGGTAACATAGCGATACTTGTCCAGAGCTCATGATCATGAACATTGAGAAGATAATCCTGCAAGAAGAGACAAGAAATTAAATGAAGGCAGGTTTGATTAAATTGGATTGTTTTGAAGGATGGAAAGATTTAATAATATAAAGTTTCAAGTATCTAGTTTAAGGCCAAATATTTTGAAGGCTTTGAGAGTTTACTCTGGAGAAGCCAAGGAAGGTGTTGTTAGTTTCCCAAATTGCTCAGAGCATGTTCTCCATTCCTCTTCAGCTGGTTGATCATTCTCATTGAGTAGTTGAGCTTGTTACCAACTGAGTCGCACTTCAATTGGACTTCAATGAGCCGCCAATGTTGCACAATCACTTGTGCTTTTCAATGTTCAGAAGTTCCAAGTTTGGCCTGTTCAAGGTCCCTTTTTTTTAATTTTTGTAATGCATGACCATGCCCCATGGGGTTTGTAATAAGTGTGCTAGCATGGGGGTCTTTGAGTGACTCGGTTCCCTAGGACTTGACAACCAAAGAAGGTATTCCAAGGAGTTTTTTCCCTTGTCGATTATGCTTTGCCTTTAGCAGAGTATAATCGATGAGTTTTTCTCCTGCACCTCTAAAGCTGGAATGCCCAAAGTGGTGGTTAGGCCCTAGGGGGTTATTAGAGTCCATTTTGTAACGTGTATAAACATGCTAGACGCTAAAATTTTTCCGTTTGGTCATGTACTAGGTCCCCCTGAAGTTTCAGTCAATTCCGAGAAAATTAAATTTTTCGCATTTTTAAGCCATTTTTTAATGCTTTACATGAAAAAATTCAACTGGTGATAAAAGGGTGATCTAGAGTTGGAATTTGGCGCATGGATGCTCGTTTTCAAGCTCAGAGCATCCTCTTTACCCTGGAACCCGGTTTTCCTACGTTTCGGGCAACCAAAACGCCCCGTGGAGCAGTTTTTCCTATCAAAGCTACAAATTGGCACTTTAATGCTAAAAATGCATCAAAATGCACCAAGCCAAAAAATTAAAGTATTAAAAAATTGGCATTTATCACATGCCAAATGAGTTGGCATTAGTTCATATTTGGAAGGCGACTATATCAAAAGGTTGAAGCATTTGTTAAAGGTCGAATGAGGTCAAACGTTGAAGTTTTTAAATCAAGGAAGCGCCCATCCTTCAAGTGGGCATCAAGTGACTTGGCAGTCATTTGTGGTGGGCGATTAAAACATTAGAACCTTATGTTATTTTTTGGTGGGCGACTCTACTAAGGGATAAAACATGTGTTTAAAAGTCAAACGTTGAATATGTATTTCCATAGTTCGCCCATCTCTCCTTCACGTGGGGTCGGCTCCTCTTCATGGCTGCATACAGATTTGAGTGAGAAGTCTTGTGGGGGAGGCTACTTTCCATTGAGGTGGCACAACATGTCGATTAAGGTTTATATTCAAAGCACCAATCAAAACTCGAACCCCACCACTCAACGATGCAATGGAAACATCCATTCGACCTCCCACCTTCACGTGAGCCGACAACTTACTTGGCCATGTGCGAATTGGTTAGATAAGTCATTGGTGGGGGCGGATACCTTTCTTTGAGGTGGCAAAACGTATTTGGTAAGCTTTTATAAACACCAATCGGAACCTTCACCCACCGTCCACGAAAGCATGGAAACATCAGTCGCCATCCTCATCCACACGTGAGCTCCTTCATCAACTCGGCTGCTTCCATTTTCCAGTGATGTTTTCCATGTGAGAGGGCGCATCTCCATTGGTTGAGAGCTAACTTGCTCTACAATCAAGGAGGAGCCCCTCCTTAGGGTGTTGCACCCTAACTTGCTTACCTTTTTCTATAAATTGAGAAGTTGAGGTTTGTTAGAAGGATCTGAAGGTGGAACCTCTACCCTTGTAACGCTTGTGGTTTACTGAATAATTCATTTCAAAAGACTTTGGAGGTCTACATGATTGTCTGGTGTTGGCCCATTCTTGTGCATGCTTTTTGGTTGAGGTATACCTAGTGTAGTTTCTTTGTGCTCTTATATTATAAATTGTGTTTTAATCTAGCTTAGAAATGTTAAAATTATGAAATTTGATAGCAGTAACAGACTGTAAATATAAATAGTGCAGAGATAGCTAACAGTAAATACACATAAAAATTGAACACGGTATTTTTCACAGGGAAACCTTTTAAGGACAAAAACCCCAAAGCAATTTAATAATGATTTATCTCCAAAATGAGATGACTGAGTTTTACAACAACAGGCTAAGAACAAGCCTTTTCAGCAATTAGAATTTGTTCCACTGATCAAGAAGAACCCTGTTCTGCTGATCTTGATCTGTCACTGAATGTAGTTGATGCTAGATGCCTGAAGCAGTTTCAAGTTTGCACAATCCACCTGTAGATGTCACTGTTCACTGGTGTATACCCTGCTGAGGGTGCCGTGACCTGTTCAAGTCTTTTCCAGGGGCTGTTGTAACTTGTAGGTGTCTTGTAAGGGCTGCCAAACTCAGGGACAGACTCTAAACAAAACTCGGGTGCACTGATAATTGCCCTAGCAGGGCTCGGGTGCACACAGCAGAAGGTTTCAATGGATTTTGGGTGGCTGCAACAAACCCTAACTGAGTTAGGGCAACTTCAAACCAGCAGTAAAAGGAGTGAGAACAAGAGCATGCAGCTGTGACTTCTTCAAGGAGTAAGGACCAGCAATGTGAAGAGAGAACCCAGCAGAAAAGTTACCCATGAACTATCTTTTGGATCAGTCAATGACACCCACGAACTGTCTTTTGGATCAGTCAATGACACCCACGAACTGTACTCACGAACTGTCCTTTAAAACACCACGAATTGTCTTTTGAAATGTTGAGTTTGCCTTCATATTTATAGTGGAATAGTTTCACTAATTGAGGCCGACCTGTCCTTATATAAATTAAATTTATTTATTTATTTTTTGTCCTCCAATAATGAGCCGACCCATAAAAATAAATATATATTTATTTATTATTTTTCTTTAAATGATGGGTTCATGGACCAAGCCAAGCTATGCTTGGGTTTCATTTATCTTCAACAAGTCATCCAGGTGTTCTTCAAGATCTTCATGTCCACTCCAAGTACATCATCATAAGGAGATAAATTAATTGCTTTACTTCACCCTCCTATTGCCACCAAGACCAAGTGCCAGGTATTTCAACAAGGGTTGATCAGCCCCTTGAGAAGGTCCCATAGCCCATAGATCAAGGGGAGGATTACACCACTTGCCTAGACCCGATCAAGGGCTTACAGTGAAATCCTGGTAACTGACCAGGTGCCTCCATTCTCCCAGAGAATGGCTCTCAGCCCCAGGCTGAGCTTCCAGTCCCAGACTGGATCAATATCCTGGTAACTGACCAAGTGCCTCCATTCTTCCAGAGAATAGCTCTCAGCCCCAGGATGAGCTTCCAGTCCCAGACTGGATCAATATCCCGGTAACTGACCAGGTGCCTCCATTCTCCCAGAGAATGGCTCTCAGCCCCAAGCTAAGCTTCCAGTCCCAGACTAGATCAATATCCTGGTAACTGACCAGGTGCCTCCATTCTCCCAGAGAATGGCACTCGATGCTACTCAGAAAATCAACAAGAAAGGCCTTTGAGCCTGTAGAGTAAGCATTCATTGACTTTGATTTGCTTATTTGTATCTAATTATTTAGAGATTTAGAAGCAGCACATGTAATCAGTTATACTAATGTCTTTCTTGTCTCTTTTGATTAATATACTGGATTTAATCACGTTTATATGTAAGTGTTCTTGAGACTGTGCAGGATAGAATGCTAAGCGCAGGAAGTGGATCTAGTTTGATTCTTCTTCCAAACTTAGCAGCTGGTCACATCATTTCCGCTGACATTTTTTGTTTTGCAGACACCATTGATTCTCCAAGTCTTGCAAGCACAAGGCTTGGTTTTGGCTCCTTCTATCTCTTTCAAATAAACAAACTTTTCTTTCCCTTTTCGTTCATTTTGGAGCAAGTAGAATAAATCTAAAAGCTTAAATATTTTATCTCTTGCATCTCAACAGATCTAGATAAGTCATTTTTTCAAAGCTAAATTCATAGATCTAGATCAAGCATTTCTATACATGAAAATGCTAAACAATTTCCATTTTTTTTGCAAGTATAGATTTTGTAATTTTCATCTATTTTTATATGTTCTAATCACTAATCTTGTAATTTTAGCTCGCTGGTTTTTAGCAGGTAAAACAAAAAGAGAAGGAAACTCTGGCCAATTTTTGCCAAAAAGTACCAAAAACACTTCCCGAGGACCTTATTTCACCAACACTTCATTCTATAAAATTGTAAGCCCTTAGTTCCTAATTTAAAAGGACTAAGAGGCACTTCTTCCAGCAAGCATTGTAAAAATTATTAAACGAGAGCAAGTGGGCTACACAACGCCCACATCCCATCCCCCCTGGGGGGATTCGTGTGTTCCTTTTTCGTGGCGTGAATTTTTCGAACATTTTGTGCAGGGTGTATACTTTGGTTAGATAGTTAATTTTTGTATTCCTTTCATTTAATAAAGCCAATCTCATTGCCACGAAGTATGCTCTCACCTCCACACAAAGGCATTGCCGATTAGTGGAGGTTGATCAGAAAGTCACACATAGGTTCGGCAAGTTTGTTTGTACTTTGTTTTAATTAAGTTGTTGATTTAATTTCATATACTAAAAATTTGAACAAATATTATGTTGTTTCTCGAAGTATGCTCTTTCCCCTTTGCAGACACTGGTCCTGGGGAAACCAAAAAAGAGTGCAACAACTCATTAATTCTCAAACACCTAATAATTACTCACATTAATAAAATTAAGAACCCTCAAGATAGTGAAAATACGACACTCGAACATTGAGTAATGCGTGGGGAAATTTCTCAGGAGAAGCGAGAACCACTGGAGAGCGACCTTGGGGCACCGTTAGACTACATCCTTGTTGGTGTAGTGTTGAACACGCTCTCGAGACTCCGCTCCAGCCCACACGTCTTTGTGAGGAACCACCTTTGCCCAATTTCCGGACATTACTCTTTGTACCTCACAGTATATCGGGAGCTCCCATTTCCCCTCTAATCAATTCATCCCAATAATTCCTAAAATTGACCAAGAACACAATTGCAAAACATTTACTTTCATAGCAGCATGTAATTTGACTCCACGGCACTGGTCTCTGATTTTGGTTATTTGCTTTTAAGTAATATCTTGTCGTGATACTTATATTCATGTGTGTTGTGTAATTATCTTTATTTTGCAATAGTCTTGATCAAATGTTTTAACTCCAAAAAACTCCTAAGTGACATCTCTCATCCAGAAGAACTAAGTATCTAAAGCCTTAGTAACATTAATAGGGTCTACCCCCCTTGGCTTCGTTAGGAGTTAAGCCTAAACAAAGTCAAGATCAAGTGACAGTACTTGACTCAGACTTGCTCCCAAGGATGCACCTAGCAGCTTGAAGATTTCTACTACGTTAACCCCAGCTGCGTAAGAGGCGGCAACAGAGCTCTTAGGTCCTTGGCTTCTGCTGGAAGAAGGGTGCACTTCTGTGAGAGAGACTTTCATGCATGAGGTCACAATGCTTAATAAGAAGACAACCAAATGCACGATACACTACTTAAGTAGTTACATGGAGGAGCGTTCTTGGCATGAGATGGCATGTGCCTACCTATTCTTGGTATGTATGGGGAGCATTACTCGAATAGTCCCATGGAAAAGCATGCTTGCCACGAGTCGGAATGTGCCTACTTATTTTTGGCACATGTGGGACATATTCACACATGAGATTGCAAGAGAAAAAAATTTGACAAGACTCTTGGTGTTTTTATGGTTACTGCTCACCTCACGGCAACATGTTGGAGGTCAGCACTATCCTTGAGATGTTTTATGAGAGAATGGCGATGCGTCTTTTGATGGGCTACTACATATTTGGAGGCATGTTTCACCTTAAAGGAAGACTTTGGAGTAAGAACACATTTTTCGAGGCATGTTCCATGTATTTGGAGGTATATTTCACCTTTGAGGTCTTTCGAGGTAAGGATAGATGGTTCGAGACATGTCCCACATATTTGGAGACATATTTCACCATTAGGATGGTTAATATGGACCCTTTGGCACACTTTACAAGCATGATTGCACTCAAATAGAGGAGTGTTCCACATTAAAGGCATATTATGGAAGCTTATGGCATATCAATATGACATGTGGCTAGGTGGACCTTTTGAAGCCATAAGTCATGGCAATAGTGCCACTAGAAGAGGAACACCCTCCTTAGGAAGACTCCAAAGCCATTTTTATAATATTTTATGAAGGGTGTGAGCTCGTCTTGTGGAGGAAAAGGTGGAGAAGGATCTTCTACATCTTTGAATCATATTTCTATAGTTCTACTATGCTCTCTAATATTAAAAAATTTGATTGGTACCACAAAAATTATAATATTTAATGAAAAAGTTGGAGGAAAAAAGAGGAAAAGTATTACTTTATTATTTCATATACCTTAGCCTAATCACTCTATGGTTTGATGAAAACACTATAAATAGAGGGCTTATTTCATTTGCAAGGAGATTCTGGGAGGAGAAAGAAATTGGGTATATTTGGTTGTTTTTGCTATAAGGCTAAGTCACATGACACAAGGACGTGGGACATAGAGGAAACGTGGATATGAGTATCCAACACGGGACACATTGACACCGGAAACAGGATATGTGGGACACGTTATATATATATTGTTGTTTCTTCACTCAGATTTCATCTTTGACAGATATCTATATGTAATAAGTTGATGGATATGTTATTGTACTTACTACTTCTTAAGTATGTTTCACTTGACTATTATTAATATAGCATATCTGTTATGACCAAAAATATCCGCTGCTAAGGGATTTATCACGTCTCCCTTCAGGTGTTTTAAAGCACCGCCCATTGCCTTGAAACAGACAAGGCACTAATCTTCCCGGAATCCACCATCTTAACTTATAAAGATCCGAAAAGCATTGAATTCCATAAATTTGATTTGTAGATCTGCATTTAAAGGACAGATTATGGTATTCTTCTAAGGTTTTCCCCCTTGGTTAGAAAAGCACAGACCTGACGAGTGGAGGACGACCATCGAGGTGATGGTAGTGTCCTTGGATTGTCTTTTACTTTCATTTTCTCTTGTACTTGGAAAATTTTAGAAGTGCAGGTTGAAAGGTCAACAGGGCACATCACTTAAGTAGTTACAAAGAAAAGTGTGCTTGGCACAAGTTCACATACGCCTACATATTCTTCGCATATGTGGGGCTCACTACTTCGTAGTTATATGGAGAAGCATACTTTTGGCACAAATCAACATGTACCTCTCTATTCTTAGCACATGAGGGCCACACTATTTAGGGAAGATTCTCTTACACATAAAGATCAATAATTGCTAGTGGTTATTCTTCATGTGAGATACATTCTCTTACGGTTAAAGTTTGACTTTTTCAAGGTGGAGTGCTCCATTCTAGAGGCTAGGGTTTCAGCTTTCATTTTTAACTCCCCATTCCTCTTCTTCTATAAAAGGGAAGGAGGGTGCATTACTGAAAAAAGTATTGTGATACATGTGATAGCTAGTGTGTTTTAGTTATATTGCTTTGCAGTGAGTTTCTGAGACGCTGTGTATATCTATGTAATCTCCTTTTTATAGTAATAGAAGGATATGTGATTGCAGCTGCATATTTAGTATGCTGATCTGATTTTTGAATTTTTCGGATATCTCTTTTCATAGATCTATCATCTGTTTATTGCTGGTTTGATCTAACCTCTTGATATGCGGTATCTAAATCTTGAAGATTCCATACAGTGTTTTGGTTTATGCAAACTAGGTGTTTCAGTGGTTTTCAGATCTAGTTGTAGGATTTAAATTCTATGAATGCAGATCCACTGCCATGAGCTGAAATTTTAACAGGTGTTGATCAGAAGAATCTATGCCCGCACTGAAATTATTGAACCAGGCTAGAAGATCAAAGTGAATTCTTTAACCAGACCAGAAGAAATGTTTGCCAATGGAGACATGCCCAGATTTGTAGCAGCAAGGGCAGGCCAGAAAAAATCATTTGTGTAGTGAACCCTGAACAAACCAACATCAAATGACACTTCTGTTGCAAGTAAAAGACAGATGTTTTTTGTTGCAGGCCAAATACAGACATTGTAGACTTAGCTCAAACTGGAGGGAGAAAATCAGAATTGAAAGGTGACAAAAACATCATGTTTCAGGCAAAACGTCACATATAAAGGTGTGAAGAATTTATAATCTATTGTGTGCGCATTCATATTTTCATATCTATGGTATACTACAAATGGGCTCATTGTTCAACCACACTATACCATTGGGTGCATGCTCTGCATATTCCCTCAGGTTGGTTCAGTGTGGGCTCTCATAGACTTAGGGTGGAGACGAACCACTAGATTGACTTATCTAATAGGATCTACCTAGTGTACCATCTTCAAGAGGGTGAGACTAAGGAGCACTTCATTTTCCATTGCCTTGTTTACTGCAAGATACAAGGGCAATTCCATTGTCTTTTCAGGGAGCTTCAAAATTTGGTCAGTTTCTTCAAGTACCCCGACCAAAGATGTCTAGCCTCATACTTGCAGTAGGTCCTCCGACTCCACTCCCTCATCCTCCCGCCACATCCACATCCTAGACCAGCTTCCACTTAGTAGATCACTTCCTTTTTCACGATGCTCCCATATACTAGGGGCACCAAGAGGTAAACGGATAATGATCTTGTTTCCAACCCTAGATCTATATGAATCCAGAGGACAACGTCCACTTCCACAAGAGCCCAACAACATCACCAAACCTAGTCCCATACCAACAATCAATCGCTATCATCCAAATCATAGCAACAAGCCACCTCCTCCAGGCAACAGCACAGTACACAGTCCAACTCCTCTTCCAGGTCTTCCTCCAGACAGGCTTGTATGTCGAGATTCCTCCATTTGACCTCAGATATTAGGAGATATGGTTCTAGTGGACCATGACAGACTTCTACCATTTGTATCACAAATTCTAGATCCATTTTCTTTGTACATCTCTCTCTGAGATGGACTCTCTCTTCGGAGTTGGTTTTTTGGGATTTAGATCAGATTCATACTTTACTTTCTGCATTACTTTCATAAGAGTCGTTTTAGTGCTCCCAAATTGTATTGACATCATTTTGTACCCAATAGTCCCTTGACCTACTTCAGTGGTCATTCATTGGACATCTTATCTTATCTCAATTCTTCACTTTCCCCTTCAATCTGTGTCCAAATTGGTTCTTCAACATCTTCTACAGGTCTCCAAATCATACCCTATCATTAAAGCTTCCAACGGAACCTTAAAATTTGTTCCTATCACTTCAACTTCAACTAGAAACCTCAAAGCCATTCCTATCACTTCATCGTCCACTAGGCCTATCATCTTCCTAGGTGCACTCAACTTTGCCCCCATTCACCATGTAGAGTGTTTCCCGCATTCACCATGCAAACTCCCCATTGGCTCTCCTTCCTATCATATTCTCTTCCATCCTTATGATATCAACATATTGCACAAACTAATCCTCAAACTATTGTGTACTTCAATGACCTATGCTTGAACTACAAGCCAGAGTTACCAAAATTCAAATTCAAATACAAATATGATACGATACAACAAAGATATATATATGAAAAAATCCAATATGACTTCAATACAGGTGTACACATCTCAAAGAAAAATGCAAATGCTAGAGTAAATTAATAGCTATATAGTAATAATTATAATAACTATAATATATTATATATAATGATTAATCTAATATACTTTATAACATAAATAATATAATGAGTGTATAAATCATAGCTAATGTATATCATAGCATAACATAAACTTTAAAAAAGGGTTGTTATAGCCCATATTAATGGTTAGTGAGTGGGCTTTGCGGTTGAGAAGGAGATTTGAGCTTCAAGAAGGAATCGATACCTTCCTTCGTCAGAATCTCTCAAGATTTCTTTGTCGATCGAATCTAATATCAATGGAGCTACGGAATTGGCTCAGGGGAAATTGACTAGGTACTTTAGCAGGAAAAAACCCCAAATCTCTAGGCCAGCTCCATGGATCAGCTCAACATGGAATGTGGTTGTGAAAGGAAAGGTAAGAATATCACCATTGCCACCAGAAAAAGTACTTCAAACCATAAAGTTGTGAGACCTCGAGTCTCCTCTCAACCTCCCCTCGGGTGGTCAATCAACATCTTAGAGGCCAATGAGACATTACCAAATCATGCCACATACCAAGCTTCATCAAAGTGACAGACGTTCCAATTCTAGACGAGCACAGAGCAAGGTGCCTCCCACTTGCCACACTGCCCACCAAACTCAATCGAGCAGCTAGAGTTCTATCTGGAACTTCTTTTCTTCTACCTTGAATGGTATAAGAGCAATGCTTCCTCGCTCCTATGTCCCCCAAAGATCACACAGTCGGATCCCTTCACGACACCAAAGGACTCCGACAAGAAGTCAATACCCCAATCGCCCCCCTTATCCTCAATCATCAAGAATAGGAGACCTTGACATCATCTCCAACTCTCTCTTTGCAATATTTTTGGCATATGTTTATTGATCTAGGGTTTTGACTCCTCATTTTAGTGAAGTGCTTCCCCATTTGGAGTAATCAGGCACATTTTTAGAGTTTGTATTGGAGGACGCACTATTCAAGGATGGTATATGTGATAATATGGAGGGTTTTACATGGTCAAATGCCCAAGATTAAGGAGGGAATTTTGTATGAGAGATGGACAAGTGGCTTCCCACTATCTTATCCATTTTATTTTGTTATTTTTTCCCTAGGGTTTTGACTTGTCAAATGTTAGTTCAAGGAGGAAGACATTAACAATTGTCAAAGATGAAAGCAAACCCTTCTGCACTAGGTTCAAGGATGCATCGATCCCTTGGATGCGTGGAGTTCTAACCCCGACTTTGCCCTGAGAACCGAATCAAGTCCTTGTTGCGCAATTGAGGGATCCTGATTGGATTAGAGGGGCCCTCCATCCTCTACTCTGAGTTTGGATCTGAGCAAGATTGGATACAATCGAGGTGAAGGTCGTGACAGCCGTGGCCTCAGGAGGAGGTCCGGATCCTCCCCCACCTCCGATTCCTCTAGAGCTTGCTGCCTTCAAGAGACTTATTGAAGCCCAAGGAAAGCGACCAATCTCAAAGATTCAACAGAAATTTGTCAAAAAGCTAGATGGGATCCCAACTGTAGCACTTCCGGCTGAACAGCCTTGCAGATCAACTTTAAATCTTTCAAAGAGAGGCCTCATCGGACAGTTCACCGGACTATGGCCTTCTCCAAAAGCCATAGAATCATGGGTGCAGCGGAACTAGAAACTGCTTATCGTTGAAGACATCAAAAGCTACCTAATAGGCAAGGGGTATTTCGTATTCATCTTCGAGAGCATTGCGGATCGAGATCTCATCTTTCGAAATGGACCCTGTTACCGGGCAAATTAGCAGGGCTAATTCCTAGTAAGAACAAATAAGAATAGTGACCCAATGTCACCTTTGTCACCATTCTAACTTCTTCGGAAGTCGAAACCTCCAAGGAGAAGTGTCCTTGTGGAACCCTGTAAGACACTAGAACAAACACCAAACTATATTTTTTATGCAAGTGTTAGTTAGACCAGTGCCTAATGGAGTCAACTTCAGTCAATGAACCAACGAAATGTAAGAATACATACACATATATCAAGATAATCAATATTGGATCAAAAGACTATATTGCCAATACACTAACCAATAACCAAACATACATTAAGTGATAGTCTTTCAATGTCGTTCACTAACAAAATATGTAAATGATATGTGTCAATGTCATGTAATCAATTGATTTCCTTTCACCAATGTTTGTTATTCAACCAATAATCAACATCAATTTGATAGATGACCTAAACACTTTTATCATCAATGATTAACCAATCATTCATAAGCATTTATCATTCAATAGATCAAAAGTGCTTCAATTTGAGAAAGTAAACCCGGTTGGTATGCAACCACGGCTTGAATGATCTATAGCAGTAGAGAAGAGGCGGGCCGAAATTTTAATTTTAGGGGCCAAAAATTTCGAGAGGCCCCAAAATGGCCAAAAAATGGATTTTTGAAATTTTATGAATTTTCAGGGTTTTAGGGTTTCGTTTTTGGGTTTTAGTTTAGGTTTTAACAATGAATTAACAAACTACTAACTCAGAAGAAAAGTTAAAATAAAAAGACTATAGAAAACTAGGTTAATTAGAAATGTAAACTAATTAACATAATATTTACAAATTTACAACTCAAAAAATAGGGTTGAATGAAGAAGTTGAACAACTAGGGCATCAATAGAAAACTAGCTACCAAACCCTAGGGCATCAATAGAAAACTAGCTACCAAACCCTAGGGCATCAATGAGAGGAGGTACTCTCCTTGAGATGGTACTTGGCAAGCTTGTCAACTAGGGCTAACCTCAATAATCTCTAGGATTTATTGAGGAAACCTAGTCTTGGCAAGAAGCTCAAGCTTGAATGCTAGGGTGACCAATGACAAAAATGGATTGCAAATCAAGACAAAATGAAGCAACAATGGCTTCCATTCAACCCTAACAAGCATGACTTTCATATATTTGACACAGAGACATCAAACAAAAAAGTATAGATACCTCCAAGTGCATGTGTTAAGCAAACAACTCTAGCTTCACCTTAGCAATGGCATGAACAAAAGAAAAACTTCCAAGAAATGTTTCAAACTTGCAAAATATCCTCCATCAAGGAGAGCCTTCCTTCAAAGAGCCCTAGTTAGGGCAAATAGCAGACATAATGATCTTATCCCAAAAGACTAAAAGTTGATGTCTAAAAATGAAGTGAGGAGATCTAATTTATATGATCTCACACTCACTTTTACATAGAGTAAGGTAAATTTAACATTAAAAATGTCAACTTAAAATTAGAATTAAAATAATCAAAAAATAATCAAAGTAGTGGATAAATTGGGTGTTTTCCCATATTTGACTCCTACTTGAGAAAAAATGGATAAAAAAGGCCAAATTTGATGAAACGAAAGGCCAGACTGTACAAGGGGTGGTCGCCATGCCCCAACTAACCCCAATAGTGATGAAAAACCCTCAATGCCCCCCCCTTTTAGCAAGCAAACAATCTGTCAGGAGGACGACGTCATCCTCTGAAGGAGGGCCCAGAGGGAGGGCGCTGTTGAACTAGAAGGTGGACCAAGAGGGTACTGGATGTGCTCCGGAAGATAAGAGTGAGTCTCAGTGCTAGAACAACTGTCGTTGAAGTGTCGAAACAAGGTGGGGGGCATGTGACCCAGTGACCCACCCCTGGAAGACCCGGACACCAACCTCAGGGTTTCAAACCTTTTCATGAGGCAGTCAGCAATGCCATTAAGCCATTGTACTTCCAGAAGAGAAGCCACAGGGTCTAGAAGAGAAGCCACAGGGTCTAGCCATGCCCCTACCTAAGAATGAGCTGGCTAAACACCCCTTCTGGTTAAGAAAAAAGACACCCTCTCCCTGGGGCACCTCTACAGGTACGTTGGTGCTAATACCATCGTAACAGGCCCTATTTTATGGGACCACAAGGTTTGTACTTGAACAAATGGACTCTAGATTTCGACCCTACCCAAGATATTCCCTCGGTGGTCCCCGTCTGGGTCAGGCTCCCACATCTCCCACTCCATTGCTGGAATCCGGAATCACTGGAAGCCATAGGGAACACCCTCGGGCAGTATATAGACAAAGCAGAAAAAAAAAAGACCAAAACACCGGTGCACGGATATGTGTGGAAGTGGACCTAGAGGTAGGACTACCGGAAGCTATAAATCTAACCGTTCTAGACTGGTCCCATGTACAGGAGCTAGACTACGAACATATCCCATTTAAATGCAAACATTGCCGAGAATACGGACACTTCGCTCACCATTGCAAAAAAAAAACAAAGGAAGATACGGAAAAATACAAAGAAGATCACTGGAAACAAGTCCAGAAACAAGCATTGATAAAACCTATGCCCAAGACAAAAGGGAAAGGGAAGCCAATCGGGACATCAAATCCACCAATAGAGAAAGGTCAACAAGAAAATGCTCACCCCAGGGTAGAAGCTTCACAAAACCACTTTGAAGCCCTAAGCACATCGGACGAGCAAACTACATCTGAAGAGAAGGAAGAGGGAGAAATACAAGTAGAAGGCAAGGAAAAACAACCGACTCCACAGAAAGAGGTTATCGCTTCACCCTCATACGCTGAAATGACTAAAAGAAAGCCCGCAGAAGCAATCTCATCCTCAGAATAAGACTTCTCAGAGAGACCCTCGAAGAAAGCAGGGAGGAAATCTAACAAAGAAATAAGAGAGGAGGAGGCTGAAAGACATAAGATGCAAGGAAGCCAAGGAACCATGGATATGGCCTATGGCAGAAACACCAGATACAGGACCCCTAAAGGAGGTCCACCACCTTCAACTAGTAAGTAATGAATCTGGTCTCTTGGAACTGTAGAGGATTGGGGAATCCTTCGAAATCAGACACAGTTCAAGATCTCCTCAAGATTGAAACACCTGATATCCTTTTGCTCCAAGAGACCAAAATAGAAGAGGAATCTCTCCTCTCTATAAGTAGATCCAAATGGAAGAAGAACGTAGGTATAGCAGTAAGCGCTAGAGGGTCCTCTGGAGGGCTCGCTACTCTATGGTCCGAAGAGAAGTTCACCCTAAAAAACTCTTTTGTAATGCAGAACTGGATCTATACGGAGCTTCACCACATTAAAACCAAGCTCACCTTTGCTCTATTCAATATATACATACTAGTCCAATATTCTAAGAAAAAAGACTGTTGGAAATCTATAGAAGACTATGGAAATCTACACACCCCCGAACATTATTCTAGCAGGGGACCTCAATATAACCATGAGTCCAAAGGAAAAAAAAAGGGGGGGAAACCTGCAAAGACCCTATGCTACATCTGGTAGAAGATTTGATACAACAATGGGATCTGGTTGATATTAAACCTAAGAAAGGTAAATGTACTTGGACTAATAATCGGACAGGATCTCAACATATTGCACCTCGGCTTGATCGATTTTTAATATAGAACACCCTCCTCCTCGAAAAGAAAATTATCTTCTCTAAAATAATCCCTAAGTTAGCATCAGATCACAAGCCAATTCTCTTGCATCTGAATGATGAGGAAGATCTAGGCCCAATTCCGTTCAGATTTAGCCCACTCCGGATCAAGCAGGATGGTTTCATGGAATAGGTGTCCAAAGCCTGGGACATCCCCATCACAGGTTCCTCGAGCTTTGTTTGGGAGCAGAAATTAAAAAATACAAAATTTGCTTTAAAAAAGTGGATCAAGAATGCGATAAAGAGCCCAACGACTGATAGGAAGGAAGTTGTTCAGGAGTTGTCAATGCTCCAGACAGAGATGGATGAACAGGATATTTTCCCCACAGATCTAATCAAGGAAAAACACGCTCAAGCGAATGTTTTCATAACGCTCCGTCTAGAGGAAGAGTTATGGAGATTGAAATCACGCAGCCTGTGGTTACAGGCAGGTGACCATAATACCTCATTCTTCCACAGACAAGCTAGAGCCAGACAAAACCGGAATCACATCTCTGAGATTACACTGGCAAATGGAGAAATCATCAAAGGTTTCGAAAATATTAAAAGAGCCGCAGAAATGCATTATTGCGATTTGTTTAAGGAGGACGACTACCAGGATGAGGATATTACGGCCGATTTCCTAACTCACATTCCCAAGATCATCAACAACGTTGAAAACCAAATGTTAAGGCCTTTTACCGAAGAAGAGATAGTCAGCGTGATCTAGAACATGGAGGCGGATAAAGCCCCCGGGCCAGATGGGTTTTCAATGCATTTTTTCATAGCATGTTGGCCCATAATCAAATCAGATCTCATCCGAATGATCAAAGGATTCCACAAAAAAGCTAAGATCGGAGGCAACACTAACTCCACGTTCCTTGCACTAATCCCAAAAGAAGTGAATCTGGGGTCCTTCGATAGATACAGACCTATCTCGCTTTGCAATGCCTCGTACAAAATTATATCTAAACTATTAGCCAGCAGGATCAAACCACTACTCAGCAGGCTTATCTCCTTCAATCAAGGAGGGTTTATTAAAAGAAGACAAATCCTGGACAACGTTATTCTAGTACAGGAAGCAATGCATTCCAGCAAGCTCAAAAATGAAAAAGGTATGCTCATAAAACTCGACATGGCAAACGCCTTTGATAGAGTCAAACTTTCGTATCTTTCAAAGTCATGTCCTCCTTTGGCTTCAGTAAAAATTTCATTGATCTTGTAAAAGCCTGCATTGGCAATCCTTGGATTGCTCCTCTAATAAATGGAAGACCCACAAATTTCTTCCAAGCTAAATGGGGAAACTGTCAAGGGTGCCCATTATCCCCTTTTCTTTATATATTGATGGCGGATTCTATGAGTCGAAAGCTGGAAGCAGCAAGAAAAGCCGGCAAAATTCCAAGAATAAGACTGGCTAAAGGCCTCCCCTCCATAAATCATGCTCTCTTTGCGAATGACTCTCTCTTCCTGGGAGGTGCATCCCTAAAAATTGTCAGTGCCTTCAAAGAGATTATACAGAATTACTGTCAGGCAACAGGAGCGATGGTAAATAATAGAAAAAGTGCCATTTACGGATGGAATGTAGATCAACTCACAGTTCATCGAATAGCTCATTACTTGGGTTTCTCGGGGTCCACTACATGGGAAAAAATCAATTATCTAGGGCATGAAGCAACGAGAAAGATCAAGGCAAAAATTCAAGCCTAGGGGGGACAATGGCTCAACTATGCAGGGAAGCTGATCCTCATAAAATCTGTTCTTTCCTCGCTCCCTATTTACCAATCTTCTATTCTCATGGCACCTAAGTCAGTTACGGATCAAATCTCAAGACTAATAAAAGAGTTTCTCTGGAAAGGAGGGAAAGGAAATCAAAATAAGATCCACCTTGTCAGCTGGGATATTGTCAAAAGGCCTTTGATGGAAGGAGGACTCCAAGTAAGAGACCCCCGCTTAGTAAATATGGCTCTGGGTGGGAAAATCCTCTGGAACTTGTTCTCTCATTGTGCCCACCCGGTGAGTAAACTTTTGTGGAAAAAGTATCTCAAAGGGGGAACTATTCGTAATCTACATACTGAAAACATTCCTAAAGGCACTTCAATTTGGAACTTATGCAGAGCTGGAATTAAATATTTCCAAAATCAGATCTACCGCATTCCAGGAAATGGGACCAAAACTTATATTTGGTAAGATAGAATTATAGGTAATCCCCCTCTTGGAAGCACAGTTTCTCCTTCTGACATTCGGAACTAGTTCACAGGAAGAGGTCTTGCCACATTGGCAGACATCTCCTGTTGGGATAATAAAGGGAATTGGGAGGCCTGGTCCTACATTGTTGGGAATCGACCCCCCCCCCCTCGAATCGATCCCAAATCGCGCTCCGGACGGAATCGATGAGGGATTGATTTTGGAATCGCGATTCCTCATTGATCCCGTCCGGAATCGATTTGGCAATTCGCGAATTGGTGGAAAAAAAAAAGATCCCTGCCATTTGGTAATTCGACTCGGAATCGTAGCTTCCGGGTCGATCCCGAATCAAACCCGCAGCAAACCAGAGCAATAAAATCGAACCCTAAATCGATTCCGAGATCGATTCCGCAGACAGGGCGGATTTTTGAAAAAAAAAATTGATTTTTGGAATTTTTGGGGGTTTTTTTTGGTGGGATAGGTCACTTTGGGCCAATAAAGGGTGAATGAGTCCATTTGGACTCATTCCATTACTCATTTGCTTGATTGGGAAGAGTTTGAGCTTGGAGTGAGTTTGCTAGTTGTTTGAGAGCTTTGAGCATTGAGTGGGAGATTGAAGGGGAGATTGAAGAGGAGAGCTTGCAAGGGAGATTGAAGCTTCCATAGAGACATTCAACCACCATAGAAGAGCTAAAAGGTAGGCTCTAAAAACTCATCTTTCTTTGTTTTTGCAATTTTTTTCACTATGTTAAAAAATGGAAAACTTGCAATGTTCTCTTCTCCTACTCTTTCCAATTGCTTCTTCTCCATCATTCTATTGCAGGGAACAAGTGACTCTCATCTTGAATCAAGAAACATGATGGGTATGTGGTTTTGGTTTTTCATTCCACTTCTTCTCATTATGATGGTGTTGGGAAGTACATGTGGTGGTGGTAGTGATGAGGGGGAAGAGGTAGAGAGTGGTGCATAACAAGGAGAAGATGAGGAAGGGGAAGAGGGTGATGATGATGAGGATGAGGGTGATGTGGGGCAAAAACAAAAAGACACAACACCTTTGTGGAAGTATGTGACAAGGCAAGGGGGAGGGAGAGGGGGTGGAACCACAAAGTTTGGATGCCCCCATTGTGGGAAAACATACACAGGTTCATATACCCGGGTGAGAAAGCATTTGTGTGGGGTTATGCCATGCGATGTAGGTAAGTCTCATGGAGTCAAAACTTGTGACAAGGTGGGAGCTAAAGAGAGAAGCAAATACAAGATGGAAGAAGAGGCCGCTCAAAACAACTGCAAGAGATCGAGGGTTGATTCTAATCCCCACAGAGAATGTTTGGTAGTGGAGCTGCTGCTGGATCATCATCGGCTCGATCGGGAGCCTCATCTCCCCATGGAGTCTCACCTATACGAAGAACATTATCCAATTTCCTTGACCAAGGTTGTAGAGATGATGTGGATTCAAAAGTTTATAGGTTTCTCTATGCATGTGGTGTGCCATTCAATGTTCTTCGCTCACCCTATTAGCATGAAATGGTACAAGCCATCAATGGTGGCCCTCAAGGATACATAAGCCCTGGGTATGACAAAGCTAGAACCATGGGACTTGACAGGGAAAGAGCCAAAATCAATAGTGCTCTTGGAAAGTTCACAAATGATTGGTCCAACTATGGGGTATCCATTGTATCTGATGGGTGGACAAATGTTAAAGGCAAGCCGTTGATAAATATTCTTGGCGTTTCTGCTAGCGGTGCGGTCTTCCTTTCAGCCCATGACTACTCAGATCGCTACAAGACCGCTATTAATATTGCACAACCTTTACTTAAAACCATTCAGGAGATTGGGCCATACAATGTCATTCAAGTCATCACTGATAATGCTGCTAATTGTAAGGCAGCAGGAGCAATCATTATGGATAAGTATCCCGACATATTTTGGTCAGGATGTTTGGTTCACACATTGAACCTTTTGATGCGTGATATTGTTAAGATGAAGGACAATAATTACCGATGGATTGGTGCCTTGTACAAGAGAGGTAAGAAAATGATCAAACTTATTACCAATCATAGCATGGCCCACCACATTTTTCGCAATCACTCTAAGTTGGAGCTATTGAAGATTGCAAAGACTAGATTTGCTAGCTACCACCTCACCTTTAGGAGGCTTTTGAAGGTAAGAGAGGCATTGGCTAGTATGGTCTCAAGTGATCCATGGCAGGAATTGAAAGACAGAGTTGCAAGTGCATCAGATAGAAGTGACTTTCAGGAGGTGGAGGACACCATTCTTGAAGGTCATTTTTGGTCACAGGTTAGGTATGTTCTGCAGTTCACCAAGCCAGTTTATAACATGATTCGTTTTGTAGATACAGATCAGCCGGTGATTGGGGAGGTATATGAGCAAATGGATAGCATGCTTGGTCAAATCAAAGACATTGTTGAGCAAAGAGATGACATCTTGTATGACCATATTCAAAAACTTGTGGTCAAAAGGTGGAATAATCTAAATGTTCCACTCCATGCCCTTGCATATGTCCTCACCCCAAAATACTATTCTCCAATTTGGTTGGCCCAACCTGCACCTGGGGGTGGAGTCAGGAAAAAACCCCACACAGATCCAGAGGTTGCTGCTGGATATATGCTTGCATTAGAGAAGTTGGTCCCTGATGAGGAAGAGTGTGCTCAAGTACGGAGTGAATTGAGCATATACATAAGTGAGCATGGACGCTTTGGTTCCCTGTTTGCAACCAAAGATCGAGACAGATTGGATCCTATCCATTTGTGGAACATGCATGGCTCTAGAGCCACATATTTGCATAAATTGGCGCTAAGAGTGCTATCACAGGTTGTTAATAGCTCTTCTGCAGAGAGGTGTTGGAGCACCTACAACTTCATCCACAGTGTAAAGAGAAACAGTCTGAATGTAGATCGCGCAGAAAGCTTGGTTTATGTGCACTACAACTTGAGGTTGTTGTCCCATTATTGTGAGGCAGCCAAGAATGATAGAACATATTTGACTTGGGACAACAATCCTGAGGAGGCTAATGTGGAGGATGGAGCCATAGCATTAGAGCGCTTGGAGGCTGAACTATTGGGTGATCATGATGATCCAATTCAGACTACCCATACAGAAATGCCACCCCCAAGCAGAAGCAGCTTTCCGGATGCAGGAGTTTTGCCTTTAGCTTCACAACGTCCAATTTCAACCCGCGGGGGCCATTCATCTTCTTCTCATGTTCCACGATCACTTCCACCAGCACCTATTCCACCTAGAACACGAGAAAAGAAATTGGAAGTTACTCGTGGCAAGCGGAAAGCTTAGTAGATTCATAGTACTTTGTAGTTTGTATTTCATTTTCATGTTTATTTTGGCGGTTTGCCTATTTTGTAAACATTATGGCCTAGTTGGATGGCAAATATTATATGTTGAAATTTGAAGGTTGATGTTGTTGATGATTGATGATTGATGATTTGATGATGATGATTTAATGACAATGTTATAAGTTATAGCTCCTAGAATCTAGAAGACGAGATAATTAATGTTATATCAATATGTACTAAATGGTTATATGAATATCTAGATTCTATGTTTTGATGTTTTCTATAGCTAATTTGGCATAATACATGTTTTTTTTAATTTATATGCATCAAAATATATTAAAATATATATTATATAAAAAACGCTCCCGAAACGGAAGCTTTTGAAAATTTCGCTTTTCGCTCCCGCTCCCAACAGCGTTGGCCTGGTCCATACCAGAAGTTCCTGAAAGATTATCAATACAAAAGGCAACGCTATTACACAGACTCACTGGGCTGGCCCCTCTCCACAGTGTTTCAAAAGATAGGTGGGGCTGGGGAAAATCAAGAGCCTACACAGCTGCCCAAGGATTCAAAAAGCTTCAGGCAACTCAGAAATCCCTGCACACTCCCTCTCTTTGGAAGCTAATCTAGAACACATACGGTATTCCAAAAATCAATTTCTTCGTATGGATTTTAATGCATAAGAAAATTCTGACAGGAGAAAATCTAGAAAAAAGAGGAATCATTGGGCCGCATAGATGCTCTCTTTGTCGCAATAGCTCAGAAAATATAGACCATCTGTTTGTAGACTGTCCCTTTGCAAACACAGTCTAGACCATCGCTCTTCAGAATTTGGGAATTCCTCCACCATCTAATATAACAATAACTGACCTCTTCTCCTCATGGAAAAATTGCTATCCGACCACCTTTTCAAAAAAGCCTGTTTGGAAAAACATATGGATAACACCGCCCAAATTCATTTGTTGGAACATCTGGCTGGCCAGGAACAGCAGAATCTTCAATAACCTGGAGCAAACCCCGGATCAAGTTGCTGCCAAAGCCAAGGCTCATCTCATTGAAGTAGTAAGAAACCAAGTGAAGGAGATGGACCAAGCTCTCACTACACTCGAGAAAAATTGGATCAGACAGCCCAACTATATCCAAAGGGAGAGCATTAATAGAAGACCAACCACCAACCATCACACCCCCATGGATGATCAGATTACCGGACAAGGACTTCCAGAATTGGTGGAAGGCACAAGAGAAAGCCACTATATTCTTCGACGGAGCATCTAAAGGAAATCCAGGAGTAGCTGGAGCTGGAGTAGACGGAGCATCTAAAGGAAATCCTAGAGGAAAACAAGTAAATTTCAGTTGGGGACTTGGCACACACTCTAATAATCAAGCAGAAGCGCTTGCTCTCCTAAAAGGATGTCAGCTGGCTCTGAAAGAGGACCACAAAGAATTCCAAATTTTCGGCGATTCTCAAATTTTGATCAACAATCTGAATACCAAAACACAATCAGGAAATCTCAAGCTTAATAGGATCATCAAAAGGATCCAAAACACTCTTCTAAAATTCTCAAAGCACCATATCTACCACATCCTATGGGACTCAAACAAAGAAGCAGACAAGTGGGCAAATATAGGTTGCAGTTTAGTTCAGGAACATCTCTCAATAAGCAAAGGCCATGACATCCCTGCATTCGGTAATCAACAGGACCCTGCAAACTCTCTCAATCTGACCCCGTGCAATACCTATACTCAGGTAATCCCTTAAACAAATTTGACAGCATGAACAGAGACTCTTGGGCCAACAGATCGAGCAGATAGTGGAAGAGAAGAATTGACCGTCCTGCACATTGTGATAGATCACAAGAGGTTCTATCAAGCATAAAACGGCACTAAGGATGAGGAGCTGATCATTGACAGCAAAGTTCATAGGATCGCAAGGAGTTGACCACTGACAATGATACATAACCAGAAATGCAGATGACATAGCTGCATATGATGACAATGACAATGCACAAGATGGTGATAATTAATCCTGAAACGCAGATGCTGCATAACCAGAATGGCAATCAGACCATAGACAGACAGAGGAAAGGAAAGCAGAGCGTTATTAACTTATTTGGCACTTTAATTATGAAGGAGGAAACAGAGACAGAGGACAACATAGCTAAACGCAAGAGCAAATCAGAGCTGGATAAATAATAGTAATATGTTGATTTTGCATATTCAGAAATCGTAGATCGTAGACAGACAGAGTTAGGCAAACATGTTGCTGCACACTTAGAATTGTATTTAGATCGTATGAAGCCACGGCTGTGACCTCAAGTCTTTCTTTTTTTTTATAAAATTAAACGTTTTAGTTTAAAAAAAAATGTTGGTTCAAGGAAATTATTGTTTGTCTGCCTAGGAGAGACCTAGGATCTAGTTCATGGATATTATTTTTCTATTGAATAAGGGCTTGTGCTTAACTCTATATAAGGGAAGCGCCTCCTATTGTAATCGTTGTTGATGGTTTGAGGAGATAAAGATAAGATCATTTTATTAATGTCCAACGAATAACCACAAAAGTAGGCCAATGGGACTGTTTGGTACCATGATGTCAATACAAAGTGGGAGCGCTAAGGCAGCTCCTATAAAAGCGAGATGCATAAAGAAAAGTATGAATCTAACCTTAAAACCAAAGGCGAACTCCAAAGATAGAGAGCCGAACTAGGAAAGAGATGTACCTAAAAACCAAAGGTGACACTTTCCATCTTGCCGATTTGTATGTACTGGAATATGTCACCAAACTGCTGCAATAAGAATCTCAAGTAGGGAAACCAACTGTTGAGGAAGGAAGTTAAATGAGGCAATGCCTATTTTATTCCTTGTTGTTTTTGTCTTTAAGTTGGAAGCATAGATGTTATGTCACTTCACGGAACAATTGCATGATGTATTTCAGCTTATAATAAAATCACCCTTTGTTGTATGCATGTGCGTAAGTGGAGCACCAAGTCAGGCCTACAATCTATTACTTTTCATCCATATAAATCTGCATTCATTAGGTAGATTTCTGCATGTTTCAACAGCAGATTTAACCCCATCCATTCATCGTTTCCATCCATCTTAGAAACCCTTGACTCCATATGCCCTCTTGGATATTTGACATTAGTCATTCCCCATCAACCACCACTAAATATAAACCTATTTACATCCAAAAATCTGTTTTACTAAGACAACTCTTCACATCACCTCTATTGTCTATGTCGTAGTAATCCTATGCTAGGGACACCCCCCTTGTACTAGAGAAGAGCCGGCCTTAAGTGAGAAGAGGCCTTGTTGAGGCTTGTATTCGCTCTTTGGACTTTGGTGCTCAAGTGCTTGTTTTATCAGTGGCACTAGGTATTCTGCAGGCTATTATAATTTCCAGATTACCAGAGAACAAAGCAATTTTCCAGCCATTCCAACTTTCTTATGTAATTGTTCTATGTTTGTTCCTTGCATGCATTTGACAATTACTTTAGAGTTTTATTTCTGAGGTTTGGAGCAAAGTTCGATTGGCTACCATCACACTTTAGATAAGTTGTTCTAACTTGTATAATTGTTGTTAATCATATCTTCTTGTTACACCTGTAATGATCTCTTGGAAGTGTAGGCAATCCTTAGAGCACGGAACAACACCCAATGCACCCACATCCCTCATTCCAATAGATGTCCAAGCATTGTCATTTGAGTTGGAAATGTGACCATTAACAAGCAATCTCTTCCAATTTGGCCAAGATTCAGGGAAGCATATATTTCCCATTTTTGGTAGCATTCCCCATAAGGAAAACCCTTGCAATTTATTTTAAAAATTACAACACCTTACTTCAAGGTAGCGTGAGTATGCATACCAAAACCTCAAGAAGTGGTGCCTCGAAATGGAAAATAACAATAATTTTCTTAATACATTGCATTGTTTTTCGAAATAGCTTGATTTAAGGTCACTGTGCCACATGTAGTAATTTGAAGAGAGATTTTATTAATCCAATTGATCATATTAGTTTACTTTCAACACAAGCAATTGTATTCTACTCAGCATAAAACGGTGTACAAGTGTTTGAAAGCTAAATATATATATATACTTAACTGTGGTCAGTTTGTTCAATGTACCATCAACTTGCATGAAATAAGCCTGCAAAATTAGAGTTGCATATTAGAATTAAATTATTAGACATTATACAAAAGATATGTAATACACTAAAATTGCAAATAGAAATAACAGCAGAGATGTCAAGTGAAACACTGAAGTAAAACCTCCAATAACATTTCCAATTCCTCGACATCATTCTCATTCCCATGAGTTGTTGCAGCACTTGCCCTGCTAGCTCGCCCAATCTTTGAACCTATAGTAGGAGAGGCTGGAGTCCAATTGGGAGCAATAGACCCACCAACTGGTGAAGAAGCCCCAGCTAACTTTCTTGATAAGTAAAGGTCGGCCATGTCATCATCATCATCCAAAAGCTGTTCAAGCTCATCCCTTACCTACCGTCAACACATTATAATTAATGTCTTCACCAATCAAGAAAAACATGGTGTAACTTTTTCTACAACCAATTAAAAGGTAATCATGTGGAAAATCTAATGTATAAAAAAAAGGTTTAAGAGTCTACAAAATATAGCTAATTATAAAAGATCATAGAACAAACTGGACTAAGTCCTCGGAAGAGTATGAAATCTTGAAGTGGACAATATATTACCACTAGTTGTCAAGGCTCCATTTGTCAGAGAAGTAAAAAGAAATATCCAGATGCTCCTACACGATACAACTTTGTGTCTATCTCTCTTTCCTATCATTGATCCTCTTGTAGATATAAAGCCTTAAAAAGGCATCTCTTTATAACTATTTATGGAGCCCTCAAATTTTTAATGACTACCTTCAACTTACTTCATATTTGATTTCAAGGCCTGGTAGTTTGAATTTGATTATTACTCCAATATGTCCAAATTTTCAAATTCAGTGCATATTACTTGACAGTATCTTCTTAGAACAACATCACCTCATATTTAGTTTCACTGCTTGATAGTTTGAATATGATGATTGTTTCAGTCTGGATGTTGTCCAAGTTTTCAAATTCCACATATTGCCTGACAGTATCTCCTTAGATAATCATGACCTGTGAGTTTTTCCAAGCTCTGTAAAGTCTTTGCATCTATAAAAGAGTGCTGAAATTGGGATTCCCAAAGAGTCCACTGATATTTTCTGTATTTCCTATAATTCCAGAGCAACTTTGACTTCTGTTCAGTTATGTGTTTATTAAATGACCTTGACTATTTGTCATGTTGCTGTAACATCTAAGATCTCATAGTTTCAAGGATTATTTACCTGCATTCGTTATGCACATAATGTAATTAATTGAGCTCTCTTAGTTTACATCCTGATAATTTTAATATGACTGGTCATAACTAAAACAAATTTTAACAGCATAGAAACTGCAGTCTGCCAACTCATAGATCTACATTTAACAGGGATCTGGATTAGAATAATTGGCAAATGATATTATGCTGATGAATTACTGTTGAAATAATGTAATTTCGAAAAATATTCTACTTGTACTTTTCATTATTATATTGTACCTCCATCGGAGACGTTTTACCTCTGTTCGGGGATGTCATTATTACATTTGGTCATGTAAAAGTCATAAGGTAAATCCTCCATTGTAAGTCGGATCATTAGAACCCAAAAGAGTTTAAACTTTAATGTAAATATTATTTTGAGTCTCCCTAGAGAGGTCGGCCCCCATTAGGTAATTTTGAGGTCAAAAATGGGCCTCAAAACCTAAAATGTACTATCAAAATCAACTTTTAAAGAACCAATCACATTCTAGAGGATGAAATCATCTATAATGGTTGAGGTGGCATTGGTTGAGTTAAAGATGTTTATTTGTCAAATTATAAGTGGTGAATGAAAACCCATAGTTAACCATATCAATGTTGTAAGTAAAGTACTCATAATAAAAATAGTACTCTCAGATTACTTTTGAATATAATATAAATGTATTGAAGTACCTTAAAATACTTAGAAAAGAAGTACTCTTTATATTTCAATATAAAATAAATAAATACTGGGTAGAAAAGAAGTACTCTTTATATTTCAATATAAAATAAATAAATACTGGGTTGGCAGGTGCAGGAGGAATCCTCTATGACTTTGAAGGAAAGAAGTTGAAAGACTTCGCATGGGGAATTGGTAGGAGGTCCAACAACGGTGTTGAATGGCTAGCCCTGATCAAAGGCTTGGAATTAGCAAGAAAGGAAGGAGTTGAGAACCTGGTGGTTTTCGACGATTCAATCTTGGTCATTAGGGAAGCTCGAAACTTGACGAAGATTCGAAGATTCACGAGAGTCCTGTCACTAAGATTCATCATCTCCTTAAATGCATCGTAAAAGAATTAAAAACCATCAATTTCCTTCATCTGATGAGGTCTAACAACCAACATGCAGACGCAATGGCCAATGTTGGAGCTGGTCTGGATTGTGGAATTATGGTCAGCAATCAATAGGTGTATGGAAACATTTGGGTTCCCTAAAACTTTGCTCTCTACTAGCTATATGATGGAACAGCAAAATAGGTTCCTTAACACTTGGAAGTGGCCTTTTTCCTTGGCATGGAGAAATCAATCCGTCAATACTTCAATTCTTGTAACTTTGGGACACTCTAGAATTGGATTTTCAATCCCCAAGGCGACCGCCTCCATCTCCTTGGGCCTTCCTCGCATCAACTTAGCGATTATGGACACACGCTTGATACATCTAGCAGGCATGCAGGAATTAATGATGGTAGAGGTTCGAGGCAGAGCCAGCCTTATCTCGAACAGAGGTGCATTACCACCGTTTACTTGAACCTGGCTAGAATTTGCAATCAAGGCAAAGTGGAAGAGACCCGTGGTAAGATGGGTGAAGCTACTCCTTCTGTCGGTATGAGCCTTCCCTCGCTGCAAGGCTTACGGTGTAAGAAGAAAGTCTCAACCTCTGGGGATCTGGGGGTGCAGGATTCCTGAAGTTGCCTTATGTGAATGAAACCTGCCAAGAGATGGATATCAATGGCTTGGTTAAGGTACAGCAAGCTCTGCATGATCATTGCAAGGCTGAGGCATTGGGGATGGGCAAGAACTGGAACTTCCCTGTTGGAGACAAAAGTGGAAAAATTGGTCCTGCGCCTGCATTGGGGTTCGACTACCTCCCGGATGAGGTGCAAACCTATCTGAAGGAAATGGAAATTCAACTCCGTAAGCTCAGAGGGGAAAAATCTGAACTTAAACAGGCCTTCTCACACCTTTACACCCTTGTTCAAGCCACGAATTCGGAGGTTTGAGTTAATGGCAACAAAATTACAGAGCAGGTTGCTATTCTGGCAGAAAAACTCGACAAGGGTTGTCCTTGCTCTATAAATCTGGATACTAAACTTATGGCAGTGCATAGTAGCGTTCGAAGAGTGGAAGCCAAAATTGACAGTATGAGATCAGACATCAGAAAGAGCACCGGGAAACTTCAAGGCAACGTTGGAGGACCAGCGGGAGGAACTGAAGGGAACAAGGTGGACATCTCTCATCAGTAACACGATCAACTTGGGTTTTCCCAGGTCTTTAGAAACATTTTTGTTTATTATTATGTTGAATCAGAATTATAGCATAGAAACTACTTCGGATAGGCATGTAGCAGCAGCAGTTTAGACCTTCCAAGGTTAAGCTTTTCTCTCTTCAGCAATGTTTTGTTTCTGTATTTTGATCTTAGGACAGTTTGTTAGGAAGTATAGCTCCTGCAGATTAGGCTTTATCATGATCATTATAGACTGGTAAATGACGAGAAAGAAGTACTGGCAGTCCTTCTATTTTGGGATCTGTCATCTCGATGAATTTTGTAAACTTTGGTTCTTTTTTATATAAAAGCTCATTACTCGCTTCTGTTAAAAAAATATAAAATAAATCAATTACAAATACCAAAAAAGTAAATGCTTTATTCAAAATCAAAATTATATAATTACTTTTCAATATATAACATATATCTTTAAATAATAAATTATTAATACTAGAAATATTAAAATTTCTATTTAAAATTATATAAATAATTTACAATATATAATATATAATTTTAAGTGAATAACACCTTGTAACAATTGGGCTCTGCAACTAGGGTTTGAAAGTCGGCTCCCGAGTTGAACTTGGCGGCCATGGATCCTCCATGGCCGCTTTCCTCTTCCTCCCTCGTTTTGCTTTCTGTCTTTGGCCAACTGTAGGGGTTGTTTTCATCCTACGCTCTGGAACGATGGCGGTGCCTTCGCGCGGCAACCCATTGGGTAGCGGGCTCCTCCTGCCTCCTAGTGGCGGCGGCGGTGGTTGTTCGTGGTGAGTGGAGCAGATCCGAGACTGGACATCCTCGGCTCGTGACGACGGAGGCTTCGGAGGACTGTGGCACGCGGGCTACAGATTTTCTTCCTTGACGGCGGCGGGTCTTCTTCCTTGGCGGCGGCAGGGTTTCTTCCTTGACGGCGGCGAGATCGCTGAGGATGCCGCGCAGGTCTTCTTCCTTGGCGGCGGCAAGGTTTCTTCCTTGATGGCGGCGGGATCGCTGAGGATGCCGCGCATTGGGGCTATCCAGGCTCTGGTTCGAAGACGATGGCGGGCGATTGAGTGAGAACGGGTTCCCAATGGCGGCGGTGGACTGCCAATAGTCTTCGGCAAACTGTCGACGGGCTCATGCTCTTCTGAGTCGGCGGCGTTTTCTTTGCCGAGGGGAGCCATCACTACGACTATCTGTCATGGAGAGGCTTCCTTGCGGCGGACTGGGATTTCATTGTTGAAGCCAGTGGCTCTATCAACATATCAAGCGTTTTGGATAAATCGTTTTTCCTTTCTTGCTTCTTTCCTTTCGTTTTTCTGCAACACATTCGGAGCGGTTTTTTTTCATTGTAATTGAGCCATTCATGGCTGTCCGGATTAGGGTTTTAGTATTGTTGGAGTTTTTTGAGGTGCCTTGGTACCTAAAATTATATGAAGCTGAAAAGCTGCTACTGGATAGGGCTCGCTGAAGCCTTTCTGCGCTATCTAAATGTAATTTTGTACTCGCAAGATGAAATAAAATTACTTTTTTTCCCAGGAAAAAAATATATATATAATTTTAAAACCTTATTTAAATAAATTACAATATATAAATAAATATACAAATAAATTTACAATATAATGATAATGTATAATTTATAATAATTTACAATATATTGATGAATTTTTAAAACCTTATGTAAGACTATGTCTTATTCAATTAAAATCAAAATATGTAAATAATATATAATTTAAAATTATTTAACCTTTAAAACTAAGTTGCACTGAAACGAAGACGGATACGGGGGGAGACACGGATACGGCCAATTTTCAAAAAATATGGATACGATGCGGCAGGGAAATGGCTTATATATATAATATAATAATATATATATAATAATTTAATAATTTATAACTTTTTGGCATTTCAATTTTCAAACTTCATAGTATTTTCAATTTTCTGTTTAATAATTTATTTCTATATAATAAATAATAATTTATAATTTATAATTTCTTTCTTTTCTATTTCTATTTAATTATAATTTATAATTTATAATTTTCTATTTAATAATTTATAATTTTATGTTTCTATTTAATAATTTATATTTATAACTTCATAGTATAATACTTCATTCAACATTGGCTGATTTAGAATTAAAAAAATAAATAACTTTTACTTTTAAGTTTTTAACTTTTACCTAAAATAAAAAAAAATTAAAATAAAAGTAAAAATTGACATACCTGAGTTTGGACATATGCTGCCAGAACCTTCACTCGACGGCTGGAATAGCGAGCTACCTTCAGGCTGGCCGCTGAAACCTTCACTCAGCACTGTAAAGTGTAAACAGTAATAGCGAGCGAGTTTGAACTTTTAAGTTTGAACACGACTTTCAAACCGTCGGCAAAGCGAGCAAGTTTTGACCTTCAAACCGGCACAATGTATCAGGTATCTGGGGTATCTGGGGTATGTTTTAGGGTAGCCGGAGGTATATACGTATCGGGCCCACTAGGGCATACCCAAGTTCAATAAAAAAATTAAAAATCGAAAACGAGTTTTCCCGTGCCGGATTGCGATTTTTTTACAAAGGGCAAATGCGTTTCACCTTTCGGTTGATCTGTATCCAGAACAGTCTGATCCGTATCGAAATCCCGCAGATCCGTTTCCAGAACTACTGATCCGTATTAGCTCAGTTAGAAACGTATCTGTGCCGGATCCCACCCGTTTCGAATCCGTTTTTGTATCTGAAACGGGGAACGGCGTTTCCGGGGTACCACTTAGTCGTTTCCGATAACTTAGCTTTAAAAACCTTAATGAATACGTATTATTCTACCTTAAAGTTTGGGGTAGTGGATAGGATATTTAAACTTTTAAAACCTTATGTTATGGATACGGGATTTTTATGAAGATGTAATTCATAAATATATTATTATTATATATATGGAATAAATGTTATCAGTTATGTATATAATATATAATTTTTAATTTAAGAATATTAATATAAGTGAGATAATAAATTAAAACAAATGAAAAATAAATATGTTGACTATTAAATGACTATATAAAATAAATATTTGGTGATGTAAATTATAAATATGTAACATCAATATAGATATATGAGTTAATTAAGTATTTTATAAATAAAAATAGATTTAAATAATGTAGATATTTATGTAAATAGATTATTAATATTTAAATAATGTTAATATTTATATAAATAAATTATTAAGTTTTAGTTTTAATGAATTTAAGTTAGGTTTATATAATAGTTAGTGAACATATTTTATAAATATTGAAATATACGTTAAATTTATATAATGAATATATATTTTAAAAGAAATAACAATTTATTCATATAAATTTAATTTATGTTTAAAATTCAAAATTCAAAATTATACATGCTATTATAATCATATTTTGAATATTGAATAAGATATATTTCAAAATTCAAAATAATATACTTTATTTTATTTAATGAGTACATTACTTTTACTTTATAAGTACATTCATCATATTATATTCTAAAGCAATTTATGTATTCAAGAGTACTACTTTTAGTCACATCAAAGAATGATTTTTTTATTGATTTTATTTTAGAGATCTTTTCAATTCAACTTAATCATAGTTACATTGGTTGTAGTATAAAAGATGAGTTGTGAATATACCTCCCCCACAAAATGCCTAACTTGTAATATTTTATTATATCTCTTAGGAGGCCCATTTTAGACTTCAAAATTCCCTTAATGATTGAGAAAAAGGTCACTCTCACTTAAAGTATAAATAGAGAGTGTCACTCTCTCATTTGTATCATTCACTCACTCAAGCATTTGTGCAAGAGAGGAAGAGGGAGGCTAGCGAAGCAGGAGGAGGATTGTTCGTGGCTCTTGTATTTGGGTTTAGTCTCTCTTTCTTATGAGACTTGTTCTTTGGGCATTGTACTTTGGTAATCTATATTGAGGAAGTTTTTGTTGGGTTTTCTTCCTTGAGGGTTTCCCAGGATAAATTGTTGTGTACCTTGTGATTGTGTATCTTTCAGAGATCCTCTTTATGATGCTATTGTGAAAATGTATTAAATGCTCATGAAGTTAGAATTTAGTCTTTAGTCTTTAGTAGCATATAATCTTAACAATTACCACAACAATCCTTTATATTTCTTAAATATTGACAACTAGTATAGATGTATATTCCAAAAAACATAATTGTTGGTGGAAAGCCCTTCAATTATGTTCTGACTCTTTGGCAACAGTACCATAATTTGTATTCTAAAAGAATGAAAAAAGCAAATAAATATATGCAGTGATGAAGACCTTTTGAACACGTGCTGTCAACCTTGTCATACCACTCTTCAATTTACGAACACGGTCCAAGTTACGACTACTAATCTGCAGACCATGATAGAAATAATGTAAGAAAGAATACCCACATGAATGTTAAAAGAAAAATACAAAACTTTTTGGATTTCCAGTCAGCAGAACCTCAGCTGTAACATGGTCTGCCCTATGATATCTTTAAGCAATACAAATAAATTTGAAGACTGAAAGAGACCATAGAAGACTATTGAATTTCAGGTCCACAGATGTCAGCTGCAATTAACAAGGTCAACACTATGGTATTTAAGTATGCTGATTTCAAAGCCAAATAAATAACTCAAATGCTACCATCTTATGTGATGCCAAACACATCACTCAAGTTCTACCATCTTATGTAATGCCAAATACATTAGTCAAGTTCTACCATTTTGTGCAAATCTAAATAAACAACTCAAGAATTTCTAAGCACAGGTCTAGCCGGAAATGAGGCTACTTGAAATGCTACCATCAGGACAGACATTAAGGAACTTCAGAGATTGACAATTAACAGATACCCACATTATGGATGTAGTTTATAATTTATATTAACCAACATTTAACATATTCACCCAGCTGCATAGTCTTATAACCAGCTTTTATAGAGTTTATTTGCATTTTTGTATTTTACATGTTAGATGACTGTCTTGTAATTTTATCTGGACTCAGATCGGAGACATCATGAATATTTATCATTGCCCCATGGAAATATTAGGCTTGCATGAATACACCAGCCCTACAGACCATTTTTAGGTTACAAATCTTGGTATGTGGACTGGACACCTGAGACAATCAATCATTTTCCTTGATTTGTAATATATGAATGGAAAGTCTGAACGTTAAGGGTTGGTGTGGCCCAGGCCAGGTGCAATCCCCGGGTGATGTTGACGGCTTAGATGCCCCTAGGTTGCGGTTTCTTAGCCAATGGTTGAAATGCACTCGCATCGAATGACGGGCATTTCTAACAAACAAACAAACAAACAAAAACTATTCTTTTTGATATAGCTCAATGATATGCAAGGTATGCACACAATGTTGTTTGCTCGATCAAGCTACAGAGCACTTTTATGAATGCCTTGAGGCACATGACATGTAATTTTGTTTTTTATAAATAAAATTACGAATTTTGTTCCTTGGGAAAAAAAATCATTCTTGCTTATGCTCTTTGAGTTTATATTTATTTATATGAAAAAAGCATATAGGCTAAAGATCACAAATGTGGCCATTGCCTTGTGATGATGAAGCTACAAATAGTATGAGACTTGAGTTATTATTGGATATGCTTTATTCTAGCTCCACTCTTATATTAATAATTAAAGAATAGTTGAATTGTTAGAAGTTAAAATACAGCCTCAGCATTAATACTCACTGCACTCTCTTGCTCTAAGCGGCAACCTTGGTTCGGCCTTGCAATGATTCAGATCCTAGTGGGGGGAGCCTTCCCCCTGATGTTGATGCCCTAACCTTCGGCTCTCTTGTCTCAGCCATTGGCAAATCAGCAACTCGCTCTCAGCCATCAAGATTTGTCAAGAAAATTGGAAAATATCCTTGAAGTCCCTCTCCTGGCCTCTTCATCCAAGCAAATGGCCTTGGCCCTGACAAATCGAGGCTTGATTGGGCAATTTACAGGAATATGACCATCCCCACGATCAATGGATTCTTGGGTTCAAAAGAACTGCCAAGTTTTGATCAAAGGCAAGCTAGCTCAATTCTTCTATGGTTGGGGATTGTATGCCTTCTTGTCTGAAAACAAAGAAGGTTGAGATCTCATCTTCAAGAATGACCCATATTTCTTTGGATCCAGAGGTATGTATCTAAACAGATGGACACCAAACTTCAATCTAGAGCTAGAAGTTCCAACCGCAATTCCTCTCTAGGTGAGACTTCCGCGCCTTCCTCTCCACTGTTGGAACAAAGACTCACTTGGGAGCATTGGCAACATGCTTAGAAAATACATTGGCAAATCTGAGCCAAAGGAAAATATGTTTGCATGCACCCGTATCTGCATAGAAGTGGACCTAGAAAAAAAGTTGTCAGAAGCCATTTTTCTAACCTTGGATACTTAGAAACATTATCAAAAATTGGCCTACAAGCAATTTCCTTTTAAAATTGCAAAGAAAATCAGAAACAGGAGCCATTGAATGCAAACAAGGGGGACCAATGGTAGGTTGTAAAGAAGAAAGCAAGATCCAAACCAAGCAGCCCCTCCTTGGCTCCTTTCACTTCGTACCCAATGGCTTCAAGACCGACAAAGGCCATGTCATCTCAAATTGGCCCCACCTCTACCATTTCGGTGTCTTCGCAAGACGTCTCGCCCAAATCCAGTCCCAAAGTGAGTATTCCTTGAGCCTCAAACAATAGATTTAGTATCTTGTCCCAAGAAGAGCAAATATCCTTCACTGAAATTACTGCTACCACGATAAAAGAGCCATCCTCTACTTTTCCGCTGAGATTCCCATCTTTTATAGATCCTCCTCTTGGGACCCAAGGTGATGAGTCTGATCATTAAGAGGAAATCGATCAAGCCACAAACAAGCCCTCTTATTCCCTCAAGAATCATCACCAGAAACAAAGCTCAAAAGCACTTGGAGGAGGAAAAGGACGAAAATGCATAAGAGGAAAGGCACACATGGAAGGCTGGAAGAAAATTGACAAAACAAAAGAGAAAGGAGGTGGCCAACAAGGAGAAGTCTTTAGGCCTGCAAACAACTCTGGACAAAACAATGCGAACAGGGAACAAAAATACAGCTCAAAAACACACAAGAAATCAAGCCCATGGGAAAGAAGGGGGCATTTAAACTCCATCTTTTAAATAATGAAGATCGTCTCCTGGAACTATAAAGGGATGGGAACCAAGGCAAAAGAAACAATAGCTAAAGATACAATACGGACTGGAAAGCCTGCCATCATTCTCAGCCAGGAGACTAAGCTGGAGATAGAAAAAAACCTTAAAATAAAAAATAGAAAATGGAAAAACAGTGAAGGACCGGCTATTAGCTCAAGAGGTGCTTTGGGAGGCATCTGCACACTCTGGGATGCCAACCTATTCCATCTAGACTCTCTTCAAGAAGCACAACAATGGATTTGAACAAGCCTACATCATATTCAATCAAGTAACACAATCAATGTCTTCAACATTTACATTCCGTTAGCATACAGAGAAGAGAAACAATGTTAGAAATCAATTCTAGATTTAAGAGGAACAGAATTAGCAAAGCTAAGCATTGTATATGGGGATTTCAATCTAGTCTTAAATAGGAGAGATAAAAGAGGTGGAACCATCGTTTGGTATCCTCATCTCTAACTGGAATCTTATTGATGTCAAGTCGATAAAGAGAATATTTACTTTGACAAATACGCGATTGGACACTGGCCACACAGTTGCAAGGTTGGATCGCTTCCTCATTCACAATGATCTTCTTCTTTTGAACTTCATCGTTACTTCTAGCATTATACCCTCTGCAATCTCTAACCATAAACCCGTTTCTCTTTCATTAGCTCACCTTTGAACCAGAGAAAATTGTAAGGATCCATAATTTTTTTAAAGTGTAGAAACCTTGGCAAATCTTAGTAATTCTTAAATGTGCAACCATAAACTGTTTGGCGAAACTTTTGTAAAAATATTCAAACTTCTGAGGACTTTATATAGTTTTTTGGACAATTTTGGCTATTTTTAGAGTTGAAAAAAACTATCCCATGGAATTTGGGCGAACCATTTCAGAAAAAAAAAAAAGAATTGGCAGATCTTTTTTTGGAAAAAAAATTAAAAAATAGCCCATGGGCCAAATTTTCCCTACTTTGAACTATGGGCCACTCCCTTTCTGGTTCTCCCCTCTCCGGTTGCAAGATCCACATGCCATTGACATCATCTATGCAGTTTGGCACCAATTCATCCTAGGACTTCATTTCATTTGGGAACAAAAGCTTAAAATGACCAAGATCGCCCTCAAGAAATGGGCAGTGAAAGAATATAAACAATTGGACAAAGAAAATAAAGAATTACAAACTCAAATGGAGCAGTTACAGATGCAAATGGAAGAAGAAGAAATCACAAGAAAACTGCAAACAAAGGAAAGGTCTTTATGCACTAGGATCCAAAAAGTAACTCGAGAAGAGGAAGAGATGTGGATAATCAAGTCCGTAGCAGTTGGCTACAAGTTGGAGACAAAAACACCACATTTTTCACCAACAGGCAAAGGCAAGAACACAAGGGAACAATGTAAAAGAAATCAAGCTTGAAGACGGGACCTCTACCCATTAAACCCATTAAAACAATCAGTCAAGCCCAATTTAAGAGACTATACACATAAGAAGAGGAGGCACAGGAGGAATCTGTCATAACAATGCTAGAAAATATTCCCACCTTCATTACGAAAGAGGACAATGAAATGCTCAACAACGAAATTGATGAACAAAAAATCCTCTCAACAATTTGGGGCCTCCCCCTGAATAAAGCTCCAGTACCAAATGGATTCCCTATCCACTTTTACCATGCATGTTGGAACATAATCAAAGTTGATCTGGCACATATGGTACAGTACTATCACAAGAAGCATAATCTGGGAGGAAGCACCAACTCGTCCTTCCTAGCTCTTGTCCTCAAAGAGGTAAACCTAACCCGTTTTGCAAGATTCCATCCAATTTCTTTATGTAACTCTTCATATAAAATTCTAACAAAAATCGTTGCCAACAGTGTAAAGAAAGTGATAAACAAATCGTTGCCAACAGTGTAAAGAAAGTGATAAACAAAATCGTTTCACCTAATCAAGGTGGTTTTATCTAGTGAAGCATGACTCGTCCAATACTCGCGAGTACTTGCAAGTTTGCCCGAGTCAACACCCAGGACGAGTAATTGGGCAAGACTTGGCTCAAACTCGGTAAACTTGCTCAGACTCGGATGCCTCATCATACTTGGCCAGACTTGGCCCATATTCGCTCGGACTCGCCGTGAAACACCCAAACGCATAAAAAAGACCTTGCAGAAGATGGATCGACGAAACCTCATAGTCCCCCTACACAACTTTCCAATAAAATATAGTGTACAAGAAGTGATCACATTTGGTCATTTCTAGAAAACACTAACCCTAGCTTTCGAAAACAGTCAAAGGGTTCTCATTTTTTATCCTTTGTCGTATATTTGCCCATAGGTCACCATCGAATTTGGCACCTCTCACATCTTTGAAACAAGTACGGTTTGGGTAGTGATGATCGAAGCTGAAACTTTCACTAAATTAAGGGAAAAACGTCACAAAGCAATTACTACTAATTGCGAAAATGCTCTGTCTAAAAATGCAATTGCAGCTCAACTTCCAGTGATAAAAACCATCATTGCTTTCCTTCGGTAGTTCCTTCGAGGGGATCATGGTGATTGTATCATGCCTCGGTCTAAAACCTCACTTTGTGAAGGGACTGGGAAGTTCTATGGAGAAGCCTCACAAAAATGTTTACAAGCCATCCATTTGATAGCTACACAAAGAAATCTTCATTCACCATTTTTTGAGAGATACACAAATAAATATCCATTCACCATTCCCGAGTCTTGTTGAGTCTGTCCCAAGTCTTTCTCGAGTTTTTCCCGAGACGATGAGTCACATGCCAGCCGAGTCTTTGCCGAGTCTGAGTCGTGCAACATTGGTTTTATCCATAAAAGACAAATTCTTAATAATATCATCATGGTTCAAGAGGCCATACATTCCAACCAAGCTAACAAGGAGAAGGGTATGATTGTCAAATTATATATGGATAATGCCTTTGAAAAGGTTAGGCATTCTTTTCTAGTGGTTGTCATGTTAAAATTTGGTTTCTCTCCTACATTCGTGAATTGGATACATGCATGCATCAAAGGGCCACGAATAGCCCCTCTTGTCAATGGGAGACCCACGGACTTCTTTAAAAGCAGTCGAAGGTTCTGATAGGGATCCCTTTATCCCCATCATTGTATATTATCACGGCAAATTTGTTAAGCAAGAAACTGGAAAAGAAAAGAACAAAAGGGAATATGTAAGAGATCACTATAGCGAGGGGGGTTAGAAGGCTCAACCATGCTTAGTTCGTTGATGATACATTGCTCGTTGGAGGAGCATCTACGGTGGTCGCTGAAAAATTCTAGGTAGTCTTGGAACGATATCTAAAAGTTGCGAGGGAAAAAGTTAACAATGAGAAATGTCAAGTTTATGCATGGAATATTAGCCCACAACTCCTCCAGCCCATAGCTAGAATTCTAAACTTCCCAGACATTGAAGGTTGGACATCCTTTAAATATCTTGGGATGCCTCTATCTCTTGGAAATCCTCCAGCAATGATTTGGCAAAACATTATAAGCAAGATAAAAGCAAAATTCTAATAGTTAAGAGCACAATATTTTAAACCAACAAGCAAGATTGTGCTCATTAAACCGGCATAGATCCATATTAAACCCGAATCTACTAAGCACCAAGAGGGATCCAATTTCTTGAGGTGTAAATTTTTTTATATTAAATTTTTTATACACCAAGAAAAAGTTTACACCTCGAGAAATTGGATCTCTCTCTGTGCTTAATAGATCCGGGTTTAAGATCAATCTATGCTAGTTTTAGTTTTTTTATTTTATGAGCTGACATGAATTTTTTTAATTACTTTTTATTTTTGATAAGTTATGAGCCGACATGAAAACGTTACGTGACAAATGCGACAACATCTCTCCCATACTGGGTTGTAAGCACCTTGCTACTCTCGATGCAATCAATGCTCTCATCCCTGCCCCTATACGAGTGCTCAATGAAATTTGCTTTGGTGGGGGTAATGAAGCAAATAGCTTGTGAAATTCAAAGGGTTTCTGTGGCAAGCAAGAAGAACCAATGAAGAAAATTTCATCTAGTCAATTGGAATACGAACATATGGTGGATTAGGAATCAAAGATCCCCAACCCATGAATAAAGCAATGGGAGCTAAAATCCTCTAGAGAATCATCAAATGGAAATATGGACTGGTGGAAAAAAGCCATTATCAAAAAAATATAAAATCAAGAACAAGCAAACATGCATAGATGCCATGTCAATGTTCAACAAAATCTCACACACCTAGAAGCTAATTTATGTTGTGGAGCCCTTAATCAAATCAAAGCTTACATGGAAGTCAAGCAATGGAAAGCTTATTGGCATAAGAAAAGATAGCATCAATGGGAATCCCCCTATCAATAATAAGAAAATTTGCGTCCTCTTAGAGACTAGATGAAAGCCCATGAACAAAACAACTTAAATCAGTAAATGATATTTCTTGTTGATCGAACAACAACACTAAATGAATAGGATGGATTATCCAAGCCCCTCCTCTCCTAGCGTACTTGGAGAATTAATTGCTAATAAATCTAAAAGGTTGCGCTCCATTTGATCCATATGAGAAAAGCAATTGTGGATGCGGTAAAGTAGGATACTCAATAAAACAAGGTTTCCTCTCTCTAATGATGGGCCAAACTCTTCCTCCTAAATCGCCTCTTTGGAAGCATATATGGCATCAAGACGAGCTCCCAAAAGTCAAAGCTTTATGTTGGGTTTTGGCCCACAACAAAGCTTCTTACAATTGAAAATTTAGGTAAAAGAAGAATATGTGGTCCATCAAGGTGCATTCTCTGCAAGGACAACATGGAAACATAAAAGCATATGTTCCTTGATTGCAAATTCTCAAACAGGTATGGCATCTAGCCTTACACGAGCTCAAATATCGATGCACAATGCCTATAACATGGCGAGACATTTTCCAAGATTGGGCAAAGCATTAAAGGAAATCCTAATAAAAAAGCTATTTTCGAAAGAGCCTAGATAGTGTTACGCCCCAAATTCTCTGCAGCGCACCCTACTAGATGTGCCAAGGAGGGGGGTCCTTTTACCATTGTAAAAGGCCAAGTTGGGGCTTTCCTTACATAAAAGTGTTGGTCTATTGGCACTCCAGACCCTTGGTCATGGCAAGTCCTCTTGGTCCTCATTTCAAGGTGTGTTGTTCTTGTGGCCTTGTTGACTACCCCCTCATCATGTCGAGCATTTATGCCCTAGGTAGGTATTGGTGCATCTTGGGGTGACTCCATTAAGACACGTGGCTTAGGAGCCTGTTATCACACCATAGTAGCTGGGCTACCATGTTTACAGAGCAAATATCTGCACAGTTTTGAGCTTTGCCTTTACACAGCTTCATTGAGATCACTTATGATGAGCAGCATTATTTATGATCACTTGCACATCAGAGCATCCTTATATCAGACAGTGTGTAGACCTTGTGCCAAGGCTAAGCCTTAAGACCTCAGATTTGATGATTGATATGACCTTTTGTTCCATACAAATGCAGTGCAGTTTTCAATGTTTCATGCATAGTGTTCTCAGTGGTTATAGTTGGTTTAGATTACAGATGTTGATATATGACCCAATATATATATATGATGTGCATTGATGTTATTACCTTGTTGTTTAGGTCATTTTGATAGCACTGACTTGGTATATGGCAATTATGATCTGGCAGCATATTTATGTTAAAATGGAATTGGTTGTTATGGATTATATCTATTGATTGTATTACTGACATTTGAGAACTCTTGTTTTATACTTGTTGGTCTTTACCTTCTTATGAATGAGAACATGATCATTTAGTGTCTTTCTGACCTGCTAGCTTAGGCACAATTTTCACTTTTCTCCATCCATCCATTTGTCCTTTCCCCATTTATTGATTTTCACACTGACTTACACCTTGACTTGTGATATGGAGGATCTCTTCGCTTCTGCCTCTGTGTTGGACCTGCATCCATGTTAGTTTTGTGTCTAGGCTCCAAGTTGGCAACAGAACTTGCCTTTGGTGAGTTGGATTTTATGTCGTTATCATTCTAGTCGATTGCCCCGATGTGTGGTTTTGTGCGGAATTCCCCCTAGTTGCTTGAGTTGTTGGCTAAAACCTGAAGCAAACTGTACTACCTTGGAAACTATTGGAAGCCCAATGAAAAGGGCTATGAAATGTAATGCAATGAAATGCTTTGAAATGTAAATGCACCCCGGATGAAAGCTGTGATTAGTTGTGCTTATAAGCACATGCAAAATCCTAGAGAAGTCCCAAAGGCCTAAAAAGCAATGGATAAATGTATGCTAAATCTAAAGATTGTTAGCCAAAATTTAAATGAAATTGAAAGGTCCAAATAAAGCAGTGGTTAAACAAATACTAAATCTAAAGATTGCTGACCTTAATGGAAATGTACCTCATTGAGCCTGCGGGTTATGATTTGAGATGGAGTAAGGGGCAGCTAAATCAAAGTGTCCCCTTGAACCACAAGTGACGGCTCTAGTAGTAGACTTTTTGCCAAGGTTGAATAAGCACTTCTCTAAACAACTCATCCATTTGTGAGACACCGCCATTCCTTGTGTACTTTTGTCTGACACATGCTTAAGTGTGTAACACCATGTCCTTCATCCAAAGTATCACATTGTCAAGTCAGTCAAGTCATCCCATTCAGCCTAGCCTTGTATACTTAGCCTTCACCTTTGCTAGCAATTTGATCATGTTTACAAACAAGTATATTCTTGACATTCTTCTTGAAAGTAAATTATTTAACTAACCTATTATTACTTATTAACTGCTAGTGAAATGATGCTTAATACTCTAGAGTCTTGCTATGAAAATAATTTAGAGAGCATGTCTTAACCATTTGCACTTGCAGTAGCATGGCTTCTTTAGCCAAGGTTATATTTAGATCAGTTTGACTGGTCAAACTTAGTTTGACTGGTCAAACTTAGTTTGACCAAGGTCAACCTTGGGATCTGTGATGAGATGGACCAGTGTTGCTATATGATATTGATTGATGGTCCTTTGTATACCTTTTGATGATTCCATATGATGGGCACAGGCTTCAGATGATGATTGATGCAGTTTTTTCCTGATTATTATTATTTCCAGATCATCATATTTTTACTTGTCCAGGTATGGTGGACCCTACAAATGATCTTACAGGTTATCATGAGGTGTATGAGTACTCATCTCTAGTGGATTTGAGTCTTCTGGATCCATTGAGACACTCATCTTTCAGTTTCAGGCACTCCCAAGCATGATTTGAGCAATTGTTCACCTGTGGACCAGTTTGGCCATGCTGATGTGGCCTGTCCAGCCAAAGCATTGGACGCCAATCGTTTCCTAGGGCGCTGCAGAGGAAGAGGTTGGTCCAGCCACTTGTTATTACCATATTACCCCCCTTCCGGACATGATGGCATAGTCAGTTTCACAATGCAAGCACCTGACATTCAGGTTTGGGCAGTTTCATGGTTTTCAAGAGGATAAAAAATGGAATAAAAAGGTCATAAAGGAATTCAATTTGGGCAATTGAGGCAAGGTTTTGGCACTTGGTCTGCTCAAAGGTCATCCATGATGTATCCCACTCCTTCCAGATCAGTTTGCAGCATTTAGTGGGGTCTACATGGTCTACAGGAGGTCTTTTGATGCATTCTTCTCTTTGATGATGGGGACAGGATTTGATCATTTGTGTACTTGGACATGTCATTGAGTCATATGTTATGTTATTGTGCCATGGGGTCATGCCAGTGAAGGGGAATAATACCTCCTAGCCCCACCATGTGCTCCTAGTCACTTGTCCAAGTCATATTTTGTGGCACACGTGTTTTAGCCACCCCCATGTAGTGCACCCCCCTTGGAGGCTTTCTTTAGTGAGGTCGCACTCCCTCTTGTGAGTGATCCATGTCATATTTGTATCGGCTCATCTTAGCCATTGATTATATTGTTGTATCTTTTGATGTCAACCATTAGTTTTCAAAAGTGGTTTAGGGTTTTGGTCTCCCTCATCCTATTTAAGGAGAAGATCCCCTCATTGTAAAGGCATCTAGAGATTTTTGGCTCTTGGCTATCAAAATAGAAGAAATATTTTTTGGGCATCTTGGATCTTGATATGGATGTTTGGTTATGGTGATTGTAAATGCTTTGTCCATTGCACTGGAGGATATCTTGTGGCCATCTTGTATATTTTTCCACTATTTTGATTTACAGGTGAAGAAGACGACTTGGGAGGAGTGCGCATTGGTGGGGAGGCTTACCCTGCAAACTTCTGTCAAATTGTGGATCAAACAGGGAGTGATTTTGTCTTTGTACCAATCATTCTTTGTCTTTTCCTATAGAAGAAATATTTTTTGGGTATCTTGGATCTTGATATGGATGTTTGGTTATGATGATTGTAAATACTTTGTCCATTGCACTGGAGGATATCTTGTGGCCATCTTGTATATTTTTCCACTAGTTTGATTTACAGGTGAAGAAGACGACTTGGGAGGAGTGCGCATTGGTGGGGGGCTTACCCTGCAAACTTCTGTCAAATTGTGGATCAAACAGGGAGTGATTTTGTCTTTGCACCAATCATTCTTTGTCTTTTCCTTCTAGCTTGAATCTACCCTCGTTTTGTTGGACTGATTGAGCTTTGTCTCCTTGGTTTTGCAGGTACAAAGGGGCACACGTGTGGGCTTGGGCAAATCGCACTAGCAAGAGAACCTCAAAATTCTTCCATTTGATCTTTGGCAAAGTAATCCTCGTCATAACCGGCATTCATCTCATCATCCAGGTACGCTTGAAAGGTTAGTATTCTCTCTCCTTGGCTTATCCATTATTTCTAGATCACAAAACCCTAAAAGTCAAAACCCTCATTTTTTTGTATTTTTCATATCTACTTGGATCTAGCAATCTTTTGGGCTTAATAATTAAAACCCACCTCCAAAATCAACATAACATTCCTGATCTAAAGTTTGGTCAACATCCAACTCCATTTGCCCCCCAAGCTAAGGCACTAGTCCTCTCTTGAGGAAGTCACACCCCTTGGGCAAGTGGCCATTTGCTAGATCCAAGTCGTGGGTATTGCTCATTTTTGGTTAAATCATCAAATCTACTCATTTGCAAACCCCCTAGTGCCATTTCATTTTAATTTTGACCTTGTGGGCCCCATTTGGACCATTTTCCTTATTTTGAGGGTGGGCCCCACTTGGGTATTTTTACTTGGCATTAGATCTATCTAGATCTATTAATCTTAAACCATAAGTGGCCTTCTATTTTATTGGTTGAACCATTTGTCATCTCCTAAGCCTCTTCAACCAAACCCTAACTCCTTGGGTCCACTTATTCATCCTAGATCTAGATCTATCCCTCTTGATCTCTTCATACTTAACCTTTCACATTTCCCTAGGAGGTCTTGAGTGGATTTGCTGGCCTCATTTGGCTAAGCTAGGGTCTCCCCCTTGGTCTTGCTTAGGCTTGATCTAAAGTGAAGAGTGCCTTGGTTAGCGTGACACCCAACTTGCATTGGGAACCGTGGCATCTCTTGGGTCACCTCTTTATTTGTCTACACCTCTACCGTCCTGGATAGGATACCTTTAGAGACAACTACAAGTTGTGTGATAACATTTTTGGCGCCGTTGTCGGGGAGGTAGAGGCTTACCTCAGGTGTTTGCGAATATCCATGCGTAACTCATATCTTATCGCATCCTGTCTAATTTAGATGGTTATCATTTTTATCCTTAATTCAAACATTGCCATCTCATCTTCACTCATCTCTCCCCGCTTATTAACGACATACATCTTGGTAGAAGAGAATTAAATTCTACCTGGCAACTCCAAATCGTGACTCCGCTAAGGAACAACCTCATAAACATCCCTACAATCTCAAAAGTAGGGCTAATTTAAATCAATCAGAAGGAACCCCGCTTGTTTATCATTGAAAGATCCCAAAGCCCAATCATCTAATTTCTTTTGGAAAATTGTTAATTCCGATTCTCCAAATAGTTTCTTGGGATCCCCTTCAACCAATTTGGTTCCTCCTTCATCTTCAACTCATACTTTAAGTCCAACAAATCAAATGGCAGGAACAACTCAAACTCCTCCAGGAAACAATCCTCAAACCAATCCTCCTGTTGCTCGTAGATTTGGGAACAAGGCCAAAGCTTCCCCTATAGATTTCTCCCAAATCCTTGTTGCACCCCATGATATGCCAGATAAGTACTTTGAAAAGATCCCTAAATTCAATGGGAACTGTGCGACCTCCATTGAGGACCACATTGAGAATGCCTGGGCTCATACGAAAGCTTATGGGACTGAAGAAGAAAACGTGTATATGAGGGGTCTTTTTGCATCCTTGGAGGGTAATGCTCGTAAATGGTTTGACCATTTGCCTACATCATCAATCACAGGTTATGATGCTTTCACTGATAAACTTAAACAAGAGTGGTTAGTCAAGTTAGATGGACGTTTCCTTCTTAACCAACTTTTCGAAATTAAAAAGAAAGAAAATGAATCTATCCATAAATTCAACCTCTGCTTTGATAAAATAGTGGCAAACATTCCTGATAATATTAGGCCTCCTGAACAAGCTGTGTTGATTCATTACCTCAATTCATTTGAGGGTTACCTTTGCTACCACCTTAAGGATAAAGACCCTAAAGATCTTAAAGAAGCTCAAGAGAATGCTAGAAGGGCGTCCTCTTCTAGTGCAGGTTTTGTGAAATCTAATGGTTATGTACAAGGGATGGTATGTTTTTCAGATCTAATTTGATACGTACAACCATCTAAATTCATCTTTGAAGTGTCTTACAAGCTGGAGATAAGATCTATTATCAGCCCTACTCACTTGGGCATCAACCTGATGGTTCAAGTTGATATTCTTGCATTTTCTGTGGGCTGGTTAGGGCATAAACCAGACCTAGTAAGTCATTTTCAAATTCATCTTACTCATTCATTGGCTGCCCCAAAGGTATGTTTCCTATTCCCCTCCATTAGGGGCACCTTACATGGCAAGTTGGCGTTGTTCTAAGTGATTTCCATCTATCTTTGAAAATATTTTGGTGGCTGTCCCCTTATAACAACAGCAAGGTTTTAAATCATTTGCCCTAGTTGTGAGCATTTATTCATCCTAACTCCTACCCTCTTGAAGTACTTGGTAAACGTGCTTGTATTCACTGCTTTGACTCCATAAGGCATTGATCTTTGTCAAGAGGTTGCTCGTGTGAGGTATTCTTGTTTTGTAGGGCTATTTCACCTATATTAGGAACTTCCCCTTTTCCTCTAGGAGTTGGCCTAAAGCATAAGGAGAGTACATTGTGGTGACAGTGGGTGCATCTCCTAATTAGATGCCAATCTCGGCACCAGCCTTCGTTACCTTTCGGAAGGGTGTTAATTTGTGCAATAACATTTTTGACGTCATTGTCAGGGAAGCTTGAAGATTGTTGCATAACAGTTTGGGCACGTTGCTGGGTCAAAGCCCAATCTAGGCAAGTTCTTGGGTCAAGGCCCAATCTCCCTGGCATGAACGATAGATTTTGTGAGAAAGCATTTCCTGAAGTTGAGGTAAGTTGAGGTAGGTTTTTGTTTTGTTCTTCAATAAGATTATTGTTGAAAAATAACTTTGCAAGTCTTATCTAGCAACTCCACTTGAAGAAAATACAACAAAGGTACACTTCAAGACAAAGCCCTCGGCTATTGATGACGTTGTTGAGTGTAAAGGTGAGCACATCCATCAATTGAGAAGAAAAGCTCGTCTTGGCGACTCCACTGAAACATTCCATATGATATGACAAACATTCATTTTGATTTTGGGGAATATCCTAATTGGATTCTTAAAACCTTTGGCCCCTTGGATTTCTCACATATTTGGCCTCCCGCTCATGAAGGCCCAGATGCGTATGTATAGGAAACTCCAAAGTTTCATGGCAATGGAGATTCTTGCAGCCTTTTTCAAATTTGCAAGGAATAATGGCATCTTTTATGAAGATGATATGATGGAGTATTTCTCATTTGGCTTCGAGGACTATGTCGTGTATTGGTATAAAGCTCTTGGAAAGAGAACAATTACATCTTTTGCAGCCTTTTTGGAAGCATTTTTTAAACGTTGGTGCCCCAACGACATTGATCAATGGCTATCTAAAGGTCAAGACATTCTATAATGCACACAAAATTGTTGAAGAGGATCCTGGACCACCCTTGAGGAAGAAGAGGAAGACAAGGAAGAAGATGCTTCTATCCCATTGCTTGAAGATGAAGATATTGTCAAAGAATGTCATGACGAAGGTCAACCCCTAGAAATTTGCATGAAGAAGCCATTGTTGAAGAATCTTTCGTTGAGGATTTTGTTAAAGAAGCCAAGGAAGATGACATCTCGAGCCCTATGCTTGAAGAGGATGGTACTTTTCAAGATGAAGATAAAGATGCTCAAGAAAGTGAAGTCAAGGGAATCCATGGTAAAGATTTAAAGAAGGAACTTGAAGAGGAAGCACATGAAGAACAAGAAGCCTAATTGAAGAAAGAGAAGAAATGGTGAGGTCTCCTTATCATTGTTTTGAGCATTCCTATGATGTCTTGGGCCTTTTGGGAAGAAAACAACATGATTCATTTGCATGATGAAAAAGACATTGATTATTGGAGGTTTCTTGGCCCTCCTATCAATGACTCTTCAAGGGTTGGGAGTGTTGTACTTGAGCCTTTGGGTCACATGTATTCCGAGGAAGACTTTCATGATCATTTCCCACCTAAGTCACCTGACACAAGGACACGGAACACGGAGGACACGAAAATACGAGTGTCTGACACGAACACGGTGACCCCCAAAATCAAGACACGGAGGACACGTTTTATATATATTAAAAATATAGACATATAGAGCCAGTTTTTTTAGAAACTAGAACATTTACAAATATTCAATAGAAATTACTAATTAGAATCAACACACAATACACATTTTGTCATTCACAAATCAAATTGAGACACAAAGATGATAGCTCAAGATGTCGAAACCATATTTCTCATTAAGTCATCAAAATCAAAATGTATTACATAGATGTCGGAATGCCAATGGCAACTAGTAGTAGTAAATACAAAAAGGGGTAGATCATAAATGAGATCAATATGGAAGAATCTCATCTATCAATAGTCCTCCTCCATGCCTGAATGAACAAACTCATCACTGCCTGACCCTCATCTTCCTCCTCCTCATCTTGGACACGACTTCAACACGTGTCGAACACGTGTTTTTCATGTCCTGATTCCAGGACACAAAAAAACACGTGTCGAACAAATGTTGAAGCCGTGTCCGTGTCCAACACGACCCCACGAGACACGAGAGGGGATATGGACGTGTCCGGTGACTTAGTTTCCCGCCATGTGCAAGTGAAGAGGTTGTCAATTTGGATCAGCCAAAGCCGGATTTTTATGCAGATGTGGAACAACAAGAAGAAAATTTTGTTGAAGAAATCCACGAAGCAAATGAAGAAAATGACGAAGTTCTTGTTCAAGAGCCATTACCTGTTGAAAAGGATATTGAAGACATGGTTGATGAAGGTATATTTGATGTTTCTCCGTGTTCCCCTCATGATGAAGGTTTAGTGAGCCTTCCTCTCTCTTTTGCTATTGAAGACAAATTTTTCAAGGAAGAAAGGCTTGAAGATCTTATTGATATTGAAGATGGTTGCCATGGATATGATGATGTGCATTCTTCTCACGATAATCATAGTATGGATGTGAATTATTCGAAATTTGTTGGAGAGCCAATATATCATTCTTTGAATGAGGGAGGTGTAAATTTTGAAGACCTTGGAAAACCGATATTTGATAAGTTCTCTCTTAATTTGGTTCAGCCATTTTTGCTCACCATTAATGATGATATAGGGTTACATATGGAGACTTCTACCACAAGTGTTGAACAGATAGGTTTACCCTCTCCTAGGGTGGGCCTCAACCATCATTCTCAATCATGTTTCTCAAGGACTAATGCAAGTTTTGGACAGAAAGAAATTGGTTTTATTGCAAGGTTAGAGCAAGTATTATTGCAAGGTTAGAGCAGCAAAGTGTGCCCTCTCCTAGGGCAGATTTGAGGTCTCTTTTCCAGCCATATCTTTCAGGGCTTCTCACATATTTGGGATCCCGCTCATGAAGGCCCAGATGTGGCTGTATGGGAAACTCCAGAGTTTCATGGCAATGGAGATCCAGGTTTGGTTTATCTTGCATCCTTTTTCAAATTTGTGGGGGGATAATGGCATATTTTATTGTGAAGACGACATGATGGAGTATTTCTCATTTGGCTTCCAGGATTGTACTGTGTATTTGTATAAATCTCTTGGAAAGAGAACAATTACATCTTTTGCAACCTTTTTGGAAGCATTTTGTAAACGTTGGTGCCCAATGACATTGATCAATGCCCACCTAAAGTTCAAGAAGTCGAGACATTCTATGATGCACAAAATATTGTTGAAGAGGGTCCCGGACCACCCCTGAAGGAAGAAGAGGGAACCAATGAAGAAGACGCTTCTAACCCATTGCTTGAAGATGAAGATATTGTCAAAGAATGTCGTGACGAAGATCAACCCCTAGAAATATCTCATGAAGAAGTGATTGTTGAAGACTCTTTCATTGAAGATTTTGTTAAAGAAGCCAAGGAAGATGACATCTCGAGCCCTATGCCTGAAGAAGATGGTACTTTTGAAGATGAAGATAAAGATGCTCAAGAAAGTGAAGCCAAGGAAGTCCATGGTAAAGATCTAAAGAAGGAGCTTGAAGAGGAAGCACATGAAGAACAAGAAGGCCTAATTGAAGAAAGTTAAGAAATGGTGAGTTCTCCTTATCATTGTTTTGAGGATTCCTATGATGTCTTGGGCCTTTTGGAAGAAAATGGCACGATTCCTTTGCATGATGAAAAATATGATGATTATAGGAGGTTTCTTGGACCTCCTATCTATGACTCTTCAAGTGTTGGGAGTGTTATATTTTGTAGCTCGGATAGGTACTTCTACGTGGAAGTGTCTAGCACATAGAAGTGGTCCGAGAAACATAATTCTCCAGATAGTCTTGTAAACTTTAATGTATTGGATGGTATTTGTTAGCACATGGTACTGGAGGGCCAATTGTATTGGGTGCGCCCATGGTATTGGGTGAGCCCATGGTATTGGGTGTCCCATGGTATTGCCCATGGTATTGATCTAAAGCGATATTATAAAAGAGTCTATGGAAAGTGTTCTAATTATCGCAATCATAGGAGAAAAGGAGATCTTCTATAGTGGTCAGCACCACAATTGCAAGAGACCGATTTCCTCTTGTAGTGAGTAGTCTAGATCTCAGTTTGAGATCATAGCCTTTCCAGGAAAGAGTCACTTCTTTGTGGATCTAGGGTTTGTCTATCTAGATTGCAAATAGGATTTGGAGTATCTTCCTGTGAGTTTTGGTCCAAATCCGGAGGATTTATCTGAGGACTTCTATGGTTATATTGTAATCAAATCCTACAATAAGGAAGAAGACAAATATTTGTTGGTTTTCCCCGAAGGAATGGGGTTTCCTGGGTACATTTTGTGGTGTTGTTTTCTTTGCTTATCAGTATGTTGCATTTTCAGTAATTTAAAGAGTTAACTAATTCTTGGATAAGTATAAGATCTCGTGAGCAGGAATGTTAAGATGGTATCAGAGTAGGTCTGAGGAAACCTGCACAAGAAGGAAAAAAAAAGGAGTTTTGAGAGAACCATACGACCACAGTATGGGCCATACGACCTCTAATCATACATCGTGCGAATCTACAATAGGTTTTGTGTATGATAGTGGTCGAGCACGACATGGGATCCTTTGTGTGTGTTGGCTCGACGTGGGCTAGGCATAGTAGCCGCTAGTCAAAAGGATCGACCAGTAGATCGTAGTGGCTTAGTGAGGACAACTCGAGAACTACTTACGAGGAGGAAACAACAGTCGTAAAGAAAAGAAGGTTGCAATGGGTGGAGAGAGGTCATCCAGGCCACACTTAAGTAGCTCACAAGGAGTGCGGCCCAGTCAAGTCGCAAGGGCGTAGAGCAACATGAAGTGGCCATCGAAGGGAAGCACGACCGCGTGAGGCTACGAGTGTTGGAGCATAAGCGCCAAGGAAAGAAGTTGTGGATCATGGTCGCAGCAGGTAGAACCGGTGAAAGGGCTTGAGCAAGGTGGAGCACGAAAGGATTGTGGGGATCTGTCTACCAAGTGACAATCGGGCTACGGGCTACGACGCAAATCAAGCGTGATTAGTGGTCGTCGAGAGTGAAGTGTCGCATGCAAAGGAGGTAGAGCCAATCCGCCAAAGATTGGGCGTGAAGGGGACGAGCAGAGTGAACCACCAATAGTCGATAGGGACGTAGTCGCTCTGAGCCGAGGGAGTAGTGAAGGCACCGAGTTATTGGGTGACGACGGTTGTGGCTTCTTGAGCCGCGAGCAAAAAGAGAATGGGTGTGAAGCCACCAGTGAACTGTGGATCGGGCTACTTCCAATAGACTCGGGTGGTAACAGCTAATGTGAAAAGTGCAATAGAGAAGGCAGTGGGTTCAAGTGGTCGATGAGAGGCTAACAGACCAAAAGTCGGGCATGAGAGCATGGAGTTGTTGGGATAGAAGAACGACCGCCAGCAGGGAGTGGTCGACGGCGAGAAAAGAAGTTGCAACCACCAGTTGTGTGGAAGTCATAAGCACAGGTGGCAACAATATTGTAGAGCTTCGCAAAACCCGCTACGTGGGGACTCAAGCTGCCAGCAGCCACCAAGAGGTCCCGGGCAGGGGCAGTACAGCTTCGAGCAGCTAGGCAGCTTCAGGTAAGGAAATAATTGCCAAGAAAGGTAGCGGGAAAGTTGTGGGCAGCCCAGGGGAGCTGTAGATCGGCCCGCACAGGGGCTGAAAATTCGGGCAACAGTGCCCAAAACAGCTGCAGAAGTTTCGTGCAGCTCCGAATAGGTGCATAAGTGCCCAAAAAATCTGTGGGCACCTTGGGCAACTATAGGAAAAAAATCCGAGCAGGTCTGGAGAATTCAGGCAGCTGCCTAGAGAAGACAATTTCACTAGTTTTTTGCAAGGAGTGCTGAGAAGACCGCAATAATACTGCAGTTGTATTGCAAGGTCTTGCAGTGATGACTTCCAGTTTAGAGGGAGTAGCTTCAGCTGCAAAGGATGAGTTTGATCCTAGTGGATGCGTTCTCTAGAAGTACCTTCCTCACTAAGAGGAAGTGTTAGATTTTGTAGCTCGGATAGGTACTTCTACGTGGGGGTGTCTACCACATAGAAGTGGTCTGAGAAACATAACTCTCTATACAGTCTTGTAAGTGTCTTTTGTAATACTTTAATGTATGGGGTGGTATTTGTTATCCCATGGTACTAGAGGGTCAATGGTATTAATATTAGTTTTTCACAATTTAATTCAATATGATCTAGGATCTTATCTGAAAGAATAACATGCACAACAAATCAAACATAAGAGACAAGAGACACAAATCATTTCACCGGGGAAACCATAAAGGAGAAAACCCCGCAACTTCCTCAAAGATAGAATACAAAACCCCAAAACAAAGAGATGGTCGTCAACAGCTTCCTCCTCCTCCACTTGTGCAAACTTCTCTCTCTCTCACTTATGCGAATTGAGTGAGTGAGTGAATGGGTAAATAAAGAGAGGCACCCTCTCTATTTATACTTTATCTTTCACTTGACTTTCACCCAACTAGATCGGCCCCTAGTTGTACTTGACTGGGCCGACTTCTCTAGGAGAGTCTAATAACCCATAGACAACTTAACTCTGGGGTCTAATGCCCCGACATACAAAGGAGGGTTAACCTCAATGACTTTACATGACTCAATTACAATAAAGACTCTCCCGACCGGAGGAATAAACATCTTCGTCGGAAGTACAATGACATATGAATACAATATAAAATATCCAAGTGAATATCTTCCGAAGTTACAAATACATTAACACTCCCTCTTAACTAGGAAGGTATTCTCTTGACACGGTTCATCAGCACAAGTCTCCGTCACTGGATCATCATCAAAGTTGGATCATCATCGTCACTGTTGTTGCTATCTTGACCATCAGTCTCCAATCTACTCGTCATAGGAAGTTCTACAGAGCCAACCCTTTGTCATGCTGGATGTAGGCCTAGCCTCCATGTAGGTCTTCATCATCTCTGCGAGCAAGCCATCAAGTAGGTACATCTCAGGACTTATTATATGCCACTGCAAAACCTGCAAGATCTCCCAGGACTGATTATATGCCACTGCAAAACCTAAAGGAGCATCCCAGGACTGATTATATGCCTCTGGAAAACCTACAAGATCTCCCAGGACTGATTATATGCCATAGCAAAACCTGAAGGAGCATCCCAGGACTGATTATATGCCTATGCAAAACCTGTGTACCCTACTGTCTCCTCATTATCTTCAGATCATCTCATCGTCAACGGAGCACAACCCAGATGCACATCACACAGCACTTACATTAACCAACATGGGAGGACCAACCTACCAGCATCCAAGAAAGGCTCAGCAATTACATCAACGACCATGGGAGGACCAACCTACCACCATGTCGGAAAAGCTCGGCAATTACATCAATGACCATGGGAGGACTAACCTACCACCATGTCGGAAAAGCTCGGCAATTACATCAACGACCATGGGAGGACCAACCTACCACCATGTCGGAAAAGCCCGACAATTACATGACCATGGGAGGACCAACCTACCACCATGTCGGAAAAGCCCATGTGCATCTGTGTCTTCTGAACTCATCACTTCCCCTTGGAAGGAACCTCGATCTGAAGTACACCAAGCTTCTCTCTGAAGTATCCAAACTTCACTCTGGCCAGCGGCTTGGTCAATACATCGGCTATCTGCTCGTCTGTCGCAACATACTGGAGCTTCACTGATCCTCTCTGCACCATATCCCTGATATAGTGGTACTTGATCTCAATGTGCTTCGACTTGTCATGGAACATCGGGTTCTCAGACAACTTCACACAACTCTAGTTGTCGCAATATATACAAGTCGCATCCAACTGGAGATCAAACAAATCAGACAGTAGCTTCCTCAGCCATACTGCCTCACAACTAGCCGAACAAGCTACGACTTCGGCTGTACTCAGTGCCATGCAGGACTGCTTCCTGCTAAACCAAGAGATCACACCTGATCCCACACTGAAGCAGCACCACGAAGTGCTCTTCCTATCAATGGCACTGCTTGCCCAATCCGAATCAACATAACCCTCCAGGTTAATCTTCTGATTCGCATCATACTTGAGCCCATAATCAACCGTACCCTTCAGGTACCTCAAAATATGCTTTGCAGCAATCAAGTGAACATGTCTCAGATCCGTCAGGAACTGGCTCAATGTGTTCACGGCAAAGCAGACATCTGATCTTGTATTCGTCAGGTACATCAAGGACCCAATCATCTGATGATACATCATGGCATCAACCGACTCTGATGAAGCATCACTCAATAGCTTCAGGTTTGATGCCATAGGTGTGGCCATGGCCTTGCAATCCATCATCCCGAACCTCTTCAAGATCTCTACTGCATACTTCCTTTGTCCAAGGAAGATTCCATCTGCACTCTGCCACACCTACATGCCTAGAAAATAGTGCATCATACCCAAGTCCTTCATCTCGAACTCGGTAGCAAGCTTCCTCTTCATATCAGCAATCAACCCATCCTCACCTGTCACAAACAGGTCATCTACATATAGTAGGAGTATCATGGGTTCCCTTCCTCAACCTTGTAGTAAAGGTTGGAATCCGCTTTACTCTTGGTAAAGCCCAAACTGGTCAGGAAGTTGTCTATCCTGTCGTACCATGTCCTGGGTGCCTGTTTCAATCCATACAAGGCTTTCTTCAATTTGCACACATGAGTCTCCCTATCATGTGTCTCAAATCCGAGTGGCGGCTTCACATACACTTCCTCCTCTACTACACCATTCAATAACGCTGTCTTGACATCCATCTGGTGTACCTTCCACTTCATCACTGCAGCCAGAGCAAGTACTGATCTGATGGAAGTGTATCTGGCTACAGGTGCAAATGTCTCCTCATAGTCTATCCCTTCCTTCTGGGAGAAGCCACGTGCCACAAATCTTGCCTTGTTTTTCTCTATGTTGCCATCTGCAGCATGCTTGATCTTGTAGATCCACTTGGAAGTCACAACAGACTTCCCTATTGGTCTCGGGACCACATCCTAGACATCATTCTTCATGATCGACTGGTACTCCTCGATCATGGCATCCTTCCATTCCTTTCTTTTCAGCTGCTTCCTCATAGTTGGAAGGTTCTTTGTCAATGATGTCACATAGCTGGGCTACATAAGTGGAGAATGGTCTTGATCTCTTGCTTTCTCTATGCATTCCCATTGCTTCTCATACCCATGTTGGTTTTCTCTTGTCAGAATTCTTCTCACGTGGTGGATCTATAGGTTCCTGTGGGTCTTCCATCTCGCGTTCTTCATATTCTTCTGGAATCGCTTCTTCCATTAATGTATTTCTGATCCTGGAAACTTTAGGTTCTTCAATAGGTAGTTTTCTGATGTATGTTGATTCTTCGTCGCTTGTTCTTCGAAACAAGTCTCTCTTGTAGGTGATGGTATACGATCTTTCGTACAAGTCAAGTTCAATTGCATGATTAGAAACATTTCACAGTTTTCAGAACAAATTCTTACGCATAAAGACATAGGTCATACAGTCATGCAATTATCTTAGCCAATGCTTCAATACAACATTTATCAATATCCCGTAACTTTCTAGATGCCTTCCATCTCTACCAAAACATTGTTAAGAGTGTGCACTACTCCAACATGTCAGCAAAGAGGTTTCAATCTAGATAAGTAGCAATAGAGTGTTGTACAGTACCATAGGCCACTTACCCATTACTTGCATATTAGTAGTATCTTGTTCATTAATGTAACTTTTCTAACATGCATAATATACATCCTAAATCTAGGAACATAAGTATGTACATGACTGAACAACATCATTTAAGTAATCATATATACAAGAAATGACAATTCAAATACTTATCTTTGTTTTGGTTGTTGGGTGGACGCCCTCTCAATCTTTGCTTCCTTGCAGGAACTACTGGAGTGTGCTCCCTCTTGATCTTTGCTTCCTTGCAGGAACTACTGGAGTCTCTGATAGTGTGCACCTTAACCAATGCTGAAAATGGATGAGAGGTTCTTCCATAGATTATTGATCTTTATTTGTTTTTCAGGGTCCGACTTTGCAGAAGCTTCTTCTACTCCTTTCATGTAATACTAAAAGTCATCTCTAGCTTCACCTTATGAGGTGGAACCTTCTAAATAAACCCTTGCAGTTCGTTACCTTCATTATAATACATATTCTTTATCACTTGAAAAATCTTCACTGTCTTCTTTGGTGCTCTTCCTTGGAGGTTCATCATCCTCTGCAATGTGAGCATGATGTCTTTTCTTGTTCTTCTTCTTCTTGTGGGAGCTACTTTTGTTCCTGGGTCAATCTCTGAAATAGTGCCCCTTCTCATCACAAGTATAACATCGAATGTGAGAAAGATATCTCTTGGATCCTCCAAGGTTCTCCCTCTGATTCTGGTGGTGGTGTTTACCCTTCTTGTGATGAGGATGCTCCCTCTTGTTGTTGTTCTTCATGGTATGTGCTTGGTCTTCATTACCCATCTTTTCTTCTCGAGCTACAATTCGAGCTTCTTCTTGTGAGCACTCCTCCCACAGCCTATTGAAGGCGATCAACTTTCTTCTTGCACAAATTCCTTGAATAAAGGAATCCCATGACCTAGGAAGACCATTCAAGGTGGTCATCACTATTTCTCCATTCTCTATGTCTTCTCCCACAGCTTCAAGTTGTTCTTTTATCTGGGAGACCCTTGTAAAGTAGAACTGCATGGTCTCTGCATTTTGTATCTTGACATTCTTCAATTGGTTCCTCAATGTTATCTTCCTATTTATATTCCTTCCTTCAAATAAGGTGGTCAAGACATCAAACATCTCTTTAGGTGTCTTCAGAGATGACACATGTGGTATGAGATGGTCCTTGATAGAATCTACAATGATTCTCTTAGCCTTAACCAGGTTCTTCTTGTGTAAGGCTTTAGCCTCATCTCCCTCTCGAACTGGAACCTCTTCATTCACATAGGTGTCCAATTCATTCTCTTCTAGGACAAGCCCAATCCTATACTTCCATGCCCAGAAGTTATCATCCCCTTCAAGCTTATCCTCAAGCTTGGTGTGGTGAGACATCTTTAACGAGAAACTCAAATGGAAATAGAAAAGCTTTAGGTCTTACCACTTGATTTGATGAAACTGGATCTGGAGCTGGTTGGCCTAGGGTTTGTCAGAGAAACCCTAATTTTCCAAAGTTGGAATTTGAAACTTCTGGTTGGACAGATAGATGTGCCTCCTCAAGGAGAGTTGTCCAATGTACTCACTTTCTTGAATTAGTGAACAGAAACCCAAAATATCTGATGCCCTAGTTTTCCTCCGGTAGTAGTGACGCGTCGAAAAATGAAAATTCTCGGAATTGAATTCTGCTTTCACAGGAATATTCTCCTGGATGAGGCGAGCATGTTAGTGCACTTCATTTTTGAAAATTTCAAAAATTGACCCCTCAAAAGTGACTTACAAATTTCGGACCTGCAGTTTCTGGTCCTTTCTGGTTTTCTGGTTTTCTGGTTTTTCTGGTCCAAAGTCAAATTAGGGTTTGACTTGTCCCAGGGTTCTACCCAACCAAAAACTTCGATCTTGCTCTCAAAATTTCGATTTTGAGGAGGAGAACAATCCTGGGCTGAGAACACTCCAAAATTCCACTTCTGTCAAAAGCCCTAATTTCCCGTAGTAGCGATTGGCCGAAAATTGAAAATGCTCAGAATCCAATTCTGCTTCAACAAAAAGATGTGCCTTCCTTAGGAGAGATAGCCTAGCCTCCTGCCCTTGATGATATGTGGAAAGAGACCCAAAAATTAAGAATCCCTAGCTTCCGCAGCTGCACATTCTCACGTTAGCTCTAATACCATGTTAGTTTTTCACAATTTAATTCAATATGATCTAGGATCTTATCTGAGAAAATAACATGCACAGCAAATCAAACATAAGAGACAAGAGACACAAAGCATTTCACCGAGGAAACCATAAAGGAGAAAACCCCGCAACTTCCTCAAAGATAGAATGAGCAATAATGCAAAACCCCAAAACAAAGAGATGGTCTTCAGCAGCTTCCTCCTCCTCCACTTGTGCGAACTTCTCTCTCTCTCTCTCACTTATGCGAATTGAGTGAGTGAGTGAATGAGTAAATAGAGAGAGGCACCCTCTCTATTTATACTTTATCTTTCACTTGACTTTTACCCAACTAGGTCGGCCCCTAGTTGTACTTGACTGGGTCGACTTCTCTAGGAGAGTCTAATAACCCATAGACAGCTTGACTCTGGGGTCTAATGCCCCGACATACAAAGGAGGGTTAACCTCAATGACTTTACATGACTCAATTACAATAAAGACTCTCCTGACCGGAGGAATAAACATCTCCGTCGGAAGTACAATGACATATGAATACAATATAAAATATACAAGTGAATATCTTCCGAAGTTACAAATACATTAACAATTAAGTGAGCCCATGGTATTGGGTGTCCCATGGTATTGCCCATGGTATTGATGTAAAGTGATATTATAAAAGAGTCTATGGAGAGTGTTCTAATTATCACAGTCATAAGAGAAAAGGAGATCCTCTATAGTGGTCAGCATCACAGTCGCAAGAGAGGATTTCCTCTTGTAGTGAGCAGTCTAGATCTCAGTTTGAGATCATAGCCTTTCCAAGGAAGAGTCACTTCTTTGTTGGATCCAAGGTGGATCTAGGGTTTGTCTATCTAGTTTGCAAATAGGATTTGGAGTATCTTCCTGTGGTAAAGTGATATTATAAAAGAGTTTATGGAGAGTGTTCTAATTATCACAGTCATAGGAGGAAAGGAGATCCTCTATAGTGGTCAGCATCACAGTGGCAAGAGAGGATTTCCTCTTGTAGTGAGCAGTCTAGATCTCAGTTTGAGATCATAGCCTTTCCAAGGAAGAGTCACTTCTTTGTTGGATCCAAGGTGGATCTAGGGTTTGTCTATCTAGTTTACAAAGAGGATTTGGAGTATCCCTGTGTGTTTCGGTCCAAATCCGGAGGATTTATCCGGAGGACTTCTGTGGTTCTGCTGTAATCAAATCCTACAATAAGAAAGAAGACAAACATTTGTTGGTTTTCCCCGAAGAACTAGGGTTTCCATGGTACATTTTGTGTTGTAGTTTTCTTTGTTTATGGTTGCTTATCAATATGTTACATTTTCAATAATTTAAAGAGTTAATTAATTACTGGCTAAATATAAGATCTGGTGAGTAGGAATTTTCACAGGGAGTGTTGTACTTGAGCCTTTGGGTCACATGTGTTCCACGGAAGACTTTCATGATCATTTCCTGCCATGTGGAAGTGAAGAGGTTGTCAATTTGGATCAGCCAAAGCCAAAATTTTATGCAGATTTGGAACAACAAGAATAAAATTTTGTTGAAGAAATCCACAAAGTAAATGAAGAAAATGAAGAAGTTCTTGTTCAAGAGCCATTACCCATTGAAAAGGATACTAAAGACATGGTTAATGAAGGTATAATTGATGGTTCTCCATGTTCCCCTCGTGATGAAGGTTTAGTGAGCCTTCCTCTCTCTTTTGCTATTGAAGACAAAAAATTTAGGAAGAATGGCTTGAAGATCTTTTTGATACTGAAGATGGTTGCCATGGATATGGGATGTGCATTCTTCTCACGATGATCATAATATGGATGTGGATTATGGGAAATTTGTTGGAGAGCCCATATATCCTTCTTTGAATGAGGGAAGTGTAAATTTTGAAGACCTTGGAAAACCGAAATTTGATAAGATCTCTCATGATTTGATTCAACCATTTTTGCTCACCATTGATGATGATATAGGGTTACATATGGAGACTTCTGTTGTAGATGTTGAACATACAGGTTTACCCTTTCCTAGGGTGGATCTCAATCATCATTCTCAGCCATGTTTCTTAGGGACTAATGCAGGTTTTGCACAGCAAGAAGTTGGTTTTATTGCAGGTTTATAGTAGCAAAGTGTGCCCTCTCCTAGGGCAGATTTGAGGTCTCTTTTCCATCCTTATCTTTCAAGGTTTCTTGCTGGTTTCAAAAGTCATTTGGGTAGGAAACAAAGTTTGAAGATCAAATTCATCTTGAAGGAAGATTATACTTGAGCCCTATCCAAGCTTGGATAGAGGGGGCTTGCCCTTCTCCTTGGCAAGAGTTCAAAGACATCCAGGTACGTTATCTTTTCTATTGTTCCAACCCCATTCCAATGAAGGTGATGATGTCTACTCAGCTCATCATTGATGTGATTTTGTCTTGGACTATTTCCAAGGACAAGGGAAGAAAGCCTATCATGAATGTCATGCTAAGGCAGCTTCATTGGTGGTATGATTTCACTTGACTCGTTCCTATTATCATGATTAGTGTAGGTAGGTTGGATCAATAATCTCGCATGAGCATTTTGATGTGTCATTTGCTTTACTTTAGCATTGCATCTTGTTGTGTTGTTTTTATGCATTTCATATTTTGATTTGAATAAGGCAAGACAAATGTGTTTGCTTCCAATGCATTTGACATCTTAGTTATTTTAAGCAATGTTGCAAATATCGTGTCGGTGAATATATCGCCGAGGGTCTGGAAAGAAACTTATCGGGAACATCAGGGAAAATATCGGGAATTATCGGAAAATATCGGCAAAAATTAACTTAGTCTTGAAGAATTATGAAAATATCGGACAAATCGGCAACACGAAAAACTCGGGAGAAATCGGAGATATTTGCAACACTGGTTTTAAGTGTGTAGGTCTACAAGTGCCAAGAGATTCAGAAGGTTCTCATGCACTCCCATGAAGAGCACATGTCCTACAGTTGGAGCTAACTATTACACCCCAAATTCTTTGCAACAAACCCTACTAGATGTGCCAAGGAGGGGGCTCCTTTTACCATTGTAAAGGCCAAGTTGGGGATTTCTTTATGTAAAAGTGTTGGTCTATTGGCACTCTAGACGCTTGGTTGGTCATGGCAGGTCCTCTTGGTCCTCATTTCAAGGTGTACTGGTCTTGTGGCCTTGCTAACTACCCCTTGATGGGTGGTAACCCCTCATCATGTCAAGCATTTATGCCCTGGGTAGGTATTGGTGGATCTTGAGGTGACTCCATTAGGACACATGGCTTAGGAGCGCCTAGCCACACTCATGATTTCATGCCTTGTAAAGGTGATTGTGCTTGTAAGGGTTGTCATACACCCTCTAGCACACCTCATTTATACCCACTTGGACCTTAATTTATTGTATTACCCCCTATCCTTTGGTCATCTAGGTCAAAAGACCAAATCATCCACCTCTTAAAGTAAGCTTTAAAGGCCATACCATCTAAAGGGGGGTGTTGAGGACAAAACACACTTGTTGGAGATGGGGCATGACATCCTCCTTCCAAGCCCAAGTTTTCATTGTGTTGAAGCTATCATCATATTTTATCATTATTTTATGTTTTATGAGGTTTAGTCTTCGACTTGTGGGTGACAAACCCTAAAGAATCATTTTAAGGTCAAAAGACCAAATCGTCCACCTCTTAAAGTAAACTTTGAAGGCCATACCATCTAAAGGGGGGGTGTTGAGGACAAAAGACACTTGTTAGAGATGGGGCATGACATCCTCCTTCCAAGCCCAAGTTTTCATTGTGTTGAAGCTATCATCATATTTTATCATTATTTTATGTTTTATGAGGTTTAGTCTTCGACTTGTGGGTGACAAACCCTAAAGAATCATTTTAAACTCAAAATTAGATAAGGTGGCCTAGAGGAGGGGAAAGTTAGCACTTTTTTCCCTATAAATATAGCGCCCTCCTCTCATTTGTAATCATTTAGAAAGATCATGGGATCAAATATGACTGAAATCTTATTCTTACTTGTGTTTATGAGTTCTTGATGTGGTGCACACCTCTCTTCTTAAGGCTTCTAAAGATTAAATTTCGATGTGTGAGGCTTCCTTCAATCTTTCAAGGCTATTCCAAGGTGAAAGGATTCTAGGGTTTCTTTCTCTTCTCCTTTTCTCTCTTAAATGTGGTAAGATCTTGAAACTCTTGCCTTGCATTGCCAGAGGTATCCAAGGTAAGAGCAATTTAGGATTTTATACATGATAGCTTAGTCTTGTCGATAATGCATTCCTCTTGAAGGATCCCTCTTGTATTGGGCCCTGGCATATTGTTTGTCCTAATTAGGTCAAGTGCTGACATAACCTGGGGTTCTTAGCCTTGCTCTAATTCATCAAGAATTGAATTGCCAATTCTTGGGAGAACGCTAGCCCAGATTTTTCTCATTGCCCTAAGGAATAAAACCAAAGTCTATTTCCCTCATCTTCTCTTTTTCAAATTTCCAAATTCTTATTTTATATATTTAAAAATACAAAAAGATCAAACATATGAAAAAAAAATACAAAAATATTGCCATATTGAAGAATCTAATACATCAAAGTAGCACGCCCTCCTTGATTTTATGGTAGATCTTCAAGGGCATCCTCTTCTTGTGGAGGTTTTGTGAAATCTAACGATTATGTACAAGGGATGGTATTTTTTCAGATCTGATTTGACAGGTACAACCATCTAAATTCATCTTTGATGGATCTTACAAGCTGGAGATAAGGTCTATTATCAGCCCTACTCACTTGGGCATCCACCTGGTGATTCAAGTTGATCTTCTTGCATTTTCTGTGAGTTGGTTAGGGCATAAACCAGATCTAGTAAGTCATTTCCAAATTCAGCTTACTCATTCATTGGCTGCCCAAAGGTATGTTCCCTATTCCCCTCCATTAGGGGCACTTTCCTTGGCATGTTGGCGTTGTTCTAACTGATTTCCATCTATCTTTGAGCATATTTTGGTGGCTGTCCTCTTATAACAACAGCAAAGTTTTAAATCATTTGCCCTAGTTGTGAGCATTTATTCATCCTAACTCCTACCCTCTTGAAGTACTTGGTAAATGTGCTTGTATTCATTGCTTTGACTCCATAAGGCACTGATCTTTGTCAAGAGGTTGTTCGTGAGGTATTCTTGTTTTGCAAGGTTATTTCACCTATATTAGAGACCCTTGGCCTCTAGGAGCTGGCCTAAAGTGCAAGGAGAGTGCATTGTTGTGACAATGGGTGCATATCTTGATTAGTTGCCAACCTTAGCACCAGCCTTCCTGACCTTTCGAAAGGGTGCTAGTTTGTGCGGTAACAGATAGCAATGCCCAAATATGTTTGTCGGAGATTTTGGTTAGCTAGGAATAAGCCCATTTTTCAACATGAATTAGAAGCTCCTCGTCTCATTGCAATAAAAGCTAGAGGCCTCATGTCTGAGACTATCAAAAGACAAGGATTAAAAGGCCATTCGCCTCATTTACTAGACACGGAAGAAAGGGATGGGTTGATGGATGTAATCTCAAGCAAAATATCCCCTAAATCCAGCTTGCACATCAAGCACCACAGTTCTAAGCATTAGAAAATCAGGAAAACTAAGCAGGAGTTTCATGAACGATTGGCTTAACAACACAAACACAAGCTTTTCTTCAATGGAGTTTCCAAGAGGAACCAAGGGGGAGAATGTGTAGGGGGGTCATTTTTTATCCCAAAGGAACTAATAAAAGAAACTATGCGTGGGGATTAGGAACAATGTCAAATAATCAAACAAAAGCATATGCTCTTCTATAAGGAATGAAGATGGCGTCCACTACAAAAATGGAAACCATGCTTGCTTTTGGAGAATCTACGATCACCATTCAACACCTAAGAAACAACACCCTACCCTCCGATGATGTCCTTGTTGTTAGAAAGTGGCAACAAGGAAGGTCTTCTTGCATTGCATGTGTCCTTGCATGCCAGAAGACCTAAATCAAGAAGCCAAATGTATTTGATGTATTTTCAAAAGTTTAGACTTAGAAAAAGTACATTAAGTGATCTAATTATTGATTGACTTAATAGAGTCACTTCTTATAAAGTGCAAGTGAAATAATTAAGTGATGGCTAATCTAATCTTGGCCATTGATCTCACCGGAGGATCTCATCCATAGATCCATAGTGAGACGTTAGGGTTTTCGCTTGGCCATTGAGTTAAAAGGAGGATTGATTTGGTGGAGAGGACACAGAGAGAGACAAAGAGAAGTTTGCAGAGAAGAAGACAGAGGAGCAATCATTCAGCATATCGACAGAGTAATCAGGCAAAAGGGAGGACCGTACGGATTTGCTGAGGAGGAAACCGTACAGGTCCGTACAGCACCGTACAGATTTGATGAGGAGGATCGTACAGGTCCGTACAGCAGCTCAATCGTACAGTCATACAGCAGCTCGATCGTGCAGCGCTGTACAGCAACCCGCACGTGTGAGGGCCGTACGGATTCCATACAACTGACGCAAAGGGCCATACAACTCCGCAGAGGGGCCGTACAAATCAGCAGGGTGTTCTCAGCGATTTGCAAAGGTTCGATTTTGCCAGGTTGGCTAAATTGATTTTCTGAATTGTATCTGTTCCATATCTTGATGATAAAATTTCATCTTAGACTGTTGCACCGGTTTTCCCATCTTGGGTTTTGTCTAGGGGTTTATACCCAAAAAGATTTGTGTTTGTCTCCATTGATGTGATTGATGTGATGTCATATTTCTTTCAATATTTATTTTCCGCTGCATAGTGAAGAAATCCATGTGTAATAGTAGCAATTGGGTTTAATAAAAATAATCTGGCATACTTTAACTCTAGTGTGGATTTTAAGGAAATTTACATGGTATCAGAGCTCTTCTGAGCAGATCTGAAAGAAAGCAGCAGTAGTTGGATAGATCAGGGGCAGATCTATTATAGGTTTACAGGTACACTTCATTATAGTCGTACAATTGAGAGTTGAGGATAGACTCCGGGGGGCACAGAACTTTCCTACTTGGAAAGAGAGGATCACCAAGATCCTAGATGTTAGTGATGTAGATGAGCACATTGATGACCAGAAGGTTGCTCCCACAGATCCGACAGAGTTAGCAAAGTGGAAGAAAATAGATTCCAGAGCTATGTTGATCATCTTGGATGGGGTGAAGGACCACATAGTCCCTCACCTTTCCGGGAAGAAGACCACATTAGAGATGTGGAAGGCTTTGGAAAGTCTTTACCAGAGCAAGAACGAAAAATCAGAAGATTACGTAGTACCAGGATGGCCAAGGGTGAAGGAGTAGTGCCTTTTCTCACAAGGCTCACACAAATCAAAGATGAGCTTGGAGCAGTTGGCTCTAATACTGAGGATGAGGAGCTAGTTCGCATAACTCTCAATGGCTTTTCTAAGCCATGGGACGTCTTTGTTAAAGGCGTGGTGGCTAGGGAGAAGCTCCCTAATTGGCAGAGATTGTGGGATGACTTCGTACAGGAAGAGACTCGTATGGGTCAAGGTTCAGGTTCATCCAGCGGTGCCCCACAGATCGTGGATGAAGAGGCTCTAGCCTTAGCGAGCAAAGGCAAGGGGAAGACAAAGAAGAAGAAGGGTGGTAAGAAGAACTTGGACATGACAAAAGTCAAGTGCTTCATATGCCACAAACATGGACACTTTGCTTCCCAGTGCCCAGATAGAAAGAAGAAGAACAACACACAGATGACAGGTTCAGCAGAGGTGGATGACTTCAGCAAGAGTTTTGATGAGGACTTTTGTTTGATAGCTTGCATGGCAAGCTCCATCAGCAACAGCATCTAGTATGTAGACAACGGTGCATCTTGTCACATGACAGGACATAGATCGTTCTTCAATAGCTTGCAGGAGGGTGGAGTGAATCTCCACATTGAGTTAGGAGATGATGCGCGGTATCAGGCTCAGGGTGTTGGTACTGTTTCGTTTCAAAGGGAGTCTGGAAATCCCATCAGTTTTGCTGATGTGTTATATGTCCCAAGGATGACGAAGAATCTCATATCAGTTTCCACAGTGGAAGACAAGGGTTTTCTAGTGAATTTTCGGGATAGGAAAGTATTTATCAGGCCACATGGGTCAGATCAGAGGTTGGATAGGATGATTGGGGTCCAGAGGAGGATGGTTTACAGACTACAGTTCGAGCCTGCAAAGGCTCTGGTCAGTAGCAGCCGCAGTGATTGTGAGTTGTGGCATAGGAGGATGGCACACTTACATCATGGAGCACTGAAGCATCTGAGACAAGAAGTTATTGGAGTTCCTTCGGTACAAGAGGAGAAGCACAACCACTGCAAGGGTTGTGCATTGGGGAAGAACATCAAGAGACCTTTCCCACAAAGTGAGCACAAGTCTAAGGGGGCCTTGGACTTAGTGCATTCGGATGTATGCGGACCGATGAGTGTCCATTCTTTCAGTGGTTACAATTATTGTGTCACTTTCATTGATGACTATTCCAGGAAGACCTGGATCTATTTCCTGAAGGCCAAGTCAGAGGTCTTCGAACATTTCTGAGAGCTCAAAACACTCGTAGAGAACCAGACAGGGAGAAAGATTCAGATATTGAGGACTGACAACGGTTGTGAGTACACCGGCAAAGAGTTCTTGGAGTACTGTGCATCAGAGGGGATCAAGAAGGAGCACAATGTTCCTCACACCCCACAGCAGAATGGAGTGGTGGAGAGAAAGAACGAGACACTAGTGAGTGCAGCCAAGGCCATGTTATTTGATCAGGGATTACCACTATTCCTATGCGTCGAGGCATTTCGGACTGCAATATATGTCCAGAACAGGTGTCCCCACACAGCTTTGGGGAGGAAGACACATGAGGAGGTATTCACAGGCACTAGACCAGATGCGAATCATATACGCATATTTGGAAGTGTGTGCTATTGTCACATTCATGCTGACACTAGGAAGAAGCTGGACCCTTCAGGAGAGAAGGGGCTTCTAGTTGGTTACAGTGAGACTTCTAAGGCATACAGAGTTTATGTCCCAACTCGCAAGAGGATCATTGTGAGAAGGGATGTCCAATTTGATGAGGACAGAGCCTTGAGAAGATCTATGGACTTGCCAGCATAGGAACAACCAGCAGAGGACTCGGGAGTCAAGTTGGAGGAGTCACAAGTACAGGTTCAGACACATGGCACAGGTTCTGGTAATCAGAGGGAGTCAGGTGGACAAGATCCTCCTATCATTGATATGGAGGATGAGCAGCAGCAGTAGGAGGATATCCAACAGCCGCAGCAGGTAAACACCAGGCCACGACCTAGGTGGTAAAAGTCCACAGTTCAGGATTCCAGGCAGGTGAGTCTTCCACGGAACTCCATGAGGCGGAGCAAACCACTAGATAGACTTAGCTATATGGCGTTGATGACAGAGTTGATTAACTCTGAGCCTTCCAGTTTTGAGCAGGCTGCACAACATTATGTGTGGCAAGAGGCCATGGTTGAGGAGTATGACTCAATCATGAAGAATCAGGTATGGGAGGTTGTGCCGAGGCCTGAAGGTAAAAAGGTGGTGGGATCTAGATGGATCTACAAGGTAAAGCATGCAGTAGACGGAAGTGTGGAGAAGTACAAGGCACGCTTCGTGGCTAAGGGGTATTCGCAGAAGGAAGGTATTGACTATGAGGAAACCTTCGCCCCTGTCGCCAGGTATTCTTCTATTCGGACTATCCTATCATTGGCAGCATAGATGGGTTGGTGCGTTCATCAAATGGACGTGAAGACTGCCTTCCTCAACGGAGTCATTGAGGAAGAGGTGTATATTGAGCAACCAAAGGGGTTTGAGGTGAAGAGCAGAGAGTCACATGTATGCAAGTTGCATAGAGCTCTTTATGGGCTCAAGCAAGCACCTCGAGCATGGTACTAGAGGATCGACAGCTATCTACGAGAGATGGGGTTTCAGCGAAGTGAGGCAGACCATAACCTGTACTTTTTGTTAGGTGAGGTACCTCTCATACTGGTACTATATGTGGATGATCTCTTTCTTACAGGAGATGAGAGATTGATCGGGGACTGCAAGTCCAATCTTGCAGTAGAGTTTGAGATGAAAGACCTTGGGTTGATGCATTACTTCCTAGGTCTGGAGGTTTGGTAGAGAGATGGGTGCTTCTTCATTGGTCAGTGGAAGTATGCAGTGGAGATCTTGAGGAGATTCAGGATGGAGGACTGTAGGCCCATGTTCACGCCTCTAGTTACCAACTGGAGGAAGATTGATGTATCAGGATCAGAGGAGTTTGACCCTACACTGTATCAGCAGCTTATTAGATCACTTAAGTATCTAGTCAACACTTGACCAGACATTAACTTTGCAGTCAACTCTTTGAGTCAGTTCATGGTGAACCCTCGAAGAGTACATTGGACAACTGCGAAGCACATACTTCGCTATATCAGAGACACAGTGGAGTATGGATTGGTTTATGAGCGCAGTGGGAGTATACAGTTGGCAGGTTTCACAGATGCTGACTAGGCAGGATGTGTAGAGGATTGGAAGAGCACTTCAAGTTATTGCTTCAGCATTGGATCAGGAGTTGTCTCTTGGTTCAGCAGGAAGCAGAAGTCAATTGCATTGAGCTCGGCAGAAGCGGAGTACATGGCAGCCAGCATAGCAGCATGTGAGGGGATGTGGCTGAGGAAGTTGCTCTCGGGATTATTCGAGAGTGAGTTGGAGACTACTATAGTTCACTGTGATAATCAGAGTGGTATCAACCTTTCTGAGAATCCAGTGTTCCGTGATAGGAGTAAACACATTGACATCCGGTATCACTTCCTCAGAGATTGTGTTCAGAGAGGAACCATTCGATTTGAGTACATACAGACAGATGAGCAAGTAGTAGACATATTCACCAAGGCACTTTGCAAACTCAAGTTTGTGAAGTTCAGAGACAAGTTGGGGTTGCTACCGAATCCCTTCCTCGTTGAGAGGGAGTGTTAGAAAGAGGCAACAAGGAAGGTCTTCTTGGATTGCACGTGTCCTTGCATGCCAGAAGACTTAAACCAGGAAGCCAAATGTATTTGATGTATTTTCCAAAGTTTAGACTTGGGAAAAGTAAATTAAGTGATCTAATTATTAATTGACTTAATGGAGTCACTTTTTATAAAGTGCAAGTGAAATAATTAAAGTGATGGCTAATCTAATCTTGGCCATTGATCTCACCAGAGGATCTCATCCATAGATCCATAGTGAGATGTCAAGGTTTTCGCTTGGCCATTGAGTTAAAAGGATGATCGATTTGGTGGAGAGGACACATAGAGAGACGGAGAGAAGTTTGCAGAGAAGAAGACAGAGGAGCAATCATTCAGCAGATCGACAGAGTGATCAGGCAGAAGGGAGGACCATACGGATTTGCTAAGGGGGAGACAGTACAAATCCATACAGCAGCTCGATCGTACAATCGTACAACAACTTGAGCGTACAGCCATACAGCATCCCGCACGTGTGAGGGTCGTACGGATTTCGTACAGATGACGCAGAGGGTCGTACAACTCCGCAAGGTGTTCTCAATGATTTGCAAAGGTCCGATTTTGCCAAGTTGGCTAAATCAATTTTCTAAATTGTATTTGTTCCATAGTTTTAAAAATCGGTCGAATCGAAATCGAAATCGACCGATTCACCGATTTGAAGCCAAACCGGTTCGAACCGGTGGACAAATCGGATCGGAGGACCGGTTCAGTACCGAATCGACCGGTTCAGTACCGAACCGGTCCAATCAACCGATTTGCGACAAAAATAGGTTTTTTTTTTGTGGGCTCGGGCTATTAAAACAGGTTTATTTTTTTCATTTTTTGTTTTGTTAACCTACACTACCCTCCCCCGAGCCCCCAACCCAACCCATTTGCATTTGTTTTCCCTCACTGTCCCGTGAATCGTGATAGCAGCCGCTGGAGTGCTCAGTGGAGTGGAGTCTGTGTCGTGGAGGAGTGAAGGCCGATTTGGAGTGGAGCCGCGAGGGAGTGGTGTGGAGTGTGGACTCTATGTCGTGGAGGAGTGAAGGCCGATTTGGAGTGGAGCCGCAAGGGAGTGGTCTGGAGTGTGGACTCTGTGCCGTGGAGGAGTGGGCCGTGAAGGCCGGTTTGACTTTGGAGTGGGCCGAGTGGTCTGTGGAGTGGGCCGTGGCAGATTTGGGAGTGGACTGTGGACTCTGTGGAGTCACAAAGTTGGTGCTAACTCGCTAAGTGCTCGAGTATGGAAACCGATCATTAAATTCAAAAAATTAAATATTTTATGTATTTTTTAGCAAACTGATTCATTAAATTCAAATCGACCAATTTATGACCGATTCATTACCGATTCCGAGTTGACCCTCAACCGATTTTGAGTCCGATTTCGATTTTTCAAACTTTCATTTGTTCCATATCTTCATAATAAAATTTCATCTCAGACTGCTGCACCGGTTTTCCCATCTTGGGTTTTGTCTGGGGGTTTATACCCAAAAAGATTTGTGCTGTCTCCATTGATGTGATTGATGTTATATTTCTTTCAGTATTTATTTTCCGCTGCTTAGTGAAGAAATCCATGTGGGGTTAATAGTAGCAATTGGGTTTAATAAAAATAATCTGGCATACTTTAACTCTAGTGTGGATTTTAAGAAAATTTACACTTGCAAGCATCATTTCAAGAATCAAAAAGGAAAGGCAAGCCCTTAAAGATGTTCAATTCTTCCAAATCTTAAGAGCTTTGAATCATGATGCTTGAAGAAGAGCATGTCAAAAAATGGGGGAAATAATCTTCAACCCAATCCCCTAATGTTATTTACCCACTTAAACTTAAACTTGGCATTAATGATCAGGACATGTAACAAATGCAATAAACTTCAAAAAAGGGGGGAATAATCTTCAACTCAATCCCCTGATGTTATTTACCCACTTAAACTTAAACTTGGCATTAATGATCAGGACATGTAGCAAATGCAATAAACTCCACATACATCGACAAGACATAGCATTTAACGCAGTTCCAATCTCACACATTCCATTGTAGCTCCCACTCCAAGGTTATCAAACCATGAAGTTCAACCGATTTTTAGCATATGGGATTTTTATTTCGTAGGACCGAACCAGGGCAACAACGGTTTACAAGGGTTGGGTCCTCCTGTTGCTCCTGGTTCTCATTTATGGGAACTCTGGTATCCATTTATGGGAACTCTGGTATAAAAGGGTACAGCTCTGCATGTTCTGTTCAGTTTGTAGGTATCCACTCGCATTCTGGATCTACAGCAGTTGAGGTTTGGGGCACGCCTGTTGATCAGCATGGTCAGACACTGGTAAGTTTGCCCTGGCTTACACTTAGCTATCATAATTATGGGTGCTTGAAATCAGTTTGGTGTTATGAGTGTTAAAATTGTGGTAGGTGAAATGTTCATCCAAATGTGGGAAGTAGTTTTCATTGGATTGTCTGTGTGTTGAGATTGAAGACAAAAGCTTTCACTTCATCTTGTGTCCACCCCGAAATACCAAGTACTCTTAATTTGGGACTTGGTATCCCGAGTCTAGGCAATATACATTATACAGTGCAATTCGTTTTTAGCCAAGGGAAATATGGATGATCATCCTCACAGTTGCAAGAGGGATATGCAAGAATCTAGGAGGTTGTTGAGGATTCAGGAAGACCTTATTAATGAAAACAGGACCTCAATCTTTTGAACTGGGACACCAGCAGACTTCACAAAATGCTATCATGATAGACCTGATCGTTAAAAAAAAGAGGCAATTTCAGGATCTTGAAAAAGAACGTGCCAAGCTGAGGGCCATGGTCATTTCTCTAAGCAATGATTCAGCTTCTACAACAGCCAACATGGACACTTCAATTGGTTCATTTCCACAAGAATTCGAGGAAGAAACTGTACACCAGCTTCAAGAGGGCGGAGATTGACAAGAGGATTCGCTGCCCTCGAACTAAGCCCAAGATGATGACATGAACAAATGTGCTCATTCTTAATCTTGTTTCTATCATGTTTTGCAAATCCATTTTGTTGCTCAACACTTTGTAGAATCTATACGGTTAGATGGTATAGGCCTAGATATACTAGAATAAGAAGCACAGTGAATTGGCCTCAACAAGCTGCAAATTTTGAACAAAATTGCCTGAGCTCCTATGTATTATTGTACTCGAGTATTGTTCAGCTTTGCTATAGCTTCTTTTAATATAATTTAAACCATTATTATTAAAAAATAAAAATAAAAAAATACAGCCTCAGCGTTAACTATTCTAGTTGAAATTCCACTCTTGTCTTAAAATTTATTTAATAGAAATATTTCATTAATCTTTAAAATTTTAAAATTGTAAATATATTTAAGCATTTACTTTACCATACCCATATTATGTCAAATATTTGCCAAATTTTGAATTCCATGCAAATGTCCATGACTCCATACACAAAAGGCTAATACGGTCAAATCTTGCTACTGTGGTCTTATCCATATACATTGGGGCATGTAACAACTGATCTCCAATTACTGTTTCAAAATAAACAATGGTAAGCAGTTCCTTCAAACAAGAGTTGGAAGGAATATCAACTCATAATTGGACCTCAACTATACACATGATACGTAGTTTTGCAATGCAAAATAAAAACAGCTCAAGGTTTTAACAAAGATTGTGTAATTGTAAAGCTGGATAATTCCCACAGTAGAGTTTGAAATAGAGAATGTCAAGATGAGCATTCCCTTTCATTATCGGATGACACTCTTCAACATACTGTAGGAGGCTTTATAGTGATAGAAGATGAGAAGAAGATCTTTCAATGGTCCGCAACAATTTCTCTTTCAACTTTTTTTAAGAAATTTTAGCGGTTGGAGTTTATTAGTACACTTTCGATTGGCTATTTTACTTCACACATGGTTTACTTCTATTTAGATTATCCTTTTCATCACCACTTACATTTATCTCCTTACGCACTCCCTTGTTTTATGTACATGCTCTAACTTCCAATCCTCATGACAATTTTGCTCGTTTGAAGCAATTAATAATGTTTCTTTCCTTCTTACTTGACTCTGGACTCGATCCAAAGGCAAAGGCAGACAGTAGGAAACCTCTAAACTGAACCAACAGTGGTTCTGAAAAAAGAAACTTCAGAGAGAACAGAAACCTGCATAGGTATCTTGTATCCAATTTATGTTAGAAAATATTCTGGCCATTAAACAACTATTATTGTCTAAGCTTATTAAGGTGGAAAGCAGTCTCAAATTCTTAATTTTGTGGCAGTCACAATTTCCAGACAAAGGGACGTCTCTCTGTACAAGGTGAAATAGTTCACCGGTTTCTGAGTGGTAATAAAAAGTTACAAAAATATTTTACAAGATGTCGAGAAAAAATCACCAAGAACCATCAAACATCAAGATATATGTCAGACAAAACTTACCTTAGATGTCAGCTCATCTAAAGCTGGATATGCATCAGTTTCCAGTTCTGTGGTGCGTGCATCCAGAAAACTGCAGATAGACTCTAGAGCCACCTCAAGGGCCCGAAACTCAAAGGGCGACTCTACATTGCAGCATGAGAAGTATCTGAGAATTTGGAATCAAAATTAAAATTTACAGTGATATAGCAACAAGTATTGCTAATCGTCATTCCCCAAAAAGACTGAAGCAAAATAAAACATGGTAAAACAGAGCTGTCCGGTCCCCATTGTCTAGGTCATGTCCATGATGCTTAAAAGCATGGGATGGCTGAAGGGAATTGATAACAACCAATGACCACTATATTGAACATACTTTGCTGGAAATAGTAAAAGACAAAGAAACAAAAATAGCACACACCATCTTCATCCCCAGCATCCACATCATGGTTTTCATTCGATTGCTCTTGTGCATCTCCCAAAAGGTCTGTCCTCTGAGCCGCACTTCCTTTGGGCAATCGCCTACACAGCTCTTCCAATATTGGGATAACATGCTCGTCCGAGGGGTTCCGAAGAAGGACCTGCCAGCTTGTCCATTAAAACCAATGCGCTATAAAGTTTAAAGACTAAATTCACATAAGCATTAGACAAGATAATATAGTTCTTATTTTTCTTGTCGCCAAACCCTTGAAGAATAATCAATACGAATCTAAAAAGGGAAAATTATTGCACACCTCTTCTGCAGTGATGATTGCTTTGATGTGCTGTTTCCAAGCAAATGACCAAACATCGAAATTCAACACACCACATCAAAATTCAATACACCGACAAGAAATACTGCAAAATCTGGTCGAAATTCAATCCATTTACGTCGAACTTCAGAATGCCCATCTCCTATTTCAATACACTGACATGAAAACCTGCAGAATTAGGTCAAAACAAGAACCCCAATGCCTACTGACCTCTAAATTCAGGACAATTGCTTGATCACGGCCCAGAATCGTCGATGGGTAAGAAAGAAGAGGATCCAGAATACGAAGATCTCTAGCATGGATTCGAACCCGGTGCATAATAGCATACTTATCAGCATCCAGCATCTGAGCCTCGCCATTCGAGTCCAGAAGCGCCCAGCTTCTCGAGTGAGCGACCTTCTTCTTCGCCACCGACTGCAGATCTACGACAGCACCCCTCGCCATTTGAATTAGAAAATCAAAAATACCGAACCTTGGGGTACTACCTAGTTATCAAAATTCCATCAATTTCTGCTTGCTTATTGTTCAGCGCATCTCAGCGGGGATTTCGTACAGATAGTTTGTACTGAATGAGCAGAGGACTGTCTTGCGGGAAACGACCAGAACGGGATCAACAGCAACAGGAATGCCAATGGGAATGGGAATGCGAATACAACATCCAGACAACCTGCGAATAATAGTAAATTTATTACCACCATGTCCGGCTGTGATCCTTCTCAGTACCAATAGATGTAGATAGATCGATGAACCCTAAGAGGTACTACTGTACTTTACTCAGCTTTTTAGTTCTGCTCTCCGCTTCTTTTACATGATTCTCGCCTGCCTACCAGCCTTCCTCTTTGCTCTATGGCCAGACAGTCTTCACATTTTGGCGCCTCCCCTGTTTTTATTATCAGTTCTTCCTTCCATGTTTATCACTCAACTTGCATGCTGGCTGTGTCCTAGATAAGTCGAGTCCAGTATGTGGTTATAACTTTGCTTTATTATTATTAAAAATAGATTATAGCGCCCTTTTCATTCCTTTATATTTTAATTAAAATGTTGTAATTTTATGACCACGACCACGACCCCGCAGTTATATTGGGCAAACTTTACGTGTTTTTGGCTATTTAAGTAATTGCTACTTCGGTTTTGTATTATTTAATTACTTAACTTCCGAAGACTTCGGGTTTCTTACACTATTTTAAGTGATTATTATTATTTTTATTAATTTTGGTTTGATTAATTATTTAAGTAAATTATATTAGTTTTATATTAATATGTGTTTATATTTTAGAATTTGAGGTGCTAGTATTTATGTTTTTCCTATGTTTTTTTAGACTACATGAGATGAGACAAGTCTACTCTCTAGATTGATATTATGGCGATATTTCCAAATTTGAAATAAACCAGCCTAGATCCAAATCCTAGGCTCTATCAAGGATCGAGAGAGATCAAATCTCTCCAGGTGCAAACCTCTCCTTGAATAACTCCTTGAGTGCAATACCTGAGCCACCTAATCCTAGCTCTAAAGTTTCTAGTTTAAATCTCATATTTACTTTTTACTTTATATTATTCTTTTTTGTTTATGTACGAAATAATATTTATTACTTTTTACTTTGTATTATTCTTTTTTGCTTACTTTGTATTATTTTGTTACTCGACAAACACTCTCGACAAACTCTCTAAAGTCTTATATTTACTTTTTACTTTATATTAAAAATAAAAAGTAAATTCTCTAGTTTAAGTCTCATATTTACATTTTAATTTGTATTATTTTTTTTGTTTATGGTTGACATAATATTTACCACATAATTCTAAGCTATAAAGTCTTTAGTTTAAGTTTCATATTTACTTTTTACTTTGTATTATTCTTTTTTGTTTATGGCCAACATAGTATTTATTACTTATATTTATTACTTTTTACTTTGTATTATTCTTTTTTGTTTACTTTGTATTATTTTGTTACTCAACAAACACTCGAGTAACAAGATCTCCCTCATAGTGTCATAGTGGGCTGTAGAGCGCTTATCGGTGCAATAATTATACAAAAAATTAATATAAAAAATAACTAGTAGTTGATGCATGAATAACTTGTAACTTACGTGATTACAACTACACATGGAGAACAAGTAATAGTGGCACTTAACTTTGCCTATAAGTGTTCACCAGTCACAAATTAAGTGGATGTGCTAGTTTATTCTATAAAAAAGAATCTTTAGTGGTATTTTTTAAGCTAAGAACAAACTACTTTTATATTTAAATAGATAGCAAAATTAAGCTTAATATAATACTTTAAAAACTAATAATTCAAAATGTTTTTGACGGTTCTCCTGCTATGTGCTCTGCAAGCTCGTGAATGGTAGGCCCACCTTTCTGTTGATTATATCCAGTTCCAAATTTAGGCTGGCCTCGGCCTGTGGTTGTTACACTCCACTTGTTACATAATATTATGAAACATAATGTTTGTGAGTAATATTATTCATTTATATAATTTTAAAAATGAGATGTGTCAAATGTAGATATGTGAAGGTGGACATGAGGCACTTTTTTATACAATTTACATAATATTATGACACATAATGTTTGTGAGTAATATTATTTGTTTATATAATTCTAAAAATTAGATGCATAGAAATGTAGATATGTGAAGTGGACATGATGCATTCTTTTTATACAATTTGAATGAGCATAACTATTATAAATCACATCCCTCCAAAAAAAAGTATTCATATCGTTAATTTAAATTTGCTCCAATTATTGAATTGGGCTTGATCTTCTGTCTAAAGGGGTTGGATCCATTGGTGAAGAGTGAGTATTTTTTCACCAATGGGCAAGGTTTAATTCCAATGAGGGTCAAACATGGAGCCAGGGGGCACCTTGAGGTAGTGGTTGAACGTTTGGTTCCACCCAGAGAGATTGTATTAAATGATCTCATGACCTATGGACACATAAGTGGATCAAATACCACCCCCATGTCCTCCTATAAAAAACCCAGATGCGGGTGTCCTTCCAGATCTCTCGACATGTGCGAATGTGAACATGGAGATCCCCTTCGCCCACCATGTGGATAGTTCTCGGTCCGCTCGCCATGCTCACTAAATTGCCCTAGGTTTCGAAGTTTGAGGTTTCAATGCACTCGACCTTTCATGCTTTGAGCAAAGCAAGTGACGGTACGTTGGCAATCATGCCTCCTTATAGTGATTTTGTGGCCCCTCCGGAGGATTATTTCATGGGATTTGGCAAGGAAAGTTTCCATTTCTTCGTGGTTTGCAGTTGAAATAAAGGTTGTGTTTCCCTTCAGTGTTTTGGTAAGAGCCTTACTTTGGGCTCGTTCAAGCTTTGCAACGTTAGTCTACTCCCTCTCTCTAATCCTTATTCTCTCTGGTTCTCTTTTGTCCCTCTTCGGCTTCACAACTCGAAAGATAAAGGGTTTGGGCCTTGAGCTTCAGCAAAAATCATGTCTAGAAGGCTTCGTGCTACCCCTCGTTGTGCTAGCAGAGGTAGGGGAAGTTATGGGCGTCAAGGGAATAAAGGTTCCTTTGATAGTGGGTATGATAGCTCCATTCCTGGGCACTTAAGAACAATGTTGGAAAACTGGGAAGAAGAGGTGGTGGTACAACAATTGATCGATTAGAGAGCTTGGGTTCGCTGCAGGCATTACAGGACGATGAAAAACTCATTGGCACGAGTCTACATGCACTCTTAGGATTATAACCAGGACAATAATCCTCCGCCCTCTCCTTCCCCTGCTCTGGCTCTTCATTCTTCCTCTTCGCTGAGTCCTTCTTTGGTATCCAAGCTGACGGAGCATCAAGAAAACCGGACAGGAAAGGAGCCCTCTTTGGTTCAGGAAAAAACTAATATTGCCTCTATGAACGGCCATAAGAGAAAGCATGTGGAGTGCAACAGCCAGGTGGACCTCTCCTCTTTTGGGAAAACAGAGGCTATCTCGGTGAAAAAAGCTCTTAACAACACTTCAAGTCCAAAGGACTACCGGTGTCCTATTCTGGAAGAGAAGCCTGAAGATGCAAAAGACATCCGCAACCCTGAGTAATTTCTTAGTTTTGAACTCTTCAAGCATTCTAGTAGTTGTTAGATATCAAAGAGTTTTGTCTATTAAAGCTGCTAGTAAAAAAAAATTAACTTTCAATTCCCTCTAAGGTTGTTTCGTTAGATTGTTTATTTTGACCATGTACTCTAGCATAAGCCTGTTTAGGAGTTTTTTTATTTCCCATGCATGGAAGACACACATGGATAGGTTTATGTTTGGTACCTCATGCATGGGCAGACTATTTAAGCTTAAGTTCTATTGTCTTGGATCTGTGAGAAGCCATTGTGGACTCTCGAACATCACGATTCTCTTATGCCTGTACTTATTTTTTGTATTTTAATATAATTTCTCTATGGAGCTTACAAAAAAATGGGCTTGATCTTCCATATGGGGTGATATCAAGGCAAAATGATTGCAAAGTGACCAGGAGAGGCATAAGGGCAACGCTCAATGCAACGGAGCATTTAAATCGCCCCTCTGTCGCGCAAATAAGAGTAACACGCCAACCTAGTTTTATGGCCAAGTTATTGCATGGCATCTGGACTCTATAACTAATACTCTTTTTTTATATAAGGAATGACGTGCGTAGTATTGGCGATGATACATAGACGAGGGTTCAAGATATGGCCTACAAGTTTCAGGTGGTGGTTGACCATTGCATGGACATCATAGAAATGCTCAATATCCCCCCTCCGATCTTTGGGGAAGGTAGCGGCTTGAAGTGGCCATCATAGTCTTGAGACCTCCTTCCTCAGGTGAGACGATGCCCATGCCTTCACCGACCTCTGATGCACTTCGCAGTGGTTCCCGAGGTATAAAAATGGAGGATGTCAAGCCTGTAACGACTATGGTGATGGTGGATGCGAATTCTGTGGAGATTTTCACTAGAAGCAACATTAACACAATTTGCATAATCAGCCCGACATGAGAGGAAATCACCAATTCACCTCTGGAACCTCCCAAACAACGTCAACACTTGGAACCCTACTTGTATGCAAGGCATCAGTAGTTGTTTGTGCTTAGATATTTTTCAAGTTTGACATGAGAAATTGCTTTCAATTTCCCTCTATAGCTTTTGAATGTTATTGCATAGGATCTTTTTGTAAGCTTGTTAGAATTTTGGTGGTCTTTAGCACTTTAAATCTTTGCTTTGTATCTCATTAGCAGCAGTCTATGAACATTCTCTGTGTTGCATAAACGAGGAAGTTTATAGTTTCTTTTTGGATTATGGCATGGGCAATTTCTCTTTTTTGAAAGCCTAGGGCCATCCATCTCTGTATGTTTATGTAAATTTTACGATAATGTAATATAGAATATAACTTACCTAAAAAAAATGGGCTTGATCTAGGGATCGATCCTGTTATCACATTTATAGAAGTTGGGGCTACCATATCTTCATATCAGATTCCAGTCCTTTTTCAGCCAGTCCTTTACACTGAGATGCTTGATATCAACATTCATTCCAGGATCACTTATGATTTCAGAGAAGCCCGTGAGCATTTTGTTCATCCTTATGCCATGACTGAGTCTCAAGAACTCAGATTTGATGACCGATGTAGCCATTTTTGCCATGCAGAGTAGTATGTAGTGCCCATATATGTAGCAGTAGGTTTCCAGTTGACAGATGATGGTTCAGATGGTTGGTACAGGTATATGACCTAGGAGGTATATGGATGTGTATTGGTTTGTATTGCTCTTTTGGTCATTTTGGTAGCTTGATTTAGCATTTAGTGGTCATGATCCGGCAGTATATTTATCTATTATGGAAATGGTTGTTAAATTGTATCTATATGGTCTAGTTTGCTCAGAATTATGAAGTTCTTGTTTATACTCATTGGTTTCACCCTATTTAGGAGAATGGAGGTGATCATTCCCACCATTATATGGCTTGCAAGTGTTGGAACCACTTCTCACTTTCCTCATCCATTCGTCACCATCCAGTTTCATTTTTACCTTGACTTACACCTTATCCTGTGATATGGAGGACTCCCCCACTCTAGCCTCTTTGTTGGATAGCATCCCTATTTAGATGTGTCTCGGCTCTGAGTTGTGTAAGTTGTGTTGGCTAAAACCCGAAGCAGATAAGACTACCATCATTATATGTATATGGAAATTATTGTATATCTATTATGAAAGCCCATTGAAATGAAATTAAAAACTGTGTTTCTAAACACAATGAAAGAAGGGCTATTGAAATGAATGAAATATAAAATCCCCAATGAAGGGACATGAAAGGCCTAATAAAAGCAATGGTTAAATCTATGCCAAATCTAAAGATTGTTGGCCAGTCAAATGAAATGAAATAAAAGGCCCAAAGAAAGCAGTGGTTAAACATATGTTATATCCAATGATTGTTGGCCTTTGTAATGTCCTCTTCTGCTTAAGCATTGAGGACCATCCCGCTAACCTATTCGATTCCCATAGGTTTGAGCGAGCACTGACAGTCAGGGAATCAGCTGAGGATTGATGCCATATAAGAAGATCTAGGGCATTGATATTATATCATCATTAGGTAGACAGGGGCCACTTGAGCCAAGGGCCACCTACATGCATGACATCTGAGCATTATTTCATGATGCATGCACCTGATTGAGTCTCCAGGCACCTGCAAATAAGAAGGTAAAGTGACATAATTAGGTTATTTGCAGTTGAGAGTTATAAAATAAAGGTAAAGTGAACGGAGAAAGACACTTATATGATTATTGATTTGAGGATTCGAATTGGAGAGCTCAACGAGCTAAGTTGGGGTTGAGTGCATGCTCAACTAACTGGTGTATTTCAACAGCGAAATCTATCTGCCCTAGTTCATCATCAGGTTGGATCATCCAGGTTCAACATTGATCATCATCAGGTATTACTATCATTCAGATTTTGCAAAGTTCTCTTTTATATTATACCATGGGCTTTCTCTCCCTTGCATGGGCACATTGTCCAGATAGCCTCCTATTTGCATTGCAGCATCCAGGGCTCATTTTCTCTGCATGCAGCCTTCATTCTTCTCAGAGCACCCCTATTACCCTTCCCCTGGAAGAAGGGCTTCTCAGTTGGACTATTGAGAGAGTTATCGGCACTTACCATCCTTGGAGGACGTTTCCATGCCTGAGGGCGAATCTACTTGGGAGGAGACTCATTTTTTTGGATATTGAGCCACCACTTCTTCCGCATGCATCTTCCATCATCTTCAGAGGGGTACTATAACCCTAGTGCACATTATCTGGAGTTTCATCAGGGATCTACCATTTATTTAGGAGCATTCTGAGCTTGGAGGAGGGCGCACTTATCTATTGGAGGACGACTTGGCTTATCTTCCTACTCCTCCGACACAATTCTTGCATGCTGGGATTATCTTCATCAACATTAGCAGATCTACATACTGGTATGTACATGCATTAATTCCTCCTACTTTCTAGCATTTCAGTATTATTTGGGTTACAGATCTGCATGCAAATGCATGCATGCAAAGATCAGGGTGTACTTCCATATTCTGTTGAGACATAAGCCTACTATCCATCTACAATACACAAAAAAAGGAAAAATATCAATTTGGGATATTATAGTGGTATCAGAGCATGTTCCTTGCCAGCTGTGGGCATGCAAAATTGTAAATGAATTCAAAAGATCCATACAACATCACTTACCGGAGACAGAGGTTTATAAACAGTGATAGAGGAGAAGAAGAATTAAAGGATATAGAACTGGGGAATAGAGAGTATCAGTTTGGAAAGGGTAAAGAAACAATGGTCGAGGATGATAAAACAACTCTCAATAGTCTCATCGCAACTATATAATATCTCACTACTGGATAGAAAGAGATGATGAGTACCTTCCGACAGATGAAAGAGAAAAATGCCCCCCCCCCCCAACACAACCCTTTGTTTCCCAATAGTGATAGGGTATCCACTAGTAGTAATGGGGAACACTTACATACCAACATGCAGAGCCATCCCCATATATACAACAAGCCATCATGACCTACTATGCCTCACTTCTTAGATAGTCCAGCTACAGTGCCTCTAGCACAAGTAGAGCCAGAAGAATCCATGAGTGCCTATCCGAGGGAGCATAGAGCTTTAGGAGATGAATTCCATTTAGCAATGACCTTCACTGACTTTTGCCACTTTAAAAGCAAGAACGAACCCATAACTTAAAATAGGCCATTCACCCAGAACTATGAGTTACAGCACACCGTAGGGAAACTGACTATCCCTACCTTTGAGGGTACCCGGGGTGGCCCAGCCCGGAATTGGGTATAGAAGTTGGATACATACTTCCAGCTCAACCCCATGATTGAGATAGATGCCATTAAATTGGCTACCTTGCATTTGGATGGAGAGGCCCATGAGTGGTGGTACCACGGGTTGGTGATGTTGGGTCACAACACCATCACTTCATATTCTGACTTTACACAGAGGCTCATTGAGCGATTTGACCGGAAGGACTTTGAGGTGCATTCTAGAGAGCTGGCACAGCTCAAGCAGATAGGTAGTGCAGATGCATTCATTTCAGAGTTTCAGAGGGTGGCAGTCATGGTGACAGATATTTCAGAGAGCAGATTGATTATGCTATTTACAGAGGCTCTCACTGAGCCCTTATGTGGATGGGTCAAGTCCTATAGACCCACCACCCTAACCGATGTCATCAGTCGGACTAGAGATTTGCAGGATGCAGTACCCAAGAATAGATTTCCTCCTAGAACTAATTTCCCTATCAAAGAAAAGGAGAGGAAACCTTCCAGAAAGAGTGGCCCAAGAAAGAAAGGATGGATAAAGATACTCGCCAGGACCTTAGTAGAAAAAAGTTATGTTTCACTTGTCATGACCCATGGGAACCAAGTCACAGATGTTCAAGGAAGGGAAAGGCCTACTACATAGAGGCCTATTCAGACAGTGGGGAGGATAAGGATTATCAGGATCAGGAGCAGGGAGTGACACTAGAGACAGTTGATGAGGGACAACCCTCAAGAGGTACTATTGCTACCATGACAGGGCTCCCTAGATTCCACACTCTCCGGATCAGGGGTACCATACAGGGCCACAGAGTGGGAGTGTTGATAAATGGTGAGGCATCCCACAATTTTATTGATGCTACATGGGTTAAAAGGAAAGGCATCCAGGCTGAGAGTTTTGATGGATTTTCAGTAGCTGCAACAGGTCACACCATGGAGTGTAGTCAAAGGATTCCTAAATTAAAAGTAACACTTGGGAATTATACTGTGATAGAGACATTCTATGTGGTAGATGTACCTGACATGAATGCGGTATTAGGAGTTCAGTGGTTGTATTCCATAGGGAAGTATTCCACGAACTACCAGACCATGGAGATGGAGTTCATAGGGGCAGAGGGACAAAAGGTAGTATTGAGAGGGATGAATACCTACCCTCCCACAACAGTGACATCACATAGGATGGAGGCAGTACTCCAACAGGGAGATATTGAGTGGACAGTAGAGTGCTTGGTTACCTTCAGGAAACCACCAGATAAGGCCACACAACATCCAACAGATATAGAGGCCTTACTACAGAAGCACAAAGCAGTATTCGGAGACCTTCCAGCAAGTCGACCTCCAGATAGGGGATTTGAGCATATTATTGAGTTAGAGGAGGTGACTCAAGCAATTATCACCACTCCTTACAGACATCCCAAGAGGTACAAAGATGAGATAGACAATACAATCAAAGAACTGCTCAAGCTAGGGTACATCAAACCTAGCTCCAATCCATTTGCATCTTTAGTAGTGCTATTGAAGAAAAAAAAATGGAACCTTACGCATGTGAATCGACTACAGGGCACTCAACAAGAAGACCATAAAAAACAGGTATCCCATCCCCAGGATTGACGAGTTGATGGATGAACTACAGTGAGCAAAGTACTTCTCCAAGATTGACCTCCGCTCAGGTTACGATCAGATTCGGGTTTCGGAATAGGATGTTCCAAAGTCCGTTGTCCGTTGCCACTACGGACATTATGAGTTTCTAGTGATTCCATTTGGGCTCACTAATGCACCAACTACTTTCCAGTCATGCATGAACAACATCTTCAAGAATCAGTTACGTAAGTATCTTCTGGTATTCTTCGACGACATATTGATATACAGTAGAAGTTGGGAAGAACATTTGAGACATCTGGATGAGGTACTTGGCATATTACAGGAGCAGTCACTATATGGCAAGATGTCCAAATGTGAGTTCGACATGCAGGAGATGTTATATTTAGGGCATGTGATAGGGGCCAATGGGGTCCAAGTGCACTTAGAGAAGATTCGGGCCATATTGGATTGGGCTACACCCAAAAATGTGACAGAACTGAAGGGCTTTTTGGGCCTTTGCACCTACTACAGGAGGTATGTGAATGGATTCTCACAGATGACCCCACCCCTCACAGATCTTACCAAGAAGGGGGCATTCAGTTGGTCAGAGACAACACAATAAACATTCGAGAAAATGAAAAAGGTAATGTACTAATGAGTTCATGTCAAATATTAGCTCTACCAGACTTTTCTCAACCCTCTGTGTTAGAATGTGATGCTTCTGGAGAGGGAATTGGGGCAGTATTGATGCAAAACAACCACCCCATTGCATTTGAGAGCAAGAAGCTCAAAGACTATGAGTGCAACTATTCGATATATGACAAAGAGATGTTAGCCATTCTCCATGCGCTAACCAAGTTCAGGCAGTACTTAGTGGGTGGCAGATTCAAAGTTACGACAAATCATAACAGCTTGAAATACTTCCTATAGCAGAAAGAGTTAAACGAGAGGCAACATAAATGGGTGAGCAAAATTCAGGCCTATGACTTTGATATTGAGTACGTTAAGGGAAAGAACAATGTAGTGGCCGATGCACTTTCTAGACGACCAACTTCTTTATCCCTTATGAGCATCTCATCAGATTGGAGATCTCATCTTTTGGTTGAGTACTCCAAAGATAAGTTTGCTTGCGAGCTATTGGAAGGACAGATTCATGATGGCAAGTACCAGGTTATTGATGACAAGTACCAGGTTATTGATTCATGATGACCCTTAAGGTGATTCACATCCGGCTTCAAATTACTCAATACAATGATACTCATGTGTATTTATATTGTTCCATGAGTAATTATATGTTAAATACCCTGTATTGTTATATTATTTCTTCTTACTACCCAGTGGGCATATTTTTTAACCTTTAGCTACCAAGTGGGCATATTCACATTATATTAAGTATCCCCGCATTACATTCATTATCTCCTTGGGTAACTCCATAGTTACCCGATGTTATCCTTCCCAGGTGCATTACATTATGGAGTCACCTTGACATCACAAACCTCATCACAAACCTTGCTCCACTACTAACAAGCATCCATGGCCCAAACACATATATCTAAATTCTCTTACAATTAGGTTGAATTTACTTTCCCAGTTTTTTCCAATTTGAATAAATATATGCAACCTCAATGCATGGGGGGAAATTGTTGTTGTTGTAGCTGCGTGAGGTATCCTCACACAGGTCGGCATAGTAAAGGGGTAGGTCAGCCCAGTAAAAGGGGCAGTAAAGGGGCAAATCAGCCTAGTAAAGGGGCAATAAAGGGGCAGGTCGACCCAATAAAAGTGGCAGGTCGGCTCAATTGAGAAAAATCACTAAAGTACTGTATAAATAGAGGAGTCTCCCTCTTCATTTGTCACTCACTCAAGCACGTTCGCTCAAGCAAAAGGAAGATTGATTTTAGGTTGCAGAAGACCTTTGGAGCTATTTTATTTGGCATCTATTCTTCTTGTGATTTTATCTTTAATGTACTGAATCTCTGAGTAAGAAAGGTTTGGTAGGTTTTTGCCGAGTTTGGGTTTTCCCAGGGTAAACTATTGTGTCTGTTGTGTTTCCCTGCATGATTATGTGTAGTTAAAGTTGAAAGAGATGAAAATTATACTGTTATAATACTAAAATCCAATAGATTATGGGCCCACTCCACACTCTTGTTACGCAACTGCCAGAAACTAGGGTTTCTTGTTTTCTCATCTTCCATCCACATATTAAGCTTGCCCTCAACGTTATTGAGCTCTCCCTAGGAAGGTGTAGCTTCCTGTGGAAGCAAATTTTCATTTTGAAATTTTTTCAATTTTTGACCTAAATTCTACAAAAACAACAGAAATTAGGGTTTCATATTGCGAGTTGTTCCGACCTCATATATGGAAGAAAAGGAGGTCTATCCAACTTGCCTCGAGAGGGCGCATTAGCATGTGGATTCAGTTTTATCAAATTCCAAATTTCAATTTTTGACCCTCTTCTGCTAGGGTTTCTAATCAGGTTCATACCTGCAATCAAGATGGTGACCAGTGTTAGAGCAGAGGATAGATTAGATGGATCCTCTAACTTCAGATCATGGAAGACCAGGTTACTTCTTATCTTGGATGAAAATGAGATCAAGAATTATGTAAAGGAAGACATCTTCGAACCAATAGTTGATTTAGAGAAATCTAAACATAAGAAAAATGAAGCAATGGCCAAGAGAATCTTGACAGATTTTCTGAAATACCACTTGATACCTCACATCTCATAGTTAAAGACTGCTAAGACCATGTTTGATGCAGTAGTTCGACTATTTTAGAGCAAGGACACCAACAGGAAATTGGCCCTGAAGAATCAATTCTACAACACCAAGATGACCAAATTAGATTCTGTAGCTGATTATCTTATGAATATCTCTCAACTAAAGGAACAACTACATGCTATTGGGGACCTCGTTGATGATGAAGAACTCGCCACAGTAGCTCTTAATGGATCTCCCTCCTCATGGGAATCATTTATTCAAAGCATATGTGGTCGTGAGACACTACCCAAATTTGATCGTCTTTGGTTTGACTGTGTTTGAGAAGAAACCATAATGTTGTCTATAAATAACCCAGAAGAACCTCAAGACGGAAATACTCTAGCTCTTGCAGCGCATGCAAGAAAAGGCAAAGAGAAAAGGAACTTTCAGAAGAAGAATTCAGATCAAGGACCAAGGAAGAAGAAGGACATTTCACACATCCAGTGTTACAGGTGTGACAAATTTGGTCATTATGCTTCAAATTGTCCTTAGAGAAAGAGAGGGAAACATCATAAATCAACAACCCATGTTGATGAGGAGACTTCACCGAAAAAGGTAAAACCTAGTGAGATGCCAACATAATATTTCTTTTTCTTTTTCTTTTATTGTAGTTGGACCATTTTCCCTGGTACAGGAGTCCAACAAAATTTCTTCTTCATTAGTTATTCATCATTGTAAGTTGGACCATTTTCCCTGGTACGAGAGCCCAACAAAATTTTGTATTCAATAGATTAGTCATTATTGTAGTTGGACCATTTTCCATGGTACAGGTGTCCAACATAATTTCTTATTCATTAGGTAGATCATTATTGTAACTAGGCCATTTTTCCTGGTATAGGAGCCAAGAATATTTGTTTTAGTTTCCTTTGATTCAAGAAAAAGTGTCAAGACTCAGTAGGAGTCAAAGTACATAAAAAAGCAGTAAGGATTTCCTCAATGAAAAAGAGGGAGCAATCTCAGAGATTTGTGATAAATGGAGATTTGCAGATATTATACATACTCCAATATTGATGATTGACAGAAGGAGTCTAGTACTCTAGGATTGATGATTGTCAAGGGAGCTAGCTTCAGATCCCAAGGAAGTAAGATGCTTGGATGCAAAGGGAGCAAGATTCTCAGGTGAGGAGCAAGTAGAGGCAAAGGGAGCAAGATGCTCAGATGCAGAGCAAGTAAGGTGCTCAGATGCAGAGCAATCAGGATGCTCAAATGCAGAGGGAGAAGGATTCTCATATACAAAGGGATTAGGATGCTTAGATGCAGAGGGAGAAGGGTGCTCTAGCACAGAGGGAGATGTGAGGATATTGAAGATGGATGTTTGCAGCATCGGGTGGACATTTCCCCCAGTATTAGTGATGTGACTTGACTAGGGATGATTGGTTCGGAGGCAGGTCGATATCAACTCCCAGCTACCCTATGATGGGGTGGGGAGACCGACCCTTGATGAGTAGTGTTGATGCATCAAGCATTCCCTCAGTATTAGCCATGTGACTTGGCTAGACGTGAATAGCTCAGAGTAGGGTAGTGTCTTCTTTCGGACATCCTGTGACGGGGTGGGAAGATTAGTCCTCAGTTGCACACACTATCCTCCTAGAGGTTGAGCATCAAGCATTTCCCTAGTATTAGCCATGTGACTTGGATAGGCGTGGGTCAAGTGGGACAGTGCCTTCTCTTATACATCATGTGATGGGGTGGAGAGATTAGTCCCTAAGATGACTCAGAATGGAGAAATGCCTTCTCTCGGACACCAAGTGGGGTGGAGAGATTCGTCCCTAAATGCTCAAAGCGGGGCAGCGCCTTCTCCCAGCCATCCTGTGACGGGATGGGGAGATTAGTCTCTAGTTTCCCACTCATCAACTCATGACTCAGAATGGAGCAGTGAATTCTCCCAACCATCCTGTGACGGGATGGGGAGATTAGTCCCTAGATGCTCATGCAAGCTTATGATCAACCTCTCCAGTGCAAGAAGAATATGTTGATACTTCAGGATGTATTCATGAGAATGCCTCCCTCATTGAGAGGGAGTGTTGATGATTGCAACATCGATGAGACATTGATGCGAATCTCTCTTGAGAGGGAGATTGACACTTCTCAACGGACTGAGTTATGATGAAGACCTTTCTTATGATGACAAGATGTACGAGACAAGCCATGACGATCAAGATGATGCTTAGATGTGTTCCAACATGATGATACCACTTTAGCTAAGAGGGAGTGTTGTTGTTGTAGTTATGTGAGGTATCCTCACACAATTGGGCGCAGTAAAGGAGCAGCAAAGGGGCAAGTTGGCCCAGTAAGGGGGCAAGTCGGCCCAATAAAAGTGGCAAGTTGACCCAGTAAAAGTGGCAGGTCGGCCCAGTAAAAGAAACAAGTCGTCCCAGTTGAGAAAAATCACTCAAAGTACTGTATAAATAGAGGAGTCGCCCTCCTCATTTGTCACTCACTCAAGCAAGTTCGCTTAAGCAAAAGGGAGATTGATTTTGGGTTGCATAATACTTTTGGAGCTATTTTCATTGGCTTATTGTATTGAGTCTTTGAGTAAGAAAGGTTTGTTGGGTTTTTCCCGAGTTTGGGTTTGGTTTTCCCAGGGTAAAGTATTGCATCTCTTGTGTTTTTGTGCATGATTATGTGTAGTTAAAGTTGAAAGAGATGAAAATTATACTGCTATAATACTAAAATCCAACAAAAACAACATATTTATAATTAGGTAGGGATGATGTGTGTGTTTTACGAGAATATTAACTATGTTTGCATGATAAGGTATGCCTCAAAAAATTCAGTCCTTGTATGTCTAAATGAGCACCCGTTTCATAAGTTTGTTTATTTTGGTGTGCATAACCATATTTTTTTAATTAAACTGTTTCATCACCTTATTGTAATTTTGAGATGTCAAATAATAGAACCCGCCATAATTATTATAACTTCTCGATTGTTTAAATGCGAGTGAAAGATGATTTTTTTTTGCATTTATTCATATTTATTTTCTTTAATCATGGCTCGTAAGTAAAGAGAGTTTGTAGGGATTGGTGGGTGTGTTTATTTTTCATCATGCCCATCATGCTATCATAAAAAATGATTGTAAATATATACAATCCACATGGAGATAATTCATTGATTAACATGTAATTTTGGCAAAACTGAAAATTCCTACTTAAATTCCAAATGTCTACGGTTGAAAGGAATCTAGTATAGTAAACTCACTCTAAAACAAAGCAAAATTGTAATAATTTAGAAAACTAAAGAAAACAAGAAGATAGTGAAATCTATTATTTACATGCTAGCTACCATAACTCAAGTATCATTTTAGAATTTGGCCATGACAAGGAGAAGATCCACTTCTCCCTCCATCTTTTACAATGATCAACATGGGACCAATCAAAGGATTGGGCCCAACTTCAAAACACAAAAAATGATATCTAAGATATTTGAGGAAAAAGTCAACAAAAAATTGATGCTATAATTGTACTAAATTTATACATGTAAAACATAAAACAACAAAATTTCAAGGCATACATAACATGGTTATGGAAATGCACAAAGCACAAGAAAAAAAATGCCAAAGCAAATTTAGAGGAAATTCAAGAAAGAAGGTCGATATGTTTATCTCTACCAACACCCCTATTTGCACAAACGTGGCTTATCAACAATTTGAAGGCATAAAATACATGAATTTATTTCAAAGGCATTCATCTCTTTCATCAACCATTTATTTCCTTACATTGAACTTGTTCGCAATACGACCACAAGAATACATAATTTAACATCATGATACACAATATAAATATGTTATATACCAACAAACATGACCAAAAAACATAAATTGATATCTAATATATGAGAGAAAAATATCAACAAACAATTTCTACTGTATTTGTATTAAATGTATAAATGGAGTACACATAACAACACAATTCCAAAGCATCCATAACATCTACACAAAATAAGAAAAACTATTAATGCAGAAGCATAGGAAAAATCTGAAATAAGATAGTTATGAAAATATGCAATGCACAAAATAACAAAAAATATTAATGTAGAAGCATAGGAAAAATCTGAAATAAGGTACAACATTAATCTTTTCACGAATGTGGAAACACTTATGCCAAGGGGCTTGAATGGCATTGAAAAACAAAAAAATGGAACGGTTTTTTTTTTCAAAAAGTTAATATGCTATACTTTGATATTAAAAGTATATGTAGTTACAAAAAAGGGCACATAGATAGTCCAACGAACAAAAATGCCCAGATAGTCATGAACAAGTAATACATAGATCCAAAGCATAACATGCCAGAGGTGAGGTAGCCACATGCCATAAATCGAGCCAGAATATGAGAAGAACCAAGCTGGTAACAAGAGCAGAAAGTGTCCATAGAAAAGGTGGAGAAAATAGTAGAAGAGGTAGGAAAGAAAAGTGTAAAGTAATCGAACCCAGAAAAACAGAGAGTTGGCCCGATCGAAGCCACATGGAGAGAAAAAACCGGCAGGTTAGGTGGTGTAGATCTCCAATGATACTGAAGAGATTTCCCTTGTCTCCTACCAATGTTCATAAAAAATAAAGCCTTTGAGTGCCGTCAAACCACGTCTGGACCGAGAATCAACAGTCACATTTTGTTCCCGTTAAATGTGTGTGATTGATGTCTGCCCAAACAATCCAGCATAGCTCCAACCTCATGAAGCCATGAAGTAAGTGCAATTGCCTCAATCGAGCCAGGATCACATGCCCAGTCTGTTAATGATTCCCCAACAATCTGCTCTAAAGAGAGGTTGAAAGCCTTGGCAAAATAGAGAAAAAGCCAGAGAGCCAATAATTCTGCTTTCGTATTCGATCCAGAACCATAGTTGCACCAGAGGTGAAACAAATTTTGGCCCTCTAATTCAATGAAAGCCCCAGCACCACAAATTCCAGTGGATGGATGGGTTGCACTGTCAAATCTGGCCCTGTTCATAAAAAATAGTAGTTTATGTTGTCTACACCAGTGGGTCGAGTTCTTAGTGGAAATCAATCTGAGTGCATGTAATTCTGAGAATGAATCCAAAGCACTCGATGCACACCAATCAAGCAAAGTCAATTGATTCTAAAAAATTGAAAGGTTACATTCCCACCAGGTGCGCCACAGGATATAGCAAGCTAATTCCCCAAATGGATTACGCTAGGAAAACCAGTTTTGTAGGCATTCGTGTACCGTGTTTCCCATCCATGCCTGTATAGGAACCTTAAGTAATTTAATTGCCATCCAGATCCGAGTAGAGAAAGGGAATTCTATGAAAAGGTGTGCAATTGACTCCTCAGCCCCCAGGCAAAGGGAGCATCTACTCAGACCATTGTAACCGCGTCTCTATAGTTTGTCCCATGTCAATAACCGGTTTTCCAAGAGTAGCCAACATAAAATATTGATCTTAAGTGGAATTTTCCAGGACCAAACAACCTTATACCACCAACACATCCCCACAGGACATTCCACCATAATAGCTTCGTAAGCCAGCTTGGTCAAGAGTGCACCATTCTTGGTGTTCCAAGACCAAAACAATTGGTCATCCACCTCACTTAAAGAGACATTCCCGCGATAGAGCCTTGTAATGTATGCCTTCCATTCCTCCGCAAGTCTAGTAGTCAGTCCCAGTAATTTGGCATCCATCCATCTAGGCATCGAACCGTTAGGAGATATACTCAAACATAAATGGTTTAATGTATAATACCACCGACATATGAGGAAAAATATCAGTTCTGTAGATAAATTAAAAATCTCCAGTCTTCCCATAATTGGATCCACACCTATCAAAATGTGTCTACTGTTTCCTGGAGCCCACGCCAACCACTTTGCCATCACTGGGAGAGAATTACACAGACCTGCCCAGGTGTTTGAGACCCCTTTCAATTTCTTGTGTGGAGATCCGATCCACTGCAATGTTTAAACGTCCTGGAAATATTTATCCTTTAGTATTTTACTCCACATACCGTCAACCGTTAAGGCCCTCCAAAGGCTCTTCGCAAGCAGGGCATTAGAAAAATTGTAGATATTTTTTAAAGACCAACCTCCAAGCTCGTAAGGACGAGCCAAATGTGACCACTCCAGCAGCTGGAATTTCTTCCCCCTAATGCCTGACCAAATAAAACTGTGAAATTTTCTTTTTATCATTGATAAAATCAATTTTGGAATCTTGCTTAATGAGAGCTAGTAGACACTAAGGTTTTGTAGAACCGATTTCACCAAAGTAAGTCTTCCCCCTATGGAGAGCCATTTTCAGTTGCAGTGGTGGATTCTTCGGTCAAATATTTTAATTAGCCAGTGCCAATCCGCAGTCCTGTAGCAATTTGGCTTGATGTGATAGCCCAAGTATGTCATGCCTTCCGATAGGTCCATTACTTTGAACTGTAATAGTGCAGATAGTGCCTGCAACTGTTCATCCAGAATGTTATGTTTGTAGAGTTTAGATTTTGTGGAATTTATAATCAATCCATAAGACTTGCAAAACAAGTTTAGTAAATCCATAAAAAGTGTCCATACAATCAAATTAGCTGCTCCAAATGACAATATGTCATCAACAAAGAGTTGATGGGTGATCTCAACCCTTGGAGAAATATTTAGTCCCCTGATGCTCAAATCTAGTTTAGCTTGGTGAATCATTTAGATGAGGCCTTCAATGACAAGCAAGAAAAGTAGGGGAGAGAGGGGGCAGCCTTGTCTAAGGCCCCGAGTATTGTTGATAAAGTCTTTAGGGAATCCATTAATGAGTATAGCATAGTTCGCAGATGTGATACAACCCATAATCCATTGGAGTACTTTCCAGGGTAAACCGACTTGCAAGAGAACCAGTATAAGGAAACCCCAGTTTGCCATGTCATATGCTTGGGAGAGATCAAGTTGAAGAATAAGTGCCTTTAAATTATGGGAGTTGATGCTATGGAAAGCCTCTTGCGCCACCCCAACCGCGTCTAGTATCTTCCTATTATCCAAAAACCCAAATTGTTCCATCAACATATTTTTAGAGTATAGGCTTGATTCTTCAAGTGATAATTTTGCTATAATTTTATAAATGGGGTTGCATAATGAGACCGGACGGAAGTGATCAAAGGAATCCAGAGAGTATATCTTTGGAATTAGTGCAATGAAGGTTGAATTTAGGGCGTAAGGAGCCGAACCAGTAATTCAGGTTTCTTCCACCATGGCTAATATGTTTGCCCCCATAATGTCAAAAAATTCCAAGAAAAGCTCCATGGTCCAGCAATCTGGACCGAGGTTTTTATCCTTAGCAAACCCCCTTTGGACTTGTTGAATCTCCTCCAAGTTAACTTGCGAAAAAATTTCCTCCCCTTCTTCTTCCTTGAATATGCGAGGAATGTCCTTGATGACTTTTAATTGCTTTGCAATACAAAAATCCCTAGGATCCTTGTAATATTCCTTGAAATGGTCCATCGCCTCTAGTTGAAGATCCCCCTGGTTGCTGATCCAATCCCCATTTTTGTTTTTGAGGGACCAAATCGAGTTGTCTATCCTGTGACTATATGCATATTTATGAAAAATTTTATTGTTGTTGTCCCCCAACGCTATCCATATAGCTCGGATTTTTAGCCGCCATGTAGCCTCCTCTTCTTTCAATATATTGAGTTTTTTTCCTCCAGCTTAACCATAGAATTTTTCTGTGTAACAGTGATGAAGCCAGTCATGTCAACCTGATGGAGGTTATCCAGTGCACCCTGTATCTGCTGCAAGGCCAATTTGTCCTTCTTTCTTCTAGCACAGTCCCAAAAATGGAACAGGTTTAGATGAACGACAAAGATGGAATTTCACATACTACCTTAGTTAATTGAATTAATGGAGAATGCTTATTAAAGTTTTAATTTTAATCTCATATAACTCGTTTTAATTGTGTGTAGTAATTTATATAACCTTTAAAATTGAAATATGTCATTGTATTTCCTATTAGAGAATTGTTATATGGTATTGAATTGTCTCAAGTATGACAACTTTGGAATTCTATGGCACCATTTTCAAGAGTCTCTCTTTAATGTTTTTTTATTCAATCTCTTTAATTTCAAAGAAAACTTGAAGCAAAGGTTTATTATTGTTTAGTTTAATCAAACTACATAATATTTCTTTGGGTCTCTTTCAATGAATAGTTGGATGCATTTGTATGCCATTTTTTACTGACTAAAGTGGGTGGGTGGCCATTGGTGAAATGTCCCTTGTCTCCTGCGCATGTGCTTGTTGTCTCAAATTGTGGCAACATGATAGAGGTGTTGGATCCGTCAGTCGTTAGCAGTACCCTTAAATCTGGTAAAACGCCTTCTCCGAGGCATTCATTTTGCCTTCAACACGACCAGAATAAGCACAAATCATAAAATCAGACTTGTGATATATAGTTATATAAGATATGCAAAGTACATGTATCAAATTACACTATAAACCATTCAATACAATGACTTGTAACTACATGTAAATTCATTTTGCTATGTATAGTAGCTTCTAAAAGCTTCATGTCATATAATGGTGTTATGTTCATTCAGTTGTGTCAATTATGCTAATGTTAATGATCCAGGTCGTGTCCAGGAAGCACAAGGGGGACAACAGTTCAATTGAATGAGTTGGCTCTGTTACGGCGGAAGCTTAATAAATAGAATGAGCAAAAGAAGGATTACGCAATACAGATAAACACAAATGCGTATAGACAATATGCATGAATGCGAACTATTCTTCTATTACTTGCAAACAGATCAAAACTGATTGATTCTGATAAGATGCATGTTACAATAGTTTACATGCTTATAAAGAAGTCTAAGACGCTTGGGTGCCTGCCCGTTACGTTCAGTTACAAAGAAGAAGTTAGAACGGTTCCAACAGTTCAACCGTTATAGTCGACTGGAAGACAAAGAGTTAGTCTGTCGAAGTTCGACAGTCACTGATCGCATGTCGATGCTACTTGTCGATGTCGCGAACTGCAATATTGTAGAACATGTCGAAGGTGTGGAACATGTCGTAGTATGTTGAAGTCGAGACTCTTCGGAGTTGTGTCTAAATAAAAAACCTATCGAAGTGCTGAAGTTGTTGAAGTCATGTCGCGTCGAAACTTGTCGAAGTTGTATCGACAATGATGACTGGTCGAAGATGGGTCAAAGTTAGCATCCGACAATAATGCCAACTGCGATTTGGATCAGACCTCCTTCCTTAAGAAACAATGGACCCCATTGTTTGCTTGTGAAGGTGAGGAAACTTGTCGGTCACTTTAGTAGCAGTGTACCACTTTCCCTGGGATGGAATTTGGCCAGCTTTGGCAACCTGAAATAAGGGAATTGTGTTCGTCCTTGTATGGCGTACTCGTCGTCCCACAATGGTGTCGCAAGGAAGAGGATCTTGAACATCCGTATGGATGTCTTCGGGTTCTGCTATTGATAAGTCATTATGTTCCAACAAGGGTGCATGGTATGGTCGAAGTAGATCCACGTTAAAGACTGGATGCAGACCCAGGCATGTCGAGCTGGAAAGCGTTTTCGCCAATCCGTCGAAGAATACTGTATGGACCATATCGCAAAGGTTTGAGATTTTTGAAAGGACCAGTGAAGCACTCCTTCTTAAGATGTAGCCAGACCTTATCCCCAATTTGGAATGTATGAGGAATATGATGCTTGTCGTGTCGGGCCTTAGCTTTCTCTTTTGCTCTGTGCAACATATCCGGTGCTTGTCGCTGAATGTCGCAAATCTGTTCTTGAAACTTGACTGGCTTTATCAACTTCTCATTGGCTACAGTCTGTGTCGGAATTTGGCTGTGTCGAGGAGCTGGTCAAGTCGATCGGCGTTGAGGGTTGAAATCGGTAACAGATCTCAAATGGACTCTTGCTTGTAGAGTTGTGTTGAGCACGATTCTAGCTGTGCTGAATGTATGGAAGAATTTCATCCCATGTGCGTCGATGCTGGTGATTGTACATGCGAAGCAATTGTACTACCAAGCGATTTACAACTTCCGCCTGTCCGTCGGTCTGAGGATGGAAAGCTGTCGAGAATGAGAGTCGTGTGTCTGGCTGTTGCCAGAGGGTCTTCCAAAAGATGTTGACGAATATGGCATCTCGGTCGAAAATGATGGTTGTGGGTAAACCAAAGTGTTTCCAAACATGTGTCAAGAAGAGATGAGCGGTCTGCTGCGTTGTCGTGGTCTTCTTACATGGTATGAGAATGGCCATCTTGGAAAATCGGTCGAATACTACTAATATCGCGTCATGCTGATGTTTGGTAGTAGGATAACCTGTCAAGTAGTCCATAGAAATAGATTCCCATGGTCAACTAGGAACTGGTAGAGGTGTATACAATCCCTGTCGTCGATTAGGTGGCTTAGGAATGGCACAAACCACGCATGATCGAATGTACTTGTTGACGTCAGATTTAAGTGTAGGCCAGAAGAAATACTTCTGCAGAATAGCAAGTGTCTTTGCTACTCCAAAGTGTCTTGCAGTCTTGCTCTAGTGCACGTCCCAAATGAGCTACTATCGTTGCTCACCGGTCGGTACACAAAGCTGTCCAAGATGGTATAGCAAGGTGTCTTTCAGGAAGTAGTTGGAGTCTGAGGTCGATGACTTGTTAGTCTGTAACTGTCGGTAGACTGTTGAGAAGTTGTTGTCGTCCTCGTACAACTGTTGCCAAGTGGTCATGTCGTATCGCTGCATACTCATCACTGTCAAAAGGAGAGCAATGGGTGGTCGACTGAGGCAATCTGTGGTGGCATTAGCTTTACCTTTCTGATACTTAATCACCAACTGGAATTGTTGTAGGTAATTAATCCACTTGAGTTGTCGATTTGTTTGCAACTTTGATTGTGTCGAAGCGAACTGTAGAGGCTTGTGATCGGTGAGAATGATCGTTTCCTTTCCAAGGATGTAATGCCTCCATTGCTTGAGAGCTTGCACGATGGCGTACAGTTCTTTTTTGTATGTCGAGTATCTTCTAACTGTGTCATTAAACGTCTTGGAATGAAAAGCGATTGGGTGACTAGACTGAGTGATCACTACGCCCAAGGCGTCCATCTCAATCTCAAAGGGCTGATGCAAATCAGGTAACACAAGTACTGGTGCAGTGTAGAGCCTGTGTTTGAGCTGTTCAAAAGCTGCTTGATGTGTTTATGTCCATTGGAAGATAGTTTTCCCGTTTCCCTTCGTCGACTGATTCAAGGGCCAGGCTATGTGAGTGAAGCTGAGTATGAACCGTCGATAGAAATTTGTCAAACCAAGAAAACTTCTTAGTTCTTGAATGCTTCTAGGAATGGGCCAATCTTTGAGGATTTGTACTTTGTCTGGATTGACGTGAATGCCTGCAGAGACAATTAAATACCCCAAATATTTGATGTTGGTCATCACAAAAGAGCACTTGTCCATGTTCAGATAGAGCCGATGTTGCTGGAAAGTGTCGAGGACTTACCGAAGATGTCCGACATGTTCTTCCCATGATCGACTGAAAATCAATATGTCGTCGAGATAGACAATGACCCATTTGCCGATGAAAGGTCACAAAAGGTTATCCATATGGCACATGAAGGTCGCAGGTGCATTGGTTAAGCCGAAAGGTATGACTAACCATTCAAACAATCCTTCCTTGGTCTTGAAAGCAGTTTTCCACACATCTGAGGGATCGATCGGAATCTGATGGTATCCCGACTTGAAGTTGAGCTTAGTAAAGAATTTAGTACCTTTCAGACAGTCGATAAGCTCGTCTATCCGTGACAGAGGGTACCGATTCTTCACCAATATTTTGTTGAGAGCTCTATGGTCGATGCACATGCGCCAAGTCCCGCCTTTCTTCAGAACCAGGATGACTGGACTTCCACAAGGAGAGGAGCGGGGTCGGATATGACCTTTGTCGATTAATTCTTGGATTTGTCTGCGAATCTCTTCATTTTCGAGAATGGATCTTTTGTAAACAGATGCGTTAGGCAAAGAAGAACCAGGAACAAGTTCAATGGAGTGTTTTACTTGACACTGTTGAGGTACTCCGTTTGGAGCTTGAAAGAGGTTCTGGTACTCATCGAGAATATGATCGACTTGCTGCTTCTGTCGAGAACGGCATTGGTTGGTGACTCGACTTGTTGCTGCAGTATTCTTAGAATGTTGCAACTTGATCATGATTAGTGCAAAATTCTGAGCATGATTGATGAGCTTCTTTGTCTGTTTGGCAGATATCAGTGCAACCGTCGGTGTAGGTTGACGCTCTGGTATGCTGAACCATCGATGTCGGATTCTGACAATCACCTTTTGAGGTCGTGACTGATAACGTCCATGTCTATCCCATAGGTAAGGTTTCCCAACAGGGCGTCGGCTACGGAGAGTGGTGCGGCTACGGAGAGTGGTGCCACGTCACAGATTACTTCATCTTCAAAAGGCTTTATGAAGTAAGCGAGTTTGCATTGTCGAGTGATCTGTATTTCTTGTCCATCCTTCATCCAACCAATGTTGTAATGCTGAGGATGCGGAGTGGTAACAAGACCTAGTTTCTTCACAAGTTCTTCGGAAACTAAGTTCTTTTGGCTCCCGTTGTCGACAATTAGATGCAATGGCTTGCTCTGGACCCATATTCGTGTATGGAATGGGTGCTCTCGTTCCTCCTCGTCGACGATAGTCGAGGCTGCTCGAGTGGTCGAGGTCAAAAGGGTCATCCTGTTTGGATCCGATTCTTTCACCGTCTTGTCAAATGCGTCGGAGGTCGATACTTTCGTCAGAAATGTCTTTCGAGCTTTGCATTTAGACATATAATGCAAGATGAGTGGTGGTAATCGCACCATTTTTCGGTCAGCGGTTGTTTGCTCCATTCCCTCTTGTGAAAAGTCTTCTTACCGCTGTCAGGATTTGACGGTGTAGGCTGAGATGATTTCGACTTGTCGAAGTCGATTGATGCCTTCTTGTCGGGTGGTCGTCCTGATGTCGGTTTTGTCATGAAAGGTGCTTTTCCTTTCTGCCTGGTTTCCAGTTTGTTGGCATAGTGGAAAGCATCCACAAGCGTATTGACAGTTAGAAATTCCATTTCCTGCTGAATGTACTGGGACAATCTGCTGGTATACTTCAGAACAAGCAATTTCTCTTCTTCTTGGATGCCAAGTCTTGCCATAAGTCGGTAGAACTCGTCGATGTAACTCTGTACTGATTGGTCTTTCCATTGCCTTAGCTGCTACCACTTCTTATACCGCTGCTCGAGGTATTTCAGCGGGTAAAATTCCTTCCGGATGTGTCCGATGAATTTATCCCATGTGTCGATGGGTTCTCCGCTTTTCTCCATCTTTGTCGAGAGGTTTTACCACCAGCAGTGCACAGAGGTAGACATATTTAAGGATGCAATGGTGATATTTTCAGCTTCATAGAGTTGATATACAACGTAATAGGATTCCAATTGTAATACCTAATTGTCGACGGATTTCGCGTCAATTTTAACTTCATGATTTAGTATATCCAGATTCATTTGTGCTTTGAAGGGGCTGATTTTATCGGAGTGAGTTCTCGTCGAGGATCCTCCGGATGTCGAAGAGAATCACAAGAGAATCTCGTTAAACTGGGCAAACATTTCAGTCCATTGTTGAGCGAGAGCTTGCTCAATAAGCTGTGCTGTCTCGTCGACTACATGTCTATCGTCTGTTTCTTCTGTCATTTCTGGAGATCGCGTCTGCTTGGATTGCTGAGATTACAAGCGAGTTTGAACCGGCATAAGTCAGGTAACTTCGATAGAAGTGTATACGTAGAACTTAAGCACGAACAAAACTGAGTGCTCTGGTACCAATGATCCGGGTCGTTTCCAGGAAGCATGAGGGGGACAACAGTTCGACTGAATGAGTCAGCTCTATTATGGCAAAAGCTTAATAAACAAAATGAGCAAAAGCAGGATTACGCAATACAGATAAACACAAATGCGTATAGACAATATGCAGGAATGCGAACTGTTCTTCTATTACTTGCAAACAGATCAAAACTGATTGATTCTGATAAGATGTATGTTATAATAGTTTACATGCTTATAAAGAAGTCTGAGATGCTTGGATGCCTTCCCATTACGTTCAGTTACAAAGAAGAATTTAGAACGGTTCCAACAGTTCAACCGTTACAGTCGACTGGAAGACAGAGAGTCAGTCTGTCTAAGTTCGACAGTCGCTGGTCGCTTGTCGATGTCACGAACTGCAAGATTGTAGAACATGTCGAAGGTGCGGAACATGTCGTAGTATGTCGAAGTCGAGACTCGTCGGAGTTGTGTCGAAATCAAAACCGGTCGAAGTGCTGAAGTTGTTGAAGTCATGTCGCGTTGAAACTTGTCGCAGTTGTATTGACAACGATGACTGGTCGAAGATGTGTCGAAGTTAGCATTCGACAATAATGCCAACTACGACGTGGATCAGTTAATTACAATCTTGATCTTGCTTACAAGTGGGATGACTTTGCTTCTCATTTCTAGAACAAGATAATGTGGTCCAAAACACATATTTTGGGTGTACTAAAAATCGAGCACAATCATCACTTCATTGCATTTGTTCAAGATACATATTATATTCCACCACATCCAATTATTAATAGAAATGAAGCTACAAAAAAAAAGTGTATTAATACAATTGGAAGGTCATTACCATTGCATGTGAAAACTAAATACATTAATCAAAATATTTTGTAATTTATAAATAAATGTAAAATAATATCCCAAAACCATGTTTAAAAGCATACATAGATAGTTCGAAAGCATCATTAAATATGTATAAAGGCTTAAAGGAAGTGCAAGGAGAAAAAACATACATTATTAATGAGCATTGCATTTGAATAAGAAATTGAAAAAAGAGTCATTGTGCTTGCTTAGGTTAAGAAAGAAAACAAATTTTATTTTAAGTGCTAAGAGCATAAATACAATGAAGTTTTTTTTTCCTTCAAAAAAACCCATAGTTTATATATTATTATTAATAATAAACCACATTGTACAAAGATTCAAAGATCTTCTATCATCCAAGACAAATCCAAAACAAAATAGGATTGTGTCTGCCATCATTACATTCCACAACACATAAAAAGACTATAATCATCTATAGTGATCAAGCATAAAAAACTGCCCTCATAAGATTATTTATGAAATTGCCCTCATTGTTTATCTGCAAAAACTGATTATGAGAAAAAAATGTGATTGTTACCCCAAATGAAGATCGGGATCAAAAACTGCCACCAAGTCATTGACCATTTCCCTTCTATGCCAGATTCCTTCTCCCACTTGTAAGCCAATCTTTGGCAAAAGATCTGCCTGAGAGTTCCTTTCTCTCTCTATATGCACAAAACTTATGGATTGGAATAGACCCACCAATCTGATTATCTCTTCGAAAATAGGAATTAAGAGAATGTTCTTTGGAGGTCTCTTCATCTTTAGCCAGTCAATAACTAGCTTGGAATCCCCAAACACTTGTGAATTTTGAACACCTTTCATAAAAGCCAAGGATAATGACAGCTTGGGTGCCATCAAATCTAATATGTTATTGGTACTTGGACCCACTCCACCTACAAAATTAATCTAGTGATGATATGATAAAAAAGAATTCCTCTAACACCCCCCACAACTGGAGTTCCTTGAGAAGTTCCACCAAAGTAAAGCCATTGGACAGATCGATCAATGGGTTCTTCTACAATAGTTATGAATTTTTTGTGTTTGTCCTCTTGGGGAAAGTCACTAAGAATTGATAATCCTTGGGAAGCACATACAACTGGAGGAATGTTAACTTCCTAAAAAATTGCCTTGTTTCTGGAGAGCCAAACCCCTCAGGAGGAAATGACAGGCAACGCCAAATGACCCTTATAAGCCACAATATTAGTCCAAGTCTATAAAACATGATCAAGAGAGTGTCTATCCCAAGTGAAAGGTATACCACATACTTGAAGAGCATGATCCCACATCTTTATGATAAAATAGCAACAAATAAAAAGATGCTCTACACTCTCTTCATAAGCTTTATAGTAAGGACATCTACGAGGTCCACTCCAAATTTGATGAGCATAAGATCCCATACATGGATCTTAATTGAAATGGATAGCCATAGAAAAATCTTGCACTTAAGAGGACACTTATACCTCCATAATGTTGCATGCCACCAAAACAATTATGGATGTTACTCTTATTCTCGAATGACCAAATATCCAATGCTATGGGAATATGAACCTCCATCCTTGTTTCTTGAACGAATCAATGCATCCCTGCAACCTTTTAGTCCGATATGGGTATCTTTTAAATCTTTGATATACTTGTTCCAAGTAGCCTTATTCTCCTCTCCCACTATGTCTAGATCTTCTGCTTTGAGCCATTCTTGAGACAGAATAGTGGAATTTACAGGATCAATAATCTGATCTAGGAAGATAAATCCTTGATAGCTTATGGTCCCCACCACAACCAATCCAAGGATCTTGACCCACTCCAACCTTCCTTCCATTGCTAATGTGCCACTCTAACCAATCACCAATAACTGCAAAGGCCTGTAACAAAGCTTTCCACATAATAGATGCATTTCTAAAGGATTTCTCTCTACTCCTAAAATATTCCTCCACTATTAATGGGGCTATATATTTGTTGTAGGAAATAGACACCCATAAACCTTCACCATTTAGAACTCTCCAAACCCCGTTGGCAGCTAAGGCCTTTGCAAAGAAAAAATGGTTATTTAAACCCCATCCACCCATGTACTTAGCCCAAGCTAATTTATTCCATGCATCCTAATGTAAGGAAAAAATCTCTTTGCACCCCTTCCAAATAAAATTGTAGCTAAGCTTCCTGGTTGTTCCAATGTACCAATAGGTACATAAGCCAAAGATACCCAATACAATGGAATTACCTCCGGTAGTGATTTTACCAAGATCATGCGCCCCCCTTTGCTAAGCCATTTGTTGCACCAAAGCTGATATATTTTCTCAATATTACCAATTAACCATGCTCAATCCCTTTTTTGAAAGGAATTTGGCTTTAAGACAAAGCCCAAATACTTGAGCCCATTCTCAATGTCCTCTGGAGGGAAAGATAACTAAGCACAAATCCAATCAATATCCACTTGATCAATATTAAGGAAAGAGATAAAATATTATTTGACATTATAACTCATGAATGTGGCATCCACAAACAGTTTTAAAAATCCTTGTAACTTAATAACTTCCCTCTGATATACATTTGAGAAGATCAATATGTCATCAACAAAAAACAAATGAGTGACATAAACAAGACCGGGCCTATACGAATACCTCTGAATAAACCACTTTGTTTTGCATTTAGGATGATTCTACTCAGCCCTTCAACCGCCAAGATAAATAAGAGGGGAGCCAAAGGGTAGCCTTTTCAAAGGCCCCTACCTAGTCTAAAAAAAGAAGAAGCTAATTCGTTGATCACAACAACAAAGGAGACAGAAGTTATACATGACATAATCCAATTCACAACCTATAAGTCAAATCCTACTTGAAGCAACACCAATCTTAGGTAGAGCCAATTATCTATATCATATGCATTTGATAAGTCTACCTTCACAATCATAGCAGGTGAATGATTTACCTTGATAGAATGCATAACTTCTTGTGTTGTACCAATGGCATCATGAATTTGTCTGCCAGCCAAAAAAGCAAATTGTTCCTGGGAGATAGAAGAAGACAAAATTCCTTTGATCCTTCTAGCTATGATTTTAGCAATCACCTTGTAAATACAATTGCATAAGGAAATTGGTCTATAATCCTCCAGGTTTCCTGCTTTATCAGATTTTGGAATGAGGGCAATGAAAGTTGAATTAAAGGCTGTAAGGACTGCAAGGAATACAATGAAGTTGCACAAACATAGATGGAGATTCAAAATAGAATATTTACATTTTAGGAGTCCATATTACATTGTGGAGGTAAAATATCAACATAATATTCAAAATGGATTATGCACATGCAAAATATTTAGAAGAAAAGGGTGACAAAAATGGAGGGGACTAAAAGGTATACACATCCCTCTATGGTTGGCTAGTTTTTAACATCACCTAACACTAATTTGATTTCTAAAATCATATGATTTTATTATTATTATTTCATGATGATAACATCCAGAGCACAATATCTTTAAATGTCTCTATCATAGCCAGAGAAAAAAGGTATTACCTGTGTTTTATTTTGGAAACAATTTCGTTGACGGCCTTTGGATACCTAGACAACAAGTGCAAATATTTTACCCTCACCCCCATTAGTTCCACTACAGTCTCTTTGAAAGTAACCATGGAGGAGAGTTCTCATGCGTGATCCAAAATGTCGAGCTTAAGTCGATATCTATAATTGCATCCAGAGAAATCAACATTGCATTTGGGACAATGCCAAATATTATTTGGATCGTGGAAGACCCTTTTCATGTATTGCCTGTCATCGACTAATAAAGGATAAGTAAGGTAATGTAAGCCAATCATGTAGATTTTTGTACTGGTAGCCTTTAGTAAAATTTGTTCTAATTTATCAAAGAGAGTGATGCCAAGAACCTCAACAATTGTTCTTCTTTTGTTTATTTTGAATGTGTGCAGTGGCATCTCTTCTAATCAGGGACGAGGAGGGAGCATGTAAGACCACTTTTTCAAGCCATATTTTTAGTATATGGGCCTCTTCTATATCTAGGTTTATGATAACATTAGTATTGGACATAGCCCCTATAGTCTACCATTGAAATCAGTGACATAATATCCCTTGATTACTAGAGGGGGTGTTGATTTAGAACACAAATATGCAATTTCTTTATCTTCCACATGGCAATGTTCTCCCACAATGTCACATCCATGCTATAGTAGGACATGTCCTTTGGGTGGATTATTTTCTTCGAAGTCTTTAAGCCATCTTTTTTTATGTATGGGGGAGCTAGGGGAAGTGTTAGTGACAACACCAATAATGTCAACCATAGATGATTCGTAAACTATCATGGATATTCCACTTGAATAGTTCATCAAAACGGATCTTACAAGTTAGTTTGTATTTTATTAGCTTATTTTTATTGAATGCCAAAATAACTGGAACTAAAACAAGAATAAATAGAGAAAATAAGTACACAATCCACACAATAGCACAAGATATACCCTGGGAAAACCCACTATGGGGAGAAACCCAGCCACAAATGAGGACTATGCCTTGCTATTTATGTCAAATTGCAAATACAAAGGAAATGGTACTCTTTATGGAGTTACTGATACCTTTGCAGCCAGAATGGGTACTACAAGATCTATTATCTCCTTTGTGCTACTATAATATCCACTCCCTAGTGTTGTTTGCTCAACTGTGGATCAATAAAATACATCAAAAGAATGCCCTCCCTTCTTCTCCTGATGGCCTAGTATTTAACATAGCCCGATAGTCATCTAGAGTTAAATTTAGGGTTTTTGCATGCCCCAACTCTTGATTAGGGTTAGGTTTTTGGACCTTCTAAAATGTTCTTGAAAGTTTACACGTGATTATCTGCACATGCGTGAGAAATGAGAGCTTATGTGGAATCCACTAGGTACCATGGTGGTCAACTGGATAAGTCAACTCGTGGAAGGCATAACTTCTTCATACAGACTCTTATTGAGGCGATTCTTGCATTGTTGGAAAGGTATCGATGTGTATAATGCAAAAAAATTGAAAATTGATGGTTTAAAACCTCAAAATGGCCCCGTAAGGTTGCAGACCTTTTTTGACCCCAAATCTGAAGGTGAGATGTGCCCCTTAAATGGGCCCTACAAGCCAATTCATCCAATCTTTCCATCCTGAAAACTCCATGTAGGTGAAAAATTATATATTGATCCATTCCAGATTAGTAGAACTAATGATTGTTGAAGTGATTTCATTGATTGACTTAAAGTTGAAATGGTGTTGGGGAATTGATATACCATTAGTTGGGCAATGTTGTAATAAATATGTGGTTGATATACCATTATTTAGGTGGTTAAATGTTTTATTAACTCGTTTTATAATGGATTTGGAGATAATGTAGACATAACCACTTTGGATTTCATTAGAGAAAATATCAATGGAGTCAATAAAGTAAGTGATATATATCTCCCCTCCTCCAATGTCAACACAATCAAATCTAATTTTTTTTCCATACGCTTGATAGTTCTTGAATTAATGAAGGGATTTTATTGATTGGGCAAGAACCGTTATTGCCCAGTTTGTCTAATAGGGGCTCAATGCTCTTATTGGGATAATTGTCTATATGGTGGAATAGGAAGAGAGTAGGGGTAGAGAGTCATGGTGGGCAAGCAATGATACTTGGAATGACGAGGATATGTCATGTGAATGTCAATGAGGTGGAAGTTGAAATGAACAGTTCTTGTTCATATAAGAAATATCCCATTAGTACAAAATGAAAGATAAATGACTAGGTGACCAAAAAAATTGGTCACCATAGTTTTATCAAGGGATAAATTGCCAAACTTGAGTGAGCCAACTAAAAACAACCAAGATAAATGACCAATTTGGTCACGGGATAGAATATATGACTAGATAACAAGTAACTATACTAAAAATGACCACACAACAATAACATTAAGAATATGAATTGGTCATTTATTTGGTCATTTTTAGGTGTCACTCCAACAATGGAAAATTACAATTTTGAAAATGAATTTGTACAATTTACTAAATTTTAGCACTGTAGATGGATTCAGAGTTTAAGGGGTCTCTGAATCCATCTGCAGTGCTAAAATTTAGTAAATTGTAAACATTGTAGATGGATTCAGAGACACGAGTGATCATGTAAATTGTTTAGTCACTCGACGAAAAATATGGAAAATTGACGTAATTTTGACAATGAATTTCATGAACAATATTTTACTAAGTTTTAACATTGCATGAGATGGAATCCATAATAGAAACTATAGATGATAGAAATCCACAAAGGACAAAACATGATAGAATAAATGAATAATGCGATCATTGAGAGTGCCATGTATATATTATCCTCGTAACTAACTATCAAGCCCCTTATATTTTGAGGAATCTTGTCACACAATCAACATTGAAATAGTCAATTTTATGAACGTTAAATGACATTGTACATTTATATTTCCCACTAACTGCAGGTTATTCAAAGAAAAGGTATTTATGAGTGATAATTTCTTGCCCGACAGTTGCGAAGAGGCAAAGCAAATGTTGAAAATGTTGGGTGTTGTTATCACTTCATGAATGTATGAATGATTGTAATATTCTATATAGAGGTGAATATGTAGACAAAGAGATATGTCTAAAATGTGGGTACCATAAGACAAGAAACAAGGGTAAAGCACATGGTCCTCCTCATAAGATATTGAGGCACATGCCTATAATCCCAAGGATTCAAAGGCTCTTTCATTGCAAAGAATTAGATATGTTGCAGGGATGGCATGCCTTGCACCGAAATGAGTCAAGAGTTATCTGAATCCCATTAGATTCAATAGCCATGAATCATATAGAGAATACATAGCCCGATAAATTCAAGGATAAAGTATGGAACCTTCGATTGAGCATAACCATGGATGGCGTCAACTCATATTCGCTCCAAAACACTAACTCTTCTGTTTGGCTTGCAATAGTGATCAATAACAATACCCCCCCATGGTTGTACGTGAAGAATGAACATCTTATGATGGATCTTATAGTCCCAGGTAGAAGACAAGTGAAGAATATGAACGTTTACCTACAACCATTGATTGATGAACTAAAGGAATTATGGGAAGGGATACATGTATACGATGTATCAAGACCCATCCCAACAGAAAGGATTTTTACATTGTATGGAATATGTGCGCACACCACACATGATTATCCGGGATTAGAAGTTTGCTCTAGTAAACATTTTGTTTGATTTGATTATATCCATAACAATATTTTTTGGTATCTTTAATTCGGTGCGACTGTATTGATCTTCAACACTAACATGCTTTGTATACCATAACACTGCAGGTCTTGTAACAAAAGGGTATCATGGATGTAAATTATGTGAACCTTCTATAAAGGCTAGGTGGTCCAACCACCTACAAAATCCAGCGTATGATTGCTCGAGGGTATTACTCCTAGAAGACCACCCTTACAGAAGAGAAACATCTGTTTTCAATGGTAAACCAGAGAGAACCCAAGGGCTTGAAATAATGACATTGACTCATTGGATTAGGTCATATGACATAGAGAAGGAGAAGGAAATTGCAGAAATGTTCAATTTAAATGGGGGACATATGTTCGATGATCCTGAATTCTTCGACACCTATGTTGAGAAAATGTCCATTGGGATGAAAAGAAAATCAATATTTTATGAGCTCCCATATTGGGAGCATCTTAAGATTGTCCACTTACTAGATCCCATTCATATATTTAAAAATGTTTCATCTTATTTGTGGAGGCACATATCATCGAAACAAAGAGACATGTTGGTTGTCAAGAGAGATCTTATTTCTTCAAATACTAGAAAGAAGCATTAGCCAAGACAAGAAAATAAAGGAGAGGTTGGCCCCTCTTGGTCGTTTAAAGAAGGTGATGTCCCATGGGTTTTGAAGAAAGATGATCTTTCTTTGGAAAATGAAGTTCTATTGGGTGTGAAGGTGCCTTCTTTATATGGGTATACTTTATGGGACTGCTTCACTGTAGACAAACATTTGTCGGGTTTGAAATTACATGACCATTTGAACCTTCTAAGGGTACATATGTAAAAAAACTGATTTTTATTTTTTATATTTTACCCCAAAGTTAAAACACAATTAAATTTTTATGTGTTCACTTTTTAGTGTCATCATCCTTTGCTTGTGCATGGGTGTGTGAACCATGACTTTCCTGAGGACCTACGGCATGCCATATCTAAACTATCTGCATTTGTACGGTGGATCACATCAAAGGAGATTCACATGGATAGCATTCCACAACATTGTCAAGAGATAGCTGAGATTGTTTGTATATTTGAAAATGAACTGCCAACTGCTTTCATGGACTTGCAAGTTCATCTTCTAATTCACCCACTTGATGAGGTTGAATAAGTCGGGTTGTTCTCATGTCATTGGATGTTCGTATTATAGAGGTATATGAAAAAATTGAAGGGATTTGTTCGACAAAGGGAAAAACCTAAGGGATCTATGACATAGGGGTACATAGTATATGAGTCATTCTATATTTATGCCAGTGACTACATCAAGCAAATTGACCACACACCAGGCGCAATGATTTGGGATGACGAATGTGATGAGGACAAAAGGGAAGGGGAGATAGTCCAAACGAACAAAAAAAGGCACATGATAAAGAGTAAGCAGCTTATCTTTTGTCACATTTCTACATACTAACTATTCACGATGAACTTCATAATCTATATTTGATCTCATACGTACTATATGTCCATTTGATTTCATGAATACAACAACGAATTCATAAATTGATGCCATCAATAAATTCATTCTTTACAACACGGAGGCAACACAACCGTGGGTTGCATTGTATGAAGAGGAGGAGGAAATGGGACATTGACATGAAAGAATTCAGATGATTGAACGATAGAAGCATGCCTTATCCTTATCATTTACAAGAAAATATGCCAATGATATGTCCCAACAGTTAGGTTGCTGACCAAGTCAGGGAAAAATACGGTGCATCTGGTCGTTACCTGCCTGCTGAAGAGGATGCACTAAACATAGGGATCAGATGCATCAACTCGGTAATAATCCATTTTTGTACATTTTTAATTTTAAAATGCACATTTGTTTTATAACATCCACTAGTAGAAAAATGGGTGATAAATGACCAGGAAACCAAAAAAGGTTGGTCACCAAGTGAAATAAATGATTAAACCACCAAAACAGTTGGTCACCATAGTGTTTTTAAGTGAAATATGCCCAAATTTGAGCAATTTTAAGTGATCACAACTAAAAATGACTAAAATAAATGACTAATTTAGTCATGGGATAAAAATATGTCTAGACAGTCTAAGTTAATAATTATATAAGTTGACGTCCATTTTTGAAATTTATGAAATTGTACAATTTTATTGTCAAATTTGCAATTATCCATTATTCGAACAATGGATAATTGTAATTTTTACAATGAAATTCTACAATTTTATAAATTTTAATGCCGCAGATGGATTCAGAGACCCCTTTTACAATTTCATAAATTTTAAGCAGATGAATTCAGAGACTCGGACGGATGCAGATAGATTTTGTAAAATTTACGAAATTGTAAAATGGGTTTATGAATCCATCTGCACCGTTAAAATTTTCAAAATTGTAAAATTTTATTGTCAAAATTGCAATTGTTACAATTTCGTAAATGAGGGGTTCTCTAAATCCATTCGCAGCGTTAAAATTTTCAAAATTGTAAATTTTTTATTACAATTTCATAAATTTTAACGTTGCAGATGGATTCAGAGACCCCTTGACCCCCTTTGAAGCATACAAAGATTATTTTTTAGATTGGAAGAGTTTAATTTTGACTGATTTTTTTTTTTCTATTCGTAGTTGTGCAATGAATTATCCCAAATACAACATATAATGTCAAATCCTTTATGTTAATGATATTTAAAAACATAAAAACCATACATATTGATGTCTACATGACAAATAAAACTGAAATCCCTCACTAGAATAGACTGCATGAAATTCCATATATCTTCAATATTTAATAAGAAATTGGTTCACCATATTGCTCAGAGACTGCTCTCTGCTTGAACTAATAGAAGCCTCCTTTGAGTTTAAATTTTATGGTTATTTAAGTTCAATCTCTTACCAGTTAAATTATTGATTCATCATGATTTTTCCCTTAACACAATCAAAAGTTTTGAAGTCTAGGATAATAGATTAATGTTTTGCAGAAGTTATGGATAAGTTTGATATCAATTTTTTTTCTTTGTTTCATTGGGGTATGTGAAGAAAGCAAATATTTGAATATCAACAACAATTTCTTATTGATTTGTGCTTGACTTGAAACCAATGTCTGGCTGATCTATAACTGAATAGAAACTCAAATGACTAAATATTTATTATAAATATATTACATACTAATTTATGACCCCTACGACCTTTCATCTCATGTGTCATGTTGAGTCGTGTTGTGGCGTTTAGTCATTTCTTTCTATGAGCATTGCCATGTCTTAATTATTATACCATCACATTTGGCTCTTCATACTCATCATGCTCATATTTCATTTTCAAAAAACTATCACTATTTGACCCTCTCGGCAGTCGATTGAAGTTTTAGTGAGTATGAGTTATTTGTGTCCTATTAGCTAAAAAATGTCAATTCTCTTTCCTCTGTTAATTCGTTAGCTACACCAATCCGTCAATACTCTCATCACGCCTATGTTTGTAAGTTTCAGTTATCTCCTTGGCTTCCTTCTTTGCAAGATTTCACCAATATACCCTATTTTGAAAAAAAAGAAATCCCACCCTTTTGCAAATTCCTTTATTATCGGCCTATAGTTCCATTGTCATTCCTTTGAAAATAATAATAATAATAAAGGTTAATTTCCTCCTTAGCAATTTTCCCCAAAAGTTTCCCCTTTTATCATTATTCTAATTCCCGCCCCCTTCCTTTTCATTAACCCTAAAAAAAATCAAAATCCCTTTATCATTCCCCTTTACAACCGTTCACACCCCTTACTCATTTTTCCCATCTCCTAAATCCCATCTTCTTTTTCAAAAGCCAAAAGGGGTCCCTACTCATTTCCCCATTATTGTAAAAATGTGTTTTCCATCATTATCAAAAATAAAAAAACAACCTTTTCCATTACCCCAATTGAGAACCATGCCAAATGATTATTTATAATGTAAGGGTATAAACCCTAATCCTACATCATAGAAGATGAAGGGCGACCAAAATTCAAGCACGCAGATCGACAAGGAGTATTAGAATATGTAATGATGACCTATGTGATATATTGGTAAAATATCATTTAAAGACATAAAATAACTCTAATGTTATAAAATAGAGTTATCCCACATGCATCATTGTAATTATATCCTTTGTAACCATTCTCTATATAAAGAGGACGAAATTCATTTATCCCACATGTGTTATGGGATGTATTGTAATCCAAACCTCTTGGTATATAAGAGAGGTGAAGGAGACCCTTTTGGGTATATGTTGATTGTAATTCATCACACATCACATGTTGTGTATGTCATTTGTACACACATTGTATGATGGAGCTTGATGTGATGCATATGTGAGGATGCCATGTAATCTTAGATATTTTTCATATTAATGGAAGATGCAACCCTTCCCATGGACGTAGCCCAATTTGGTGAACCACGTATATCTGGTGTTCTCGTTTTCTTGGTCTCTTTATGTTCATGTTGATATGTTATTGTTGCTTAGATAGGTAAGCTAGTTTAGCTAGATCATAATCTATGACATGGTATCAGAGCTAGTTGCTATGATCTATCACCTTCTATAGCTTTCATCAATAACTATTATCATTTGGGCTACGTTTCTGCAGTTTTTTACTTCTAACCCTAACTCTGTTGTGTAGCTTTTTGCAAAAAAAATTTAGGGGTTTCTTGATGTTTTTTTGTAGATCCATATGTTTTTTGGCTTTTCCTCAAGGATATCTCTCTTTCGGTTGATAGATCAACAGTTTTCATCCAAGTTTGGTAGACTTTGTGCAGGTTTCCGTGTTCGGTAGATTCGACACTGTTTTCGGCCTAAAACTTGACATTTGCGACTTTTGCTTTGTAGACAGCGTGGGTAACCGCGACTTTCCCTACTGCGAACTTGCGAGTATACTGTAGACCCGCGAACTTTAGTGTACATACCTGCGTGTGCTACGTCATACTTGCGACTGTTCTACTGTTAACTCGCGTTTACTTTAGTATAACCATGACTTCACTATACAAGGACCCGCGAGTGCTTCGGCATAACCGCGACCTTACTGTACAGAGGCCCGCGAATTTCCAATCAGAATCGAGTCTTTCTCCTTTACAAACCCGTGAACCCGCGACTTCTCTGTGCATAACCCGCGAGTACACGCGAGTTTACTTTGGCAGACCCGCGAGTGACTTTATTTGGCACCTTTTCTAAGGGTTGTAGGTAAATTTTATGTTTTTTTATCTTGGAAAAGTTTCATCTCTTATCTTCAAATTCTTGTCATGAGATTCTTGATCTCTTTGCATTAGGATTTTTGTTATGATTCATCATATTTACAGAGGTTGTCTTGTTCTTATGTCTCTAACCTTCTTTGTGTGGAAGATGTTTTGACATTTTCAGGAGCATGGATCTCTAGTATGGTAATGGTGACATCAATAAATGAACCTATGCTTAGGACTTAGTTGTTTAATGACTATATTTTCATAGCTATAAGTGATATTATTTTGATCTCACTCTTCTGATCATGATAATGAAGCTTTTATTTGTGTTATCTTTTGATCATTATTTGCTTTATTTATATGTTATTGCTGACCTTTGTGTAAAAGCAATTTCATTGTTTTTATAAGTAATATCTTTATGATCATTATATGCTCTTGCTAATTAAATTCTTGAGTAAATTCAATTTATTTTTGAATCTATGTGATATCATATTTTTTTTACTTGTCATAAGTTCTTTAATTGGGGTATAGTTTCTTTTTCATGTATTGCAGAGATTGTATCTAGTTCCTGTGTTATTTGTCTCTAACATTCCTATACAGAAGCATTGACATGTGTTGTTTGTCTCTAACATTCCTATATGGAAGCATTGACATTTCCAGGACATTTCATCTCTTGCATATTTACATAGTGTTAACAAGAAATGAACCCATGATTAAGACCATTAGTGACTTGTCATTTCATAATTATTTTATAAGTGATATCATGAATTGATCATAATTTGCTATATGTTGATCATATTAAACATTTTTTATTTATTTTCATATATATCATGTCATGTTTATTTCGATCATCTTTAACTCAATATTTATATGGCTTTGGGAAATCTTATACTCTTGAAATATTTATCATGAGCACCTTGTTCTTGTTGCAATGTGATTTCTATTCTTATGATTGCAAAGGTTATCTTGTTCCTACTTGTCTCTAACGTTCCTATACGGAAACATTAACATGTGCTATTTGTCTCTAACATTCCTATATGGAAGCATTGACATTTTCAGGGCATTCATCTCTTGCATATTAACATCATACTAATAAGAAATGCACCTATGCTTAAGATTAGTTGCTTGATGGCTAAATTTTCATATATTTAAGTGAAATCTTGGCTCATTATTCTATCTTGGTATTTATTATGCTCACTCATGTTTATGCTCCTCTATCTTTTATCATAACTTATCCTGTCATTTTTTGATAGTATTTTTCTAAAATTTATATGGTCTTGCATAGAAGCGACATCATTTACTTATATGTTCTTGAGAAATGTCATTTTATCATATCTTCTGTCTTTTGGGCTTATCATGTTTTTTTATATGCTTTATTCTTGGAAGTTCCTTTGTGCAGGTTCATTATCCATGTTGTGGGATAGCTTGCTTATGTTATTCCTTCCTTGTTTAAGCATATGTTGGTTGCGGATCTCTGGTTCCTCTTAAGAAGGAATGTAATGTTGGATTTTGTCATGTTCTATCATATTTCAGTAATGTTGTATGATGGACATCCATCTTCTACTGTTAAAGTCATGATGTTCATCTGTATGATATCATTTTCGATGTATAGATGATTGGGGTCTTCTATAGATATTTATATTGCACCTTGATTGGAAGAATGTCTGCTATCTACATGCGTATTGGCCATCTGGGTATTTTGTACACTGTTGTTGTGTTCTTAGCCACATGTTCTGTTGTATCAGCCGTCAGAAGGTATCTGTACACTGGTGTGGATGTTATATCGGAGTTCTTCAGCTATCAGTTATGGTTGTGATGATTCTTGTGGTGATATAGGCATCTTATGGATCTAGTAGCCATGCTGGCTTCTCTTTAGATTTGGGCATCTTGTTGGTGGATTGCGTCACATGTTTGTTTCATCGTACAACCTGGTTCGTGTGCAATTTCATGCTTCAATGAGAAGCGGACGTTGTCTTCATCAAATCCATGAGGCGAAGTGTGTTATTCACATCTTATGGAGCATTTTGGAAGTTGTCATCATGGGGGATGTTGGGGTGTTTCCACCTTCCTTCCATTTGTATTCTTTCTCCCCGTCATCATTAAGGGAGAGTGTTAGAATATGTAATGATGACTTATGTGATATATTGGTAAAATATCATTTAAAGGCATAAAATAACTCTAATGTTATAAAATAGAGTTATCCCACATGCATCATTGTAATTATATCCTTTGTAACCATTCTCTATATAAAGAGGATGAAATTCATTTATCCCACATGTGTTATGGGATGTATTGTAATCCAAACCTCTTGGTATATAAGAGAGGTGAAGGAAACCCTTTTGGGTATGTGTTGATTGTAATTCATCACACATCACATGTTGTGTATGTCATTTGTACACACATTGTATGATGGAGCTTGATGTGATGCATATGTGAGGATTCCATGTAATCTTTGAGATATTTTTCATATTAATGGAAGATGCAACCCTTCCCGTGGACGTAGCCCATTTTGGTGAACCACGTATATCTGGTGTTCTCGTTTTCTTGGTCTCTTTATGTTCATGTTGATATGTTATTGTTGCTTAGATAGGTAAGCTAGTTTAGCTAGATCTTAATCTCTAACAAGGAGGGGGGCAGGCAAGATAGGAAAATGCACCACCATTCACACAGAACTGAGACCAAACCCTAGAAAACTGGTAGCACACAGTGGCTACACACAGAGGATCCAGTGGGAAGGCCAGTAAGAGAGACATGTTTTACAAAACCTGTGAATAAGACACACCTTTTTGGGAGGGAAGCTCAGGGACACATGTAAGAAGCTAGCACACAGTTCATGATATATCCAATAAAAGGGCATTTATGTATTTGACTAATAACCAAAAGGATCCCTTATTAGTTTAGATTTGTAGACAGAATAAGAAGACTACGATGGCTACCCACATTAAAAGTAAAAGGATACAAAGGGAACCTCCGAGTCATGAGATTGATTCCCAACTATCTTTTATTTTGTTATTTCCCCCTTGCCTGCTCCAGATCCCTGTCGTGTTTTATAAGAGGTATTGAATGTTGTAAACTCGAGTTCCCGCGACAGGCTCAGTCCATTTAATGATTTGGGTTTTTATTTTTATTTTTGGGGTTTTAAAGTAGGGATGAATATGATTTGTATAATCACCCAACCTATTTTCTTGTAAATGCATCCTAAATTATGATGACTACTTAAGTTCAAAAAATATAAAAATTTGAAATGGACTTGTTAGAATGAAAATAATCCATTTCTAGGGTTATTTGTTAGTGTACTTGTTAATTTTGAGAATTTTACCTGTTTTTTAGGTTATCTCTATCTATGTGTGCAGGTTTTCACTGCATGGCTAAGAGGGAGTAGGATAATCTTTGGTCCAAATTTTTCTCTGGTGAAACTAACAAATTTGGCAAATCGAGTCCAGGAAGAGTTCCACGATCAAAGTGTTGGGAGTGGTTTTTTCATGTAGTTTTGAGGATCTATGAATTGATCAATAACTTCCAGAATTCCACTAGCAACCTACCAAATTATCACTTTGACTAAATTCCAACCACGAAATCAAAATTCCTGATCGCAAAGGTATGTAAATGTTGATCCATTTCTAGGGTTTCGGTCTCCCATTGTTGTGTCTGTATTTTTTTGAAAAGGCATGAATGCTCTCTAGAATTCATTCCACTTGCATCAATATCATACTTTTCCCATCTTGACTTTTAGAAGAATGAAATATCTAAGAAAGAATTGGTAAATCGTGGTGTTGATGACGTTTTTTGCCATCAACGGAATCTAGTCGACAAAGTATTTCTAGGCTTCTCCTCCTTTTCAAAGTGACATGGGCTTCACTATCTTCCTACATATCATTCATGTAGAAGTGTTCCTAGCCTATGTCTCTGGATGATTTAAAATTGACTTGGGTTTTCCATCAGTTAAGGATTCTATAAAATTTTAATGAAATAACATAGAAGGGACATCTATTGTTTGTATAGATTTGTTCCACTAGTTGAAAAGTCAATACGCGAAGAATTTGAATTCCTATGCACCCCGAGTAGTGCATCGACATTGTCTGTTTTGGGGAAAGTTCTTCAGCACAGTGAGTTTGATGTTGTTGTTATTATTCTGCATGATTGAGAACCTCATGCATATGGCTTACAAAAGAGATAGTGGTTGTGTTTCTAATAATTCTGTGGAGTATGAGGATTTGTGTGAACAATCAGAGGCTATCCTTGCTATTGAATTTTCCTCATCCCGTGGTTCATATATTCCTGTTGATCAAGATTGTGAAATGGTTGATATTGTGTTCCAAATTAGTCGTATGTATGCATAATATCAAAATATGTTTATTTAGAAGTGAAAGAATGAATAGGTTGAATCAATTTTCCAATGGAAGAAAGTGTAGATGCCTTTGCTGTTGGGTATATAAATTCTTACACCACAAAATCCATCAGAAAGCTTTGAGCACTCATTTGATGGTTCTCATATGATGACAACTGCATATCTATAGATGGCAACACCTAGATTACATTCACAAAGGATGGCACTATACGTTTGAAGTTCTCGAGGAAAAAAATGAGTGCATGTGGAGATTTGTAGAATTTACAAGCAGAGTTTGATATTTGCAATGTGTGGTCATGGTAGGTTCTCAATAACTTCTTCATCAATGGGTAGAAAGTTGGAAAAAAATGGAGGATGTTCCCGGGGTTTGGACAAGAATGGCCAATTCAAAAATATTTCTAAGCTCAATCACATATGGAGAGGATGAATTGGCATTCTCTGTTCGAGGATAGATCAAGAAAAGAGACATGTTTTGAAAGTCCCGAAGGAGATTGTGCAATGTTCCTTTCAAATATGGATTATTTATACAATGTGATTGTCAAATTATGGAACTTAATATACATGCTACTTGCTTGGTCAATTAGTATATTTCCCAATTGCAAAGTTGTTGCATTCAGTACTGCAAAGTGATGGGTATGCATTCATAATGGAGAAATGCTAATTCATGATTATCAAAACAAGAAATAGTCTAGAAAGATTAAGAGAACGTAGGATCACAAAGGTGCTATCTCGTTTCTATGTTTACCTTTATGGATCCTGTATGTAAATGAGATCGATACCTCCAAGATACAACTTCTGGATCCGCAAACTTCTTGAAGAATAGGTGTACAAGTGATGTGAAAAGAATTTCAAACATTGTCAAAGAGTAGCTTTAACATTAGTGAAAGAATGCAAGTAACTGTTGAAAATTCTGGTAGTTTACCAAGCTTAAGAGTCCCACATTACAGGGAATTGGTACTTCAAAAAATGTGGTAAGAATGGATATCATGAGGATAAATCGAAGACTTTATTTTTGAAGGGAGAGTGGGTTTAAGAAAAATGGTGGAATAATATATGACCATGTAGATGAATTTTAGTATGTTGTTTCCCAACAATTTGTTGGTCATGGTATTGGAAAGTTTTTCGTTGAAGGAAACAATGCGTTTGATCAAAAGCATTTTTGAAAGGCTAGTGTTATAATTTAATACTGAAGATGTGATAGATCCATCATGCATGGGGTATCCAAAATACTGGTAGGGAATATGTTGAACCCAATATGAATACATGAATGAATTCCAGAAAGTTATCGATTTGTTGTTCACAGAGTTTGGAAGATGGATCTATCTCTCCTATTAGTGCAAAGTTTCATGGTTTAAGCAATGAGGTTCTGTACTCATATATTATTCAAGTATGGATATCTCAAATGATGCCTGGAGATCTAATTATCATGTGTTTAGATGCTTAATGAGTTTGAAATACATTTGTACTAAAATTTAATTTATGGTGAGTATAGCTTTATTTCATATATCTACTTCATTTTTCAATATATGTGTTGGCATATTTTAGCATACTATCTTGCATCATAGTCTCTGGGCCATAATTAGTTGCATTTTTCACCTGCCATTTCTTGCATACCTTTTGTACCTTGTAACTATATTTACTAGGTGCTAGAACCTCATGTAAGGGGAGTGAATGAAGGATTCAGTGAAGCATGCTTGATTTCAGAGGTATCTTTGCTGCCAGAAAGAGTTTGGATTGCAACAGGAAGAAGGGTTGTATAAATGGAAACTGGTTTTGTTGATCGGATTCGTAAACAAGGAGAAATAAGAAAACATATTATGGTTGTATTCACAGAAGGTTGGCCAATTATGTGCTTTGACCACAACCTCAAGAAACCATGGGATACTGATGTGTAGGTCAAGGCATTATATCTCTCTTGCCCAAAACATGTTTTTAGCTTTATAACAATATTTTTAGTGATATCAAATTGGTTGTCTCTCCACTTTACAAAATCATTATTTGAATCCATAAATGAATGGACTTTCTGTAGGAGGACTTTCCACATGGTGCTCTTCACAGAGAGATAATGATTTCTATCAGTAACTATACATTGAAGCATGGAGATGTGGGGCTAGTAATTATGGGGGGAAGTTATTTCTTAAACACGAATCAAGTTGGTTATCAATTGGGATACCCTTTCTTAATTGCCTATCCATCTTAATGGACCATCATAAATTGTTATTTCAATATTGCATAACATCTTTGAATAACCAAGCATTCTTTGTGACTCATTACTATTAGAACACATATTACAAACAATAACCTGTATAACATTAGCCATGGTTAGCCCTCTAATTTATGATCGTTTTTGGTGGCCTCGCTGCTTGTTAACTAGTGCAATCTTCTTTGCATTGTTACCTACCTTTAAGACATCAAGAACATATTAGGGACATCAAAATACATAAAAGTATGCTTATATTTAGGATAAGGACTTATGCTTTGGGATTCATTAAATGAGGATTGGCTTTTAGCATTCCATTGGAATTTCTTGTAACATTGGAATTTTATTACTTGATGTTTTTTCTGGTAAATTGTTTTCCCTAGAAAAAATGTCCTTGTAGACTTGTTTTCTCTGGCAAAACAATTCAAAAAACCTTGACTTTCCTTTAACATAATGCAAGAGAAAATATGTCCATTTTCTTTAACATTTTTCATATGTAATGAATGCTTTTTAATGCAAGTTTTGCTCATGTAGATAACTAAATGGAAGAGCTCTGTAATGAAGTAGGTCTAGTAGGAAATCAATGGGAATTTTGTAGCTAAAATTCATTTCCCAAACAAGGAGTCAAGGGGAAGATGAGTATTTACCTGACATTTTAATAATATTTTTTTACTATATTTTTTTGGTATGTCAATCAATTTTGTGACTAATGGAAGGCCCTATATTTGTGAAAATAGTGTATCCTGTCAAAAACATGGCATGCTTGACAACTATGCTTTTGTGTCTAGGTTGGAAATCCTTTTGACCCAATTTTGTATTTTAGAAGGTGTATTTTGCACAAATCCTTTTTTGGGACAACTATAGATCCATCTAGAGGCTCCAATATGCCGAGGATGTTGGTCCACTTGATCCTCCGCGAGGGTTATCACAATTTATTCTTGATAGACTATTTGGAAATATTGATGTTTTAACAAGTTTGTGTTTTCAATGAGTGATATTGCCTGTTGATAATAGATATGTTGATGGGTGACATGGATGGCACTTATCAGCAGTGGTCATTTTCTTCAAATATATTTGCTTAGATAAGTTTGGGCCTTTTTGATAACTCTCTGATAACTTGACTTGGCCACAAAAATGTGAAAATTATGGCAGAATGGAACTTTGATCATCATCCACACAAATACATGGACACCATCTCTAGAAAAGATAATAAAAGATGGTCCAAGTTGTTTGGGAAGAAATTAAGTGGTGTACTGAGCATTGGTTGTGATAGAGACTCAAGAGAGCTTCAAAGGAGCATATCAGGGATTAGATAGGGCAGGGGATTTGGTCATGTTTTAAGGCATCTGAGTTTTAGGATGTTTGTATGTATTTGAAGGATGGAAATCATAGGGTTAATGATGAATAAATGAGAGCACTGCATGTAACAAACTTGAGGATAAAAATGGTGCATATTGTGGTTGCACCTTGACCATTCAAGTCCATAATAGTTTTAGGGGGAAATATTTCCAAATGAAGATCTATGTTGTAGGTTGAACAACTAACATGCATATATAACACAAGGAAAGGTGAACCTAATATCCATGGCAGAGGTATGCATCACAACAGATAGTCCACACTTTACCCCATTCAATGACTAGGTTTTTCACATTTATTTGGTTAGTGAATTTTGGTAATGGGACAATGGTAGTTGATTATGAATATTCCTTGTAATATTTACTAGTTAATGGATTTGTTCTTTGAGATTCTTTACACAGTTGAAATCACAAAAGATTAGTCTCCAAATTCAAAGTATATTTGCTCTAGATTATTGTTAATGCAGTTTTCTAATGTTATTACTTTAAGATGCTAGTCCATTGAAATTACATTTGATTACAGTTCAATTAGCTTATAGGGCTATACAAAATTTCATTCTTAGCATGAAATATTGCCATCCTGATTAAAGAGATTTCTCTCCCTCTTGCACTGATATCTGAGACTTACCATAGGTTATATGTTATCCTTGCATAATAAGCAATTATTTTCAGGTAAATACTAATACTGATATGCTTCATTATTTTAAATTTGATTGATTGATCTGTTAAGGTGGGGGGGGGGGGCTTGTTGTGTCAGTTTACTGGGACCATTAGATGACATGTATTTTTACTAAAATCACGTGTTTACTTTTCTATGAACTAGGTTTTGATTTTTGGTTGGCTTAACTAATGCAAATTTTTCTCTAGCATTTTTGGCCGATACAAGTCATTCTGGAAGGAAGTGGACCTTATGAAGCAGAAATTGAAAAATAGGCAGGAGTTGAAAGTGGAAGAGGTTGGAGTGGGAGTTTTATTTGCACTAGAATGCTATGCATGGAGTTGCATTGGTGAGATTGTGGGGCGAGGATTCACACTTACATGATACTATGTTTGAGTAGTGCAATGTCATTTAAAAGATCCAATTTTTCCTAAGTGTGAAGGATGGGGTTAGTCCTTCATATTTTTTGGTTGAGTTTCAAAAACCAAAAATACCAGTTTCAAGGCTCTGTTTGGAGTTATTGATTCAAACAAATCTGTACATTTAATAATATTTCAGAGCAATAATTGTGCTTGAGTTTCCCTTGGCACATAGTAATTCATTTAAACGATTTTCCTTTTTTTTCAACCTTATTCTTGGTTGGAACTGATGATTTCACTTCAGACCTACATCAAGGATTCATTATCCAGATATTAGTTACTATGTCTTTTGATTGTTCCAAGATTTAATGAGCTTGACTCAAATAGTTGTTATTTCCATCTTGCTATGATAAATGCAGTGAATTGTTTTCTTTAGAGAAACTTATAAAAAATTCATGGGCACTATGATATATGCAATTTAATTTTTTATACCGTCTATAGCAGGATTATATTGCTTGAAGTCCATACAGGATTTTTGCCATGTAATATTGTATATTTTTGAATATGCCAATGATATGAGCCCACTGCTCAATGTACTAGCATTTACTTAAGGTCCTATTGAAAAGTGTCAAATATTTGATATGTGACTTGTAAATGCAAGCGACACTTCATAATTATGTATATCTTGATATACCTTGTTATATTTGTTATTATTTAAACTCTTTCCATGAAATATGTTACAGAGACCATTAAAATTGGATACAAATGATCACATGATAGTAGCCAGTAGGACCTTAATCATGGATTCACATTCTTGCTACCCATGCGTTGTTGAATTTGAATGTAGGATCCACCTCTATTGTATTGAATTTCTTGAAGGTACTATTTCTGGAATCTGAAGCGGCTTTCTCTGTGATGCTCTTTGAAATATAACTTCCCCAGGCATAAGGCATAATAGGGTATCTCTATTTTTATCCTTTTTTTTTTGTCTTAACTAGCTAGGCACTATTGGTGACCTTATATGCTAATTAATTACAACCAACACACAGGATGCTCAATATAAATTTTCAACCTAGGGAAGTATTTTATTTCAATGGCAATACGCACAATCTATGCATAAACAATTCAAGTAGCTGATTGAGTAAAATGGAGATAACTTATCCTACCTATCTACTCAGCCAAACTCATTCCATAAGTAAAACTAATGTAACTCACACATCTAAAAATTCAAAGTACAATTATCTTCCTACAGAAATCAACCTAGTAATTACTGATCTAAGAATGGAAATGAACTATATTACTTTTGCAAGAAGTTAAATCCTATATTTATAAAACTACAGTATTCAGTCTTTACCAAAATGATTCATCTAGCAGCTACTGTAACTCAATCACAATCTGCCTAATCTAATGAATTCAATAAAGATACAACATTAACCAGAATTAAAAATAAGCTTGAACTCTAAATTGATAAATATTGGAAATCCTAGAAAGCATAAATGACTTAAAGGAATTGAAGCTGAGCTTGGCTGTAACAGCTAATTCTAACACACCATGCATCAATTAAACTAACCTACATAGTCGACTGTCACACCACACAATTGCAGTTATTCAGGATGCAATGATAAACTACCAGGAAGGAATGCAATTATAAACTCTCTGTTGCAGCTAACAATAATCATGCCTAATATGATTCCACACCACACAACAGGAAATAAATTAAACTACCTACTTAACTTGGCAATCTTTGTGGGAAGGCGGGCCCTGGCCTTCTAACAGAGACGCTGTGAACTACCACAAATTAAGACACATAAATATGAAGAACTCTGCTCTTTATTAAAAATGGTAATCTACAGTCTCAGCTCTCTGTTACAGTCCGTACAAAATGATAATTAACCAAAAACTAGACTTGGAAAGCCTTCCCATATTTATACATGCAAAATACAATTCATGATCCACTAATTTCGTGCAACAATGAATATCTCTGATCTTCATGCTGCGGAGTTACAATTGAACTGTTACAGCTGTATTGAATGAGGTCGTTGGACATGAAGGATGTTTTTACTCTGGAAGTCAATGGATCAACGGATTAACCAATTGGGAGGCGTCCTGTCTATTGCAGCATTGCTCTGTTTCGGTGAAGTCCTGTTACAACTTCACGTGGAAAGATGCACTGTCCCTTTTAACATATGGAATTAAAACTTGAAGAGTAGCAGCTGGCACCACGTGTGATTCTTTCCCAAGACATTGCGGCTATTACACCTGTGCTTTGATCTTGACTTAATGAAATCAACACAAGTTAGCATAAATCAAAGGCTAGAATTCATAACCATAACAATCTTAGGCATTAAATAAATGAAGCAATAATGAATTATACCTTGTTAGGATTGTTGATTGATCTAGAAGAAAGCATGTATATGGTTTATGAAAGTAGGGTATAATAGGGCAAAATGATATAATAAGTGTGGTTAAAAAAGGCATTTCCAGGGCCCAACATGCACCTAAACGAGATATATCCACATTGACCTAGATATTTTGCTTATCTTCTTTCCCACCTAGTAAAACCAGAGAACTCATTAGCTATAAATATATGTACCTTCCACTAAATCTGTAATTGCTTACCATTATGTCTCCTTTGAGGATTCATCCAGCTTTTGACAAATCTTGGAGTAGTTCCAACCTCCTTTCATCTAAGGCATCATCAACATGTCACCCCCATAAATTTTGTGAGGAAAATTACAAGTGGACACCCAAGAAAAATGAGGGGTAATAGAGTCAATCAAGGCTCAATGAAGAATTTCAAAAGAAATGATTAGAAGGATTAGGGCAACAAGATTACACACCCTATTTTAAAGTTACCCTTTGTGATAGTGTGTTAAGGTTTTTAAGAGCTTGTGATATCTTTTATGTTACATTGGAATTGTAGTATGTTAATATTTGTAAGATTTTGTGATATATTTTTAGTGTGAACTTTGATTCTATTTAAGGGTGCTAGCTCAATGGAAGAGCACCTACCTTACAAGTAGGAGGTTGGTGGTTCGATTCTTCCATGCCCTATCTGGATACACAAATCAATGACTAATTAAATGACCGGTTAACAACAATAAATGTCCAGTTAACAACAATCAATGACTAAATAAATGACCAGTTAACAACAATCAATGCCTTAATAAACGACTAAATGTACTACCAAACAATGATAATTAATGACCAAACAATGATAATTAATGACCAAATAACAACAATTAATGACCAAATAATGACCAAATAGAAACAATTAATGACCAAATAAATGAGTAAATATATGGTCAACGCATGAAGCAATTCAAACAATTTATGACCAAGTGATAAATGACCAATTTGGTTGGGTGATAAGTGACTACTAATTTATGACCAATGGTCACGTGACCAAATTTAGTCATTTATCACCCATTTTGTACTAGTGATCTATATTTTATATATTAATGGTCGGGTTATTATACATATGGCACCATCATTTGTTCACTTTTTTACAGGTGTATTTGTTCCCATCTATGTGGGCATACATGCATCATTTTCGTACCGAGGATGCCAATGATGGACGTGCCACACATAACTGTGGAGTGGAAGTAGAGTTCGACCAATCTAGCCATGTTAGCTACTGCGACCAGGACCTAATAGGGGGGAAGTTGGGTTATGTTGTAAAGATACAAGAGATCATTCAAGTGGACTTCTCATCTTTGCAATGTGTTATTTTTAGGTGCAAGTGGTGGGACATCTTCGACTGGAATAATGTAAATGAAGGTTGTGATAGTGTGCTTATATGTATCAACTCTACAAAGATGTGGGATGAAACTAAGGGTCCTTATGTTTTCCCAAAACACTACAACCAAGTGTTTTGTTACCTGGATGTGTTGGATAGGGATTGGTGGTTCGTATTAAGACACGACCCTAGATCAAAACATATTTGTTAGAAAAACAATGCTATTATGCTAAGCGAGGAAGATAATCAGGGTGATGGCAACGAAGAGTGATATGTACATGTTTTATTTCATCATTTATAGTGTTGATGTATCATTTTATTATTGTTATATTTAATTCTCTAATTATATTGTTTATTTTTTAGCTTATGATAGCATGTTTTAAAACAATTTTAGTTGGTTAACAATCGATCTGATGCAAAATGTGTTTGTCTATCGAGTAATTTGTGACTGTATGGAACGATTGGTTGAAAAAGAATTTTATTTTACTTGAAGGTATTTATATGTCATTGCTTATTTAGTATAAAATATTAGAATTATTGTTGCACCATTATTATGGCATGTCTATATTGAAACAAGAGTTGCGTGCAGCTTAGTCCCTGTCTTCTAGATTAAAAGATAAAGAAAATAAGAAGAACAAAATTCATGAAACAATTACCTCTTTCAAGGCACTCATAATAATATGGAGATTGAAACAAATCACTAATATATCATCCACAAAGGTAAATATGTCTATTATCTTTTCATTTTTAAATTCAAATTCTCTAAAAAGATATATACTTTTCTTTTTCAATAATTTGAATTTTAAAAATTTGTCAACTAAATATATTTTATATCTTTGTAGAAAAAAATGTATATATTTAAAAATGTTAAAAAAGTTTAACAAATGTTAAAAAACGTTAAAAAATAACATAATAAAATAATTGTAAACATCAATGCAAACATGTGAATGATATCTTATTTGTTTGTCCATCAACTAGCTACCACCGAAATTAGTCTCTTTGCCTAAAATGAACTTGAATAAATAAATTTCAATTCTCAACCAATAAACATTTTCTTGAGAAGTATTTTCCCAAGCACCGTCAATAATCTTATGATAAATAATATAACGTAGCATCCTATCTCAACACCTTTATAGAGAAATTCATTATGTGAAGATTACAAGGTCATCATCATCCAACTTTTCCAAATGTGGGAAAGCCATGTAGTGATGTAACAATCTCGAAAAAGAGTACTTTAAAATCTTCTAAGTAATAATATGCTTAAGAGTCCTACCACAAACATTTATGGTACATACAAGCAGGAGTTTCTAAATAGAAGCCTATTCTGTTAAATGCAATATACTACAATTTAAGACTAGTAATATGGATCAAGTTTGTGCATCGTTTACTTGTAGTGAAAACAAGTACATGGAATGGCAAAAAGAACATGGAATGGAAGGCCCAACTTTTCTAAGAGACGAAAAGTGCTGGTTGAAAATTATCTGCCCAAGTTAGTAGAAAACATATATCGATAAATACAAGGAAATGAATATATACCAATCAAGCACTCTTTCATTTGAAATCAGTAGATAAATTACATACTTGATCAAATACTAACTTTAAATATTGAACATACAAGTAATACCCGACGACTACACATTAGGCTTTCAAAATATGCCTAGCATTATATTGCCAAGCTTACTTGATTGCATTTTACAATTAATTTTTGTTAAGGTCTTTTTATGGGAATTGCTAAATTACTTGATTGCATTTTACAATTAATTTTTGGTAAGGACCTTTTATGGGAATCACCAATATCTGCTCAATTGGGAAACATACATACCTTGAATAAATTTGTTCCTAAAATGGATTTGGGATGGGTATGTAGAATGAATACTTTTTTTTTGTGAACCTTGTAATTTTGTGAAGTATAATGCCTTTTGGTATCACAAACCATCGTTATAAAGTGTAAATAGTGTAAATACTCAGTCTAAATACTCGCAAACATGCAACACAAAACACATTCATAAATTAGACATCCACTACTATATAATATTTTTTAAACAAAATTAAAAACTCAACTCAGCTCAAGTGCATCAATGGACAATGCTTATCAAAATGCTGATTATATCCCCAAACATAAAATAATGGCATATTTGATACATTTCAAGACTAAAATAACTGCAAAACTTGGAAAACAGAAGGAAGAAACAAGGGAGAACCTATGAAACAATACTGGAGTTGGTTTGGAAACAACAATAAGTAGAGGCTGCAGGTCCCAATCATTCTCCATAAAAGTATGATATACTTGCAACGTAGATATGTTTCACACGTCGCAATCCCAATCAGCCATGGTCGACCAGTTCCTCCATATCGAAGTAATAATTGGCTCGATATAACCATTTGACCGTTGAGGATCAGAAAAGAAAAGCAAGGTGGTTGAGGATAAGAGAAGAATAATGTCATTCTCCGTTCGTACAAACTCTTCATCTAATTGATCATAAAAGATAATAATGTGTAGTAGAGTGAAAAAAGCCCTAACATGGTCAAGCATAGCAAATTGCAAAGTACCAACTTACACTGCCCTTTCATCTCACCGCATATTCATGTTCATTTTCTGAGTTTCTTTGTACACAATATTTTCTCAATCAACAGGTTAACTTCTTAGTTATGACTTCCCATAGAAGCAGGGACATGCTGCACTCCAGTCGCCTTGTTCATCAAGATGCATAATTTCTTTACTCCATTGTAAAGGATGAAGCATATAAGTATTTTTTTAGAATATCCCTGTGTTGGCAAAGATGGAAACATAATTTAGGTTAAACGGATTCATTTTTCTAAGAAGCATGGACAACTTTCACCAATACATGCATTGATGTTACTGGACACCTCTAAGGGTAGTAAACAAATTATTGCGTTGCAGCATTATCAAATTTCTATGGGCCTAATGTCGTCTTCAAAGGAAGGTTTGACATAAAAAAAAATCAAAGGAAGGTTTGACATAAAAATAATATCAAAGAAAGGTTTGACATAAAATTTTTATCAAAGGAAGGTTTGAAATAAAAATAATATCAAAGAAAGGTTTGACATAAAATAATATCAAAGGAAGGTTTGACATAAAAAAACTATCAACGGATTTTAATGAGAAGGATATTGGAAGAAGACATGAAGCATTCAAGTTATAAGAAGATGACTGACAACCCTATTGATGCTCCTCCTGCCTTGGGCTGCACTACAAGTCGTTTTAAATCACCCATGTTGAGAATTATACCCTCATTCAAAGGCCCTTCCACGGTTTGGTCCAATTCCCCGAACTTCATAGCAATGTGGTCTTTATCTTGTCTCCGGGACAGAAAGCAGATATCTCTGTTCAATAGGAAGGATCTGCACACCTTGAAGCTGAGCTGGCTTTCACCTGTTTCTATTCTCTGCACAAGTTCTTTTATTGCTCTTTCTCCCCTATGAGAAGAATCAGATTCTTCTTTTTAGCAAACGTTAAAACATATAGCTCTAGAGGTGCATATGCTCTCAACATTCCTTACAACGAGGCATTAACCGTACCATAGGAGAGGTACGTGATACTTTGCCTCTTAATGAAGTGGAAGGAACAATAATACACAAGAAACAACTAAAGGACGTGTTCAGTGGACGTTTAAAAAATCCTTACCCTCGTCAATGCAAAATAAGTTGAGAAGAATCTGTCATTGAAGATTTGCACGTTACATGGCAATGTTGCCAACTTGATGTGTTCTTTTCAATCATGTGAACGACATCCCCAACCATTGGCCTCCTCGCAAATAGATAAGGTGAGAAATACTATAATTGACCTGAACACTCTCTAGCAATGACCAGATCAAATCCTTGGCATTTTGCTGAGCAAAGTGGAGTATACATGAATCGATAACCTACTCACAGCGTGCACCTAAGAAGAATTTATCAAATAACAAATCATCTAAGGGGTCCCAAGGTTGGATTTCGTCTCTGTATTTTCTAGAGACAGAACCTCACAGGGTTTAGAAGGCTCATTCAAGCATCTATGAATTTACTCCCATGGGTGTAGAAATTGGGGGGCCCGAACATCCCTTCCCAAAACACGAGGAGGATTTATTGAATGCTGATGGTGAACTCATCTTTCCTGCTTTGGTTTCTTTGATATATTCCAATACCAGCTTTTGTGTTGTCAAATCAAGGAGGGTACGAAATTGATGCCAGATAAATATTTGTAAGGACAGGTTACGAGAGCTCCAATGGCTGCCAGTTTGATTGATTTTGTTAAGTGGGGTGAAAACCTCTTCCGTCAAAGCACAGATGAGTGTAGGGAATCCTTTGATGGTGTTGAGTATCAACGACCCTCCCGAAGTCGAGGCTATTGTTGAATTGAAGATGGGCAACTTTTGGGCAACCCTAATCTCCTGGGTAGAGAACAACTCTCATGCAGCAATAGAGGAGAGCACTAAAACGTTGCAATATACATTCACGACAGTCTGGTATTGGAGATGCCCCAACATCAAGTATTCAACACAATATGCAACAAATATGCATCAAGTCTTCCACACAATATGCAGCGAATACTTCGACGAACAACATAACTTCAATATGATGGAGGGAAAATGCTACAATACGAAACACCTTCAACACAACAATAGATTAGGGTTCACCAAGGCAATAGCAGAATTCTAAGCACATGAAAACTAAAGGGACACAAATTATTTTGATTAATGATATATTATATGCACAGGTGGACAGGTTAACTGTTTGAATACGACTCTCAACAAGTTTTGTATGCATTTAACTTTTTCCCAAAGGTTATTTCTTTTTACACAGATTTAACCGCTGATAATATCTAGATACCTAGATTTAACTCTGCCTTGATCTCGACGAAATCGAGTAAAGACTTTAATATCTGTATCTTTAAAACAATACTAATATGTTTTTTTTTCTTTTTCTCGGTAATGTATACATATTCTTATATTGCTGAAAATTATGGAAGGAATGCTTGTGTTTAAAAGAAGGAACGGATCCGGTTTCAATACGGATCAAGACGATTTACAAACGATTGATCCGATCGCGGTCCTATTTAAGTTTAAAGTGAAAAAAATACCAGCAAGAAGCAATAATCCGTCCAATCAAATTTATGGCTGAAAATTGTTCGAACAACTTAACTCTTACCAACATAAATCTTGAGGCAACTGCTGAAGAACACCACTGTACTGGACAAGCGCTGCACATGGCCACACCAAAGTCAAACTCTTTTCAACAGAAATTTTGAAGTCAAATTCTTTTCAACGGAAATCTTGGCCGAACAGTATGCACCTTGTTGCAGTGTATTAAATGTGGTGTGAAGTGTTATATAAGACATTTTATTTGAAGCAATTTAGATGCAAGGACATATGCATTATTCTACATAGAATTTATGGCTACTCTGCAGGATGGATATTGTTCACCAAAATTTATTTTTTCAAATCCAAAAACAGATACACAACGCCACACAAGATTTAACACTATTATATACAGGTGGATAGTGTTAACCAAAATCATGTATATCCTATGGAAAACATCATTGTAGGCACTGAGTGTTGCACAATGGCATAAATTTTGTTGTTAAATTTAAGATTGCCTCGTTGAGGAAATTGGTATCATTTTTTTATCAAAATATTTTAACATGGTTTAATTATTTTATCTGTATGGTTGAAAAAATTCACTAAAAAACAAATTAACCTCTAATTAACGTAATTTTTTAAAGTTAATTTAAAAAAATTAACAAAATTAAATTATTGAAGGAAGACAGGGTAAAATTTCATAAAAAAGGTTTCATTAAGCTTAATATAAAAACCCAAAATGTAAAAAAATAATAATATGACAGTTAAAATGAAAACCAAATTCCAACACTCATACTAAAACAAAATCTTTACAATGGATAGGCATTTGTTTCTCGATTTTGACAAAAATCAACAGCAAAAAATAAAAAATAAAAATAAATACGATCTCTTTTGACAAAACTGCAGATATCGCTTGCAAACAAGCGATATCAATTGCAAACAAGCATTAGTTGTCAATGAGTTTCATCTTTAAAATTATATCGCAAGCAAATCACATTCACGAGATTTAATTATTGCAGGCATACATTGCCTTTGAGATGAAGATTAATAGCTTTACCAAATTCATAGGAAAACAATTTTCTGGTGATAAAATCGTGGGTGGCTGAGCGGCTGGAAACATCGTACAAAACCCTCTGTGGCTCGCAGCTCTAATGGAAATTGGAGCAATCTATCTATCTAGGCTTGGCCTTAGTTTAAGACGCCCAACACCGCATACCTGTGCATTCACATCTCCAAGCAGGCAAGTTACTCTACATACAATATCAAGTTCATCCATATATCATAAGTCAGGCTTTTAGCACAAGAAAAATAAAAACCCTAAAAATGTGAGAGAGACTTTAGTAAGCTGCACCAGACTCTTAAAAAAATTTGTTATTTATCAGATTGCACTAAATCAAAATAAAAAACACAAGAACCAAAAAACCCAAAGCAGAACAAAAAATCAAAGCAGAAGACAATAACCACAACTAAAAGATCATGGTAGTCATTAACCTCAGAAAACAAATTAATGTGCTACAATGCGAGAGAGCCAAAGAAGCTTTTGGAAGCAGTTTATACTGCAGCGCCTCTTCACTTGTTCTAACATAACAGAGAATGAAAAATTAAAATGTTGCAATGCCTCACTTGTTCTAACACCTGTGATGCACTCCAAAACCTTGGGAAACTACCTATGTCAGATTGAGTCTATAGTAGTCATGAATTTGCAACAGGTGTGAGCTGCCAATCTACTACCGAACACATATTTCTATATCTAAAGTATGTTTGTATTTTTATTTATTTTAATTCTCGTCAATGATAATAATAGTCTAATCAAATGCTTTGGTCCAATAAAAGTTCAACATGTATGTATATATTTTATTAAATAATTACAGTTAAATAAAACTTTTACTTCAACATTATAAATTTCAAATGTATCCAATCTAAATGTACAAATTAATTGAAAAAACAGAACATATAGTCTCTGCCTACGGCAGGGACTCAAAATATAAGTCACTGTGTATATCATATGTGTGTCAATATTTAATATGAATTTCTAACAATATGGAATAGTCATTTTAGACTAATTATGTTAATATTAGCTAGTAAGTAATAAACAAATTTTAATATTAATTTGAAATGTATAGTTCATCTACAAATTAATTACACTTAAAAAGGACATCTATAATGTATGAATGCATTTTATTTATTTGTTAAGTAACACTAACACACTCCATCATTATATTTCATTCTATTAATTTACATAATATTAATGCCTTCACTAATCACAAAACCACTATAAACTATAACAATGCAATCACATTAAGGTTTTTCTATATCGAGTTATTTATAAAAATTCACCAACTCATCATCACTAGCATGATTAATTCTTCAACATGACATGAGAGATATTCATGACCAATCTCCTTGCATATTGAAGGGAAGTGTGTACCTAGAGTCTTGACCCTAATCTACACCCATATCATAATCTATCCTAGGAAAACTCTTTATTTGGTTTCTACATGGAAAATATAGTCAAATTCATTAATATAGTCAACCTTAATTCATGTTTGGCATTTAGTCCCACTAGAACACATGCACTCTCCAAACTATGTCTTTTTGACAATTCGATGCATAATAAACTTGTACCCAAGAAGGGTATACATCCCTGTAATGACTAAGTGATCTCTCTATTCTAGTTATAAATTAATAGAGTCCTCATATCATTTTGACAACAAACTTTGGCCATAATGAAATCACTATTTTCTTGAACTAATCATATACTTGTTAAATTCTCATATAAAGTTTAAATGTAATAATCAATGGCAAAGTGCACATTAATTGTAATATTTGCATTAAGCAAATGTATCCTATTTATAGCGTATTTTTTTGACATCTATGTTAATAAAATGGAGAAATGTTTAAAAGAGGATGACTACATTGAAATTAACATGGCTAGACTTATTGTTTTTTTTGTTTGTTGGCAAAGTGGTGGAACCTCCTTGACTAGCAAGTTTTCCTTTGGCTAAGTTACCACGAACCAGGGGCATCTAAGCTGTCAAAATCACCCGGGGATCGCACCCGGCCTGGACCACACCAACCCTTAACATGGTTGGATTTTTTGGTATCCGCGGGATTAGAACCGACGACCTTTCCGCTTAGAGGGCGTCTTAACCATACCCCGCCACCAACTGTTCTACATCTCATGGATGATGGCTAGACTTATTGTTATCCTTCATAGATTACACTATTATTTTTATAGTTAAACTTTTAAATCTCTTCATAAAGAAACTTAGCCTTCTCAATCATTTTACAATTTTTGTAAACTTAACATTAAGATGGATAAAATCAAGATTATGATAATTAAACCTAAGAGAAAAAAATATCATCTTATTTTCTATGGTTGTAATACCCTATATAGGAATCAATTTAAATTGTCATTTTAAAATAGAAGGACAATGGTGAACTCATTAATAAAGGGAACATGGATACTACAAAAATTTATAAATCATAAATTTAATTATCAAAACTATTTTTCCAATTATATGTGCATAAATAACAAAATTAATATTGTCAAAATTAGAACCAATGGGACTTATAACCTCCATAATGAAACTACTCAATAATCTAACCCAACACAATAGATTGGGATGATTGATTTTGTAAAATTTGTGATAAATAGGAGGTGAAGAAAGAACATAATTTCCTTTTCACATGGCCCACATTTAATAATGTAATTGGAAACTTCACTTAGATTTATATATTAGTTTCTCTTTCTCCTTACCAAAAGCACTATGAACTTGGTATTTCCATTTCTTATTGCTCTATTTATCTTGTTATTGCAAAATTGTAATTGTAATAGTATTGTGTAACTGTACACTTGTAATTGAAACTTAAATTTGTAAATTTGCAAGTTTGTATTTTGTAATTTTGCAATTTTGCAATTTCGTAAATTATTTTGTAAATTCATTTGTAATTTGTAAACTTAAATGCAGATTTGTAATTGTAATTTGCAAGTTCTGATTGTTACTGTAATTGAAATTTGTGATTGTAAATTTGTAGTTGTAATTGTCCAATTTGTAAATTGTAATTTCTAATCTAATTAGTAATTTCTTATTGTAATAATTGTAATTGTAGTTGTGAAATTGTAATAATGATTGTAAATTGTAATTATAGTTGAGATTGTAACTTGCAATTATAACTGTGATTGTGAACAATTTGTAATTATAATTATAGCTAATATAAAAGACATCGACATAAGAAAAAAAAGGGAAAGGGGCCGGGGAGGGAGCTCTGCAACCTAGGGTTTTGAGCCGATCCGAGTTGAACTCGGCGGCCAGGGCTCTTTCCCTGGTCTCTAGACTCCTTCTGCCCTGTGCTCACTGTAATGGTCGACGGCGAGGTGCTGTGAGGAGCTCCAACAGCGGCGATGGCTTCCAACGGTGGCTCCAACGGCTTCCAAAGGCGGCTCCAAGGACGGCTTTCCACTCGCTTCTCTGCACAGCCCTTGCATGATGGAAAGATTCTCGACTTCAGAGAGGGCCCTGCTCTGCCACGTCTAGATGAAATGATTCAGAATGAGGAGATGCATGGATCTTTATGTTCATGGATGCCGACAAAACTATTGCATACGACAACACCCGGTGGAATGGATCTGTGGTGGCTCCACCCGACGCTTCCCTGATTACAGAGACTTCGTGATGGAGCTGACAAGGCCCTTGAACCTCATGATCTGCGGATGAGGGTCAATTTCTGGGCCGCCTGCTGAAGCTTAATGCCAAGAACACCATCATTACAGTCTGCGGAGCCGTTAGGGAGGTTTCTTGTTCGGCGGCTAAGGCCGACGGGACCAGTCTTTACAGCTTCTGCGGCGCCGTTTGAGGCTTCTTGTTCTTGGAGGCCGGTGCGGAGACGAGCTGCTGGACGGGTGGCCTGAATACTTCGACGGATGGGTCGATTCGTGGGGAAGCTAGAGATGGCCGACAACTGCACGGGTCTACAAGGATTCCTCGTCTTCAACGCAGTCGGTGGAGGAACTGGTTCCGGACTGTGCTTCTCCTGGAACGTCTTTCACGGTAAAGACCTGCAGACTAGATCCAAGCGGTCAATGCCGTCTCTGGCGTTTTGGTGGATACTTTTGTGGCGGCGACCAGGTCGACTTCTTGCTCGAAAACGAAGGTCGACGGAAACCCTGATTGCTTCTCTGGAAAGATGAGTCCGAAATCTCGCCATCTCTCTATGGATGGGCCTGCGTTTTGCTTTCAGGAGCGTGATGGATATTTCTGAGTATGGAGAGAGGGAGGCGCCTTTGCGCGGCGACCCATTGGGTCTGCACGATCCAGTGGCGGCAGCGGCGGTTTCAGGAACCAAACCTGAAACCGGTGGCCCCAATTTCACCACTGTTCATGATATTTCTGTCTTATTTTTTGTCTAGTTTTCTCTTTCTTTGGTTCAGCTCATTATAAGCTGTTTTTCTGCATATATGAGACAATATGTGAAAATGTAGGGATCCTTGTTGATCTCACTACATCTACAATATGTAATTTTAATCATCTTTTTGAAATAAAATTACGGACATTTTCCCAGGAAAAAATCCATGGAAAAAAAAAAGACATCGACATAAATAAATAAATAAATTTGCATTTCACACATGAATCATACTCATCGACATAAACAAAAGACATCATACACAGGGAGATAAATATCATAAAATAATTTGAGTGTCCATTGAGTTCATAAAAAAAAAGTCTATATATACATAACAGAGTTAGAGGCATTAACACCTGCACCAGCAGATCCAGAGGCATCGGTACCTTTGTCAGGAAACAAAGTAGCATGGAGAGCAACATAGTCGATATCTCCCTAATGATGTATCCCACTACAACTATCGTATCTAGAGCCTGGGAGATGGGTGGAGTAGAAGATCGCGGATAGTTTGGTTAGTAAGGAGGAGAGGTTGGTTAATCGACCTATGGATAATGAGTCAGAGATGGTGGTAGGTTGGATGGGTGTGGAGGAGTAGATATTGGTTGGTTGTCATGGTGAGGAGGAGGAGGAGGATCGCCACCCTCATCAGATGTAGAATTGTCCTCTAGCCTCCAAGCATCTAGAAGGATGGATGCACCGATGATATACTGCATTAAAAACCTCATATCATGAGGAACCATCGTCCATAACTCTACCAGGTCAAGGTCTCGAATGATCTCCTATGCCTGTATAGGCTAGACTCCTAGTCGAGCCAACAATGCGGAAAACCTATCCGCCAAATCTTGTCAAAACCTATCATTTGGCTTGCATTGTAGGTCAGGTCTAGGAAGTAAGCAACTCTTCCTATTGCATATCCTCATCAGCCTGAACTAGTGGAAGCCCCTCCCCATTGTATGTGCCAATGTCTGCAACATATATAGTACACAACAATAATTAGACAATTTCATTGAGCAATTTAATAAAACAATTTAAAGAAAATGTTAGACTAAATTTCATTTGCATTAAGTAAGACAATAAAATGCAACTAGATTAATTCAAACATAACAATAATATTACCTCTGTTATCGAGTGGCTCATCCTGGGTGAAAAAGATGTTGTGGCATGCTCTCTAGTCCAACGCCATGTATAGATATGGCACAAGGTCCAATGTATGGTCCTCCTTGTTGGCTAGCATCTCTATCACATCTAGTGTGATCTTCACTAGGAACTATGGTTTCCCCCTCTTGGGTATCATATGTCCCTAGATGTGCATCCACACCTCGGTCATATCCCTAGGACTAGGATGGCGGCCAAATGATGGCCTTGTGGATGGAAAACTCTCAAAAAATAAAGAAAAAATCTCTAAGCCAAAAGGGAAGTTGACCCTTTCCCAATCTATGCACGACATCGATCCAAAGCAAAAAAAAACTGTTGCAAAAAAATGGCAAACCACTAAATGCATCTGGGCCTCCGGACTAAAGAATCGACATAGTAGAATAGAGGGGGGAACTAATGTGCTACCTATAAATGGTGAAGTGCGCCACCATCTTAAGAAAAAGAGAGAGGCATATAACCTCTTGTACACTGAAAGTATCAATATGCAGCTATCCTTTGAAAACTTGGAAATGAGTAGGGTCAATGACCTCGTCACTGATATATCTTTGAGTGTAAGCAAACTTACTCTCTGCTGCGACACCAACTGACACATCAGAGAATTAGGGAAAATTCTTCTCTCTTATGTATAGCCCAATGATGAAGTAAATGTCCTCCTCTATGGGATGAAACCATCAATAGAGACCAATCCGAAAGGCCTATCTACATTGATCCCAACGACGGATCAATTGCATTAATACAGATGAGTTCCCCTTGAGGGATGTAGCTTCCTGATAGAACTTCAGGAGGCCGACAATCCTCAATAGGTCTTGTGTCTGATCAATAATGGGCCGAGGGTACAAGTCTCTCTCCCTCTCTCTCACCTCCCACACCCATACAACATTGCTAGGTCCACTCTTGTCTACTGTTGCTGCTATTGCTCCCTCCGCCGATGTATTTGATTCACATATAACTTCCATCGGTCTCATATATATATATATAACATAAAAAAATAATTAAATGATCATTTTATTTATTAATATGATTTTTTTTTCTCGAAAAACATAAATTTTCATAGTGGTGCACTCAAAACATAGTTAAGCACCACTTGCCGTTCTTTTTGTATCTTCAGTGGACCGTTGACGATGCATTACTAGATAATTAATGTACTAAAGACACAAAACATTTATTTTTAAAAATGATTAACAAATATATAATTCTAACCATGGTGCATCAATAAGCATGGTGGCCTAGTGCTTGATATACAACTGTCTTCCTTGCCCACGATGCACATGCTAGTTATTAACGCATCGCGACCGGCAGGGCCATGAGTAAAAATAGAAGGTGTACTATGATGAAAGATTTTTTTTAAAAGATGGTTCGGTGCATTTTACAAGTTGGGACACACTACTAACGTTGTGGACGTACTAATAATACACACCGGAATATGTTGTACAATATTTTTTCATTAAAAAAATGAACTTCAAAATTGGTGCACTTGGAAAAACGTAAAGCATCGCTAGCGATGCTATAGAGCATCACTATTGATGCACTTTTAGACAATTATCACATCAGATACTTTACAATTATTTCTAAAAATAAATAAACACGGTTGAATAATTTAAACACGATTTTGTTTTGTGGTTAGTCCAATGCATCTAAAATCATATCATGCACTATATCTTGTTGTGCCCATTGACATCGATGCACCTATAAAATTGATGAACCAAAACATGGTTGAATAATTAAACACGGTTTTGGTGTGTGGTGAGACCGGTGTGTCTAAGATCATACCATGCACCAGTGCTTGTTGTGCCTTGTGGCATAGGTGCATCAGTAAAAGAGATTCACTGAAACATGGTTGAATAATTAAACGTGGTTTTGGTTTTGGTTAGACTGGTGCGTCTAAAATCATGTCACTCATCGGTGCTTGTGGTGCCTCTCGGCACTGGTGCATCTATAAACGTGATGCACTGGAACATGGTTGAATAATTAAACACGATTTTGGTTTGTGGTTAGATCGATGCGTCTAAGATCACACCATGCACCGGTGCTTGTTATGTCTATCAACACTGGTCCACCGGTACATGGTTGAATAATTAAACACGATTTTGGTCTATGGTTAAACTAATGCGTCTAGAATTATATCAACCACTGGTGCTTGTTGGGCCTCGCGACACTAGGTCGTAGGTGAAAGTGATGTACCGGTACACAGTTGAATAATTAAATAAATTTTTGGTTTGTGGTTATCCCAATGCATTTAAAATAATACCATGCACCGGTGCATGTTGTGCCTTTTGGCACCGGTGCATTGTTAAAAGTCAGGCACCGGGAAGATTGTTGTTATTTTTAGTTTCGTTTGTGTGGTGCATTACTCAACACAACGCACCATAATAATGATGCGAATTATGGTTGACATGGTTTGTTAGCCTTGCAAACGGTGCACCCTGCAAATTTTAAGGGTGCATGTTTTGCACGGTGCGATTCGAACAAGACGAATGCACCACGTAGAAATTTTATGTTTTTTTTAAACTAACTAAATTTAAGGTGAATTTTAAAATTTAATCCGCTAAAACTTTAAAACTTTAAATTAGAAGGTAACAAAAACATTACCTGGACATTTGCGCTCCAGGGAGGCATGGTTGCCATGTGGACCAAAAATCCAAATTTGCCTACCATTTGGAAAAATTCCAAAGCCACTTAGTGAGCAACCGATATGAGAAATTCAAGCATAGACAACACTGATGGCAGGGTGCTTCAAGGAGGAAAGAATTGCACCGGTGCATAGGATATCTACAACACTGAAAGCCAGTTAAAATGATTTTACCGACTGGTAATTATTTTTTATTTTACCCTGTTACTGTATGCTCGATACTGAAACACACTTATGCGTATGGAATTTTTAAATGCACCAGTATCCAATATAAAACATAAAAAAAATTGACCCACAATTTTTAAATTTAATTGTATTCCGGTGCTATCCACTATAGAACTCACTAGTGCGGTTGAGTTACCTAAATGCACTGTGTATGAATATTAAATTATTTAAAAAAAATGTTGTGTTTTTAATTTTAACCTAATGTGGTGATCCAAAGTATTAGATGCACTGATGCGATTTACAGAGATAAACACACCGTTAATGAATATAAAAAATAAAAAATAATTTATGCCTGACAATTGTTTAAATTCTCATTGGTAATGAATAATTTTTTTTTTTAAATATGCCTAACAATTGTTTAAATTTACCCTTTCTCGGTGCCCTTAAGTAAAGAACGCATTGGTTTGGTGTAAACAACAAAATGCATCGTTAAGGGATTTATTAATATAAAAAAACGTTTTTTGTTGTCGTTGGTGCTCTAATATAAGAAACACATTGATGCATTTGGTATATAGAACACATCTTATTTGATGTTTTTTTTATAACATATATAGTTTTCTAGTGAAATATTTTTTGAGATAATAACAGTGCGTTAAGTTTTGGTAGAAACCAATGCTTATGTATGTATCGAACGCACCGATTTATGTTTTGGGGTTAAATATAAGAAATATTTTCCTATGCATTGAATGCGGATTTTCGACACCAGTGCATATATAGTGAAGGTGCACGGATGCATTTCAAATGTATAGACGCATAGTACAAAAACATTTTCTAAAACCTATGCTCACTTGCCTTCACTAGAAACGTCCCCTATAAATGGATATTTGAGCTCTTTTATAGGAGATTTTACAAAAACCTCCGCTATAGGGTGTTTTCCTTATAGTGAAAGTGTACACATCCCTCCATGGTTGGATAAGGTTTTTGAAATCACCTAGTAGTACTTTGTTTCCTAGAAGCAAAAGATTTATTATTATTATTATTATTATTATTATTATAACCTTCAAAGTGCAGTATCTTTAATTGTCTCTATCTTTGTAGCCATAGATAAAATGTATTGCCTCCATTCTATTTTGGAAACAATTTCTTTGATGTCCTCTTGATCCAGTCGATCCATAGACAACAAGTGCAAGTATTTTACCCTCACCCCCATTAGTTCCACTGGAAGATACTTGAAAGTAACCACGAAGGAGTGTTCTCATGCATGGTCCTAAGGGTCCTTATTAAGCATGTATCTATAATACCATTTAGAGAAATCAACATTGCATTTGGGACAATGGAAACTGTTGTTTAAATTCTGGAAGACATTTTTCATTCATTGCTTTCCATTGATTAATAAAGGATAGGTAAGGTAATATAAGTCAAGCATGTGCATTTGTGTACTGATAACCTTCAATAAAAGTCATTATGATTTATTAAAGGGAATGATGCCAAGCACCTCAAAAGTTTTCCTTGATTTGTTTATTTGAATGCATACAGTGGGATATCTTATAATCAAGGATGAAGGGAGGAGCATGTAAGTCCTCTTTTTCAAACCATATTTTCAATATATGGGCCTCTTTTATATCTAGGTTTATGAAAATCTTGTTTTTGGAGACAGTCCCTATAGTATTACCATTGAACTCAATGAAATAGCTTCCCTTGATTGCTAGGATGGGGTGTGTTTATTTAGAAAATTTACAAGTTCTTTGCCTTCTGCATGACAATGTTTTCCCCACAATGTCACATTCATGCTATAGTCGAACATGTCCTTGAGATGGACTATTTTATTCAAAGTATTTGAGCCATATTTTCTATGTATGTGGGAGCTAGGGAAAGTGTTAGTGACAACACCAATAATGTTAACCATATCGACAATAATTGAGGTGATGTAACACCCCTGGATTTTCCCTTTTCTTGATTACAGTTAAATTGGCTGTACACCAAAGTTCAATGTGTATATAACAAACACTTAAATATTAATAAAACAATTACGATTGGTTGTGGGTGAGGCAAACGCAAAAGATAATAGGGGACCATGAATCCACGAGAGAGAAAGGGCGGAGAGTCTCTTGAGTGCCAAAAGTACCTTAATGCCTAATTAAACCTTAAAACATATTTTATTAAGCTTAAGCATTGATTATGCGAAATTAAAGTTTAAAACCCTTTTATTATCCTCAAAACTTGTTTTAAGCTTTAATGAGGTGATTAAGTGTTTTTTTATTATTAAGAAGGTGAATTAATTAAAGATGTGGAGGAGAAACGTGAGTTCCCGGGAGGAGACTACATGATGTAGTGGAGACATGCAATTAAAAATTTCATGCTTATGCTTGAAGTGGAGAGATATACGAGTTAGAGAGGCATGAGTTGCCCAGTAATAGTTTTGTGAACAAAAGGTGAGAGAATGCATAGTTGAGAATGATAGAGCTGACTACATTGAATCCCTGTTCATACCTTTCAAGAGTTATTCACTCAGAGTGATGGTCGTTTTCCTTATGGGTTCATGGTCCCAACTTGGGGGTGGCACTGTGTTGAGAGATTATGAGCATAGTGCCTATGGCTGGGAGGTGCATGCCTCACACACAGTTAGATGCATAAATTTATTTAGCATATCAGATAAGTATCTATCCCCTGAAATGTGTTCAGTGATTTTCAATTGTTAAATTTGTGTAGAATGATTTGTCATATGCTAGAAATCAAAATCATATAGTTGTTCATTTGAAACTGAGATAAATTGCTTCACATGGTTTATTGTTCAATTTTTTGTTTTACTGGAATGGATTCATCAATTTTAAATTGAAGGTGAATCTGCAGTTGCATTTAATGTGTGGAAATAATAGATTTGAGCACAGGACTTAGTTAAAAGAAATATCACTGCTTATGTTAAAATCTGCGTTTGAAATTTAAACCATAAATGCCATGTGTTTGAATAAATGACTATGTTCAAAGTGAAAATTGAAATATTTCTCTGAGTATTTACCTTCATTAAGTAAAGAGAGTAATATTCTCTAGCAAAGTTTGTAAATTTGGATCTAACTTTTTTGTAGTATTAGAAACCAATGGGCGAATTATGAAATCATTTTAAGAATGTTAATTAATCTCTAGAATACAACGATTTATTTGGTATGGTTGTAGAATACCATACAATCTAAAAATTGCAGTTGCATTGTAATGCATGGAGAATTACAAATTTGAACAGGGAATTTCATGCACTAGAGATATTTTTTCTAACAAATTCTATGAGTTTGTTGTTTAAAGACAAAAAATTATGGGTTTTATAGTGAAGTGTTTGACGAAATAGCACAGTGAGAATGCATCATACTCTAAGATCATATTGATGAATGCATGCCCATATTTGATCTCATTGGTTCACTTGATGTTTTTGATGCTTGAATTGATTGGGAAATTGTTTAACGTGTTCATTGACTAGTCATTTTCACTTGTTAATCTCAATTTTATGAGTTTGTCATTTAACCATTTGAAAAAATAAGCCTATAACAGTCCATACATAACCACATCATTTTTGGTAAATGACATGTACATATTTTTTGTTTAAGTTTATTTTAATGGTTCATTTGCTCATTGTGTTTAATTTTTGATAATTGAATGCACAATATATATTCTATGTGTGCAATAGTAGAAGAAGGGCGCGACCATATCTTGCTTGATTGGTAATTACATGGTGAATTGAATAGGTAAATGTAAACATATTCCACTTGAATAGGTTAGGTAAATGCATACAAATAACATGGGGTGAAATTTGAGTGGTATTTGCATATATATTGTATGCATTGGAATTGATTGGAAATTTCATATATTTACTCTGTGCATTAGATGCATTGGTAATTGCATATCCATCCTCTAATGGTTGGTAATTGTAAAGATATACTATGCATTGGTAAATTGCATATTTTATGTGTTTCATTGAACTGTAATTACATATATGCTATGCCTTAGTAATGACATATTTACTATGTTACATTGATTGGTATTTGCATACAAATACCATGGGCTGGAATTGAGGGGTAGTTGCATTTATATTCTACGAGATCGAATTGATTGGTTTGCATATAAATACCTTGGGATGGAATTGAGTGGTATTTGCATTTACATTTTATGCGCTATATTGATTGGTAATTGCATACATATATTTTATGTATTGGTTTGATTGGTATTTGCAATTATTTTGATATTTGAAATAAATGCATATGGTATGTGTATGTTGGTGGAGAAAGGGCCTATCCTTATCCATTTTCAGTAAGTAGCAAATGGAAATTGCGAATATTATAAGCAGTAGGTAGTCTTATACCAAGGAAGGATTATATACCTTGTTGGGATTGTTGCTTCTAATAAACTTGTAGCCCGTCTGTTAAAGTTACAACATCATGAGTCATTCTCCATGTCAATCTTGTGTTCCAATATTGAGCCTTGTGTGTCGAGGTAGTTCCTTATATGAGCTTGATTTGGAATCAGGAAACTTGGATAAGAATCTTGAGTTGGACTCAAGAATGAATAAACCTCATGTTTTGAGGTAAGTGCTTTGTATGACAAAGTGATGATGTTGTACAGTCTTGCTTGGCAAGGCTAAGGTCTTGTGTGTCAAGACAGATCCTCATGCGTTGAGGTGGTGCCTCATGTGTTGAGGTAATTCTTTGCATGTCGAAGCATTAATGGTGTGTGATGTACTACTAACTATGGTTGAGATATTAATTCTCCTCTAGAGACTGGCCACCTCTAGAGTGAATTACTTTAGCATATGACCACTTGGAACGATAGTAGAACAAGATGATCACATCATTGGAAGAATCTCCTTATTATATTTGATATGATAGATAAATTAAAGTTGGAACATGTGGACCATGTAGATAAGACAAGAGATAAAGATAATATGTGATAAGATAAGAGAGAACTTGATTTTCTCAATAATGAAATAAGAGAGAACTTGATTTGCTCAATAATGATAAAGACTTCAATTAAATAAGAGAGAACTTGAATTCCTAAACTTCAGTGATGTTAACAATAAAGGATTTAGTTAATTAAAGGAGAATTTGAATTGTTCACTTCAGTGATGTTATCAAGAAGGATCTTAGTCAAAAGAGTTAACTAAGTGTTAATAAAGAAGATCTAGTTAACTAAAGTGTTTTGCATGTCAACACTTAAGTTAAATTAAAAGACAACACTTAAGTTGAACAAAAAGACAACACATGAGTTATGACACTTGAGTTGGGAAACTTGAGTTACAACACTTAAGTTACGACACTTGCTTGGCGACACTTGAGTTACAACACTTAAGTTACGACACTTGCATGGTGACATTTGAGTTAGCCTCCTAACTAAGTGACCTAGCATCCAAATGAAGGGCGAGTTCATCTTGAAGGCAATGTTTTTACTTTGTGCAGGATATTATTTTGCGTTATATTCTTCCATCTTCTCTATTGTTTTGATATTGCACTAGGTGTGCTTGGTATTTCTCTCTGATAATGCACCAGGGGCGCTTGGTATTTCTCTTTGATAATGCACCAGGGGTGCTTGATGTAATTTTCTCATTGTAAAGACACTCTCTGCTATCTATCAATATTCTAAGAAAGATTTTTCTAGGGTTTTATCCCTCAAGCACTAGAGGGTTTCCTCGGGGTAAATACTGTGTCTCATGTGAATGCTTATGCTTGTTGATTATTCATTTGATTTTAAGTACTACTATAATTCCACATTAAGATAAAAAAAATTAACACTGTCTACCTAATATTCATTTAAATACCATATGGAAAGACAATCTCCTCTCATATATGCATTGCGATTATAGTAATGTTGAAACCACTCAACTTGGTTAATAACCAAATAAATTAGTATCGTATGACATCATTCGAAATTGGAATTACTTGAACTTAGAAGTTAAATAATATTTAGGTATAGGCCTAATACCATTGGATACAATAATTTTTATAGCGATAAACTATTTTGTATCATGAATGTTAGCTCAAGTTCGAGGTACAAATAAAGCCTTAGCATTAGTAATATTGGGTGCAAATTCATGTGTTAAACAGGTTCAAGAGTATGATGGACCCTTGTGAAACAAACCCTCTTTATGACCAAGTTATTTGAAATCATGGGTGGACTGCTAAAAAATACTTTGATATTCGGTAACGCCCGTGTTCTTCCATTTTGTGTGAAATGCTACCGAATTCTCTAACTTTCGTTAGTGCTACTGTTTTCTATGTGGAAGGAGATGCTACCAAATGGAGATTGTGATTATGAAATGCAATATACAATCTTATATGAATATATGATTTTTTCCATCTCGTGTGGGTTGCTACAAAAAACTTTGATTTTCGGTAGCACTCTTATTTTTCCAACTTGTGAGGATTGTGGGGGTCATGACTATCTTTTTTGAATGAGCCACCACACAAAACTAACACTTTCAATAGCCTATGGTGATTGGGTATATTATATGTAGCTAGTAGACTTGTGTGTGTGTGTGTGAAATTTTTACTTATGCCCAGTTGTATATATATAATTATGGGTGCATTTTGGGTATTTTAGTGACATGGAGCGTCACAAGTGATTTCGTTGATTGACTTAAAGTTAAAATGTTGTTGGGGAATTGATGTACCATAATTGGCCAATGTCGTAATAATGATGTGGGTTGCAAGAATAAATCCTAATCATTATTCAGATGGTTAAACATTTTATTAACTAGTTTGATAGTGGCTTTGGAGATAATGTAGACATGAGCAATTGTGATTTGAGCAAAGAAAATACCAATGGAGTTAATATAGCAAGTGATATGTATCTCCCCTCCTTCATTGTAAACACATACAAATCTAAAAACCTTGCCGTATGCTTAATGGTTCTTGAATTAATGAAGGGATGTTTCGGATGGGGCATGACCTTTTATTACTCATTTCATCTAATAGGGGATCAACGCTCTTATTGGAATAATTGTCTATTTGGTGGAAGAGGAAGGGAGTATGGGTAGAGAGCCATGGCATGAAAGAAATGGTTCTTTTAAGGATGATGAGATGGCATATGAATGGTTATGAGGTGGAAGTGATAGAACAATTGAAGTTCCTACTAGGGAGATTGTGGTGGTGAAAACCTTGAGGTCCAATGTTAAAACAATCATGTTTCAAAGAAGGGATTTAAAGTAAATACAAGAAGGATGGGGATAATTCACATGGAATGGTTAATTAATACATATTTCTAGGTTGTGTGTTGTGTAATTGAACCCATTTGAAAAAGGCACCTTGCAACATGTTCATTGAACTTTATTAGTACCAGAGTGTGTTGCATGTATGTCCCATTAGATAAATAAACAAAGTATCGAGGTTTTGAACTCTACAAAGAGTGCACAATATTTAGGGATAGAGTTTGTTGGAATGGTTGAATTTCACTAGGCATTCCAAGCAATAAATTGATGCATTTTTGGTCAAGGATGTAGACATTGTGCAATGGTTGGAACCTTCGAAGCAAATTAGGGAAATTGCAAGGGAGAAGGGAAAAAATCAGCATAAATGGATTTTTAGGGGATGGAAAAACAATATGTTTGAGGAGCCTATGAATGAAGACACGTATATTTTTTGAAAGGGAGGTGCATAGATGGTTAAATTCAGGATTCGAAAATATTTTCATTTATATTTAAAATATTTTGATTTCATAATTATTATACATATGGAAATAACTACAATATACACATCAATAGGAAAATAATTCTCAACTCTTATCACCCTCCAGTTTCTTAAAATAAGAAAACAACAAAGAGTCATTGTCCCTAAATTGAGTTCAATTTGGAGGGTCATGCAAACTAGACCCAATGTGATCTCGTTGTTCAAGAAACCTAGTTATGATTAAAAAATTAAGTTAAACACCTGGTCTAGTGGATGTATTAAAAGTGCAATATATGCAAAATTCAATTTTTTACAAAAACTTTGAGAAATTTCATTACAACTACTATCATGCTTACGAATGTTGTTTCATTACAACATTAACTATGCAATTTTATCCCTTCACATATGTGGATAATTTCAAAGGTATGAACCTTACTTTCCAAAGCAACACATCGAGCAAGTTGGCCAACAAGACAATGAGCACCATAAGGCATGAGGCCACAAATAACACCTGAAAAAGAGAGAGGGGAAGCACAAATAAACATGTACAAACCGTAAAACATAGTGTAGGAAGCAAGGATACAAATATTGCAATGAAAGAAAAAAAAGATTGGAAAAATGGGGGGAACCTTACCTAATAAATTAATTAGTCACTGAAAATAGAGGAGCTTCTATATGTCAATTTCTTCCTATTTACGAAATCCGCTTCTCCACAAGCAAACGAGATTCTAGATTGATCTGGGTGATGCATATTCCAAAGAGACACTTTCTAAAATAGAGAGACGTGCCTCTCAAACACCCATGTCATAATTAGGGAGACTCCATTGAGGCACCACACAAAGGATATGGAGCAAAAAGGGAAATAACAAGAACATACATGGAAAGAAGCGTGACTGCAGAAAGGAATGCAAAGAATGATAGGGCAAAGGCACCACACATAGACACACATACACACACATATATAGTATAGGAGTCATCGACTATTGGACACATTGATGATTGAATCAACATGGGTGAGGAGACCATTAATGGCATAGAGGAGGGTAGGCAACACCAAATAGTAAAGCAACATGCAAGTTGCTATGAACAATTGGTGAAGGGAGCAATAGAGTTGATAGATGCACAAAGTCACATCATGGAAAAATGAAAGGACAAAACATAAAGTAATAAAGGTAGTTTGTGAGCCAAGAGGCATGACACACAATAGGAAAATTGTAGGAAAGAGAGCAGATACATTGAAGCATGGGTCAAAAGTTGATATGTGAGTCAATAAAGGGACCAACACTTAGTAGGAAAACTATAGAAAAGAGGGAGAGTGCAACCATGGGCTGAAGGTCAAAGGGAAGGATGAGAGAGAGGAACGGAGGATTGTCAAGAGAAATCAACAATTGGAAGCATAAAAATGTCCCATCGAGAGAGACAAATTTCACCATGAAAAATGCCTTACAATATAAATATACTAAAATATTTCATAATACAAATTTTTAAAATAAATCATTGCTTTTGCTTTTGATGATGATGATGACGATGACGATGATGATGATGATGATGATGATGATGATGATGATGATTAACGTCCACTGAGACCAACTTTGGTCTATTGGACCTAAGAAAGGAATTATTTAGATTGCTTTAAAATTGTATTCCTATGCTCAAAAAGCTTGGAGAGAAGTGTTTTGAAATCACTATAATTTTGATGTGCTAGAAGGCTAGGAAGGTCGGTATTAAAACAAAGGTTATAAAATTGAGATCTAATGTGGGTGTATGCAGGGCACTCCAAGAGAATTTTTTTTTCATCCTAACGCTCATAGTGTCATAGATATGGAAGATCCTTTCCTCCCATGATGTTTAGGAACTGTCCAACTTCTTGTTTCACTATAGAGATCATGAGAGTTCGTTCTTATCTTGGCTATATTAATTTTCTTCTTTGAACTATTTAAAATAGAGAGATACTTTTGAACTTCTATATTAGGGACCTCATAGTATTTTAATTTTCTTTTAACCTCTAGGTATTTCTTGCACCACATTTTCTCTCTAAACTTAGAAGTAATGATATTTTTAAAGTTATTAATTAATATTTTGCAAGGCAACATTTTCGTTGATTCTTGAATGGTTTAACCAAGTCAGGGTGTCTTTATACCAACCTCGCTTGAGCCGAAGTTGGTTTTGATTGGATTTTAGGGCTAGCTTTGGAAGTCTTTGGCCCCCCCATGTTATTTGTCTTGGGCTTGTACATTAGGAACCTAGTCATAGCCTTACTCTGAATAGGGGAAAGACCCACTTCTAAGAGGAGAATAGGATAAGGCATATTGCTTTTAATTTTAAGGTTATAGGTTATAAAGCACTTATGGATTTTCTCAATCTTTCTCCAAGATTCTCTCTAGAGATACTGCAACCCAAAACCTCACAACCGTACAAGATAACGGGAGTGACGAGAGTTTCAAAGAAGAACTTCTTTTTATCCCAAATCACAAGGTTTGTTGATTTACAATTGTTTTCAAAACCAAAATAAGCTTTCCACCCTCCATTAATACTCTTCTCAATGCTATAGTTCCAATTGAGATTATGATGAATATCAATTCCTAGATATTTATAAGAAGACACCTCTTCGAAATCGATTTTGTCATACACAAAATAGCTTAAGTGACCTTCATGGACTTGATAATCATAACCTTTTTTTTGTCTGTGTTAATAGTCATGCCCCTTCTAGAGCAAAAGTCCTTAAGGATTCTTAATTGTTTATCTAGATCAAATGGACATCTTTCCATAAGAACAATATCATCGGCATAGAGAAGAAGGATGATGACTATCCCAACTGAAATCATATCATCACAACCTACTTCTTCCAAACAACCTTCAAGCTTATCGATGTAAATGCCGAAAAGGGTAGGGGAGAGGGGGAAAACTTGCTTATCTCCAATATTACAATTTATATCTTTTGACCACCCCTCAGTCCTCTTAAGCTTGTCAATGGCGTTCTTGTACAACCTTATCGCGACAACTCTCAACTCAAAAGGAACCTTGATCTCTTCTAACATATTCCACAAGTTATTTCTAGGCACCGTATCGAAAGCTTTCCTAAAGTCAACAAAGCAACACAAGAGATCATATTTATTATTACAAAAATCTTCTGCAATGACCCTAAGTGTGACAAGGTGGTCCATAGTTGAGTGATGCCTTCCAAAACTCACTTGGCCTTTAGCCCGCTTACCTTCACTTTCATGCCATATGATAATTTTCTTTTCCAAAATAATGCTATATAACTTGGCCAAGAGAGGGCTAATCATAATCATCTGATAATTAGAGGGGTTATTCGAATCACCACTTTTAAAAATAGGAATAATGAGGCTTTGATCCCAAGGTTTAGGGAACCCTTGCTTGACTGCTAGACTGAATATCTTATGGATGTGCGAGATGAGGACATGACCTCCAATTTTTAATTTTTTTCTTGATACCCTTTAATGTCCTTAGCTTTTCCATTTGCTAGGCGCTTAACCCTAAAATCGATGTCTTCTAATGAGAAAAATTCTTCCGTTGTGGGTAGGGTTTGGTTGTCATCAATGGCATCTGAGGACTTGTAAATATTTTTAAGGTAGGAATTCCAATCTTTCAAGGTAATCTTATTATTCTCTTTAGTTTTCCTAGTTAGAATTTGCCTCCAGAATTTCTTAGGAGACACCTTAGAGAGGTGTAAAAGATTCTCCCGCCTCTTATGAATATAGTACCTCTTTTTTCTTTTACTTAGGGATTTGTATTTATTTATCTTGTCCACTTTGAGAGACTCGATAATAGCTTCTTTAATTTCTTTTCTTGCATCTTTACAGTCTTTATCATACCAGGGGTTGGTTCTTCCATTTCCCTTTCTACCTAAAACTTTGAAAGATAACTTGTTGATGGAAGATGATAGAACTATAGTAAAATGTTGATAGAGGTCATATATATTGTTCATACTTGATAAAGGGAAAAAATTATATTTCAAATCATTTAGAAAAAGATCATCCTTATTTTTGTCGAAGATTAAGTGCTTTTGTCCATGAGCATTTTCCTTTATGGGATCTCTATGCAAGATAAAATTGAGGGTTACGGTTAAAGGTCTATGCTCTGAGTTGGGATCATGGCCATTTAAGATGTCAACATTTATTATTTCATTGTATAAAGGGCTATCACAAATAACATAACCTACTACACTATTTCCAATCCCATGAATACAAGTCATACAATTAGAATTGGGCCACTTCATTAGACCATTGCAAAATATAAGATATTGAGCACTACAGAGCTTGACCAGCTCAAAACCGAACAAATTTTCCCCGAGGTCTTTGTAGATTCTTTTGTATTTGCTAACTAGAGCAACATCTTCATCTAACCAAATAGGATTAGGGTTGGAATGATTGCTTACAAGAATAACATGGTTACTTGAAGTTCGAGCATTGAAGTCACCCATTAAATGGACATTTCCTTCAATCCTTAGGCTAGAAATACCACTTTATAAGTTATTGTAAGGACAATTTTATATAAGGGGTGGTAGGTGTAGGAGGGGTCATTTATGATCCCGGGGGAAATATTATCAGAACCTTCTCGTGGGGACTAGGAAAGTGCACCAACAACTTTGCCGAATGGGTTGCAATGACGCAAGGGATGGAATGCATGTCTGAGCTTCAGATTGAAGACTTCATGGTATTTGGAGATTCTCGGATTGTTAGTCAAGCCATGATCGTATGGCAAAGAACAAAAATAATAAAAAATGGCTTTCAATTTAGAATTTCCAGTTTTTTCCCTAACAACTCTAAGATCCACTTCTTCCATGTTAAAAGGTGTTTAAATGGGGTGGCTGATCATTTGGCTAACCTAGGATCAAGGTTAAAGGAGGGGGGATTCTCCCTTAGTGACTCCCCCACTATCGTGAAATGGCGCTGAGCATCCCAATGTCCCAATTAACGTCGATCGTGAGGATCAAGGTCGAAAGTCATCAATATAGAGGCAGGATGATAAACGGTAAATGTGCAGTTTTCACTGGCGTTAGAGAGTCTTGTCCGAATGCTCCTTCATTTACTCACCTTCTCTTTGTGCGTTCTGAGCAAGTCGACAAAGAGTACGACATTCTCAGGATAGTAATGGCAGCCCCCCTGTTTTCTCCGGTGCTGGAAGGTTTAAGAGAGATGCAAACGTCCTTTTCTTACCTGCATTGCTCTGGTAACTCTGTGATTAGAGTGCTTCTACTGACTTAGAGGGATTATGATATGGAGGAAAGAGGTTCTAACTTGCGGAAGGAGGTGAGGTTGCACCACCCGGAGGAGGACCCTGGTTTGCAGTACGCCATGAAGGAATTTCCTAGTATTAAAGGAGACTTAACAAACCTGAAGAAGATGACTCAGTGTATCTATGAGGTTTCTAAAGCCAATCTGGAAGAATCCAGACAGACTGGTTTGGATTTGACGTGCTTCAAAACTCGTCCTGAGGATGCCGAAACAAGGTATAGAGTTCAGACATGGGAGGTTGAGGAGATGAAGAGGTGCATGGTTGAAATGGAAAGGGACCTGACAATCAAATTAGATGGGGTTTCGTAAAAGTGTAGTGGAGCTGTGTCGTTTGTTGCAGGAGCATAACCCGAACAAGGTCGAGCGAGATGAGAGAAGATTTGTTCAGCTAAAGGAAATTATTGAAGAAATTCACACAAACGCCAATGGCTTGTACTCGTTCAACCGTGAACCAGGAGGGGAGCAAGCTGAGGACAACCCGATGGAAGCTGCTTTAGTCTCACAGCTCGAACTCAACGATGTTAATATTTAGGAATGAAGTCTTTATCCTCGTTTGCTTATATATGTTTTTTTTCTTTTTGGTAGGCAACCAGTTTATCAAAGTTTATACTGTTAGAAGCAATAGAACCAACTTTGTTAAAAGATGTAAAATTCATGAACTGATGGAGGCATTTGTAGCTATGTTTTGTATTGATTCTCTAGTTTTGGACCTTTTTAAGACTCAGCGGATGCTTTGCTTCCCTAGGGGTGTTTGTAATCTCTTTTTTTTTTATATATAATACAAATCTCCTTTCTCGTTTCTGTGAAAAAAAGGACAATTTTATCTAAATTGCTTTTCTTATATAAGTTTGAATTAATAAGGGAAAAATAACATATGGTTATGCAGGTTTTACTAGCATTAATATCAGTAATCTCTATTCAAATATATTGGTTGTTAGGGTCTTTCTTATAAATCCTGGCATGGGAGGAGATGGTATTCCTAATGTAGCAAGCTATCCCCCCAACACCCCTACGATAGTATCATTTGTTCCAAATCGACCATAGCATAAAACCATAAATGTAAGGGATCTTAGATTTTTCATGTTCCCAAGTTTCAACAAGCAAAATAATATCAACTTTATTCGAGATCCAACTTATCTTAGGGCCTTTGTTCCATGGAAAACCTTGACAGTTCCAAGAGAGGATCCAGAGCGTGTTGAATTGCTATTTAGCATTATCTTTTTGGTTTCTATCCCGAATAACGCCTTTCTATTTTTTATTACTACCCATTTTCCTTCCTCCCTGGCATGGTTTACCTTTTGAACCTCCTTTCTTAGTTCGGCTCGATATTCTAGTATCATATCCTCATTTATGAATTGGTTCTTTTAGACTCGAAATTTTACTGAGTATATCATATTATGATCATTAAAGCTGACCTTTACTTAATTAACCTTTTTTTATAATGATCAAACATAATTCTAAAATTTTAAATTTCTAAAATTAATAAAGTTTCTAAAACTTTTATATATATATATATATATATATAAAGCTTGAAAAAGAAGTTTATTATTTTTACATTTAAATATGAAACAAGTATTTAAAATTCATATTTGAAATTGACATATCTAACCTTTATATTAATATAAACTATTTACAACCAAAATAAATCAATATGCTATTTAAAAAATAGTAACTAATTATAAATTCTAGTATTGTATAGTATCACATAACATATGGTTAGACTTCGTTTGTTATATCAACATCATGTTGTGAATATAATGTAAATAGTTTTTTTATACTCTTTAATAAAATAAAATATTGTTTGTTTGTACAAATTTTCAAATTCAATGTGTGAGAAGAAATGAGGTCAATGTTTTGGATTAGCTAGATTTTAAAGTTAAAAAAAATAGTATTAGAAAGACTAAAAAAAAACATAAATGATTACCATGCCTATTTTAAAAGGCAATAAATAGATAGTAAAAACCAAAACAACCAAAACGTTTAAAAATTATATAATATAGAATAAAGACTAAAAAATAATAATTATTAAAAACAAAAATTAAATAATAAAGTAATACCCACGATGGGTGTGATTAGGGAGGGGCCCACACCTTACGCGTTTGACCCCCATGGCAACTAATGGGCTGCAACATGCAGCCAAACACGTGGAGTAGAGAAGTCAACCACCACCTCGATTATTAAATATGGGCATGCGCGACTGTACTTAGGCTCCTCCTTTGCATACTTGCACAGGAGGAGCCTATGGGCATGCGCGACTGTACTTAGGCTCCTCCAGTCTACCAGGTGTAGAGGCCCCTGCGTACAATTGGTATCAGAGCCCATCGATCATCTATACTCAGGTTCTCATGGATCCCCATATTCCTTATGATGAGCTGAGAAATAAATGTTTTACTGAATGTTCTACTTCCTCTATGAATGATTTATTTCCCAGTCGTGATATTCAATGGATAAATCATGGTAGTTCTGAGTTTGTTAATAATGATCCTACAAAACCTTTTGAACTACCCCGACTCTCAGCAGATCAGATATATAAGGATATGTCTATGTTTCATTTTAAGTCTAGACAAATTTTCCAAGTTCGTGAAGGTGTTTCCGAAGTGACTGTAAATAATAGTTCAGCCGGTCAGACCCTTGGTCTCCTTGACCCAGCAGAAGTAAAAAATTATAAGAAAAAATATGGAAAGAATTTTGTTAATCTTGGTAGAGCCCTCATTGGAGTGGAACCTTTGGTCCGCCCTGGCATAAATGCCACAGCCCTTGTCTGCTGTTTGGATAATCGACACAATAAGTTCATGGATGCATTAATTGGTGGAGTTCAAATGCCACTCTCAAATGGCATTCAATATCTGGATATAATTCCTGGCTTTAACATCTCTCTGAATGATCCCTGGATTCACAAAGTATTAGAGGTCAAGATTTATACATCTGGTTTTGATATGAAGCCTGGAGCCTTAAACCTCCGGATTCATCATTCTCTTGCCCTACGATTCACTAATACTCAGAATCCCATCAATCAGTTATATCCCAGAGACCAAGACACGGCTGCAGTCTTGGTTCGAAGCGACCCCAGGAATGGTTCCCTCGTCCCTTCAAAAATTTCTTGGAACCAACTCAGCTTTCCTCCTGAGTGGGTGGTGGATGCTCCAAAACAGCCTCTTTCTCAGTCTGTCACCACCTCCGATATTCGTGAAGACTCCTCCTCTGCCGTTATCTCTTTCCCTCCTCCAACAGCCCAGCGTGGTGGGAATCTTCTACCCAGATCTACCTCTTTCCGCACAACTTCATCAACTTCCTCTGAACGCCCCATAAGCAGGACCTCCTCCGAAAAGGAACCTTTCTTAAGACGAGCCTGCTTACATAAAGAAGTTCCTGTAAATATTCCCTTTTCTGTTGTTTGTCCAAATTGTCAGGACTTAGTCCCTCCCAAACAACCAAAACCTAAAGAAAGTTCACATAAATATCCATGCCCAAATCCTGAGTGTGAACCTTCTCCTCTAAGTCAATATCCACATGAATCTGAATTCATGATGGCATCATCTCCCTCTAACTGGTGGGAAGAGAATTTCAAGAAAGCATCTACAGGTATCACTGAAATCCACAAGGATGAAATTTCTGATGCTACATCCCAGTTAGATCGTATTTTGTCTGTCCAGAAACCCCACCTGGATAAATCTGGCCTAGGATTCTGCCCACTCTCTAGCCAAACCAAAAAATTGCTAGACCTGCCTGCTCGAGAAATGGAAAAAGGTGAGCAATACAGACTTCAGGCTAGAGAACATAGGATTCAACAAAGAATGGCACTCCCGCCATCCAGAATGAAACCTTGTACCAGGAAAGACATCAAAGAACCCTCCTTGGCCCAGAAAGAAATATTTGAGATAATTAAGTTTGGCCATGCTCCTTTTGATCCCAAGGATAAGATTATGAAAAATCTGTTCTATTGGGATCTCTACACTCATCCAGAAGCAGAAGAATTCTGGAAACAAACTTTGCCCCCAGGAGAAAGGAGAAGAATGTCTGAAAGATGGCACTTTGAGATGGACCTAAGAAATGAATGGATTTCCTTCTATGAATGGCGGAAGGAATTCGAACAGACACTGGCCATGATGCAGTCCTCTGCAAAACCTGAGGACAAGAAGCCTGAGTCCAAAGGAGAAAGGACTCAGAAAGGCCATTTATGGAAAAGTCTCCAGGGTGAAGAAATCTACACAGAAGCAAACTTCCCACCCTTCAGACCAATTAAGCTTGAATATGAAGATGGATCAGCTCCTGCAGCTCCCATCCTTCTAAATAATGAGAAAGCAGAACAAGCAAATTGGTCAAACTTGGCACTAAAAGGATTGGCCATCCAAAACATAGAAATACAAAATAAAATGCCAAGATCCACACAGGTTGATTCTCTGCAATATACTTGCAGAAAAATTCATGATGAAGTTCAGCATATTCGTTTAAATACTGTTGAACATATCCCAGTCTCTGCTCAAGAAGTCAGAACGGCAAATGACTCTCTAAAGGATGATTTGACAGATTCCATATCTGACTTAGACAGGAATGTAGGGGAAGCCTTTTCCTACATCGCAGAGAAAGTCAATTACACTGCCAAAACAGTTGGCAGGATCCAAGCAGAAATTGCTAAGCCAAAAATTGATGCATCTAAGCTTAGCCATCCTGGTGAATTATCTCTTGCTAGTTCACTACCCATCACACTTTCTGCTCCTCTCACTCCGAAGACCTCTGGCAAAGAAGTCATTCTCATGACTGCAGAATCAAGTTGGAATTATAATAAGCCACGCAAATTTGTGCCTCCAGATCTCCACAAAGAAGATTCAGGCTTCCAGGAATCTTTTAACCCAAAGAATTTTTATTCATGGAATTTGGATGATAAGAATGAAGGTGAAATATTAGATATGGTCAATAAAATGATGATATGCTTTCAAGCTTATATGTCTACAGGAAAACATGACCATGCAGAGGCAGTCAATGTTATTGTCTCTGGATTCAATGGCAATTTGGGTGTTTGGTGGAATACCCATCTCCCAAATGTTCAGAAAATGGAAATTCAGACCAGCACTAAAAATGGTGAACCAAATATCATTGGTGCGCTCCTGGCTGCGATCATTGCAGAATTCTGTGGCTATAGTGCTACGATTGCAGAAAAACATAAACAGATCCTGCTGCAACTCAGAATCAAGACAGTATCCCAGTACCACTGGTATCATAAGCAATGGATCAGGAGAATCTATAAGATTGAGTTTGATAGAGCAGAAGAAAGGGTTTTCAAAGAAAAATATTTTGCTGGTCTGCCCTCAGGATTCCGGGAACTCCTGCGCGATAAATTTGAAGAAGATCTGTCTCTCCACACATGGGGCCAATTCAGAGCTGCTGCAGAAAAAATCTTCTTGCAATATTGTGAAAATAAAAAGCTCGATAAAGACCTCTCCCACTCGGTCTCTTTTCGTGGCGGAAGGGAAGTCTGCCGGATGTTTGGAATTGAGCCTCCCAAAAAAGCTCACAAACATCACCTCGGCCATAAAACAAAAAAGTATAAAAGAAAGCCTGCTAGCAGATGGAAGGAAAAGTATCCTCTAGACCCAAGAAAAGAGCCAGAAAAAAGAAAAATGAAATGCTTCTATTGTGGCAAAGAAGGCCACTCTGCTTCTGAATGCTACAAACGAAATCAAGATTATCAGAGGAAGCAGAAAGGAACAAGGACTTGGTCTAACAGAGAAAAGGTATTCCCCAAGGTGGAACCTTTTGATGATAATCTCAGAGGAATACCCAGAAGAGCCCCTCCAAGAAAACACAACTTGATGCATATAGCAGCATCAGAAGAAGAGAACACAGATGAGACCACTGCAACAGAAAACAGTGAACCAGAAAACACTGATCTCATGCATGTCCACCAGATGTACAATAATCCTTGTAGATGTGGTGGCAAATGTACTGAATGCCGAGAAGAGAAAGTGACTTATGACTCAGATAGTTCTTTGCAATCACATGAACAGGAGTTGTTTGCCGCTTGGACTAAACAAAATACTCGAACAGAGTCTTCCTCTTCCTCAAGCGACTCGGAAGCAGTAAATTGTTTCATGGCTGGTACCGACGATGAAGATGAAGAAGATCCTAAAGAGTTGATGAAGAAAGCTATTGCCAGAATGAAAGAAGGCAGTAAAAAGAATGACTTGGTAAATAGCTTCAACAAGATTTTCTTGGACGACAAGAAAGGCAAAGGAGGACAAAGCTCGAAGCATAAATTCAGGAGAAAATATGTCCAAGAAACAGAATCAGAAAAAGAAAGCTCAGGAGAAGAAAAATTCAGATGGTCCTGGAAAGCTGCTAATCTCCCGAGCATGGAAAAAAACGTATACCCTCTCTTGGCTCAAATGCAACAAGAGCCACAAAAGATTGACCTGGCTACCTTACATAAGGAGCATCTAAAGCTGGTACAGGAGGTTAAAGAGCTTAGGCTCTTGATTGAAGAAATGAAACAACAACCAGAATCATCACGATCAAAGCCTGAACAGTCTGAAGAAGATATGCATTTAATGGTCGCCGTACACCAGCAAACTGTGGTCAACTTGCATATCAAAATCCATGAAGATGAAGTCAAGGTACTTGCACTAATTGACTCCGGAGCAGACCTGTGTTTCCTAAAAAGGAAATATGTTGATCCTCACTACTGGGAACCATGTCGAACTCCAGTGCGGGGATTTGGAGGAAGAAAAGCAATTGAGTATAAAACCAGCTTTGGAAAGGTATGTCTTGGAAATTTTTATATAAACTGTATCTTTCTGCTGGTTGAAGATGACTTTACTCATGAATGTATTATTGGAACTAGTTTGCTATCTACCACAATTCCCCATGGTGTCAAGTATAATAGCAGAGGCCAAATTGGTTATCATTTTACTGTTAAAAGAAAAGAAATATTTCTTCCACTAGTGTCATCTGAAGAAAAGACCCACTCTATCTGGACCCTAGAAGTAAATTCTGTGAAAGAAAAGATAAAAGAAAAGGGGATCCAGATTAGAGCAATCAAGAAAGCTGAGCACCTATACAGGCTAGAAGAAGAATTAAAGAATCCTAGTGTACAGCAAAAAATTGAAGAAATAAGAAAAGAATTTGCTGACAAGGTTTGCCATACATCTCCTAATGCATTCTGGCATAGGAAGCAGTTCTGGGTAAACCTAAAATACAGAGAAGAATTCCAAGGAAACCCTAGCAGAAGTAGAGCCATCCCAATGAATAAGGAATACAGACAACTCTGCAAAAGGGAAATTGAAGATTTGCTGCACAAAGGACTCATCCAAAGATCAAGAAGTCCATGGTCGTGTGCAGCATTTTATGTCAACAAACATTCAGAGCAGGTTCGAGGAGTTCCTAGAATGGTCATCAACTACAAACCTCTGAATGATGCATTGGAATGGATACGGTATCCAATTCCAAACAAATCTGATTTGATCAAACGAATAGCAGGAGCCAAAATCTTTTCAAAGTTTGATCTCAAGTCTGGCTTTTGGCAAATCGGCATAAAACCAGAAGACCAGTATAAAACAGCCTTCAATGTGCCTCATGGACAATATGAATGGAAGGTAATGCCATTTGGTCTGAAGAATGCCCCTTCAGAGTTCCAGAGGATTATGGAGTCTGTTCTGGAACCATACATGGATTGGCTGATGGTATATATTGACGATATTTTAGTATTTTCAAAATCCATTGAGGAACACATAAAACATCTTAGAACACTATTGCATGCTATACACAAGAATGGGTTTGTTCTTTCGGAAAAGAAAATGAAATTGTTCCAAACTGATATTGAATTCTTGGGACAGAGAATTAAACATGGAAAGATAGAAGTTCAGAAGCATGCCATTGAATTTGCAGAAAAGTTCCCTGATGTAATCACAGATAAAAAACAATTACAGAGATTTCTAGGATGCTTGAACTATGTTGCAGCTTACTATGAAAATTGTGCTCAAGACAGAAAGCTGCTTAATAAAAGATTGGGAACAAACCCTCCTCCATGGTCAAAGCAGCACACTGAAGCGGTTCGAAGGATAAAAGAAAAGGTGAGAACTCTTCCTATCCTTCATGTTATTGATGAAGATCTCATGAAGATCCTTGAGACTGATGCTTCAGAAGAAGGCTGGGGAGCAGTACTGAAGCAGTGCAGGAACGACTGCAATGGTAAAGATGAAGAAATAGTATGGTTCACTTCAGGAACTTGGAATGATGCACAGAAAAAATACCATACTATTGATAAGGAAATAAAGGCTTGTCTAAATGCAATCCAGAAATTTGAGATTCATCTAATGAATAAGAAATTCTTAATAAGAACAGACAGCCAAGCAATGAAGTTTGTATTGGAGAATCCAATACGAAACTCTACTGCTAAAGCAAAATTTGCTAGATGGCAAGCATTGTTTTCTCAGTATGAGTTTGAAATTAAGCACATAAAGGGTTCTCAGAATTGTATTGCTGATTTTTTAACCAGAGAACATTTGCAGGAAAAATATGGAATCCAGACCCCAAGTTGCATGGTGATTATCACAGAATGGCATGAAGGAAGCAACACATGCAGATACTTAGATGAACAAATGAGCTGGAGTGACTACGCTAGCCAATGGAAGCCAACCTGGCAGCTTAGGTCTACAGAGGTACTGGATGAAAATCTGCAGCATCCCAACCTATTAATAAACCTGGTCCCAGAGCATCGACGGTACCCAACGTCAACAGTCACCGTCCCAAACATGGTTTACGGCAGACAACTCCGACAGGCCATAGATGCCTCCCATACTCTCCAGACACATTTCCAAGACTTGTGTCTTATCAGTACAGAATCTGCTTTAGGACAAGTCTTTGAACAATATTATTGTATTAAACAAATGCGTGGTCTGGCAGCTTGGCCAAGAAATGATGGTACCTTAAGATTCCCCCTCACGGATATCAACTACGGCAGCTACCAGAGGATGTGGTGGGATTTCTTAAAAAAGGACAATAGAGACCATGAATACTTTGCCAAAATCAAGTTTGGCCTCCAGCGAGCCCATGTGATCCATGAAATTCCTGACTGGATTCATTGTTGGTGGAATGATTTCGGCCTCAGCAAAAGCGGAGTGGACCCTGCAATAATTCAGCACGAACATAGCCAGTACTGTATCCCGTGCTCCAAGGTGGAAGACATGTATATAAGTGATGTGTGTGATAATACTCATTTACTACATACTTTTATTTCAAATAAATTCCAGTGGCTTGTGAAGACCAAAATTCAAGTACAAAACAGAAATGGGCAACGCATCATCATCCGGAGCATCTATACAAAAATGTGGGACCCCACTTATCAGCGTCAGTATGGCCATCCATACGACGATATGATAGAATGGCCCCAGACTCGTACTGCCTACAGTCTTTTGATTGATGAAAATTGCTAGTGTCCTCATCATGAAAGGGTTTTCGTGGGTTCCCTCTTTCAAAATCTCCACTGTGTAATGTCACTTCTGTCATAAAAGGTTTTCCGTGGGATTCCTTAATAAAAATCTCCACTATGTATTGTCATCGCGATCATAAGTAGTTTCTGTGATCTCCACTTTGTAATAGCCACGTTCATGATTTGTCACATGGAGACTCAGGACACTTTCCTGACTTCTGGTGCGGTTTGACCCACATCTCCGACACAAATCTAACCGGCCATCTTTAAGGACGATTTGATTCGATTTCACGGGACCTACATTGGATCCTCCCAAAGGATCCAAGGCTCTTCCATGTTATAACTATGAGCCTGCCCTCTTCTTTTGGTATTCGCATCCTTAGAGAGTCTAGAATTTGAGTCTGCAAGTGTTTCAGTAGTTGAAGCTTGCAAGGTCTAATAGGTGTCGAGGCAAGATTGTATGCTCTGCGAGTTGCCAGCACTGGTATAACATCGCACCAGAATATCTTAGCTCGTGTGTCCTAGATAGGTGTCTTTTTGATCTGTCTGCGCAGTGCTTCCAGAAGCCTTCGAGTAGGTTCGGCGCTTCGGCCCTTACCCAAAGATAAATGAGCCTGCGTGCATAAGGCAGAGGAATATTAGAAGTCTGAGAACTATTTGTAATCTGAAAGCTCTGTAATTATTCCGCTGCAATTAATACAAAGGCCTGGGTACCATTCCCAGTTTCGAATTTGTGCATTTCTGGTTTGTCTAAGCCGTATCACCCATTAGCCCGGGGCTGGAATTCCTTGCTATCTCATAAGATTCATTGTTCTGGTCGTGAATAGCAGTAAGTCACAAAGTAAGTCTCGAGGGAGCAGCAGTGCATGTTCGGCAAGTTAAGGAGCGATCGAAGAAAGATAGCAGGCGTGTGAGTTTCAGTCATTCAAGCCAGGAAAAGCAAGCCCGACGCTGGAAGTTGCTCCAGTCTACCAGGTGTAGAGGCCCCTGCGTACAATTGTGTTGCTCCAGTCTACCAGGTGTAGAGGCCCCTGCGTACGGTTGATAGCCCTCCCACCCTCAAGAAAAATGATGATAATCCCATGTGAAAGCATCTACAACGATGGCCCTCGGATCACTCGCATCTAATGGCATTGGAAATGTGGCAAGGCGTAATTTGGAGATCATATTTGGTAGCTCTAGCCCGACATATACTGGTCAAGCCGCCCCTCCTCTGCAAAATCTTTCCCTCTGGGTTCTTGTGATAAGCCATAATAACATGGAGAGGACGAAAGTAACGTCCCGAAAGACCACAAATGAGCCGAGACGCAGTCATATGCCATGGGTTGTGAAGGAAACGGGTCGGGTTCAAGGTTACTTCGAGAATGTAGTCTCGGCTTCGACCCGTGCCCGCACCCTGCGTCTAGAGAATAGGTTGAAACGTCAACATGGATGACCCTTAGTGGAACAACTTGAGGTTGAATTTTGGCGGCTTGATTGAAGATAAAGGATCCACCTGCACCAGGGAAACACGCCACACTAAGACGTTGGGGGTGTTCTAGACTGTTAAGTCTCTCATGTCCATCGCCAATGGATGACTGTATTCAGGGCAAGCTGCAGCAGAAAGAACATGAGCTTCCCTTGGCCGACCACCTCTCCAACGTGGAAGCTACTCTGTTGGCTTTGACATGGTTCCAGAGGGATGAGATGACAAGATTGGATGCAAAGATTGATGCTCTTGCTCGGGCTCTGGCGAGTAAAGTCTTCATTCGGCCTCCTCCTGGGAATGCGGCCAACACACAGCTTGTCTTTAGGCGCTACCCCATGACTAACGAAGCTCAACCAGGAATGGTTGTTCCAAGCGACGCCTTAGGTGCTAGCCCTTCATTGGCTCCGCAATTTTAATTTTCATCTTGTTTGTCATGTCTCCAAGTGGATGTCAATTTTTGAAAAATTTGGTCATAACCCCCGACCTGTGGGGGATTTAACAACAAACTTATTCTTAAGATGAACTTTGGTTTTTTAGGCATCTCGCAGACTCTGGTTTCATAAGTCACTGTTTTGTTTGAAATATGGTTCAACTCTAAGTATCAATCCTTTGATAACTTAACTATGTATAGTTATCTCTCTTAATAAAAGCTTTTCGAACTTACAAAAATAAAACTAAATAATAAAAATAATATTTAAAAAAAAATAATAATAAAAAGGAGACAAAAATTAAAATAAAAGCAAAAGCAACTCTTTTGTGAAGATGTTTCCTCCTTATTAGCAACCTCCTATTTGCTTTCCTCCTTTCTTTGTCTTTTTCCTCCTTGTTTTAAGTTTTTCCCCTTGTTTTGTCTATTTTTATTTATTTTTCTTATTTTATTTTCTTAAACTTAATTTTAATTTTAATTAATTTACTTTTATTTTGATTTTATTAGTTATTATTTTATCATTTATTTATTTCTTTTTCGTTCTTTCCATGTCATCCAAATTTGTTAGGACCTAGACCTTCGTAGACCTAGTAATTATTGTGTGTCTCATTCGAGATCGAACACACGAGTACATCTATTTCCCTATTTCCGGATGTGCACCCAGAGGATTTCTCACACGGCCGCCTCCTATCCTCTCTCTAAATGGAAACTTGGCCGAACAATCCCCAGGAGGGCTATCTGTTATGCGGTGGATCAGCTGAATAAAGTATATGAGTCTGACCTGCCCATCTATTCTACACCCCATGGTCAATTTATTTATTTATTTATTAATTTTTTTAATTTGTTTATGTTTGGTTTTTAATGAGTGGTTTTATTTTAATTTTTTGTTAATTACCTTATTATTAATTTTTTGTTTTTAATAATTATTATTTTTATATACTTTATTTTATATTTTACATCTCTTAGTTGTTAATTGAGGTTTTTGTTATCTATTTATTGTCTCTGAAAATAAGTGTGGTAATCATCTTGGTTTTTTATTTCTAAAACTCTTGTGGTTTTCGATGCTCTATAATTTTTTTTTGTCTTGATGATGGATAATGTATTGTGGATCCGAAATGTCGACCTCAATTCTCCTCATACATTGAATTCAGAGACCTGTATAAACAAATTTAGACACTATGAAAACCTTCAAGAACATAAAAATATTATTTTAATAATAAGTAAATAACATTTTAAAATTAAAAATGTTATTGTTTCTAAATCTACTTTGTATCTTCCAATATGGATAACGAATTTTTTTAAACATTTCTCTCTTCCAATATGCATACAGATTTTGTATATGCATAACTTTTGTTTATTAAAATTTTGTAAAATCTAATATATAGATCTACTTAATTATGTAAGTTGTGATGTTGGATATCTTATGCATAAATTGAAGAATCACGTGTAATTGGTTGGAGTTATGTTTCTAAATATTGTTTTAAAGCATATTTGAATGAGAATATGATTATTAATGATGATGATGACGATGATGATGATGGTAGAAAATGTCCACTAAGACCAACTCTGGTCTATCAGACCTTAAGAGGATCGCCTAGATTAATGTAAAATTTTATTTCTATGCTAAAAAAGCTTAGAAAGAAGCGTTCCTAGGTCGCCATAGTTTTGACATCTTAGAAGATTTGGGAGGTTTGTATTGTAACAAAGATTACGAAACTGCAATCTAATGTAGGTGTACGCAGAGCATTGTAAGAGAAAGTGAATTTCATCCTCAATGCTTGTAGTCTCATAGAGATAGCAAATCCTTTTCACCCATGATATTTTAGGGATTGTCCTACGCCCTGTTTCATTATAAAGCTCATGAGAGTTCGAGTTCTTATCTTGGCTATAGTATTTTTCTTTTTCAAACTAGTTAAAACATAGAGATATTTTTGATCTTCCATATTAGGGTTGATGACCTCCTTATAGTATCTTAATTTTCTTTTAACCTCTAATTCTTTCTCGCTCCACATTTTCTCTTTAACGATGTGATAATATTTTTAATGTTATTGATATCTTGCAAAGTGACATTTTCGTCAATCCCCTATTGGTTTAACCAAGCCATGGTGTGTTTATACCAACCTCTCTTGAGACATAGTTGGTCTTGACGGGATTTTAAAGCATTTTTTAGGAAGTCTTTGGTCTCCCATGTTATTTATCATGTACTTGTACATTAGGTACCTACCCATAGCAATGCTCTCGATGGGGGAAGACCTACTTCTAGAAGGAGAATAGGGTAGGGTGTATTGCTTTTAATTTTGAGGTTATACATTATGAGACACTTTGGATTTGTTCAACCTTTCTCTAGGATTCTCTAGAGATGTTGCAACCTCGAACTTCACAACTGTACAAGAGAATGAGACTGGAAAGGGTTTAAAAAATAAACTTCTTTTAATCCCACATCACAAGGTTTTCTGATTTGCAAATTTTTTTCAAGACCAAAATAAGCTTTCCACCCTCCATTATTCCTTTTCTCAACGCTATAGTTCTAGTTGAGTTTGTGATGAATATCAATTTCAAGATATTTGTAGGAAGACACTTCCTCCAAGCTACTATTGTCATATACAAAAGTAGCGTAAGTGACCTTCTTGGACTTAATAATCATAACTTTTGTTCTGTCGTCATACCCATATTAGAGTAGAAATCCTTGAGAATTCTTTATTGGTTATCGAGATCAAAGGAGCACCTTGCCTTAAGAATGGAATACGACTATTCCAGGTAAGGTTGTGCCAACACAACCCACTTCTTCTAAACAACCTTTTAGCTTATCGAAGTATATGCCAAAAATGGTAGGGGAGAGAGGGAAACTTTGCCTCACTTCAATATTACAATTATCTCCTTTGACCACCCCTTAGGGTTCTTCGATTTTTCTTTTTACTCGAATCTTCAATGGAGAAATTGTTAATGGAAGATGAGAGGACCGTAGTAAAATTATGATAGAGGTCTTCTATATTGTTGGTACTTGATAGAGGAAACAAGTCATTTTTTAACTCATGTATGAAAGGATCATCCTTATTTATGTTGAATATCAAGTGCTTTTATCTGTGAGAATTTTCTTTTGTGGGAACGCTATGCATGACAAAATTGAGGGTTACAATTAGAGTCAGGCTCATGGTAGTTTGAAATGTATATATTTATCATTCTGTTGTATAAAGGGATATTAGATATGATATAATCTACCACACTACTGCCAAGCCCATGAATATAAGTCATTTGAATGGAATTTGACCACTTCTTTAAACTATTACAAATTATAAGATCTTGAGCACTATAGAGCTTGACTAGCTCGGAGCCAAACACATTTTCACCTAGATCTGCAGAGCTTCTTTTGTACTGAGGGTCTAGAGCAGGGTTGTCATCTAACCAAAGAGGATTAGGGTTGTAATAATTGCTTAGAAGAATAGCTTGTTTACTCGAAGTTCGAGCATTAAATTCACCCATTAAGAGCATATTCACCCATTAAGAGCATATTGCCTTCATTCCTTAGGCTGGAAATATCATTTTCTAAGCCACTGTAAGGGAAGTTCTTATCTATATTGTTTTTCTTATAAAATTTAGAATTAATAGGGGAAAAATAACATATTGCTATGTAGGTTTTCTTACTATTAATGTCAGAAATCTCTATCCAAATATACTAGTTATGAAGGTCTTTCTTGTAGAGCTTAGCATGGGGGGATATTATTTCCCTAATATAACAAGCTATACCTCCAATGCCTCTACGATAGGAATGCTTGTTCCATATCAACCATAGGAAAAATACTTTTATGTTAGGAACCTTAGATTCCTCGTGTTCCCTAGTTTCAATAAGAATAATAATATCAATTTCACTTAGGATCCAACTTAGCTTGGGGCCTTTGTTCCATGGGAAGCCTCGACAATTCCAAGAGAGGATCCATAGTGGGTTGAGTTGCTATTTATTATTATCATTTTGGTTTCTGTTCCGAATAACAACTTTTCTATTTCTAATTAATGTCCACTTTCCTTCCTTCCTAGCTTCTTTTACTTTTTGAACCTCCTTCTTAATTAGACTTGGTCTTATGGAATGTGATCTTCATTTATGAATATTCCCAACCCTTTTAGATTGGAGGTTTTGCTGAGTATTCCATACTTATGGTCATTAGAGCTAACTTTGACTCGTAGCAACCTTTCTTTACTCTCAATTAATTTCCCCATCCTCTTTGTTTTTGTGAGGTGGGTTGTTTCAATTCGTATCTTATTATGTAGTTATGCCTTGACTACGATTAGTGTATCCTCTTCTGCCTCTTCTTTTAAACCCAAAATTACGAGGTTCAAGGCTCATTTGTTGCACTGATGGTCTAATTCTAACAACTTATTCATTTCCTCCTTAACGGGTTTGATATCTAATTGATCTTTAGACTATTTAGGGTCAGATTCTTAGTTACTTTTTCTTATAGCTTTTTAATCATATCTTTTAATTTAATATTTTCTGATGTATCAACATCTTCTTGATGGGTTGATTGTTTGGTTTCTTCGCTTTGTTTTTCCATTACCTGTAATCTAGTCTCCATTAACTCCATCATATTAACAATCACTTTTATCTTATTGTCTATTTGTTTTTGAATCTTGTCTTCAAATGATGCAAATTTATTATCGAGCATGGCTACCAGTTTATTTTCCAACATGGCTGCAAATTTATCATAGAGGATGGCAACAAATTTATTTTCAAGCATGGTTGCAAGTTTTTTTCAATCATGGCTTCTAACTCTATGTAAAGTTTAACATCTCTTCCTTCTCTACTTTTCTCTAATGAGTCTATACGATCATCAAGGCTTTGTAGAGTAGTTGTGCCAGGTCTACCTTTCATAGTTTTTGGAATATGTGGTGAATTGTTCATATTTGTATGAGTATGTACATATAAGAGCAAATAAAAAGGGACAAAGAAATGAACTTACGCACTTGTTTGTAGTTTGTTGTGAAAAGGCTTAGAATATTGTGCCTTAGGTAGTTGCAGTTCAAAAGATACCTTAACCACATATTATAGATAGTTGTAAAATAAAAAATAAAATATTTATAATAAAAAATAATCGATTTTTAAAAAAATAAAATTGTTTTATTTTATTTATAAAATAATTATAATTTTTTGAATATATAAATTAAATATATACATTATAAAAGGTTTTCGTAATTATGTTTTTATCATTTTATTTATATGATTAAATACATGGTGGTGAATAATTGGGTTTTATGATTGGAAAGTTTATTTTTCAAATTTTCTTTCCTAAATTTTTAAAATTTTCTTTCCTAAATTTTTAAAATTAAGATAACTATGACCTAATATACCAACTAATTATTTTTAAAATTAAGATAAACATGAGCTAATATACCAACTAATTATGTGCTTTGGTCAATATTGTGTAAACCAACCTTTTATTAAATCAAACAATTACTTGTATCATTAAGCATGAAGCTTGATTGCAGTGGAACTTTGTCATGCCTTTTTTTTGACAACTTTGGTTAATATTGTGTAAACCAAACGTTTACTAAATCAAAGTATTCCTATGCTCAAAAAGCTTAAAGATGAGCATCCCTAGCTCACCATAGTTTTGAGGAGTTAGAAGGTTAGAGAGATCACTATTGGAACTAAGATCTAATGTGGGTGTAGGCATGGCATTCTAAGAGAAAGTGATTTTCAACTTAAACACTCATAGACTCGCAAAGATAGCAAATCCTTTTAGCCCACAACGTTTTAGGAGTTGTCCAGTGCCTAGTTTCACTATGAAGCTCATGAGAGTTCGTTCTAATCTTGGCAATACTAGTTTTTTCTTTGAGCTCATTAAGATATAAATATAATTTTGATCCTCAAAATTAGGGTTAATGACCTCTTTATAATATCATAATTTCTTTTAACCTCTAAATCTTCCTTGCACCACATTTTCTCTTTAAACATAAAAGTAATAATATTTTTAATGTTATCGATATTTTGCAAAGTGCCAATTTCGTCAATCCCCCAATAATTTAACCAAGTCTTGGCATCTTTAAGCCAGGCCCACTTGAGGCATAGGTGGTTTTAGTTGGAGTTAAGAGCAATTTTAGGAAGCCATAATCTCCTATATTGTTTAATTTATGCTTGTACATTAGATACCTAATCATACTCATACTTTCAATAAGAAAAAACCTCTCTTCACCTATCTTTTAAAAAGTTAAATACATGAAATACAAATTATATTCTAAAATTTATTTACAATCATAAAACTCATTATTTTAATAAAAAATATTTAATTTTAAATTATTTAAAAAAATGTAATTACCTTTAAAATGATTTATGTTTATATAATTGTTCTCTTGCAACCTTATACTCTCAAATTTTATCAATAAGATTAACAATTTCTTTTTCTCAAGTAAAATATTCAAAATATTCAAAATTATAAACTTAATTTTTATCGTTACAATTTTAAGATTTCTAGATTTTTACATAATGAAAAAAAAATAACAACATTATCTTAATTTGATGGATAAGAATATTTCAATAATATACTAATTCAAAAAATATAATAATTAAACTATTTTCAAATAAATAATTAATTAAAAATTTCAACTATAATTTTAAATTTGAATGAACGTTGTGATCATATTTGATAAATAGAAAGATTGCCTTGTCACTCTCACTTTAATTAAAATTTGAATGGACCTCCAAAAACATACTCACACTCTGACTCATGAAATTAAGTGCTCGTGTCATAAACTTTTCTCCTCCTTCCTAGAAATTTCGGATACACTTAATTATTAAGGAGACTAAAAGGATAATCTTAACATTAAGGAGATAAAAATAGAAAATAAGAATATAGTTTGTTACTGATTGAGATGGTCGGCGTGGTGCATCTTATTTGCACACATCTCGGTCATTGCAGTTTCAAATGACAATGACATGCCGCCCTCACTTTCAAAACGGGTATGGAATAATTAAATCTTTTCATTTTTTTAATAGAGAGAGGAGAGTATGAAATAGTTAAAATGTTTCATTTCTAAGGAGTTTTGGTTGGAATTACAACCAAAACTCCTTAGAAATGAAACATTTTAATTATTTCATACTCTACTATTCTATTTTTAATGAAACTTTATATATATATATAAAGTTAAACTATTAGTGAAATATATAGAAAATTAGCATTTTAGTTGGTTAGTTATTAAGGAAATTTGTGTTGTCACATAACAAGAATTTGTCACTTATTCCAATCAAAACTCCTTAGAAATGAAACATTTTAATTATTTGAGAAAAAAATATAATTCCAATCAAAACTCTTTAGAAATGAAATATTTTAATTGTTTCACACTCTACTATTCTATTTTTGATGAAACTTTATATATATATAAAGTTAAACTATTCTATTAATGAGAAGTGAAATATATAGAAAATTAGTATTTTAGTTGGTTAGTTATTAAGGAAATTTGTGTTGTCACATAACAAGAGTTTGTCACCTATGGTTGTCACATGTTTAAAATCAATCTGATGACAAAAAAATTATGAAATTAGTTTTTTTCATTCAAAGCTTATTAAGTTTATTAGGAAAACATAAAATACTATATGCCTTTGGTCTATAATCTAGGCTATTAGACCTAGCAAAACGAACAAAAGAATTACTAAAACTAGGAAGTATGACCCTTATAATCAAAGATTGAGATGAAATGAATCTCTTGTGCTAAGGCAGAGGAGATGTCCTTAGCTTTAACAGTCTAACAAACTCAAAACTTGTGGTGGCCTCATGATTGAGTTGATTTTAGCATTCATTCTTCTCATATGATCCTGCATGTCTTAAAAATATAATTCCAACCAAAACTCCTTAGAAATGAAACATTTTAATTGTTTCACACTCTACTATTCTATTTTTGATGAAACTTTATATATATATAAAGTTAAACTATTCTATTAATGAGAAGTGAAATATATAGAAAATTAGTATTTTAGTTGGTTGGTTATTAAGGAAATTTGTGTTGTCACATAACAAGAGTTTGTCACTTATGGTTGTCACATGTTTAAAATCTGATGATAAAAAAGTTATGAGAATAGTTTTTCTCATTCAAAGCTTATTAAGTTTATTAGGAAAACATAAAATACTATATGCCTTTGGTCTATAACCTAGTCTATTAGACCTAGCAAAACAAACAAAAGAATTACTAAAACTAGGAAGTATGACCCTTATAATCAAAGATTGAGATGAAATGAACCTCTTGTGCTAAGGCAGAGGAGATGTCCTTAGCTTTAACAGTCTTTTCAACAAACTCAAAACTTGTGGTGGCCTCATGATTGAGTTAATGTTAGCATTCATTCTTCTCATATGATCCTGCATGTCTTCCATTTGAAGAAGAATTTCCTTTCATTCCTCTCGATGGTCTAGTAAGGATTTGTAAAGCAAAGTTTTCAAATGCTAGTATAGCCATACAATATGGAGATACTAGGTATCCCAAGTCATTGAAGTCCCTATGTCAGGCATCTAGGTTTGTAGGTCCTGCCTCATGTCATCTTCATCCACAACTTCACTCTCATTGAACACAGTCTTTAGCCTAATCAATCTCTTATTGAATGCAGAGCGGGGTATGCTTTCTATAACGTGAGGTCGTGGCTTGTGCTTCTTGCATTATCTTCAAATAGTGGCTAAACCCCCTTGCGTTCTTACCCCCTCAGCTGGAGGATCTCTTTGTTCGGTTAAACATCGTTCCCTCTTGAAACACAATGTGTGTTCCTATAATTCTCCACCCGTTCACTCACTCAATAAGATGCCACTGCTTGGTGTGACCTAGGCTCTTCCTATCGTTTATGCCTTTAGCCTCGACTAGCCAATTCAAACAACTTATCAATCCCCAATTTCTCTGGTCCAAATAAGAATAGACGATGTTCATGAAATTTTCCTAAATAACCTCTTCATGACCTCTATTCTCAAGTCCCCATCCATCATTCTAACCATAGGAGGGGGTATTTACGAATTTCAAGCTTATAAATTTTGCCACATGGGCTATAATACAGATTCATAAATAAGAAATGTATGTGCAATTTCATAATGCAAAACACAACGGAATCAAAACTCTATCTACACATATACCATGCATAAACAAGCATATTCATCACAAATAGTAAATACACTCATTCCACATTCATATACAAGATAAAACTTATCTTTTAACAAAGACACAACAAATAAGATCCAAGCAACTGGCTGTGTAAGAGCGATTTTCCACCCAATTGTAGGTATCGGCTATAGATACCACCCCAAAGTTGGGCTACGAGCCACCAGGGTGAAGGAAACACCTACAGGCTTCTTTCTCTCAGCCCACAACCCATTTTCTCTCATGATTAGCCAATTTGTTCACCCCTGAGCATTTACAGGGATCTCACTCAACCATCCCAACCATGGCACTCTTTTCTACTACCCCTCACAACACAAGAAGGCATTTCCCTTCACTGTTCTGCAGTTTCCTTTGGAAATCCAACCCTTATAGCACTTACTAGTGTGTGCAAAAAGAATCCAACCTATTATATGTTGTTGGAGAACCACTTGTACCATCAATCCATGGCTTCTCAAACATTAAGAAACAAAACATAATGGGTAGAGTTTCCTAACTTGGCCAACCTCTATGATCTCCTACAACCATTCTCTTTTCTCTAATGCCCGCAATTTCCTTCACAATTTGAATTTCTAGTTATTTTTCAGTCTGGTAATGATAATGGAAAAATGGAGAGAATAGCATGAGACAAACTCTACGTAGTGCAAAATATGCATGAGAAATGAGTGGCAGACTCCAAAGGAGATGGTAGGATGGTGAAAAGACAATTGACATAACTTCTGACCATAGAAGAAAGGACCCTTACAACTGTCATAGAAGTATATCCATCCCATGCTTCCATAGCTGCATGAGAATATTTTTCCCGCCAACTTCACACCTACATTCAATTATTGGATTTAATAGTCAAAAGGAAGTGATTGGCTCATTTAAGGCACATGGCAGCAATTTGATGAATCCTAAGGTTGACACTTGGCAATACATAATTGAATTTCCCATAGGCCCCCTTTCCTCTTCCCCTATAGTTGCATCGAGAGGAGCGAGGTGCTCTACAACCCGGTATGGGGGAGATGTCACGTAACGTAGTGTTATGTTACCAATTTTTTTTATTTTTTTATGTCGACTCATAAAATAAAAAAATTAAAGTCAAATGAAAAGTAATTAAAAAATCCATTTAGGATCATAAAATAAAAATATTAAAAGCAACGTAATTACATCTCAAACCCAGATCTATCAAGCACCAAGAGGGATCTAATTTCTTGAGTTGTAATTTTTTTGGATGTGCAAAAAATTTAAGTAAAAAAAATTACACCTCAAGAAATTGGATCCCTCTCAGTGCTTGATAGATATGAGTTTAAGATGGATCTATGCTGGTGGAATCATAGCCCCTCTAGTTCTCTTTACACTACCATCTTAGAACATTTTATTAATTTTCCAACATAATATTTACATAGCTTTTGAGTAATTAGTATGGCAGGTCAACAATATCGTCCATATAGAAATACTTACATTATACATGCTTAGCCATTCCCTAGTGGGGTCTTGGCCTTAAGCTCCACACCGGGAATCCATACTAGCATATTTACATCATTCACATAATTTTGATTTAATACATTCCAAGTCAAAACTAGGGGTATTGCATCTGTAAACCCCAACTCTACATCTATATGTATGATTGAGAATCTCCTTAGGAGGACGAAACCACCTCCTTGCTATATCCAATATTAAATGCCCCATCATTCCTCCTAAATGTTAGTTGTCCTGCACGCAATTTGGTTGTCTCTTGCGCATGGCTACATGTATTGGGGATATGGGTCCTAGGTTTAACGCCATCATGCTAATCCTCCACCAACTCATTCTCAACTGAAGGAACCCAAATAAGGGATACATGAATATTTTTTATACAACTTAATAAATTTGTTATTTAAAGTATATTTGTAATAATTTGGATTGATTTAGAAATTACAAATCATATTATAAATGTAATTTGTTTAAATTATAAATTTCTAGTTTTAACTATAACATCTAAATAAAAATCTCTATAAACAATATTATAAATAAAACAATATATTTAATATTTGTCCACATGAACAAATAAGGGAAGCTGCAAAGCAGCAAGTCCTTGCCTTATGGACTTGTTGCTTTGCAATGAGGGTTGGGTCTTTTTTTTGGAGTGTTAAGAATTTTTAGGTTTACCATATATGCAATAGCTCCGCTAAAATGTTATTAGTGCATTAGTAATTCTATTAGGAGTTTCTCATTGCAACATAACAACATATTGTAATTTGATAGAATTATTTATACTATAATGCTAATGGGTGCAATCTACATGGTCCCAAAACTTGTAGCCTATGTAGACAGTGATAGCATGCTTTTATACAATGATGTTGTGGTCCTATATGAACCCAAATCCAGTGAAACATGCTTGAAGAATATGGAAGGCGAATGGGTGTAATGAACAGTAGTGTTTGAACTTCAAGTGGAGGTGGCACATAGGCATTATGTTGCAATTTATCCTACATCAACAAGAACTTCGCAATCATGGATGAAGCATCCAAGCAAGTCCGAATCCATCACCTAGATGTTGCGCCTATAGCTATGAACTATCTTAATAATAAAATATCACTACATATCATTATGTAATATCAAAAAGAGAAATTATTTCTCATCTTGAGCACTATCCATGAATTCTATAAGTATAGTGGGAGGTTTAGGAAGGAGGCAAGTTGGACAATGAGGCTATATGTTTTAACCATGGATACATATGCACACATAGAGACATATGCTTCATTTTTTTTTTTATTTCAAGAGGTTTTTGAGGTGACCTAAAATGACATGAAGTACCAATGTTACATGAACCACTTAAGTAAATATGGTTTTAACATAAAATTCCCCTCTAGGTTATTTTTTCCAAAATTCTAACATATTTGTTAACGATTCAAATGAAATTACCAATATTACATGAACCACTTAAGTAAATATGGTTTTAACATAAAATTTCCCTCTAGATTATTTTTTGCCAAAATTCTAACATATTTGTTAACACTTCAAATGAAACTTAAACGAAGAGGATAAAACTTCACCCCTTAACAATTCAAATAAAACTTAAGCGGAAAGGATAAAACTTTCACCTCTTAATCATAGACTCCAATTGATATACACAATGTTTTAAATTAAATATGTTAATGTTGGTAACCTTAAATTACTGTTATTACATTAGATGGAATGATGCATGCAAATTTGCAATACATCGTTGGAAGTCCATTAAATTATAGTGAAGTGCTTATCCAGGTGGAGCGCTACATGCCAAATCCGATCTCAGTATATGTACTATGTTATGTATGGATATATGCGTTTTGGATTCTATGGTAAGCTTGTCATGTTTGAAAATATAGCATCTCTAAGTGCCATCCATCTATGCTATGCTTTATGTGCATCTACAACATCCATGCCTCCATCCATAGACATCCCATCCACGAACATGCTGATTCCTCGTTAACTCAACCTGTCTATGTGAACATGTAGAAGAGAGGCTTATTTAATTTCGAGGAACCATTGAATTGGCAAGTCAGACTCCATCATTCATTGTGACTGGGATGGATCCATATGTATAAAACTTTTGACACCTCATTGTTGCATTATTTAAATATATATTTGGTTCCCAGTTACTTATAAAGTACAGCTACAATCTCAACAATGTCAAGGCAATTCAAAACATTGATTTACCTATTGTATCAATCCTCTTCACGTACATATGCTCTTAGCCTTTGATACTCTACGTAATTTCTTTATAGATGTCTTTAGAATTTTTAAACACCAAACTGTTTAATTCACATCAGTCTGATTAGATTATATATGTAAATTTTTCCATTAATATGAGCTTAGTGTTAACATAATACTTTTGCAATACCTAATTTCATAGGAGAAAGCTGGCTGTATATATATTTTGGAATAAAGTTATAAAAGATTCTATGATTTAATCTACCTGGCTTTTTGTAGCTTCTTGAGTCAATGTTCGACAATCATAGCTGTGTCATTTCATCTACCTGGCCTACTATATCTTCTTGAGTTAATGTTCAACAATCATGGTTGTATGTGACAAAACCACATATTTTAGAATTAAAATTAATCTTGGCATGACGTTGGTAGAAGACACACTAGAAAGGGCAAAGCCATTGCTTGGAGCAAAAAAAACATATCAAATTTAGATATGCCGCCATACAATTCATACAATTCGGCCTACCAACTTTGGCAAGTATGCGCTGCAATGCAGCACTTGTTAAGACTTGATGATAGACAAGAGTGGAGGAATATATATTAGTTTAGTGGTGGATTGACAATTTCAAGGCATTCTAATTAAAGTGAGGCAAAAAGTGAAATAATAATGAAGAATGGATTGAACAGTTTTTGAATAGGAAATTATAATAATGACAAGAAAGGGGAACAACATGGTAAGTAATTTGTGAAACTCGGCCTAGCAGATGGGTGGCATGCTTTATTGCTTTAGAATTCTATACGAGTGTCAATCACATTCTAATGGTAGATTATATTTCAAACAAAAAATTCACCAAGTAGGACATGAGTTTGAAGTGAACTCTCTAAATATCTATATGATAGTGAACTCATTGTCTATCCATATATAAATTGTTGATTAGAACATACATCATGTTGTAGCCTTATAATAACATTGAAATTCCCTTATAAACAGTTGAAGTCATGTATCTTGTGAAACCATCATCTTGATCTTTGACCCATGAGGTTTAGCTCAATTGGTTTGTGTGAGGTTTAATCCTTATCAAGTCTTGGGTTTAAATCTCACAGGGAGGGGTTGAGGGTGGCAACCACTTCTGGGGGATAATTTCACTTCCCCAGGGGGTGTCCAAGCTCGACCGAGCCTCGTACAAACTTTGTGGAAACATATTACTTGTGGGAAGAATGTTTCTGTCATCCATTACTAAGGCTAGCCTCGCCCTAGGCTCAACCTAGTTCGGAAAAAAAAACAATGTCCTTAAGAAATAAAATATATGATGAATGATAAAGCTATTGGTATAATAATTATGTCAGGATGTTGTGAAGTGTTTCTAGTCCCATGCTTGGATGATAAAATGACATGCAAATAGTGTAGCAAAAAAATATGGTATGAATTGTCAGTTCCAGAATCAAAATGAATGATGAATATGCAAAACATATTTTAGATGGAGGAGAGATCAGTTATTAAAAGACCAACACTACAAAATATTTTTTTTTAATGAATATGCTTTTTGTCACTCATTAAAAATGACTAGTTGCACAATATGTATTAAATATATGCAAAGAGGTTCCGTTGAAACTCTAACAACACACCCACGTGGACATAGTTTAAAAAAGAGAGAGAGTGGCATGAAAGGTACGTGGACTCCTTAACACAAGCATCATACATATGGCACACATCCTTGTAGTAGTCACATCATTGTTTATGTTTTCACTTGATAAAATGCTTTCCTTGGCGTATGATGTTCCTGGTGGCATTGGATCAATGTAATCTACTGCAACTCGTTCTAAAAAAATGGTCACTAGCAACAAGACCTGGTGCTTTACTTGAGCTATAGTCCCATACATACCCCATTGGAGATCAAGTAGTTCTACCATTCATAGATCCATTTCCTGTCACAGTTCAATAGCCATAGGTTGTTGCAATTTTATATCCTCCTGTTTCAATTCTAGATTCATATTCTAGACAGATTCCCAGTTTAAGTTCCAGTGTCAGAGGCGAATCCAAAGCGAGCAAATTCACTAGCGATAGAGTAAGCCACCATTCTTACTGTGAATATACAAGAGATGCAGTAGTGAGCCTCGTTCTCAACATGCTGGATGCAAGGTGCCATATGCTATTTTCAAATTATGGATGGAATGAAGGTATGCCTGCAATGAGTCTGCATTCAACACTTATGCACAACTTGTGATGAGTTTGTGTTCCACTGATAAAAAAACATGCAATCTTATGCACTATCGTTGTAGTTACAAGTGGCTTGCAATGCACCTACACGTGTCATATACTAGATACTAGGCCTGCTAGGTGGAAGCGTATGTACTACCTTATCCAACCTTAGACAAAAAAATTATTGCACCTCGATATGATGCCAAATAAGGCTTTCAAATTGTTCATTTGTTAGAACGTAAATAGAGACAACAAACATAGGATAAATTGCTTTGATAACTATGCATAAACTAATACAATCCTACTGTGCAATTTCTATAATCTCTACTACTTGGCCGGTACTAATAAATAAAATAGAGAAAAAAGCAACCACCAAAAACACTAAAAATAATAAAAAAACAAATTTAGTCATAATAAAAAACAAATTTAGTAGAGTCCATGGGCTAGCAACCACCAAAAACACATTAGTAATAAAAAACGAATTTAGTCATAATATAAAACAGATTTAATCATAGAGTCCATGTGAAGATCAAATTTAAACTCGAATATTATGTTTTTCACGCGAAACTCGAATATTTTGTTGTAAAAAAGATGTACCTTATAAAACATAAAGTGTAATATTATATGCTTGGAGGAATGCTCGCAATGGTTACAGATGCCAAGCATGAAAGAGAAGTCAAACCATGACATCAATTTCTTATAATTTACATTAATAAATAAACGACTTATAGTTTAAGTTAATAAATTAATGAAAGTTTCCTTTTGGTATCTTCTCAATGGTGTCATTGATGACTTTTGGCATTCAATTATTTAGTCGAATAATAAAAGCTCATCACCACCCTACAACGGAAATGTTCGATGGTCCCTTTCCAACATAAGCATATTGTGATATAGTATTTATAATAGTTCCATTTAGATGGCATCCAAATTTAGCATTGTCTTTTTTATAAATCACATATATATATTTAAAATATGAAAGTGGTTAGGAAAGATAGAACTAAAGATAGAACTAAAATACATTTTAATATGAAAGTGGTTAGGACACATACAACTAAAATACATTTTAATATGAAAGTGGTTAGGACACATACAACTAAAATACATTTTTAAAAAATAAACAACCAGGAAGGAAACATACAATGTACATGCTATAGGGAAAGGAAATTATATTAATATGTGAATTTTTAATGTCTTCACTCTAGACTTTTACGATATATTATAGTCTTCCTTTAACTTAGTTGTAGTTCTCAAAAGAGACAAAATTATACATAATCTATATTTTTTGATTTAACAATAAAAAAATGTTAGATAAATATTATTTTGAGAAGCAAACAAACTAAAAAATCAAAACCATTAAAACAATGGCCTAATAGATTCATAAAGAATGACTTTTTATCTTAATTCTTGTTCAAGTAGAGTTCTTTCATGCATTAAAAGGGATTCTTTTGAAAGATCGTTTTCTTTTGAATTTAATTCCATATAGATTTGTGCAAAGCAGACTTCAAACTACATTTTTGCCTCCAAGTTTTTGTCATTATTGGATTTAGGGCCAGATTTGTCAACTAACTTCTACCATTTTTCCAATCTAACAAAATCTTTGAGTCCCTAGCACCTATAACCTACTTATACCTTTATCAATATTAACTTTCATTTGTTTCCATGAGGTATATAATTATGCTATGTTGTTTTTTCCCTAACCTACCCATATTTTAAAAGGAAATAATGATCATTGTTTAAAAAAGTACAACCCCTGAACTACACAGACCTAGGGTACCTTGGCATCCATCCTCAAAGAATACCTAGGGTTGTGATTAGCAATATCTGGTTCCTTTAGGATTCTATCTTTCTTCTACATCAAAGGCTTCCAACCTTCTCCATGTGAGAGCCTTATTTGATGAGACATTGCTCGAGCAAAATACCTTCTCCATAGCATTATTCTCCTCCTAGTGACCTAGACCTTGACTTCATGACTCTAGTGGGAAAACCTCACTCATATTGACCACCTAAATCACTCTAGAGCATAATTCTAAACTCTAAGGGTCCCAAACCACCTCATATGCCACTGATAGCAAACCCTAATGTCCATTTTTGGCTGACCTAGGTGCATTCCTAGATTTGGGGGTGCCTTCCTTGATTATGGGAACTTTTCCCTAACTTTAGGTTGACTAGAGTCCCAGTTCACTTCATAACTGAAAGTGCTCCCCTAGTTTAGCTCCTAATTTACCTTGCATGTCTATTTGTTGAGTCTCCTTAGGGTTTTGCGTGCTCATTCAGTCAGTTAACTGACCATCCTTCACTCAGAACTAGTGGTTGTGAAATCATGAGTCAGTGTAACTTAGTTAAGGAGAGTAAGCATGGCTAACTAAGGGTGCTTGGAACTAGTTAAGCTTGACTAGTCTAACATTGGATGAGAAATTCAAGTTTCCTCTTGACCTAATTCAAATTGTTTTCCTTTAAATATTGTTCACCTCCATTCATTCAAGTTAATGAAATACATGATTCCTTTCTTCTCATCTACTTCTAGTTTTTGTGTAATGATCTATGATATATCACTTGTTACATGATTAGTTGCTTGCTGATTTGTTTTTCACTGTATATCTCTTTATTTTATGTGCCTAGATCTATATGTTCAAATCTCACATGGTATTAAATGAGTAGGGGTACTAAACTAGTTAGTGTACTAGTGATTTTTTTTCCAGCGATCAAGCTTTTGTAGGTTAAAGAAGGGATTTTGTAGCCATCAAAAAGGATTTTGCAGCCACCAGAGAGCTCATTTGTATCTCATTTACAGCCATTAAAGTGCTCATATACAACCATTAAAGTGCTCATTTGCAGCCATTAAAGAAGTGCCTTTTTAGTCCTCAAAGAAGTGCTCATTTACATCCATAAAAGAAGTGCATTTGCAGCCACCAAAGAGCTCATTTGCAGCCATGGAAACTGCTTTTGATGCCATCAAAGAGAGCTCATTTGCAGCCATGGATATCCTTTCTCTCTAGCTCATTTTCCACAAAGTTGGTATGCTTGATCTAGTCTTGTTGAAGGAGGCCCTAAAAGCTTCACAACACATGTCCTACGAGGACATATTCACATACATTAAGAGGATGAAAGATTCCCTAGAAGCTTCACAACATATGGAATATGAGGACATATGCACATCCATGATCAACCATTTAGTTGAGGAAGACCCTTCTACAGGCCCAGAAGAAGAGGTGATCTACAAATTTATTCTCTCCAGACTGCGTTTTGATTACAATATCTTTTTTGCTTTCCATTCTACTAAATTGGCTCTTGGAGCCTCCTACATAATTCCTTCTTTGGATTCATTTGCTTCCTCCCTCATTCAAGAGTAAGATAAGCTCTAACAGATGGGCCTCCAAAATACCTCAAAAGTGCATGCACTTGTAGCCAACGAGGGGAAGAAGGGTGTAAGCAACCAAAAGCCCCCATACAAAGGAAAAAAGAAGCAAAACCAAGAATTTCTCATGAAGATTTCGACTCCGGTGATGGAAATACCAAAGAGGAGTAGCCATGGTGTCCTTACTGCATAAAATACCACACAAAGAAGAATATTGTAGGTACAAACAATTTTTTGAAGAAAAGGAAGAAAATGAGCCCAACAAGAAATCTAGCTGCATGTATGTAGATTTAGAAGTTTCTACTCCATACATTCTTGATTTAGAAAACTTTGGAGATCTTGTACCAAGTCAAGCTCTATGTGAAGAAGCAATTGGAGAACTTGTCCTGAATCAAGTTCTTATTGAATAAGACCTCCAGCATGTCTCTTTAGACTCAAGAGTTACAAATTTTTCTCCTACTTCCCACCAATTTTCATACAAAAATTTCTGAGTAGATTAATTTTTTACATTCTCTTTTATGATTTTTTTCCCATGTGGTTTTTTCCCTTTTTTCCAATTTAAAAAGAAATTTTTGTGTGCATGGGTACCTAATATGGATGCAAATTGCCAGGACCCATTTTTATTTTATTTTTTTATATTTTTTCACCTAGTCATTCTTATGGGGGTGTGTTGGAGCAAAATACCTTCTCCATATCATTATTCTCTTCCTAGTGACCTAGACCTTGAATTCATGACTCTAGTGGGACAAACCTCACTCATATTGACCACCTGAGTCACCCTAGAGCATAATTCTAAACTCTAAGGGTCCTAAACCACCTCATCTGCCACAGATAGCAAACCCTAATGTTCATTTTTGGATGACCTAGGCGCTCCAAGATTTGGGGGCACCGTCCTTGATTAGGGGAACTTTTCCCCTATTGTAGGATGACTAGAGTCCTAGTTTAGTTCATAACTAAAAGCGCTCCTCTAATTTATCTCCTAACCGACCTTGCATGTCTTTATTTATCTATTAACGCCTTTGTTGAGTCTCCTTAGGGTTTTGCATGCTCATTTAGTAAATTAAATGAGCATCCTTCAGTCATAATTAGTCGTTGTGAAGTCATGAGTTAGTGTAACTCGGTTAAGGAGAGTAAGCATGGCTAACGAAACGGTTCTTGGCTCTAGTTAAGCTTGAATAATCTCTCTTAGACTGGATGAGCAATTCTAGTTGCCTCTTGACCTAATTTGAATTGCCTTCCTTTAAATATTGTCCAACTCCATTCATTCAGGTTAATGAAATACATCATTCTTTTATTCTTATATGCTTCTAGTTTTTATGTAATGATCTTGTTACTTGATTAGTTGTTTGTTGATTTTATTTTCACTATATATCTCTTTAGTTTATGTGCCTAGATCTATATGTTCAAATCCCACAGAGATCACCCCTGAATTCAACTCCTTTATGTCAAAAATCATTTTGCTTCTTGTTAACCAAACCCCTCACAAAAAGTTACAAGGTAAATCTTCGTGATTTTTGACAACTCAATTAGAGCACTAATCTTTACAACATTCCAATGTTATGAGGAAAATTCGTCTATTCAGATGAATTCCACCTATCCGGTAGTGGAGTTGGTTACAACCTCTTTGGTAGCTCAATAAGAGGTAGAGGGAAATTGCACCTCAAATGGTCCTATATTCGTGGCGATAAAAGGGGAAGATAGAGAGGAAAGGGACTTGGATGTAATCCCTCTTAGGACCACCTTGATCGGGTATTGTCCTCCCTCAACTTCCTAGAGGGCCCAAAATGGCAGGATGTGTGAAAGATTAGCTCGCTGATTTTTCAAAACAACAAACTAATAAGAGTGAACAACAAGTTGAACTCTCCCTTTTAGGCTCATAAATTGGACTAGATTTAATTATGGGAACCATCATGATCTAGGACAACTTAGCTATTGAATTTCTTATGCAATTCTCTTGTAAAATTAAATAAAAAATGGTAACTTATAAAAACAACCACATTGTTAACGTGGTTGGGAATTCAAGGAAGCCATTGAAAGATATGAACAAAAAACTGTCAAGGCTAAAATCAACTTGAAAATGAGCCCCAAAATTGCCCATAAATTATACCAGGCAGGTTGTAAAGTAGGCTGAGTTGAAAATAAGAAAAACTTAAAATTAAAACGAACCAACAAGATGGATGTAACAACGTTATGAAACATATTAGAATGGATGGAAATTAAACCATATTTAAATAAAGCGGTTTCCTAAAATACCTAGAAAAGATTCTAGGTCAAGCTAAGTGCTAGAAATCAAATTCATGATTGGAAAAACTTGTGGACAATTCTTAGTTCAATTGTCTTGATATTCCATATCGACGTTTGATGGAATGACGAAAGTTTGACTCTTTAATGGTGAAAATTTCATGATATTTTTATCTTGCTTAGTTAGCATTCAAAGAAACCATATCGTTTTGAAGGTCCTCCCATTCAGTCTCACGTTCTCATAGTATAATACGCTTCGTATTAACATAGTGATTCAATGTACATCATATGATTAGAACTCAAGATGACCCCATGAAGTTTAGAGAAATAAGGGGATGGCCCATTCTCGTAACTAGTGCTTTCAGGCCACTAAGGCCGTTTGGAGGGAAGCAGGATACTTACAAAAAGGGAGAGGCTTAGGACTCCCCGAGGGGAGTATAAATGAGATTACCCAAGCATAGTAGTACTCCAACCAGACTAAGCCAATTAAGGTTTTAAAAACCGTCAAAATTCAATGAGCGAACAAAATAGAAAAAGACTCTCAAAAGACGTTATGGAGCCTATAATTGTAAAAATCATGATGTTTTCACATATAAGGTTGTGTTAAAAGAACATCTCAAAAGACGTTATGGAGCCTATAATTGTAAAAATCATGATGTTTTCACATATAAGGTTGTGTTAAAAGAACATCACAAATGTAAAGTGGGGAAACATCATACAATACCTCATCTTTAAAGGGCTTGATCCAATAGGGTAGATGACATTACTGACTAACATAGATGCCTCATCTTTGACTTAGCCAACCGATGGCATATGTCTGGGGGTGTGTTGTTGGAAACTTCAATTTCTTAATGACCTCAATTGAGATCAGGTTCTTTTGGTTTCCATTGTCAATAATGAAATGTAGTGGAGTCCCTTTCACCCACATCTATTAATGGAAGAGGTGCTCACCTTTCTCAGCCTCTTCTAGTTGGATCTCACCACTACAATTGGACCCCAAATTCGATGTTTCCACCGACCTTTGAGAAAAAATTCACCTCCTCACATTGAAATGAAGTCGAATAGGAGGAAATTTTAGTCGAAATTTTGGGTTTGGATTTGAAAAATGTCACTTAAGTGACGTTTACATTATACATTGTTTAAGCAATGTACGCACTATCTTTTTTTGTTTGTATTCCCCCTTTTCCGTGTGCAAGGCTCAAAATCCATTTGGTATGAAAAAAAAACATTGTTTAAGGAAAATTAGAGAAGGAGAGATTGGGAAAAGGAGGTAAATTGCATCATCAATATTTTTCCACATTTCAATTGTTTTAAAAACACAATTCCATTCATTTTTTTGAAAGGGAGGTGGAATTCTATGCAAATTTGTTTCCAATTCAAGTGAGAATTCATGAAAGCATGTTCATCAATGTGATATAGGGAAAATATCATTAGGATTTCCCTATAATAATTGTCAAGGTCAAGTTAATTCTACATGGCATACCAAATAACATATTGATTGCCATTGATAGATTGATATATGAGATATTATGAATCACTAGGCTCATGATCTATCTCTTTAGGATTATTTACTATGAAATCTCTTTTATATTTTAGGAGATGTGTTAGAAAAAATACATTTTCTTAAGCTAGTATGTAATTGTAATTAGGACAACACAAGATAAAAAAACTTGTTGTGAAGACATTTTTTACAAGTTTGGCAACTTTTTCTCAAGTCTACCATTATCATAGAAAGATAGGCATCAAAATTCTGATGATCCTCACGTAAAGTTTTGAACTTTGTTTTCATTTTCCTATCAAGTTCTGTCCTATAAGAACTACAATAGGTTGTTACAACATACAAATCAAGAATGGATTATACATCTTTGTTTTCATTACTGATGGATAATATCTCAAGCAAAATTACTAGTCATTATGTACTCTTGTTCCCCTTTTAGTAAGATTGTTGATTGGTTCAAACTAGATTGGATTTCATGTATATAATAAATTTATGTGAGGCCCAAGCTATCGAGGAATTTATTGAATGTAAATTTGTCATGATAAATTGTATATTCTAGAGTGTCAAATATTAGCTTCACATTGCCTTGCATAATTTTTTTTGTCAAGTTCCATGTGTTGTACTCTTTTTGTTTTTCTCATTAGTGGTACAAGGAAAATGAATCTACATTTCACTTTTAATTTTTTCTAACAACTTCTAATTTGCTGATGGTGTTGCACTACATCTATACCATGTGTAAATGTTCATGAATCAAATGATAGTTATCTACCCACGAATTCTTCTATTTTGGTATTTAGGTTGGTTCCATAGATTAGTGCATTCTTCACCCATAACAATCCATGCATGCACATAACCAACACAAATAAACATATATGATTTAACACATACACATAACCTATGTGCATAACCAACACACATAAACATATATGATGCACTTAAACCACACACAAACTATGCACATAGGAAAAGATGCACCTAACCCACTGACATACTAACATATGTAAATAAGATTGACACACATATAAGTGATGCACATTAGCTCCTTCAACCTACATAAAGGACACACACACACAAAATTGACAATTTCAGACACATGTATTGCATGTGAGTGCATCGTTTATGTCTTTATAAGTGCATAACTTATGTGTGTGTGCGTGCATCACTTGTGTTCTATGGTACCAACAATGGATCATGAGTTCCAAAGGTGAATTTTATGGTCTAACACCCTAGTTTTGACTTGATATTAAATTCCACGGATCAATATCCTATTGAGTACTAGTCTATCTCTTCAAACTGGTTAAACAATGAAGTAGGTATTGTGTTTCCCTTCTATGGACTCATAAATACACATGGTTGGACCCTTTTCGAGCATGCTTTAGTTCTTTGTCAAGCTCATTAAAAAATGAAAAAGGTATCTAAAAAGAGAAAGGGAAGGGAAGTGTGTTACATATCTTTCAATTCAATCGCAACAAGTCAACTATGTCCTTGAACAAAGCACCTTTTTGAGTTTATAAAAAAAGTTGGGTTCTAGTTTTTCCTTAGGATACACTTGTCTCAGAGTTTTTACTACTCTGATTCGTTACTCTTCCCATCATATGGAGAATCTGTTAATGTATCCTACATTGCAGATTTATATCATGGTCCCTTTGTGTGTTCAAAGATGCCTAAGTCACTCTTGTGTCATGCTCACTGTTCAATGATACAACCTGTGTCGTCCATTCTGCAGTTGCCTTGACCTCATGTGTCGGTCATTCCTTGGTATCAATATGTTTATTCATGTACTCAATCCTACTCCAGATCATATCAACCTTTGATTGTTCCTCGTGTTGGATGATGGAGGATGCCTTAAGGCCTCCCTTCTGATGGATTTATTTGCATCGAATTCAACTCATCTTTCTCTAGGAATGAAGTCTAGAGTTTTCAGTAGTACCTTGGGGATTGCAGTCATTAGTGGCAATATCCCTCCTCATTGAGTTATGGGAATACATTAATGTACCTTACTCGATGGATTCTTCAGGTGTTCTAATTCAAGAACATCTATTCACACCTGTTAGAATGTACTAGGTACCTTGGGGCCCATTTTCCATTATCGATGGAATTCCCTCGCGTTTGTTAACGGTTCACATCAATGACCAGTAATCAAACACTGTCCTCCATGTTCGACATCAACTCATTTATTCACATGGATAGGATTCATACCTTGAGATGGTTTGGATTGAAGACATTAGGATGATGGAAACATTTGTCATATTCTGTTATAGCCCAAGTTGCGCAAGACTGAGCTACACTCTTTTTGGCTCTTGATGAGACATAGATCCGGTTTGTTCACCATAGCTATGATCTCGAGTTTTGACATAGATCCACCTTTGTATTTCTATGGCTATGTTCATATTTATACTGTCCTTATGGATCCACGCTTGTATTTTAGTGGCCATGATATATACATCATTTATACTTATGTATTGGATCATCAGTGTATCCTCTTGGAGGTCATGCTCCACTATTTGAACATGAAACTTTATCCCAGGGATGAGTTTGTCTGACATTTCCTTTCTTTCAGGTACTTCATTTGAGCCTGCGATTCTTGGTTTCTACGGTTTCTCCAACTCCAGGACTCAACCCTTTATTATTTATAATGTATTTCGGCCATCGTCTTCCCCTCTGAGCTCATACATTAGGGGGCATCTTTTATATAAAAAATTGGCACTTTTCCGTCTGTGACGACACTTACATCTTTTGGTCGCATGACGACACTTCATGAGATTATTGTGAGTCAGAAAAAAGGAAATTTGTGGATGGAAGAGACATATTTGGGATTTTAGATGGATGGAATTACCTAATTCATGGCCCATTTGATAGGTAGGAACCTTAGGAGCATTTTTGGAGACCAAAACTTCTCCTGAAACCCCCCAGAAAAGGCTGTTTTTGACCATTTTTCCACAAAAACGTAGGTTGAAGGTTCATATACCCGCAGGTTTGCCCCAAAAACGCAGGTTTCACATGGTAAAATTCGTGGTCACCCACTAGTTGTCCATTTTGAAAATCCCGGGTACCTCAGAAACACTAAAAAATATATAAAATCGCGAAAAATGGTTGGTTTGGGTGGTTTTGGAACCTCCTCTTCGGTTGTAACTACTTCCTGTTCGAACCTACCTTCTTCACTTGCTATATAAGAGAGGGAGAGGGACCATGAAATATATATCAAGCCCATTATAGTGTTATGCTGGAGGAATTTGGATTCACATCCCCCTCACTTGTGCCCTAGTTTCTTGTAAACCCTAGCACATCTGCTCAGAGGTTGGGATCCTTGGAGAAAGAGGAGTAGGAGACCTTGAATCTTGGTTTCATTAAGTGCCATGCTTGAAGGAAGTTAATTTGATGTACTTGCTTCATTCATTAATACAGATTGGACATTCTTCCCTTTCCAAATAGATTTTTTCATGTATGTTTCAGATCTGATTACAATTTGATGTTTTATTCTCTTATAAATATCAATCTTTTATTTGTAGTCAAATTGGTTTGAGGAAGGTTTTGTTGAATGTTTTTGCAGGTTGTTGCATTAGAGAGCAATAAGAGAGTCTTGGATCAACCTTCCGAATAAGGTACATATCCTTTTAACCCTAATCTCTTTTCTTAATAATTGTACTTGCATAACCTTGTATGTCTATCTTTTACCCTAGTACATTGGTAGTCTCACCCTTGCTATAGGAAACTTTCCCTAACAACAGAACTGGAGACTCTACTGGGGATGCCTATCTGCTTTGGGGTATCCAAGATCATTTTTTTCCAGTATATTTAAAGGTCCGAGTTTAATTTCATGTTAGAACCAGTCATTAAGCTTTGTTAGACCCTTCCTTGCTCAGATTTTTAGTGGAATTTTGCAAATTTTTGGACTTTTACGCATACCCGCGAGTTTCTGGTAATTACAATCGCGGGTAAGATATAAATTCACAGGTGTAATACTTTTCCACCCACGGGTACCTCACGCTTGTACCATTTCACACTCGTGGGTACCTCCTGTACATGAGTTTCTCAATTTTAGAGATATTTGGGGGGTTTTGATTGCAATTTTTGGAGTCCCTGTTAATCCTAGGTCTATGTAGGACCCCTTGGAAGTGGTGTATTGTCCCTTGATTGATCTTATTTTGATGTTTTGGATATTTTTTAATAAATTTGGGCTTGTTTGGAAGAATTTGGGGCTTGTTGACCCAAGTTGGGGGTTTGTGAACTAGTTTGGTGTTTTTTACCCTAATTCGAGTCTAACTAAATCTACTTGCTCCAATTTGTTTGGATTTGGAACCTATTGACTCTATTTGACCCTATTTGTATATATTTGAGTGATTCTTCTCTTTTAATTGGTTTCTTGTCCTTCCTTATGCTTTTGGTCTCTCTTTTGTAGTGAAAGCTCAAGTGTATTTTTTGTGGTTTAGGACCTTGATTGCATTGTTTGTGTGCATACCTAGCTTTACCAAACCATATTTATTAGTAGGTCCTTTTCTTTGATTTGGTCTAAAAGTCCTTGCTGTATGATTTTCCCATTTTTGGCATGCTTACATGATAAGAAGATGAGGGTTTATGGTTGCTTTGACTATTTAATAAGGAGATCTAAAAGTTTTTGCATTTGCTTTGGTAGTGCGTTACTTTGAATTTCAATTTTGTTCTCACCTTGACAAAGCATAACAAATTGGTTCATTTTACAAGTTAGTGTTGGTAGAATAATTTGAAAGTGACTTAAAGGATTTAGGAGTGCTTTGCATCAAAAAACAAGAAAGTTTCTTTTGCATAGCTAGTTGTTTGAGTAGTTGCATGCTTAGCTTTTAAGTTTGATTTTGCACATCAGACTTTAAATTTTTACCTTTTGCATTCGAAAAGACCAAAAATTTCATTAGATACAAAAGTTTTGCATATGCATTCTAGATTATATCTTTAGGACTTGCATTGAAAAGAAATGGAGAGTGGGTGAGTGCATATTTGTGGTGATTAAGTGCTTGATATTTCAGTTAAAGGATATATTTCTTTAGTTGCACTTATTTTACTTCTTCTGAAAGTTTTTGACATACATTTTTAAAGCAAGCAATCAGTAACTTGGATATGATCTTAGGTTTTATTCTAGTTTAGAAACACAGCTAATAGATTAAGTAGGTTTGTGGAGGTAGGGAGTGGCGAGGTAACTCCTCCACGATCACTCAAACTTGCCAAAACATCGGTATCTTTCGTTTAGGGAGAAAATACATTTTTGTAGAAGGTGAACCGAGAATCTCCACTCACACCGGAGTCAAGCACGAGGTCGTGCGAGATTGAGTAGAGGAGATACCCCTCCGTTATTCAATTGAGCATCTACCAAGATCGGTGTGCGTACGGGGACTTATTAGTAAATTTTTGGTGCTTTTAAATTTCAGGCTTTGTTACCTTGCCCATGCGCATTGTTTCGACTTGCGACTGTCCCCCCATACCCTCTTTGCAAGATTAGTAGCCTTAGTATCCATACTCTAGGATTCATACACATGTGACGGTGGAAGGCTATTTTCAATGTACCTAGGACAGCCATGGGAGGAAATCCCTTGCAGTTATTTGGGAGGACAGTTGGTGATTCAAAAGCTTGCACCCAAAGACTCTGTATTGTGTACCCCAGGTAATTAGCTTCCTCCTTTGTTGGTTTGTTCTAGGCCCTAATCATCCTAGAATCCCCTCTGGAAGGCATTTGTTTTCCTGGTTTGGATTACCTAGGACCTTTCTAGTGGTGTTCTCTTTGTGCTACTTGTTCTTAGTTGGCCTTAGATATTTATTACTTGTTGATTAAGAAACTATGGCTAGCATTCTGGTGAGAACCAATCAAGGGACCCCTATTCAGGGGGATCTTTGTGCTTTTCCATTCATTGGTAATGTTATTACTCCCTTAATGGCTACCTTGAATCTTCCGGGATTCACTATAGGGATACTTGTTTGGTTATTTTCCACTTTGAACACCTTGCATGCTCTTGATGCTTCTCAAGTAAGCACCTCAAATCAAGAGCATCAGAACCCTATTACTTCTTCACCAATAACATATTCTCCTCCTCCTTCTACTTCACGTGGTGAAAGTAGTAATACTAGTAACTAGCAGTCTAAAAGGATTAAACGGAGGAAGATTAGGGAGAAGATGCCAAAGTAAGTGGTAATCCACCCAGCCTCTGGAGGTTATGCTGGGGGCACCTACCCAACCTTTGGAGGTCATGTTGGGGGCACCTACCCAGCCTCTGCAGGTCATGCCGGGAGAAAACTTTCAGTCACTGTAAATCATACTGAAAGTATGTATTCAACCACTGTTGGTCATGTTGAGGACATGCCATTGATCACTGCTGGTCATATTAATGACAAGTCACCAGTTACTATGAGTCATACGGGAGACACTAAATCAACCACTGCAAGTCATGCCGAGAAAGTTGACATTGTAAACAAACCTAATAAACAGAAGCTTAAGTTCCCTTTTAAGTTTTGCAAGGGAGACCACCTGAACTATTTGTGCCCTGTACTTCAAGAAGTGCAAAAAGTGTGGTTCGTAGTTCAAAAGTATTATGCTTCTGAGCAACCAGCCACTGCAAGTCATGCTGGGGGAAAGCTTCCAACCAATGCTAGTCATGCTAAGAGTACTGATGTTGTAAACGAGTCTAAGCTTATAGGACACAAGACAAAGTTCCCTTGTAAACTTTGTAAGGGAGATCCCCTTACTCACCTCTGCCTTGCTATTCTAGAGCTGCACAGAGTGTGGTCCATGTCTGAAGGATCCTCTACTCCTGATTTGTCTATATATTCCCAACATCCTGGTCAACCTTTGGTTGATAAAGTGGTTGAACCAAACCATTTTTTGGTCAACCCCACTCTTCATTCGGAGATTTAAATGATCGAATCGATGCAATCTTCGACTGATCCCATTAGTCCTTCGGACAGTGATGCACCTACCCCTAAATTCTTTTGCATTACCCATTCAGATGTTTCTAAAAAAGGGATCACTTCGTTTGTGTTGAGTGAATCCCTACCAAGCTCTAGGATCATTTCCTTTGATTGGAATAGTCTATCTAGGCCTCGTCTTCCTTCGTCCACACCTTTCTAGATAAGGGTTGATATCCGAAACTATACAGTTCATCGATGTATTGTAGATGAAGGAGCCTCTATTAGTATCTTATCCCCTTATGCTTGGAGATATTTAGGTTTCCCTAACCTTGTTCCAGTTGTTAATTGGTCGTTGAACTTTGATAGAATACCTAGTGAATTGGTGGGATTCCTCCCTCAGGTACCTGATACTTTGGGTGGAAAAAAAAACTTAGTTGATTTTAAGGTTTTAAAGGACCCTGTGGAATTTGATATGATCCTCGGGCGTGATTACGTATATGTTATGCATGCTGTGGTGTCTATGATTTTTCGTATGATTCATTTTCCTCACAACAAAAGCATTGTCATTATTGATCAACTTGCATTTGTTGATCCCTCTTATTACCCAACTATAGACCAAGTATATCCCTCGTCAGTAGGCACTACCATGTCACAAGAGAATCATGTGGCATACTGTTCCTTGAGTCCAATTGCTACTGAGAAGAAGCCTTTGAATTCATGCTTACCTTCTCTAGACGGGGTCCCGACAGTTGACCAAGTGATACCTCCATCAGAATGTTTAGATATGTGTTATATCTGGGATGATATACTTCCTTCCGATGAAGTTTTCCTAGAGTCTATAATGCAGTCTGCCATTCATTTGGATATTGTTGGGTGTGTGAACTATCTCAAAGAAAACACCTAATATTTAATTATAGACCAGGGTTGGTAATATTAGAGTTGAGGTAAAGTATATGATAAGGTAGAATGGCACCTAAGATTTTCGGCTTGTTAGACTTTACAAATATTTAATAAAGAAAAGATCGAAAGATCTTTCAAAATGAAAAATTGAGTCAAACTTCTGAAAAACAGTAAAAAGAACTAAATCAAACTTAGTTAAACACATGAAATAGAATAGTATCAATTCATACTACTCTATCTTATAATGGAATAATGAAAATTGATTGAAAAGTAAACTATGAAAAAATGGAATCTATACAATTTCAGATTCTATCTAAGAATTAGAAAACAATTGTAAATAAATAAATTAGAGACCTATATATGAAATGGATTAATTTGATAATAAACTACATAAGCATAAAGTTATGCTGATCAAAGAAAATTACAAACTATTAAATAACTTCAACAACTAATTCAAGAAAAACATCTATTCCCATGTAACAGGAACTGAAGTTAATGTATCATAAAGGATTTCAAATGTAATAGCAAAACAAAACGGAAGTAAATCTAATCTAACTTCAACAAAGAGATGTAAACCACAAAGAGACAAATTACAGTTAACTTTAAACATTCTGGTCTATCTACTATCCATGAGCAGAATAACAATATGAAACTGATGAAAACTAGAAGTAAGTAGAAAACTTGATAAAGATATTTACTTCTGAACTTGATTTGGAAGCAAGTAGAAAACTTGATAAAGATGTTTATATAGAAGCAACTAGAAAACTTGATAAAGATATTAATTTTTGAATCCAAATCCTATTCCATGAACATCTTCATTATTTATCGAAATAAGGAATTGATCCTAATCTTAATGAAGGAAATTATAAAAAACTAGAATACTTGAAGAGTGAAATTATTAACTCTATTCTAACTACGTCTTAAGAGCATGTGATAAAATGAACTAGGAATAAGACTGATAAATTCTGAAAAAACAACATATTAGCAATTTGAGTATGAAATACATAATTTAAAAGACAGTTAAAGCAAACTAAGAATGATACCAAGAATTGAATTAAAACTTTATGGAATGTAAAACAAGGGCCTGATTATGGTCGAGAATACTAATTAAAAGCATGAAATATTATAGTTAAGAAAACTAAGAAACTGAATTCGAAATAAGCATAAAACAGTGCAGAAAGAGTAAAAATACGAATGATGATCCGAATGCTAGTCCGAACGACAGTCCGAATGGAGTAAACACGAATTAAACTAAGGAAAAGAGTAGTTTAGATGATCTTGACGTCAGCTGGCGAATGCAGATGAACCTACAATGCAAATAAATCAGCGAGAAGACTTGTTGAGAAACTAAGGTAATAGAAAGCAACCTATTTTAATCATGGTTGGAGAGATAAACTATTCCTATCCTGTACTAAAGCGAGATTAAGCTGAGAGAAGAGAATTAACCTACAACTATAGAGGAGAAGCTAACTAAACTAATTCTAACTATTAAAAGAGCTGGAAACAACAACGAACTAAGTCCTATCTAATTGCAGAGGATTATAAAAACAAACTATCTAGTTATAAAAGACTAAAATGAAACTATCAAAACTATACTGTTGGTCGACCATTTGCTAATTGTGTAAACACAAACTATGTTAGCAGCAAAATATAAATTACAGAAGAGAAAGAAATGTTATATACAAGAAAATGAATTAATTACATATATAGAGAAAATAAACTAACTAATTGCAGAAAAGAAAATACAGAAAACAAAGATAAAACCTCCGGTTGATGAGGGGCCCTTCCCAGCAATAAGAGATGGAAAATGGAATTGATTTAGCTACTCAGAATATCAACAAACTGGAACTTCCATTAACTTAAGAAAATTACAGAATGTCTGCTATTTGCTACAAATTATACAAACTATCTGCTAATCTAATGATCTTCTCAAACTACATACTAACTCTATTTCTGTCTACAAGCGGCTATTTATGCATTTACAATGGGTCAGAGGGTCTACAGAGTTGACCTCTCTAATAACATAGGCGTTTATGAATAACCGACTGCTTTGAATGGTGCGTGACAACGTAGGGAGCATCCTCCAGGCTTCACGGGGCCGATTCCTTCACGAGGCAGCTGCAGCGTCGACCTTCGTTTGACGTGGGTAGAGAGGTAGTGCGTTGGTGAACTGAAAAAACAGAGGAGAGGATTGCTGGAGCATCGACATGGGCGAAGCGTTGTGTTGGAAGGCTGGGCGTGGACAGACGGGCTTCTTCCAGAACACCGACGTGAATGGGCATGCGTGATTCCAAGCTGAATGAGCAGGAGAATCGGCATGTGGAGTGTTGACGTGGGAGAATGGTGTGCTGTCGAGCTTGGAGAGCATAGGGACGAATCTTCTAGAACAATGGCTCATTAACCATCACCACAGTGTGGCTAACAGAACCCACGTACCCATTTTTGACTTTAATAGCCCAAGTCATGCCAACTGTGGATTTGGCAGGCTGAATGCAAGACTGAATGACGAGCTGAACATGGCTGAGCATTGGCAATATAAACACGCAGTCTGAATGAAGGGTCATTTGAAAATTCGCAGCTTGTAGATCAAAACTAAATGCCATGCATGACTGGAATTGTTAATTTAATCATTGATAAATCATAATATAACGAGATTTGACCAAAATTCATATGATAAACGAATACATGCATACTTGGTTTGTTTGATGGGATGAATGGCGGAAAGGATAACTTATTGTATCAAAAATAATGAAATTAACGCCATTCAAAATAGATTTGATGATAAAAAGTAGTGACAAAATGGACACCAACATTCCCCCAAACTGGAGATATGCCAGGTCCCACTAAGCAAAATAGAGAGAAATTAGGAAGAAGGATGAGCTACGGCAATAGTTACCTTCGACTTGGATGATATAGATTCATCCTGGAGATTCTTGAATTGGCCCTTTAAGTAATTATATCTCATATTCAGGGCAGTATGGGATGCTGATTTGGCATTAACCAAGCATTCGATGTCTTTTACTTGTGTACGCAGTAACTTGTTTTCTTCATGAAGCTCAGAAATTGTTTCCACATAGATTTGATTCTGTTCTGCCAACCATGCTATCACTTGGATCAATTTATCCATCTCCTGTTGAGCCAGAATGAGTTGTTCTTTATAATGTTCAGGGTTCTTTGGGGGACTCAACTCTTTTGAAAATGTTTCACACTCAACAGTATGACCTTCAAGAATTTTATCTTGGTTGTGTGCAAGAGGACTTCCAGCAGCGGAGGCTTCACTCATTCGAGCAGACATGTTGGCCAATGTGAGGAGGGGTGATTCAAGGGTAAGTTCGTCTGACTGGACATTGGAACGTGATGACTGAACGACAGTCTGAATGTCATATTGGTTGACGGACTGGTCACAATTCGTTCTCGTGGATTTAGTGGGCTCTGAAAAGATTGGAGGTTTCGAAGTAGGGTCACCAAGGGTAAGTTTAGGAAAAGGTGATGACTAGACAAGGTGCTCATCACCTGAGGGATCCTCATCAAATCGTACACGTTTAGTGTTTGGTTCTGCTTGGATATGATGATGTTCTTGAGAAGAGGAAGGTTTGACAGTAGATAAATGAGGGTTCAATATCTCAAAAACAAAACGATCCCAAGTTTTCCCTCTCTCTTCTAACTGGGAAATGATCAGGAGTTTAATGAGAGAATGGTGATACAGGCTACTAGAGGGATTAACTATATTTTTCCTAACTTGGCTAGACATCTTCTCCAAAATTTTCAGGAAATAAAATGGGAAGTTGAGGGTCTGATCGTTAACAAAATGAGCTAACAACCTGAAATGGAAAGCTTTAAAGACAGTGAACTTACCCTCGCAGGTGATTAAGTGGATGATAACGGTTAGAGGATCTAAGTACTCCAGCATGATCCATTCTTTATGAAAACCTTTGGTACTAGTAATGTGTTGAAAATCAGTCTTCAGGGAAAATTCATGGTCCTTCCGTGGAAGGAAAAGATGCTTATGCCATCGGGCACCTTCCCTTGGGAGATTGGTAGCTAATTCTATTGACTCTTCTATCATGGAGAAAACAAGATGGCCAACCTTGGCCGTCTTGCCATAAAATTTTTTGGTAAACAGTAATGAAATCTCGTGGTCGTGGCCTTGGAGAAGGTGGATAAATGGTCCCCAACCTGCTTGCAAAAACACTTCACGACAGGCTTTAAACTCATAAATGTGAAGGAGGTCCTGGTAGGTACCAGGCTCATAACGAATTGGCATTGTTGACAAAGGATGGGGGGATGTGAATGGATACAAGAGGTGCAAGGATTTGCAGAGGACGCGGCTCAGATGGAGAGCGAACAGACCGAGGTGAAATCACGCGATTACCAGTTTAAACTAAGGTCCATTTGATTGTTTGAATGATAGTGGACGAGGGCTTGGCATGCTTAAAAGATCGCACCTGTCATTCAAAGATATTCCGTTAAGTGCCAGCGTAGAGGTGTGTGAATCCAGTGAATAAGTGTGGTTTATAAAATATTCAACCATGTCCAAAGCCGAGCTTTGGACAGGTTAAATGTAATTCACGTAATAAAAATAGATTACACGTGAGAGATCGTTATACAATTGATAAGGTGGTAGGTTGTACAATAGGATAAGTAAGACCGAATGGCGGTCATGTAATGATTCACAATGATGCATGATCCATTCATTTAATGGAGGCGAGATGGATAAGAGAACGAAGCCATGCGTGAAATTGACATTTGATTAATCCCTGTCATAATTAGCCAATAAAACTTATCAATAACTTTCAAATTTGGCATATTAAATAAAGCTGTTATAGGCTATGGTTTCATTCAACACTCCATTCAGAATGTTGTTTATTTGCTTCATTCGGATCGGCATTCAACCCGTCATTCAGTCCTTCGTGCAGACTTTTGTTTATACAAGATCTTATTGTTGATGCTGACCAAAGCTGATTTTGCAAATTTCTGAATTTGTTAGTGCACAAAAGATGCTGTAAACTTTGCTTTTCTGGATCTTTTAGTTGCGTTCCTCTTTTGTTCTTGATTAGATCAATTTTCTTCTGCTTTTTGCATTAATCTGAAAACACCTGCCATTGTATCAGAGATAAATAATTTATTTATTTATTTTTATAAATATTCAGAGAGTAAGAACAGTCTAATCTTCCCCCCAAACCAAAAATATGGCGCGTCCTCAAGCCATCAAAGAGAAAACGATTAAAATTAAAAAAAAATTCAATTGAAAGTCTTACAGATAGCTTTTTAAAATATTGTGATAATTTTCATAAGGAAATGAAATATTCACTAATAAATGTAGATGAGTCATATATGTACATTCATCAAAAAGAATACAACAGTGCTTAAAAGACCATATGAAGAATAATAGTATAGGAGATGAGAAAAATGCCATAGGAAAACTAGTCATCCATGACTCATTGTAAAGATCTCTTGTCATCCAATGAATATAAATAAGGTTCACCATAAAATTTGTGAGATATACTATAATTATGGGTCCCATTTCTAAGATAATCATATCTTAGTTATTGTTTGAATTAGATGACAGGGTCCAAGTCCAACTTACAACCATTATCTAATGATAGTATGCATAATCGGCCTAAACATGTGTTTGTATACTCAGGTTTTTTTATGAGTCATGTGAATAGAAATGCATTAACCAAACCTCTTTTACTCGATATTGACCCGTTGCCAATAGGCCTGTTCAGTACTCCGACGGGTTTATCTTGGTACCATGCAAGCATAGCTCCGCTGCCAGCGAGCCTGTTCGGTACCCCGACGGGTTTACTTGCATTTACCGAGCTTCCTTGTTTAAGATTTTACTTAGCATGGACCCGCTGCCAGCGAGCCTGTTCAGTACCTCGGCGGGTTTGCTTCGTATAATGATATATATATATATATATATATATATATTTTGTAAGGAAGCTGGTTGGAACTAGAGTGTGCTAAGCCTGTTAAACACATAATTCCAAATTTAGCACAAACCTTATGAGTAACTTTATTTATAATGGCCTAAATTACAGATCATGCCAAAAGATAATAACCTAAAGGTGTTCTTTGACTTCACAGTTTATCTTCTTCATAAAAGGTTAGTAATGTTCCCCACAAAATAGAAAATATCACCCATTTTTAGGCTACCTTTTAAAGGTGCTTTGGAGAGAAGTTTTGATAATGAGTCACGGATGAACTAGTAGTCCATAGGTGTAAGATAGAGTTTTGGGGAGATCATAATAATTGAAGTAGGTCTTTTTAAACAACTATTCTAATGATAAATGAGAAGTGTGCATGTCTGAATCAAATACTATATACAAAATCATAAAAGAAAGTGGTTATAAATGATATCAAGAATGCTTTATCCTTTCACTATAAATTTTCAATTTTAGCAGTAACCGAAAGAGAAAGAGAACTATAAGTATTTCTTTTTAGATCACTTCCCTTTTCGCATAATATCACATGAGCTGATTACAAGGATAGGTTGCTTGTGATTAAGCTGCAAAACCACTTGTCAGGCGATTCAAATTTTATTCAAAACAAAGCATATGTACAAAACAAGTCATGTAAAATTTCCAAAAGGAAAAAGAGTCTTCCTGTTTTATTGACAATATTTTACAAACTAATCATAACATATTTCCTGTAAAAAGAAGAATGCAATCAGTGTTTAGAAACAACTCATTAATATTGAAAATCAAAAATGTATTTACATATATACAAAAGAAGATAACCCAAAATGATTCAAGGACTAGGAGGAGGAGGAATGGCTTCTTCTTCTACCAGTTCCATTTCTTCTTGCTGTAAGGCATTCTGCACAAAATCTTGTTTAGATATTGGTTGATGATAAAGTCTAAGTCTGTGTCCATTTACAACAAAAGAAATTTGTGAATCATCAATTGTATTAATTTTAACGGACCCATTATCAAAGGCGGTGACAATTTCATATGGACCCATCCAACGAGTAGTTAATTTACCTTTAAAATTTTTGTATCTTGAATCAAAAAGTAGTGCCCAGTCTCCAGTTTTGAATTGTTTTTGTTTAATGTATCTATCATGCCACTTTTTGTGTTCGTTTTGTATTAAGATTGTGCATTGAATAGCATCTTGCCTAATCTCGTCTAATTCATTTATCTACAGGATTTGTTGACTGTGTGCTTCTTCTAAGTTCATCCCTAATTGCGCAGCCATATGAAAGGTTTTGACTTGAAATTCAATGGGTAGAAGAACTTGTTTACCATAAACGAGTTCATAAGGTGTGTGACCAGTGGTGTTCCTCCAAGTTATTCTATAAGCCCACAGAGCTTCTGGAAGCCTATCTTCCCAGTCTTTGTGGTGTAACTGGATAGTCTTAGTCAAGATGGATTATAGTACTTTGTTGGTGGATTCCACCTGACCATTGGCTTGCGGGTGATATGGTGAATATTTACAATGTCTAATACCATATTTTTCAGTAAGCTCTTTCATTAGTTTGGAGGTAAACTGAGCTCCTTGATTGGTTACAATTTCCCTAGTTACACCGAATTGGGTGAATATTTCTTCATAAATGAATTCCACCACAGATTTCTCTTCGGCTCGGAATAAAGCTTTAGCTTCTACCCATTTGGTGACATAATCTGTACAGACTAGGATGTACTTCTTCTTGCGAGACATGGGTGAAATTGGTGCAACGAAATATAGATCCCATTTTTCAAATGACTCAATCATAACTTGGGGTTGCAAAGGCATCTCATCAGATGGTGTAGGTCTACCCATTCTTTGTAAACTGTCACATCCCTTAACATATTTGGCAGCATCTTTAAAGATGCTTGGCCAATAATACCCAGAGTGCAATACTTTGTATGATTTTCTCTTATCAGAAAAATTCCCACCATAGGGTCCACCATGACATGCACGAAGGATCTCTGCCATCTCATCCTCTCGTACGCATCGTCTAATAATAAGATAAGGACCAGTACGAAAGAGATCATTATCTACCCAAGAATAATTGGAACTTTGAACTATGATCCTATGTTTCTCAGGTGGGGAGAGATGGTTAGGTAGATTTACAGTTGCTAAATAATTGGATATATCTGCAAACCATGGGGTATGAACATATACAACAAACAAATGTTCATCTGGGAATCTATCATCGACAGGGGTGGAATTATCGTCAATTTGAATTCGAGAGAGAAAATCAGCTACTACATTCTCTCTACCGGGACGATCAACAATGGTGATGTTGAATTCTTGTAACAAAAGAAGACATCGAGTCACTCTGCCATTGGTGATAGGTTTATTCATCAAAAACCTGATGGCGGAGTGTATAAAAATCTCATATCCTGTGATATAATGACGAAACTTGTTGATGGAGTAGACTACTGCTAAAAACTCTTTTTCAGTAACAATGTACTTCGATTCTGCAGGAGTCAAATTTTTACTAGCACAGTAGATGGCATGTGATGTTTGTCACTCTTTTTGACCTAAAATTGCCCCTATGGCTATGTTGGTAGCATCAGTGGATATATGAAAAGGAAGGTACCAATTTGGGATCCTAAGGATTGGTGCCACTGATAGCTTGGACTTCAGAGTTTCGAAGGCTTGTTGACACAGTTTAGTCCATTGAAATTCTGTGTCTTTCATGAGTAGTTTGAACATAGGTGCGGCTATTTTAGTGAAATTTTCAATAAAACGTCTATAATAGCTGGCATGGCCAAGAAAACTTCTTACTTCCTTTGGAGTCTTTGGAGGAGGAAGATTAACAATTATTTTGATCTTGGTGGGATCCACCTTGATACCTTGAAGAGAGAATCCACCTTGATACCTTGAAGAGAGACATGATGTCCCAAGACTATACCCTCAGTCAGTATCATTTTAGATTTTTCATGACTAAGAGCCAAGTTCGTTTCTTGGCACCGAATAAGGACTATTTCGAGGTTATCAAGGGATTCCTGGAAAGTATTACCATAAACCATAAAATCATCCGTATAGACTTCTACACAGTCGTGTATGAGGTCAACAAAGATTCCTAGAACTACACGCTGGAAAGTAGCAGGTGCATTACATGGGCCAAATGGTAACACTCGGTAGGCATACGTCCCCCAAGAGCAAGTGAAGGTTGTCTTGTCTTGATCCTCAGGTGCTATCAATATTTGACTATATCCACTATACCCATCAAGGAATGAGAAATATTGTTTCCCCGATAAGGTGTCTAACACCTGATCGATAAAAGGAAAAGGTATGTAGTCCTTAAGAGTGGCCTTGTTCAGTTCTTGAAAGCCAACACAGATACGCCATTTCCCTGTGACTTTCTTTGGAACTACCACCAGAGGAGAAACCCATTTACTGTTGGAAATTGGGTAAATGAATCCAACGTTAAGGAGTTTTTGTAATTCATCCTCTACTATATCCTTTAGGGCTGGGATCATTCTTCTCTAGGGCTGCCTAACATGAGGTATGTTCAAGTCTGTGTAAATGTGATGGATATAGGTATCTGGGTGTATACCTTTCATATCGGTATACTCCCATGCAAATGCTCCAGTTTGACTCTTGAGAACTTTTAGTAATTGTTTTTGCTGACTCTCATCTAAACCTACATTTATATGCAGAAATTTGTCGATACTAACCTCACACAGTATGGTATAGGATCCAAGGTGTTCTTCGACTGTGAAAACACAGGGTGTACTTGTAAAGGTTGAGAGGATCATGTTTTCTTGAAATTCATCTCCAAAGATCTGGTCAAATTGGGAAAAAGATTGAGGGAAACTACACATGTTGTGGAAGAGATAAATTTGTTCAACATGTTCTCGGTATTTTTCTCTTGAAGTGCTCGAGAGATATCACTAACAAGGGAAAGTTCTTCCAAGTTCTCATCTCCAAAAGGAAAATCTAACCAAAATAGGTTTTTAGCTATTGGCTGAGCTGGTGGGTATAAAGCTAGTTTTCTTGTAGATAACCCATCAGAGATAATCATCTCTCCATCCCTACATTCTATAAATGCATTGGTAGTAGCCAACCAAAGTATTCCCAAAATAATGGGGTGGCCTTTGGAAGGGTCTTTTGATTTAATGACCATGAATTCCACGGGATATTCCCATGAGGCTACTGATACAGTGATGTCATCTAATATCCTAGTAGGTTGAACCATAGTACGATCTGCTAATTCTAGCATCGTTGAGATAGGGCGAAGAAATGGTCCTGAACTGAGAGTTTCTAAAACCGTGGTAGTCATCAAATTGATAGCAACTCCTAGATCAATAAGTGTGTTCCCTATGGTGGTTTTATTGATGATAACAGTCACCACAGGGTTTCCAGGGTTTGAATACTTTGGAATTCTAGGTTGATTTGCTATGCAATCTGAAATTTCTCCTACTACATGAATCATCGGAGGGTCTTTTTGTTTTCTCCTTGATCTCTTAATATAGAGTTCATTTATTACCTTACTATAGATTGGAATATCTTTAATGGCTTGTAACAAAGGGATCTTAATGCAAATATTTTTCAATTCGTTAATGATATCGTACTCTAGATAAGTTACATGTTTTTCTATTACTAGACGCTCCGGGTATGGAGGTGACTTTTCCCTTGGAATTACTTCTTTGTGTGGATGGTTGTGTGTTGAAGATTTAGAAATAACCACATATTCAAGAATGGCATTATTCAAAACTTCACTAGGTATGTCTTCTTCATTCTCTTCTTGAATAAAAACTGATGGCTTGGGTTTATCTTGCAAAACTCTTCCAGACCGCAGTTGTATCTCATATATTGGCGCGGTCGAAATGACATATGATGGAAGACGTAACAACCCAATGCTGTTAAGGGCTTGGGTTGGTTTTTTTTTAGGTTCAGTATTGGTTGTGCAGGTAATATTGTGGGTCTTGGAGGATTCATGTTCTGGAAATGGTGAGGTTGATTTGGGATAGGGGGGTAGTGAAGGAGGTACAAATCTAGGCGGAAGTTGCTGAATATTAGGTGGGTAAGGATAGTTAGGTATAGGAGGAGGTGTTTGAGCATAAGCTTTCCCTCTCCATCCATGTGGCCATTGTTGCTGCTGAGCATTCTGAGGAGGGTACTGCGGTGGCCAATTTTACCAACCTGAAGTATTCCATTGTTGAGGAGGTTGATAAGGATAGTAATAGGGTGGAATTTGTGATGAATCTTGATATGATGGTTGATATCTAGGTTGCAAAGGTCTCCTAGGTATTTCACCAAAATTTTCACTCTTGTACACAGCATGTAATCCATGCAACGATGGACAATCATTGGTTGGATGTTCTTCTATACATAGGTGACAGACTGAAACATTATTTAATGGACATTCTCGTTGAGGATGTTTAGTTTTAAACCGAGGATAGAAAACACTCATTGCTGCATGCTCTTCATCTTGTCTCTTTCTAGCTTGTAGTGCATCTAATTGAGAACCCATGGCTCCTAAAATATCTGTTTTAAAATTTTAAAATAGGTTTCCCAACTCTACCCTTGTAACTTCACCAGGATCGAATGTGTTTCCTTTGGGATTCCTAGCATAAGATTCTTGAAAGTGTCTTCCACCTTTCCCTCTGCTCCTAGATTAATTCCTACATAGTTCACAAATCTCTGTAAAAGACTTATGAGAAATGTCTCCTGCTGCCATGAGATTAAGGTTATCTAAGAATTCTTCTAAGATTCCCTTGAGGAAGAGTGTTCTTACTGCATCTCCTCGAAGATCACTATACTTGGACTTGTGTAACACATAGTTAAATCTCTCGAGGTAGTATTCTAAGCTCTTATCTTCAAGTTGTTGAATTTTGAAAATATCATTGCGAGAGTCCTTAGGTCTATAGTAATCCTGATATTTTCGAAGAAATGCATTCTTCATGTCTTCCCAAGTTCTAATACTAGATTCTCCTAATCCCATGAACCATCGAAGAGAAGAATCTTTTAATGTGGCAAGAAATAGTTTTAGTTTTGGCCATCTTGTAGGTAATTATAACTTCTACACAAAATGTCAAACTCGAACAAGAATGTGTCCGGATCCTCACTACTCTTCCCATAAAAGGTTTGTAGTGAGGAGGGAGGGATGTTTTTCATAGTATCATCTTGTGCAGTGTCTAAGATAGGGAACCCGAAGGTACCTTCAGTTCTAACTTCTCCATCTTCTTCATTTTGTCGAAAACGATCTTCATTTTCATCCGCCATGAAGATTCTATTGCCAAAGAGAGAAAATCTAGGCTGCTCCTTTCTTGGTGAATATGGGATGTCCCAATGTTCTATTTCAGGAAGGGTATTCTTCTTTTTAGGAGGAGAATTATTAGCTATGTGGGAATCCATATTTGGAGGTCCTATTGTTGTTGTATCAATATGTGAGATAACTATGTTCACATAACTCTCAAAAAGAGTGTCTACTTGTGCAGGATCGACAAAATCTACCAAGTTTGGACAACCTACTATTGAAAAAGTAGTGTCTTTGGGTTTTTGGACCAATAGAGAGTTGAGAGGTCCTGAAGTTTTATCCTTTTGAGTTTCCTCTTGTCTAAGTTTAGTCTCAATATGAGCTTGAGGTTCTTCTAGTGGAATTTATTTATGAACAGACTATTCTGATGTCCCTATGTTTTCCCCTAATTGATCTCCAGAAAGGATTTCCTTTGTTTTCCAAGTAGGACTATCGCCTTTAGGTGTCTTCCAATACCTTTCTGTTTAGTTAGTAGTTGGGGTGGCACACCCCCCGTATAGGTCAGTAGGAATTTTAGTGGGAATTTTAGTAAGGGAACTAGTTTTAATAAATCTACCTTGTGAATCTTTAGACCTATTCATGAAAACAAATTATAACTGAAACAAGTTCTAACTGCATAACTGCTATTGCTGGGTTTTGGGGATGCCTATTATAACAAATGCACCACCAACCAATTTTCAAAAGAAAGAATAAAATTAAAAAGGAGTTTTACTTATATATGACTAAATTTTACCTATCTTCTACAACTGAATTCTACCTATCTTCTACAACTCCCCGGCAACGGTGCCAAAATGTTGGGTGTGTGAACTATCTCAAAGAAAACACCTAATATTTAATTATCGACCCGGGTTGGTAATATTAGAGTTGAGGCAAAGTATATGCTAAGGTAGAATGGAACCTAAGATTTTCAGCCTGTCAGACCTTAAAAATATTTAATAAAGAAAAGATCGAAAGATCTTTCAAAATGAAAAACCGAGTCAAACTTCAGAAAAACAGTAAAAAGAACTAAATCAAATTTAGTTAAACAAATGAACTAGAATAGTATCAATTCATACTACTCTATCTTATAATGGAATAATGAAAACTGATTGAAAATGTAAACTATGAAAAAATGGAAACTATACAATTTCAGATTCTATCTAAGAATTAGAAAACAACTGTAAATAAATAAATTAGAGACCTATCTATGAAATGGATTAATTTGATAATAAACTAAATAAGCATAAAGTTATGCTGATGAAAGCAAATTACAAACTATTAAATAACTTCAACAACTGTTTCAAGAAAAACATCTATTCCCATGTAACAGGAACTAGTGTTAATGTATCGTAATGGCTTTTAAATGTAATAGCAAAACAAAACGGAAGTAAATCTAATCTAACTTCAACAAAGAGATGTAAACTACAAATAGAGAAATTACAATTAACTTTAAACATTCTGGTCTATCTACTATCCATGAGTATAATAACAATATGAAATTGATGAAAACTAGAAGTAAGTAGAAAACTTGATAAAGATATTTACCTCTGAATTTGATTTGGAAGCAAGTAGAAAACTTGATAAAGATGTTTATATAGAGGCAAGTAGAAAACTTGATGAAGATATTAATTTTTGAATCCAAATCCTATTCCATGAACATCTTCATTATTTATCGAAATAAGGAACTGATCCTAATCTTAATGAAGGAAATTATCAAAAACTAGAATACTTGAAGAGTGAAATTATTAACTCTATTCTAACTACGTCTTAAGAGCATGTGATAAACTGAACTAGGAATAAGACTGATAAATTCTGAAAAAACAACATATTAGCAAATTGAGTATGAAAGACATAATTTAAAAGACAGTTAAAGGAAACTAGGAACAATAACAAGACTTGAATTAAAACTTTATGGAATGTAAAACAAGGGCCTAATTATGGTTGAGAATACTAATTAAAAGTAGGAAAGATTATAGTTAAGAAAACTAAGAAACTGAATTCGAAATAAGCATAAAACAATGCAGAAAGAGTAAAAATCCAAATGACGATCCGAATTCCAGTCCAAACGACAGTCCAAATGACAGTCCGAATGGAGGAAAAACGAATTAAACAAAGGAAAAGAGTAGTTTAGATGATCTTGACGTTAGCTGGCGAATGCAGATGAACCTACAATGCAAATAAATCAGTGAGAAGACTTGTTGAAAAACTAAGGTAATAGAAAGCAACCTATTTTAATCATGGTTGGAGAGATAAACTATTCCTATCCTATACTAAAGCAAGATTAAGATGAGAGAAGAGAATTAACCTACAACTACAGAGGAGAAGCTAACTAAACTAATTCTAACTATTAACAGAGCTGGAAACAACAACTAACTAAGTCCTATCTAGTTGCAGAGGATTAGAAAAACAAACTATCTAGTTATAAAAGACTGAAATGAAACTATCAAAACTATACTATTGGTCGACCATTTGCTAATTCTGTAAACACAAACTATGTTAGCAGCACAATATAAATGACAGAAGAGAAAGAAATATCATATACAGGAAAATGAATTAATTACATATACAGAGAAAATAAAATAACTAATTACAGAAAAGAAAATACAGAAAACAAAGAAAAAACCTCCGGTTGATGAGGGGCCCTTCCCAACAATAAGAGATGGAAAACGGAATTGATTTAGCTACTCAGAATATCAACAAACTGGAACTTCCATTAACTTAAGAAAATTACAGAATGTTTGCTATTTGATGCAAATTCTACAAAGTATCTGCTAATCTAATGATCTTCTCCAACTACAAACTAACTTTGTTTCTATCTACAAGCGGCTATTTATACATTTACAATGGGTGAGAGGGTCGACAAAGTCGACCTCTCTAATAACAGAGGTATTTGTGAATAACCGACTGCTTTGAATGGTGCGTGACAGCGTAGGGAGCATCCTCCAGGCTTCACGGGGCTGATTCCTTCATGAGGCAGCTCTAGCGTTGACCTTCCTTTGACGTGGGTAGAGAGGTAGTGTGCTGGCGAACTTAACAAATAGAGGAGAGGACTGTTGGAGCATCGACGTGGGCGAAGCGTTGTGTTGGCAGGCTGAGCTTGGATGGACGAGATTCTTCCAGAACACCGGCGTGAATGGGCGTGCGTGATTCCAAGCTGAATGCACAGGAGAATCGGCATGTGGAGTGTTGACGTGGGAGCATGGTGTGCTGTTGAGCTTGGTGAGCATAGGGACGAATATTACAGAACAACGACTCATTAACCATCACCATAGTGTGGCTAACAGAACCCACATACCCATTTTTGACTTTAATAGCCCGATTCATGCCAATCGTGGATTTCGTGGGCTGAATGCAAGATTGAACGACGAGCTGAATGCGGCTGAGCATTGGCAGTATAAACAAGCGGTCTGAATGAAGGGTCATTTGAAAAGTCGCAGCCTGTAGATCAAAACTAAATGCCATGCATCATTGGAATTGTTAATTTGATCATTGATAAATCATAATATAACGAGATTTAACCAAAATTCATATGATAAATGAATACATGCATACCTGGTCTGTTTGATGGGATGAATGGCGGAAAGGATAACTTATTGTATCAAAAATAATGAAATTAATGCCATTCAGAATAGATTTGACGATAAAAAATAGTGACAAAATGGACACCAACATTCCCCCTAACCGGAGATATGCCAGGTCCCACTGAGCAAAACAGAGAGAAATTAGGAAGAAGGCTGAGCTGCGGCAACAATTACCTTCGACTTGGATGATATAGATTCATCCTAGAGCTTCTTGAATTGGCCCTTTAAGTAACTATATCTCATCTTCAGGGCAGTATGGGATGCTGATTTGGCTTTAACCAAGCATTCAATGTCTTTTACTTGTGTACACAGTGCCTTGTTTTCTTCATGAAGCTCAGAAATATTTTCCACATAGCTTTGATTCTGTTCTGTCAACCGTGCTATCACTTGGATCAATTTATCCATCTCCTATTGAGTCAGAATGAGTTGTTCTTTATAATGTTGAGGGTTCTTTGGGGGACTCAACTCTTTTGAAAATGTTTCACACTAAACAGTATGACCTTCAAGAATTTTATCTTGGTTGTGTGTAGGAGGACTTCCAGCAGTGGAGGCTTCACTCATTAGAGCAGACATGCTGGCCAATGTGAGGAGGGGTGATTCAAGGGTAAGTTCGTCTGACTGGACATTGGAACGTGATGGCTGAACAAAAGTCTGAATGTTAGACTGGTTGATGGACTGGTCACAATTCGTTCTCGTGGATTTAGTGGGCTTTGAAAAGAGTGGAGGTTTTGAAGTAGGGTCACCAAGGGTAAATTCATTAGAAGGTGATGACTAGACAAGGTGCTCATCACCTGAGGGATCCTCATCAAATCGTACACGTTTAGCATTTGGTTCTGCTTGGATATGATGATGTTCTTGAGAAGAGGAAGGTTTGACAGTAGATAAATGAGGGTTCAGTATCTCAAAAACAAAACGATCCCAGGTTTTCCCTCTCTCTTCTAATTGGGAAATGATTAGGAGTTTAACGAGACAATGGTGATACAGCCTACCATAGGGATTAACTGTATTTTTCCTGACTTGGCTAGACATCTTCTCCAAACTTTTCAGGAAATAAAATGGGAAGTTGAGGGTCTGATCTTTAACAAAATGAGCTAACAACCTGAAATGGAAAGCTTTAAAGATAGTGAACTTACCCTCGCAGGTGATTAAGTGGATGGTAACGGTCAAAGGATCTAAGTACTCCAGCTTGATCCATTCTCGATGAAAACCTTTGGTACTAGCAACGTGTTGAAAATCATTCTTCGGGGCAAATTCATGGTCCTTCTGTGGAAGGAAAAGATGCTTATGCCATCGGGCACCTTCCCTCGGGAGCTTGGTAGCTAGTTCTATTGACTCTTCTGTCACGGAGAAAACAAGATGGCCAACCTTGGCTGTCTTGCCATCAAAAATTTTGGTAAACAATAATGAAATATCGTGGTCATGGCCTTGGAGAAGGCGGAGAAATGGTCCCCAACCTGCTTGCAAAAACACTTCACGGCAGGCTTTAAACTCAGAAATGCGAAGGAGGTCCTGGTAGGTACTAGGCTCATAACGAATTGGCATTGTTGACAGAGGACGGGGGGATGCGAATGGATACAAGAGGTGTAAGGATTTGCAGAGGACACGGCTCAGATGGAGAGCGAACAGACTGAGGCGAAATTCACGCGATCACCAGTTTAAACTAAGGTCCGTTTGATTGTTTGAATGACAATGGATGAGGCTTGGCATGCTTGAAAGATCGCACCTATCATTCAAAGATATTCAGTTAAGTGCCAGCATAGAGGTGCGTGAATCCAATGAATATGTGTGGTTTATAAAATATTGAACCATGTCCAAAGCCGAGCTTTGCACAGGTTGAATGTAATTCATGTAATAAAAATAGATTACACGTGAGAGATCGTGATTCAACTGATCATAATAGATTTCCTGTAAAAAGAAGAATGTAATCAGTTGTTAGAAACGACTCATTATTATTGAAAATCAAAAACATATTTACATATATACAAAAGAAGATAACCCAAAATGATTCAAGGACTAGGAGGAGGAGGAATGGCTTCCTCTTCTACTAGTTCCATTTCTTCTTGCTGTAAGGCATTCTACACAAAATCCTGTTTAGATATTGGTTGATGATAAAGTCTAAGCCTGTGTCCGTTTACAACAAAATCAATTTGTGAATCATCAATTGTCTTAATTTTAACGGATCCATTATCAAAAGCGGTGACAATTTCATATGGACCCATCCAATGAGTAGTTAATTTACCTTTAAAATTTTTGTATCTTGAATCAAAAAGTAGTACCCAGTCTCCAGTTTTGAATTGTTTTTGTTTAATGTATCTATCATGCCACTTTTTGTGTTGGTTTTGTATTAATATTGTACGTTGAATAGTATCTTGCCTAATCTCGTCTAATTCATTTATCTGCAGCATTCGTTGACTGTGTGTTTCTTCTAAGTTCATCCCTAATTGCGCAGCCATACGAAAGGTTTTGACTTGAAATTCAATGGGTAGAAGAACTTGTTTACCATAAACGAGTTCATAAGGTGTGTGACCAGTGGTGTTCCTCCAAGTTATTCTATAAGCCCACAGAGCTTCTGGAAGCCTATCTGCCTAGTCTTTGTGGTGTAACTGGATAGTCTTAGTCAGGATGGCTTCTAGTACTTTGTTGGTGGATTCCACCTGATCATTGGCTTGTGGGTGATATGGTGAATATTTACAATGTATAATACAATATTTTTCAGTAATCTCTTTCATTAATTTGGAGGTAAACTGAGATTCTTGATCGGTTACAATTTCCCTAGTTACACCGAATTAGGTAAATATTTCTTCATAAATGAATTCCACCATAGATTTCTCTGTGGCTCGGAATAAAGCTTTTAGCTTCTACCCATTTGGTGACATAATCTGTATAGACTAGGATGTACTTCTTCTTGCGAGACATGGGGGAAATTGGTGCAATGAAATCTAGATCCCATTTTTCAAATGGCTCAATCATGACTTGGGGTTGCAAAGGCATCTCATCGGATGGTGTAGGTCTACCCATTCTTTGGAAACTGTCACATCCCTTAATATATTTGGCAGCATCTTTAAAGATGCTTGGCCAATAATACCCAGAGTGCAATACTTTGTATGATGTTCTCTTATCAGAAAAATTCCCACCGCAGGGTCCACCATGACATGCATGAAGGATCTCTGCCATCTCATCCTCTCGTATGCATCGTCTAATAATAAGATAAGGACCAGTACGAAAGGGATCATTATCTACCCAAGAATAATTGGAACTTTGAACTATGATCCTACGTTTCTCACGTGGGGAGAGATGGTTAGGTAGCTTTCTAGTTGTTAAACAATTGGCTATATCTGCAAACCATGGGGTTCAAACAGATACAACGAACAAATTTTCATTTGGGAATCTATCATCGACAGGGCTGGAATTATCGTCAATTTGAATTGGAGAGAGAAAATCAGCTACTACATTCTCTCTACCGGGACGATCAACAATGGTGATGTTGAATTATTGTAACAAAAGAAGCCACGGAGTCACTTTGCCATTGGTGATAGGTTTATTCATCAAAAAACTGATGGCAGAGTGGTCAGTGTGTATAAAAATCTCATATCCTGTGATATAATGACAAAACTTGTTGATGGAGTAGACTACTGCTAAAAACTCTTTTTCAGTAACAATGTACTTCGATTCTGCAGGAGTCAAATTTTTACTAGCAAAGTAGATGGCATGTGATGTTTGTCCCTCTTTTTGACCTAAAACTGCCCCTATGGCTATGTCGGAAGCATCAATGCATATATGAAAAGGAAGGGACCAATTTGGGCCCCTAAGGATTGGTGCCACTGATAACTTGGACTTCAGAGTTTCGAAGGCTTGTTGACACGGTTCAGTCCATTGAAATTCCGTGTCTTTCATGAGTAGTTTGAACATAGGTGCGGCTATTTCAGTGAAATTTTCAATGAAACGTCTGTAATAGCCGACATGTCCAAGAAAAATTCATACTTCCTTTGGAGTCTTTGGAGGAGGAAGATTAAAAATTATTTCGATCTTGGCGGGATCCACCTTGATAGCTCGAAGAGAGAATCCACCTTGATACCTTGAAGAGAGACATGATGTCCCAAGACTATGCCCTCAGTCAGTAGCATTTTACATTTTTCATGACTAAGAGCCAAGTTCGTTTCTTGGCACCGAATAAGAATTGTTTCGAGGTTATCAAGGGCTTCGTGGAAAGTATTACCATAAACCATAAAATCATCCATATAGGCCTCTACACAGTCGTGTATGAGGTCAGCAAATATTCCTAGAACTACACGCTGGAAAGTAGCAGGTGCATTACATAGGCCAAATGGTAACACTTGGTAGGCATACGTCCCCCAAGAGCAAGTGAAGGTTGTCTTGTCTTGATCCTCAGGTGCTATCAATATTTGATTATATCCACTATACCCATCAAGGAATGATAAATATTGTTTCCCTGATAAGGTGTCTAACACCTGATCGATGAAAGGAAAAGGTATGTAGTCCTTAAGAGTGGCCTTGTTCAGTTCTTCAAAGTCAACACAGATACTCCATTTCCCTATGACTTTCTTTGGAACTACCACCAGAGGAGAAACCCATTTACTGTTGGAAATTGGGTAAATGAATCCAACGTTAAGGATTTTTTGTAATTCATCCTTTACTATATCCTTTAGGGATGGGTTCATTCTTCTGTGGGGCTACCTAACAGGAGGTATGTTCGAGTCTGTGTAAATGTGATGGATACAGGTATCTGGGTGTATACCTTTCATATCGGTATACTCCCATGCAAATGCTCCAGTTTGACTCTTGAGAACTTTTAGTAATTGTTTTTGCTGACTCTCATCTAAACCTGCATTTATATGTAGAAATTTGTCGATACTAACCTCACACGGTATGGTATAGGATCCTAGGTGTTCTTTGACTGTGAAAACACAGGGTGTACTTGTAAAGGTTGAGAGGCTCATGTTTTCTTGAAATTCGTCTCCAAAGATCTGGTCAAATTGGGAAAAATATTGAGGAAAATCTACACATGTTGTGGAAGAGATAAATTGGTTCAACACATTCTCGGTATTTTGCTCTTGAAGTGCTCGAGTGATATCACTAATAAGGGAAAGTTATTCCAAGTTCTCATCTCCAAAAGGAAAATATAACCAAAATAGGTTTTCAGCTATTGGCTGAGTTGGTGGGTATAAAGCTAGTTTTCTTGTAGATAATCCATCAGAGATAATCATCTCTCCATCCCTACATCCTATAAATGCATTGGCAATAGCCAACCAAGGTATTCCCAAAGTAATGGGGTGGCCTTTGGAAGGGTCTTTTGATTCAATGACCATGAAGTCCACCGGATATTCCCATGAGGCTACTAATACAGTGATGTCATCTAATATCCCAGTAGGTTGAACCATAGTACGATCTGCTAATTCTAGCATCGTTGGGGTAGGGCGAAGAAATGGTCCTAAATTGAGCGTTTCTAAAACCTTGGTAGTCATCAAATTGATAGCAACTCCTAGATCAATAAGTGTGTTCCCTATGGTGGTTTTATTGATGATAACAGTCACCACAAGGTTTCCTGGGTTTGAATATTTTGGAATTCTAGGTTGGTTTGCTATGCAATCTGAAATTTCTCCTACTACATGAATCGTCGGAGGGTCTTTTTGTTTTCTCCCTGGTCTCTTAATATAGAGTTCCTTTATTACCTTACTATAGATTGGAATATCTTTAATGGCTTGTAACAAATGGATCTTAATGCAAATATTTTTCAATTCGTTAATGATATCGTACTCTAGATAAGTTACATGTTTTTCTATTACTAGACGCTCCGGGTATGGAGGTGACTTTTCCCTTGGAATTACTTCTTTGTGTGGATGGTTGTGTGTTGAAGAATTAGAAATAACCACATATTCAAGAATGGAATTATTCAAAACTTCACTAGGTATGTCTTCTTCATTCTCTTCTTGAATAAAAATTGATGGCTTGGGCTTATCTTGCAAAAATCTTCTAGACCGCAGTTGTATCTCATGTATTGGCGCGGTCGAAATGACATATGATGGAAGAGGTAACCACCCAATGTTGTTAAGGGCTTGGGTTGGTTTGTTGTTAGGATTCAGTATCGGTTGTGCAGGTAATATTGTGGGTCTTGGAGGATTCCTGTTTTGGAAATGGTGAGGTTGATTCGGGATAGGGGGTAGTGAAAGAGGTACAAATCTAGGCGGAAGTTACTGAATATTAGGTGGGTAAGGATAGTTAGGTATAGGAGGAGGTGTTTGAGCATAAGCTTTCCCTTTCCATCCATGTGGCCATTGTTGCTGTTGAGCATTCTTAGGAGGGTACTGCGGTGGCCAATTTTCTCAAACTGAAGTATTCCATTGTTGAGGAGGTTCATAAGGATAGTAATAGAATGGAATTTGTGATGAATCTTGATATGATGGTTGATCTCTAGGTTGCCAAGGCCTCCTAGATATTTCACCAAAATTTTCACTCTTGTACATAGCTTGTAATCCAGGTAACGATGGCCAATCATTGGTTGGATGTTCTTCTGTACATAGGTGACAGACTGAAACATTATTTAATGTACATTCTCGTTGAGGATGTTTAGTTCTACACCTAGGATAGAAAACACTCATTGCTGCACGCTCTTTATCTTGTATCTTTCTAGCTTGTAGTGCATCTAATTGAGAACCCATGGCTCCTAAAATATCTGTTTTAAAATTTTCCAATAGGTTTCCCAACTCTACCCTTGTAACTCCACCAGGATTGGATGTGTTTCCTTTGGGATTCCTAGCATAAGATTCTCGAAAGTGTCTTCCACCTTTCCCTCTGCTCCTAGAGTAATTCCTACATAGTTCACAAATCTCTGTAAAAGACTTATGAGAAATGTCTCCTGCTGCCATGAGATTAAGGTTATCTAAGAATTCTTCTAAGATTCCCTTGAGGAAGAGTGTTCTTACTGCATCTTCTCGAAGATCACTATACTTGGACTTGTGTAACACATAGTTAAATCTCTTGAGGTAGTCTTCTAATCTCTCGTCTTCAAGTTGTTGAATTTTGAAAATATCATTGCGAGAGTCCTTAGGTCTATAGTAATCTTGATATTTTCAAAGAAATGCATTCTTCATGTCTTCCCAAGTTCTAATACTAGATTCTCCTAATCCCATGAACAATCGAAGAGAAGAATCTTTTAATGTGGCAGGAAAGAGTTTTGGTTTTTGGCCATCTTGTAGGTAATTATAACTTCTACACAAAATGTCAAACTCGAACAAGAATGTCTCTGAATCCTCACTACTCTTCCCATAAAAGGTTGGTAGTGAGGAGGGAGGGATGTTTTTCATAGTAAAATCTTGTGCAGTGTGTAAGATAGGGAACCCAAAGGTACCTTCAGTTCTAACTTCTCCATCTTCTTCATCTTGTCGAAAACGATCTTCATTTTCATCCCCCATGAAGATTCTATTGCCAAAGAGAGAAAATCTAGGCTGCTTCTTTCTTGGTGAATATGGGATGTCCCAACGTTCTGTTTCAGGAAGGGTATTCTTCCTTTTAGGAGGAGAATTATTAGCTACGTGGGAATCCATATTTGGAGGTCCTACTGTTGTTGTATCAATCTTTGAGATAACTATGTTCACAGAACTCTCAAAAAGAGCGTCTACTTGTGCAGTATCGACAAAATCTACCAAGTTTGGACCACCTACTATTGAAAAAGTAGTCTCTTTGGGTTTTTGGACTAACAGAGAGTTGAGAGGTCCTGAAGTTTTATACTTTTGAGTTTCCTCTTGTCTAAGTTCAGTCTCAATATGAGCTTGAGGTTCTTTTAGTGGAATTTCTTTATGAACAGACTGTTCTGATGTCCCTATGTTTTCCCCTAATTGATCTCCAGAAAGGATTTCCTTTGCTTTCCAAGTAGGACTATCCCCTTTAGGTGTCTTCCAATACCTTTCTGTTGAGTTAGTAGTTGGGGTGGCATGCTCCTTGTATAGGTTAGTAGGAATTTTAGTGGGAATTTTAGTAAGGGAACTAGTTTTAATAAATCTACCTTGTGAATCTCTTGACCTATTCATGAAAACAAATTATAACTGAAACAAGTTCTAACTGGATAACTGCTATTGCTGGGTTTTGGGGATGCCTGTTATAACAGATGCGCCACCAGCCAATTTTCAAAGGAAAGAATAAAATTAAAAAGGAGTTTTACTTATCTATGACTAAATTTTACCTATCTTCTACAACTGAATTCTACCTATCTTTTACAATTGAATTCTTCTACAACTTCCCGGCAACGAAACCTAAATGTTGGGTGTGTGAACTATCTCAAAGAAAACACCTAATATTTAATTATCGACCGGGGTTGGTAATATTAGAGTTGAGGAAAAGTATATGCTAAGGTAGAATGGCACCTAAGATATTCGGCTTGTCAGGCCTTAAAAATATTTAATAAAGAAAAGATCGAAAGATCTTTCAAAATGAAAAACCGAGTCAAACTTCAGAAAAACAGTAAAAAGAACTAAATCAAACTTCGTTAAACAGATGAACTAGAATAGTATCAATTCATACTACTCTATCTTATAATGGAATAATGAAAATTGATTGAAAATGCAAACTATGAAAAAATGGAAACTCTACAATTTCATATTCTATCCAAGAATTAGAAAACAACTGTAAATAAATAAATTAGAGACCTATCTATGAAATGGATTAATTTGATAATAAACTACATAAGCAGAAAGTGATGTTGATCAAAGAAAATTACAAACTATTAAATAACTTCAACAACTAATTCAAGAAAAACATCTATTCCCATGTAACAGGAACTGGAGTTAATGTATCATAATGGATTTCAAATGTAATAGCATAACAAAACGAAAGTAAATCTAATCTAACTTCAACAAAGAGATGTAAACTAGAAAGAGACAAATTACAGTTAGCTTTAAACATTCTGGTCTATCTACTATCCATGAGCATAATAACAATATGAAACTGATGAAAACTAGAAGTAAGTAAAAAACTTGATAAAGATATTTACTTATGAACTTGATTTGGAAGCAAGTAGAGAACTTGATAAAGATGTTTATATAGAAGCAAGTAGAAAAATTGATGAATATATTAATTTCTGAATCCAAATCCTATTCCATGAACATCTTCATTATTTATCGAAATAAGGAATTGATCCTAATCTTAATGAAGGGAATTATCAAAAACTAGAATACTTGAAGAGTGAAATTATTAACTCTATTCTAACTACGTCTTAAAAGCACGTGATAAACTAAACTAGGAATAAAACTGATAAATTCTGAAACAACAACATATTAGCAAATTGAGTATGAAAGACATAATTTAAAAGACAGTTAAAGCAAACTAGGAATGACAACAAGACTTGAATTAAAACTTTATGGAATGTAAAACAAGGGCCTAATTATGGTTGAGAATAATAATTAAAAGCATGAAAGATTACAGTTAAGAAAACTAAGAAACTGAATTCGAAATAAGCATAAAATAGTGCAGAAAGAGTAAAAATCCGAATGACGATCCGAATGCCAGTTCGAATGAAAGTCCGAATGGAGGAAAAACGAATTAAACTAAGGAAAAGAGTAGTTTAGATGATCTTGACGTCAACTGGCGAATGCAGATGAACCTACAATGAAAATAAATCAGTGAGAAGACTTGTTGAGAAACTAAGGTAACAGAAAGCAACCTATTTTAATCATGGTTGGAGAGATAAACTATTCCTATCCTGTACTAAAGCAAGATTAAGATGAGAGAAGAGAATTAACCTACAACTACAGAGTAGAAGCTAACTAAACTAATTATAACTATTAACAGAGTTGGAAACAACAACTAACTAAGTCTTATCTAATTGGAGAGGATTAGAAAAGCAAACTATCTAGTTATAAAAGATCGAAATGAAACTATCAAAACTATACTGTTGGTCGACCATTTGCTAATTCTGTAAACACAAACTATGTTAGCAGCACAATATAAATTACAAAAGAGAAAGAAATATCATATACAGGAAAATGAATTAATTACATATACAGAGAAAATAAACTAACTAATTGCAGAAAAGAAAATACAGAAAACAAAGACAAAACCTCCGGTTGATGAGGAGCCCTTTCCAACAATAAGAGATGGAAAACGGAATTGATGTAGCTACTCAGAATATCAACAAACTGGAACTTCCATTAGCTTAATAAATTACAGAACGTCTGCTATCTGCTGCAAATTCTACAAACTATCTGCTAATCTAATGATCTTCTCCAACTGCAGACTAACTCTGTTTCTGTCTACAAGCAGCTATTTATACATTTATAATGGGTGAGAGGGTCGACAGAGTTGACCTCTCTAATAATAGAGGCATTTATGAATAATTGGCTGCTTTGAATGGTGCGTGAGAACATAGGGAGCATCCTCTAGGCTTCACGGGGCCGATTCCTTCACGAGGCAGCTGCAACGTCGACCTTCCTTTGAAGTGGGTAGAGAGGTAGTGCACTGGAGAACTGAATAAACAAAGGAGAGGACTGCTGGCGGATCGACGTGGGTGAAGCGTTGTGTTGGCAGGATGAGCGTGGACGGACAGGATTCTTCCAGAAGACCGGCGTGAATGGGCGTGCACAATTCCAAGTTGAATGCGCAAGAGAATCGGCATGTGGAGTGTTGACGTGGGAGCATGGTGTGTTGTCGAGCTTGGCGAGCATAGGGACAAATTTTCCAGAACAACGGCTCATTAACCATCACCACATTGTGGCTAACAGAACCCATGTACCCATTTTTGACTTTAATAGCCCGAGTCATGCCAATCGTGGATTTCGCGGGCTGAATGCTAGACTGAATGACGAGCTGAATGCGGCTGAGCATTGGCAATATAAACACGCAATCTGAATGAAGGGTCATTTGAAAATTCGCAGCCTGTAGATCAAAACTAAATGCCATGCATGACTGGAATTGTTAATTTAATCATTGATAAATCATAATATAACGAGATTTGACCAAAATTCATATGATAAACGAATACATGCATACCTGGTCTGATTGATGGGCTGAATGGCGGAAAGGATAACTTATTATATCAAAAATAATGAAATTAATGCCATTCAGAATAGATTTGATGATAACAAATAGTGACAAAATGGACAGCAACAGATATTGATCTAGTTGCATTTATGTACAACCCCGATTTGACCTTGGAGTCTGATCTTCCTACTGTTGAGTCTTTGGACTCTCCCATAGACTCGCAAATCGGTGTTCTTGCCGAGTTTGATTTTGATTCTAGAATTTTCAACTCCCATGATGATGAATTTGTTCCTGCAGATTCCATCATTTCCTTCAACTCTGATCTTCATCCTGAAGTAGATCTTGTTTATTGTAAGTCCTCAAGATTTGGTGCTATAGAGTCTTAATTGGTTAACTCTACCTACATTATGGCTGTTGTTGATAATAGTGAAGTTGAAAGTATTTCTACCACAGTGACTTGTATTTGATCTTTTTTTACATCTTTTTTAGATATGATCTTGGTAATAATGTTTCTTGGAGACATGATTCTTAGATGGATTTATACTTGCTTACTGGTCCTTTTCGACACTTTGTTCGATCATGTTAGGTATTTCAGAACCTTGCATATAGGTTTAGGTTTCCCCACTGTTATGATGCATTTGAACCTGTTTTGATCCGAATTCACCATAGGGTCAAACCTGTTGGATATTGGTGTGTTAACCATATTTATATGCATTTTGTACCAGTCCGACAACAGAGCCTACCTAACATGGGTCACCCTATTCAATACCTTGGGAGCCTTTTTAGATTTACCATGACTTTGAGAAGAAACCTCATATCTTCTTCCTCATTTATTTCTGGCCATTCTTTATAAGGATCCCATTTTTGTGTTTAAGTCACATGTGCATTTATTTTGATCTTGCTTGCGCTAATGAGCCTGATGTCGGCTTCCACACTTTGAGTTTGTTATACAAGCCTTTATATTCGATCTCATTTCTGTTATGCCTTGTACCATTTTTCCTTTGCAATTTGACACCTTTTACCTAGAGGAGACACACCCTGAGTGTCTTTATCTTGTTTATGTTCCTTGCATTAGGCATAGCTTTGTTCCATGTGCTTGGAGCTAGTCTAGCATGCCCTTGACACTCGTCTCCTTTCGTTATGGGCATTCTTTCCCCCTTCCTTCAAGCTCATTAAAAAATTAAGGAGGCTACGAGCATTATTCCACATTTCCTTTGAGATTGTTAAAAAAATTAAGGAAGGTATGAGCATTCTTTCATCTCTCCTTCGAGCTTGTTAAAAACAATAAGGAGGTCATTGAGTTTACTTTTTTGGGCTTGTAAAACCTTTATGGAAAATATTTTTATGGATTTTTCTTCATGCTCTTGTTAGAATCCTTAAAATTGACAAGATCGCCAAGTATACTTGTTCACTTTAGAATCACTAAAGGAATTGAAGGGACATCCACTTAGGTATATGCTTAACCCTTTTGCAGGCCTTTGTGAATCATTTATGAAAAAGGAAAACTCTAGTCATACTTGGCTAGAAGAGTTCTCTCTCGCATTGTTTTACCCTTTTTCGGGTGAAGAGACTAACTTTACGAAACATGACCTTTTGGAGTCTTCTTTAGTATTTTCAGACTCTCGAAATATGAAAACACCAGCGGGCATCTACCAACTCGGGCTCGATGTAAAATTCACGAGAGGGCGTATAGAGTTTTTGTTTAAGTTTTCCAGATTCTTTAAATATGAAAACACCGACGAGCATGAATAGATCCGGGCTCAATATTAAAATCCACAGATCAGTATCCTATCGAGTACTAGTCTATCTCTTCTTCAAACTTGTTAAAACATGAAGTAGGTATTGAGTTTCCCTTCCATGGACTCAGAAAATTAAACATGGTTGGACCATTATCGAGCATGCTTTAGTTCTTTTTCAAGCTCGTTAAAAATGAAAAATGTATCTAAAAAGAGAAAGGGAAGGGAAGAGTGTTACATATATTTCAATTTAATGGCAACAAGTCAACTATGTCCTTGAACAAAGCACCTTTTTGAGTCTATCAAACAAGTTGGGTTCTAGTTTTGTCTTAGGATAAACCCAATCTCAGAGTTTTTACTCCTCTGATTGGTTACTCTTCCAATCATATGGAGAATCTGTTAATGTCTCCTAAATTGCAGATTTATATCATGGTCCCTTTGTGTGTTCAAAGCTGCCTAAGTCACTCTTGTGTCATGCTCACTGTTCAAGGGTACAACCTGTTTCGGCCATTCTGCAGTTTCATTGATCTCACGTGTTAGCCATTCCTTGGTATCAGTATGTTTCATCATGTACTCAATCATACTCCAGATAATATCAACCTTTGATTGTTCCTAGTGTTGGATGATGGAGGATGCTTTAAGGCCTCCCTTCCGACGGATTTCTTCCCATCGACTTAAACTCATCTTGCTCTAGGAATGAAGTCTAGATTTTTCGGTAGTACCTTGGGGAATGCAGTCATCAGTGGAAATTTATCTCGTTATTGAGTTTTGGGAATACATTAATGTCCCTTACTCGATGGATTCTTCAGGTGTTTGACTTCAAGAACATCTATTCACACCTATTAGAATGTACTAGGTACCTTGGGGCCCATTTTCCATTATCGGTGGGATTCCGTCACATTTGTTAATGGTTCACATAAATGATCGGTGATCAAACGGTGTCCTTCATGTTCAACATCAACTCATTTATTCACATGGTTAGGATTCGTACCTTGAGAGGGTTTGGATTGAAAAACTTGGGTTGATGGCAACATTTGTCATATTTTGTTATAGCCCAAGTTGCGCAAGACTAAGCTACAATCGTTTTGGCTCTTGATGAGACATAGATCTAGTTTGTTCACCATGGCTATGATCTCCAGTTTTGAGATAGATCCACCTTTGTATTTCTGTGGCTATGTTCATATTTATACTGTCATCATGGATCCACTCTTGTATTATAGTGGCCATGAAATATACATAATTTATACTTATGTATTGGATCATCAGTGTATCCTTTTGTATGACATGTTCCACTATTTGAACATGGACATTTATCCCAGGGAAGAGTTTGTCTGACATTTCCTTTCTTTTAGGTACTTCATTTGAGCCTACGATTCTTGGTTTCTCCTGTTTCTCTAACTCCAAGACTCAACACTTTATTATTTATAATGTATTTCGGCCATCGTCTTCGTCTCTGACCTCATACATTAGGGGGCATCTGTTATAGCCAAAATTGTGACTTCTCTGTCCGTGATGACTGTTAACACCCAAAAAGTGCTCACTAGCTCATTTCCTTATTCACATGACCCATTTGTTGACTTTTCCACCATTTGAGCCTCTAAAGCCATCAAAAGGTCACCAAAAGACCATAATACACCCCCTTTTCCCCTCAAAATGAATATGTTTCCTCAAAAAGCATAAAAAACCCTCAAAAAGGGTCAAGAATTCCCAAAAATATTAAAAAGGGAATAAAAATATTAAAAATATTCAAAAAAGGAAAAAGGAGGGAAAATGTACCTAAACCATGTTGGTCAATACCATTGGTTTCCTCAAAACCATAATGGTATTCCCCACCACCAAAAACTATAAAAAGGTGGTAGGGGCTCCTCACTTTCCATCCATCCATCATCCTATCCTCACGCTGTCAAAATCTCTCATGAGACTTTTGGCCATTTTCAGCATCTTGGAGAAGAGACCTTTGGAGCTTGGAGCTACTCACCTTGGGAGTTGCTCGACACAAATCCTCACCATTTGAGGTATCTTAATACAAAATACTTATTCTTTTATTTCTTGTTCTTGAATCATTTTTAAAAAAATTATTTTTTATATGCACTTGCTAGTTTAGATTTAAATTTAATTTATAATTGTTTTTGCTTTCAATATTGAAACTGCTATCATATTGTTGATAGGTGCCCATTGCACAAAGCTTGGTTGCAAAACCAAGCCAATAATTTTTGGTCTATTAACACCCAAAAAGTGCTCACTAGCTCATTTCCTTATTCACATGACCCATTTGTCCACTTTTCCACCATTTGAGCCTCTAAAGCCATCAAAGGTCACCAAAAGACCATAATACACCCATTTTCCCCCTCAAAATGAATATTTTTCCTCAAAAAGCATAAAAAACCCTCAAAAAGGGTCAAGAATTCCCAAAAATATTAAAAAGGGAATAAAAATATTCAAAATATTCAAAAAATGAAAAAGGAGGGAAAAGGTACCTAAACCATGTTGGTCAATACCATTGGTTTCCTCAAAACCATAATGGTATTCCCCACCACCAAAAACTATAAAAAGGTGGTAGGGGCTCCCCACTTTCCATCCATCCATCATCCTATCCTCACGCTGTCAAAATCTCTCATGAGACTTTTGTCCATTTTCAACATCTTGGAGAAGAGACCTTTGGAGCTTGGAGCTACTCACCTTGGGAGTTGCTCAACACAAATCCTCACCATTTGAAGTATCTTACTACAAAATACTTATTCTTTTATTTCTTGTTCTTGAATCGTTTTTAAAAAATTTATTTGTTATATGCACATGCTAGTTTAGATTTAGATTTAATTTATAATTGTTTTTGCTTTCAATATTGAAACTGCTATCACATTGTTGATAGGTGCCCATTGCACAAAGCTTGGTTGCAAAACCAATCCAACAATGACACTTACATCTTTTGGTTGCATGACGACACTTACATCTTTTGATTGCATGACGACACTTCATGAGATTACTGTGAGTCACACAAAAGGACATTTGTGTATGGAAGAGCCATATTTGGGACTTTAGATGGATGGAATTACCTAATTCATGGCCCATTTGATAGGTAGGAAGCTTAGGAACATTTTTGGAGACCAAAACATCTCCTGAAAACCCCCATAAAATGATGTTTTTGACCATTTTCCCACAAAAACGCAGGTTGAAGGTTCATATACCCACGGGTTTTCCCCAAAAATGTAGGTTGCACATGGTAAAAGTCGCGGGAACTCGCTATTTTCCATTTCCAAAGTCGCGGGTACCTTAGAAACACTAAAAATATATATAAAATCGCAAAAAATGGTTAGTTTGGGTGGTTTTGGAACCTTCTCTTCGGTTGTAACTACTTCCTGTTCGAACCTATCTTCTTCACTTGCTGTATAAGCGAGGGAGAGGGACCATGAAATATATATCAATCCCATTATAGTGTTATGCTAGTGTAATGCCCCGTTTTGACATTACTACCTAAACTATTATTATGTTGTATTTGCTTGATTATGAGACTTCGTCAGTTTGATGACACTGTGGACTTGAAGTTCCATGATTTTGCCGAGATATATATGTGTATGTGTGATGTTAGTGTTATGATATGTAGTTAGGTTTTGATATATGTCATGTGTTAATTATGTCTCATATATGCAAATGGTTGAATGATGGGTATGTAGATACTGTTAAAATTATATGTTGAACGAATGATTGTTATGCCAGGTGCATGGTGAATAAATGAATTGATTATTGTTGTTATGTTATGATGAAATGTATGTGCACATGTTGAGTATTTGTGCAAGATTCTAGATTGTATGTCAAGCACTGACTTATAGGTTAAAGTGGCTAAGTGATAACTGGATCCTACGAGGCGGGAGAGCCTTGGGGACATGGACTCCGAAAGATAAATGGTATGCAAGTGATGCATTATTTACTTTCGCATGACTATTATGCTATTTTATTATGATGTATGGGTGGGGTAGGGTTTCAGGAAACTCAACTACCCAGATTGGTTATACGATGACAAACTGAGTACAGGTGCAACGCAGTTATTATGTCGGGTAGACATAGTCCCTTATTCCATTAGGAGGGTGGAGGCTTTACCCACCGTTTATCCCCGAAACCCAGAGTCATGAAAGGGATGTGCTACAATGCGCTCCCCAAGGTGTGTGATGATGACTGGTGGTTTCCTGCCGAGGAAGCTTGGTCGATGTAGTCGACACTTCTGCTTATGGGTTCTAACTGGATCCGGTCATGGCTTGACACTTCAGGGTAGTCCAGCAGAGGAAAGTATAGGATGTGGAAGTTAGTTGTGATTAGGTAGATGGTGTAGGTAGATAGGAGTAGTTTGAATTCGGGAAGAAAACATAATCTAACTATGTATGTTGAAAACCATTGATTGATTAAGTGTCGTAACTTAGTAATGTATGAATTGTCATAACTTAATAAGATTTCAGTTAGGTAAACGATTGTACCTTGCAAACTATGTTTAAACTTGTGTCAGTAAACAATAAGTTCGTGATTATGATTGATGTGTGTGATATATTACTGTTAGTGTACGTACGCGAGGTATGTAAGCAGTAGCTACGCTTACATAACTCGCCTAGATATTTATAAATTGAGTGAAATAAAACTGAACTATAATGTTTAGGAATTAATTACATTATCACTACTTATCTAACTAGGAGATTAAATTAATACGTCGAGTTAGTAAATTTTGGTTTAAATAACTGAATAGGATAATAGAGTGAATTAGGTGGTACTGAGAGACGATTAAGTAATAATGTTAATTATTGTCGATTAATGTTAATAATATTGAGTAATGTTAGTCATGGTTGATTAATGTTAATAATGTTGATTAATGTTAAATATTGTTGATTAATGTTAGTAATATTGATTAATGTTAGTCATGGTTGATTAATGTTAATAATGTTGATTAATGTTAAATATTGTCGATTAATGTTAGTAATATTGATTAATGTTAATGATCGTAGATTAATGTCGATAATGTTGATTAATGTTAATTGTTGTCGATTAATGTTAATGATGTTGATTGATGTTAATTATTGACGATTAATGTTAATATTCATTGACTAATGTTAATAAGTGTAAATAGTATAAGCTAGTTTGATTACCTCGTTATCGTAGGTTAATGGTGTTAATAATATTAATTAAAAATATTATTAACTGGATTCCTTAAATTAACCATGTGTTAATAATGTCAATTAATATTAATGAGACTGTTATTATCTTAAGTAACAGTGTTAAATAGTTTAATAATAAACTAAGTTATAATATGGTACTAGGTAAATGAGTTTGATTAAGTCTTAGATAATATTATTTAACTAATATAATAATATATCGATCAAATTTAAGTGAAAATATTAGTGATTATGTCGGGAATGAAGGTCGGTTGAACTGTGGATACATATTTACCGAACTTATATAATCTTTACTAATAACAATGTGATAAAGTAAGTTCTAGAGTTAATTAAACAAATTGTAAATTTAATTGTGAATTATTAAATAGTAAAGTCAACAATGATAAAAGAAATAAAATAGGTTAAGATTATTGAATGAGGATTTATGGTTGGTAGGTGATCCCAACCAATACTTTTTATAATATTTTAATTATTAATGAGATTCATGGGGATGGGCTCAAGACAAGACTTAGGGGGAGAACATTTATGTTAGAGATAGGGTATTAATGGAGGGGAAAAAAAGTTGGCAAGGGAGGAGAATAAGGTTGAGAAGAAAATGGGGGGGGAGAGGATCTTAACCCTTGGATACAGTTACCCTTGGTTAAGTAACTGTGTGCTCTCTTAGTGTGTCGACCTCACCCTATCCTGGTTCATTGAGGAACTCTGATCTATGGATTGATCTTCCCTGCGTTCGGAAGATGTGTGACTCTTCTCTCTAGTCTACCTATCTTCTCCCCAAACTCTCCTCTGTCAATTCCAACACAATGGAACTGTCCCCCTACTCTGTGCCCGCACACAAGCCTTCTACTCTGCTGCTGTTGTTCCCAAGATCACTCTAATCCCCAAGACACGCATTCTCCTGTCTGTCGATCTCCTCAGATAATGTAGACCTGCAACTGTCAGCGCCCCTTCCGTGCTGCACAACCTATGCCCGCGTTGACATCGATCACGATCTCAACTACCTGCAATAACTGCCATTAACTTCCTTAGCAACCCCAAATGGCTACCAATTACTCTTCTTGACTTCTCGAACTTCTTCTTACAGGTTACAGTAATCCGTTACATCAGCCACATTGTCTGTCAGCTTCGACTTACCCATCGGCTTCCTTCACACTCTTCAGGTTTTTCCAATCTGCCCCTTCCTCCTCGCTTGGCTCATGCCCAAACCTGTCAGAGTCGTGTTCGACGCATGTCGATCATCGATGCTCCGCCCTTCCTGTCGTCTATCGACTCCCAAATCATATTGACTCTCGATCTTTGCAACATCTGTCGCTCGCTGCTTCTGTCGGTCTCATCCCGATTTCTCCTACTCGACTTATTGAATTTGACAAGCCAATTTGATATTCCGCACCAGTGGTCATTAGCACTCCCTCGGGTCCGATTTATCCATGTCGACTAATTTCAACTGATATGCCTAAGCCCCAATGCTCTTGCATCAGATTCCCTAGGTGAACAAGAACTAGACTGCTCCGTCAGCCTCCTAAACTCTTCTTTGGAAATCCATGTCGCCTCCTGCAACTCATCATCCTTCCATCGCACTAAGTATTCATTCTTTTGCGAATTGCACGCACGCCCGACTTCGCGTTCCTCTATTACTTCTGCGATTTCTTCTTTCTGTCGATTTGGAATCTGCTCTGTCCAGTTGATTTTCGATACTTCTGCGCTTCCATTGCTTGAACCTTCTTCAAATTTGTACATATATGAGACATTGAACATTGGTGAAACGCTCAAGTCATTCGGCAGCTCCAACACATAAGCGTTGTCCAAAATCTTCTTCAGAATATTACATAGTCCAATCTTCTTCAGCTTTAGCTTATTATATATCCCTGACGAAAATCTCTCATTTCGCAAATGTGCATAGATCAAGTCTCCTTCGCTGAACGACCGTAGTCTCTTCTTCCTGTCGGCTCTCAAATTGTATTCCGCGTTACTCTTTTCTATGCACTTCCACACATCTTCATGCACTTATTTCATATGCTCTGCGAATGATTCTGCATCCGCGCTTTTCCTTATTTCTGTCGATAAATCGACCAAATACACCACTCCATGTGTTCTTCTTCCTTGAACAATATGGAATGGACTCAAACCTGTCGACCAATTCATAGAATTTTTGTATGCAAACTCTGCTTGCGCCAACACATTTTTCCACTGCTTGGGTTTGTCGGCCGTCAGACATCTCAGAAGGTTTCCCAAACTTCTGCTTACCACCTCGGTCTGTCTGTCTGTCTGCGGATGATATGCCGAGCTAAAATGTAACCTCGTGTCCAGTTTCTTCGATAGGGTTCTCTAGAAATGTCCCATAAACTTGGTATCTCTGTTCGATGTGATACTCTTCGGCAGCCCATGCAATTTGACTATCTCCTTGAAGAATAGTACAACAATGCCCGTGGCGTCACTTGTATTCTTACACGGAATAAAGTGTGCCATTTTAAAAAATCTGTCGACTACAACAAATATTGAGTCGCTCCCTTGCTGCGTCTTCGGAAATCCTAGAAAAAAATCCATGCTCAGGTGCTCCCATGGGGTATTCGATACACGTAACGGTGTATACAAGCCCGTGTTCTGATTTCTCCCTTTTTCCAACTAGAAAAATATTCATTGTCGAACCCACTTTCCGACATATGTCGTCAATCCTGGCTAATAATACTTCTCTTCGACCAATGCCTTGGTCTTGTCGATGCCAAAATGACCCGCTAATTCACCGCTATGCAACTCTCGGATTAGGTTCTCTCTAACTGATCCTTTGGGAATACATAACTGTTGTCCTTTGAACAAGTATCTCTCTTGGATAAAATGATCCAATTATGGAGTTTTGTCGACATTCCATGGTTCACGACAAGCCTCCCATGCTTTTGCAAAATCCCCGTCGGTCTCATACTCTGTCTTCATCGACTCTATTCCTGTTGCCTGAACTATCGTCGTGTCCAACAATGCAACTCTTCGACTCAGCACGTCGAAAAATTTATTCGACTTGCCCGACCTATGTCACAACATGAATGTGTATCCCTATAGGAACTCGACCCATTTCATGTGCCGTTGATTCAACTTCGACTGAGTATTCAGATACCTCAGTGCTTGATGACCTGTGTACAACACAAATTCCTTGGGAAACAAATAATGCCTCCACTACTTCAATCCTTGGACAATAGCATAAAATTCCTGGTCATAGAACGAATATTTCTGCTTCGCGTCATCCAATTTCTCACTGAAGAATGCAATTGGTCGGCCCTCCTGGATCAACACTGCTCCAATTTCCATTCCACTTGCGTCACAATCGACCTGGAAAACTTTGTCGAAATCTAGGAGCACTAACACTGGGCTCTCAATGACCTTTTCCTTCAACTTGTCGAAATCTCGCTAGGCAGTCTCCGTCCACTTGAACTCCCCTTTGTTCATGCATTCTGTCAAAGGTGCACAAATCCGACTGAATCCCCGAATGAACTTCTGGTAGAAACTGACAAGTCCATGGAAACTCCTTACTCTAGTCATACTTGTCAGTTCCAGCCAATCCAATATTGCCTTCACCTTCTCTGGGTCCATCACCAACCCTTTACCTAAGATTACAAATCCCAAGTACACCAGTTCTTCCTTAATGAAGAAACACTTTTGTAGGTTCACCATCATATTCTCTTCCTGCAACTTCTGCAATACATGTCGAATGTGGTCCAAGTGTTCTGCCTTGGTTCGACTGAAAATCAGAATGTCATCTAGGTAGACTACAAAAAGCTTTCCCAAGAATGGTTTCAGTACCTCATTCATCAATCTCATGAATGTACTGGGTGCATTAGTCAATCCGAATGGCATGACTAAACACTCATACAATCCTTCCTTTGTCTTGAATGCTATCTTCCATTCATCTCCTTCTCTAACCCGAATTTGGTGATAAATGCTCTTTAGGTCTATCCTCGTGAAGTACTTCTCTCCACTTAGGAAATCCATCAAGTCGTCCATTCTTGGAAATGGAAACCGATACTTGATCATGATCCTGTTGATGGTTCTGGAGTCTGTACACATTCTCCGTTCTCCACCCTTCTTCGACGCTAATACTGTTGGTACCCGCGCATGGAATCAGACTCTCTCTGATCAATCCCCTATCCAACAACTCCTGGACCTGTCGGTTGAGTTCCTAACCTTCTTTCGGACTCATCCTATGTGGTGCTTTGTTTGGTAGACTCGACCCTGCATTTGAAGACGATCTGATGGGATATGCTCCTTGTCGATGACAATCTCGTCGGTGTCTCATCGACCATTATGCGTCGAAACTCTTCAAGCATCTTTCCGACTTCGACCGGAATCTTATCCATTGTCGGCCTCTCGATAGTACATGGTCCTTTCAGAATGATAGCATAACACCCCGACTACTTATCCTCCTCCGCGAGGAATTCTTTCGTTGAACACATCAACACTCGCTTCTCCCAAAAGTTGCTCTCTCCGTGCTTACAACTGGCTTGTTCCTCCGGCTTCGGCTTAAGAATCCTTTGCACGCCATTCTTCCACACGGTGACTGTGTTGGATCGACCATCATAGATCATCTTTCAATCATATTGCCATGGTCTCCCTAACAATAGATGGCACGCGTCCATTGGGATTACGTCGCACAGTACATTGTCTTCAAATCCTTCGACTCTGAAGTTGATCAGGCACTGTTTGGTCACCTTCACATGGTGTCCTTTCTGCAACCATGAGATCTTGTAAGGGTGTGGGTGTTCCCAACACTTTAACTTTACTTTGTCAATCATCTCTATCGAAACAAGATTCTCAGTGCTTCCACCATCAACTATGGTCTTGCAACACCATTCGCCGATTCGCACCTTGGTTCGAAAGATGGCCTTTCGCTGTGCCGGCTCTTGCTCGTCGCGACTTTCATCCAAAACCAGTGTCTTCCTAGATTTCATGGCCCAAATTTTATTCTTACCATCCTCATTGCTGTCGGATGCTGATTCTTACCTCTCGTCAACTTGCTCATCCCTTCGACGTCTGGGTTTCAACTCCTCTACAACATGTAGGTTCTCTGGGAATTCATATGCCTTGTGTCCCGCTCCACGACACTTGTAACAAATTATGGCTGGTCTATTAGCTCCTTTTCTGTCGGATGGACCACTTTGACCACAAGTCTCATGACCATCGCATCGGTTCTCTTGCGTTTTCTCCCTTGTCGATGTCCCTTCCGTCCTTTGAATTTCTTCGACAGATTCCTTCCTGTAACCGCTACTTTGACCTTTCTCGGAAACAGTCTTCGCACCTCGACCAATCACCTTGCCTTTGGTCATTGCAGATTTCCTTGACAGTTTCTCTTCTACCTTTAGAGATAACTGGAGGCTTCACCCACTGCTCTAAATCTGGACATGCTCAATTCATCCTGAATGGCATATTTCAAGCCGTTCACATACCTAGCGACAACTTCTTCTCCTTCTTCGGTTTGTCCCGACCGAATCGACAGTCTGTAGAACTCTTCCGTGTACTCCTTCACGGTCATCTATTTTTGTCGAAAGTTTTGTAATTTCCGGAATAGGAAATCACATAATCTTCTGGAAAGAACTTCCCCTTTAGCTTGGCGACCATCCTATCCTAAGACTTGATTTTCTCCTTTCCTTTCTTGACTCTGTCAGCTTGGACATTGTCCCACCACAATGAGGCATGACCCTTCAACCTCAGACATGCAGTCTTAACCCGTTTAGGATCCTCGATATGCTCTATGTCGAAGTATTTCTCCATCTCTCTGAACCAGTCGATCAAGGATTATGGATCTAGACTTCTTGAGTAGGTGCGCACATCTATCTTTTCCTGACCTCTCATATCCATCCGAAGTTTAATCAGTTTATCTTCTGGTTCTTCTCTTGTTGCTTCCCGTGGTTCCACTTCTTCAACTTCCTCATCGCCGTGGTCTAACGCATTAGGAATACAACCATGCCTTTGGCTTTCTTTGATCGATGTTACTTCACTTGTCAAAGTTTTCATTGTTCTGACGCACTCGTCGAACATCTCACGATCAACTATGACTGCTGCGCCACGTGCTCTTTGTCCTTGGACATTAACGCCTTTGTGAGCCATTTTCAACCTCGACTGAAATTGCCACTTCGTCCAATCAAAACTAGACTTCAACAAGTCGTGCACAACTCTACCCAACCTCAGCTGGAGCTGTTCAATGCACTTGCAGGCTTAATATCACTCGACGTTCTTCTACACGCAAAATTCAATTCCCGCTCCGATATGGCTATCCTTCAAATCACAGGATGCTATCCACTTTGATACCACCTGACGCAAGGTGCCTTATCGCTAAGGTTCTTGCTTAACAATACACACAAGACACGATGTTCAAGTAGACAATATGTAAACAGGATGCCATGAATTGGATTATATTACTTCTCTGAAAACGGTTACAATGGAAACTACAAGGAAATAACTAACTATTGTCGGCCTCAGCTGTTACAATACATAAGTAACTGTGTGCTCTCTTAGTGTGTCGACCTCACCCTCTCCCGGTTCATTACAGAACTCTAAGCTATGGCTTGATATTCCCTGCGTTCGAAAGATGTGTGACTCTTCTCTCTAGTCTACCTATCTTCTCCCCAAACTCTCCTCTGTCAACTCCAACACAATGGAACTGTCCCCCTACTCTGTGCCTGCGCACAAGCCTTATACTCTACTGCTGCTGTTCCCAAGATCACTCTAATCCCCAAGACACGCATTCTCCTGTCTGTCGATCTCCTCAGATACTGCAGACCTGCAACTGTCAGCGCCCCTTCCGTGCTGTACAACCTATTCCCACGTTGACATCGATTACGATCTCAACTACCTGCAATAACTGCCATTAACTTCCTTAGAAACCCCCAACAGCTACCAAGTACTGTTATTGACTTCTCGAACTTCTTTTGACAGGCTATAGTAATTTGTCATGTCGGCCATACTGTCTGTCAGCTTCGACTTACCCATCGGATTCCTTCACACTCTTTAGGCTTCGCCAGTCCGCCCCTTCCTCCTTGCTTGGATCATGCCCAAACCTGTTGGAGTCGTGTTCGACGCTCCTCTCTTCCTGTCGTCTGTCGACTCCCAAATCATGTGGACTCTCGATCTTCGCAACATCCATCCCTCGCTGCTTCTGTCGGTCTCATCCCGACTGCTCCTGCTTGAATTATTGACTTTGACAATCCAATCTGCTCTTCCGCACCAGTGGTCATTGTAATGTCCCCAGTTTGACCCCATGGCATTAACATTATAAATGATGTAATATTGTTATGAAATCATGGTGAGGAGCTCAAGGCCAAGGCCCTGCCATCGATTTAGTGATGCATATGGATTGCGTGCTAGCAATGCACATTGGAAATTCAAATATCATGTAATATGCATTTTAATAAAAATACCCACAACTAGCTATGCAATGCAACAAAGAGATGGGGGCATGATTTCACAAGGAATTGGGAGAGAAAACATTCAAATCCTTGAGCCACTAGAGTCAAGCCAAGTGTCAATGAGAGAACCCATCAAACCCTCAACTACCCATGTTGACTTTTGTACCCAACCATTGATTTCTCCCAAGAGTTGGTTGGGGAAGTTAATGCCTTGGGAAGGGAGAGGTATGGCTGTCCAAATTCGGGTCTGGGCAAGTCACCCTTGATGGAAAATCGTGTTGGTCTCCTTGGGCAAGGAGAGAGCCACGAAATTGCCCTCCAATCCATAATCCATGACCATTCTTCCTCCCTCACGAGTTCAGAACTACCTGGGCGTTTTCCAGGCATGTGGAAAAACGTTTTCTTCATTTCCCCAGCAGAGAAGGGCGTTTTTCTGTGTTGTATACCAGTGGGGAAGAGGGGAAAACGAATGGGGGTTCAATAGAGACCGTTTGGGGTTGCTGAAGGCGGAGATATTGGGGAAGGAAATCGTTTTTCCTCCTGGGGATTGTTTGCCCCATCCCACAATCCGTTTTTGTTGGGAACGTTTTTGGGAAGACCCATGGCCATTTTATTTGTAATTCCCATTGTCTAAAATGAGTATCCCTGCCCCTGTTTGTGCTCACTGTGTGAATGAAGAGTGTGTTGGGTATGGGTATCCATGGCTTGAGCCTGAGTGTAAGCCTCCAGGGTTCAATTGTAGCTTGATAAACCCAGTTGGACTAGCTTGGATAAAATGAATCGTTTAATGGACTGTGTGTGAGCGTGAATGTCCCCTTTTTCCTTGTGAGAATCATGCCCAGCTCGGGGGTGGCCTTCGGATGGAATCAGTATAAGCTTTCGAAGAGCCTATGGCTGGGTGGAACATTGCAGCGACATAGCTAGTTGCTTGGGCAATTGCAAAAACGAAGATAAGTATTTTGATGTCTATGTATTTACTTCTGCATTGTTTTAATTAATTCATGACTGATATTGATATGTTGAATGCATATGAAGATTGTGTGGATGTTGTTTCCGCTGTGCATAATTGATTGCTTTACATCTGCACACTCATTTATTATTTATATGAATCTAATAATGGACTGAGATCATGTGAAAGCCCTGAGTATTGGCATCATGCTTCCTGCCTTGCTTTGGGTCAGCAGGTGGGTACATGACAGTCATCGGCACTCCCTCTCGACGGCTTTCTCCATTGTTAACGGATAATCCACTCGAGCGGACGCGAGCTGAATCTCCCTAGTTCAAGTGAATCTAGAACAAATAATACAGAATACAAAACTCATTTAATATATCAAGTTACAGATCGAGTACAAAGATATCATACCTTTTAGATCGCGTATCCTTCTCCTTGTTGTTGCTCCAAGTCTCGCGGTCGTCAGATCTCTAACTGCAAGACCTGTCAAGACAATATGGAAACGATTTATGAGTGCCTCATGTGTTTTTGATGAGCTTGATGAGGGTAACCATATGCTTGGTATAGCTCTTCTCATAGATGAGTCCAATCCCAAATGTTTTACGAACCTAGGAAATGAGGGGTTCATCCCAAAATGGGCCCTTCGATGTTTGAAATTTAACGATTCCAAAGAAGGAAAAATCGGCGTCATTTCATGTTTAGAGAGTCCGAAAAGAACTAAAGGAGACTCCAAAAGGTCCTTTTTCGTAAAGTTAGTCTCTTCGCCCGGAAAAGGGTAAAACAACGCAAGAGAGAACTCTTCCAGCCATGGTTGGTTGGAGTATTCTTTTTTCGTAAATAGTGTTTCCTGGTCTGAAAAAGGGGTAAACTATCATGAAAAAGACGATCATTCAAATGCTTTTACAAGCATGAAAGCATCAAGTTCGCTTGGCAATCTTTTCCAAAAGAGCTTAAAAGGACTCTATGAACAACTTTGTCATGGTTGATGACCGAGTACGACAAAGGAAAAAGTAAACTCGGCACAATTCCTTTTCCGTAAATAGTCTAGCGAGGCCGGATAAAGTGATAAACCTATACTCGTTAGACACACCTTTTTACTCAAATTTTTTGACGAGCACAACAATGGTATCAAAAGCACTTGGAATTTTTTTCATATTTGAACTAGAACACGAAAAAGTAAAAAGTAAGCTCAAACCACTTTTCATGTTTCAACCAGAGCATGAAAAAAGTGAAAAGTAAGCTCGAATTCCATCTTACTGTTTTTAACGAGCTCGAAGATAGGCTGGAAGAATGCTCATGATGTCTGCTTCATTTTTTAGCGAGCTTGTAACAGAAAATAAACTATGCTCGGGGTAATTTTCATGGTTTAATGAGCTCTAAACCTAAAAAAGTAAAGTATGCTAAAAAATGTTCCCAATGGTGAACTTCTTCTCATCATGAAATCCAGAGGTTGGTGTGTGCCCCCAGCATGATTTGTAGAAGTAAGTGACCTAGCTCCAACATGGTGTGGAGAGGTGTGATTTCATTCGCCTAAGGCATAGGCAGATGAAAAGAAGGTTCAGGTACTAAGTCTACGAGAAGACTCGACTCAAAGGGAAAAGAGTTGTTTCATTTTTTAACAAGCTTGACACATGAATAGAACTCTGCTTAGTGAAACTGGTCTCATTTTTATGCAAGCTTGAAACCAAAGGTGAACTATGCTTGGGGGGTCTATTCCATTTTTTAACGAGCTTGGAATTAAAGACTAATATGTGCTCAAACTATTGGTTTCATTTTTTAATGAGCTTGAAGCCAAAGGTAAATTCTACTCACGGTTAAGGCCCATTGACAGGTTCCTTCCCAACATGATGCTCAGAGGTTGGTAAATGCCCCCAACATGATTGCTAATGGCTTAACATGGTAGTGTTCCCTCAACATGATTGTTGACGGTACGACATGTGGCATGCCCCCAAGCTTCATTTCATTTGAAAATGATGCTTGCTAACCCAACTACCAACCTGGCTACTAATATGAAAATCTTCACTAAGGGGGGGAAAACGAGAATCAGATGAAATGAAGGTTCAGGTTTTAACTCTAGCGAGAGACTTGAACTGATAGGAGGGAGATCTATTTCATTTTTACACGAGCTTGAAATAGAAAATAACTATGCTTCAGGGGGCCCATCTTATTTTTTAAAGAGCTTGAAATGGAATAAAAATATTCTCATGTGGATGGTTTCATTTTTATGCAAGCTTGAAACCAAAGGTAAACTATGCTAGAGTGGTCGGTTTCATTTTTTAACGAGCTTGAAACATAACATAAACCGTGCTCGTACCCCCCATCCTTAGGGGGAAGAAACCACTAAAACATGTGGACCATTCAAGGAAGTCTGATGACTAGGAGTCATATGATGAGTGGGTGTCACGAAGGAAAGCTGATCAATGGTCATAATAGTCCCATGATGAGGAAAATACATCACTCGAAAGAGTGTGGACACTACAGATTTCATAGCATAGACATAATCACTTCCAAGGATCAGATTGAAATCTAAAGGACCTTGGACAACCATGACAACAATATAAACAGTTTTACCTCTCAACGTGACATGTAACTGCGGGAGAATCCCTAAAGGTTTGGTAGGCCTTCTATTAAAAGCCAAAATCTGGTCAGTTACTGGCACAAGCTGAGGGGAACCTATAGCTTGCAAATTAGTTGAGGATAAAATACTAACAGAAGCTCCCTCATCAACTATCGTACGAAAGATTTCTTTATCGGAAACTCCTACAGATATTTGAAAAGGAATACTCGAAGGAAGACAAGATTCTTTTAGACCATTCCAATCAAAGGAAATGACCTCAGTACTTGGGGGGGGTCCTGTAGGAATGGATAGGGTCTCCTCTTGCCTGGGATATTCTGAACTGACTAGGAAAACATCAGCGATTTCCGATTCACTCTCATCGGGGAGAGTAGGATGGGATGAAGACTATGTCAAGGTGACAGTTGCAGTTTGAACGCTCTCTGATAGAAGAGCGGGATCGAGTGGGGACGATAGGGACTTGATCACTTCACTCTCGAAAGGAAGAGTGGGATCAATTATGGATGAAACTGAATTGATCACTTGGTCAACCAGTGGGGGGTCGAGGGACAACTTACTATCATTTGTTGGAAGCACCTGTTGAGAACTAGTAATATCTTCCAACCACCGCGAAGCTTCATCCATGCTTGGAAAAAGGTAAGTACGATGCATGGCCTTGCATAGCCAGCAAGGGTCTGCCGCTCTACCCTTCCGACCCTTCACCAATGGGTCACTGGTCGAGGGAGTGTCATCAACACGATGGTAAGAGGTTGATGATACAAGTGGTTTGGGATTTTTAGACCACACTTTTGACACATGGGAAAGACTGGGACAATCCTTGAGAAGGTGATCACCCTTGCAAAGTTTTCAAGGGAACTTGGGCTTACGAGGTGTTCTCATAGAATAAGTGCCATCAGAGGTAGATGGTTGATGCTTGGTCTCTTTCTTATCCTTCTTCTTCTTAATCTTCCTTTTCTTCTTCTTCTTCTTCTCACCCGCCTTCTTACTAACATCAGAGTTTTCAGTAGGAGAAGAAGAAGAGACAGAAGCTGATTCAACTTTCGATGAAGAAGGAGAATGGTCACCATGAGATTTATGCTCATGTGATGAAGGACCTAGGTTCGACACAATTGGTGCACTTGGTGTAACCGGATTGGAGAATAACCACACTGGTAATCATATCGTCAATCTAGGAAGACTCAACGTAGCCATAAAGGGAGGACCAATAGTTCCACAAGGGGGAATAACAAATGGAATACCTTGGAAAGGGGCGCCTTGGTTGGTAATCCCAGAAGAATCTTCCATATCTAAACTTCCTAAGAGTCTCTAAAGTACCACACAAATCAAACACTACTCAAGTCTAAAAGCAACAAGCAAATTGTGTGAATAGGAGTGGATTCAAAGTCTGGAACCTCATGGGGTTGTTAAGGCTTCGCAAATCTCTATATACCGCAGGGTCCAATAGTAAAATGCGACAAGGAGGATTGGGATCGTACCCTTTCCTGAATACCCGATTACCTGGACGGTACGTGCGTAGTAATTTTCCCGAGTGCTGTTCTCAGTGTATTGCTCTGCCAAGATGGCCAAATGGTTGACTCAGTTAGTTTCAGGAATCCTAGTGGTGTCTCTTGATATACACAAGGTACGTGGGAGCTCAAATCCGTAGTGGTGCTGTCTAATGCACTACTGTTCAGCAAGAGACCTTCTGATATACTATCGAGTACGTGAAACACCTTTCGATATACGCCAAGTATGTGTGGTAATTGGTGGGTACATGAAAGAGCTCGATATACCGATAAGTACGTGGAATACTACAATACCCTCGGGATACAGTGCTGGAAAATAACGACAGCTGCCACACTTAAAGACGTCGGAACACGTCTCTAACTTACACATAATTATTAAATGATTTAAACCTAAGCTAGCGTTAATTTTATCTTGTACGGTTATGTGGATGCATGAGGTGAGTACATAAATGTAAACATAATGAAATCCTCAACTACATGATAATGCACATTTTCCTTTCCTTTTCAATGAAAACTACTTAAGGTAGGGAGATATTTTTTTTCTTTCAAACCAAAAATACTTAAGTAGTACTAAAAAGAAGAATTCCTTCCTAGAGTGCAATAACTCTAACTTTTTGCAATAATCAACTAAAAAGTGTAAAGAAAACAAAAGATGCAACTAATCTTAATGATGTATAAGACAAAATAATGAAGCACTTTCAATTTTCAAATGCATGTACCAAATATGGAATTTGACATCTAAACGCTTTTCATGTCTATATACAGAAAGTGAGAGAATATCTACAGCACTCTAATCATTCATAAATTCCCAAAGAAAAAATGAGAAGCACCCAAACAACACAAAGGCACTCAAGAAAGGCTCAAAATATACCAAATGCAATAATTATAACTCATTTCCTATATTTTTACACTTGAAAAAGACACATCTGATCAACGGAAAGAAAAATTCCAGAAACGTTTCCAGTAAAATGCAAGACAAAGAAAAGCACCTAACAATTTTATCTAACTCAAATGCACACAAATATGAAACAAGCCTTTCTTCTTCTTATGAATGTGAGACCAAGAATTTCAAATGATCAAATTAAAGCAAGAAGAATACCTATGTTTTCCAATTTCATGAATATAGCAAAAGAGTGACAAAATCAAGCTTTTCTTTGAACTAAAGTGGAGACAAAGAATCAATCTTTTCCAACAACCATTAGATAAATTATCATCCAAAGGAAACAAGATGCATAACTCAAGAAAAGAGGCTAAAAAAGACATGGATATCCCACACTCTTCAACTCTTTAAAACAAGCCAATCATGTCAAACCAAAAAATGATCTCAAAACCTTGAGATGGGTCAAAACGACTAAAGGATGCACGATTCATGGAATTTTTTTTCAAAAATAGAACCCATTTCACTTAAAAAAGTAAGCAAAACACTAGTTTTGACTCAAGGGGCCAAACATGAATCCAAATCTCAAAAGACCCAAAAACCAATACAAACAAGCCAAACAAAACACTGCTAGACAAAAGGGTCTCTGCCTGGAAGGTATAGTGCAGAGGAGTCTGCACACAAACCAAAACTCAAATCAGAAATGGAGAAGGGGTGCATGTATGGAAAAAATGGCAGATCGGCACAATATGTGCTTGTACATCGTGCGACATCGTAATTCACCAATGCGAGAAGTGTGACGATGTTGCAGTATACCAATGGAAGGGTTGCGACGATTGACTAACAGGCAAAGAACAAAGATAAAAAATGACACAGTGTCGCTCTGTGTAAACTAACCAGGTGCGACAGGCGAGATCTAAGTTAAAAAATGAGCCAAATATCCAAGTAATGAGCAATGAATTGGTTTGAAAATAAGAAGTACAAACTCAGAGGAAGGTAATCAGACTCTTCAAAGTGAATATCTGATGGTGAAACCAGCTTAGGAGGAAAATGAAAAATGAAAAATGCTTGGTAAGAAATCAAATGAAAATAACATTCAAATTGACACTAAAAAGCAATGTTCTTCCCCAGTATGGTCGCCAAATTTGTTAACGGACAATCCACTCGAGCGGATGCGAACCGGATCTCCCTATTTCATGTGAATCTAGAAAAAATAGTACAGAATACAAAACTCATTTCCTAGATCTAGTTACAGATCGAGTACTTAGATATCATACCTTTTAGATCGCAGATCCTTCTCCTTGTTGTTGATCCAAGTCTCGCGGTCGTCAAATCTCCAGCTGCAAGACCTGTCAAGATAATATGGAAACGATACAAGCAGTACAAGATATCTAAACAATAACTAATCTAAACTAAGAGTTGAGGAAGAAAGTTCTAAACATCATCAATGAGACAACATTCATGGAAAGAGATTATATTAATTGTATTAAAAGGTGGGAATACATAGAAAGGATGAAGCTACAACCAAAGCCTCAACGCTGCATCCTCCATCCAACATGTCCAAGCCAAGCCTCCAGGGCGGTATAAGCTTCCCAATCACCAATATGGATTCTATCAACATAAGGATACCATAGACCTTCCTCCCCCTCCCATGGAGAGAGTGGGTATTTATATAGGGATAAAGAGATAGGGTAGGTTGAGGATTAGGGAGAGATGGTTAAGGGATCCTCCCATTAGGTTAGGAACCGAAATGACACCTCACCTAGAGCATATGGATAGGCCTCCACCTCAACAAAATTCTAGAAATACCTCAAGACTCCCCAAAATAGCCTTTAACCAACCTCGTCGCACCTTGGTAGAGGACACAGAGCGACAGAGGGGGTCGTCGCACTTTGTTTGAGGACAACCTGTGACAGTGTCTCACCCTAGCTGACCAAGAACTGCGACGTCGTACCCTAGATGAAGGAGAAGTGCGACAACCTACTCAAAGAGGTCAACTAGGTAGGGAAATTTCTCAGTTGGATGTGTTTTAGCCCAGAATGAGGTTAGGGGTCAGAGCAAAGTTTACACAATGGTCAAGATAATGACATTATCACAACGGTCATGATGACGACACTTGGTCATAATGACGATACTTGCAATGGTCATGGTGACGACACTAGGTCATGATGACAACACTTGCGACACTTGTGACACTTGCACAAGGGTGACAAAATTTTGATGTAACATCCATGTCGACTAACTTCGACTGATCTTCCTAGGCCCCGATGCTCCTACATTAGTTTCAGATTTGATTACAATTTGATGTTTTATTCTGTTACAAATATCAATATTTTACTTGTAGTCAAATTGGTTTGAGGAAGGCATTGTTGAATGTTTTTGCAGGTTCTTGCATTGGAGAGCAAGAATAGAGGCTTGGATCAATGTTCTGAATAAGGTACATATCCTCTATCCTCCTAACCCTAATATCTTTGCTTAATAACTGTACTTTTAGAACCTTGTATGTCTATCTTTTACCCCAGTACGTTGGTAGTCTCACCCTTGCTATAGGAAACTTTCCTTAACAACAAAACTGGCGACTCTGCTGGGGATTCCTATCCACTTTGGGGTATACAAGACCATTTTTTTCCATTATATTTGAAGGTATAATTTTAATTTCATGTTAGGACCAGTCATTAAGCTTTGCCCTTCCTTGCTCATTTTTTGAGTAGGATTTTGCAAAATTTTGGACTTTTTTGCATACCCGTGAGTTTCTGGTACTTACAGTCATGGGTTTGATACAAATTCGTAGGTGTAATACTTTTACACCCACGGGTCCCTTGCGCTTGTACCCTTTCACACTCGCGGGTACCTCCTGGACATGAGTTTTTCAATTTTAGAGCTCTTTGGGGGGTTTTGATTGCAATTTTTGGAGTCCCTGCTAATCCTAGGTCTGTGTAGGACCCATTCGAAGTGGTTTCCTGTCCCTTTATTGATATTCTTTTTATGTTTGGGATATTTTTGAATAAATTTGGGCTTGTTTGGAAGAGTTTGGGGCTTGTTGACCCAAGTTGGGGGTTTGTGAACTAGTTTGTTGTTTTTTACTGTAATTTGAGTCTAACTGAATCTACTTGCTCCAATTTGTTTGGATTTGCAACATTTTGAGTCTATTTGACCCTATTTGTATCTATTTGAGTGATTTTACTCTTTTTATTGGTTTCTTGTCCTTCCTTATGCTTTTGGTCTCTCTTTTGTAGTGAAATCTCAAGTGTCGTTTTTGTGGTTTAGGACCTTGATTGCACTGTTTGTGTGCAGACCTAGCTTTACCAAACCATATTTCTTAGTAGGTCCTTTTCTTTAATTGTGTCTAAAATTCCTTGGTGTATGATTTTCCCAATTTTTGCATGCTTACATGATAAGAAGTTGAGGGTTTATGGCTTCTTTCACTATTTAATAAGGAGATTTGAAAGTTTTTGCATTTGCTTTGGTAGTGTGTTACTTTGAATTTCAGTTTTGTTCTCACCTTGAAAAAGCATAAAAAATTGGTTCATTTTATAAGTTAGTGTTGGTAGAATTCTTTGCAAGTGAATTAAAGGATTTAGGAGTGCTTTGCATAAAAACCAAGAACTTTTCTTTTGCATAGCTAGTTGTTTGAGTAGTTGCATGCTTCGGTTTTAAGTTTGATTTTGCACATTAGAATTTAAATTTTTACCTTTTTTCATTCGAAAAGATCAAAAATTGCATTAGATACAATTTTTTTTCATATGCATTCCAAATTATATCTTTAGGACTTCCATTGAAAATAAATGGAGAGTGGGTGAGTGCATATTTATGGTGATTAAGTGCTTCAGTTTCAGTTAAAGGATATATTTCTTTAGTTGTGCTTATTTTACTTATTTTGAAAGTTTTTGAAGTACATTTTTTAAGCAAGCAATCAGTAACATTGATAGGATCTTAGGTTTTCTTCTAGTTTAGAAACACACCTAAGAGATTAAGTAGGATTGTGGAGGTAGGGAGTTGTGAGTTAACTCCTCCACGATCACTCAAACTTGTCAAAACATATGCGTCTTTCGTTTAGGGAGAAAATCCATATTTATAGAAGGTGAAACGGGAAGCTCCACTCACACTGGAGTCAAGCACGAGGTCGTGTGAGATTGAGTAGAGTAGATATCCCTCCGCTATTCAATTGAGCATCTACCAGATCAGTGCGCGTACGAGGACTTATTAGTACCTTTTTGGTGGTTTTGAGTTTCGGGCTTTGTTACCCTAACGTTGGCCGTATTTTCTATCCCAAGGCTAACAAGGAGAGATAACCCATTCAAATTGCTTAAAGCAACTCCTTGAATGTTTGAAATAGCTATCCCTTGCAGGTTTGAGTCCTGCTACCTTATGATTTACTCTCAACAAGAGAGTCTCATAGTTGAATTGGCTAACTTGCTGAAACTAAAACTACACCAAGATGCAAAACTAATCTATAATAAATTACAATAGCTGAAACAAACAATTTAGTAGTTGCTAGATTGAAAACAAATTTAACAGCTGCTAAAAATTTGTAGGTTTCTTGCTATGAAATAAAACTGTAAAATAATTTAAATGTTAATTATATTTATTAGATCTTATCCTATCCCAGGAGTTAAATTAATTGAAAACTAATTTTGATTGCATTTAGAAATGTAACATGGAATAATCAAAATTCTCAAAGAAATTCAAAGATCAGATTATTACATATCTTATACTTAAAATCTTTAAATGAATTAACAAATGAAAATCATGAAAATGCACATAAACACTTTCAATCATGCAAAACAAAATTAATTATAGTTAATAGATCACACATAATGCAATCATCATCTCTTAAAAGAAATTCTAAAAGATAATGACCATAAGGAAATGAAGTAAACACTGAAAATAACTACAAAATATTACTTCAAATGACAGACATAAAAAATAATCTTCTATTAGTTGTGTAGGAGAAATTCATACTGAGTTATCAAAACAGACTTTCCAGATCTACCATAAATCATTGCTTCATAAAAATGTTGTCTACCAACTGCTGGCTGGAAATGCCTCCATGTTGAATCCTTTGAAAGAAATTTATAAAGAAAACGTAGAGAAGATAAAATTCATCCTTTGGTCTCTGGAGACCCCCCCCTTTCATGGAAATATCATGTTCCATTTTTTAAAAGAAATCAAGTCAAAACAACCTCCTAAAAAGTTGTTATGATGATTAATTTCCTTCAATGAGATGGTAAGGCTGTTTTTCCCCCTACAGGTCTTGTGACATTTTGATGAAGTTTTGTTATTCGTACCCTCGGAGAACTTGAAGCAAATTCCCTTTACTTTGCTACTTTTAAGCGCTATGAGACATCACAATTCCACCACTTCATTTCATAACAATCAAGGAATTCTTTCGCCAATTTTGTAGGATTATCTTTTTGGGGAGATAGAATCAATCTTGACGTCGAATCTACAACCCAATATACTCAGAGATTAATAAGTAAAATAAAACTGTAAAAGAAAATTTAATCCTAGTTCAAATTCAGTTTTATATTTGATATTCATGGATCACTTGTGACGGGAATGATTTGTGGCTTTGATCTTATGTGTTTGGTAGCTGTCTTATTCCCTATCTTCCATTTTTCGATGACAAGGGGTACGACAACGGACTATTGATCCTGAATTAGCACTCCATGCACGAGTCAGAAGCCGTTTCAGCTTACCCGGGGAAGCGTGTGCCATACGGGCGAGGCCACAACGATTTGGTCGCATATGATGTGTTGAGGGGCACGCGATAGGGAGGAAATTATTCCTCAACCACTATTAGTCTCTAAGGAAGTATAGTCGATAGATCGCAGCAACGATTCCTCGATCGCTACACAGTATTCCCCACACGAGGAAAAGGAGGTTGCCGGAAGGACCTGTCGAAGGGGTACCTAGACAATGACTGAAAAATATTATTACTCACACTTTTTGCATTTAAAACAATTATGCATATATGATTAAAGTTGCATATAGAATTTTAGGAAATCAAATAAAATAATATTTTATTTTATGAGATTTCAGAAAATGGAGAAATTGGGGTAGATGTGTGCCCATTATGCTAGAATGATTATGCATGAGATTTAAATTGCAAATAATATTCAATTAATAAATTATGGAGCAAAAAACTAGAATAATACTCATGTAGAGACCACTCCACCTACACCCACTGATTTAGGGATTAGAAAATTGACTGGGGAGACAACAAAGAGATAATTAAGGGATTTAGGTGCACACTGATGTGAGAGTGACACTTGTTGCATGAGAATAAATAATAAGGAATTATTAAATTAAAATTTATTTTTGCATGAGAGGACACATGTCATGCAATATTTGGGCTATAAAAGATTGGGGAGGAGAAGGAGAGGGGGGCTCTCTAGCTCCCTAGTGCTGAATGGAATTCGTAATAGAAGTTTCCATTTGATTGTGATTCCTTGGAGTTTGGTTGATAGCCTGTTCGGGGGTTGGGAGATCCCATCGGAAGGTCAAGGCTGGTATGTTCTTACCACCCCGAAGCTCGGGGGTGGCTATGCGACTGAGTGCATAAGCCTACGGTTGGGTGGAAAATCTAATGATTTCTTCGCCTATGGTTAATCGAGCTTTACTGGAGGGTTCTAACGGGTGAAGCAGACGACAAAGGATGAGCGGGATTGAAGTGAAGACGGCGACCTATCCTCCAACAATAGATTCGACCTACAATAATAGGTCCTACATTTATGTGTTTACTTACTAATTCTCGAATTTATTCAATTTTATTGTTGATCATGCTTCATAATGGTAATATTATGTTTTTAAGGTTTATAAAATTGTTCTAAGTAGGACCCGAAAATGAGGGTCCTTACAATGAACGACTGGAAATACTCACGAAGAAGCATCATCCTTAGATTCCATCATTGGGAGTTGAGTGGAAAAAATACGTAGCAACAATAGAAGTGCCCCTTGCTAATCCAAAAGCAACACCAAGAGCGAAGGTAAAGGTGACCCGATCAGTCTTGCTTAGAATAGATGCTTACTCGCTGATTCACTGTTAAAGACCAAACCTCCTTTTAACCAGCCAACCTTGATTCCTACTACAAGTTTTCGGTTCCAATGGCTAGATTAATGGAAGAGTGGAGCCATGCAAGCGCTATGGAGAAACCTCATAGAGAGCATGATAATGCACAAACACTTACATTTGCAAAAGACACTTGGACATTGAGCCAAACCTCCAGTTAACCATCCGACCACAAGACTCATACTAAGTCTCCATTCATCATTGAGATCACACCAAAACTCAAGCAAGCATCAAGGAGAGAGGGCCCGCAGGTCTGTGCATTGTGCACTGCGCATCTGTGCAAGAGCGTGCCCATAATGCAAATGCACATAGACAAAAAAAATATAAAAAAATATAATTTTTTCTTTTACCTTCTGACTCGAAGGGATTGGATTCCCAACGACCGAATATCTACTGGGCGGTTTGAACCCAAATCTGTGAATCCGATGCCAATCCCCAGCAGAAGACAAGCCTTTCCTATTCCTATATGATGTGGTGAAGCCTGAGTATCAGAGGCTTTTCGGAAAAGAGTTTCCAGTCGATGATACTGGTAAGACCAACCCGATTGATTAGTCTCATGTGCAGTCACTGCTATCAGAAATGCAGATTCAGGTCACATCTATGTCGCGAATGGACCAAGCTTCGAAACCTCAAAGATACCAATGTTTCCATACCTGGTATTTCTTTTGCATTGGAGAGGAGGAAGCTCGAACTCGAACTCACTCCAGATCCATACATATGAATAGCCTTCACGTGCGAGGAGGGAGTGACCTACCTTTGTGGGAGACATGCTGCTTTGGGATGGTGGGAGGAGGGCATGCATGTAGCCTGGTCCTTCCCTGTGGGATCCCTTGTGCCATCGGACACACAAACATCGAAGGGCAAGTGTAGCTGGTTAGAGAGACGCGAGGGAAGGGCTAACAGGTAGATAGGGTGGACGTGCGGCTAAGGTGGGTGATGCCATGTGGGAGTCGCCTAAGCTAGGAGCTAGGGTTAGGGATAGGTTAGGAAAATTCAATTTTTATTGTTTTTATTTTATTTTATTTATTACCTATTATTATTAAAAAAAGAGGTTAATAAGAAATAATATATATATATATATATATATATATATATAATTAAATTGAATGAACCCCTTTTAAATAAATAATAATAAATAAAACAATAATTTTTGTTTTATTTATTATTATTTATTTAAAGGGGTTCGTTCTATATATATATAATTGTTTTTTCTCTCTTATATTATTATTTATAAAAATAAAATGGGGTTAATACTATATATATTTATTATATTAAATTTGATATGAGAAATTATTATATTAATGTTGATCATTATTAATTACATATTATTATTATGTAATTAATGTAATAATTATTTTTACACTATTTGATTAATTAATGTAAAAATTTTACATTATTTTAAATTGTGTAATTAATTAAATAATTTAATTAATTAAAACAATTTAGTAATTGGGTTGATTCATATACACAAAGTAATGTTTAATATTGTTAGATGATTAATATAACTAATTAATTAAAATTAATTAACCTATAACATTATAGGTTCAATTTATAAAAATAATTTGAATTTGGATACTAGGTTAGGAGTTTATTCGAGTTAAATCAAATTAAGTAACATAGGAGGTTTCATGCAGGTATCAAGATAAGTGTGGCCCCATAGTAGATGTTGTCATAGACTACTACCTAAGCCATGAGGATGTTGCGATACACTAGATTTCACCTAAGGCATATTGTCCTATCAACGTCTCATGACTTTAAGACTTAATGTATCATGATGTGTGATGAGGGATTCCATTTAGTTATAGATCATTGGCTTATATGACATCGTATGGGTGAGAATCATTCCTCAAAAGGGATTATATACAAAACTAGGAATGGGTTATAATCGTCAATCAAGAAAGATTATTAATGGATATTGTTTTACTAGACTTCGATAAATAGTCAACCATAAAAATCCATTTGTTAAATTGTGAATTGAACATGATCCATTTTCCGAACACCAAGAAAATGGATTCCTTGTGTAAAAAAAATAAAAAAATTGCAATTAGAAATAATAATAAGAATTGATAAGCTTCATGCTTTTAAAATTTTATTCTCAGAAGAGTGGTACTTTGGCATAGAAGTGATAAAAACAAACGAGAGAGAAGTAAGTATGAAATATTATATTTATTTTCATGGCAAATCAAAGTAAAAGACATTATTAAGATTGGAGGAAATATATTGAGAGAAGGGATATATCTAATAAGCTAGAGTTGCAATAATGATAATACACATATAAAAGTTTAAATAAGGAAGAGGGTCAATATGAAGAAATTAAGGTGTATAATAATAAGCATGTTATATGTTAATACATATAAATGATATAATGTTAGTAATAATTATTAAGTAAAAATAATATGGGAATGCTAAGTTTATATATATAAGTGAAGGAAAGATACCATGTATATAGTATGGATACTCTATATACACACATATTATGATGCCAAAGGATTGGCATGAAGTCTTAGAAAATTTAGTAACGAGAGAAATAAATATTTTAACCACATGTGACTTAGGGGTTGTCCTTGATTAATAAATTTGTAGGAGGTTAAAATGGATCTTGAGCCTAATACAAAACCTTAACCATGAACCATACTTGAGAAATGATCCAATTGACATGATGTCTCATTAACTCAAAAGTAATAACATATCCTTCAAAAACGTATTAAATAAAACTAGTAAAGTAAAAGGTAGTAACTAAATCAAATATAGTGTAAGAATATAGTCTATGTAGAAGGACAATTAACATAATAAAATCTGCATGTAAGTATAAAGTGATGAATATGTATTGATAAATACATTTCAAAATTTATTGCCAAATTGAAAGTAAAGTATCATAATATAGGTGATAACAAGTAGATAAATAACAATGATATCCAAGTATGCATGTCCTTACAAAATATTTGACTAGGAGAGTAGGATGAGTATGGATAAATAATGTTTAGTCATTCCTGTGAAGTGAGTATATAAGATAGATTCTAGTAAAGCTATGTTTTCACCTTGTAGGAATAGACCAGATAGAATTGACAATACTATAAGCTTGGTAGATCGTACGATCCTACAAGATACCTATGTAGACGTAGTAGGTTGAAATTCATGGTGGGAATGATTGGGTTGTAATCCATAAGGTATTGGCCTTTGTGCCTAGGTTAGAAATCTAAATGAAAGGGGCAAATCCTGAGGCTCATGAGTTCGAGTCCTCTTGAAAGTGTTGAGTAATAATATGTAATTAATTTATCAGTGAATAGTGTAAGTCAAGTGAAGATGAGAATCATTGAAGGAGCCATAATGATGACTTAGAAGCAAGCCAGGGTTATATAGAAGACAATGTATTCTTATGAATCACAGTGTAGAAAATACAATGTAATTTAACCAGGAATTTAATTACTCTATGGATTAAGTATAGTATTGAACCTTGAATAGATCAAACCAAAAACCTACGCAAATGATTAACAAATTATAAGAACACCTCCAATGTGACCAAATGAGTAAATAAGATTAATAATAGTAATCAGGATTCTATGAAGTAATTGCATATCCTAGGTGTGAATTAATAATACCTTGGTAAATGTACCTAAGCCGAAGAAGTCTGTGGTATACCAACCTCTTGAGGGGTGGTAGAATAGAAAGGTGATAATAGGAATTCAAGTATAGTTGTTTATAATTTGGAAGGATTCAAATGAGAAGATAAGGTTTTGACTAGGGGCTAAATGAATGAGCTATACTTTAATATTAGAATTACACCGGGTATCATTTTAGATATCATCACAAACATGATGTAATTAATCCATGAAATGAAAAGTAAGTGAGTATGTTAGAAGTAAAAATAAATAATAATAATAATAAGAAGAAGAAGAAGAAGAAGAAGTGTAGTAATTGGGTCATAACAATAAATTTTGAACCTAAGAAAATGTAATATGGGAAACAAGGTCTTCCTATGAATTTAGTTATATAAAATAACCATAAAATTTATAGCATGTTAACTATTTTGGCGGAAGGATGCATTTAATAAACATTAAGAAGGAGAGACTAGATATGTATACAAGATGTAGAGTGTAATACAAGAGCACATTCCTTGTGATAAATACATAAAAAATCTAGATGGAATTGACATGTTTTATCAAGTAAAGGTCCAGTGGGACTGATATACCTGAGGTATTTTGATAGCAAGACACAAATATATTATGTCATAGAAATTCCTTATGATGCGAAGGACCATAAATTTGGGATGGAGTTTCTTAAAGGGTGGCTGTATGTAATGCCCCGTTTTGGCTTTACCATTATCACTATCATTATAAATATCATTAAGGGGGTATGATTCAACTTGATGGACCAATCTATGTTACTGTCCAAGCTGGTTTTTTTCCTGGCAGAGGTACTGATGCCTTTGGATCTATTGGTGGAGGTTTCAATGTCTCTAGCTCTACTGGTAGAGGTACTGACACTACCTCTAGATGTATTGGTGGAGGTGGCAATGCCTCTAGATCTGGTGGGAGATATACTGATGATGCCTCTGCTGGAGGTGGATCAAATATGTCATATAAGTTATTGGTCTGGAGATATTTATTTGGTATGTATCATCAATTTGATGTTATATATGTTCATATATATATATTGCATTTTTCATGTTTATATTGATGCTGATGGTTATGTTGATATTTATTTATATGTACTTGATGTTGTGTATGTTAGCTCAGGTTAGATGATGTTTGTTAGATGTGTGTGATGGTTATGCATGTTATAATATAATGTGGCTTGTGTTATGTTAGATGATGGCAATGTAATGTTTAAGGTGTTAGACTCATGTTTATGTTTATATGTTTATGATGCTATATCAATGATTTTTATGTTTGATCTTAGATGGTGAAAATGATTATGATGATGGTATGATGATGTTTATGTTTATTGTGGTATGATGATGTTTATGTTTATGTTTTTTAGGTGGTATGATGATATATATTTAAAATTATAAATTAGGACAATTTATTAATGTCTTGTGATTTATTGATCATGTGTTTAAAATAGTGATTATTAGATGGTGACAACGACAATGATGGTATGTTTATGTTTATGTCGTGAAAATGATGATGATGGTACGTTTATGTTTATGTTTATGGTTAAGTTTATGATGGTATGATCATGATGTTTATGTTTATGTTTGTTAGGTGTTGAAAATGATGATGATCATATGCTTATGCAAAAGAACTTTGTACTATTCAAAATCATGTGGGTCTTTAAACCAATAAATATTAATTTAGTCAACAAAAACATCACAATTTACATTGTAAATTATGATATAAAACAAGTTGTTGTATGACTTAACAAGTTCTCAAAGCATTATACCTTTGCAAATAAAGTTATCAGGTTTTTAATTTTGGTCAAAATTTTAGCATCATTTCGACCATTTGTAATGCCCCTACACTGATGTAGACTTTGAGGGCACTTGTCAAGTGACCCGACTGAATAAAACTTTAATAAAATGACCCTTTGAATATTTATATTTTGAATAATTGAGAAACACATGATGATGTGCATGACGACAAATTGATGAATGAAAACAATGAAATGAATGATACTTGTGGAAATGGACACTTTACTTAAATTGATGAGGAAGGTTACAAGAGAGCACTGACTGGAAAGAAAAGGAAAGTTTCCTTAAGGATGATTTCGGACATGCAACTGAAGAAGAGTATGAGGAAGGGATGCCAACTTTATGCAGTAATAGCTATGAACAAGGAAGGGGATAAAGTGGAAGTAATCAACCATCCTCTATTTTCGGAATACATGGATGTATTTCCGGATGCTCTACCTGGTCCACTACCGCAACGTGAATTAGATTTCACTATTGAACTGAAACCAGGGACAGAGCCTATAGCAAGAAATCCTTACCGAATGTCGGTACCGGAATTGAAATAATTATAGATCCAACTTCAAGAGTTATTAGATTTGGGATTGAGTAGGCCCAGTGTATCTCCATGGGGAGTGCCTGTGATTTTTTTCAAGAAGAAAGACGGATCATGGCGGTTGTGCATTGATTACCGTCAGTTAAATAAGGAAACCATAAGAAATCAATACCCTCTACCCAGGATAGATGACTTTTTTTACCAAATGAAGGGTGCAAATATATTTTCTAAGATAGACCTAAGATTGGGATATCACCAATTGAGAATTAAAGATGAATACATTCTTAAAACTGCCTTCAAGACTAGATTTGGACACTTTGAGTTTGTTGTAGTACCTTTTGGATTGACAAATGCACCGAGCGTATTTATGAACTTAATGAATGGTGTATTTCGTCAATACCTGTAGTGCCCCTAGACCGATTTAGACTTTTAGTGCACTTTCCAAGTGACCGAAATGAATAAAATGACCCTTTGATTTTATGTTTCTGAATAATTGAAGAACACCTAAGTATGTGCATGACGACAACTTCAATCGAATGAAAATTTGTGGAAATGGATAATTTATCTAAATGAATAATTGCATGTTGCTTAATGATTAGCTGTGTTATGAAAAATGTGATATGGATACATGAATATGCTACTTAACGGTTAGCTGTATAATGAAATATGTGATGTGAGCAAAATAAATACATGTTGACGTAATGACTAACTGATTAACGAAATATATAAACTATATTTGCTTAACGATTAGCAGTTTATGAAATGAATTATGATGAGCAAGAATAAATTATGATTATTAACAATTAACGGGTTATGAAATAGATTATGATGAATGAGAACATGACTATTAATGTGTGTTTTTGAGCATGTGTGTAGCGACAACTGAAACGGTTCACCGACGGACACACAAAGGAAATAAAATGTCGTAGAGTACGAATAAATCACACACATAAGAACGACGACGGTGTTGACTTTCTACGGAATTCCACGCACGAGTTGAAAAGCACTGATCCGCTTACTCGGGGGAAGCATGAGGTCATGCGAAGTGGACCACGACGGAGTTGGTCACGTAAGAGTTGGGGGGCGCATAGTAAGAACAGACTTACTCCTCAGCGCCATTAGTCTCCAATAGCGTGTAGATGAAGGATTGAAGGTAAGCAACCCTAAATCCTTACACGAGTTCCCGCAAATCAGATGCGACGATATGGTACCTTCTCGATAAACGAAAACAATGGACGAATGGACCCGACGATGTGGTACCATATCGACGAAAGAAAATAAGGGAGGAATGGACCCAACGAAGTGGTACCTAGATCCTAGACGAAAATAATTGATGAAAATTATGCATAAAACTCATAAATTGCATTTAAACTATTTGCACATGAAATGCATTTTTGTAATTAAAATAATAGAAAATATTATTTTAGGAGCAAAAGGAATACTAAGCTTTAGCATTTAGTTAACACTACTTGCACCCACAAAAATAGAAACTAGATTGAACATCAAAGGGGATGAACTTGAGTAAATCTAAGAAGGTAGGTGCACTCTCTTGGAAATTTGACACATGGATGGGGGAGCTAAATTACATTTGAGTAATTAAAAATTAGGCATTTTTGCATGAAGCGACATGTGTCGCAAGGAATTTTTCTATTTAAGGAAGGCATGAGGAAAGGGAAAGGAACCTGGATGGCTGGATGGTTATCGTAATGTGTGCAAGCCATTGATTTTCTGCTATTGGAGTTTGGAAAGAGATCTTGGTGGGGGGAAGCCCACTTCTGGATCTCTAGTTTTTATGTGTGAGCTCTACGGCCCCATTGCTCGGGGGTTTGGGAGGAAGAAGAGTACTCCTGATAAGGAAGGGGGGCTAACCGAGGTGTTCGTCGATGATTCATGGAAGATCGTCAGTGATCTGGCGAAGATAACTGGCTGGATTGAACTCACGTCAAGCTCGACACCTTCATCATGTTGGAGAAGTTATAAGTAATTAGATTTTCCTTCCTTATGTTCTATAATATGTAAGGATTGCATTTCACTCAGATTTGCGTAATGAAGGGATTATAGATCTAATTTTATTGTTATGCAATCATTGTACATTTTTAGTTAGTGTATTCTCTTATCTACAATAATGCGATTTGTGTTCCCGTAAAACGTGGCCACTGGAAAATCGTTGTAAATTGAATTCACTTTGCGTATACATATTGCTTCATTGGATCATGGAAAATCATTGTATTGAATGATAATATATTAAGAAAGATCTTACATTCTGTTTCATTTATTTATATTGACTATTAGAAGATTTAGATTAAGCATTATGTTCTATGTAAAGGTCTTACTTTATGAATCTAACTAACTTTTGTTCGAATATTTTGTGACCTTTGTATTCGCATTAACAGATCTGTATTCCATTTAAAAAAAATAAAAAAATCCGCATTCCCATTTCCAGAATGTGAATAAACCTCTGTTTGATCTTACATGCATAAAATCGACCTCTGCAAGTGCTGCTCTCCGAACAAGTATATCGATCCTGTAGATCGAAGTTTTGCAACTCTGCCATCCAAATAACCCACCGATCCTGTAGATCGATAACCTCTGCAAGCTCTGCTTTCCGAACAATATACCGATCCTGTAGATCGAAAGGTTGTAAACTATGCTATTCGATTCAGGAGAACGAGAGACCTTCTGTTGATGTACCTTATAACTTCAAGAGTAGATCTTATTCTGAATAAATCGTTTATGTTTGAGAATGATGAAAATTGATATTCCTGACAGAAACAAAACGTAGATCTGTATGCTTAGATCCTTTGTTATGTATATCTTCATGTCAAATCGCGAAGGGAGCAGATTGGTGTTTCCGTAAATAGTTTAATTATATGAAGTCTTATATGTTGACCGTAAGGAAACGCAGGTCCGTATGCGTATAACATAGACCTTGGCATATTTATTTTCATAAGTAATACAAAAAAATCTAGAATATAATAGATCTAGTTTTGCTGATTATTATTGTGAGGATTTGAATGTCTATATAACCGACCGTGAGGAAAGCCCAACCACTGGTGCGATGTCGTGGAATCTTAGTTGTTGATAAGGATTCAGAGTTAGAAGCAATGCGTTTGATTTGTTTTATTAAAACTTAACACCTTTGTATTATTGCCATAAGAAGACGCAGACCCTGCATGGAAATAGTTCAGTTATTACATCGAAGGCGTATTTTAAGGGAGCGGTTCCTCTCGCCCCTTCGTCTTCGACAGAATGAGGAGCCGCCCCCTATCACAGTAATAATCCACAATATTTGGTGTTTTAACTACTTCATCACCATGACCATGCATGAAACCCTGCATGCACTCGAGGTTAACGAGAAACAAGGCAGTGTGGAAGGCAATCAACGCTACCTGCTATCAAATTATTGTTGTTTTGGATGTAGATCCGGCATGTCGTTTAGTTAGAGGAAAATTGGATTGCGGTGGCATTTATGAGGCGAATGGGATTAAGGTACCCAAGGGCAGAGGAGTTTCGAGCTAGATACTGATTTTTGTACGCTATGTTAACACGCTACCTCCTAAAACTGACATAACTCCAGTTTGAAGCTGAATCCATTTTAATAAATTCAATCCATTTTTAGATATAGTAAAAATCACGGTTTTTTCTTTCAGAAGAAAAAATGCAATTATGGTGTCTCCATTTGAACATCAAGTTGTTTTATGCATTAAATTGCGCGTTATACCATGTAACAAGATCCTAATAGGTGGAGGATAAATACTCAAATGATGCCTCGATTTTAGCTTTTATTATATCAGTTGATGACACATTTTATAAGAGGGTTATGTGTTATAATATTAATGTTATTTGTAAAATTTGGATTATTTTATTAAGAATTAATAGAATCATAAATATTAGTGGTTAAAATTGTATAATTACACCAATAGGTGTTTATATATTAGAATTTGGGGTGGACAAACGGAACATGGATTAGACGGGGCAGTTTGTTGTTTGTTGCACTTAAATTGTGATTTATTGATATTCATTGACCACAAATTAAATTCCGCAATGTTAACCTTGCAAGTGATCCACAACTCACACTGTTAGACAAACATTCATAGAATATTAAATAACCATCTCGACGGTCGCAGGTTCAAATTCACGCTATGGCGGCTCAAATACCCAGAGATGGTGACTCGAGCCTACGATATAGTTGAGGTCTATTTGAAGGGAAAGAAGCACGCGATGCTTAATTTCCCAGAGCTCATTGATTACATTCTGCACCCAATTTCTTTGTCTGCGTGCCATATTCAGGCTGCCACTTTAGAAGCAGCTGTTGCGTTCTATTATGCAAATGCAGGGAATTCTGGATGGCCAAGTGATTCAAATAAACGAACAAGAAGAAGCCCAAGAAACCCTCCACAAAGAAATGGGGCTTCATCCTCCTCCTCACATCAACTATGTACAACAGTTAGCTGACTTCGTGACAGCAAGTGTCGATCTATCAGGGAAATCGGTTTCAAGCATGTCGTCCTTAGTTTGTACACCAACACAATGTGTTGGTGAGTCTATTTGTAGTGGTGGAGGAAGACTTGTTCGAGTCTTTGAACTTACTTACGGATTTGGAAGAAGCTCTTCTGATTTCTCCCTATGCACAAACTATAAACCAATCTGTAGGGATATGCAAACAAATATTCAAACGATTACTTTGATATGATTTGCACCCCCGTTATTTTTCATTTCATTCGGTATGTATTTTAAATATTAATCCCATTTGATAAAGGCCACGTATGGCTATGCATTCAAATACTGAACTCCTCAAAAGTAGAGAATTCTAACTACTTGTCCAACAACCAAACACCCTGGGATAAATAACTAGAATCATAGAGGTAGAATCAGTAAAAATTTATTAATTAACTAGGGGAATCCTTAATAACAGTCCAACTATTGATTCTAACATAGCTTTGTGCATCTCAAAATTATCCTTAATAACAGTCCTTAATAGTGTTTTGTGCATCTCAAACTAAGCCTTGCTCGCATCTCAAACTTAGCCTTGCTCAAAGGCTCAGTGAAGACTGAAGACATCAACTAGATTTTAGTTTGTCACAAAACATCAAATCAATTTCCTTTCACTGGACCTCCACTTTTACAAAATGATAATATTTTGAAATAGCATGGTATACCGAGTTTCTTTTTAGTTTTATAGTGCTTTGGTTGACACAATTAATAAACGTAGGTCCTTAATTTTCTCTTGTGTTTTTCCATATGAGATTCAGCTAAATAGCCTCACAATTAGCACTCCATAATGCTTTGTTTTCAACTTCAATGATAAACAAATCGTACTAAATTGCTTATTAATGCTCCATGCAACAACTCTTCAACTCTTATCCAAATCTGAAATCATCATATCTTGTAGTGAATTTTCTATCAATGGAAAACTAGCCCAATCAAAATTTAAGTAACTTGTCATCTCAATAATATAATGATTAGTAAACTCAATACCAAAATCTATAATTCCTTTTATGTACCCAAGAAACCATTACATTGAATTTCATAAGGCTTAGACATGAATTGGCTAAGTACACTAACTGAATATGATATGTCTTATTGTGTTGTGGTAGCAATTCCAACTAACCACCATCTATCTATACAAAGTAGCAGTCACCTCCTTGGTATCATTAGCAATGCTAAACTTCTAATTTTGTTCTAATGGAGTAGAGATTGATTTCATTCATGCATGTCAAACCTTTCACTTGCATATTTTCTATGAGTAATCATGGTTTTTCCTTCATCCCTCCATATCGCGATATCTAATCAATAGTGCATTTATACAAGATCTTTCATTTCAAACACTTCTGATAAATCATATTGACATCACCTATCAAATTTGCAACACTTCTTGTCAAGAGTAGGTCATCAACATACATGAGATTAACACAATGTTTCCAAGATCATCTTCTTTATGTACAAGTTAGGATCACCCTTACATCTTATGTGTCATCTTTGAAAGAAGAATTCATATAATTTTCCATACCAAACTCTAAGTGTTTGTTTAAAATTATATATGTTTTCTTAAACTTGCATGGTAGATGTTTTTACCCTTTCTTTACAAAACCTTGAAGTTGCTCAACATAAACTTCTTCATAATAAATACCATTGTTGTTTTAAAATCTCGATGCAAGGGCATCAATTGTTTTGCATGCATTTTAATTCATAGGTGGATGCGTAAGTGTTAGAAGAATCTCCAATTCTAATTTCAAGGTATGTACATGTCTAATTTGCCTTAGAAGGCATGCATTTTTTGAATTGTTAAAATAAAAGCAAATTTGTTTTCAAATGGATTCATGGCTTAAGATGAAAATACTTCATGGAGAATTGAATATACGACTTTACTTAATTTACAAAACTTGTTTTGGATCCCTAACACGGCCTCAACATGAATTTTTGTGATAATGTTATGCATGTTCTAGAAATGTAAAAAACAAGGGCAATTGCAATTTTGCATGAAAACTATGTGTATTTGGAGACGAATCAAGTCCAAAACATGGGTTTTGTGCACAACATGGCAATTTATCAACTTTTGATGACCATTCACTAATATCATGCATGAAAAAGACTTGGCATACACTTTTTGTAAGGCCTACCAGAGTTTTTTGAATAATGTGTAAAAAAAGGCAGATTTTAGTATTTTTGCACAATAACAAATTTGAAGACTCGAATTCAGAATTTGGAAGTTTAAAAAGGTAGGAAATGAAAAAATACATGTTCTCCAACTTGAATCACTCAATTTGGAGTTGAAATAAACCCTAACCATGCATTTTAGTGAAGTAGGGCATTTTTGGTTGATTTTAGACAAAAATGCACAAGTTGTTTACTTTGTAGATTGAGCAAATGGAGACAAATTTCAAAATTCTGAGATATGGGTTCAAAATTATGAGAAATGGGTTGTTGACTTTGTAGATTGAGCAAATGGAGACAAATTTCAAAATGATGAGATATGGGTTCAAAATTATGAGAAATGGGTTTTGTTGATAGCATGGAAATTTTTGAAAACAATTTTCATTATTTAAAAAGGACACTTGTATGAATTTTGTATGCATTTTTTCCATGAAGTTTTGTAGACTTTTTTAACAATGGACTTGGAATTTTGATTGATTAATGCAAATTTAACCTTGCTATGTACATTCTAAGAAAGATAGATCATATGAAGATTATGTTGGAATATTTTATGTGACTATAGATCCCTCATTTATAAATAGAGTGCACTTAATGTGGCATTTTGCATAAAATTATGATAATCTGTAATGTAGTGAAATGTCCTTGGTGAATTTATAAAGCCCTTATAATATGTAGAGTTGAATTTGAATAGTATGGTAGTTAAAAATCTAAAATACAATGGCCTCAAGCATAAATATGAGGTTTGTAAATAAAAAAGCGCCTTTGGGTTCTCATAGATCACCCTTCTTGGGTTGGGTCTCTGTAGAATCTAGAGACCATCATGGTTTTGTGGATGCAATAAAATTGAGAGTTGAGTCATTTACATTGATTCAAAGAATGTAGAATCCTAGTTTGATGAGTTATCTGTGTTTACTTTTATTGCTATGTTGCTTTTTAACTGCACTAGCCTGTACGCTGTGTTGCATGGGTAGCCATACCAGGGGGGTCATGTACACGAACCAATATCGTGTACACATACCGAGTACTTGGGTACTTCGATGGTATGTTCCTAGTTGTACCCAACCGTACCCAAATCCAATCTCACGTACTGAGTACTTCATTTATGAAAACATGGTACTCGCACGGATTTCGGTACGTTGTACCACATGTTCGGGTACTTAGGTGGTACAACCGTTGGGCAATTTACCTTAGCTCGCCAATCAGGGGGGTCAATTTGCAATGTTTGAAGTTTAAAATTTTAAAAATTAAAAATTAAAACACTAAAAAACATGTTATGTGGGCCCTTTCCCCTTACGTAAACCATCGCGACACTCCATTTATCACTGCTAGTGCTCCGTGCTCACTACTCCAGCGATGCCTATCTAGAGAGCTTGCTAATAGATGGCATTAGTGATGCTTAAGAAATTGATCCTGAGGATGCTGATGACATGGCTTGAGGAAGTCAAATCAGCTATCTTGTTCATTGTTTTGAACTTTCTTTTCCATGTCTGGAAATGCCATCAGGAAAATTTTGATTGTAGTATGACAATGAAGTTTGAACTCATGGCATCATGGACACATAATATTTTATGTTAATAATTATATTACTATACCTTCAATCTTCCAGTCTTCCACTTGATATCTCCTATAAATCTATGTCACCTAATTTATCATATTTATTATTTTATGTTTCAAATTTTCAATGTGAATGTTCATATGAATCATTGAATTTAGAAATATCAAATATACATGTATGCTGTGACTCGCATAATTTATTTTTATAAATTTTATTATATATATATATATATATACACAGTACCCACGTACCCAAGTACCCTTTTTCAAAAAGTAGCATCTCTTTACCAGTACCCGTCCCCATACCCACACCCATGTTTCTTGACAACTTAGCGTGTATGGATTTCTGTTTATTGCTTATTAGTACTCACACTAGAGCTTTCATTTAGATTTTATGGACTACTATCCTACCATAGATTTAAACACGCCCAGTTCACGGAGATGGCCACTACCACGTCGGCACCCTTGGGCGTAGCTGGCATCGACGTACAGCCGTCTTGACATATAAGTTCTACCCATTTAATTCAGGGATAATCCCACAGCTACGGTTATCTTTGACAGGGATGTGACCGGTATAACAAAAATCCCAGCCATGGTTTGATTAGCGAGTTAGGATATGCCTTTCCTGAACATTTGTTTAATGAAATAATGCTATTTAGCCAGAGTGCGATAGCTGGCAATTTCGACAGGTATGGTTTGTAGTATGAATTCATTAAAGTTAAACTGTGAACTCTGCATTTTTCCGGGTGGCGTCCAAGCTATAAATAAGTAGGGTCTATCGGTTGGAAAGGAATACTTAATAATTGTATAATTAAAAAAAAGATGTTTAGTATGTAATTGAAAGACATAAAAAGTTAATGAATTTAACTTTTAGAAGTAAAACATATGGTGCACGGGTAGAGTTAAAGTTATGAATACTAGGGAAGAAAAGGATATACTCATGCTCTAATGTTTCATAATGATTATTTGGGTTAAGATATAATTAATTGTGAGTAACATTATGAGTAAAGGATACGTGCTTTTGTTTTAAATAATTCCATTATGATCCTTTTAATTAATAATATAATTAATGGTTAAACATGTTGCCGGGCATAGAGCACGTGGAGCCTAAGTTGGAACTCTATACATACATTAGTTTTAAATATTCTATTGTGATCATTTTAGTTTAGAATATAAATAATTGTTAACATGTTGTTTAGTAATAGAGCATGTGACACTTAGTTAAAGCTCAAAGTTATAAACTCCATGTATAAAAGATGAATGCACATTTCAAATTGATCCATGAAGATCACCTTGAGTTTGAATTGAAATAAATGACAAACATGTCATAAGTGGCAGAACACTCAACGTATAGTCTAAAGTTCAAGATTATGAGAATTATGGAGAAAGGATCTTTATACATATGTAATGATTTTTATGATTATTCAAATTAGAAAAGTATAAATAACATCTATCATTATTTAGTGGTAGAACATATAGTGAAAGGTTAAGTTCGAGTTAATTGAGTGTGGAATTGATGTATGTGTATGTCTTGATTTCAATCCCTCTAACTAGGGTTGAAGTATGATAGAGTAAAGCACCTATCAAAATTAGTATATGTGTTATTATATCAAAAACTAGTCAAGAAGTGAAAGTTATATATATGTTATTATATCAAAGTTAATTAAGGAGTGAAGGTAACGTAGGTGTCAATGTATCAATATTAAAGTTAATATATGAGTTATTTTACCAAAGTTAGTCAAGAAGTGAACGCTGATATATGTGCTATTATATCAAAGTCTATCCAGAAGTGAAAATTAATATGTGTCTTGTATTAACTGTGACGAAGAAGTGAAGTAATGTATGTATTATTGCATTATAGTGGAAGTAAAATTATGTATGGGTTACGGTAGATATATGAGATAAAGTGTACACTTATACAAATGTGCCTTTAGTGAATAGAGTAATTTCCTTTATATCAAAATGTTGTTTTTATAGTTAAAAGGGATGGAATGAAATAGATGTGTCTATAGGTGGTCTAGGCCATCTTGATTAACACATGGATTATAAGAATATAATCGTTGTGGTCTTTTAAAAAATAAAATAAAAATTATCATGGAATATTGGGTTCCTACAATACCTAGACAAATTTGTGCAAGTATTTCTAGACGACATTTTGATATATTCTAGAACATCAGAAGAACATGAGGAACATTTGAGAATAGTGCTGCAATGCTTAAGAGAGAACCACTTGTACAGGAAGCTATCCAAATGTTCTTTTTTCCAGAAGGAGATTCACTACCTTGGCCACATTATATCCGATGAAGGGATTGCAGTGGATCCGACAAAGATAGAAGCAATTTGGGAATGGTCGACACCCACCAACGTACATGAGGTACAAAGCTTTATGGGACTTGCGGGGTATTATAGACGCTTTGTAGAAGGTTTCTCCAAGGTGGCAGGACCCACAACAGAACTACAAAAAAGAAAAACCGTTCTTTTATTTGGACAGAGAAATGTGAAGAAGCTTTTGCTAAACTTAAGGAACTGTTGACGATGACACCAATACTAAGAGTTCTAGATATGGAAAAGGGTTTTCTAGTCTGTACAGATGCATCAAAGGATGGAGCTAAATGTGTATTGATGCAAGAAGGTAGGGTGATTTCCTATAGATCCTGAAGGATTCGACCGCACAAAGAGAACTATGCAACCCATGATATGGAGATGACCACAGTAATTCATGCATTAAGGTTATAGCAACATTACTTGGTCAGAAGGAAATTCGAATTAAAGACGGACCATTGTGGGTTACAACACATATTGACTCAAAGCGACTTAAATGCAAGGCATAGAAGATGGTCGGAGTTACTCAGTGAGTACGATTTCGACATAACCTATGTGAAGGGAACCTTAAACATAGTAGTTGATGCACTCAGTTGGAGACTTGGAATATTCTCTGTTATACCAATGAAAACCAACCTAAGAGAAAATATTCTAGTACTACAACAAGATGACACATGGTATAACGAAATGAAAACAGAATTGGAGAATGAGAAAATGAGGATACCCAAGTATGAGGGGTACTCCTTTGACATGGGTGGGATATTGAGGTATAAAAATTATATCTATGTACCAGAAAATGAAGAGATCTGAATGTTGATATTTTCAGAAGCTCATAGAGCGATTTACAGGGCTCATCCCAGAGTAAAGAAAATGTATGCATATTTGAAACCTTTATTCTTTTGGAAAGGAATGAAGAGGGATGTGGTAAGTTTTGTAGAAAAATGTATGGAATTCCAGATGGTGAAGGAAGAACACCGACACCTCACTAGATTGCTTCAACCCCATGCAATCCCTGAATCTATGTGGGAATTCTTCTTTATGGACTTTATAGTTGGTTTACCTTTGACCAACAGAAGACATGACACCATTTTTGTAGTAGTAGACACTCTTACCAAGAGCACCCACTTCCTACCGATCAAGAACACATATCAAGCTCATGAGATTGCTAATGTTTTCATAAACGAGGTTGTAATATTGCACATAATACCGAAAAAGATTATTTCGGATAGAGGTTCAGTATTTACTGGAAGGTTTTGGACGAGCTTTCAAGAAGCTCTAGGCACTCAACTTAACTTTAGTACCGCCTATCACCTGGAGACGGATGGAAAAAATGAAAGGGTGAACCAAGTTTTGGAGGACATGTTAAGAATGTACGTAATAGATCAACAGAAAAGGTGGGAAGAATACCTGCCTTTAGTAGAATTTTCCTACAATAACAGTTACCAAAGTTATATTCAAATGGAACCTTTTGAATTTCTATACGGACGACCATGTATAACACCCATAAGTTGGGATAGATTAGAAGATAGGGCATTGTTAGGCCCATAAGTGATATAGGAAATGGAAGATCAGATGGTGAACATTCGTGCTAGACTGAAAGAAGCACAAGATCGATAGAAGAGCTATGCGGATGCGCATAGAACTGACCGAAGTTATGAGATTGGGGATAAAGTATTTCTACGGGTGAAACCGCATAAGAGTTCGATAAAATTTGGCAAGGGAGCCAAGTTGTCCCCTAGGTTTGTAGGACCCTTTAGGATTTTGGAACAGATATGACCAGTTGCCTATCGTATTGACTTTCTGTCATCTTTGAGTAGGATTCACAATGTTTTTCATGTTTCAGTATTACGTCATTATGTTCCTGATACTTCATATATTGTTGATCTGAGCAACGTGAAGATAACGGACGACGGGGCCGTGATGGCCAAGCTGATCCGGGTATTGGAACAATGAACACGACAGCTTAGGCACCATGTGATTGATCAAGTCAAAGTGCAATGGGACAATTATAGTCCTGGCTCAGCGACTTGGGAGGACGCAACTGAGATGCATCATAGCTTTCCGTATTTATTTTGAACTTCGGGACAAAGTTCTAAATAAGAAGGGGTGTATGTAATGCCCTTAGAATGATGCAGACTTTGAGGGCACTTGTCAAGTGACCCAAATGATTACAAATTTAATAAAATGACCCTTTGAATATTTATATTTTGAATAATTGAGAAGCACATGATGATGTGCATAACGAAAAAATGATGAACGAAAACAATGAAATGAATGATACTTGTGGAAATGGACACTTTACTTAAATTGATGAATAAATGCATGATATGCTTAATGATTAGTTGTTTTATGAAAAATATGATGTGTATAAACGAATTTGCATGTGCTGCTTAACGATTAGCTATGTTATGAAATATATTATGTGAAGGAACGAATTGCATGTATTGCTTAATGATTAGTAGAGTTACGAAACATGATTATGATTATGGATTGATTGACATGATGTATATTGATGAGTTATGATGAGCAGTACTATTGATGGGTACTTTGAGAATATGTGCAGCAGCAGGTAATTATCATAACCAACTGACTCACAAAGGAAATATAAGGGTCGTAAAGTACGAATAAATCACACACGGAAGAACAACGATGGTGTCGAATTCCTACAGATTCCATGCATGAGTTAAAAAGCACCTATCCGCTTACTCGGGGAAGTGTGAAGTCGTGCGAAGTGTACCATGATGGAATTGGTCACGTACGAGGTTGGGGGGGTCACAGTAAGAACATACTTACTCCTCAGCGCCATTAGTCTCCAATAGAGTGTATATGGAGGATTGAAGGTAACGGATCCTAAATCCCTACATGAAGTTGCCGCAAATAAGATGAAACAAATACGTATTAACGAAAGGACCCGACGATGTGGTACCTTGTTGATAAACAAAAATGATGGACAAAATGGACCCAACGATGTGGTACCATGTTGAGAAAAAGAAAATGAGGGATATATGGACCCGACGATGTGGTACCTAGACCCAAGATGAAAACAATTGATGAATATTATGCATTAAGCATATAGGGTTGCATTTAGGCTAATTTGCACATGAAATGATTATTTGTAATTAAATAATGGAGAATATTTGTTTATGAGCAAATAATATACTAAACATTAGCATATAGCCAACTCCACTTGCACCCACAAAAATAGAAACTAGATAGAAGCATCAGGGGGGATAGACTTGAGTAAATCTAGGAATGTAGGTGCAATCTCTTAGGAATTGGACACATGGATGGGTGAGCTAATTATATTTAAATAGTTAGAATATTAAGAATTTTTTCATTAAGCGACATGTGTTGCAGAGAATTTTCCTATTTAAGGAAGGCAAGCGGAAGGGGAAAGACACCCTATGGCTGGATGGTTACCGTAATGTGGGAAATACATTGATTTGCTTCAATTGTGAGTTTGGAAAGGGATCTTGGTGGGGGGAAACCCACTTTTGGATTCCTGATTATTTTGTGTGAGCTCTACGACCCCATTGCTTAGGGGTTTGGAAAGAAGAAGAGTATTTCCAAAATTGGAAGGGAGGCTAACCGAGTGGTCAGTTGGATAGTGGCAATCTGTATGTGGGATCAACGATGACTCTCTTAGTACTACTACTACGGATGGAGAAACTATTTCTACAAGTATTACTTACTCTTAAAATTATATTATCTATGTTTTATTAAAGAAATACTTGGAGATTTTGAAATATTTAGAATGTACTATATTTTTATGAATGATTAAAGTGGATTAAGAACTAAATACAACAAATAGATAAATGATCAAGCAATATGTATGCACACATAGATCCGTAACTTTGTTTTCCTTTGAAATGAATTATAATGAAGTTAGATGTTGACTTGAATGAACATCCTCGGTGAACAATCTTCTCAATAGGTTGCTTACTGGGTAATCTGAGTGGGCAACGATCTAGTATTATCTAGTATGCATATCACAAGATTGTTTTATATGATAAGCATGGGAGATTATATTACGTCGAACCAGTTCACTTCAGAAACACGAGGATGATCTGTTCATATATATATTCTCTGCGAAGCCAATCGACCGCGATCTGTGGTTAGTAATACTCCCGATCTAATCTAAGGCGACCTGTATACATACCAAGTATGTTGGTATCCATATGATACAAGAACCTATGGGTCGTGTTATACCTGATTCACTCCCGTATAAATTTAATACGCTCCTGGAAATGAGACTTTGCATGATTGGTAGATCGTCTCGTTTTTAGAGCTCGACTCTGTATTTTTTACTTGAATTAGTCTTTGTGGGATCGATAGATCGCATTGTCCTTAAGTTTACCTCTATAATTTATTCATTGTTTGAAATGAAACTCAGATGTTCTGTGGATCGTTTCATTCCTGGAATTACCTCCATATTTTAATTACATGCTGAAATGAAATTTGTGTGATCGGTAGACCGATCCACCCGAGGATTATTTCTATAATTCAATGTTAACTTCTTTCTGAGATCGATTAGATATCTTCCATAAATGCGTTGGAAGATGTACATATTCTTTACTGTGTTTTATGTAGTCAAGAAATTCAATGTTAACTTCTTTTTGATATCGATTAGATCTCTGCCATAAATGCATTGGAAGATGTATATATTCTTTACTGTGTTTTATGTAGTTAAGAAATTCAATGTTAACTTCTTTCTGAGATCCATTAGATATCTTCCATGAATGCGTTTGAAAATATATATACTCATTACTGTGTTTTATGTAACTAAGAAATGCAATTGTTAGCTTCTTTCTGAGATCTACTAGATCTCTGCTATGAATGCGTTGGAAGATATAAATATCCTTTAGTGTGTTACATGTATTCAAATATTAACTTCTTTTGAGTTTGATTAGACCTCTGCAATGTATGCGTTGGAATGATGAGTCGTTTTTGCGTCTAGGTATTTCTGAATATTAGTATTCCAAACTCCTTCTGAGATCGATGTAGATATTCATAAACCTCCGATCTATGTTTCCATTTCCTCTAAGAGTTTCAGCTCCCTCCAATGATCAAAACCATGCCCGACTTCCTATTTGGGATAAGACTCCTTCCCCTGAGAGAGAGATCTGCGTCTCTCTCTCCAAACTTAAAATATAACAATTCCAATTGATGGTATATTCATGCCTCCCCACCCTAGCTATCTGAGCATAGTCTTCGACGTGTCAATGAGGGGAATAGATTTGCATCCTCCTCTTCCATTTAGTAGAACCGACTCGCTGAACCCAATACATGATCTCTAGTTCTCCCACCGCTAGTTCAACTTGATTATCAGTTGAGTGAGACAATCAGGGTGATGTGATCTGTAGTGTCGACTGGATCTGGTAGTTGAACCAGGTTTCCCAAACGACCTGTTTTCTGTGTGATGTATTGTGGATGCTTAGATATTTACCCTAGTTCTTTTCTTGACAACGATTTCTTTTAAAACAAGTTCAGTGATCGCATTCCTATCCCTTAAGCCATTGCTTAATTGATCCTACACCATTATATTGAATGCGTTATGTAAATATATACGTTAGGTATATTTTGGAAGGAAACAAATTCTTTTATTTTTAAATGTTCATATATATTTATTAGAAAGACAAACTTAGGGTTAAATGTTATTCGATTAGGATCTAGAGTCTATTAGTCGTAGCTTGGAAGATTTCTTTTATAATAACATGAAGAAAATATCATACCTTAGAATGCACATTTGGATACCTAATTGTAAATTGCGTATAAAAATATGGGTGTATGCATTTGAAATGGATGAATATCTAATTTATATAATTAATTGAAAGAGCTACACCTGTATAATTAAATGAATATATGTACATTAGAAGGATAAATTTCAGGGTTATATAATATACGAACAAGGATCTAGAATCAATTATGTTGTAAATTGATGGAATTTATTTATAAATATTTTTTTGTATAACATTGTTATGAATGTCCTTAAAAGTATTTTAGTATAACATTACTATGAATTTCTTATAAATATGTATGTATAATAGGAGGAAATTATCGTGTCTTAGAGTGCACATATGGATGTCTAATTGTAAACTGCGTGTCACGATATGGGTGTATACATCTAAAAAGGATGAATCTAATTATTATAATTTTTAAAAGTTGCACATGTATATATAAAAGTATATATATACAGGGTTATATGTTAAAAAAAAAAAAGCTACCCACCGGGTTTCTATACCATTTTTCATATTAAATAATTTCAACCTAAATTTTGTAGACAATTTGAAGTATGGTTTCATATATAGGTTGATATATTGGTTAGAAAATGAATTCGGAAGTATGGTTGGTTGTCACGTCATCATAAATGTGAAAATATGGATTGGAGTAATGGTCATTGAAAATGTGGAAAAATAATGTTTCATTTATTAACTTAATATAGGTTAATTTTTTTTTATTTTTACATAATATAATTGAATTAAATATTTTTATGAATTTTGTATTGATAATGGATGAAGTTGTGGCAACTCTATGATTTATGATTATTTTAATATAATTTGTCATAATATCATGTTTATAATTTTTTTTTATAGTTCGTACTCATAGTATTATGTTTGTGTAATAATATATATTTTTCTCGATGTTCATATTGTTATTATATAATGTAGGAATCCAATATTCCTTGTTATTATTATTATTATTATTATTATTTCTTCTAAATTTCTTTTATGTTGAAAACACAAGATCATATAACTTTGAATCCACTTCCTAGCTAAGTTCCTTACTAACATATTACGTACATAACCTAACTTATTTTGTAAGTTTTTTTTTAATAAGTAGAACTTGCTATGCATGCTCCTAGTGCTTGTTATGCAATTCCATGATATGATCCAGATGCATATACAGGCCACCTATTATCATACATTACTTTAACTACAATTCAACATTATGATATCAATATATACATATGAAATTACTCTGTTCACTATAGTCAACTTTTTATATGCATGCACTTAATCTCATATATCACACATTGTTTTAACTACCATTCAACAATATGATATAAATATATAATACTAAATCACATTTTTATATGCATGCACTTAGTCTTATACAACAATATGATATAAATATATAATATGAAATTTTATCTTATTACTAAGTCACATTTTTATATTTTTATATACAAGCACTTAGTCTTATACAACAATATGATATAAATATATAATATAAAATTACCCTATTGCTAAGTCACATTTTTATATACACGCACTTAGTCTTATATAACAATATGATATAAATATATAATATGAAATTACCTTATTATTATATATGCATGCACTTAATCTTATACAACAATATGATATAAATATATAATAAATTACACTTTTATATACATGCACTTAGTCTTATACAACAATATAATATAAACATATAATATGAAATTACCCTAATGCACTTAGTCTTATATAACAACCGTAAACCATACACATATTTCACTTTCACCACAATATAATACCACATTCATTAATTTTCATGTCTTAACCATAAATAATACAACACATAATAACTTCCACATCTTGACTAAAATCGATACAATGACATATACTTTATCTTTCACTTCTTAACAAATATCGACATAATGACATATACATTTACTTCTACTTCTTAATAAATTTTGATGCAATGCTTTTACTTTTCATCTAATGTTGATAAAATGACACACACATTAGCATTTCACTCAGCTCATTGATACGATGACACATGCATTAACCTTCCCTTATTAACACATTCGAAACAATGACTCATATTACTTTCACTCCCTAACTAAAATTTTAACATGGTGAACTATACATGTAAGATTATTCCACTTGCCAACTACTAGGACTCTTTTTTAATGGTCGCCAAGCAATAAGCACAGACAACCAAGTCCATGTGCAAGACCAAGCCTAATGTATTAACGCCAAAACGTGAGGCAGCATAACACTGCACCGCGTACCTATCGGGAATCCTAGTCACTCCTCCATCTACCACTGCTGGAAGTCGAAATAAACTGGAGGTATTTACTGTTCGGGGCGTTGGGAACAAGGGCATCACGGTCACAACAGAAGTATACTGATATTGACAATCACGATGGATAGGGTCCTTTCTTCAGAGATCTTGGGAAACAATAATTAAAAAATAATAATCAGAAGTCTAAAACGGTTCCGTCTGCAGTTGTGAAACTAATACTCAGACTTAATATCTATTAGTCGTAGAAGTTGAGAGGGAGGAAACAAAGCCACAAAAGGAATAGATGCAAGTGTTTAGGAAGAAAGCAAGATGTCCAACATCTGTTTTCCTCGAGCTGAGGTACGAGGATGGGTCTACAACAAGCAAGGATTGGTTCGTGGGGGTTGAAATTCAAGAGGATGGGTCTACAACAAGCAAGGATTGGTTCGTGGGGGTTGAAATTCAAACCCAGTTCATGCAGAGTGCCGCAGAATGATAAGGTAATGTAGTATGAACAATCGCAGGGTGAGAGGATTCCAGTTGATTGTAGAGGTCATGGGGATCTCGCACACAGTGATCGCAGATGTTTAAGTAAGGGCTAAGGTTTCAGACCAGACTTTAACCTAGGACAATAGGGTAAACCCTGTACATTGCGTTGGATCAAAATGATGGATAAATTACAGTCCCAACTGCCAAGGATTATCAAGCATAGACTCCAATACAGTCTACTTAAAGGTAACATGAAGACTTCTTACAAGAAATACACAGAGGACGATAGTTTCTAGAGCATTAAGCATGATATCACAAATCCAACATATTTAATTCAACCAATAAAAATAACATAGAATGCCGGAACGGACCTCTAGTCTAGCAGGACAATACAGTTCTACACGGTTTCATTTCATCAATTATAAATAACACGAAATGCAAGATCGGATCTTTGCACTTAGCGTGAAATCACAGATTGATACAGAGTTATTTAAAACAAAAGAAATACAACAGAATACAAGATTTGGATCTTTGATCTAGCGTAGTCCCACAGATCCATTATACTATATACTGAAAAAGTTTCAACCAAATAAACTCGGTTTATGGATCCGTGACCGTCACTATTGATCTAGTGACAGTCATGGATCCTTTCCTTGTGGCAGTGAGGGTAATCATGGTTTTCTTTTTCTGAAATCCTATAATCATTCATGAAGTATGTGAATATAGTGGAGTTAATATACATGTTAAGAAGACATCAAGGCGATAATAGCTACTCACAAATACAACATAATACAACCAACAGAATTATAATAAATAATTAATTGAACATAATTCGTATGGCTGTGAAAAGCCTGAGAATGGATCTCATTGCGTTCGTTCCATTGTGGTTAGATATGCTATTTTTTTTAACACATACAGGGATCAAAGAGTGGCCAGAGCGAATACAATATATCCTCACATTCCAAGTTATAGTTGAATTTCATGTCACGATTATTTAAATCATTCGGAAAATATATTAAGCATAGATCTGGATCGACCAACTCCAGCAAAGTATAATACATGAAATATCAGTAAATAAATCTACGTAACTCATATTCACACATTCATCCACAGAGTTTAGGAAAATATAAATAGACTAGATAGATAAACTTGTTTTCGACGATCAGTTGTACAGTGGCGAGCTTGTTGAGGTATCGTTCGATCCATATCAATCCTAGCTTGACGACTCACCGAAAAGACCCCTCGGTTGACCTCCATACCACCTCCGGAAGTACTCGTCTTCCTCCCGGACCCCCGAGCAATGGGGCCGTAGAGCTCACACACAAAAGCTATAGATCTAGAAGTGGGCTTCCCCCCCACCAAGACCTCTTGCCAAACTCCAATAGTAGCATATCGATGGCTTACACTCATTACGATAACCATCCAAACATAGGGTCCCTTTCTCTTTCCTCATGCCTTCCTTAAATAGGAAAATTCACTGCGACACATGTCGTTTCATGCAAAAATGCCTAATTTTTAATTATTCAATTATAATTCAGCTCACCCAGCCATGTGTCAGATTTCTAAGAGAGTGCACCTACTTTCCTAGATTTACTCAAGTTTTTCCCCCTTGATGTCCAATCTAGTTTTTCTATTTTTGTGGGTGCAAGTGGGTGTTGACTAAATGCTAAAGTTTAGTATACCATTTACTCCTAAAACAATATTCTCTATTATTTTAATTACAAAAATACATTTCATGTGCAAATGGCCTAAATGCAATTTATATGTTTAATGCATAATGTTCACTAATTGTTTTCGTCAAGGGTCTAGGTACCACATTGTTGGGTCCATCAGTCCCTCATTTCCTTTTGTCAACATGGTACCGCACCGTTGGGTCAATTCATCCATCATTTCCGTTTATCGACAAGGTTCTAGATCATTGGGTCCTTCCATCGATATTTTTTCATTGCATATGATTTGCGGGAACTTCATGTAGGGATTTAGGATCCGTTACCTTTAATCCTCTGTTTACACTCTATTGGAGACTAATGGTGCTGAGGATTAAGTCCGTTCTTACTGCACTCCCCCCAACCTCGTACATGACCAACTTTGTCATGGTCCACTTCGCACGACTTCACACATCCTCGAGTAAGCGGCTAAGGGATTTTGAACTCGTGAGTGGATTCCGTAGGAAGCCGACACCGTCGTCGTCATTCTGTGTGTGATTTATTCGTTCCCTACGACCCGTTTATTTCCTTTGTGAGTCCGTCGGTGAATCGTTTCACTTGTCGCTACACACATGCTCAAAAGCACCCATTAATAGCTCTGTTCTCATTTATCAATATTCATTTCATAACCTACTAATCATTAAGAAACCAAAACATCATAATTTATTTCATAAACTTCTAATTGTTAAGAAACCATAATTTACTCATAACATCATATATTTCGTCAATCGAATAATCATTAAGCAAAACATGTTCATTCACATCATATTTTTCATAACATTGCTAGTCGTTAACCAGTGCAAGCAAATTCAATTATACACATCATATGTTTCATAAAACAACTAATCATTAAGAAAAACATGTTCATTCACATCATATTTTTCATAACATAGCCAGTCGTTAAGCAACGCAAGCAAATTCGTTTATACACATCGTATGTTTCATAAAACAACTAATCATTAAGTAGAGGATGCGTTTATCCTGCATCAATTTAAGAAAAGCACAAATATCATTTATTTAAGTGCTTTTGTTCATCATTTGTCGTCATGCGCATCATCATGTGTTTCTTAATTATTCAAGATATAAATGTTCAAAGGTTATTTTATTAAATTTTGTAGGGCCCTTCCTGTAGGGTCCTTCCGTGCTTAACCTGAAACTTAATAGACTAATACAAACAGATTAGATAGCATAATCATTAGAGAAATAAAATAAATTAACTGAATAACTTAGAAAATATAGACAAAACCATAACCTGTCGACCATAGGTCATGACCATTGTCGAAGGAGAAGTTGTCGTTAATCCGATCCAGCTTGTGCATTGTCGTCCGCGTCTTCTGTAGGATCCCTCCAGCAAAGCTTGATTAACCATTGGTAAATCAACCGTTAGATTCACCACCCAAGCGTAGGATTATGCTTTTAGTCGCATAGCCGCCCCCGAGCTTTGGGTCGTAGAGCTCACACACACCATTCAAGAAACTCCTCAATGGGTTTCCCCCCCACAAGAATTTCTAGCCAAACCCCAATAGCAGCAAGTCACTCAGTTTTTCAAGATTACGATAACCATCCAAAAACTGGGTCCTTTACCCATCCCCAAAGCCTTCCTTAAATAGGAAATTCCCTTGCGACACATGTCGCTTCATGCAAAATACCCCATTTCTTAATATTCAAAAAGTAATTTATCTCACAAATCCATGTGTCAAGTTTCCTAGAAGATTGCACCTACTTTCCTAAATTTACTCAAGTTCGTCTCTAAGATGCTCACTCCAAATTCTATTTTGTGGGTGCATGTCGTGTTAGCTAATAACTCAAGCCTAGGATTCCATTTTTCTCCTAATATAATTATTTCTAATATTTTAAATACTAAAAATTATTTACATGTGCAAATGCCTAAAAAATATTATTTCTATTATTTTGAATACTAAAATGTATTTTCATGAGAAAGTGTTCTAAATGCAATTTTATTTGGTTTTTATGCATAAAGTTTACCAATTCATCCCTTCTAAGACCTAGGTACGACACCGCCGGGCCCCTCCGTCCTTTATGCTCATCTTTCGACATGGTACCACTCCATCGGGTCCAATCGTCTGTCATTTCCATTTCTCGGCAAGGTACCACATCGTTGGGTCCTTGCGTCCGTTATTTCCGTTTCTTGGCAATTTACCACATCGTCGGGTCCTTGCGTCCATTTTTTCTGTTTCTCGGCAAGGTACCACATTGTTGGGTCCTTCTTCCGATATCCTTTCATTTGACTTGCGGGAACTTCATGTAGGGATTTATGATCCGTTACCTTCAGTCCTCCGTCTACATGCTATTGGGGACTAATGACGCTGAGGAGTAATTCCGTTCTTATTGCACGACCCCCAACTCATACGTGACCAAATCTGTTGTGGTCCACATCGCACGACTTCACACGACCTTGAGTAGGTGGATAAGGGATTTTGAACTCGGCCGTGGGATCCGTTGGAAGTCGACATCGTCGTCGTCCTTCCATGTGTGATTTATTTGTACTCTACGATCTTTTATTTCTTTTGTGTGTCCGTCTGTGAACCATTTCACCTGTCGCTACACACATTAATAATCCTGCCCTCATTCATCATAATCATTTTATACATGCTAATCGTTAAGCAATTACAGTTTACTCATAACATCTTATATCTTGTTAATCAGTAAGGCATTACGTTACATGTATTTCTTTCGTTTTCATCACATAATTCATCATACATCTAGTCAATACACAACATGCTATTTTTTCAGATTAGATAATTATTTACTTTCATAAATATCATACCATTCATTATTTTGATTCATCAGTTGTCGTCACGTACATACTCAAATGTTCTTCAATTATTCATAAATATAAATTCAAAGGGTTAACTTGTGGAAGTTTCAATCAGTCGGGTCACTCGACAAGTGTCCTCAAGGTCTACAATCGTCTAGGAGCACTGCAAATTTTAATCAGCTGGGTCACTTGACAAGTGCCCTCAAGGTCTACATCAGTCTACGGGCACTACATACACCCCTTCTTATTAAGAACTTCGTTCCGAAGTTTAGAATAAATACCGAAAGCTACGACATATCTCAGCCGCGTCTTCCCAAGTCACAGAGCTAGGACTATAATTGTCCCATTGCATTTTGACTTGATCTAACACATGGTGCCTAAGCTGTCATGCTCGCTGGTACAATATCCGGATTGGTTGTGGTGGTATGTCGTGGTCCTCAACGTTACCTTTGTACTCTTCTATTCCCCTGGTTCTGCCAAGGGAATTCACTCTAGAAGTGTGGCCCCCCACACTTCCAAAATCCTTCCTTTGGGCCTCTAGTGGTATCACCGGTTGACGCATTGTTCTTTCGTGGTCCAAACTTTGTTGGGTTCCAAAAATGTCTTTCATGATAATTTCTCCGTGGCGGTCGGTAGGGTGCTTGGTCTTCTCTGTTATATATTCCATTGAAAGATCCCTTTCCAAAATTCTTCTGTCCATTAGAGAAATTTTGAGGTCAAAAAATGGCCTCAAAACAAAGAAAATGTACTATAAAATACATCCAATCACATTCTAGTAGATGACATCATCCCCCTTGGTGAGGTGGCATTGCATGAGTTAAGAATGCTTATTTGTCAAATTTTCTATGGTGGATGAAAACACATAATTAACCAAGGTAGTGGTGTAAGTACTTTTAAGTCATAAAATAAAGTGCTCATAATGATAATCTTTTCATAAAATAATATTATTGTCATTTTCAAGTGAAGTACTCTTAATTTATAAAGAAAGTTCTTTCACATTTTTTTATAAAATAATATATTATCATTTTTATGTTTTTAATTTTAAATTATATATTCACTCCATTCTATTTAATAACATAATGTCAAACTAATAAAGAATAATAATAGATTTAATAAATAATAATAATAATAATAATAATAATGCAATGTGGATTATAATAATATTATTGACATTTTACATGTAAATAAATTCTCAATTAAATTACATTATTAAATTCATGAGAAAAGTACTAAATATAAAAAGTCAACATAAAATTAAAAAAAAAGCTCTTAAAAATGTTTTTTATTATTTAATTTTATTTGCAAGTTCAAGACAAATAAATGTTAAAGGACAATACATTTTTGGGAATTTACAATGAATCTTAGTCACATCAATGTAGACTTATTTTATTAATTTTATTTCTAGTGAATTTTGAAAAGTAACTCAACCATGGTTATTTATATTGTGCATAGAAAATAGTGTGGGAGGTGACTTGTCATATATACCTACCCCATAAAACCCCCAATTCATAATATTTTAATATATCTCATATTTTTGTAGTACATCTCTTAGGAGGCCCTTTTTTGACCTCAAAATCTCTCTAATGCCATAATGATGTTTGGGTGCATGGGAATGTTGATTGCCTCAGTCAAAACTGACAAAGTTCCTACTGTGTGGTCCCTTGCTAGAAAGCTCTTCCTCAGTAATGAGAGCTTTCTGGACTGCGTCATGTAAGGTTGAGGGAATCAAAATGCGAACCTTATGCCTGATATTCTGGTTTAGTCCATAAACAAACTTTTTGACCTTTAGCTTTTCCATTGAAATGTGAGATGCATACCTCAGTAGTTCCATAAAAAAGATTTCATATTCCTGCACAGCCCGACGCCCTTGTATTAAGGTATTGAAGTCATTTAACTGTCGTTTGATGAACTCATCTGATAGATAATGTTGACGGAAGTGCTCGTCGAACAAATCCTAGGAAATCTCCTCAGGTTCTAGACCAAGCTATGGTTGTAAAGTCTTCCACCAAAGGAGGGCTTCCCCCTTAAGCTGTAGTATTTCCAAGCATGCTTTCATGTTGGACGTATAGTCCCTTAGTGCAAAACACATGGCCATATTTTCTAACCATGCTTCTGCTTCGGTTCCCTCAATGGAACCCCAAAATTATGGAAATTTAACTTTTTCCAGTTCCCAGTGTGTGTTGACCAGTGGCGGTTTCTACGGTACCGCGGTTACTTGAGAATTGCCATTCTCGCGGTCTAACTGATTCAACAGTGCCTCCGACATGCAATGAAAAATCCTCATCATGGTCATAACCTCACCTGTGGGCAGGTTAATAGTTTCTTCCGTCCTTGGAGGCGTGGCATCTCCTAATTGCCTTCATCCTCTCCTAACCCTACCTCTGTGAGTTTTTCGATCCATGATGTAGTGCCCCTAGACTATTGCAGATCTTGAGGCACCTATTGAGTGACACGACTGATTGAAACATTAATAAAACGACCCCTTGATGTTATATTGAGTATATTCAGGACTACGACTGATTGAGAATCAATAAAATAATGATATATGTATATTTGGATAGTCGATGTAAATGAATGATTACATGTTGTTTAACGATTAATTTTGATTATGAAAAATGTACATGTGAATGATGCTTAACGACTAGTTGTATGATTGATTATGTGATAAGAACAAAGAAAGTAAATATTGTCAAGATGCATTTTTGATTAGATGAATGAGTAATGTTATGAGTAAACTATAAATGCTTAACGAAATAGTAGATTTATGAATCATATTATGATAATTGAGGATAGTACTACTAATATATGTTTGTGAGAAATGTGTGTAGCGGCAGGTGAAACAGTTCATCGATGGACACATAAGGGAATTGAAGGGTCGTAGAGTACGAATAAATCACACAGAGGGAGAGCGACGACGATGTTGACTTCCGACGGAATACCACGCATGAGTAGAGAAGAATTGATCCGCTTACTCAGGAGAAGCGTGAGGTCATGCAGGTGGGCCACAACGGAGTTGGTCACGTACGAGTTGAGGGGCGCGCAGTAAGGACGGACTTATTCCTCAGCGCCATTAGTCCCTAATAGCGTGTAGACGGAGGATAGAAGGTAACGACTCCTGAAATCCATACATGAAGTTCCCGCAAGTCAGAATGAAAGGATATCGGCAGAGGGCTCGACGATGTGGTACCCTGTCGAGAACGGAAAAAGTGGACGCAAGGACCCGACAATGTGGTACATTGCCGAGAAATGGAAACGACAGATGAATGGACCCGATGGAGTGGTGCCATGTCGAGGAAATGAAGTTAAGGATTGGGAAGGCCCAACGGCACGGCACCGGGATCCTAGTAAAAATGATTGTTAAACTAAATTGCATAAAGACGTATAAATTTGCACCTAGAACATTTACTTAGAGAAATGCATTTTAATACTTTAAACAATAGAAATTAGCACTTGAGACTTTTGCACATAAAAGATTATTTTAGCATTTAAAATAATATTAATTGTTATTTATGCATTTGCACATAAAAGATTAAATTGAGTATTTAAAATAATATAAATCCTCATTTAGGAGAAAAATAGAATCCCAAGCATATAGTCAACTCCACCTTCACCACAAATTTGGGAGTTAGGTGAAACATCTTGGGGACAAACATGAGCAAACTTAGTATTGTTGGTGCATCTCCTAGAGAAACTGACACATGGATGGGTGAGTTTTATTAAATTATAAATTTAATAAAATAAATATTTATGCATGAAGCGACATGTGTCGCATGGGATTTTCCATTATAAGGAAGACATTGGGAATGGGTAAAGGACCAGTTTTTGGATGGATATCGTAATTCTTGCACTCATTTCCTTGAACGTTTCCCGAATTTCCTTTTAGAAAAATAAAAATAAAAAATTGATCTAGACTTTAAATATCTGCATTTGATTATCGATGGGGATGAGCGTTTCCAGATCTCCCATGTTATTTTAAATCTCTGTGTATTATCGATGGGGATGAGCGTTTCCAGATCTCCCATTTGATTTAAATCGTTGTGTTTAAGTTACGAATTGTATGGCAAATTCAACGTATCTGTATTCGATCATCTACTGACATTTCTCAAGCTTCTGAGCGAATTTCTCTGCATTTTATTTGGAAGTAGAATGACGTTTATTAGAGTTCGAATTATTCATTGTAATTGGAACCTTTAAAATAATCTGTCTCTCTATTTCAAGTTGGAATGAAGATTCCTGATATGTGTTATGATTGCATTGTGATTTAAGTATTTTTGATTTACAAATTGCTCCTCAACAGACTGCGTTGATCCCACTCTTTTAACGATTCCAGATCTAATAATGGGGTTTACAAATAGCTCTTGAAAGTCTGCGGGGATCCCATTTCCATTGGTGTCTCCAGGGATCTTGAAACGAGTTGTAATTTGTCCATTTAAAATTCGTGTGGGTCCATTTCAAGACTATTGCGTGTTTCCATATTCCACAACGATTGGGATTGTTCTTAAAAATTTGTGTGAAGCCATTTCCATTCTCTGTGTAAACATTTCAGATTGAATTATGACTGCGGTAATGATCATTTTCGATCTGCGTGAATGCTATTTTATGTTGACAACAGTCCATACTTGGTATAAACTGAACACCGCTGAGATTATGATTGGGGTTGTTTATAAATTTTAAATCTTGGATAGGAATTAAGTTTTGTTCTAGTGGCTTCTAAATCGATCTCTGCCAAATCCCATGGATCACCGATCTAATTAAATCTTGACCCCCTTTAAACATCTCTGTTGTGTTCTCTTATTTCTCCAAATTCACGAACCTGTCTCTTGCTCAAACATTCGTATCACGCCGAGCTCTACACTAGAATAACGTTATCAATGAGTTACTAATTGCCACCGTGGAATGCGGGATTGATGTGTGGGATGTCTTACGCCATTACCTGGGACTCGGGAGTGGGAGCTGATTGAAATTCTGGTCGCCACTTGTCGAGAACTCCAGCAGGCATATTGGCATGGTATGCCACCTGTGACCTGGCGGCGAGAGAACGAGCTCGACCTTACTAATGAAATCGGCTGTGTTCTTATTCGCTACTCCTTTCCTTTTATTTGACTAAGAAAAGATTGTATTTACATTTCAAATGTAGAAGTAAAATACTTATATTTACGTCAATTTACATTCCAAGGGTAGGAGTAAAATGCTCATTTTCATGTCAATTCATATTTCGGGATAGAATTGAAGTAATACGCTTTTATTATGTCAATTTACATTTCTAAAAGTAGAATTGAAAAGAAGTACCTTTAAGTATGTCAATTTGGTTGAATGGAAATGGTGGTTCCGACCGTGCTGGAGGTGGCACATTCCATTAAAAGTGCAGATTTTTATGTGGCTCTTATTAGCTGGGAAGATCCTCATTTGGGGAATCTCCAAAAGCGTGGTATTCATGGGCCTAGTATATGTCTATTATGCCGCGAAGATGAGGAATCCTTCTATCATCTATTTGCTGGTTGTTTGTATTCTATCAAGATCTGGTCATACTTTGAGGATCCATTTATTCACATGATGGGTATAAGACCCTGTTTTCGATCAACCCTGATTTTGGGTGCTTGGCTTGCCTGGTAGCATGGGAGATTTGGAATGCTCGGAACAGGCTTTTATTTGATGATATATATACTGAACCGTGTAGGGTATCCTGTCTGATTCGGGCTTTATTTTCTGAATATATTGGGGTAGTTAACAAAAGTCTTGCTGATGGTATTCGGGATCGCTCTACCGCAGCTTCTCATCTTCTCTTTCTGGTAACAGAGCTCGCATTGATGGGGCTGCTCTAGTTTCCATTAGTCTTTTCGAGGCTGGGGCATTCATTGAACTGTCATGTGGTGACCAGATCAAGCTATAAATGTTTGGTGGTCGTGGCACCAATACCAAGGGCAAGCTCTTGGCACTATGGATGGTTCTTTTTTTCTCCCTCAGAGCCAACATTGCGCTGGAACATGTGGCTGGAAACTCATTGGTGATTGTAAACTGGGCCAACTCTGTGGCTATGATCAACGCTACTGCTCTGGATTCGTGGCTGGAACATACACGTCTTTTAATTGATTCATGCTTCTCGACTTTGATAGTTCACATTTTCCGTGAACATAATGGAGTTGTTGATTCTCTCTCTCGGCGCGGTCTGGAGGCGGATGAAGGTCGGATACATTATGAGATCACCTGTAGATTGAACCAGCCTGTCATGGGCTTTTGGCAGATATTTTTATGTTAGCTGGTTTCCATTTTTTGCGGCATGTATTGAAATATTTCCTTACTTATCTGCTCGGCTATATTTCTGTCTACACTCTGCTACTGCGTTGGCGTTTTTTTTGTCCCATTTCATTCACTATTAAACTGCTCTTTATTTAGATTAGATTATATTTGCTCCCTGAGTCATTCACCGGAGGATTGGAATATCCTGGAGATCATATTCGGCTACTGATGGGCCGGGCTGGATGCCCTCGACTGCTGTTTCTGTGATTTATTTCTGTTTTTATTTGGTCTACTTCCTCTAGGTTTCCGTCATGTTCATGTTTCTGGACTGCTGGTAATATCCCTATGAAAAAAAAAAACCATACTTCAATATAAAGTATCATCTATTTTCTGTTGAAAAAAAAAAGTATGTCAATTATATTTTGGAATACTCTCTCTTATGTCAAGTTATACATAAGTTCTACCATATCAAGTCAAGCTTGGGTGTAGTTATTTAGGAAGGTATAAAACCATGCCGATTGGTTATTAAGGAAATAAATAGAGTAGTTTCTTTATATGTACTAATGTGTTGATTAAATTATGCAATAGGAATAAAATGTTTACATAAAACATGTAATTACCTTTGAGAGCAGAACTTAAAATGTCGATATATGCATAAGAAATTTTAGATATGTCAATTGTAGCCTTGTGATAGAATACCGAAAAGAAATGTATCACTAGTATTTGTCATAAAGTTCATTATATGGATGTACCTATATTTAATAGGTTGGATATATTCAAGTGTCAATATGCCTCCAGTATTAGATCTTTCTTAAATTTGAATATGTTAACTGGAATTGTGTATGAGTAAAGTATGTAAATATTAATGCATCATTCTAGTATTACATTATACTCATGATTTAAAAGTTGATGCTCATCATAGTTCTTGCATTACATTAGCAAGACAAAGGTTAATGAATTATTTTGGGCTATTGCATTATTTTAGTAAATTAAAAGTATGCTGAATTATAGTTAATTGAATGAATAGTAAAGTTAAGTTATAAAACGATTACTCAAATGAACATGGCAATGGGCAACTACAAGTATGTTATTATACTAAGTAGATGATGGAAATTTTTAACCTATGTGGTTTGTATGTAATCTATGGATTGGAGGACTTACATTTAGTTATATCGTGGAAATTGGGCGGCGAGACAATAAGGTAATGGTTAGAGTTAGTTATGATAATTATTATATGTACGAGTTATATGGGTTAACATTAGCGCTACTTGATTTAGATCTTTATGATTTGTACTATAAAAGATGTGCCTTTATATCTAGGTCATCAAACATAAGGTTCGTGTGAGAATTATGCATCATTATAATGTAAACATCAGAATTGGGTATAAGTTCAGTGCGTTGAAGGTTGATTATGCTATGTGAAATTATGAAAGGAGCTCATTATGAAATTTGAAGTTTGGTTATCAAGAGTAGTTGATCATCCTACAAAGGACTCAATTACAGTATGTTATATATATATATATATTTTCATGATTAGGTGATTTGGGAGTTGTGTTCAAACTTAAAGGAAATGGAATTCTTTATGTTCAATAAACTTATGAAAATGATTCCTACTTGACATACAAAGAAATTTATCTTGTATTCTATCAGTGAATATAGCTCTTGTGGTTAGGTTAGATAAAGTTTGAGGTATTAGGATGTGAGTTATGCAAAGAAGAAAAGTATTTATAAATTCATCATTTACTTATGTGACTTAACCTATGTGGGTGCTATTAATCGTTTAAATTTATTATCATTAACATTTATGCTCAATGTTTAGACTCACGTATCCTTTTCTGCACCAATACTTAGGAAAGATTTCCTTTTTATATTTTCTAAGATATCTTAATGATGGTAATGGAAATACCACTAATTCACATGATACAACTCAATGTGAATAAGACAACCCACACATGACAAGATAGGGAAAGTATGTCGAAGTAGTCCTATGACAACGGAAATGATGAAATGAGGTAAGGATGTGATAAGCTCATCGACTGGGACATGATATTACTAATGAAAGGACTGAAAGTTAAATTTCAATATGTTCGACTAAGTCACTAAATTTCGAAGACTCGAATCTTATCTTATTGAGAACCTACACCATTGAAACATTTAGAGGTATTTGGAAATAGTCTTATGGGAATTGATTTTGGAATGTTTAAGTGTCTCTCTTGTTTTGTTAAAACCGAGATTATATCTTACCCATCTACTTTTGACTGAATATTTTATGATGTTTACCTTCTCTCCTTGGATGGGAGGATAACCAAATAGATTTAAATCTTTGAATCCTTGCTTGGATTTGTTATGTTGATAAATTATTTGGTGGCTATTGACGCGATGCAGCCTGTTGAAATTTGAACATCGTAGACCCGTGTGAACGAATAAGAGATATAGAAAATCCAGTTGGGACTGACAATTATGGAATGTATTATCAGATTGATATGAGACGAGGTTACGATTAAGTTCCCGAGGGTGTATTGTAACCGTACTAGATGATATAAGAGCTAATGACTTTAACCACTTGTGCTTATATCCATGATTATTGGAGAAAACTAGAATACAATGACATGAGGATGAGAGTAGAAAAACAAGATAAAGCCTACCGTCAAAAGTACAAAAAAAAAAACTTCGGGACGAAGTTCTATTTGAGAGGGGGTGTATGTAATGCTCCTAGAATGATTGTGGACCTTAAGGGCACCTATCAAGTGACCCGACTGAACAACTTCAATATAATGGTCTCTTGAGCCTTGTTATGTCTTAAATGATTGAGGAAAACCCGAAGATGTGAAGGACGACAATAATTGATAAATAAATTAAGGAATTAAATTATATGTGTGGAGTGGGATAATTGATTGATTACATCTTGCTTAATTATTAGCCTTGATTGATCAAGCCATTAGAGAGATTTTGAGGTCAAAAAATGGCCTCCTAAGAGATGTATTACAAAAATATGAGATATATTAAAATATTATGAATTGGGGGTTTTATGGGGTAGGTATATATGACAAGTCACCTCCCACACTATTTTCTATGCACAATATAAATAACCATGGTTGAGTTGCTTTTCAAAATTCACTAGAAATAAAATTAATAAAATAAGTCTACATTGATGTGACTAAGATTCATTGTAAATTCCCAAAAATTTATTGTCCTTTAGCATTTATTTGTCTTGAACTTGCAAATGAAATTAAATAATAAAAAATATTTTTAAGAGCTATTTTTTTAATTTTATGTTGACTTTTTATATTTAGTACTTTTCTCATGAATTTAATATAATGTAATTTAATTGAGAATTTATTTACATGTAAAATGTTAATAATATTATTATAATCCACATTGCATTATTATTATTATTATTATTTATTAGTTTGACATTATGTTATTAAATAGAATGGAGTGAATATATAATTTAAAATTAAAAACATAAAAATGATAATATATTATTTTATAAAAAAATGTGAAAGGACTTTCTTTATGAATTAAGAGTACTTCACTTGAAAATGACAATAATATTATTTTATGAGAAAGTGTGAAAAGACATTCATTATGAGTACTTTACTTGAAAATGACAATAATATTATTCTATGAAAAGACTATCATTATGAGTACTTTACTTTATGACTTAAAAGTACTTACACCACTACCTTGGTTAACTATGTGTTTTCATTCACCATAGAAAATTTGACAAATAAGCATTCTTAACTCATGCAATGCCACCTCACCAAGGGGGATGATGTCATCTATTAGAATGTGATTGGTTGTATTTTATAGTACATTTTCTTTGTTTTGAGGCCATTTTTTGACCTCAAAATTTCTCTAATGCAAAGTGCAGTGGGACAGTTACAGTCCTAGCTCTGCGACTTGGGAGGACGCAACTGAGATGCGTCATAGATTTCCGCATTTATTCTGAACTTCGGGACGAAGTTCTAAATAAGTAAGGGTGTATGTAGTGCCCCTAGACTACTGCAGACCTTGAGGCACATATTGAGTGATCTGATTGATTGAAACATTAATAAAATGACCCCTTGATGTTATATTGAGTATATTCACGACTACAACTGATTGAGAATCAATAAAATAATGATATATGTGTATCTGGATAGTCGATGTAAATGAATGATTACATGTTGTTTAATGATTAACTTTGATTATGAAAAATTTACATGTGAATGATGCTTCACGACTAGCTGTATGATTGATTATGTGATAAAAACAAAGAAAGTAAATATTGATGAGATGCATTTCTGATTAGATGAATGAGAAATGTTATGAGTAAACTATAAATGCTTAATGAAATAGCAAATTTATGAATCATATTATGATAATTGAGGACAATACTACTAATATATGTTTGTGAGAAATGTGTGTAGCGACAGGTGAAACGGTTCACCGATGGACACACAAGGGAATTGAAGGGTCGTAGAGTATGGATAAATCACATACGGGGAGAGCAACGACGATGTCGACTTCCGACGGAATACTACTCATGAGTAGAGAAGCATTGATCCGCTTACTCAGGAGAAGCATGAGATCGTGTGGGTGGGTCACAATGGAGTTGGTCACATACGAGTTGAGGGGCGCGCAGTAAGGACAAAATTACTCCTTAGCGCCATTAGTCCATAATAGTGTGTAGACGGAGGATAGAAGGTAACGACTCCTGAAATCCCTACATGAAGTTCTCGCAAGTCAGAATGAAAGGATATCTGCAGAAGGGCCCGACGATGTGGTACCCTGCCGAGAACAGAAAGAGTGGACGCAAGGACCCAACAATGTGGTACCTTGCCAAGAAATGGAAATGACAGATGAATGGACCTGACAGAGTGATGCCATGTTGGGGAAATGAAGTTAAGGAATGGGAATGCCCAACGGCGCGGCACCGGGATCCTAGTAAAAATGATTGTTAAACTAAATTGCATAAAGACGTATAAATTTGCATCTAGAACATTTACTTAGAGAAATGTATTTTAGTACTTTAAACAATAGAAATTAGCACTTGAGACTTTTGCACATAAAAGATTATTTTAGCATTTAAAATAATAATAATTGTTATTTATGCATTTACACATAAAAGATTAAGTTGAGCATTTAAAATAATATAAATCCTTATTTAGGAGAAAAATAGAATCCCAAGCATATAGTCAACTCCACTTTCACCACAAATTTAGGAGTTAGGTGAAACATCTTGGGGACAAACATAAACAAACTTACTAATATTGGTGCATCTCCTAGAGAAACTGACACATGGATGGGTGAGTTTTATTAAATTAGAAATTTAATAAAATAAATATTTATGCATGAAGCGACATGTGTCGCATGGGATTTTCTTTTATAAGGAAGGCATTGGGAATGGGTAAAGGACCTAGTTTTTGGATGGATATCATAATTCTTGCGATAGATGAGACTTGCTGCTATTGAGGTTTGGCTAGAAATTCTTGTGGGGGGGGGGGGTGGGGGGACCCATTGAGGAGTTTCTTGAAAGGTGTGTGTGAACTTTACGACCGAAGTTCGGGGGTGGCTATGCGACATAAAGCATAATCATATGGTTGGGTGGCGAAGCTAACGGTTGCTTCACCAATGGTTAAACGAGCTTTGCTGGAGGGATCCTAGGGAAGACGCGAACGACAATGGACCAGCTAGATCAAGTTGACAAGTTATGGTTTTGTTTATTTTTATTAAGTTATTTACTTAATTTTTTTATTTTTATTTTTTCAGTAATTATGATAGCTAATCTGTTTGTATGAAGTTGTTAAAGTTTTAGGTTCATTTCAGGAGGACCCTAAAGGAGGGGCCCTACACATGATAATATCTGTTGATAGGGGAAGTAAGATTTATTAGTTTAAGAAAGAGAAATATTAACATTGTTGCGGAAACGCCTAGGTCCTATCTAAGTTCGACGAGGATATGATACCAAATATAAGAACCTAGTATTCCTTATTATTATTATTATTTTCTTCTTCTATATTTTTTTTATGTTGAAAACAAAAGATCATATAACTTCGAATTCACTTCCTAGCTAAGTTCCTTACTAGCATACTGCGTACATAATGTAACATCCTAAATTATTTTGCAAGTTATTTTTTTTATAAGTAGAACTTGCCATGCATGCTCCTAATGCTTGTTATGTAATTCCATGATATAGTCCAGATGCATATACAAGCCACCTATTATCATAAATTGCTTTAACTACAATTCAACATTATGATATCAATATACACCCATGAAATTAATCTGTTCATTATAGTCACCTTTTTATATGGATGCACTTAATCTCATATATCACACATTGGTTTAACTACCATTCAACAATATGATATAAATATATAATACTAAGTCACATTTTTATATGCATGCACTTAGTCTAATACAACAATATGATATAAATACATAATATAAAATTACCTTATTAATAAGTCACATTTTTATATGCATGCACTTAGTCTTATACAACAATACGATATAAATATATAATATGAAATTACCCTATTACTAAGTCACATTTTTATATGCATGCACTAAATCTTATACAACAATATATGATATAAATATATAATATGAAATTAACCTATTACTAAGTCACATTTTATATGCATGCATTTAGTCTTATACAACAATATGATATAAATATATAATATAAAATTAACCTATTATTAAGTCACACTTTTATCTTCATGCACTTAGACTTGTACAACAATATGATTTAAATATATAATATGAAATTAACCTATTACTAAGTCACATTTTTATATGCATGCACTTAGTCTTATTACTAAGTCACACTTTTATATGCATGCACTAAAAGTTTAACATGGTGAACTATACATGTAAGACTATTCCACTTGCCAACTACTAGGACTCTTTTTTAATGGTTGCCAAGCAATAAGCACAAACAACTGAGTCCATGTAAAATACCAAGCCTAATGTATTAACGCCAAAACGCGAGGCAACATAACACTGCACCACGTGCCTATCGGGAATCCTAGTCACTCCTCCATCTACCACCGCTGGAAGTCGAACTAAACTGGAGGTATTTACTGTTCAGGGCGTTGGGAACAAGGGAATCACGGTCACATCATAAGTATACTGATATTGGCAATCACAATGGATAGGGTTGTTTCTTCAGATATTTGGGAAACAATAATTAAAAAATAATGATAAGAAGTTTAAACGGTTCCGTCTGCAGTTGTGAAACTAATACTCAGAATTAATATCTGTTAGTCGTAGAAGCTGAGAGGGAGGAAACACAACCACATAAGGAATAGATCCAGGGGTTTAGGAAGAATGTAGAGATGTACAACATCTGTTTGCCTCGAGTTGAGGTCCGAGGATGGGTCTCCAACAAGCAAGGATTGGTTTGTGAGGGTTGAACTTCAAACCCAGTTCAGGCAGAGTGCTGCAGAATGATAAGGTAATATAGTATGAACAATCGCAGGGTGAGAGGATTCCTGTTGATCATAGAGGTCGTCGGAATCTCGCACACAACGATCACAGATGTTTAAGCAAGGGATAAGGTTTCAGACCGTATTTTAACCTGGAACAACAAAGTGAACCCTGTACAGTACGTTGGATAAAAATGGATGGATAAATTATAGTCCTGGCTTCCCAGGCTTATCAAGCATAGAATCCAATACAATCTACTTAAAGGATCTATTAACATGAAGACTTCTTACAAGAAATACACAGAGGACGACGGTTTCTAGAGCAACCATGATATCACAAATCCAATGGATTTAATTCAACCAATAAAAGTAACACAGAATGCCAGAACGGACCTCTGGTATAGCAGGACATTACATATCTACACGGTTTCATTTCATCAATTATAAATAACACGCAATGCAAGATCGGATCTTTTCACTTAGCGTGAAATCATAGATCGATTCAGAGTTACTTAAACCAAAAGAAATACAATAGAATACAAGATTTGGATCTCTGATCTAGCGTAGTCCCACATATCCATTATACCACATACTGAAAAATTTTCAACCAAATAAACTCGGTTTACGGATCTGTGACGATCACTATTGATCTAGTGACAGTCATGGATCCTTTCCTTGCGATAGTGAGGGTAATCATGGTTTTATTTTTCTGAAATCCTATAATCATTCATGAAGTATGGGAATATAGTACTGGAGTTAATATACATGTTAAGAAGACATCAAGGCGATAATAACTACTCACAAACACAACATAATACAACCAACAGAGTTATAATAAATAATTAACTGAACATAATTCGTATGGCTATGAAAAGCCTGAGAATTGATCTCATTGCGTTCGGTCTATTGTGGTTAGCTATGCTATTTTTTTTATCAAAGAGAGGCCAGAGCGAATACAATATTTCAAGTCACGATTATTTAAATCATTGAGAAAATATAATAAGCATAGATTTGGATCAACCAACTCCAACAAAGTATAATACCTAAAATCGCAATAAATAAATCTACGTAACTCATATTCACACATTCAACCACAGAGAGTTTAGCAAAAGATAAATAGACTAGATAGATAAACTTGTTTTTGACGATCAGTCGTACGGTGGCGAGCTTGTTGAGGTATCGTGTGATTTAGATCAATCCTAGCTTGACGACTCACCAACAAGACCCCTCGGTTGACCTCCCTACTAACTCTATAAATAATCTTCTTCCTCCCGGACCCCCGAGCAATGGGGCTGTAGAGCTCACATACAAAATCTATAGATCCAGAAGTGGGATTCCTCCCCACTAAGACTTCTTGCCAAACTCCAATAGTGGCAAATCAATGACTTACACTCATTACGGTAACCATCCAGCCATAGGGTACCTTTCCCTTTTCTCATGCCTTCCTTAAATATGAAAATTCACTGCGACACATGTCGCTTCATGCAAAAATGCCTAATTTTTAATTATGCAATTATAATTTAGCTCACCGGCCATGTGTCATATTTCTAAGAGAGTGCACCTACCTTCCTAGATTTACTCAAGTCTGTCCCCCTTGATGTTCAATCTAGTTTCTATTTTTGTGGGTGCAAGTGGGGTTGACTAAATGCTAAAGTTTAGTATACCATTTGCTCCTAAAAAAAATATTCTCTATTATTTTAATTGCAAAAATACATTTCATTTGCAAATGGCCTAACTGAAATTGATATGTTTAATGCATAATGTTCACCAATTGTTTTTGTCTAGGGTCTAGGTACTACATCGTTGGGTTCATCCGTCCCTCATTTCCTTTTGTCAACATGGTACTGCACCGTCGGGTCCATTCACCCATCATTTCCGTTTATCGACAAGGTACCACATCGTTGGGCCTTTTCGTCTATCATTTCTGTTTATCGACAAGGTACCACATCGTTGGGTCCTTCCGTCGATATTTCTTCATTGCATATGATTTGCGGAACTTCATGTAGGGATTTAGGATCTGTTACCTTCAATCCTCCGTGTAGGGTCATTCAAGTTGAGCAAAAGTGGATTTTTTTTTATTTTTTATTTTTTATTTTTATAAACCAAAGGTTTTCATGTCACCAGTTCATAGCATTGTATTCCTAAGTAGATCTTAATCTCAATATTAGTAAGACATCAAGATGCAAATCAACATACACAAAACTTTACATTTTAATTCTATCATTAGGTTTGGAATTCTATAACTTACATTTCCATTCCATGAATTCATTTCAATATTAGAAATATGAATTGACATAAGTACGATATGACATTTTAATTCTATAATTAAATCTGAAATTCTATGAAATATAACTTACATTTCCATTCCATGAATTCATTTCAATATTGGAAATATGAATTGACATAAGTACGATATGACATTTTAATTCTATAATTAAGTCTGAAATTCTATGAAATATAACTTACATTTCCATTCGATGAATTCATTTCAATATTAGAAATATGAATTGACATACGTACATTATGACATTTTAATTCTATAATTATAATTGAACTTCCTCAAATCCTAACACTAACATTACAGTCCATTCATGACACAAGCATTCTTAAATCCTAATCCATTCTAATGAGTAATATATATATATCTTTATGAATTCAATTAGGGCTTTAAATATAACATAATCAATCTTGATCATATACCAACGCTAGTTCCGTAACATAATTATGAAGACATAACTAAGTTTTTAAAATGACAATGTCAATATTCATATCCAATCCTTTATAGAGTAATACTTGTAAGGAAAATCAACCATAATTTGATATTCATACTTTTCTAAGTTAAATTCAAAATTACCTAAAGCACATACTTTCATTTCTTTTCTAATTTAATCGTCCTTAGGATTGGATCCTAGCTATTCCGTAATATTTAGGAGGTGCATATAATTAAATTATATGGAATACAAAGTGCAATGTGAACTTAAACTAAATCCATTGAAATTTGATCAAGGGATTCTTAAACGTAAGGTAATACCCGACTTAGTATATCTTAAAATAATAACAATTCATTCTACTTGCCTTCCACCCCTCCCTCATGGGGTATAAACATAATTCTAGTATCAATGGTTAATAAAGAATTTGTAAAGAAAGATAAAGTAAGTACCTGTCAATAATACATCCTAATCTTTACATTCAAATGTATAGGTGTAAATGGGAATTCTAATTTCAATACAACTGAAATTCAAACACACTTTATTTTTTTATTGTCTGGAGTGCCATTTATTTTATTTCGAACTCATGAACTCTGAAGATGTTGCCCAAAATCGATTTGTACAGAAATAAAAAAAAACACCTTTCGAAATTGTAATTCTGAATACGCTGTTCTAAGGATTTGATTTGCAGAGAAAAAAAAAAGATATAAACCAATTACATTTCAATTTTACAATCCCAGGAACGCTGGGCGAGAATAGGTATGCAGAGTATACCAGGGCAAATTAATCCATACAATTAGAATTCTGGAACATTTCAGATTATAGAAAATACGAAACCGATTTGAGGTCAAGAAATGGATTCACACAGGATTTAAAAAGGCAAAATGCAATCGTTTCAAGTCTTGGAAGACGCCAATGAGAGGTTGTGTCAACACCGGTTTTTAAGAGCAACCACAAATTATCTAATTGAATCCTGGAAACGCCTCAAGGAATGGATCATCACAGTTTTCGAAGGGCAGTTATAAACCCTTTTGAGAGGTCTGGATTGCAGATAACAAGGGGAGCTCGAAAACTCAAAAGATAAGAAATTCTATCTCAGTTTTATGATATTGGAGTGCTAATGGATGGATACACAGTGGTTGAGGAGGGCGAGTCACAAAAAATGGTTTCGAAATCTGGCAGCATTAAGAATTGGGGATTAATCTCTTAGCGAAAATTATGGATTGAATTAGAACACGCAGAAGGTAGGTAAATCCAGATCTTGATTGATTGTCATCATGCATAACAGTTGTGGGAATTCGATCTTAGTAAAGTATCAATAATGCAGAGATATCGTAGCGATTCAAAAGTGAATCGTGGAGACGCCGATCCATTTTGAATTTAACTACAGAGATGAGATTTACATCAAGTTTTTAGAATAGAAAGTAATTCAACACACAAAACTAGAAACGCCCACAGAGACGGGATTCTACACAGATGTTTAGATCTACAAAAAAAAGAAATGAAGAACAGAGGACTTAGGCTTTCTAGAATCTGCAGGGCCTTCGAGATCTGGTCGACCATCACGTGTTTACTCAGGGGTTCAAATAGGCTGTAATAGAGATCGATATTTTGAAAGGGGCAGAGTCGCCAATGAAATCTGAAGTAGAGTGCAGAGAAACCTTTAAGTCAAGCTACAACAAAGAACAAGTTTTTGGAAGTTTCAATTATCGTTCACGTTGGTTCTCATGGTTTCTTCCAAAATCGAGACACTATAAACTTTGAAGCCCCAAATGTTGAGATCCAGATTTTAAATTTTAGAGGTTTAGAAATAAAAGGAAACGCTATGATCTAGATTCGAATCATCACATCATGATCTGGATTCGGCTATACAATAAAAACAATGATACAATCTGGGAAACCCTACACTGAAATGATATAATGCAGAGTTTAAGATCCAAATGAAATCGACTGCAACATCCATATTTTCTCCAGATCCCGAGTCACATACAGGGATTCGAAATGCATATAAAAAATAAAGCAGAGTTTACAAAAAATTATAGAGATTCCTAAATCAACCTGCAACCGGCGTTTTCTAAGCTCTCCACATATTCTCACAAATTCAGATTTACATATATATATATATGGAAAACAGAGTTATTACTTTTATTAACTAGATCAATTCATACACATAAAAACCACAATATTAATTTCACATACTGAAGGAAATTTAATTGAAGAACAATGAACCTGATTTGGATTGTCGAATTCGAGGTCGGATGTCCGTTGTAATTGCGGCTGAATCCGTGCTCCAGTGGATCCACTTGACGAAGGTACCGACAACCCCTCAGTTGACCACCCTACTGTATCGAGGTTACTCTTCTTCATCTCGAACCCCTGAGCTAATGGGGTCGTAAGAACACTAAGCTAGCCTCCCGAAAGGATCTCCCAATCCCCGTTCCGGCTAATCCCAACTCCAAGGATCATAACATAGTCCAAGATTATGATGACCATCCAGCATTAGGGAGCAAGAGATCCCTTTCTCCTTCTCCTCCCTTCTTTTATAACAAAAATCGAGGTGCCATGTGTCCTCACATGCACATATATTATTTAATTTAATATTTTATTAATATTATTCTCAAGTTACAAGTATTTGTTTCTAACTCAAGTGTCCACCTAGTTCCCTAAATCAGTGCAAAGTAGATGTAGTTGTCTTTAAGAGAGTCCTAGTTGTGTTTGTCTTTTCAAATATAGTTGTTGTATTTAACCACATGTTCATTCTAGATTTCTTTCTTTTTCTTTTTATAAAAAAATATTTTATTCAAAACATTTTCTATTTTATTTCTTTTATTTTGTATAAAGAAATATTTTATTCAAAACACTTTTTACTTTATTTATTTTCTTTCTTTTTCTTTTTAAAACAAAAAGAAATATATTTCAACTAAAGATAAAAAGAATGATCATGGACTTTTCAACATTTCAATCATCTTTCTCATAAATACTAATATAACCATCATGATAATAACAATAAAATATTAATTCCTTTACTTTTAAATTTTCTAGAAACTCTACACATATTTTATTTTTAATTATGCGTGCATGAATACTTTTATTTTCTTACTTTTCTTTGTCTAGGTACCTCTTTGGCAGGCCCTTCCGACAGTCTCTTTCTTTCTTTTTATGGGGAGCACTGCGTAGCGATCGGGAGTCGTTACCGCGATCTCTCAACTACGCTCCTTGGAGACTAAGGGATGTTGAGGGATAAGGTTCTCCTTATTGCGCACCCCTCAACTCATCGTACGCGACCAAATCATTATGGTCTTTCCCGTACGGCATACGCTTACCCGGGTGAGCTGAAACAGCTTCACCCGTGCGTGGATTGCTAATTCAGGGTCGACAGTTAGTCGTTGTACCCCTAAGTGTTCTTTCCATTCTTACGACCCCGATAATTCCATTGTGGGTCAGTCGGTAAATCATCTTACCTGCCCTTGCACACACTCAAACGCATATTAGTAGCGCTGCACTATAAAATATTTGTATCATTCTTTTCAGTATCTCAGTCAATCGAGTCTACTAAACATTCATCATTTTAACATTATGCTTCTGTCAATCGAGCATGCTCATCATTTGTTACTTCATCTCAGTCAGTCAAGTATAAAACAAATCCTCATTTTCATTTCAAGTAATTTCAACATTTATCATTTTTCATTTTCTCAGTCAGTCGAGTATATTCATAAATCATCATTTATCTAACCATTTTCATTTCACATATAAAATTTAAAGCAATCATTCATGGTCTAAGTTTTTATATTTCCGGGTCACTTCAAACTAGTGCCATCAATAGTCAAATCAGTCGTAGGTCTCAAAAGTAGTCTGATCAATCATAGGTCTCAAAAGTAGTCTGATCAATCATAGGTCTCAAATAATCAAAATCAATCATAAGTGCTGAGGCGAGCATTACACTCCGTCTACACTCTATTGGATACTAATGGCACTGAGGATTAATTCCATTCTTATTGCGCGCCCCCCAACCTCGTACATGACCAACTCCATCATGGTCCACTTCGCACGACTTCACACGTCCCCGAGTAAGCGGCTAAGGGATTTTGAACTCGTGTGTGGATTCCGTAGGAATTCGACACCGTCATCGTCCTTCCATGTGTGATTTATTCGTACTCTACGACCCGTTTATTTCCATTGTGAGTCCGTCGGTGAACCGTTTCACCTATCGCTACACACATGCTTAAAAGCACCCATTAATAGCTCTATTCTCATTTATAAATATTCATTTCATAACCTACTAATCATTAAGCAACCAAAACATCATAATTTATTTCATAAACTGCTAATTGTTAAGCAACCAAAATTTACTCATAACATCATATATTTCGTCAATCGGATAATCATTAAGCAAACCATGTTCATTCACATCATATTTTTCATAACATAGCTAGTCGTTAAGCATCGCAAGCAAATTCATTTATACACATCATATGTTTCATAAAACAGCTAATCATTAAGCAAAAGATGTTCATTCACATCATATTTTTCATAACATAGCTAGTCGTTAAGCAACGCAAGCAAATTTGTTTATACACATCATATGTTTCATAAAACAACTAATAATTTAGCAGAGCATGCGTTTATCCATCAATTTAAGCAAAGCACAAATATCATTTATTTCAGTGTTTTCGTTCATCATTTGTTGTCATGTGCATCATCATGTGTTTATTAATTATTCACGATATAAATGTTCAGAGGGAATTTTATTAAAGTTTAATCAGCCGGGTCACTTGGCAATTGCCCTCAAGGTCTACATCAATCTAGGGGCACTACATATAATTTCTATGGATATTATAATTTATTGTAATTTGCTTAATAATGTAGTAAAGTTTGTTATAAATATTATACTTATAGAATAATATATTTATTTTGTTGCAACTTTATGTTGAGCACTACGAAATAATTTATAATGATTTTTAATAAGGAAATTAAGTCTTCAACATATGATGTTGTGTATAATTTGATTATTCAAATGACAAACATATATGAATCATTTTTTTAAGTCTACCCAAATATCATAACAAAAAAGTCAAGTATTACCATGTACCATTATTATAAAATATGAATGTGAACATCACAAAAAAATGTAAATATGAACATCAATATGACCTACCAATGTATCATTCAATATTTTTATTTTTTTTATAATAACTCACTTTACAATGACAAATATCAAAGCTCTAATAGAAAGAAAGACAAATATTTAATTAAAAGAACAACCTTTTCTCTCAATTGTAAACCTAAAATATGCATTCTCCAAACTTATTATTATTAATCATGATCTTCATTATATAATATGACATTAGTCCACATTGAAGGAACACATTTTATATAACATTAGTACACATTGAATAACCCATCAACAATGAAACTTGAAATAAATATAGATATTAATATGCATATTCCAAATATAGGATTTAAAAAAAATGTTGTTTTTTATTTTTAATTTATTATATCATATAAATTTTAAAGGATATACACATTTTATTAATCTTGCCATACTTTTCTCTGTCTTAACGATATATACGTGCCTAAGTATCTAAAATATAAAATATAAGTGTCTAAGTATAATATAATCATTAAATTGACCTTATTATTGAAATGAGAGTAGCTAAAATTACAACAAACAATAAATATGATTAACATCAATGAAAATTCGTACTCTAATTCCCTGATTCTGATCCAATTATAACAATACAATAAATTAAATGATAAAACCCACATTGCAATTATAAACTAAATGGAAAGTTACAAATATCATCTCTAACTATGAAGAATGACATACAATCAGTCCATAAAATCACAAGTTACTTGATAGACATGAAACATATTTCACATCATATTGGTTGTTAACCATCTCAAATGATTTAAACATTGTATCCAATAATCAACTTTAAATTTCCACCATCAGAACTTGAAAAATAAACAATATAATTAGAAATTCAAAGATAACAATAACAAAACTATATCTCAATCTGTAAATACTAAGATAAAACATGTACATATCACTCTCCGTTTCCATCACCCTCATTATCTTCATCAGTTGGCATGATAGCACTGTTATTCTCAAAAACATGTTTAGATATAGTCTAATGCCCCGTTTTGGCTTTACCATTATAACTATCTTTACTTATTTGTATTTGCTTATTATTGTGAAACTTCGTTAGTTTGATGACACAATGGACATATGGATTTATTATTTTGCGGAAATTATATATGTGTGTGATGTTAATATTATGAGTTATGTTCATATTTTGATTATGTCTCTAGCATGAAAATTCAATGAATGATGGGTACATGGATACCAAGTTAAAGTTATATGTTGAATGGATGTATATGATTCCAAATGCATGGTACATAGAAATGATTTGCATTATTGTTCCTTAGTAATGGAATATATATACATGTCAATGATTGCACGATATTTTCGATCGTGTTTTTGGAGACTAACCTACAGGTTAACAAGGCTAAGTGGTAGCTGGATCGTATGAGGTGGGAGTAACTCGGGGACACGGATTGCGAAAGATAAATGGTATGCAAGTGATGCATTATTGTTTAGCATGATTATTGTATTATTATCATGATGTATGGGTAGGTGTGGGTTTTAAAGAAACTCAACCGCCTAAATTGGTTATTCAATGAAAAAACCTGAGTACAGCAATCGCAACGCAGTAACTATGTCGAGGTAGACATAGTCCCTTGTTCCATTAGGGGGGTGGACGCATTACCCACCATTTATCCCCGAAACCTGGAGTCATGGGAGGATGTGCTACGACACACTCCCCAAGGTGTGTGATGATGACTGGTGGGTTCCTACTGGGGAAGCTTGGTTGATGTAGTCGACACTTCCGCTTACGGGTTCTAACTGGAGCCGGTCATGGCGTGGCATTTTAGGGTAGTCAAACTGAGGAAGGATAGGATGTGGAAGTAAGTTGTGAATTAGGTAGAATGAGTTAGGTAGATAGGTATGTCATAGAAGTAAAAAAGGAAACACCATTTACTGTGTGTGTACCGAAAGCCTTTACTTGATTCATGTGTCGTAATTCAATATGTTATGTTGTTTCATCTATTATAATAAATGGAGATAGTCATTGAAATTCTTATCTCGGTATGCGTCGACGGAGGGTGATTTATGTAATTATGGGTATGATTTTTTTAGTACTATTAGTGTACCTACACGAAGTATGTAAGCCGTAGATACGCTTACATAACTCGCCTATATATGTTAGTATTAGTTATATACTATATTATTACCGTTAGGCTTGAATGCATCGTGATTGTGAATAAATTCTGTTGGGAATTAATTATTACATATGTAGTTATGCATTGATATAATTGCGTAGGGTTATAAATGGAATGTTTAATTGTGGTCAAGGTTAAGTATTAATTGTGGTCATCTTTAAAATAATGCTAGTAAATGATTAAGAAGATTATTATTAACTTAATTAATAAATATTAATTAAGAGTTAATAATGTGAGTGGGTGATAATAATATTGGTACTAAATTGATTAATGTTAACTGAATATTAATGATATCAATTAGTTCAATTCCTTGGTTTACCAATGATAATGGTGTAAATAATATTGATAAGATTATTATTGACTTGTTTAATAAATTGAAATTAGTTTTTATTTATAACTAAAGGGTAATTAGAATTACAGAGGTGTGATAATCATTAGTTAAATGAATAGGGTATTATTAATTGATCAATGACAATTATTATTAATTAATTAATTAATAGATCATTATTAATTAAATTATTTTTATAATGAATAGTTGGATGTTGAACTACTAATATAAAATATTATTATAATGATTAATTAATATAAATTTTGGTGATTAATTAATTGTTGTAAAACACGAATGTGATAAATTACATGATTTAGTTTGTAATTATGTCAAGTTGGACATAGATAATGACGATGGTAATTGTTTAAAGGTTCTTAAAACTTCACATGAAACGTGTCCCTACTTATATAAAGAAAAAGGGTAAAAGTGATTTATGGGTGATTCGTAACTTAATAGGGGATGGTTTGACCATTAATAAGATTCTGATAGGGAGTTGGAATTTAATGGGGAGATAGGGGTAGTAATGGTAGGAAAGGGATTCGATGGAGGAAGGAGTCGATAGAAAGGAAAAGGATACAGAGAGGAGGAAAGGGGATTGGATAAGGGGGGGAGGATCACATGGGAAAGCAACATAAGAGGTTATGTTTTTCAATATTTTAAGGGAGACACCTTGCACTGGTTGGGATGAGTGTACTCAGGTTTTGGGCTCGGGGGTCCAAGGAACTGGCTTTCTTGGAGCTAGGAAGCCGACGAGGCTTTCCTAGTTGGCAGGGTGGCAAAACCTATAATTTGGACAGTTGAGTTTTTGTAGAGGCCGTCTCTAAAAGATTATAATACAACATTTTTTCTTAAAACACTTCCATGTTCCTCAGGTTATAACATACTTTCTCCAAATTCATAACTCTACACACCATTACGATTTTATAAAAGTATATACATAATTTCTCCAGTTTCATAACTCTCAACACAATTATAAATTTTAATAAGAATATGTTTATATGTTATCCATTTTCATAACTCGAAGCACAATTACAATTTTGATAAAAATATATTTATATTTCCTCCATATTCATAACTCAAAGCACAATTACAATTTTATAAACAAAGATATATATAACTTCTCTCTTTGCATAAATCAAAGCGCAATTATATATTTTGATAAAAATATGTTTATATTTTCTCCATTTCCATAACTCAAGCACAATTACAAATTTTATAAACAAAACTTATACATAATTTCCCTCTTTTCATAACTCAAAGCACAATTATATATTTTCAAAAAAATATATTTATATTTTCTCCATTTTCATAATAACAATTTTATAAACAAAACTTATATATAACTTACATACCATTTCCTATTTCATAGTATTGTATATATTACCAGGCTTATATAGGTATATTTTTTTGGAAATCTTAAATAGATGTAGTTTAGAAAGTAACTATACCTCATAGGTAATTATGAATAATTTATCGAAATAAACATTCTATTAATTCGATCTAAATATGGGTTAAGTATTTCATCGATTAACCATGAACTAACATAACTTTCATAATTATAAAAATATGACTCTTTTCATAAAGAGATGGAAGAAACCTGGCGCATGGGTAGCCAATTCATTAGGTCGCGTCACCTAACAAATGGCAGACACATGGTTGTACGCCGAGTTCTACAAGATCAGGTCATTTCACAGGGAGCCTGAGATTAAAGAGAGGTGAGTCTATTCTTTCCAGCAAGGTAATTGCATTTAAGTTCTGTTTGACAGACAGTCTCAGAATGGACTTACTCTGACCGTCGTCTAATGAGATCTCCAGGTCTAGAGGCAAAAATCCTGTACATGAATGTAATTCAAGAAACATGCTCAAATAAATAAATAAAAGAAATACAATTGTTCCTCTTCTACCTGCTGGACAGATGAACTCGATTCCGCCTACAGGTTTAAATTGTAATTCAAGAATTCTAGAATTTAACTATAATACCCAGAGGGATTAGCGACCCAATTTTCATCGGCTAGATTTCCATATATAAAAAGAATACTCTTTAAAATTATACCTCATCAAATGCCCTATCAGTTTTAAAATCAAGGTTTGGTTTCTGTTAGCGCACCAAATTATTTCCTTACCTAGATTTTAAGTTCAAGAGATCTCCGCGACAAAAGTGAAAAGGTAAAGAGTTCATCTCTTCCTATAATTATGCCAAATTACAGGTAGTCAGAGGGGAATAACTAAATGCTGGTATCATGTCCAGTTTACATCTACGGACTGAAGTAAATGCACTGATCAATAATAAATTTTCAGAAATGTTTGCATCGGAACTTACGATCTGGAGGTATAATATTTAACCAATACAAAGATCAATAAATGCATTAGAATAGATCTATGCTATTTTGATTTATTGATTAATACAGAGACCAAAAGGATGTTGTTGGAACATATATATGAGTTCGTGGGAGGTTCTGATTATACAATATAAACAAAGGTAAATTAGGTATTCGCATACTCGCTGATGAGCTCGTGTGGGATTATGGATGTGATCAGAAGCGATATGGTATTTTCCGCGTTTTACATACACAAATTTACAATAAAAATACCTGAATGTGAATCCAAGAATCGTGTGGGATTTGGAATACCCTATTGTGACCTGGGTGTTCATCATTGTTACATACATAGATTTAGATATAAATATACCAGAATAAACTTGGTGTGACCGTATCGTACTCAGATGTAGGAAACATATACAGAAGTGATAATAGATATCAGAATGTGTGTTCATGAGGCCGCGTGCGACTCGAAATATGGGATGAAGCGACCTGGGTATATGAAACCTATAGAGCTCGACATAATTACGAGAATAAACTTGAAACAATAATGTAATCCCACCAATGATTAAATTCTCCGTCAGAAGGAAATACATTTTAGGAGTCCAACTAGTAGCCAGAAAGGAGGGCGTTCATGTTCAGATCTATACATAGTGAAAGACAAACGATCTATTGATATATCGCTTCCCCGGTAATGCTGGGATAAATACCACGCATAGTTCATGTCGATGCACAGTGGAAGAAAACAATCTATTGACAGATCGCTTCTCCGGTAATGCTTGGATAATTAACACGAATGGTTTCTTTATGATCATTATGAAAACAGGGTTGCAAGTTCAACGGTAAATTTAGATCTGGTCGAAGTTCATATTTTTAATACAATCCAATTTAAAAATTAAAAAAAATCTGTAACATAATAACTCATAATTCCAATTGAAGCGGAAGAGAGGAGCGGTCAATATTTTTTTTACAGAGTCTGCATATATGGCACATCAACGATATATTTCCAAATTTAAATCAAATACAAAACTTATAAACTAATGTTGCGAACTCGCCAGTTAGCTGCAACTACCCAAATTTAATTTAAAATAAAATACATGCATATATGATGAGTGCAAGTCAATTATCGATATTCATCCATGAAGTTCATCGTGTGAATACTCAGTTATCTAATAATCATTCTACAGATTATAAATTGTTGGTTTTGAATATAAAAAAAGAACAATTACCGATCCGGACGAGTATGGCCGAACTTGATGCAACTTCAATCCTACCGTCGATCTCCATGAATCACCGATGAACACCTTGGTTGACCTCCCTTCCTTATCAAGAGTACTCTTCTTCCTCTCGAACCCCCGAGCAATGGGTCCGTAGAGCTCACACACAAAATTAGAGATACAGAAGTGGGATTCCCCCCCACGAAGACCTATTTCCAAACTCACAATAGAATCAAATCAATGCCTTACACTCATTACGATAACCATCCAACCATAGGGTGCCTTTCCCCTTCCTCATGCATTCCTTAAATAGGAAAATTCACTACGACACATGTCACTTCATGCAAAAATGCCTAATATTCTAATTATTTAAATATAATTAGCTCACCCAGCCATGTGTCCAATTCCTAAGAGAGTGCACCTACATTTCTATATTTACTCAAGTCTGCCCCCCCTGATGCTTCAATATAGTTTCTATTTTTGTGGGTGCAAGTGGAGTTGGCTATATGCTAATGCGTATTATTCCAATTTGCTCCTAAACAATTATTTTCCATTATTTTAATTACTAATAATCATTCCATGTGAAAATGGCCTAAATGACAATTCTCCATGTTCAATGCATAAAATTTATCTATTGTTTTCGTCTTGGGTCTAGGTACCACATCGTCGAATCCCTTTGTTCCTCATTTCCTTTTTATTAATATGGTACCACATCGTCGGGTCCATTCATTCATTAGTTCCATTTATCGAAAAGGTACCACATCGTCGAGTACTTCCGTCAATACTTCTTCGTTGCATCTGATTTGCGGGAACTTCATGTAGGGATTTAGGACTCGCTACCTTCAATCCTCCGTCTACACTCTATTGGAGACTAATGGCACTGAGGAGTAAGTCCATTCTTACTGCTTTCCCCCAACCTCGTACATGACCAATTCCATCATGGTCCACTTCGCACGACTTCATGCTTCCTCGAGTAAGTGGATAGGTGCTCTTCAACTCGTGCGTGGAATCCGTAGGAAGTCGACACCATCGTTGTTCTTTTGTGTGTGATTTATTCATACTCTACGACCCATTTATTTCCTTTGTGAGTACGTCAGTGAACCATTTCACCTATTGCTACACACATGCTCAAAGCACACATTAACATCTCTATTCTCATTTATCGTAATTCATTTCATGATCTACGAATCGTTAAGCAACCATAATTTACTCATAACATCATATGTTTCGTCAATTTGCTAATCATTAAGCCAACATGCATTTCTTTCACTCACATCATATATTTCATAACATAGATAACTGTTAAGCAACATTTTCATGTATACACATCATATATTTCATAAAACAACTAATCATTAAGCAAGCATACATTTATTCATCAAATTCAGATAAAGTATCCATTTCCACAAATGCCATTCAACTCATTGTTTTCATTCATCAATTTGTCGTCATGTACATCATCAGGTGTTTTCCAATTATTCAAAATATATAATTGAAGTGTCATTTTATTAAATTTTTATTCATTTGGGTCAGTTGAAAAGTGCCCTAAAAGTATACATCAGTCTAGGGGCACTACATACACCCCTTCTTATTTAGAACTTCATCCTGAAGTTCAGAATAAATATGGAAAGTTACGACGCATATCAGTTGCGTCCTCCCAAGTCGCAGAGCTAGGACTATAGTTGTCCCACTGCACTTTGACTTGATCAATCACATGGTGCCTAAGCTGCCATGTTCGTTGGTCCAATACCCAGATCGGCTTGGCCATCACGACTCCGTCATCCGTTATCTGCACATTGCTCAGATCAATAACACGTGAAGTATAGGGAACATAATGATGTAATACTGAAACATGGAATACATTGTATCCTACTCAAAGATGACAACAAGTCAAGATGATAAGAAACCGGTCCTATTCGTTTCAAAATCCTAAAGGGTCCTACAAATCTAGGGGACAACTTGGCTCCCTTGCCAAATTTTATCGAACTCTTATGCGGTTTCACTTGCAGAAATACCTTATCTTTGGTCTCATAACTTTGGTCAGTTCTATGCGCATCCGCATAGCTCTTGTGCCGATCCTGTGCTTCCTTCATTCGAGCATGAATGGTAACCATCTGGTCTTCCATTTCCTGTATCACTTATGGGCCTAACAATTCCCTATCTTCCAATCTATCCCAACTTATGGGAGTTCTACAAGGTCATCCGTAGAGACATTAGAAAGGTTCCATTTGAATAGAACTCGGGTAACTGTTATTGTAAGAAAATTCCACTAGAGGTAGGTATTCTTCCCACCCTTTCTGTTGATCCATCAGATACATCCATAACATGTCCTCTAAAACTTGGTTCATCCTTTCAGTTTGTCCATCTGTCTCTGGGTGATAGGCGGTACTAAAGTTAAGTTGAGTGCCTAGAGCTTCTTGAAATATCGTTCAAAACCTTCCAGTAAATACTGAGCCCCTATCCAAAATGATATTTTTCGGTATTCCATGCAATCTTACAACCTCATTTATGAAAACCTTAGCAATTTCTGGCGCTTAATATATGTTCTTGATCGGTAGGAAGTGGGAACTCTTGGTAAGAGTGTCGACTACCACAAAGATGGTGTCATGTATTCTGTTGGTCAAAGGTAAACCAACTAAAAAATCCATAGAAATGACTTCCCAGTTGGATTCTGGGATTGCATGGGGTTGGAGAAATCCAGCAGGGTGTCGATGTTCTGCCTTCACCATCTGGAATTCCATACATTTTGCTATGAAACTTACCACATCCCTCTTCATTCCTTTCCAAAAGAATAAAGGTTTCAGATCTGCATACATTTTCTTTACTCCCGGATGGGCCCCGTAAATCTCTCTATGGGCTTCTGACAATATCAACTTTCATATCTCTTCATTTTCTGGTACATAGATACGGTTGTTATACCTCAATAACCCATCCATGTCAAAGGAGTACCCGTCATACTTGGGTATCCTCATTTGCTCATTCTCCAATTCCCTTTTCACCGCGTTATACCATGTGTCATCCTGTTGTAGTGCTAGAATATTTTCTCTTAGGTTGGTCTTCATCGGTATGACCGAGAATATCCTTGGTATCCTACTAAGTGCATCAACTACTCTGTTTAAAGTTCCCTTTACATAAGTTATTCGAAGTTGTACTCACTGAGTAACTTCGACCATCTTCTTTGTCTTTCATTTAAGTCGCTCTGAGTAAAAATGTGTTGTAACCCAAAATGGTCAGTCTTTAATTCAAATTTCCTTCCTACCAAATAGTGTCACCATAATCTTAAGGCATGCATTACCGTTGTCATTTCCATATCATGGGTCGCATAGTTCTCTCCGTGCAACCGAAGTATTCGGGATGTGTAGGAAATCACCCTTCCTTCTTGCATTAGTACACACCCAACTCCATTCTTCGATGCATCTGTATAGAATAGAAAGTCTTTATCCATATCTAGAACTCTTAGTATTGGCGTCGTAGTCAATAGTTCCTTAAGTTTAGCAAAATATTCTTCACATTTATCCGTCCAAATAAAGGGGCTTTTTTTCTTTTGTAATTCCGTTATGGGTCCTGCTACCGTGGAGAAGCCTTCTACAAAGCGTCTATAATACCCCGCAAGTCCCATAAATCTTCATACCTCATGTACGTTGGTGGGTGTCGGCCATTCCCAAATTGCTTCGATCTTTGCTGGATCCACTGCAATCCCTTCATCGAATATAATGTGGCCAAGGTAGTGAATCTCCTTTTGAAAGAATGGACACTTGGATAATTTCCCGTATAAATGGTTCTCTCTTAAGTATTGTAGCGCTATTCTCAAGTGTTCCTCATGGTCTTCAGGTGTTTTGGAATATATTAAAATTTCGTCTAGAAATACTTTCACAAATTTATCAAGGTATTGACGAAATACACCATTCATTAAGTTCATAAATACGCTTGGTGCATTTTTCAATCCAAAAGGTACTACAACAAATTCAAAGTGTCCAAATCTCATCTTGAAGGCAATTTAGGGATATCTTCATCTTTAATTCTCAACTGGTGATATCCCGATCTCAGATCTATCTTATAAAATATTGTTGCACCCTTCATCTGGTCAAAAGGGTCATCAATCCTGAGCAAAGGGTATTGATTTCTTATAGTTGCCTTGTTTAGTTGACGGTAATCAATGCACAACTGCCATGATCCGTCTTTCTTCTTGAAAAAAATCACAGGTGCTCCCCAAGGATATACACTGGGTCTAATCAAACCCAAATCTAATAACTATTGAAGTTTGATATGTAACTCCTTTAATTTAGGCACCGACATCCGATAAGGAGTTATTTCTATAGGCTCTATACCTGGTATCAATTCAATAGTGAAATATAATTCACGCTATGGCGGTATACTGGGTAAAGCATCCAGAAATACATCCATGAATTTCAAAAATAGAGGATGGTTTATTAATTCCACTTTATCCCCTTCCTTGTTCATAGCTATTACTGCATAAATTTGGCATCCCTTTGTCATACTCTTCTTCAATTGTATGGCCGAAATCATCCGTAAGGAAACTTTCCTTTTCCTTCCCGTTAGTACTCTTTTGTAACTTTTCTTTCCTTCCTTGTTCATAGCTATTACTGCATAAATTTGGCATCCCTTTGTCATACTCTTCTTCAGTTGTATGGCCGAAATCATCCGTAAGGAAACTTTCCTTTTCCTTCTCGTTAGTATTCTTTTGTAACCTTCATCATCAAAAAAAGTTAACTCCTTACTTCGACAATCCATTACTGTTGAATGTGCCTCAAGCTGTAAGGCTCGACTAAGTGAAATGTTTTTCTTTTTCTTTTTTTCTTTTGAACATTAGCAATTTTAGAGTTATCTAGAATTAGTCCATTATTATCTCCTAACATAGATTGGATTATGATTCCCCTAGTATCCATAAAATACATATTTGTAAATCTAACACATACACACATTATTATATATATATTGAAATTCTTTTCAAAAGGAGGATTGTGGTGCCTAAGTAAATGAGAGATTTATAATATGACTAACTTTTATCATTCCTTCATAAACAAGAGTGTTCCCATAATCCAATTACATATTTGAGACATCAATACAAAGGATTGTACATATACGACTTACTTAAAATATCGTTTCATGTGCAAATGAGTCTTTTATACCATTGAACAATTAACACAAGTAATTTACATATCACAACTCTAAGTATATAAATTTCATTGGATATATGCATAAATATATATACATATAATGTATAACAAATACAAATTATAGTTATTCGACATAACAATTACAAATCGTATTCATTCTATATATTATGAATTACAAATCGAACATACATTCCATATGAATCTTTTAATCCATTTAACAATTGATACAAGTAATTCACACCTAACAGCTTCTAGGTACATTACTGCCAATGGATATATATATATATATATATTCACTCACATATATTCCATTTATAATATGTAACATATACAAATCATAATTAAGGGACATATCAATTATGAATCGTAATCATTCTAACCTGTCATGAATTACAATTTTAATTTATATATATACATTTAAATATATATGTATATTAATTTATATGTATTGTATAACAAATGCAACGTATAATCGTTCAACATAATAATTATAATTCACAACCATACTGCCCTATTGGAATTACAAATTAAACATATATTCCAGCATTCATACGTCTCATTTTATAATATTTAAATACACAAGACAACTCACTAATTCTAACACCCAGTTAATACATTACATATCTCCAAAGTACAATTAAAATATATGCATTTTAAATTGTAATGGTATCGGTATATTGCAAATTGCATTTTAATGAAACTCATAATGATACACATCAACATTACAACTATCAGATCATATGAGTATCCAATTATATAATCAATTCGAATACATGCTACTCCAAGTTCAAGACTAAGCTTCTTGCTCGATGAGACAGTGCCTGCGATTTGATTGAGTCACCGTGATTAGCACATAGGTATAGTTTTGCATTAACATAATGAACAGTTGTTAAGAGATATTATGATATGTTCCTCGATCAATATAAATCAAAGATCATCATGAGATTGTTAAGTAATCTGAATGTACACACACAACGATAAGAAAAGCAAGAATTCGAAACTAAAACAATTCAATTATGGTTGGAAGTTTAATCTAGCTATCCAAGGCGGTCTTTCGGTAACCGAAACCAATAAAGGGAGTCGCTCCTGCTACAGCTGGGCATGAAGAATCAAACTAGCATGGATTCGACTGAGTTAGGATTTGTAGATCATTTCTGAATCAAGGATAAGTATCGGCTATCTGGATTCAATTCGACGAGTTACAGTCGTAGAGGTCTTATTGTAATAGAGTTCGGAGTAATGGTTATCGTGACAGGGCATAACTCATAGGTCTGGAATCATTTTGTCAAGATTGAAGTGGGACAAACAACATATTTGAGAGTTATTTTTCTTTTAAATACATCGCCAAAGTTTCGGTTCATCAATTTGGGCGTGTTGGTTAACCTTGTCATAGAAGTCGACCACAAGTGCTGGCGCATAGTTAGAATCCATGAAGGATCAGAATTGTTCTATGTCGATCGATCGATCAAGAAGGGCAATAGTGGAGGTAACCACATCATTCGATATGGGAAAAATGGATTAGGTGGTTTTCTTTTGTCAAGTATATGATAAATAAGAAGCGACCAAAGAACTCGCTCTAGATCATAGGAGATAAGCAGATCGCTACTGATCAGGTGAATATTATTAAAGTAGAGGCCAAAAGAAAGATTCACTCTAGCATACAGAGCACAAGCAAATCTTTAACAAAATCTAAAAAAAACATTCCGCTATGCAAGGTTCAAAATTTCAATTTTGGAAATTCGACAAGATCTGAAGAGATATGCTCTGTGGTATGAAATTTATAATTGTGAATTGGAACTTCGATAAGATCTGGGTAGATGCGTTTTGCTTTGTGAAGACTCAAAATTACAACTCAGTAATTCGGTAGGATCTGGGTAAATGTGTCCTACTATACAGAGTTCATAATTGTGAAACGAAAATTCGATAGGAGGATTAAAAATAGGGTTTTAAGCTTTTAGCGTGAAGGTAAGATAAAGCAGAGTTTCTAATGTCTTACTGCCGAAAGCAGTGGCAAGGTGTAGATCGATTGCAAGAACATAGATCTTAAATAGAATGCCAGGTTTGAATACTTAAATGATATCAACACCCTTCGTTCTTGAATAAACTAGATTCACTTACCATTGGTAGGTATATAATGTCAACAGAGGCTATTGGAAATGCGAGAAGGACCTGTATACGGTTTATGACCAGCAATGCGATACCAACATAAATCTTATGCCAACACTACAAATATTCATATAAGGAAAGTCTATATGATATCAATTGCAAAGATCAGATATTGGTACTTGATTAAATTTCAAATACTCAGGGATCAATTTGAATGATAAGGGCAAAGTTCAGTTTTCTTAAATAGCGATCGCCGAAGTCAAGACAACAACAAAGATCGAGATTCGATCTGAGGCGTAGGTTAATGATACAGTAAGTAAAATAAGGAGCATAAAATGGTTCGATATGAGCATGAGTATCATCACATCACATCAACGGTAATTGACAGAGATTTATGCGAGTAGGGTAAAATGTTTGAATCATTTTAATTCCGTCTATGCAATTTGTAATCTGTCTCTAACTATCTAATCAAGGGAACGTAATATTTATACAAAGCGACGACTTATTTCAGACCCCTAAGTATTTTCTTACACCAACAGTAGTAATAAAAATATTCTAGTACATAGAACTTGTATCTCCAGAAATTACTTAAACACAAAATTTATTCATTTCATATTTCAGCAATTTCTTAATTAAAGACAGAAATAATAAAATAATTGAGTACATAAAACCTATATGAGTAGTTGCTCCAACCGTTGATGTAGTTTCAAGTAAATCGCAGCTTCAATCCCACCTTAGATCTCCACGAGTCACCGACGAACACCTCAGTTAGCCTCCCTTGATTATCAAGAGTACTCTTCTTCCTCCCGAACCCCTGAGCAATGGGGCCATAGAGATCACACACACAAATCTAGAGACTCAAAAATGGGTTTCCCCCCACTAGAATCCATTTCCAAACTTCAATAGTAGCAAGTCACTCTCTTTCCAAAATTACGATAACCATCCAAACAATGGGCCCCTTCCTGATTCCCAAAGCCTTCCTTAAATAAGAAAATCCATTCCGACACATGTCACTTCATGCAAAAATGCTTAATTTCTTATTATTCAAAATTAATTAAGCTCATCTATCCATGTGTCAATTTTTCTAAGAAAATGCACCAACTTTCCTAAATTTACTCTAATTTGTCTCCATGATGTGTCATCTAACTTCTATTTTTGTGGGTGGAAGTGGTGTTAACTAAATGCTCAAGCCTAGTATTCCATTTGCTCCTAAAATAATAATTTCTATTACTTTAAATACTAAAATGCATTTTCCTGCGCAAATGGTCTAAAATAATAATTTCTATTATTTTAAATGTATTTTGCTGTGCAAATGATCTAAATGCATTTTGTAAGTTTTTATGCACAATGTTTAACAATTAATCCCTTCTAGGATGTAGGTACCACACCGTTGGGCCCATCCGTCCTTTGTGCTCTTTTGTCAACATGGTACCACTCCGTCGGGTCCACTCGTCCGTCGTTTCCATTTATTGGCAAGGTACCACATTGTCTGGTCCTTGCCTCCGTCATTTCTTATTATCGACAAGGCACCACATCGTCGGGTCCTTCCGCTGATATCCTTTCATTTCATCTGACTTGTGGGAACTTCATGTAGGGATTTAGGATCTGTTACCTTCAACCCTCCATCTACATGCTATTGGAGACTAATGGTGCTGAGGAGTAATTCCGTTCTTACTGCGCGCCCCCCAACTCGTATGTGACCAAATCCATGATGGGCCATCTCGTACGACCTCACGCTTCACTTGAGTAAGTGGATCAATGCTTCTCTACTCATGCGTGGAATTCCGTTGGAAGTCAAAATCGTCGTCGTTTTTCTGTGTGTGATTTATCCGTACTCTACGACCCTATAATTCCTTTGTGTGTGTAATGTCCCCATTTTGACCCCCTTTGTATTAAATCGTAAATGATGTAAATATTGTAATTTAATCATGGTGAGGAGCTCAAGGCCAAGGCCCCACCATTGATTTAGTGTTTCATGTATCGGCAATTAAAAATAGATGCCTATGGTTCTTGTGTGAGATGGGCACAATGTAAATAAGACATCATGTAAATACGAATTTTAATGGAAAAACCCCAACTAGCTATGCAATGCAACAAAAGAGATGGGGCATGATTCTACAAGGAATAGGGAGGGAAATTATTCAAACCCTTGAGCCAATGGTGTCAGCCCATGTGTCAATGAGAAAACCCATGAACTCATTAACTACCCATTTTGTCTCATGCACCCAATCATTTAATTCTTCCAAAGATTGGTTGGGGCAGTTAATGTCTTGGGATTGGAGAAGTATGGCAGTCAGATTTTCGTGCATGGGCAAGCCACCAACCTGAAAATCGTATATTTTGGCTTGCTGGGCAAGAAAACCCCCACGAAATGCTGCCTAAGGCAATTCCTCACCCATTACGTTCTTCCTCTCACGCAGTCTGAGCCCACTGGAATTTATCCTCACGTTTTTCACCATAACCCTGCGTTTTTCCATGCCCAGGAACTCGTTTTTGGATTGTGCAACAGCTGGGGAAGGAGGGACGCGAATTGGGATGGAGGGAGAGGTCGTTTTTGCCCCTGGGGCATTTTTCTGGAATGGGTTTTTCTCTCCCAGTCGAATTTTCCAGTTGCCATACGTTTTGAGTCTACCCACGTTTTTCTAAAGCCCAAGAAACCCCATCTCATGCATCCCACTGTTGTAACGTTTTTCTCATGCTCAGCAAGTGTAGTTTTGCTGTTATGTGCATCCTTGTTTTGATGTGAACCTGTGAGCAGGAAACTGGAGTGGTAGTGGATAGAATTGGCTTGATAAACCTAGTGTAGGGAGTAACCTCTCAAGAAGATCAAGAGGGCTGGCTACTTTTCTATGCACACCCTGAGAACACTAGACAGGAAGGTATGGCTTGAGGGACTGTGTGGCAGTGAAGAGAATACTTCCTTGTGATTAGGTGTGTAGGCATTGTGAGTGCCAAGCTGAATAGATCTGGGAGGGGTACCCATAGCTCTGTGATTGAGCTCACTAGCTTAGCAATTCTTCCCTTCCATGTCCTAGCAGCCTAATAAGCCCAATTGCAGATTGGCTTGGCTCATCTTGGTGTATGCTTGACTATGTGTGAGTCTGTTGTTCCCTGGTTCCTTGTAGAGATCATGGCCAGCTCGGGGGTGGTAGTTGTATCAAGAGGTTGATAAGCACAACTGGCCTATGGTTGGGTGGAACGTTGCAGTTGCATAGCCAGTTGCTTGGGACTACCTTATTGAGATAAGTATTCTCTTGTGTCAAATTCACAATTATCATTTGATGAATATTATGAATGTATGTGGATGTGTTAAATGAATTTACTTCCGCTGTGTTTTCAAATGGTTATGCATTTGCATATGTTCATCTTCTTTTAAATTGAATGTTTATTTACTGAGTATGGGGCTAGATGCCCAGTTTCAGCAATGATCCTCTCTATCATGCTGGTATGATATGAGGGGACATTACATTTTGGTATCAGAGCTACGTTGCAGCATTGGACCTCTATGGGCCAAATCTGATAGCAATTACAAGGGAAGATTTCAAAAATTTTCTTAAGTCTGTTTTTGGAAATTTTGGCTTTAAGTCCGTTTCGGGAAGTCATCCCGAAACTGCGGAAAGGTTCCGCGAACCTTCCCGCAATTGCGGAAGAGTTCCGCGAACCTTCCCGCAATTGCGGAAGAGTTCGGCGAACCTTCCTGTTGCGGAAGAGTTCCGCGAACCTTCCCGCAATTGCGGAAGAATTCAGCAAACTGCTCCGAAACAGCGGAGAAATTTTTTTTAAGTGTTGGCGTCGAAAGGAATTTTTCGGAAGGATTTCTCTTCTGAACTTTCGGAAGGAATTCTCTTCCGAAATTGTGGAAGGATTCCGCGAATCGTTCCACAATGCGGAAGAGTTCGGCGAGTCGTTCCGAAATTGCGGAAGACTTCGACGAATCGTTCCGCAACTGCGGAAGACTTCGGCGAATCGTTCCGCAACTGCAGAAGACTTCGGCGAATCGTTCCGCAATTGCGGAAGGCTTTCACAAACCTCCCCGAAATTTCGGAAGTGTCCGGCGAACCGCCCCGCAACGGAGGCAAGCCGAGAATCGCCCGAAACTGCGGGAGCCTTCGCAGAATGGCTCCGCAACCGCGGGAGCCTTCGCTGAATGGCTCCGCAACTGCGGGAGCCTTCGCCGAATGGCCCCGCAATTGCGGAAGCATTCCTCCAAGCACCCCGCAATTGCGGAAGGATTCCGCCAAATGCCCCGCAATTGCGGAAGGCTTCAACCAACCGCCCCGCAATCTCGGCAGGATTCAACGAACTGCCCGTTGCGGCAGGATTCCGCGAACCGCCCGATGCAGCATGAACCCCTCCAGATGTTGCAGCCACCATGAGAAGCCTAAGAGTGGAGTTGCAAAGCTGTAGGGAAGATAATGAAAGGATGATTAAAGCTCAGGAAGAACAAAATCAGCTGAATGCAGCCATGCTACAAAGCTTGACAGACATCCAAAGGCAAATAAACTCTGGGAATCAGATATCAAATCTAGAAAGGGGTGGGAGTAGCTCTAGAAGGAATTCCCGCAAAAGGGCCAGTAGCCCAAGAAGAGTTTCTATAGACAGAACATATAGTCCAGAAATCTCTTCTAATGAATCATCTGACTCCGAAGAATCCAATGAGGGTTCAAGTTCTTCATCTCACAGGAGCAAGAAGAAGAAGCACTACAAGAACAATTCACATGGGGAATTTAAGAAGGCAAAACCTCCTACATTTGATGGAGAGATAAAGTCCGGTCAAGAAGCTGAAGCTTGGCTTCTTGGGATGAGAAAGTATTTCCAAGTCCAAGACTACTCGGGAAATATGAAGGCAAGGGTAGCCATCTTCAACTTGAATGGAAGAGCATCTATATGGTGGGAACACACCAGGCAAGTGAAGAGGATCAATGAAAGGAAGATTGTGTGGAAGCAGTTCAAGAAATACTTCAAGCAGAAGTGCCTCTCTGATAGATACTATGATGATAAGATCAAAGAGTTCCATGAGCTGAGATTGGGACAATCGACCAGTCATATAAAGACAAAATTGAGTTCGATGAACCTCGAACTCTAGAGGAGGCCATAAGAAAGGCCAAGTATTGCTTTGATCAGAATAGAAGCAAACCGGAATTCCATAAGGCATGGAAGGATAGGAAAAACGAAAAGTTTGATCAAAGGAAGAAGGGGTTCAAGCCTCCTTAATTCCGGAATCAGCAAAGGCAACCATCATAGGTTGTGACTAAGCCAACTAGGATGATGGGAGACAAGCCAAGAGATCCAAATGAGCCAAGAGAACCACTTCAATGTTGGGGTTGTGGAGGAGACCACATACTTAGGAACTGTCCACATACGAATGGGAATGCAAATAAAGTTCACAACATCCAAGGAGCTGGAACTGTGGGTCAAGTGGCGAGAACAATCCCTAGAATCTATGCAGCACTAGACGACCGCCAAGCAGATCATCAGTCAACTGTGGTTGAAGTTGAAGGTAAGATTGCTAAGCAATCTGTTTCTATTTTGATTGATCCTGGATCTACTCATAGTTATGTCACTCCTAGAATTGTTGAGATTTGTGCTTTCAAGAAATTAAAGCATAGTAAACCATGGTTAGTTCAACTAGCCACTGGAACCAAGAGAAAAGTTAGTGAAATAGTAGAGAAATGTCCATTAGAGATGGATGGGTTATTCACTTATGCAGATTTGAATATTTTGCCACTGGGTTCCTATGATATTCTCATTGGAATGGATTGGTTAGAAGCACATAGGGTTAAACTTGACTGCTACAACAAGACGTTTGAATGCATGGACGAAGAAGGAAACCCGAGGTTTGTAAAAGGAATTCCAAAGATGACTTCCATCAGACAGGTTTCAGCCATGTAGCTGAAGAAGTTCTATAGGAAGGGATGTCAACTGTATGCAGCTCACGTTTTAGAGGCAGCAGAGAGTGAAACTCTTAAATTGGAGGACTATCAAGTATTGCAAGAATTCAGGGATGTTTTTCCTGATGAGATTCCAGGACTCCCTCCAAAGAGAGACATTGACTTTACAATTGAACTTGTGCCAGGAGCGGCACCAGTATCTAAGACACCCTACAGGACGAGTACACCGAAATTGCTAGAATTGAAAATGCAATTACAAGAGTTGCTGGAAAAGAAATATATTAGGCCAAGTGTGTACCCGTGGGGAGCCCCTGTTCTATTTGTGAAAAAGAAAGATGGAACACTCAGGTTATGTATTGACTACAGGCAGTTGAACATAGTCACTGTAAAGAACAAATACCCATTGCCTCGAATTGATGACCTCTTTGACCAAATGAGAGGAGCAAAAGTATTCTCAAAGATTGACTTGAGGTCTGGTTACCATCAGGTAAGAATCAAAGAAGAATATATTCATAAGACAGCCTTTAGAACAAGGTATGGACACTATGAGTTTGTAGTGGTACCATTCGGTCTCACAAATGCACCAGCCACATTCATGTGTCTCATGAATAATGTTTTTAGCAAGTATTTGGACAAGTTTGTTCTTGTATTCCTAGACGACATTCTCATCTATTCTAAGAATGAAGAAGAGCATGAAGAACATTTGAGAATGACAATGCAATTACTAAGGGAGCATAAGCTATATGCCAAGTTGAGCAAATGTGACTTTTATAAAGATAGAATTCATTATTTGGGTCACATCATCTCCGACGAAGGAATATCTGTAGACCCCGAGAAGATTGAAGCCATTATGAATTGGCCAACTCCAAGGAATGTGACTGATGTGAGATCTTTTATGGGCCTTGCTGGTTACTACAGGAGGTTTATCGAAGGATTCTCCAAGGTTGCAAACCCGATCACTTCTTTGCAAAAGAAGGGGGTAAAGTTTGAATGGTCACCAAGATGTGAGGAAAGTTTTCAATGATTGAAGAATCTTCTTACAAGTGCACCTATTCTGAAGATTGCAGACCCAGAAAAAGACTTTGTGGTGTGTACCGATGCATGTAATCAAGGACTTGGAGGAGTTCTTATGCAAGACAACCACGCGATATGCTATGAGTCAAGAAAGTTGAAGGAGCATGAGAAGAACTATGCTACTCATGATATAGAACTTGTAGCCATAGTACATGCCTTGAAGATGTGGAGGCATTACTTAATGGGAAGGAAATTTGAGTTAAGGACAGACCATTGTGGTCTAAAATACTTGTTTGATCAGCCAACTTTAAATGCTAGGCAAGCTAGATGGTTGGAATTTTTGTGTGAATTTGATTTCGAAATCAAACACATAAAAGGGAAAGAAAACAAGGTGGCTGAAGCACTTAGCAGGAAGGTACGTGAAATGCATGTGACAGCGCTTAGTACTTGCCAACCAGATTTGAGGCAGCAGATTGTTAACCATATGGTTGAGGATGAAGTGTATGAGCAGATAAAGGGCAAATTGCAGCAGCAAAACCTTGAAAAGAAGTATGAGGGCTATCATTTGGAAGAAGGCGGACTTCTTATGTATAAGAATAGAGTCTATATTCCCAATGCGGCAGATTTAAGGAGAATGGTTATGGATGAGATCCATAAAGCTCCATACTCTGGTCACCCAGGATATCAGAAAACAATTGCTACAGCAAGAAAATATTATTTCTGGCCAGGGATGAAGAAGGATGTTGCTGAATACATTTCTAAGTGCATGGAATGTCAGCAGGTGAAGAGTGAACACCAACATCCAACAGGTTTATTGCTTCCAGTACCAATTCCAGAATGGAAATGGGAAGTAATATCCATGGATTTTATTACAGGATTGCCGATGACTAAGAGACAACATGATTCCATCATGGTTGTGGTGGACAAGTTAACAAAGGCAACACATTTCATACCGGTTAAATCCACACATAAAGTCGATGCCATTGCAAATATTTTCATGAAGAAAATTTTCAGATTACATGGGTTGCCTAAGGCAATAATTTCTGACAGGGATACCAAGTTCACTTCCAATTTTTGGAAAGGGCTCTTTGTAGATTTGGGTACACAGCTAAGCTTTAGTACCGCATACCATCCCCAAACAGATGGGAAAACCGAAAGAGTAAATCAGGTGCTTGAAGACATGCTCCGCATGTATGTAATGGACAAACCATCCAAGTGGGAGGATTATTTACACTTGGTAGAATTTGCATATAACAATGGGAAACAAGCATCATTGGGAATGAGTCCATATGAGGCTTTGTATGGCAGAAGGTGTAGGAAACCAGTGACTTGGGACAATCCAGTGAACAGAATTGTACTTGGGCCAGAATTGCTTAAGGAAATGGAACAAGAGGTTGCAAAGATCCGGCAAAATCTAAAAGCAGCCCAGGATAGACAGAAAAGCTATGCAGATAAACATAGAGTGCATAGGGAATTCAATGTTGGGGATCATGTATATCTTAGAGTGAGATCAAGGAAGAGTTCCTTGAAGCTTGGGAGCTGTGCCAAGCTATCACCTAGATATTGTGGGCCATTTAAATTGCTCGAAAGAATAGGACCAGTTGCATATAGACTTGCATTGCCTGCTAGCACTAAAGCTCATAATGTTTTTCATGTCTCTTTGCTTAAGAAATATGTACATGATCCTAACCATGTGATTAATTGGGATGTGATCCAGGTGGAACCCAAGGGATAATTCCAAACCGATCCGTTGTGCATACTAGACAAGAAAGTAACATTGCTCCGGAACCGAGCCATCGGACAGGTAAAGGTGCAATGGAATCACTACGGTCCCGATGAGGCTACATGAGAGCTGGAGGATGCCATGAGGGTGGCATATCCATTTTTGTTCAATTTTGATGAGCACTGAGGACAGTGCTAATATAAGGGGAGGGGAATGTAATGTCCCCATTTTGATCCCCTTTGTATTCAATCGTAAATGATGTAAATATTGTAATTTAATCATGGTGAGGAGCTCAAGGCCAAGGCCCCACCATTGATTTAGCGTTTTATGTATCGGCAATTAAAAATAGATTCCTATGGTTCTTGTGCGAGATGGGCACAATGTAAATAAGACATCATGTAAATACGAATTTTAATGGAAAAACCCCAACTAGCTATGCAATGCAACAAAAGAGATGGGGCATGATTCTACAAGGAATAGGGAGGGAAATTATTCAAACCCTTGAGCCAATGGTGTCAGCCCATGTGTCAATGAGAAAACCCATGAACTCATTAACTACCCATTTTGTCTCATGCACCCAATCATTTAATTCTTCCAAAGATTGGTTGGGGTAGTTAATGTCTTGGGATTGGAGAAGTATGGCAGTCAGATTTTCGTGCATGGGCAAGCCACCAACCTGAAAATCGTATTTTTTGGCTTGCTGGGCAAGAAAACCCCCACGAAATGCTGCCTAAGGCAATTCCTCACCCATTACGTTCTTCCTCTCACGCAGTCTGAGCCCACTGGAATTTATCCTCACGTTTTTCACCATAACCCTGCGTTTTTCCATGCCCAGGAACTCGTTTTTGGATTGTGCAACAGCTGGGGAAGGAGGGACGCGAATTGGGATGGAGGGAGAGGTTGTTTTTGCCCCTGGGGCATTTTTCTGGAATGGGTTTTGCTCTCCCAGTCGAATTTTCCAGTTGCCATACGTTTTGAGTCTACCCACGTTTTTCTAAAGCCCAAGAAACCCCATCTCATGCATCCCACTGTTGTAACGTTTTTCTCATGCTCAGCAAGTGTAGTTTTGCTGTTATGTGCATCCTTGTTTTGATGTGAACCCGTGAGGAAGAAACTGGAGTGGTAGTGGATAGAATTGGCTTGATAAACCTAGTGTAGGGAGTAACCTCTCAAGAAGATCAAGAGGGCTGGCTACTTTTCTATGCACACCCTGAGAACACTAGAAAGGAAGGTATGGCTTGAGGGACTGTGTGGCAGTGAAGATAATACTTCCTTGTGATTGGGTGTGTAAGCATTGTGAGTGCCAAGCTGAATAGATCTGGGAGGGGTACCCATAGCTTTGTGGTTGAGCTCACTAGCTTAGCAATTCTTCCCTGCCATGTCCTAGCATCCTGATAAGCCCAATTGCAGATTGGCTTGGCTCATCTTGGTGTATGCTTGACTATGTGTGAGTCTGCTGTTCCCTGGTTCCTTGTAGAGATCATGCCCAGCTCGGGGGTGGCAGTTGTATCAAGAGGTTGATAAGCACAACTGGCCTATGGTTGGGTGGAACGTTGCAGTTGCATAGCCAATTGCTTGGGACTACCTTATTGAGATAAGTATTCTCTTGTGTTAAATTCGCAATTATCATTTGATGAATATTATGAATGTATGTGGATGTGTTAAATGAATTTACTTCCGCTGTGTTTTCAAATGGTTATGCATTTGCATATGTTCATCTTCTTTTAAATTGAATGTTTATTTACTGAGTATGGGGCTAGATGCCCAGTTTCAGCAATGATCCTCTCTATCATGCTGGTATGATAGGAGGGGACATTACAGTGTGTCTGTCGGTGAACCGTTTCACCTGTTGCTACACACATTCTAAAAAACACATATTAATAGTCCTGTCCTCATTCATCATAATCATTTTATAACATGCTAATCGTTAAGCAATATCAGTTTACTCATAATATCATATATCTCGTTAACCAGTAAGGCATTACGTCACATGTATTTCTTTTGTTTACATCACATAATTAATCATACAGGTAATCAATAGACAACATGCTATTTTTCAATTAGATAATTATTCACTTTCATAACTGTCATACAATTTATTAATTTATTCATCAAGGGTCATCATGCACATACTTAGTAAAGAATTAAGGAGTCCTTTTATTGAATTTTTAGTCATCCAGGCCACTCAACAGGTGCCCTCAAGGTATACAATAGTCTAGAGGCACTACATACACCCCTCCTTATATAGAAATTTGTCCCGAAGTTAAGTCTTATTGTACTTCCATGGTGAGTTTCACTTTCTTCTCACACTCATGTCTTTTGTCGTCATCTTCCAATTTCATCAGTAATTTTATGTACTGAACTTCTTGTAATATTTTTCCCAATAATTCCTACTAATGATTTCGGTTTCAAACACTTCTCGAAGGTGTCGTGAGATAGTGATCTAGTATACTTATATAATTTATCCTTTCACTCACTTTCGTCAATAACCTCATGTCTTTGTCGAGGGAATCTATTTCTCATTGATATTTCGTTCTCCAAATTTCATGTATGTTTCACTCTCTCGACCTTTTACCCAAGAAATGGAGAAAGAAGGATTTTGGTGTCTTCTAATTAGATTTTGTATGATGATAACTAAAATTCCCCAAGTTGATTCCTTCGCTCATTCTGCATTCTCCATTATTTTCCTAAGATCCTCATCCTATATGGATTCTTCCATCATATTAGTATTCACTTTTTGGTTGAATTCCGTCTAGAGATTTCCTAATTAAGATTTGCGTAAGGTCAATTCGGTAATTTCATGAATAACATTTTTCTTATATAGCTATAGGTATCAAGGATACATGTATTTTATAATCAAATAAGCACAAATATAGTTTTCCTTTTGAACAACTTATATATTGTCGTAATTCTTTGAAACTTTACTAGTTATAATTGCATGTTTATACCTTTTTCTCTTCCCAAAATTACAAACCCATAAACATGTTCCAAGACATGACCTTGACATTCGGCTAACCATGTCATTCCTTCTTTACAAACATGTAATCCTTCTTAAGCCTATTTTGTGATTTCCTCTCGCATAATTAGATTTCGTATGTAATCATATAGTTCACAAGATTAGTAGAAAAATTCTTAATCATCCTCTCCTTAGGTTCTCTCCCACATTTTATGATAAGCATTAAACATACTTTCAATTCACCCTAGGAATCCTTACACTTTCTATACTTAAGGATATGCAATTATCTGTACCTTCTTTTTCTAAAGTGTCCATGTATTCATTTACATTGTAGATATGTGCTTACATCTTATTTACTAGGTGATCCAATGCTTGATGTATATATGTATTCATGCAATATTTTCTTGGGGACTTGAGCTTCAATTATTAGAGTTCCCAATTTAAGCTTTCCCCGTCAATCCAGATATATAACCTTAAGAATTTACGAACCAATTACTAATACAGAGCACTATGCAATAATAGTATTTATTTCATCTTTGGTATCCCATGCAATGTGACAATATTATTAACAAAACTTTTAGATCCACAAACACCCTTTTAATTCTGGGGTGGGTGCCACAAATCGTTTTGTGAACTTTCGACAAAATCCAATTTTGGGTCTCTTTGTTTTCTGGTTCATCAATATCGTTGTTTATATCATAGTAATTCGTAAGTATCTAAGGAACATCTTTCACACTTGAGTATCTCCCTTTCCATCTTCCATGTCTCGTATTTAAATCGCTTAGGGCCAGTATATGTTGTAATCCACAATGGTCAGTTTTGTTTTGAACTTCTTTCCGACTAAAGAGTCTCATCAACATAAATCATTGTTGTTATATCAATCACATGGGCCACTTAGTTTCCTCCATGTGGCTGAAATCCTAGGGAAGTGTAAATAATCATCTTCTCTTTTTGTGTTTAATACTCACCCTAATTCTATATTTCCTTCCATCCGTACTTACTAGAACATCTCGGTCTATGTGAGGAGCTCTTAATATAGGTGTTGGTGACAATAGTTTCTTTAGTGAAAAATACCCTACGTACGTTAGAGGGTGCTGGTCGTTCCCATATTAATTATGTCATTGCAGGATCTTCTTCAATTATTCCACCCTAAATAATGTGACCTAAGGTAATGAATACCCTCCTCCTCTTGCTTCGGATAGAATGAATACTCCAATAAATTTATGTATAAATGGTTCCCTCCTAAGTACTGTAGTACTACTCTTAAGTGTTCCTCTTATTCTTCTAGTGTCCAGGGACAACTCATTGTACTATCCAAAATACTTGTACAAATATATTCGTAATAATAAAATATAATTAGCGACACTTTGACTCTCGTAAATATACTCTAATTTTTTTTTTCTTTGGAAGTTAACTTACTAGTTTTCATGGTCCGGTCAAGATTCGACCGGCTCTGATACCAAATGTAAGGCTCGACTAAGTGAACTTTTTTTTTTTGAACATTAGATCAGTTTTAAAGTTATGTAGAATTAGTCCATCATTATCTCCTACCATATATTGGATTATGATTCCCCTAGTATCCATAAAATACATATTTTTAAATCTAACCCATACACACATTATTATATATATATATATTGAAATTATTTTCAAAAGGAGGATTGTAGTGCCTAAGTAAATGAGAGATTTATAATATGACTAACTTTTATCATTCCTTCATAAACAAAAGTGTTCCCATAATCCAATTACATATTCGAGACATCTATACAAAGGATTGTACATATACGACTTACTTAAAATATTGTTTCATGTGCAAATGAGTATTTTATACCATTGAACAATTAACGCAAGTAATTTACATATCACAACTCGAAGCATATAAATGTCATTGGATATATGCATAAATATATATACATATAATGTATAACAAATAAAAATTATAGTTATTCGACATAACAATTACAAATCGTATTCATTCTATATATTATGAATTACAAATCGAACATACATTCCATATTAATCTTTTATTCCATTTAACAATTGATACAAGTTATTCACACCTAACAACTTCTAGGTACATTACTTCATATATATATATATATATATATATATATATATATATATATATATATTCCATTTATAATATGTAACAAATACAAATCATATTTAAGCGACATCAATTATGAATCGTAATCATTCTAACCTATCATGAATTACAATTTTAACCAAATCGCAATCATTCTATATATATACATTTAAATATATATGTATATTAATTTATATGTATTGTATAACAAATGCAACCTATAATCGTTCAACATAATAATTATAATTCACAACCATTCTACCCTATTGGAATTGCAAATTAAACATATATTCCAACATTCATACCTCTCATTTTATAATAATAAAATACACAATATAGCTCACTAATTATAACACCCAGTTAATACATTACATATCTCCAAAGTACAATTAAAATATATGCATTTTAAATTGTAATAGTATCGGTATATTGCGAATTGCATTTTAATGAAACTCATAATGATACACATCAACATTACAACTATTAGATCATATGAGTATCCATTTATATAATCAGTTCGAATACACGTTACTCAAGGTTGAAGACTAAGCTTCTTGCTTGATGAGACAGTGCCCGCGATTTGATTGAGTCACCGTGATTCGTGCGTAGGTACAGTTTTGCATTAACATAATGAATGCTTGTTAAGAGATATTACGATATGTTCCTCGATCAATATAAATCAAAGATCATCATGAGACTGTTAAGTAATCTGAATGTACACACACAGTGATAAGAAAAGCAAGAATTCAAAACTAAAACAGTTCAATTATGGTTGGAAGTTTAATCCAGTTGTCCAAGGCAGTCAATGATTAGACATTGGTACTCGATTAAATTTCAAATACTCAGGGATCAATTTGAATGATAAGGGCAGAGTTCAGTTTTTTTAAATGACGATCACAGAAGTCAAGACAACATCAAGGATCGACATTCGATATGGGGAGTAGGTTAATGATGCAATAAGTAAAATAAGGAGCATAAAATGGTTCGATCTGAGTGTGAGTATCATCACAGTACATCAACGGTAATTGACAGAGATTGATGCGAGTAGGGTAGAATGTTTGAATCATTTTAATTTTGTCTATGTAATTTGTAATATGTCTTTAACTATCTAATCAAGGGAATTTAATATTTATACAAATTGACAGCTTATTTCAGACCCCTAAGTATTTTCTTACACCAACAATAGTAATAAAAATATTCTAGTACATAGAACTTGTATCTCCAGAAATTACTTAAACACAAAATTTATTCATTTTAGATTTCAACAATTTCTTAATCAAAGACAGAAATAATAAAATAATTGAGTACATAAAACCTGTATGAGTAGTTTCTCCAACCGTTGATATAGTTCCAAGTAAATCGCAGCTTCAATCCCTCCGTAGATCTCCACGAGTCACCGACGAACACCTCGATTGGCCTCCCTTCCTTATCGGGAGTACTCTCCTTCCTCTTGAACCCCCGAGAAATGGGGCCATAGAGATCACACACACAAATCTAGAGATGCAGAAATGGGTTCCCCCCCACCAGAATCCCTTGCCAAACTCCAATAGTAGCAAGTCACTCTCTTTTCAAAATTACGATAACCATCCAAACAATGGGCTCCTTCCCCATTCCCAAATCCTTCCTTAAATAAGAAAATCCTTTGTGACACATGTTGCTTCATGCAAAAATACTTAATTTCTTATTATTCAAAAGTAATTAAGCTCATCTATCCATGTGTCAAGTTTTCTAAGAGAATGCACCAACTTTCCTAAATTTACTCTAGTTTGTCTCCCTGATGTGTCATCTAACTTCTAATTTTGTGGGTGCAAGTGGTTTTAACTAAATGCTCAAGCCTAGTATTCCATTTGCTCCTAAAACAATAATTTCTATTACTTTAAATACTAAAATGCATTTTCCTGTGCAAATGGTCTAAAATAATAATTTATATTATTTTAAATGTATTTTGCTGTGCAAATGATCTAAATGCATTTTGTAAGTTTTTATGCACAATGTTTGAACAATTAATCCCTTCTAGGACCTAGGTACCACAACGTTGGGCCCATCCGTCCTTTATGCTCTTTTGTCGACATGGTACCACTCCGTTGGGTCCACTCATCCGTCGTTTCCGTTTATTGGCAAGGTACCACATCGTCAGGTCCTTGCGCCCATCATTTCCTATTATCAACAAGGAACCACATTGTCAAGTCCTTCCGCCGATATCCTTTCGTTTCATCTGACTTGCGAGAACTTCATGTAGGGATTTAGGATCCATTACCTTCAATCCTCCGTCTACATGCTATTGGAGACTAATGGCGTTGAGGAGTAAGTCTGTTCTTACTGCACGCCCCCCAACTTGTACGTGACCAACTCCGTCATGGTCCATCTCGTACGACCTCATGCTTCACTTGAGTAAGAGGATCAGTGCTTCTCTATTCATGCGTGGAATTCCATTTGAATTCGACACCATCGTCGTTCTTCCATGTGTGGCTTATCCTTATTCTACGACCCTATAATTCCTTGTGTGTCCGTCGATGAACCGTTTCATCTGTCGCTACACACATTCTCAAAAACACATATTAATAGTCCTGTCCTCATTCATCATAATCATTTTATAACATGCTAATATTTAAGCAATTTTAGTTTACTCATAATATCATATATCTCGTTAACCAATAAGGCATTACATCACATGTATTTCTTTCGCTTACATCACATAATTCATCATACAACTAATAAATATACAACATGTTATTTTTCAATTAGATAATTATTCACTTTCATAACTGCCATACAATTTATTAATTTATTCATCAAGGGTCATCATGCACATACTCAGCAAATAATTAAGGAGTCCTTTTATTGAATTTTTAATCAGCTGGGCCACTGGACAAGTGCCCTCAAGGTCTACAATAGTCTAGGGGCACTACACAAGCCAATCCATTCCTAGGAATGGATCATAAGTGCCTAACTCTGTAGCATAAAATGACACTTTAGTAGAGCATCTCTTTGGATACTCCCGGAATCCATTTCGACAGTGTCGAAATCCTCTTGACTGACTTCCATCATCCTACTCATTTCTAAAGTTTTAAATGAAACAAAACTTTCTATGGCACCAGGGTCTACAAGTAAAGATAATACATTACTGTCTATCTTATCAGTGGTCTTGAGGACTGTAGATTGGTGATCGGCTTGACGATTGTTGACAGTTGCATGGATGCGATGTGCTCATCCCATATCTACCGCAATAGTTTGTCGAGGTCCTTGAATTCTTTTGTTCCCCTGGTCCTACCGAGGAAATTCTCTCTGGAAGTGTGGGCCTCCACATTTCCAACATCCATATTTTGGACCTCTAGTGTGACTTCCAGTGGGTACATTGTTCCGTCTTGGTCCAAATTGTGCTAGTTTGGAAAAAGGTTTTGCTTGATCATTCCTTGGTGGCGGTTGATAGGGTGCTCTATATTCTCTGTTAGATATTCCATTGAAATATCCCTTTAAAAAATTATTATTTCCATAGTGATGTTTGGGGGCATGAGAATATTGATTTCCTCTGTCAACATTGAAAAAGTTCTTACTAGGTGGTGCCTTGGATAATGGTCGCCTCAGTACATTGACTGACGATAGACTTGAGGACACTTGCCAAGTGACCCGACCGAATAAACTTTAGTAAAATGGTCCATCGAATATTTGAAACGCTTGAACAAATGAGAAACACATGATGATTTACATGACGACAAATGATAAACGAGAACAACGTAGTGAACGACACTTATAGAAATGGATGCTTTGCTTAATGATTGACAAATTTACAAAATGAATGATGATTGAATGTTGTATATGATCGAATGACTTAGAAATAATGAAATGAAAATGATTGAATGATATATGCTTGACTGACTAAGAGATTATGAAATAGAAGTGATTGAATGATATATGCTCGACTGACTGATAGATTATGAAATGGAAATGTTTGAATGATATATGATCGACTGATTGATAGATTATGAAATGGAAATGATTGAATGATATATGCTCAACTGACTGAGAGATTATGAAATGGAAATTATTGAATGATATATGTTCGACTGACTGAGAGATTATGAAATGGAAATGATTGAATGATATATGCTCGACTGACTAAGAGATTATGAAATGGAAGTGATTGAATGATATATGCTCGATTGACTGAGAGATTATAAAATGGAAGTCATTGAATGATAAATATGCTCAACTGACCAAGATAATATGATGATGTACCCCATAGATGCAATGAACGATTTTTTATAGTGTAGCGCTACTGATGTGTGTCTTGAGTGTGTGTAGTGGTAGGTAAAACGATTTACCGACTGACTCACAATGAACAAAACAGGGGTCGTAAGAATGGGAAACATACATAGGGGTACGACGACGGATGGTTGACCCTGAATTAGCACTCCACGTATGGGTCAGAAGTTGTTTCATCTCACCTGGGGAAGCGTGTGTCGTACGGGCGAGGCCACAACGAATTGGTCGCGTACGATGAGTTGAAGGGCACACAATAAGGAGAACCTTATCCCTCAGTCACCCTTAGTCTCCAAGGAAGTGTAGTCGAGAGATTGCGGTAACGATTCCCCGATCGCTACACAGTACTCCCCACTAGAGGAAAATAAAAGAAAGTCCTAAGGACCCGACGATGTGGTACCTAGACAATTAAGGAAAGACAGTCAGAAGGACCTGACGATGTGGTACCTAGTTGATAAAGGAAATAAAGTCAGAAGGAATCGACGATGTGGTACCGAGACGAATCAAGAAAAGAAAGTCGAAACGAACACCCATATTTTTGGCATATAGAAATTGTATTAAATTAGTTATGCACGAAGGAACTAATTGCAATTATGTACTTGGCATATAGAACTGTATTAAATTAAATTATGCATGAAAAGAATATTTCTCACACTTTTAGCATTTAGAAAAACTGTGCATTTATGATTAAAGAGGCATATATAATTTTAGAAAATTTAATAAAAGAATATTTTATTTATTTATTATTTTTCTAGGATTTAGAAAAAGAGAAAATTTGGAATATATACATGTCCATGTTGACTAGAATAATTATGCATGAGAGATATCATTCAACAAATAAGATTATAGAACAAAACTTGAATAAAATTCATGTAGAGACCACTCCACCTACATCTCACTGATTTAGGGATTAAAGTAATTAACTAAGGAGACAACAATGAGACAATTTAGGGGTTTAGGTGCACACCCATGCGAGAGTGACACTTGCTGTCTGAGAATAAATATTAAAAGAATTATTAATTAAAGATTATTTTTGCATGGAATGACACATGGCATGGATGTTTTGGTTATAAAAGAAAGGGTGGAGAAGGAGAAAGGATGCTCTCTCTCCCTAGTGCTGGCGAGCATCGTAATAGCGAATTCCATTATGTTTCTTGGAGTTGGGTTGATAGCCTGAATGGGGATTGGGAGAACCCATCGGAAATCCATGGCATTGTGTGTTCTTACGACCCCCAACTACTCGGGGGTTCGGGGGAAAGAAGAGTACCCCCGATACGGTAGGGAGGTCAATCGAGGGGTCTTCAGTAAATCGTCAAGGGCTCTAAGCTGATCGGACAACAACAACTCCTTCTCCAACAACATATTCAACATACAGTACAGGTTCTTTTTTATTTGTTCACTTGTCAATTCTCAATTTATCGATGTTTATTATTGATCTTGCATTTTAATGATTGTTTATGTTTTAAGTTTTTTAAAAAAAGTTCCGAGTAGGACCAGAGAAAAAGGGGGTTCCTACACCTTGCTTGAAATCTCTTCCTCAGCAATGAGATCTTTCTGGACGGCGTCATGCAAGTTTCAAGGCATCACAATGAGAATCTTGTCTCGGATATTTTGGTTTAGTCCAAATACAAACTTGTTCACTTTTAAATTTTCTGTTGATACATGAGGTGCATACCTCAATAATTCCATAAAACGGATCTCATACTCCTGTACCATCCACTGTACTTGTCTTAAAGCATGGAAGTCATTCAACTGTCGTTCGATGAACTCATCGAATAGATAATGTTGACGAAAATGCTCACCGAACAGTTCCCAATAAATCTCCTCGGTTTCCAGACCTAATTGAGGTCGTAAGGCCTGTAATGCCCCTAGAATGACTCTGGACCTTAAGGGAACCTGTCGAGTGACTCGGCTGAACAAACTTCGATAAAGTGGTCTCTTATGTCTTAAACAATTGAGGAAAACCTAATGATGTGAATGGCAACAATTGATAAATGAATTAATGAATTAAATGACTTATGCGGAGTTAGATAGTTGATTTAAATAAATGCTTTCATGTTGCTTAATGATTGGTTATGAATGTGAAAAATGCGTTATGTATGGTGCTTAACGAATAGCTATATGTTGAATTATGTGATGTAAACATGTTGACACAATGCCTTATTGATTAACAAAATATATGATATTATGAGTAAACTGTAATTGCTTAACGATTAGCAGGTTATGAAATGAATTATGATAAATGAGGACATGACTATTAATATGTGCTTTTGAGAATGTGTGTAGAGACAAGTGAAACTGTTCACCAACAGACACAAAAAGGAATTGAAGGGTCGTAGAGTACGGATAAATTGCACATGAGGAGAACGATGATGATGTCGACTTCCGACGAAATTCCATGCATGAGTAGAGAAGCACTGATCCGCTTACTCAGGGGAAGCGTGAGGTTGTGCAATGTGGACCACGACGAAGTTGGTCACGTACGAGTTGGGGGGTGCGTAGTAAGAACGGACTTACTCCTTAGCTCCATTAGTCTCCAATAACGTGTAGATGGAGGATTGAAGTTAACAGATCCTAAATCCCTACATGAAGTTCCCGCAAGTCAAATGAAAGGATATCGACAGAAGGACCCGACAATGTGGTACCTTGCAGGGAAATAGAAATAACGGACGCAAGGACCCAACGATGTGGTACCTTGCCGAGAAACGAAAATAATATATGGATGCAAGGACCCGACGATGTGGTACCTTGTCAAGAAACAGAAATAACGGACGCAAGGACTCGACAATGTGGTACCTTGCTGAGAAATGAGCATAAAGTATGGATGGGCCCAACGGTGTGGTACCTTGGTCCTAGAAGGGATTGATTATTAAACGTTATGCATAAAAACGTATAAAATTGCATTTAGAACATTTACTTAGGAAAATGCATTTTAGTATTTAAAATAATAGAAATTATTATTTTAGTCATTTACACATGAAAATACATTTTAGTATTTAAAATAATAGAAATCATTATTTTAGGAGAAAAATGGAATCCTAGGCTTGAGCATTTAGTTAACACCACTTGCACCCACAAAAATAGAGATTAGAAGGAACATCTTGGAAACAAACTTGAGTAAACTTAGGAAAGTTGGTGCACTCTGTAGAAAACTTGACACATGTATAGGTGAGCTAAATTACATTTGAATAATAAGAAATTAAGCATTTTTGCATGAGGCAACATGTGTCCCAATGGATTTTCCTATTTAAGGAAGGCTTTGGGAATGGGGAAAGGACCCATGGTTTGGATGGTTACCGTAATTTTTGTAAAGAGAGTGACTTGCTGTTATTGGATTTTGGCAAGGGATTTTGGTGGTGGGGAACCCATTTCCGAGTCTCTATATTTTTGTGTGTGTGAGATCTACGACCCGAAAGCTCGGGGGTGGCCATACGACTAAAAGCATGAGCCTATGGTTGGGTGGCGAAGCTAACGATTTCTTTGCCTATGGTTAATCGAGCTTTGCTGGAGGGATACCATGGAAGACGCGGATGACAATGCATAAGCTAGATCAAATTAACGACAACTTCTCCTTCGACAATGGTCACGAGCTACGGTCGACAGGTTATGTTTTTGTTTATATTTTCTAAGTTATTTAGTTGATTTATTTTATTTCTCTATCATTGATGGTATCTAATTTGTTTTGTATTAATTTGTTAAGTATAAGGTTCAGTTCATGAGGACCCTACAAGAGGGGCCCTACAAGGTCTTCCACCAAAGGAGGGATTCCCCCTTAAGCTGTAGTACTGTCATGCGTACTTTCATGTTGGATGTATAGTCCCTAAGTGCGAAACACATGGCCATATTTTCTAACCATGATTCCACGTTGGTTCCTTAAGTGGAACCCTAAAAATATGGAAATTTAACTTTTTCAAGTTCCCAGTGTATGTTGACCGGCGGTAGAGTTTGCGATACTGCAGTCACTTGAGAGATTCCATTCTCGTGGTCCAGCCAGTTCATCAGTGCCTCTGACATCCGATGGAAATTCATCATCGTGGTCATAACCTCTCCCGCGGGTAGGTTTATAGTTTCTTCAGTTCTTGGAGGCATATTTACAAGATTCGTTGGGGTAGGTGGACGTGTTGCTCATTCGCGTCGTCTTCCATCCCTACCTCTGCGGGTTCTTTGATCCATGACAAAGTCTGTCGATAGGGGAAGTAAGATTGATTAGTTTACAAAGTGAAACATCAAAATTGCCGTGGAAACGCTTATGTCCTATCTAAGTTTGACCAGGCTTTGATACCAAATGTAGAGGCTGTCTCTAAAAGATTATAATACAACAATTTTTATTATAATTTTTTCTAAACACGTCCATGTGTAGGGACCCTTATTTGTGGGTTTGTCCCTAAATAATAAACTGAAACACATCTAAATAATATAATACTGATTCCAATATATCAATGGTAGAAGAAAATATTACACATAAATAAAATTACGTTAAGCAAATACAAATGGAACCCTATACCTGCCATCCATCGATCGATCCCGCTTGCCCTTGTCGTCTGCTTCCTTGTTGTGTCCCTCCATCTGAATCTCGTTTAACCATAGGTGAAGCAACCGTTAGCTTCGCCACCCAACCATAGGCTTATGATTTCAGTCGCATAGCCACCCCCGAGGTTCGGGGTCTTAGATCTCAAACACACCAAAACTAGAGACTCAGAAATGGGTTTCCCCCTCACCAGAATATCTTGCCAAACTCCAATAGTCGCAAGTCACTCTCTTTACAAAAATTACGATAACCATACAAACATTGGGTCCCTTCCCCATTCCCAAATCCTTCCTTAAATAGGAAAATCCATTGTGACACATGTCACTTCATGCAAAAATGCTTAATTTATTATTATTCAAAAGTAATTTAGCTCACCTATCCATGTGTCAAGTTTTCTAAGAGAGTGCACCATCTTTCCTAGATTTACTCAAGTTTGTCTCCGTGATGTTCAATCTAATTTCTATTTTTGTGGGTGCAAGTGGTGTTAACTAAATGCTCAAGCCTAGTATTCCATTTGCTCCTACAATAATAATTTCTATTATTTTAAAAACTAAAAATGCATTTTCATGTGCAAATGGCCTAAATACACTTTATAATTTTTTATGCATAATGTTTATTAATTAATCCCTTATAGGACCTAGGTACGACACCATTGGGTCCATCCATCCTTTATGCTCTTTTGTCGACATGGTACCACTCCGTTGGGTCCACTCGTCCGTCGTTTCCTTTTATCGGCAAGGTACCACATCATCAGTTCCATGCGTCCGTCATTTCCATTTATAGACAATGTACCACATCGTCGGGTCCTTCCGTCGATATCCTTTCGTTGCATCTGACTTGCGGGAACTTCATGTACGGATTTAGGATCCATTACCTTCAATCCTCCGTCTACATGCTATTGGAGACTAATGGCGCTGATGAGTAAGTCTGTTCTTACTATGTGCCTCCCAAATCGTACGTGACCAACTTCGTCATGGTCCACTTGCCACGACCTCACGCTTCCCCTGAGTAAGCGGATCAGTGCTTCTCTACTCATGTGTGGAATTCCATTGGAAGTCGACACCGTCGTCGTTCTTCCGTGTGTGATTTATTCGTACTCTACGACCCCTTTATTTCCTTTGTGTGTTCGTTGGTGAATCGTTTCACCTGTCGCTACACATATGCTCAAAATCACACATTAATAGCTATGTTCTCATTCATTTTAATTTATTTCATAACCCACTAGTCGTTAAGCATCATAATTTATTTCTAATCATCCCAATTCAATTCATAAACTGCTAGCCATTAATTAACCACAATTTACTCATAATATCATACATTTCGTCAATCAGTTAGTCACTAATCCAGCATGCATTTCTTCACTCACATCATACATATACTAACATAGCTATTCATTAAGCAGCACATCATATATTCATCAATTCCAGATAAAGTATCCAATTCCACAAATCGCCATTTAATCCTTGTTTCCATTCATCAAAATTGTCGTCTTGCATATCTTCAGGTGTTTCTCAATCGTTAAGACATATCAATACCCAAAAGACCACTTTATCAAAGTTTGTTCAGCCGGGTCACTCAAAAGGTGCCCTTAAAGTCCACATTCCTTCTAGGGGCATTACATACACTCCCTCTTATATAGAATTTCATCCCAAAGTTATTTTTTATTCTCGTACTTTCGACGCTAGGATTAACCTTAATTTCCTATTCTCATCTTCTTGGCATTCTCTTGTATTTTTCTCCATCAATCATGGCTATGAGAACAAGTGGTTCTAGTCATTAGTTCCTATATCATTTAGTATGGTTCCAATACACCCTCAGGAACTTAATCGTAACTTCGCATAATATCAATTCAATAATCTTCAGTCCCAACTAGATTTCCTATATCTCTTATTCCTTCACGAGGGTCTACGATGTCCAAATTTTCAACAAGCTGCATTGAGTTAATAGCTACCCAATAGTTTAAAAAACATAACAAATCCAAGAAAGGTTTTGAATTTGGTTATCCTCCTTTCAATACAAGAAGGTAAACATCATAAAATATTCGGTAATATATAATCACGGTTTTAACAAATCAGGAGAGACCTTCAAATAACTGCCAACAACCAAATTCCAAAAGACTACTTCCAAATACTTCTAAATGTTTTTAATAATGTTGCTTCTTAATAAGATAGGATTCGAGTCGTCGAAATTTAGTGACTTATTCGAACATAATGAGATTTAACCCTTAGTCTTTTCATTAGTAGCATAATGTCTAAGTCAATGAGCTTGCCACATCCTTACCTCATTTCATCATTTCCGTTGTCATAGGGCTACTTCGAAAGACTCATCAAGTCGTACTATGTGTGTTTTCTCAACCTCTTAGAGTTCCATATCGAGCTAGTCGTATTTTCATCAAGGGTTGACTATATCCTCGGGTTGGCTGCATTACGTTTAGTTTTTTGTGTTGATCATCTCCATACATTGTTTTAAAAATCGTCTTCATTTGGTCCCTTTGGTGGACTTTCCAAGTTTCATCTTATGTGTCTATATAGGCTCATCGAGTCATGTCTTAAGGTCTAGTCGTCTTTTCATATTTGTTTTGTCATGTCATGAGGTTAACATAATTGCGTTCAGCTCGTCATTTTGATACTTCATTTTACAAAAGGTCGTCTTGATTTGGCCTTTTCGGGGAACTTTCCCACTAATGATTCGTCATTTACCGTTGCCATGGTCACGTCGAGTTGTAATTTTTCATTTTCCTTAACAACATCATCATGATGCAAACTTAGTGTCCTTGTGTTAAAATCATCCAATTGGTCACCTAGATATCTATTTTTTTTCAAATTCCAAATCTTTTTCACTTTCTCGACAGTTTATCAAAGTTTCGTCAAGTACACACATTTTGCATCCTCCATTAAATTATACAAACACAACAATGAATTTCAGGATAACTATCCAATATAGTACCCAACGTTCGATGTTCATCTTTTTCGTCCAAGTATTGATCCATAAAGTAGGTCAAAGATTTATTTAACTGTCAAATTGACTCAATATGTACTGTCAAAGTTCTTTAAATTCACTACCTATTTATTTTTTATTTTTATTTTTATTCTAAGTGTATACTCCTAAGATATAGTTCTTTTGGCTTTTCCAAGCAATTGTTTTGGAATAATTTATTCCAAAATTGAATTGGAAAGAAGCTCTATCATAGTTGAAATATATCTTAAATAAGTAACACTTGTCATTTAATATTAAGGGTGCAATTTGAAAAAAGGAAGGCTATGTCTTTAATTCTACAAACCTACCATCCCCTAAGTGAACTGCGAAATATAAGCATGGCTTAACTTTTTATCTAGTTCATATTATCACATCAAGAAATATCCTAACATTATCTTATCTTTCATCTGGTTCATATCATCATATAAAAGTAATATAAATATAATAATACCTTATGAGTTTAAACATAGTTCATATCATCATATAAAAGTAATATAAATATAATAATACCTTATGAGTTTAAACATAATTAATAAGGAAAAAAACAAATCTTATATAATAATACCTTTACTTTTAGTTCTTGCATCACATAGATGAAGTATGAAATAAAATATAATAATACATTTAACTTGAGTTCTTATTGTCACATAAATGAAATATGAAATCGAGTATAATAATACATTTGTCATTTTTAACCCGGTCATAATAGATATATGTAATGAGAACAATACATTATTCCATCTAGCTGTTCAATATGTCCATACCTTAAATGAGGATGCGCCTCAATCATGACTTGGCCAAATTGTATTTAGTTATACTTCATTGTATACTTAATTTAACTGCCACACCAAGATTATGTGTCAGTAAAGAAATGATGCACTCGTTGTCCAACATTGAAGTTCTGTCTACTTAATATTCTATTCTAAATTAGTGGCTACATTATCTCCTGCAACCGCACAGAGTTTGCACTCGAAGATTGGCTATTCTCGTTATAAGCGCCACCTGTTTGAGGCAGTGGTTTCATGTAAACTAACAACAGACTCAAGTGCTAAGTTAAAAGGACACAATCAGTGAAGATTCAGTTTTAAATAACATTAGCGAATAAATTTGGCTATTTTCTCTAATTCGTAGCGGAGGTGTTATTAATCAAAGGGACAGAGTAAGCACTATCTGGTTAATCTAGTTAATGAAATGAACAAACCCTAGAAAAACTAGGCGTTGACCAGCAATGATCAGTTGAGGAAACCATGACGCCAATAGGTAACTACCCGACACACTAGTCATGAATTGGTTATGGTATTCTCAAATTGCAGACTACAATTAAAAATCTCATCAGATACGATTGCAGGATCAAGATTCAGAGTTGGCCCTTCTTTACGCAAAGGGGCTCTTTAACATTGCTCAACAAGGGAAAAGATAACAAATAAAAATAAAAATAAAAATACAGTCATCTCTTAGAACTGTAACAATTGCAAGGCTGGAGTATGCTTATCGGGATCAGTGCGGCCTGTTCTAATGATCGGAAGGGGACTTTCACGCAAGGATAATCACTACAAACATATAAACACAACATTTCTAGACTCACGCAACTCACTATACGCGCACAGTAACTTATCCACGGGATCAGGCACTTAAAAAGCCAGTCATAATCGAAGTTTACCCAAAACATAATACAATCAATTTAGATCCAAATACTAGGCTTTATCAAGTGCCGAGAGGGATCAAATCTCTCGAAGTTTAAACCTCTTCTCAGGTATTGCACTCAAGGATTTTTTTGAGGAAAGGTTTTCACCTCGGGAGATTTGATCTCTCTCTCGGAGCTTGATAGATCCTAGGATTTGGATCTAGGCTGTTTTTATGTATTGTTGAAATAAATACAACCATGTTTCTCATTTTTATGTCTGCTATTCTTTATCGTTTTTACTTCTTATATTTTTAATATTTGTTTTACACATTGTTAAAATCAATGCAACCATGTTTTCTTATTAAGGTTCAAATCCTTTTTATTTTTTCTATTTCTTATGTCGGCTCTATAGTAATTTTTTTTGAAATCAATGCAACCATGTTTCTACTTCTTATATTTCTAATATTTGTTCTACGCATTGTTGAAATCAATGCAACCATGTTTCTACTTTTTATGTCTGCTATTTTTTAACTTTTTTACTTCTTATATTTATAATATTTGTTTTACTCATTGTTGAAATCAATGCAACCATGTTTTTTTATTAAAGTTCAAATCCCTTCTATTTTTTCTATTTTTTATGTCGAGTATAGTATTTATTTTACTTATTTTGTTTCTACTTCTTATGGCTACTATAATATATTTTTTACTTCTTTCTTTTATTTCTTTTGTTTTTACTTTTTTTGTCAGCTATTCTTTATATTTTTTACTTCTTATATTTCTAATATTTGTTTTACTCATTGTTGAAATCAATGCAACCATGTTTTTCATTTTTATGTGAGCTATTCTTTATCTTTTTTACTTCTTATATTTATAATATTTGTTTTATGCATTGTTGAAATCAATACAACCATGTTTTTTATTAAGATTCAAATCCCTTTTATTTTTTCTATTTCTTATGTCGGCTATAGTAATTTTTTTTAAAATCAATGCAACCATGTTTCTACTTCTTATGTTTCTAATTTTTGTTTTACGCATTGTTGAAATCAATGCAACCATGTTTCTAAGCTATCCTTTATATTTTTTACTTCTTATATTTCTAATATTTGTTTTATGCATTGTTGTGCAACCATATTTTTTTGTTAAGGTTCAAATCCATTCTATTTTTTCTATTTCTTATGTCTACTATAATATATTTTTTACTTCTTTCTTTTATTTCTTATGTTTCTACTTTTTATGTCACCTATTCTTTATATACATCTCTTTACGATATATATATATATATCCTTTAACTTTATTACTATGTAAACCTTATTTAGTATTCAACTATAACATCCTTGCTTTTCAATTTATAATATAACCAATCATACATCCTAAGATGTACTATCTAACTAACACAACTAAAATTCTTCCCTATTATAGTATAGAATATCACAACATTCACTAATTAAATACAACAACTTATTCTTAATAAATAAAACCACATGGCTACGGTTCTATCTAAAGTTTATAACCCAAATCTTAATTGATATTTAGAACTTATACAACATTTCATATATCTCACAATGTCGCCGAGTACTAACTCAACCATAATAATCTACAACATGCTCCCATTTGTGGATTAGCTTACTGTACTAACATAAATGTAACCATTATTTCATAATCCGTATGAACACAAGCCAAGTATAACGACTCCATAACTTACCTGACCAACTTCAGTGTTACTCAACTAACATTTATGTTACTCCACTAATACCTATTTAGGCGGAGCATGTACAATTAAATCAATGCCCACTATCAGAATGTTGTTCCCTGATTGCCGAGTTTTATTCCTGGGTTAGTCAAGTCCCAATTTGAGCCTAAGCACTAAGATCAGAGCACAAGGAAGCACAGCGCTAACCAACACGCCAGTCGCAGACCTTAACCCTACTTGACCTATCGATACAAGCATTCAATTGTCTGTAAGGAATACTAATCAAGCGTTGATCATAGTACATCGGTCGCTACAGGTGCATGCAAAATGCGGCCAACCTTGATGGACAGGGTTCTAGAATTTCAAGGGTATTCATCCGAGCAAAGGGACAGGTTAATGTATCAGAGTTCACATTCCAATTAAAAAAGGTCGAGATTTTCTAAACTCTAGGTTCAGTCGATAAGCAGACTGTGCGATGTCAAAACAAGAGTCTAATGGTAAGGTTCCAGATTTGCTACAACACAAAAACAGAGGTAAGGGCACAATCAGGAGTTTTGGGGAGTTCAGATCTGGTTGTAACTATCAAATAGATTATAGACCTAACTCTATGCTATGAGTAAAATACGAAGGTTGCGAATGATTGTCTTCATATTAGAGGTCAGAACAATTCATGGAGAGAGAGAGAGATTTAGTTTGAATGATACATTGAAAATAGATCGCTGACCCATGTGATCGCGGAAGGAGCACGATCTAAAGCGGAATCAAAGAGTCTGATTAGGCATAATGCTTACACCGGACGGAATCAACCCACTGCGATCTTAAAATAAATTGTATACAAACGCATGAAGCTGAGATGAATATGGTTCACAGAATTTCTTTGTGCCCCAATGATAATAATTAATTACCCTAAAAATGGATACGATAATAATGAGCATTATTTACAACATCATTCCGTGATATGAAAGAATAAATTAGATAATCAAGAATGTGCATTTCCAATTGATTACGATCCATAGTGTTCTCTATAAACCGCTGGAAGGATTCAAATATCGACTATGACTACGAAATTTCTGAATTTTTCCGTGATCGAAATAAACAAATTATAACTCAAGGAAGTTCAGTATTGTCTGCCTATGATTTACAGATCTTTCCTGTGATTCAATATAATTTAAGTGACTCATGAAATACTAGATCAATGAATATGATCCACAGAGGTGTTCTGTGATCCACAAAAAAATAATTAACCAAATAAATACAGTATCGATCGATTCCGATCCATATATATTTTCTGTGATCTCATAGAACAAGACACAACCCAAGAAATACCGAGTCGAATGATTCCATAAATAAATAACCCCCCAAAATTATGGGGATTTGATTGACTACCATCCACAGAGATTTTCTGTGATCTCGTAAAACAAAGATACAACCCAAGAAATACCGAGTCGAATGATTCCATAAATAAATAACCCCCCAAAAATATGCAGAGTTGATTGACTACCATCCACAAAGATTTTCTGTGATCTGGTAAAACAAATACACAACCCAAGAAATATAGGGTCGAATGATTCCATAAATAAATAACCCAAGAAATAGATATACAAAATCGAATGGCTATGATCATGAAGTTTTTTTTTGTAATTTAATAAAACAAAGATACAACCCAAGAAATACAGAGTCGAATGACTTATGATCCACGGTGATTTTCTGTGATCCCATATATAAATTCTATAACCCAAAATAGACAGTACCGATTTGTTACGATCCACATAAATTTTTCGTGATAAAAATAAATATAACTCAAAGATTCGCAGGGTCGAATGACTATAACCCCAAAAATAAAATAACCTAGAAATGTACATAATCGATTAACTACGATCCACATAAATTTTCTGGGATTAAAAAAATAAAACCCCAAGAAACACAAATCAAATGATTAAGATCCACGACGATTTTTCTATGATCAGAAGAAGAGAAAAGTATAATTTGAGTAATAGTATTGAGGATGATCTACACAGAGGAGAAGCTTTGTTTAAATATTCAATCAGTTGGAGTAAGGTTTTTGATAGCCCGTAACAACAAGTAAATACATAAATTTTGCGAATCAGTGTTTTGAGCTAGCCAGTTAGCTGCAACCATCCCGAAATAATGGCTATACATATATGGTAAGTAAAAGAAACTCAATAGAACTTCCGACCAAATACTCATCCCATAATTATCTATTTTTATGAAACTCAATCTTCCAAATATAATGTACAAATGCTAATATCATGTATAAAAAAATCAATTACCTATCTGGATGAATATGACCGAGCTTGGCGCAGTTGCAGATCTACCGTCCAACTTCACAGTTTCTTGATGAACACCTCGGTTAGCCTCCCGTCCTTATCGGGAGTACTCTCCTTCCTCCCGAACCCTCGAACAATGGGGTCTCAGAGCTCACACACACAATATAGAGACTCAGAAATGGGTTCCATCCCACCAGAATCCCTTTCCAAACTCCAATAGCAGCAAGTCACTCTCTTTACAAAAATTACGATAACCATCCAAAACATTGGGTCCCTTCCCCATTCTGAAATCCTTCCTTAAATAGGACAATCCATTGCGACACATGTCACTTCATGCAAAAATGATTAATTTCTTATGATTCAATGTAATTTAGCTGACCTATCCATGTGTCAAGCTTTCTAAGAGAGTGCACCAACTTTCCTAAATTTACTCAAGTTTGTCTCCATGATGTTTAATCTAAATTCTATTTTTGTGGGTGCAAGTGTGTTAAGTAAATGCTCAAGCCTAGTATTCCATTTGCTCCTAAAATAATAATTTCTATTATTTTAAATACTAAAAATGCATTTTCCTGTGCAAATGGTCTAAAATAATGATCTCTATTATTTTAATTGTATTTTCCTATGCAAATGGTTTAAATGCATTTTATAAGTTTTTATGCATAAATTTTAACAATTAATCCCTTCTAGGACCTAGGTACCACACCGTTGGGCCCATCCATCCTTTATGCTATTCTGTCGACATGGTACCACTCCATCAGGTCCACTTGTCTGTCATTTCCGTCTATCGGCACAGTACCACATCGTCGGGTCCTTGCGTCTGTCATTTCCGTTTATCGACAAGGCACCACATCGTCAGGTCCTTCTACCAATATCCTTTTGTTTTGTCTGACTTGTGGGAACTTCATGTAGGGATTTAGGATCCTTTACCTTCAATCTTCCATCTACATGCTATTGGAGATTAATGGCATTGAGGATTAAGTCCGTTCTTACTGCATGCCCCCAACTTGTACGTGACCAATTCCTTTGTGGTCCACTTCGCACGACCTCATGCTTCCCCTGAGTAAGCGGATCAATGCTTCTCTACTCATGCGTGGAATTCCATTGGAAGTTGATGCCGTCGTCGTTCTTCCGTGTGTGATTTATATGTACTCCACGACCCTTTATTTCCTTTGTGTGTCCGTCGGTGAATCGTTTCACCTATCGCTACACACATTCTCAAAAACACATATTAATAGTCTCGTCCTCATTCATCATAATCATTTTCTAACATGATAATTGTTAAGCAATTACAGTTTAATCATAATATCATATATCTCGTTAATCAGTAAGGCATTACGTCACAAGTATCTCTTTTGTTTACATCACATAATTCATCATACAACTAATTGTTAAGCAGCCTATTCATGTACACATATCACATTTTTCATAACTCAGCTAATCAATAGACAACATGCTATTTTTCAATTAGATAATTACCCACTTTCATAAATGTCATGGAATCATGAATTTATTCATCATGCACCTAATCAGTAAAGAATTAAGAAGTCATTTTATTGAATTTTTATTCAACCGGGTCACTCAACAGGTGCCCTTGAGGTCTACAATAGTCTAGGGGCAGTACATACACCCCTACTTATTTAGAACTTCGTCTTGAAGTTCAGAATAATTGCGGAAAGCTATGACGCATCTCAGCTGCATCCTCCCAAGTTGCAAAGCTAGGACTATAACTATCCCACTTCACTTTGAATTGATCAATCACACGGTGCCTGAGCTTTCGTGTTCACTGGTCCAAAATCCGGATCGGCTCGGCCATCATGGCCCCATCGTTTGTTATCTGTACATTTCTCAGATCAATGATAGTGAAGTATTGGGAACATAATGATGTAATACGGAAACATGAAATACATTGTGAATCCTACTCAATGATGATGACAAGTCAAGATGATAGGAAACCGGTCCTATCTGTTCCAAAATCCTAAAGGGTCCCACAAACCTAGGTGACGACTTGGGTCCCTTGCCAATTTTTTTTATAGAACTCTTCTGCGGTTTCACCCGTAGTAATACCTTATCCACAACCTCGTAATTTCGGCCAGTTCAATGCGCATCCGCATAGCTTTTCTTCCGATCATGTGCTTCCTTCAGTCGAGCACGAATAATAACCATCTATTCCTCCATCTCATAGCATAGTAACCATCGAATAGTAACCATAGTAAGTAAATACTGAAACAACATCATCAATCATCAATAAGAAAATATTGGAACAACAAAATCAATCATCAGTAAGTAAGTAATGGAACAACAACATCATCAACCATCAGTATATAAATACTGGAACAACATCATCAGCATGTAAATGTTGGAACAACATCATCAACCATCAATATATAAATACTGGAACAACATCATCAACATGTAAATGTTGGAAAAACATCATCAACCATCAATATATAAATACCGGTACAACATCATCAACATGTAAATGTTGGAACAACATCATCAACCATCAGTATATAAATACTGGAACAACATCATCAGCATGCAAATGCTGGAACAACATCATCAACCATCAGTATATAAATATTGGAACAACATCATCAACATGTAAATGTTGGAACAACATCATCAACATCTAGATTATGCACTGTGGTGGGCACTCTGGCATATCATGATGACTTACTGATCCTTTCGAACCAAATAATCCTAGTCAGACATACCAATCCAACTGGGGACCAAATAGGAATTTTCTGGCTTACTAATCCTTTCAGACCAAACAAGCCTATCCAGACATACCAATCCCCCTTGGATCTAGCCAGACTGACATACCAATCCTTTTGGATCAACCAGGCTTGTTCAGGTTGACGTACCAATCCTAGAATGAGCTACCACACCAAGGCTCCAAGAAACTACTCCCTCCTTTCAGGGAGGTCCTTTTGGACCACACCAAGCTTGTCTCGAAAGTATTCAAACTTTACATGAGACAAAGGCTTAGTCAATACATCAACAACTTGTTCCTCTCTATAAACATACTTGAGCTTTACAACTCCCTTCTGCACCATATCCTAGATGTAGTGATACTTAATATCGATATGATTCTATCTATCATGGAACACCGTATTTTCTGGAATCTTGATATAACTCCGATTATCGCAAAGAATATCAGTCACATCTATCTATGCATCAAAGAATCCTGCCAACATCTTGCGAATCCAAACTGCTTCACTACAAGTTGAACATGTTGCGATGTATTCAACTTCTGTTGTACTGAGAGCAACACAGGGTTGCTTTCTACTGAGCCATGAGACCATAACTGATCCCAAACTAAAACAACATCCTGAAGTGATATTTTTGTCTTCGGCACCTCCATCCCAATCTGAATCTGCATACCCATACAATCTGAACTCACTATCTTATACATATCTGAGTCCATAATCCAACGTACCCTTTAGGTACCTCATCACATGTTTTGATGCGACCATGTGAACATGTCTAGGATCTACCATATCCTGGCTCAAGGTGTTCATAGAAAAACATATATATGATATAGTGTTGGTCAAATACATCAATGAGCCAATAATCTGTTTGTACAGTGTAACATCTAGTGTTTCTGATGAAGCATGATTCAAGAGCTTCAAGTTTGTCACCATCGGAGTAGGAATGGACTTATAGTCCAACATCCCAAATCTCTTTAGGATCTAAACATAATATTTTCCTTGATTTAGGAAAATCTCATATGAAAACTGCCACACCTCAAGACCAGAGTATTTTTTAAGGATTCTAAGAGTGTAGCTAAGCATAGTATTCTAGGCGATTATTTTGGGTTGAAAAAATCATATATATAGATGGGTAGGCAAATGTTAAATATGAAATATACAATTTGCTACTAAAATTTGTAATGTTTGGCGAATATTACAATAAAAAAACATATTTTATGTAAATATAGGCGACATTAGAGAGTAAAAATGACCAAATAACGAATTTATTTTTTGAAAAAATGCCCAAAAAATAGCCAATTGGTGAATTTTCACCCCTAAAAATTACCCTGCTCAAGACCTAGAAAAAAGTGCATCATCCCAAGGTCTTTCATCTCAAATTCTGCAGCAAGCTTCTTCTTACATTTAATGACGGGATTTTCTTCTCCTATAAAAAATAGATCATCCACATACAATAATAATATCATAGGTTCATCATCTACAACTTTATAATAAAGGTTACAATTTTCCTTACTCTTGGTAAAGCCCAAGCTCATCAGGAAACCATCAATTCTTCCATACCATGCTCTGGGTGCTTGCTTCAGCCCATATAATGACTTCTTCAATTTACATACATGTGTTTTTCTGTCATCCGTTCCAAATCCTTCTGGTTGCTCGATGTATACTTCCTCTTCTATCTTTCCATTCAGGAAAGTTGTTTACATCCATCTGATGTAACTTCCATTTCATCTTAGCTGCCAAGGAAAGGATGGTTCTAATTGAAGTATATCTATCCACATGAGAAAAAGTATCCTCAAAATCAATTCCTTCTTTTCGAGAGAACCCCCGAGTTACGAATATTGCCGTGTACTTTTCAATGCTTCCATCTGCTTAATGTTTTGTTTTGAAAATCCATTTTGACGATACTACTGACTTGTCCTTCGGTCTTGGTACCACATCCCAAACATCATTGTTTATGATGGATTTGTATTCTTCAATCATGGCATCTAGCCATTCCTTCTTCTTTGCTGCTTCTTCGAAACATGTGGGTTCTTCTAAAACTAGGTTACACATCAAGGATACATAACTGGAGTATGGACTTAGTTTCTTGCTTTCTCTGTTTGATCCTTTTGGAGAACCATATTTTTATGCTTCTTGGTTTATTTGTTGTGCCCAAGCTGGTCTTCTCTTCCATGGAATTACCTCATGAGGTGGCTCTTCAGGTCTTTGAGTTTTTATCATGTCATGATATTCTGGTATATGCTCTTCTTCAATATTCCTTTTTGGTGTATTGTTAGTTTTTGTAACTGTAGGAGCTTCATGCTCCTCTTCATCCTCCTAAGTCTTTTTAGACTTGTATAAAGTTGTATCTTCATAAAATGTAACATCTCTACTAAGTTCAATCTAATGGTATTATGGGATTTAGATACGGTAAGCCTTTGATTGCTCACTGTAACCCACAAATATCCCCTTCCTTCCTAAAGGTTCCAAATTTGATCTTTTCTCTTAAGGAATGTGTAGCAATACTGGACAACCAAATATCTTTAGGTGACTGACTTTAGGCTTCTCACCGGTAAACATCTCTTTTTGAGTCTTGTTCCCAAGAGCACTGTGGGAGATTCTATTATGCACATAGCCTGTGGTTCTAGCTGCTTCATCCCATAGATGCATGGGTAGATCTTGATCATGGATCATGGCATTTACTGCTTCCATGATAGATCTATTCTTCCTTTTAGCTACACCATTTTTTTGTGGATTATAGGGGATGGTAAGCTCCCTCTTAATCCATGCTTCTTTACATAATTCTTTGAAATCACCTGAAGTATATTATACTCCATTCTCTGACCTTAATATCTTGATCTTATTTTCATAGAGGTTTTCCACAATGTCCTTAAACTCCTTAAACTTTTCAAATACTTCACTTTTATTATTTAAGAAATAAATCCATGTTTTACGGGAATAATCATCAATAAAATAAGCATAATAAACATACCTGCTTAAGGAAGTAGTTGACATCGGTCCACAAATGTCTAAATGGAAAATGTCCAATATGCCTTTCGCTTTGCTATCACTGCTTGGAGATGAATTCTTTGTACTCTTTCCTTTTGCACATCCTTTCACACTCCTTCACGATCAACCTGGATTTCTAGTAATCTAGTCACCACTTTGCTCACTATTGGTAATGCTTTGTAGTGTACATGAGCTAGTCTTCTATGCCATAGTTCACAAGGATTCATGGTACTAGACAATATAGATGAATATGCAAGTCCCTTCAATTTATAGAGCCCTCCTTCTTCAATTCCAATAAAAACTACATCATCTATTGTCTTCTCTTTTGGCCACATGAGAAATTCACCATCTACAAAGGAAACTCTAAGACCTTTCTTATCTAAAGCTAAGATAGAAAGAATATTATTTTTCAAACCTGGGACATATAGGAGTTCCTTCATCTTCATGGAATTTCTAGAGTTCAACTTGTAAGAAGCCTCTCCCATTCCTTTGATAGGATATTGGTAATTAGCTCCAAGCTTTACTTTGTGTGGAGAATCTTTCTACACAAGATATGAGAGAGAATCTTTGTATCCTGTCATGTGTTTGGAGGACCCATTGTCTACTAACCAAGTGTCACTTCCATGAGATAATGAACTAGTAAGCGCTGAAATTAGAACATATTCTTCATTAGATACTTCGTATTCTATGGTCTTCTTTTAACCATGATGTTCATTGTCCTTGGCTGCATGTGCATGAAATATTTTCTTTTGCTTCTTGAAATGTTCAGCTCCGAGAGGACAATTTCTTACAACATGTCCCATCTTGTGACAAGATAAACATTCAAAGTTGAACCTTTTGTTCCTTTGAAATATTTGAGATCTTCTAGGAGAGTGGTCATGAGAACGTACATTATTCTTCCTTTTGTTTCTTCCTTTGGGATGGGCTGCCAAAGATTTATCTTCATTATCATTTAGCTTCTCTTCTCTTACTGCCATACTTTCTTCTTCTTGCACGCACTCTTCCCATAGTTGTATGAAATTGATCAATCTCTTCCTAGAGCATATGCCACGAACGAAACATTCACAATCCCTTGGGAGACCATTCAAGGTGGTCATCAAAACCTCTGCTTCTCCTATCATGTCTCCAATGACTTCTAATTGTTCTTTAATTAGAGATACTCTAGTGAAATATGACTGCATGGTTTTTGAATTCTGAATCTTCACACCCTTGAGTTGATTTCTCAAGGTCATCTTTCTATTGATGTTCTTTCCTTCAAATCGATTGGTCAATGCATCGAACATTTCTTTTGGAGTCTTATTTGAGGACACTTGCGGAATCAAGTGATATTTGATAGAGTTAGATATGATCCTCTTAGCCTTGATCATATTCTTCTTGTGTTTTTCTTTGGCCTCATCTCCTTTTGGTTATGTAACTTCTTCCTTTATGAAACCCTCTAGGTCATGTTCTTCACGAATGATCATGACTCTATATTTCCATGCCCTGAAGTTCTTATCTCCTTCAATATTCTCATCAATATTGGTAGTGCTTGTCATTTTGATAATATGAGAACCTCAAATGGAAATAGAATAGAGATAGTACTTACTAGTAAAGTTGTCCTTTTGAAAATTGCTTCTACCTTGACCTAGGGTTTGATAGAGAAACGCTAATTTTTCAACTTCAATATCTTGGGAAACTGAATGGAGGAAAATATGCACCTCCCCAAGGTGATTTGAGCAATGTACTCTTTCTCCCAAATATGTGAGCAGATCTTCCAAAAACTTGATGCCCTAGTTCTCTGGGATGTAGTGGTGGACCCAGAAATGAAAGTTCTTAGAATTGAATTCTGCTTCGACATAAAAATGCGCCCTAGTGAGGTGAGTTAGATGTACCCTCTTTTTCATATAAACTATGGAGAGAGCTCATAAGACAAGAAACCCTAGTTTCTAAAGCTACAGTGGCTGCACAATGTTTTCTTTCAGACCTGCTCTAAAACCATGTTGAGTTTTTAGTTGTTTAGCATAATAACATTGAACAATATAATCACTGAAAGAAAGACAAGCACAAAAATCACAACGAACACAAGATTTATCTTGGGGAAACCACAAGGGAGGAAATCACACCAAAGCTTCCTCAATATAGAATTCACCAATACAAGATAAATCCCCACTTGAAAAAAACAACTACTTCTCCTCTCCGGCAAACTTCTCTCTTCTTCTTATGCGAACTTGCACAAGTGAGTGAGTGATACAAATGACAAAATCGACCTCCCTATTTATATTGTTCAGTTGGGGTGAATTTTTCCCAACAAGGTCGACTTGACCTAACTGACTGGGCTGACTTGTCAAATACATAATAAAATATCTTTTATGGATTCTTCTAGGTCGACACAACTCCTAGGGTTTACATTGACTCTTTCAATATCAAATACATCAATGACATCTCTCGAAGGAAGATTACCAATAATATAATAAACAAATACGTTTAGAATATCTCCAACAGTTACATTTCTTTAACATAAATTTAGTTTTCTATATCCAAATTTTAGTTGTTTTTTTAGTCACTAATTACCCATTCTGTACTAGTGTGTTGATGCCAAATACAGATCCACTTTTTGTTCAGTCGAAGGCTTACTTCTAGTCGATTGTGCTTCCTCATATCCTTTGCTCCTCTTGAATTCCATCAACTTATAGTCTCAATTATAATGCTTGAATTTTCCGCATTGCCAACATTCTCTTGTCATCGATCCAGGGGATTTAGATATGTTCTTAGATCTACCCCTTGAAATATATCTTCTACTAAAGGATTTTCCTTTTCCTTTTCCTTTTTCGATCAGTCGACCTCTCACCACCAAAGCATCATGGGTTGAACCTTCCATGTTATTTCATCTCATTTCCTCTTACAACAGAGATGCAACCACATCATCGATCTTCAATGCAGTATTATTGCTTCCAATAGCCATGGCTAGGCTATTCGATAAGTTTAGCAAAGAATACAACAGATTGATACATTTATCCTCCTTAATGATGTTAATATCCATGTACAACAACTGACTAATCATAGTGTTGAAAATATTCAGGTGTTATGTAATTGAGTCTCCCTTACTCATCCTTAGAAGATATAACTTCTTTTTAAGAAACAACTTATTAAGAAAAGATTTCTACTGGTACAAGTTCCCCAACATTTTCCATAGCTTCTTTGTAGTGTCTTTATCTGAGACATTCAACAATATAGAGTCTTCTAAACAAATTCAAAAAGTACTCCTTACTTTCCTGTTGATTTTCTGCCAAACTTCCTTTGGCTTACCAGTCATAGTGGTTATGGGGTTGACAACAACCCATTGTTCTTGATCCATAAGGAGATCCTCCATTTTATGCTTCTAAAGCTCAAAATTATTCCCATTAAACTTTTCAATTTCTATCCTCGAACTATTGGCCATTCTTAACTATGAATCAGTCATTTTGGAACTTCCACTGAAACTAGGTATTAACCAGATCTAGGACCAAGCCAAACCCTCAACAACAAAGGCATCCCCTTGAAGACAAATATAGCTCTAGTACCAATTGTTGGGTTCTAATACCTTTTATAATGAGCATGCATGATGATTCATATAGTTAAACATATAAATCAATTAACAATGGCACAAAACATAGTCACACATAGTACACAAAAATTACCTTGTAAAACCCTCTACCAGGGAAAACCATCAAACCAGTGAGCTTAACCGCTCATTTATTAGCAACACACTTAAACCAATGTTTTTAGCAGTGATTTACAAGATCACTACAACGCAAGCATAAATTCACTAGTACTCTTGTACAATACCAACACAATTCAATCGGTACATAATAGTACTTCACACCCTCTTGTGTCTCATACCTCATACTCATCTCATCTCTCATACTTAGCCTTCTACCTTTCATTGTATTTATAGTTGCAAAACATACACTATCTTGTGGTACCCAAGTTAGTTATGGCTAACTGCTCATTAATGGTGGTCCATAAATTCCTACCTTAATGCATTTATTTTGTTGCAGTCTATTTGACTGATTCAAACATAATCAACTTCTCATTAAGCCTCTCATCATCCAGGTGTTCCTCGAATCCATTTCCTTCTTGTGTGCTTGTCGACTAGTTGTGATCAACTACTAGTTGACTATACTAGTTGAATCGTCAACCATACTTCTACTATCTGTAGACTTTAGTTCCATTCAACTATCAAATTCGACCTTCGATTTACATGCAAAGAATATAACACACCCAACATAGAGGATGCCATAAATTGATACCTCAAAACCATTATCGAGAAATACCTTGCATGCAAGAGATTGAATGCCAACCACATCTCATACCATGGACAATAGGGAGGTGGCAACGAATTAACATGTAATAAATTTTAAATGGGATACCCATAATGTTGGAATCCTACTTTACGAGAGATATCGATGTTATTGGTGACCCCCTTGTTTCCACAATTCCTTTATCCAGTTGCACAACCATATTGGATAAACGATCCACCTCCACGTTGTTTTCACACTTTATATGCATTATAATTTATGCAGGGATTTGCTTCAATAAATTCAAAATTCGAGATTGCATCTCTCTATGAATCAAATTGAAGAAAGAACCTACCTACGATCTTGCAAAATGATAGGTAGAGAATCTATTAGGATGATCACATTTGACACACCCATAGAGACCAAAGTTTCCAAACCCGCTAATAGATCATAACTCTCGGCTTGATTGTTAGTGACCACACCCAATTCCCAGGAATTTTTTATTATCTATTTATCCATCGGGATCTAGGAGGATCCCTCCTAACACCTGCCACCCCAATGCCTCAATTCATTTTTAAGGAAAGAAATACCACTAAATTTCCCCCAAAATTTAAGGAGGCATCGAATATGATTTCAACCTTATTCATTTTCAGCCTTCCATTAAGCAGTATATTGAAATGATATATTTGGAAACTACCTTAAGTTTAATTGAATTCATCACTATTTTTAATGTCATATGGACATATTGTATACATTAAATGATAAAAATTTACAGGTTTAATCAATGATTCAAAAATAACGAAAAAATACATTCCATAATTTTTTTACTTACTCGCCCACATCCCATAAAAATTCAAATAACATCAACTACAAAAGCAATACTTATTTTAATGCATAATTCATTACTTATCAACATCCTCCTATAATTGATCATTTGACATTCTTATTTTATCAAGTGCAATACTTATTTTAATGCATAATTTATTACTTATCAACATCCTCCTATAATTGATCATTTGACATTCTTGTTTTATCAAGTGCATATGAATATTTCACTATATGTCTTTGAACACAATTCATTGGAAAAGGTACACAATATCTTTCAAAAATTTATACATTATTAATTTTTAGCTAACAAAAATCATATAGATTACTATTATGAGAAAAATTGAATGCACACTCACATGGTATGACCAATATCAAGGTATCCCAGTTCATGTCAAGTGACCACTATTTTCCCATTCCTTGTGGCAATTTCTTGGGTTAGGTATCGTTGGATTAAAAAAAAAAATTTGGTGCATAAAAAAAAATAAAGTTAGCATGGACTAGACATGGTAATGAATGTCGGTATCCAAAGTCCAAGCCACCTTGACAAGGCTCATTAGTAGAAGAAAGTGATCAATCCCAACCAATTTACATTGATGTAATTCTTTGGATTGATGTATGCACTTTTATTACATTGCAATCACTAGGATGAGTTCAATTGTAAACAAAATTTAGAGTTTTAGTGACTTCAATATCTTGATGCTTGGAGTAATCTAGTTCAACAATGAAAGCAATACACCTAGTTGAATTTTAATGGGTTGGGGTAAAATAAATAATTCACAATCAATCAAATAATTTATGTATAAACAATAATAGAATTAACTTGAGCTTAATTAAAAGTGCATAACCGTTCATTTACTATATGTGCATGAAAGTTGGATAAATAATAATTGTTGATGATCTCTTGTACATCTTTTAATGCTGAAGAAATCCATTTCTAAACACAAAAGGAATCAAAGACAATTTAATATTTCTATGATATTATCATTTAATTTAATTTCTTCTAAATTGATTCTTTTCATTCATGTATACTTGGTTAGTCAAGTTTGTAACCCATCGGTCGGGCTTAAATGTAATTGTGATAATCTATAGGGATCTAGCAACTATAACAAACTCACAATCTAACTCTCAATAATATTTGCAAAGAAGAAGAAGCATGCATTCAATAATCACTCATAAACACAAAATAATGGACAATGTCAATATCATACAATGAATAATGAGTGTAGAGAATGTGTAACAATAATCAATGATGAGGCATCATATAGGATTCGAATTAGCCAAGTAGGGCATTTGAATTCTGAGCTCAAAGTCTAGCATGAATAACTATGGAGACATCAACCAATCGGTAGTGTCAGTGATAAGTGGTAAGAGTCAGTCAAGTGTGTCTAATTGAGTCTAACAGAACTATCTAGCCATAAATCAAGGAATGGAGACTCTAAGTGGGGTGCATGAGGCTATCTAACTCAAAGTCTAGCTTGGATAACAATGGAGACATCATCTAGTCAATAGTATCAGTCATAAATGGTAATAGTCAGTCAAGTGTGTCTAACTGATTCTAACAGAACCATCTAGGCATAAATCACAGAATGGAGACTCCAAGGGGGGCGCATGAGGCTGTCAAATAGTCAAGTAGAACTCTAGAACTAGCTAACTAGAAGCTACAAGTAGTCAGCATGAGCAATCAGTGGAAGAACTACTCAATCAATACACTAACTGAATGATAACTCCCGGTAGGTGAGATAAGGCACCCTAATTGAGTGATAATTGAAGGTAGGTGAGTAAAGGCGCTCTAACTGACAGTGGTAGGTGAGAAAGGTGTACTTGCTAAGCAAATAACTCAAAGAGGGCGCATTAGGTAGGTAGGAGGCCAAATGAGGGCTAAAGACAGGCTCTGGAGAGCTAGAATCAAGCTCTAGGTGTTGGGGAGACAACCATGATGATGACTGGATGCATGCAGTGGCATGCAACATGCAGATTTTCATGTAGGCATGCAAAATACAAAAATGATGGTGTGAATATTCTAACACCCCCCTGCCCCCCCCCACAAGCTATACTATGAGGAAATAACTGAAATCTAAAAAATATGGCCCTGGTGAATAAGACCAAAGGCACCCCGTACAATCAATCTAAATAAACTAAGTGAGGAAAGAGGGAAAACCCAGTGGGAAGAAATCCCTCCCTGAAAATAGACTGAAGGATGCTAAAGTAGCATATCATCTCTCACCCCTGAAGGAGGTAAGTGTCCTTCCTTTCCAAAGAAGGATCGATCGATCTGAAATGGATCAGCAATGTGAGAAGGATGAAACCTTCCATTCTGAAAATATGATATGGTTCTTCTATGATCATTTGGATGACCAACCAAATCACTGGAAGATCGGAGTGTAGTGGATGCCCATCGAGGAAGAGGAGGAATATCATGTGAGAGATCTTCAGGTTCTTGTGGATCTAGATCTCCCATTCACTCATATTCATCATCAGTTGCTAGACCTTCAGGTTCTTGTGGATTTGGATCTAGCATTCTATCATCATCATCCCCGTCTTCAGATTCTGAATCTGAAATATCATGTGAATATGCATCTACAACTAGCTCATCATCACATCCAAAATCTGAATCTGAAATCTCATGTGAAGAAGCATGTGAAGCTGATGTCTCATACTCCGAATCTGAACTATCATGTGATGGAGATTCAACAAGATCACTAGTGGATATAGTAGTGATGGGCCATTTGGCCATAGGAGTTGAACCAATAGGTGCTAGATCTTCAGGTTCTTGTGGATCTGGATCTAGCATTTACACTTCTTCAAGAGTCCTCTTTTTCTCAATCTTCTTAGATTTATCCTTACCTTTCAAGCAACCTTTGCAGGTGCCATGAGAAATCTTGTCTCTTAGAATACCATCGACCACATTTTGAGCTAGCTTGTAGTTGAGATGAGATAGTCTACTCTCTTCATGTGCATGAGAGCGAAGAGTAGACTCCTTTGAGAGAGGTAAGAAGTGTGAAAACTCATATATTTTTGTCTCATGATTTGCAACTCCTTTTGCAATGATTTCCCCTAAAACCATGTGTTGTACCTCAACTTCATTTGGAGAAAAGATCACTCCTTTGGGCTCTCCAATATGAGTCATTTGATACATTGAAAGAACATTAGATGCAAGAGAAGGAACATAAAGAACATCAGAAAAATAACCATGGTCAAGATAGATTCTTCCAGTCCCATTAGACGAGACTTCTGAATCATTTCCCAAACTAATGGAAGTGCCAACTGAGATTTCGAAACTGGAGAAGAGATCTTTGGAGGAAGACATGTGTCTTGATGCTCCTGAATCTATGATGAAGGAAGAATCTGTTGATGCTCTTGCACTGAGGGCATGACATCTTTCTTTGTCTTCAGATCTAGAAGGTTCAATACCAGGATCTTTCTTCCTTGTACATGCAGGTTGTACTTCCCCTAGACTACTGCATACCTTGAGAGTACCTATTGTGTGACATGACTGTTTGAAACATTAATAAAATAATCATTTGATTTTATTTTGAGTATATTTATGATTATGATTGATCTTAAATCAATGAAATAATGATATATGTGTATTTGGGTAGTTATTGTGAATGAACGATTTCATGTTGTTTAACGATTAACTTTGATGTGAAAACTGTACATGTGAATGATGCTTAACGACTAGCTGTATGATTGACTATGAAATGAGAATGAATAAAGTAGATATTGACAAGATGCAATTCTGAGTAGATGAATGAGTAATGTTATGAGTAAAATATAAATGCTTAACGAAGTAGTAGATTAATGAATCAAATTATGATTATTGAGGACAATACTACTAATATATGTTTGTGAGAAATGTGTGTAGCGACAGGTGAAACGGTTCACCGATGGATACACAAAGGAATGTGAAGGGTTGTAGAGTACGGATAAATCACACACAGGGAGAGCGACAACAATGTGCACTTCTAACGGAATACCACGTATGAGCATATAAGAACTGATCCGCTTGCTCAAGAGTAAAGCAAGAGGGCGTACGAGTTGGGGGGCGCGCAGTGAGAATGGACTCACTCCTCATCGCCATTAGTCCCTAATAGCGTGTAGACAAAGGATGGAATGTAACAAATCTTGAAATCCCTACATGAAGTTCCCGCAAATCAAAACGAAAGGATGACGACAGAAGAGCCCGACGGTGCGGTACCCTGTCGAGAACAGAAAAAGTGGATGCAAGGACCTAACGATGTGGTACCTTGCCGAAGAATGGAAAATACGAATGAATGGACCTGACGTAGTGGTGCCATGTCGGGGAAATGAAATTAAGGAACGGGGAAGCCCAACGGCGCGGCACCGGGGTCCTAGTGAAAATGATTGTTAAACTTAACTGCATAAAAACATATAAGTTTACACCTAGAACATTACTTAGAAATGCATTTGAGTACTTTAGGACTTTGGCATTTAAATAATATTAAGTTTTATTTAGGAATTTGCACATAAAAGAATATTTTGAGCATTTAAAATAATATAAATCTTTATTTTAGGAGAAAAGTAGAATCCTAAGCATGGATGCCTAGTCAAAATCCACCTACACCTCAAAACTAGGAGTTAAGTAAAATATCTAGGGGACAAACATGAGCAAACTTAGGAATGTTGGTGTAACTCCTAGAAAAACTGACACATGGATGGGTGAGTATTATTAAATTGGAAATTTAATAAAATATGTATTTATGCATGAAGCGACATGTGTCGCATGGAATGTTCCTTTAAAATGAAGGATTTGGGAATGGGTAAAGGACCCAGATCCTAGATGATTATCGTAATTTTGAATTGCCTCATGACTTGTTGCTATTGAGGGTTTGGCTGGAAATTTTGGTGGGGGGAAACCTGAGCTGAGTTTCTCGAATTGTTGTGTGTGAGCTCTACGACCCAAAGCTCGGGGGTGGCCATGCGACTGAAAGCATGAGCCTATGGTTGGGTGGTGAAGTTAACGGTTGCTTCACCTATGGTTCAAACGAGCTTTGTTGGAGTGATCCTACGGAAGACACGGAAAACAGTGGACAAGATGAATTGGTTGATAGGTTATGTTTTGTTTTAATTTGCTAAGTTATTCATTTATTTATTTTATCTTTCCTGTAAATTATGATAGCTAATCTGTTTGTATCAAGTGGTTGAGTTTCAGGTTAAGCAGGAAGGACCCCACAGGAGGGGCTCTACACAGGTACAGGAAGATTGTTCTTCTCAAGCATCTGAGCCATCAAATCTATAGTCTTATTCATGCAAGTACTCTCAGGATGGAAACCTCTATGACAATATTTCTACTTGGATCTTTCCTTCTGAGAATGCTTGGTCTTCCTTGATTTTGAATCCCTATCTGACTGATATGGACTATTTGTAGGCCTTGTATCATTCGATCTCTTGTTAGAAATCTTTTGCTTTCCTTTCACATTCGCTCTCTCCGCAACTGTAAGGGATTAATACAATTTGGGTTTGATAATTCCCATAGAGATCAACTTCTCTTCATCTTGAGTAAGAGATTGGATGAAGTCATCAAGTGAGGGAAACTTCCATTTTGGAATGAACATCTTAGCTGACTAGAAAGTAAAGACAAAAACTGAGAAGTTTGGCCCCAACTTTGAGAGAATGGAAAGAATAAGCTGCTTGTCTTCTTTCACTATCTCATATCTTTTCAACTATGATATCAAGCTTTTAAACTTGGTGAGGAAGGCATTCATAGATTTGAAGTTGTCAGGACTCAAACATATGAGTTCATTCTCCAATTTGTGTCCTTTCATATCATCTTTCTATCCAAAAAGGGATTCGAGCTTGTCCCAAACCTCTTTAGGAGATGTAAGATCGATGACATGGAAGTGAATATCTTCAGAAATTGAGAGAAGGAGGATACCAACTGCTTCATCAAGCCTATCCAAGTACTTGGAATTTTCAACTGCATTGAGAGGTTCTACCATCATTCCGTTGAGTATTCAGGTGAAGCACTTGGTTCTCATGAATAGAGCCATCTTGGCTTTCCACTCAACATAGTTGGAATATGTGAGCTTTATATCCATCTGAACAAGGAAAGTCGAATAGTTGAAGAAGAATTCGAACTGGTGAATAAACTTGCAAAACAAGAGAAGTTTTTGCTAATAGAGAATGCTACACTTCGAATGAACACTACCTTAAAGACACTTGGCACATAGACTAATTCCTTCACACCTAGATAGACTTCACTGGATTTCTCCAATGAATTCAAATAATAGCACCAGGATTTGTTGTGGAAACTCAAAGGCTTCTGGTGCACAAGTGAAAGATAGCTTCTCAAATAAATGTTGCAACTACTGCTACTGCAATTCGAATAGTTGCTTCCTTCTCTGATACCATGTGATAATCTACAGGGATCTAGCAACTGTAACAAACTCACAATCTAACTCTCAGGATTATTTGCAAAGAAGAAGAAGCATGCATTCCATTATCACTCATAAACACAGAATAATGGACAATGTCAATATCATACAATGAATAATGAATGTAGAGAATGTGTAACAATAATCAATGATGAGGCATCATATAGGATTCGAATTAGACAAGTAGGGCATTCGAATTCTGAGCTCAAAGTCTAGCATTAATAACTATGGAGACATCAACCAGTCGGTAGTGTCAGTCATAAGTGGTAAGAGTCAGTCAAGTGTGTCTAACTGAGTCTAACAGAACTATCTAGACATAAATCAAGGAATGGAGACTCTAAGTGGGGTGCATGAGGCTGTCTAACTCAAAGTCTAGCTTGGATAACAATGGAGACATCATCCAGTCAATAGTATCAGTCATAAATGGTAATAGTCAGTCAATTGTGTCTAACAGAGTCTAACAGAACCATCTAGGCATAAATCACAGAATGGAGACTCCAAGGGGGGCACATGAGGCTATCAAATAGTCAAGTGGAACTCCAGAACTAGCTAACTAGAAGCTACAAGTAGTCATCATGAGCAATCAGTGGAAGAACTACTCAATCAATGCACTAACTGAATGATAACTCCCGGTAGGTGAGATAAGGCACCCTAACTGAGTGATAACTGAAGGTAGGTGAGTAAAGGCACTCTAACTGACAGTGGTAGGTGAGAAAGGCGCACTTGCTAAGCAGATAACTCAAAGAGGGCGCATTAGGTAGGTAGGAGGACAAATGAGGGCTAAAGACAAGCTCTGGAGAGCTAGAAGCAAGCTCTAGGTGCTGAGGAGACAACCATGATGATGACTGGATGCATGCAGGCATGCAAAATACAAAAATAATGGTGTGAATATTGACAATAGTAACAACATGGACATGAAATATTATAAACATGACATGCAAAATACTGGGTAAGTCAAGTTCGTAACTCACTGGTTGAATGTAAATGTAAAAACATGGAAATGAAAAGTTAAAAATAAGTATGTCGACAGGTGTAACATACCTATTATAATTTGGAGGTGGAAGAGGAAGAGTACTCTAGCTATATTCAAGCATAAGTATGACCAGTGGATAGTGTGGATCATTTGAATCAATGCCATCCTTAAAACAAATTAAAAATTAAAAATCACAGTAGTCCAACTATTTGACATAGGTTTTCAACATTCCAGCATAGGTGTCTTGCGCCAGTTATTGTGAGTGATGGGAAACAACTGAAAGCTAGCACATATGTCCATGGGTCATCCACGGTAGTTACTTTGGGGGGTGAGCATAAGTGAGGGTGGTATATGGCACTGCAACAAAGCTGCCACACTTATAAATCCAATGCAAGATGCTCATAAGTGGATATTTTACTGAGATTAAGTGGTTTTATCTCAACGAAGAAGTTTGAGTTGGGATGAGGAGAAATCCCTATTCATGTATCAACAATGTTGCATTCAACCTTGGATCAAATTTTCTCTATACACCCACTTGCAAGTTGAATTAGACTCATAGTCCGATTAGGTATTGATTAGAAGAACACACTTATTATCATTATTATATTTTTCCATGTGAACATATTTAGTTTCACAATTAAAGAATATGGTCAAATCAAGCTAGGTGCATTTGTAAACATTCATTTTGTAATAGTATAAAATTTTATCTAAAAGTGGGCATTAAGGGCCTAGAACAGTAAACAATATTTCTCATGTTCGTTTTTTGTTTTCTTCATTGCTTCTTTTTATTGTGTTCTTAGGGTTTTTCAAGGTTAGGCACCACTCTGATTATGGATTTTTAATATGGAAGGATGAATAATTACATCACAAAGAGATGACTAAAAAAACACGTCTCATGATAATTTTTCCCAGTGAAGAATACTTGGATTTAAATTAAATGCAACAAATGCATGCACTCGATTATGTATTCTCCATGGAGAAGAATGATTTGTATATTCCTATAACTATTATTTTGAAATGGAATATGCAAGAATAATGGTGTGATAGTAGATTCCTTTTGGCATTCACTATCCATGGGTTATGTGGGTGTGTTAGAGTTTTGGCATGCATGTGCCATTTTTGGTTTAGATCTAGTTTAAATTCCCATTATATTTAGCAAATCAATTCTATTTTTGGTTTTTCTTTAGTTATAATTTTCATGCATTAAGTTATTAATTTAAGTTTTGCATGCATCATTAGTTAGGTATGGCGCATGCATCGCTTAGATTAGTGAAGTGCATGTAGCCTAGTAGTTAATGAACATATCTCAAGGAGGATGCATGCTTGCATGCCTTATATAATATCCAGTTGAGTCACTATTGTGCATACATCTAGATTCATTGCACCTACTCTTTTTCTCAATATAAAAAAGAGAAAGTAGAGGCATAGGTTATTTAATTTCCATTTCAAAGTAGGAAGTAGTGGGTAAAGGGTAGAGTGTAAAGTTTCCAATGTGATTTTTTTTTCAACATTAATAAATAGTTTTGTGAAATAAGTTTCATAGCCGTGTGCTTGTTACTACTTTCTTCAACTTGATGTGTTTCAATTCCTAGTAAAAATTGGACTGCAGTTTTGATAGAAATTTTAGTTTTATCTTTTCCTAAGTAGGTAGGTTAGAAATCAACCTATGACTATTACCATGTATTGAATAATTTTACCACTTTTGTCTCTTTTTGTTTGGTACGTAAGATTTGTTGTGGCCATCCAACATCACTATTATGACTTGTAATATTTGTTCACATAGACCTATTTTTGGTCACTCATGGACATTAGTAAAATTATTTATCTTATATGCTATGTATATCTCTTGTTCAATATAATTACATGTCTTTGTTTGGTTTTGAAACTATTGTTGTTGTTGTGATGTCCCTACATGTAGTTCTAACAAAAATTAGGTCTTTTCCTCTATGCAAGTTGTGTTGAAATATACCCACTTCCCACATCTATAACATTGATTTATTGGCCTTTATTGTCTCATTGTAACACTGGAGTTGAAGAGTTATGATTGTTGTTGTTTTTGGATATTATACCCACTCCCTTTCTTGTTGATACTTTTTTCACAAAGTTAACTTGTCTATTCTTTTTGTTACATAGATTATGCCTAGAATTATTGAGATGATGATTGTCTCTTGCACATATGTGATAAAAATAATTCTTCTATGCATTCAAAGTATGTGTGCCCTTCTATTGTACATATTATACACCTCGTGTCTCTTTTTTCCTCTTCCTTTAGTTTATATCTCTCATTATCTTTGCCATTCCATTCTTCAACATGTTAATTGTTGAAGTTACTAGGTAGAGCTTCAATTCATGTTGATTATTATACCCACTCCCTTTCTTGTTGCTACTTTTCTCACAAAGTTAACTTGTCTATTCTTTTTGTTACATAGGTTATGCCTAGATACATAGGTTATGCCTAGAATTATGGGGATGATGATTGTCTCTTTCACATATGTGATATTCTATGCATTCAAAGTATGTGTGCCCTTCTATTGTACATATTATACACCGTATGTCTCTTTTTCCTCTTCCTAAATGGTTTAGATCTCTCTCATTATCTTTGCCATTCCATTCTTCAACATGTTAATTGTTGAAGTTACTAGGTAGAGCTTCAATTCATATTGATTCCTTGCATGTTCTATTGTTGATCTCAATCATCCTACATGATCTTCTCTTTTCAACAAGTACCTACCCACAATATTCACTTTCTAGATTTAACACTCTTATTAACTCTTATTCATATGTCCTCAATGATCCTACATGATCTTCTCTTTTCAACAAGTACCTACCCACAATATTCACTTTCTAGATTTAACACTCTTATTAACTCTTATTCATATGTCGAAAGGGATATGACTTTCATTTTATTCCTTTTCTTTGGAAACAACCCTTCCATAAATTATCTCTTCAATAACCCATTAGTAACTTGTGCTTCCATCTTTTTAACAAATGGATTTAATTTCATATTGTAGAGACATATGTTCTGAACCTTCTCTTATTTGAGGTTGAATATTCATCTAATATTTCACTATAATCTCTTAACAATCTAAACTCTCATGTCAATGCAACTTTTAATTCTAATCATGTTTTGAAATATCCCATTTTATAATCTGTGTATCACTCATGTGCAATACCATGCAGTAAGGTAGAAAAAAAAAACTTTCAACCAACGGAACTCATCATATTACCTATTTTATACCCAGATTGACTCATAGATGTTACAATACATGATAGGATCCTTCTTGTTTGATCCAATGAAGGAAGGGAATTTTTTGTCTATCCATAATTGAAGTTACAATTATAAAGTTTGGTTGTGACTTAGTGAAGCCTCCACTTAGATTGGTTAATGTGTTAAACATATTTACCCCTATAACTTTGATAGTGGAGGTATTCTTAGTGATATCTCTTATTTTTATATAATGTGCAAAAGTCAAGGGTATAACTTATCTACCACCCTCTAACTTCTCCCAATCTAACCTCACTTACATTCAATAATTACTCAATCATTCCTCTTAGTTCCCCATTGCTACACTTGGATGGGGAATTATCTAGTTCTTTATTGTGCTCAGGTGATATACTTTTGTTGTAAAATGCATAGAATGTCTAACCTCTCCTTGTATTTTTCTCTTTTGCTGGGACTTTGTTCTTAGCATGTGACTTACACTCTCATTTATAGGAAGGAAATAAACTAGTAAAAGCATGTTATGAGGATATTGTCTCCATAAGATTTTATTTATTTATTTTTTGCAGCCAATTCACAACGCCATTAGATATTGGATTGAAACTATCTAAAAAAAATACAAGGACGGTATATTCTACCTTGTACAAGCAATTGGTAGGGGGTCTAATCCATTTAACTTAAACTAGACTATATATTAGTTTTGTAGTAAGCCTTATTTCCAAATACATGACTTTTCCGAGAGTTATGTACTGGAAGGATGAAAAGAGGATATTGAGGTGCGTGAAGGATAGGGTTGATTTGGGTGTAGAGTTTGTTACAAACGACAATTTTAGTTTGACAAGCTTCACATATTAAGATTGGCTAGGATCGTAAATTGAAAAAAATTCTACGTTGAGATATGTATTCATGTTGGATTCAGGTGAAATATTGTGGACCAACAAGAAGTAGAAAACAATTAAACTATCATCCGGGAAGGTAGAATACAAATTTGTTGTAGGGATACATGGGAGGCGATAGTTGAGGAGGGATCTTAGGGGATATGAGTTCAAAAGAGTGGATAAACCCCTTGAAACTATGACAATCATGACATTTTGAATTTGATGAAAATCTAGTTTTCCACCTTAAGTTAATGCATGTGGAGATTCATCCCCTCTTCACCCCTTTGAAGGTCCAAAGTACAGAGAGAAATTTTATAATGTCCTTCTCAAGCCTGGCTAATGTATTTTCCAATCCTTTGGCTTGATATAAAATTTTGAATTTTATAAACAAACTTGGTGTAAAGGTTAACAAGTTGGTCACTAAGGGAGGGTGTTATAATATAATGATCGTTATTAACAATGTAAATAAATAAAGTTAAGTTTCCTAATTAAAATAGAGATAAAAAAAGTAATAAATTGTTGAGAGTACTCTCGTAAGTTGTGGTAGTTGTGTTCTTTATTTCTAAAGGGTGTATATATTACCTTTTTTTATGAAGAAAGGATGATTACTCAAATTTGTTTGATACCTTATCTCTAAGGAGTGTATATATTACCTTTTCTCGATGAAGAAAGCTCGATTACTAAACTTTGTTTTCCTTATGGGTTTATTTGGATATGAGAACATGGTTGCAATGTTAAAACTCTACCAAATTTTCTAGAAAATAAAAGTGTTTCGTAATCATGTATGTACCATCTATGCACAAAGAGTCTAGATGCACATCCAAAATAATGACACAAATGGTCATGCACAAGTCAAATCTTCAACCATGCAACTCTTAGCTTTGTCTATTCCAACATTTAAAGTCAAATCTTCAACCATGCAACTCTTAGCTTTGTCTATTCCAACATTTAATTACATACGCCGTATGTATGCGTTTCACCGTGGAGAAGCATAACCATCCATGTACGTTTCACCGTGGAGAAGCATAACCATCCACGTTGGCTAAGAAGCATAACCATCCACGTTGGCTAGATTCCTAGCTCATAAAACGAATGGAATGCTACCACGTGGATGATTATGGTTCTTTCCACTTGCGGCAAGGTTTTATGGCCAAGGTTTTTATCGCCACCCTTGGTTATGCCATATGATCAACCGAGACAATGTTGTTCTGTACATTTTCTAGTGTGTTCATTTATTCCCTCTACGCATTGTGTTGCAGCCATTAGTTCCAAAATCCAACCCAAACAACGAGACTGCCTGCACGTAATATTTTCTTTCTACGTTTCCTCAATGCGTGCGGATATCTAAAACTATTTTACACCCAATATTTCCACTCATAGTTTCTACACATTCATTAATGTGTAATTTATATCATGAAGAAGCATGCTCTCTCACCTATTAAAACTCACGCTCGAGGGCGTGTCACCTTTCATTTCCTTGACCACTGGTGCATGCCCTTATTTTGTTGAATGTAAATTCTCTGAATATAAAACGCCTCCTCGCAGCATGCCTATGTGTTCCTTTGTATTAGTCGAGCATTTTTTCTCTCATAATGAGACTCTTCCTGTTCCCTATGGTGCCTTTTTGTTTTTGGGCCTGAGTTCGATGTTCCCTTGGCCTATGTCTTGGCTCGCTGGTGTTGTAACGCCTCTTCCAAGTATTCACCCTCTTCAAATTTTTCTGCAAGACCGGTTGGATACATGGCCACATAGAAGCCTTTTTTCTGCCCTCTTCAAGCACGCGTTTCACGACAGCGTCCAACAGCTTCTCCTTGTCACTGCAAATTCAAAATACAACAAAAAAAACAGTAATATATATGCATCAATACAAGTGAGATTAATAATAGGCACTTGAACTCATATTAGAGTGCAGCCAGAGCAATAGCTCAAATCCAATTCAACTAATTAAGAAGAACCCTTTGTCACATGAAATGCTTGAAAATATACCAATTTTTAAGAAGAACCCTTAGGCCACAGGAGCCTTGTCCACCTGCAGAGTTCTCCCTGGACATAACTTAGGAACTAAAGAAAGAACGGAATTTTTCACTTGGGTGCACTGGACCCATGTGTAAGAGGTAGATATTGGATCCTACAACAGAATGGTCTTAAGTCGTTGGATTAGTTCTACCAATTTAAAATTTAAACTACTTCCTCGTGAATTGTTTCTGGAAATAGAAGCACATCACTACTATATATTGGCATGGTCAGCTGGCATTACTATAAAAGATAAAGTGAAAATGACCCAAGTCACCATGGCCGCTATGAGTAAAATTTTCAACTAATATAGACCATGGTGATAAGAGACTAGAAATTGGTAAGCTTCCAGTCTAGACTTCCCAAGTCATCGTGATTTCCCAAGCCATACCGAGAACTTGGATGCCTGTGGTGCAGACCTTCCAAGCCACGGTGAAAACATTGGTGCCTCTTTGCAAAGGAAATATTTAAAAAAAAAACAAATTAAATAAAATTATGATAAAATACACAATGCAGTTCAAGCAGCTGATTCAATCATCTGAAAAGCAATTCTTGCCCGCAGCATCTCATCCAAAGAACTTTCTAGGGTTTAAAACTAGAATAAACCCTTGTCTAAAGTTTCATGAAGAAAACATCGTATTACTTTACAACCCTTTGCAAGGTTTCATAGATCCCAGTTACGGTTTTCTAGGCTTTAAATTGAAAACCGGAACAATGAATGGCATTTAACAGGAAGTGTATAAAGCATAAAAAAAATACAAATATAAAAATGACGGAGAAATCTTAAAACTTCCAAGTCGACAATAGTTTTAACGACTTTAAACTTTACACCAAAATTAAACCAAATGCCCTCTGTGTATTTATTTTTCGAGATAGAACTTACCATACAAAAAGGCCCAACAAAGCGATTGCAGAAGTAAGACATATAGTGATGATGATAGTAAATGTGAGCATGGAGGGTCGGAGACTTCTGGCCGATAATGCAGAGGAAATGGCCAGGTTTACATACACTGAAAACTTTGACTGATTTTTTGGCGGGCTTCTGGGATTCGCCATGGACTTACTAGATAAGCCATAACAAATTACGACTAATAGCATAGATAGAAGCTTCTATGCAAATTTGAATACACCTATTGTACTATCTTTGTTTTGAAAGGAACCATCAATTTTTTTTCTGGCAAATTGCATTCGTAAATTGCACATCGACTTAAGGTTTAGAGCTCTCAGGAGTGTTCGCCATGAACACAACACCTTCAACCTTCACCTTTTGAGTTACCATTCACCCACAGGCATCACTCTCTCCTTCACCTCCTCGCCCTCACCTGAAAACAACGCAGCAAGTGGTAACGGGGATCCTCACCTGCAATGCCAAACATTTCATGCACGCGCGCGCGGGAGAGTAGTGTTGGTTTAAGAGGGAATGAGGCACTTGGGGACGGTGGAGGAAGGGCATGCATGAATCCCGCGTGGCTTGCATGCAGCCGGGCCCGCACTTCCCTTGTGACTTAGGCCAACTAGAGATGTGTGAGAAGGAGGGTGACATGTAGGGAGCTGCAACAAAGGATGGATGCGAGCTTGGTGGGGGGGAAACGAAGGTCGAGCAGGGACGTGGAAGGGGAGGATAAGAAGAACAGGCGGGGTGGGTGAGAGCCCGACGTGGATCCAAGGAAATTTCGTTCGATCACTTTTTCCTTGAGTTTGAACTTTTGAACTTCTGAATTTCAACCTGCTTTGCAAATAATAGAAATGAAATAATATAGCCCTCGTATGATACACGACGAGCTGACCTTTATGAAATAATTTCTATATGATTTTGATTTTTAAGATATTATTATTTAAATTTGATTTTATTTAAATTACATTTTTAATCATTTGGATATACCCTGGTTATATGATTTTATTAATTCATTGTGTACAGTAGCGTTTCTTTCAATGCAATCAAATGTTTCTATCACTACTTTTGGTCTATCAATCATAGGCATCAACTTATGTGATTTTGACATGGAAAACCTATATACGTGTTAGACCTCATCTTAGCTTTATGTCTAAATCATTGCCGAAGGTAAACGATAATTAGGTATGGAAAACCTAACATATCGAGCTTGTAATGTTTAGAGAATCATGCACTTGCACCTTTACCTAACCAATTTCTTGTTAAATGGACCCTTTCCATTTACCATATAATCATTGTCCCCGATGTCTACATTCTTTATTTTATATCCCCCTCACTCTCTCGGAGGCTCGAGAGCAACCTCCCTTCGGGTCGGGACACCTCCTCCCTAGGATTTGTAGCCACAAAAAACTCAATATATATATAGGTGGAAGAGAGGGATAGACCGTAAGAATATGGCATCTCATCCATTAATTAGTCACTTTAACTGTAGTTATAGGAATTTATATAACTAGAGAATATAGCTCATCTATCAATTTAAGATACGGGGCGCATCGTAAAGTAAGCATCATTTACGTATTTAGTCTTCGCCGGCTAGTACGTATTGGTGTTAAAGATGTGAAGGGAACCCAGATACCTCATGCTAACTGTCCTATGACCTTTGGACTGCAACCGACCGACGGGGCCTATGTGGGATCAAGCGAGTTTATTCTTTCATTCTAGCCACTCGGCATTCGATTTATTGAATGAATGGTTTGATTTTTTAAATAGGTTTCATTACATATTAATATTAATCAATGTTTCAATGTTTTATGGGAATTTTGGAAGTTGGTGTTATCCTTTCAATGTTTTTTAAGTCTCTCACCTTTCGGAATCCTAAGTGTAACTATTGCAAATGATGATTTTCCTCAATGATTGAACTCACTATATGATGGCATCAACATTTACCTATATGCATGAATTTTAAGCTACCAGTCAACTACCATAGTTTAGGGATACAAGGAATAAAGGAAGGATGTTTGAGTTGGAAGTATTATACTACTTCTCTCTTTTAATCTTTGAAAGTTCCCTTCTCTATCAACATATTTGTCATTATTGCAAATATGTTGAAGAATATTATGGAGGAATTACATATATCGTATTTTTAGCATCCCGATATTGGTTATTGCACCCTTGAAAATGTTTAGGCGAGTTTAATCTACCATGGGTAGCTTATTTACGCTTTAATGAATGTCATACTCTATAAATTTGAAGTAAATGGTGTATTTTTTATTTGATTTATGATTTGTATAAAGGAGACCAATTGTGTATTTGGCATTGCTTATAAAAATGCATTTGCTTATCTCTATTGTCCAAGGATAATTTTAGGGGCAAAATTTAGCCCATGGACTGTTTTTCCAAAAAAAGATTCGTCAATTTGCATTTTTTGAAGCCCCGTTTCGCCCAATTTTGATGGGGTAAACTTATATCACTCTAAAAATCGACAAATTATTATATAAACTATATAAAATCCTTAGAAATTGAAATAATTTTAGAAAAATATCGCCAAATATTTTATAGTTGACATTTTAAGAATTGATAAGATTCGCCAAGGTTTATACACTTTTAAATAAGTATGGGTCCTTAAAATTATCCCTGCAGTATTGTCGGTGTGGTGCTTAAAGGATGTACTTGCATAAATTTGAAGAAGCATATTGAGTCTTCCCTTCCCATGCCATCAGATGTTGAATTTTGGAAAAACCGCAAACAATAAAGTGAGCACGACATACATTCTCAAATTGCAAGTTTAAAGGTTGAATTGGAATTATTTAAGGGGTGATTAAAGTGTGGTAGTTAGCAGATCGGTAAAGGATGTACTTGCATAAATTTGAAGAAGCGGATTGAATCTTCCCTTCCCATGCAATCAGAGGTTGAATTTTGGAAAAACCGCCAACAATAAAGTGAGCACGACATACATGAAGTGAATGCCATTAGAGAAGACATCTTTGTGACATCATTTTATACCACTATGTAGCGACCCCCATTTCGGGTTCCCCAAAAAGACTTCCACGGAATTTGAACATATAAGTATAATTAATTTCAGAACTTCCAGTACGATTTTTCAGAAGAAGATATAGAGGCCACAGATCTAGTTCTATCTATTGCAGTACATGAATGTCAATAAATAAAATATATATCCAGATGCATTTGTTTAATAACAAGAGTTAGCAAAATAAATAAACTAAATACTTCAAACCTGTTTTCGACGGTTGATCCAGCGAATCATGGAGCCCTCGAAGTGGTTTCCGCACGATCCAATACAATTTCCTGACGAAGTACCGAGTGACCCCTCGGTTGAACTCCCTACCGTATCGAGGTTACTCTCCTTCACCTCGAACCCCCGACCTAATATTTATAGAATTCTTGATCCAATGTTATTAACTTGGTTTATCTTTCCCAACAACTGTCTCGGTTTTTGTAACGAAAACATTGTGAAATTATTCCTTTATACTTCATGAACATCATTATTTTTCGAGCTCACTTTACCGATAATTTCTTTGATGAGTCTTCTATTTCATGGATGATATTACTGTTGGCATTTCCTCCTGATGCACTAATCAAGTGTTGGAAACCATATGTAAGAGCCGCACTGAGCAAAGTACTTACATCTGTAATGAGTAGCAAGATTGACAATGGATTCATGGTCTGCATATGCTTTCTGGAATTATTGCATATTGGCCACTAAAGCATCAAGATGATATCTGGTATCTTGGAGGAGCTCCACACAATCTTCATAAGCAACAAGTTCTCTTTTCTCTTCCCTACGAACATCCATATCTTGATAGGAATAGGAGACTCCATCCATGATCACTTTCATTGTAATATGAACAAGATCCTTGGACTTCAGTACTTGATCCATGCCTGGGTAGGTAACCAACGTACACATGCACAACCCATGATATAATGTTTGAGAGCAGGTGGTATACATTGCCTTGGTAGAATTCATAGTGAATTTTCAGCCTTCGTCATCCCCATTTGGAGTTGACATTAGGGTTGGATTTGGTCCTTGGATTGAAGTTAACTATGGTTCAAAGATGGTTGTTTTTGAAGTCAACTATGGATTGAATTCAACCATGGTTCAAATTTAACCTTGCTTAAAATTCAACTATGGTTAGAAGTCAACCATGGATTGATGTCAACCATGGTTTAAAGTCAACATGCTTAATTAATAAATATGGCTTATAGTCAAACATAGTCAACTATGAACAACCATAGTTAAACATAAACAATCACACTCTTCCATGAACAACCATAATTAACCATAGTTAACAATGAACAACCACCATCAACAATAGTCAATCATGAACAAACACAGTCAACCATGGCCAATCATCATTGACCATGGTCAACCATGAACAACCATAGTCAACTATGGTCAACCATGGGAAACCAAAACCAACCATACTAAACCATGGTTAACCCAAGTCAACCATAATCAACCATGGTTAACCAAAGTCAGCCATAGTCAACTATAGTAAACCATGGCTAACCAAAGTCAACCATAGTCAACCAAAGTAAACCATGGTTAGCCATAGTAAAACATGGTCAACAAAAGTAAACTATGGTCAATCAAGGTCAACTGTAATAAACCAAAGTCAATCAAAAGTCAACCATAATCAATCAAAGCCAACCAAAAGTCAACCATGTGAAACCAAAGTCAAGCATAGTTAACTATGGTCAACCATATTCAACCAAAGTCAAGCATAGTTAACTATGGTCAACCATATTCAACCAAAGTCTACCAATAGTTCCAAATTCAACCATGCTCAACCAAAAGTCAACCATAAGTCAAGTAAAAGTCTACCATGGTCAACGATGGTCAACCTAAGTTAACCATGGTTTATATTGGTCAACCATGTACAACCATAGTTAAGCAAAGTTAACCAAAAGTCAACCATTATCCATCATTATCAGCCATAATCAACCAAAAGTCAACCATGATCAACTAAAAAGAAAACCAAAAGTTAAGCAAAGTCAACCATAATCAACCAAAGCAAACCATAGTCAACCAAAGTCAACCATGATCAACCAAAGTAAAGTAAATTCAACCATGGTCAACCATTGTAAACCAAATGTCAACCAAAAGTAAACCAAAGTCAACCATGGTTAACCATGTTGTGTCATGGTTAACCGTGGTCAACCAAAGTCAACCTTTGTCTATCAAAGTCAACCAAAAGTCAACCATAGACAAACAAATCCATCCATGGTAGATATCGCATAGCAATGTGACGTACATGTCACGTCGCACTATGACATCCCCTTAACGTCACATTTTGACAAACTTTAATAACGTCGCACGACATGCCACGTCACAATGTGATAGAATAGTGACACAATTTATGGATATGGTAGAGCATGGTTGACCATGGTTTGTTAACAATAATAAGGCTTAATTAATAATATGGCTTAATATTAAAATGGCTTAATTAATCCACTAGCTTAATATTAATATGGTTTAATTAATTATTATTATTATTATTATTATTATAATTAATATGGCTCAATTAATATTAATATGACATTATTATTATGACTTAATATGGATTAATTATTAATATTAATATTATAATTTATTATTATAACCCATATTACCACTTTAATAGTAATAATAATATTAAAATTAGTGACAATAATACATATTACCACTTTAATATTAATAATAATATTATAATTATTAAAATTAATGACAATAATAGTTATAATAATTATTATTATAATTATAATAATTATTATTATAATTATAATAATTATTATAATTATTGTCAATTAGAGTTAACAATGGTCAATGTTAACCATGGTGAACCATGTTAACCAAAGTCAACCATGGTTAACCAAAGTTAGCTATGGTTATTTATAGTCATCGAAAGTCAACCATGTTAAACAATGGTCAACCAAAATCAACTATGGTCAACCATGGTCAATCATAGTCAACCAAAGTCAACCATGTTCAAGCATGGTCAACCATGTTCAGCCATGGACAACCAAAGGTAACCATATTTAACAAGAATCAGTCATGGTCGACCACGGTCAACCAAAGTTGACTACTGGTTGACCATGGTCAAGCAAAGTCAAACATATTTAACAATGGTCAACCAACCATTGTCAAGCATGCTTAACAATTGTCAATCTTGGTCAACCAAACATGATCAACCATTGTTTACCATTATATTAAATTATTATTATTATTATTATTAACCATTTTATTTATTATTATTTAATTATACTTAATATTTTCTTTATTTATATATTTTTTTTATAAATAATTATTATTATTTTAGATAATAACAATTATTATTATAATTATTATAATAAATAATAATTAAAACTCAACAATCCTGTCATCGTCAATGTCAACTAGCAAGCTATATTAATATTAATAATATGGTTTATATATCATGTGACCATATATAAGTCATATTATTAATATTAATATGGCTTGGTAGTTATATAAATGTCTATGTATAAAAATTATATATAAGCAAACTACTTTTTTATTTTATCTTTCGAGAGTAACTCTAGCTTAGTTACTCGAAACTCTAGCTTAGTTACTGGAAGGCGAATCGGCTTAGAATCATAAGAATATCCATAAATAGCGTACTTGGAATCATAATAATATCCATAAAGAGCGTGCATGCATATTGTTTGTTGATGGCTTTTATGACCAGCATGTATTCCTACACGGTACTTGGTTATGCAAGGGAATTCACCAAGGCTTTGTAAAGTAGCAACCTAATTTGTTCCCACATTTGTAAACTACTAACCAGTGACTACTAACACGTCCTTTGGCACTCTTTTCCCCTTGATCTCTTGGAAGCATTGCCTTGCCAATACAGTTTCTTGTAGTTGTTCAAGTGCAAGTTTATCTCAATCGGCTGTAAAAAAATTCAGTTACTACAGTTATTAAAACCAATTGGCTATGTTCAAAGGTTCTCCTAAATAGGTGGGTACAAATAATCAATGAAATATAATCTGGTTAGTTTGGAGAAAATAACGAACCTGCGGAATGACAAAAAATCAAATTATTAAAAGGTCAAACCTTGGCATCTTGCTGCATGGGCTTTGAATTCCCCTTAACGTCCTAGTTGGAATCCTGCAATTAATATAAGGTCACGTCGCACCCGAATTTACTATTGATATGTTTGAAGTTTGAACTGTTGTTTATACCTCCATTGTTGGATCATTTATTGGTTCTGGTCATGGATCGACCTCTTGAACAACAGGCTCTTCCATCTATGATTCTATCCTCACCTCTACCTATGTATTTGACCTATATATGGAAATGTTCAAAGAAGCTTCGCTTCCCGGCTCAATAATGGGTTCAAATGCATATGCTGCTATTGGCTCTGTAACTCAAAGGGATGCTTACTATTTCACTGGGACTGGAAATGGAACTACAGGCTGTGTCACTGATGGTTCAACTATGTCTTCGTACGCTAGGTGTACGGCATGCAATTTTGTTGCGTCCCCTCTGCCTTCGTGTCCATATATACACGGTAGCAATTTACCTTGGCGATGGACAAACGACAGGACAACTCTAAATGAGTGTTGTAGACTGGTATACGTGTTAACCAGGTTTCTAGATTATATTGCAGGTGAATGCCATTATTTGTTTGTTTTCTTTTGCATCTGAATTGGCTCGATACGCTCATAGCTTGACTGTCTCCATGGTTATTGTTGTAAATGCATAGTTAATTTTTTAAAATCCTTGTAGCATTCAAATTTTATTCTCAGTGGTATTTTCTGTTAGGGTTTCAAATCCTTCCATGCCCGCATTAGCTAGTAGCCTAAGCTGTCATAAAACACAACTATTATTGCACAAAATAAATTGACCTCCTACCCACACAAAATCTCGATCGAGATTAATCTGTATTAAATTAGTAAAAATAAAGTGTATACATCGACAAAACCAGCAGGGCCATGAGTGAATGTCCTAATAATGTAAGCAACAATTGCGTTGAGCCATGAGTGATTGTCCTAATAATATAAACAACAACTACCTAGACCGTGAGATAGGACCACTGGAACTTTACAAGACCACTCTATTGTCTCAAGATCAAGCATTTTGCAAATTCATTATTTTGTTCCTACATGTAAAATCCCAAGTTTGTGTTCAAAAATTATGAGGCATCTATTTTAAAACATCATAGAGATCACAAAACGAAACATTTTAAAATTTCATACACATTAAGTTTCAAAATCACCTGCTCCTTCCATACTCCAACCTACCTATTAGGCATTTCACAAGTAGACTTCTAATGGATATAAAAGGTCGAAGTGTAGACTTCTAATGGATATAAATTAATAAGTTAAATGCATAAGATACAAAGCCTTGTTTGGACTACCTTAGTAACAAGTGGGAGTTACCACGGTGTAAAACCTTAATGTGCAAAGCCTTTTTATTTTTTAATGTGCAAATGATGTGCGAGGATAGTTTTTATAAATTTCTTTATTCCATTGAAGGTAGGGATTTGCTACTCTACAATTTCCTTTGTTTAATGTCGAGTTATATCTTTATCGATCATTATTGTTCATCATGATCATTAATTTACAATATTCTCAAGTCAGTGAATATTAATATTTTGCATCATACTCATGGACTTGTCATGAAAAGGAGAGTGATTAAACTAGGGGTGTGAAAGAATTAAACCCATTATATGTATGCCCATCATTGAATTGTGATGTAGATCCATGGAAGAGAATGCAACATGAGATATGGCTAGTGAACTAAGAAAACGGTACATTGTAACTTACTCAAGAAACCAATGTGCATTAATTAAGAGTGGTTATGTACAACTTGAGAAAGAGAAAGTTATGGTACAACTAGAGAAACATATGGCATATTGAGTTATGAGAAGCAGTGCACATCATTGCTAAGGAAATGGCACAACTAGGTTGAATAATGTCCATTGATTATATAAGGCATGGATAATTGATAAGGGTTACTCTTCTTTTTAATTTATTCTTCTTTTAATTTAATGAGTATAATAGTTAATATATTTTTTAGGGGATATTTTTAATTAATCCATCTTTTCAACCCTGAGAGATATTCTTCCTAATTGTTCATATCAATTGTTTTTTGTCGAATATATCCTGACATACCGATTACATAAAAGGCACAAAAAAACATTTAACAAGTCAAAAAAGATAGAACACTTCAACATTCCTTAAATTAGCCTGATGGAATTCCTTCATGAGTCTGTGAGTCGTCTTCCATCAGAGAGTTGTCTTCGTGATGATTTCTTTGGTCCTCAGGTCCAATTTGCTTCTTAGATTCCTCCTTCAAATAGCTCAGGGACACTTCTAGCTAAGCCAGACGAGCCTCAATCCTATTAATGCCAAGTTGCAGAGTATCAAAGAGTTGCCCCTTTAACGAGAAAATAAATTGTTTCAGACCTGCGAAATTGGTCTGTTGAAAATCTTTTATGCCTTTAATATCCTTCTGCATCTCCTCAAGCTCTCCCACATGCACCCTGCCGTTGGATTCGATGTCTTCAATGCGCGCTTCCATCCGAATGATATCCTGGCCTATGAGTCTTCTCTCATCCCGAGCGGCCTTAGAAGCTTCAAAGGCGTTACGAGCATTCTTTTTAATGTCCTGACGGACACCTTTTATTTCCTTGAGCTCCTTCAACATGTTCTCAGTATTCATCCTTCTGAGATCAGAGACAAACCAGGAGGCGAAGTGCAGACCAGCTGAGAGAATTCCTTCAAAACAAGTGAGAGCTTCAATGCCCGATACCACCAAATGAAGAGCAGTACCATCCCGTTGTATAGTTTCGTGCGAGTGAGAACCTCGAAACTTCGCCATTAAACCGCATGCTTCCATCTTACCTTTCCATAAATGCATTGAGAAGCCCAAGGCCGAGCTTTAATGCTTAGGCTATGGTGTAATCCACTTGTCTGAGAATTGGAGGGGGAGTTTTGCATGCGCATCCCCATGGGGAGGTAGAGGGAAGGAACTTGGATTAGAAGCATGGAGACCATTTAGAGATAGGAGGGCCTTGATTTAGAACAATTGTCCCTTCAATAAGCTTAGCCCCTTGATTAACCATGATGTCTGCCTCCAGATTATTATGCCTGGGAGTGTGAAAGAACTGGGCTCAAGAGATGTCACCGATGATGGAGACTATTCGTTTTTGTATTCTGGTCACAGCATTTTCGTGGCCTCTTTGAATACTTATCATTTTCTGTATAGCAATATTGGAGTCTGCAAGGACGGAGAAGTGGTCTATATGGAGCGAGATCATAACTTCAACCCCTTGAAGGAGGGCCACCCATTTAGCTTGATTGTTGGTTCTTCTTCCTAATCCACATGCGAATTGAAATATCTTATTTCCTTCAGAGTCGTAAATGACCCCTCCCGCACCTGCCACCCCATTATGTGTGTGTATATATATATATTCAAATGAAAATAATCATTTAACATATTATACTTTAATATAATATTTGAATTAATCTTCTTAATCAAATGAACTGTGCGTATTAACCATAAACAGCTAAAAACTAAAAAACTAAAACATTTTCCTTTCTTCTTAATAAAATGAATTGTACTGCATATTAACCATAAATAACTAAAAATTAAAATTAAAATTTGTATGCCAATCATCTAACAAATACCTATAAATGCCGATGAAAGCATCATTCTCTACCAAAGGTAGTGTCCCACAATCATGTACACCGTCTCCATCAATATACTTCATCAAGCAATAAAATTTGTATAAATTGACTTATGAATGCGCGTTGGAATATGTACCACAATATTTTTTATCTCACTCACAATCACAATTAGAAGTTCTAATTTCATCATTCTACTTCATCAACACACATATAAGATTTTTAAATTTATCATTCTACTTCAACAACACAAACATATAATATCTTTAAATTGATTTTTTTTATTTGATTATTTATTTTTTATTCAATATGGAAAAATCTATCGTAACTTGCCACACGTCTAGAAGGTTGGATTATTAACTTCTTGTTTCGCAACTTGCCACACGTCTAGAAGGTTGGATTATTAACTTCTTGTTTCCTTTGCGTTTGAGAAAGGCAATCCTTACCAATTAAAAACCATTTGTGATCTTATTATTCTTGCAAGCATGGTAATTATTATTATTATATAATCAATACATCATTGACCTTGTATTCTTGATCCAGTTGACCAAAAATTTATTAATGCCCTCTAATATTAAACATTAAAACACATAAATTTATGTTTATATGACATTTAATTTATGATTTTCTTACTAAGGGTCTTAATATATAATCATTCCAATACATAAAATTAAATATTATAATTAATATGTTGCAACTCCAATGAAATAATTAATTGTACAGTTGTCGATTGTTTGATTATGCTTTTGGAATTTCGCCCCTCCCAAAACATTCTCAACGCGCAATAACAAAGAAGAGGATGGAGTAGGCCATGTGGGCCACGTGGAACTAGAGCACTAGTAGAAGTTACAAGGCTCCATTGGGGCCACAAGAAATAAGGCTTCGACAGTGGGCTATAAGCTAGGTGATGTGGGACCTCGGAGTTGGCAAGTGGGCCACGTGGTAGTGGAGCAGCAACTCTGGGCATAAGCATCGAAGCCATAAGCCATAAGCCATAAGCCTTCGACAATGGAAAAGCAGTCGTGAATCAAGTTCCGGTGAAGGAGGTGGATTACCTTGTGTGTTACCTGCTGACAAAGCACTTATGGAGGGGGAGGTACAAAAGGATTCTTTATATTTCGTAGTTATCCATCTTCACTCTCGATCCCACGACCTTAAATGTTGTAAATTCCTATGACATGCTCAACGATTTCGAGGGAGTTGTGCCCTTATTTGGTCAAGACGACAATGTGAATGAGTTTACAATTAGTGTCAAGATTAATGGTCATGGCAAGTTCAAGCCTATGACATTTTCCTCTAGGTTAGCCACTCCTCAATTGTTGTAATCATTCATTTATTAAGACAATTTATGAGATGAATTTGGTGCTTCCTCCTATGCCTGAAAATAGCAATTGAATGAATGGATATTCTTCGATGCCCATCTTCCTTTTAGTGATTTGTATTAGGATTAATAACCATTTTGTAGTACTCATTTCATTCCATTTGAGGTTTCTTCGACATGATTTCCATCAGCCATACACTTATGACAACTGAGCACATGTAGTTTCATTTTAAATTAATTTTGAATCTAATAGCAAAAATCAATCATACAGCACATAGGGATTATTTTGAAAGCAATGTAAGATAGTTGAATAAAGCATCTTAGTCTGACATAATTTTAAGAGGTGAAAAGGGTTATTTGCTTCACGTTTACAAAGTAGACATAATGTAATAAGAATTATTTTGCAAGGTGCGTGGGTTTAGGTTTACTGAGTACTGCAACTAAAAAAAAGATAAACGTGTGAAAGAATACAACTTGCGTTAATAGGAATTCAACCTATTATCCCTATTCAAAGAAAAAGACACAGAGGAGAGCCTCATGCATCTCATGAACAATGTATTTTCAGATACAAATGTGTTTTCAAGGAGTATAATATGTTTTCAAATGTCCAATCCCTTCCCAGCATAGATATATGAAACAACGATATTTAAAAAAAAAAGTAATTGCTTTGCATGGTCATAGACGATGTGATTCCCTTCCTTGATTATATGGCAACTTAATCATACGCCAACTAACATTCAAGGGAAAAAAACCATTTACCATGCATAATAATAAAAAGCCATTAAACATTAAACTAAACCAACTTTAAAATGAAGATTAATATCTAAATAAAATAATATTAGTTTTATAATGTGTATGTATATTGTGTGAATAAAGAACATTAATATGTAGATAAATTAATATAAAATAAAATAGCATTTGATTCTTGTTTTATAATGTGTAAATGTTAAGGAGCTATGTTGGAAGCACATATTTTATTAAACATTTCCAATCATAGAACATAGTCATTTTCCATGTGGCAGCTATGTTAAAGGAAAGTAAACACACTACCTGTTATTCCACGAAGAGAATTAAGGTATGACATGAAATACAATCATTACAATAGGGGCTTAACAAGAGCAGCATGTCACTTAAGTGACTAGAACCTGGGTGGGGGGGCAACAACCATTCCTCCCAACCACCCAAACAACCAATGAACGGATTTTAGGTTTTGTTTATAATAATATTAATAATAGTAAAAAATATTTAATGTTTTTTGTCCTATGCACTCCATATGTCAAACTTTTGAATTTCTAATTTTTTAAATAATTTTTACATTAAAAAATAAAAAGCCTACTTGAAAAATTTATGTCAAATCCAAAATGTCCTCTACCAATAGAAAAACTTAATTTTTATTTTTCAAAAAATATATATTTTCAAATTTTTTTAAATTCAATTTAATAACTTTTTTTTCAAACTTTACATAACTTTATAATAAATAACATCAAAAATTAAAAACTAATAAAATATTTTTTCACACGAAGCAAGGTTCTCGCTTATAGTATCAAAATATGCCAAAAAAACTGCTATTAAAAATATCACAAAGACTTACCGTTCGAAAAAAAACAATTCAGAGTCACATAAGTTACAAAATGTAGCAAGTCTATAAGAAAAAATTAATACAAAGTCTTCGAACCAAACATATATCCCTGCCTTGCGAGGGACTAATAATTTCAAAACAATAGATAATGACCCCGACGTCTAGGAATTTCATGCAGTTCACTTGTATGATGATGGCCCCGACGTCCCCCAATTTCTACCGGAATTTATGCTCAACTCTGAGTATCAACGATGCCTACAATGGCTTCATACGTGACTGCTTGAAGCCCAAACCTTTAGCACTCTACTAGCATTTCCGATGTTAAATATTAAATTAAAAATATTTTTAACTTATAAATTTATAAAAAGTGAAAAATTTTATGATTTTTAATTTTTTTTAATAGAAAAAAAATACTTTTCTATTATTAAAAATGAAAAAGCACATCTTTGTTATCTCTAGTACAAAAACTATTTAAATATACATTATAATAATAATAGAGCGAGAACTAAATCACCACATAAACTGTCTACAAACATAACTGAAATTAATCTTCAAAGAAAGGAAGAGAGCCAGTCTCATGCAAAGAGCAATCAATACACTCTTCCTAGAATAATATACCACCTTCTTCATTTAATGGACAGGGCATCTACATTATCATGTAATATCCAAGTAGAGATAGCTGCATTCTTAACTGAGTTTTCCTTTCACTTTGTTTGTGTAACTGCTAATTCACTAGTTTGTGGTTACTTGCATGGTTTGCATGATATTTAATTCATTCCGCAATTAAGGGCTTGTCATATTCAAATAAATAAATAAACATACTAATTCCCATGAATCCATGTGGTGAACCCCACTATAAAATATAGAATAACGTGATTATGGCATTCTTCCAAATCAGTCTAATATCAGCGTTTACTAAATCTGGCCCTTTTAGCAGTGACTTCTTGTGCATTGGTAATGGCTGCTACAGCTGCTATAATATGCCTTCAAACAATGATGATACCTTGTTGTATGTAGTTGTGGAAGCTGCCAGGAAGGTGCCCTTGAAATGAAGATAATATGTAGTTGGAGAACATGTCCTTCAACTCCTCACGATCTCTAGAGAATATCACTTACTCCTTTCACGAATTGCAATCTCAAATAGTTAATGCATGCAGCCATTTATACTGAAATAGGATGGATGTAACGCTCCCTCAAGGGATGGATCGGATCTCTCAACAACTAGATCGTTGTCATAGTGAATTGGGGCTTAATTAATGATGAGAGTGGACTGTTGATGGTTGTAGCAGCTTGTCATAGTCACGCAGATTTTTAAATAGATAGACTTCAATGAAAGTGTCCTGCCTCAGAATAATTTATGTCTTTTACAGGCTTATACTAACAGCTTTCATAGTAATTTCAAGTCTAGAAATGATAGTGAAAAGCACACTGTATATCACCCTTCTTCCACGATTTGCTTGATACCGTGCTTAGTCATTGTGTTTATTGGTGTGAAATCCCTCCACAGAGACAACGCCCATCATGGAATGAATAGAAGATAGCTTGTATAGCCTGGGTCTCTTACAAGTGGTGCGCCCCCTCTGAGAATGCTAAGTCACCCTCCCTTAGAGTATAGTCACAGTAGATCGCTTCAGCAAATATCTAGGGCAGTATACAGGGTGTCTTTCAGTCCTATGATTTGACCAGTGAATAGAGAACACGTCCTCCATTGTACTAAGATTTAATGGTAGATGTAGGTGGTATGTTCTCCAAGAGTGCGCTCTCCAGCCTAATGAAGATAGCCAGAAATACGCCCTTCCTGTAGAAGCAAGATCCCCAAGTAATGACTGCGTACTCCCTCTAGTTGTAATTAATCTCGATCTACGCTCAAACTCATTCAATCCTCCTCCATCTTTAAGTGCAATAGTAGATCTGTGTGATGACTAGGATTAATTGATTTCACTGTCGAAACCAATGTTGGTCAGAGCATTGTGTCCTAAACCCTAAATGGCTATGAGAGCTTTTAACATGAATCTCAATGATCAATAATAACAATAGATACGCAATAACTCACTTCATCTTTCTTTAATAACTTTGACATCCCATGCCCTAACTTTTGTATACATAAGTCACTTTTCTCTTCTATTTTGAGTTGAGTTGCATGCATCTCACTTTTTGCATGCTTGCATGCTCTTAAGCTATGGCTAGCATGCTCTGTATGTCATTTGTTCAAGTTTTATCAAAACATAACATTACAATCATTAAGCTCACGATAAATGTGATCAATGGACCAATTGTGAATAGTCTTCAAAAGTGCTTCAATTCTATAGCACCAATGTTGTACTGAGATTGCCTCCATTTTAAATACCTTCTTAATCCATTTAACAACCATCATTGAATCATTGAAGATTTGCAGAGAATCCAACCCCATTGTTACTGCAATTTTCAATAATACCCATAATGCCATAATCTCAGCCTTGGAGTTGGTACCACTTCCACAATTCATTTTGAACTTGAAGAAATGTTCCTCATCCAACTTTAGATAAATTCCTGCTGCACATCTACCCTGCGAAGTGGCCCCATCGAAATATCCAGTCACAAGATTTGACTCACAAACATCTGATAAAACTCTAAATCGGTTAGTGTTGAGATCGGACTTCTTGTAGGAATTATACATGCCAATCAATTGAAGCACCACTGCCATATGATGCTTTTTAATGTTTTCAAATATTAGCTCATTCCTTGATCACCAAATAAACCAGCATACATAAATTGGAAGGGTTTTGTGTTTATGTTTTTCCTTGTACCAATTATGTAGGGAAGAATCCAAATAAATAGAGCCCAATATCCCGAAATAGAGAGATGAGAACAGATTGAGGACCAAACCATTTTTGCAAATTAGCAAGCGATAAAAATATGATTAATATTTTCTTCAGAATTCATACAGTGTAGACAAATACCTGGTCCTTGCTAGCCTCTGCGAACTAAGTTGTTCCAGGTCATAATACGGTCTTAAAGTGCTAACCACAAGAAACATTTCAATTTATGAGGAATATCCCATTTCCAAATGAGATGAAACCACCATTTTTTATGTGATAATGCCATATTCATAACCTTGTATGCAAAATTTGCAGTGATATGATATTCCTGTTGAGTAAATGTCCACACCAATCTATCTTCCGATTCATTCAATATAATACCAGATTTATTGAGGTTCCAGATGTACTCTTTCCATTCATCAGCCATGAGACCTCGTAATCCTAAATCCTACTCGGAAAGCCAACACTGATGCGAATCCCGGAGCCAGCTCCGACATTTGATATGGTTGAGAGTAAGAAAACCTCTGTCCAAGAGATAATTCCTCAACTTGGAAGAAAGTAGGAAATTCCTTTCATTCCCAGCATAAGGATCAACACCAATTCTTACATGCTTTCCATTACCAATAGACTAAGATAGGTATATTCTTATCCATCCATAGATTTTTTGGAAATACAAATGATTGAAGCCTTGTTGATAAATTTGTTTGGATTTCTAATCTAGTTGATGACATTTCCCTTCATATACTTATGCATAATAATATCAGTCCATAAGCCATTACTAAAGAGGCAACACCCAAAGCTTTTAATACATAATGCCATATTGAACCAGTACAGATTTTTAATATTCCACCCTCCAATTTTTTTTGGAATTGAAAGCAATTCCCAGTTTGATAGATCAAATTTACCACCCTTGTCATTGCCAACTATTGGCAGGTAGGTTTGGATGAGTCAGCATCGCGGATGCTGCGTAAGGCCAAAGATACCGCAAAGGGAGGAAAGCAGTGCGCAAGGCGATAGTACTTTGTGTATTTTGGGTCATTTGGACTGCATTACGTGTATTTTGGGTCATTTGGACTGCATTATGTAGTTTTGGGTCATTTGGACCGCATTATGTGGGTTTTGGGTCATCTTTTTGTAGAATTTGTTAAGAGATAACCATGTTGAACAGATTGCAACCAATTTGGAACAAGTAGAGAAATAACTATAAGAGAAACTGGGTCATCAAATGTGCAAGAAGGAGCATCTGCCACCATATTGTCTTACCCTTCTTGTAAGTGATCACATAGGAATAAACCATGAGTTGGATAACCCATTTCACGTGTGATGGGGAGGAGACCCATTGTTCCAGGAAATTTTCCAGACTTTGGAGATCAGTCTTGATGCAGAAATAATTCCCTAATAGGTATGGCTGTCACTTCTGTATTGCATGCAAAATAGCCATCATTTCTTGCTGAGAGGTAGATGCAGCTAAATTCTTATCGGAAAGGTCTCTTGAAGGCGACAAGCCCACTAGTTCAGCAAGAACACTTGCATATCTATTCAAGGAAGTAGGGGAGATCGTTCATGGGTGCATCTGAGTGGAATGGAGTTGAGCGATGACACCATGTGAATTCTTCTTAAGGATCTTTTCCAAGCGATGTGAACTGATGATGCAGAGAGACCCTTGTTGTAAGCCCTTAAATTTGTGTTGTTTCCCATTAACTGAAAACTGCATCCAAAGTTCAGCAAAATCCCATAATATGGGGCCAAGTGTGCGTAACCATTGAACACCCAAAACCACATCACATCTGCCTAGGGACAAGGAAAACATGTCAGAGCGCAGGTTATAATCTTCCAAAAAAATACACACATTGTGATACTTCCCCTTGCAAGGTAAGGTGCCCCCATTGGCAACCATGACTTCAAAGTTGGAGCAAGGATGGACAAAACAATCAACATGTTTGGCGATCCGAGGGTCAATGAAGTTATGAGTGCTACCAGAATCAATGAGTATTGTAAGAGGAAGTTTCTTGAAGTAACCCCTGACCTGCATTGTTTGGGGGGTGGTGACGCTGGATAAAGCATGGAGAGATATCTCTGGTTGTTCATCCTGAGATGGGAGGTCAATAGGCGGCTCCTGAATGTTGACCTGATCATTCATTGTATCTGGATTTTCTTCACCAATTGTAGAGGCAGGCGGAGAATCCATATCCAAGAGATAGAGCTTTTGTTGAACACATCTATGTCCCCGAGTGAATTTATAATCACAATTATAACAACGCCCTTTTTATCTGCGTGCCTACATATTTGTTTCTGACAAATGCTTGATGGGAGTTGGTCGAGGAGCTGGCGGGATGGGAGGTCATTGAGAACCCATATTTCGAAAGGGAACAAAAGTGGGTTTGGAACGCTGTTGGGATGCAATCTTGTCTTTTGCCAACTTAGCCAACCCTATGACTTCCATCATCGTGTTGGGACAGAACATTTTAACCTATGACCGGATTTCATCCTTAAGACCACTGATAAAACAACTCCTGTAGAATTAATCAGACAATCCTTCTATGTGATTGGCTAGTTTCTCAAATTCCATCTGATACTCTCTCACAGTGCCACTTTAACGAAATTTAGTGAGTGTTCCAATGAAGTCATCAAAAGCACTAGGACCAAATCATTGCAAAGGAGTTGGCAAAAATCTATCCATTTTGGCTTGTCATGAGCCTTGATGTACCAACGGTACCATTGAAGGACTTCCTGTTCCAAATGAAATGATGCAAGTGGAACTTTTTGGGCATCAAAAGTATTATGCAGACTGAAATACTATTCTGCACGATAGATCCATCCAATCGGAACAGTACCATTGAAGCAAGGAAATTCAAGCTTCGGACCACAGAAATTGTTGAAAGAAGAGAACCCATTGGCCACAGAAGATTCTTGTTGTCGGTTATTGTTCATGGCTGAATGCTGAAGATGGAGGCTGAGAAAATTTTCATCCAAATCTTGGAGTTTGGTTTGGATGGCTGCAAGTGCTTCCTCCATGTTTTTTGCTCCTGCGCGGGTGACAACCATAACCTGGATTTTTTTTTTTGGGGGGGGGGGATGGATAGAAAAACACAAACAAAAGCTTATTTAGTAAAGGGAATTTTGGATTTGGGAAAAACTCAGAGGGGTAATTGGGGTTTGACTAGGTTTTGGACATTTTCTGATGGTCAGGGAAGCAAAAAATGGGGATTTTAGAAGAGGGGTGAAAGAATGAGAAAATTTGTCAAAGAGAGACAAAGAAGCATAAATAGGGAATGAACACAGTGGAAAAATTTGGAGGCGAGTAGGTGAAAATTGAAGAAGTTATGGAAAACCCTAAAAATAGACAAATGTGAGATTTTTGGCTTTGGGAAGTGGAATTTGGGATAGGGTCCTCAAGAATGAAATATGCAGAATGGGATTGCAGGGGTGTCAGTGAAGTTTCAGGGAAAACAGAGTTAAAACAAGGAAGATATGGCGAAAAAACATTTTTATTTTATTTTCCAAAATGGATCTAAGCGCCAATACCATGTGTCAATACAAACCATGGGACAATACAAACTATGGATCAATAATTACTATGGGACGAATTACAAAGCATATGCATCCAACAACAATAAGACAAACTATGGATCAACAAATACTACGGGACGACTTACAAAGCATATGCGTCCAACAACAATACACTAACAAAGTCAATAGAAGGGTTGACATGGGTTCCTAACAATCTGCGACTCATGTTGGAGCGTTGTCGACAACATTAGATATCGCTGAACTTGAAAAGTGCACTTTCTGTGCACCATTTGGGATATTGTTGGGTCATATTGTTTGTAAGCAGGGATTGTTGGTCGACCCAACAAATATTGCGCTCATTCTGAGCTTAACACCGCCTACCAATGTCAAGCAGTTGAGAGCAACATTGGGACACACTGGGTACTATCGCAAATTTATCTGGGGTTATGCAGCGATCATGGCCCCTATGGAGAATTTTTTGAAGAAGGATGCGGTATTCTTGTGGAGTCCCGAATGTCAAGTCAATTTTGAGACGTTGAAGGCTAAGATGGCTTCTGCACCGATCTTGGTATTTCCAGACTGGAGCAAGGAATTTCATGTTCATGTGGATGCATCATCGATTGCGCTAGGAGTAGTGCTCGCGCAACCAGGGGAAGGGGATTTGGATCACCCAATTGCTTTTGCGAGTCGGAAGTTGTTTTCTGCGAAGAGGAATTATACCACCACGGAGAGGGAAGGCTTGGCAATGGTATATGCGCTGCAGAAATTTCGACACTACTTGTTAGGAGGTCACTTCAATATTTTCACAGACCATTCTGCTATGAAATATCTAGTCAATAAGCCTATGTTGGGGGGGAAGATATGTCACTGGTTACTTCTCTTTCAGGAGTTTGATTTTGAGGTGATTGTGAAGCCAGGCCAATTGAATGCGGGGCCAGATCATCTGTCGTGAATTGAGACAGGGGAGGAACCAACTAACATTGAAGATGGGTTTCCGGATGCGCAACTATTCAGGGTTGAGGTAGCTGATGACTACTATGAAGAAATCATTTAGTTTCTGGCAATAGGAACCGCACCCGAGGGTTTCACCACAAGTCAGAAGAAGCAGCTGGTGGTTAAGGCTGCATATTTCTAGTTGATTGCAGGACAACTATACAAACTAGGATCCGATGAGATCTTGAGGCGTTGTGTCCTGCGTCATGAGCAAGGGAAGATATTGTCAGAAGCACATGCAGGAGTGGTTGGTGGGCACTATGGCATTCGTGCGACTGCCAGGAAGGTGCTTCGTGCAGGGCTTTGGTGGCCCACTCTTCATAATGATGCAACGGATTATGCGCAAACTTGCGATGTTTGTCAACAGACTAAAAAACCCTCTAGGAGGGATGAGATGTCGTTAATACCTCAAATAACACTGCATCCATTTGATAAATGGGCAGTGGATTTTGTGGGACCTATCAACCCACCTGGGAAGCACACTGGTGCACGATACATCATCACAACGATCGATTATTTGACAAGATGGGTGGAGGCAGCACCAGTTGTTAATTGCACCATTGCAACAACAATGCGTTTCTTGTTCGACAATATTATCACTCAATTTGGATGCCCGAATGTATTGATGAGTGATCACGGCAGTCAATTCATCAATCGCACAATCAGCGCATTGACAGCAGAGCTTCAGATACAACATAAGAAGAGTACACCGTATCATCCGCAGGAAAATGGCACGGTGGAGGCCTTCAACAAGATGTTGGAGCATGCGCTTACTAAGGTGTGTAACGCGAACCGCGATGACTGGGACTTGAATATTCCAGCAGTCTTGTGGGCATATCGCACCACTTGTAAAAGGTTGACGGGACAAACACCCTTCAAATTGGTGTATGGGCGAGGCGATTATGCCTATGGAGTACATTCTTCCGAGTCTGTGCATAGCGGCATCGACAGGCATGAATGATGAGGCAGCATTGGTAGAGCGACTGGAGCAGCTGGTACAGCTTGAGCAAGACCGCTTTATCGCTGGCTTTCACCAGTGCATGGAAAAGGATCGGCAAAAAGCTTGGCATGAACGCCATATAAAAAATAAACAGTTTCAGCAAGGTGACTTGGTGTTGTTGTATGACAGCAAGTTCATGAAGCATCCAGGGAAGTTACAAATGCATTGGATCGGTCCATATAGCATCAGTGGCATAACTTCATGAGGCGCAATACAACTGCAGAAATTAGATGGAGTGATGCTCCCAAAGATGGTGAATGGTAGTAGGTTGAAGCCCTACAGGACGGGCTCGGAGCAGCGTGATGCCTGAGTCGCATCGGGAAAAAAAAATACAGGATGCTAGGTGGAAGGATGGCACACCAGTAGGGAAAGGATGCGCAAGTCGGAGGACTTATATCGCGGTTTTGGGAACAGTGAGGCGATAGCTCCAGGGTCATGACACAGTCAAATCAACAAATAGTGAAGACAGTTCCATACAAATTAACTAACGGTGTTAGGTGAAGTGACTTGCAGTAACGACGGATCTGACCGTTAGGTTGACAGGATTGACGACGAAGTCTAGCACATTTAGCACATGCAACGTGAGGAGACAGCATGGTCAAGGGTACTAGGGTCGATGTTCGCACAGTGTGGCACGTATGACAACCGGTGGAACCATGCTTGCTACTCCGCATGTAAGAAGTCCAGTCTACACACGCGTGTTGCAGATCCACCTCACCAGGAGACGGTGGCATGATATGATGACCGAATCAGAGCCTTATGTGAATGACTTTGCAAATGATTTCCGAGGCAGGCATCTAGGACGATGAAAATGCATAAATACAAGCACCAGAGGTTAGCTAAGCAATGAAGGATCTATCATACGAGAGGAATTTATGTTGCGAGTGAGTTAGGAAGCTAGATAAGTTAGGAATTCCAAGGAGGCTATGGAAATGATTCATTTCATTTCGTGCGAAAGCACACCAGGTGCGCTGAGGGCCCGAACGAAGAGTGTGCATGAACACCTAGAGAAGGAAGCAACGCAAGCACTCGGGTGTCACAGAGATGAAGTCTCTTCCGAGATGTCTAGGTATTTGGTGATAGTTCGAAGCTTTGTGGTCCCTGCGACCACCAGAATGATAGGGGCGGTAGCCCCCTGGTCCCGCTAGTAGGTGATCCCCGGTGTGAAATAGATGTGCCAAAGTAGTTGGCCTATTTCGCACCTCAGCGATGTCCATCAATTTTTCCTTAGTCTGCACCAAGTTTCCAGAGACTGGAGGATGAGTTTGACAACTACATGACAGCAAGCCGGAAGATCACCATATGAGTTTGAGAAGTACATGACAGTGAGCCAGAGATCATCGTAGAAACAACGTGCTCCAGACAGCTAGAACAAAGACAAAGGAATGGTCCAGCGACAGACAAGAACGAGTACACCCTGTCCAGCTGACGTGGCTCGAGGGAAAGCCACAAGATTGTGTTGGGGGCCTGTTGGCAGGCGGTTTGGATGAGTCAGAATCGCAGCATCACGGATGCTACACAAGGCCGAAGATACCGCGAAGGGAGGAAATCAACACGCAAGGCGATAGTACTTTATGTATTTTGGGTCATTTGGACAACGTTACGTGTATTTTGGGTCATTTGGACCGCATTATGTAGTTTTGGTTCATTTGGACCGCATTATGTGGGTTTTGGGTGATATTTTTGTAGAATTTGTTAAGAAGTAGTTAGGCGGTTGCCTAAGTGGACCGTAAATGTAAAGGCGTAAGTCTATAAATAGACTTAGCATTGTAAGTGTTGAGACACCAAGATATAGTTGATAAGTGAATATCTGGATATCGATTGAGAGATACATGAGCTGATGAAGGATTATCTTGTTGTATCTGGGTTTTTGCGGAGATAAATATGATGCGACAGAGTTTTGAGCAGAACCATTGTGTCTTTCCTATTTCTATGTGGTAAATGCATTATGCGATATGAATCTGTGAATGATGCGATGTTTTCTTGTTGCAATTAATGCTTTGTTGTTATACATGCTGCGCATTAGTAGTTCTATCAATGATAAGATCTGTTGAATGATGTTGCAATTATGCTTATCGCCTGAGTTGAATGGTTAGATCTATTTCTAAATATCGCAATAAGTTGATTAGTTGATGAACAAAATCCTCCTTCATTCAGCGAAAACGTGGTTTCGTCAGCTCTCCCTTGAACATCTCGGGTGAGACCTCATCTGCTTCGCAGGTGTTGCTGGACAGGGTAAAACCTATCTAGGCTGGTGCTCAGGGAGATCACGGTGGTTTGATGTTGACAGTGTGAGGAACCCCTGTTGACTGGGTTTGTGTCAACACCAACGCAAAGGAAATTGAAGATCGTATTTCTAATCATATTGATAGTATTTTTATGAATAAAAATGAGAGAGCCCCAATAGACCGGCACACCCATAAGAACAGCTTTGATTAAAGTAAGACGGCCACCCAAACATAGATATTTGAAACACCAATGGTTGATTCAATTCTTGAATCTTTTGACTAACCATAACCAATCAGCCACTCTGTAACAATTTGGTTTAATATAAAAACCAAGGTACTTGAATCCCTCATCCATCTTGGTGCTATGATAGGGAAACAATGCAGAGATCAATTCCAATGTATCCTCATCCAAGTTTTTATACAGAAGATTGGATTTAATAGAGCTAACCTCCAATCCGGATGCCGAGCAAAAGGTCTTTATGAATTTTTTGTAAGTCTACCATTCCTCCACATTACCAATTCCAAATAACACAACGTCATCTACAAACAGTAGATAAGTAATAATAGCATGATCCGATATTTAAATACCTTTGAGAAATCCAGTCCTCTGAGATTCAACAACCATACGACTAAGACCTTCTATAACTAGAATAAATAAGTATGGTGACAGAGGGCATTCATGTCTCAAACCACGAGAGCTTCCAAAAAAAAGAAGATGGGGACCCATTTATCAAAACCGAGAAGGAAGGGTCGTCACACATGTCATAATCCAATTTGTTGTCATAAGAGGGATACCGATTTGCAGAAGCATAAGTCTCAGGAAAACCCAATTAACTCAATTGTAAGCTTTGACAAGATCCATCTTGAGCATAACAACCTTCATAGCTTTAGTTTTGATAGAATGTAGGGTCTTTGAGCAACTTATATGATAGATTTCTTTTCCAAATTTCTGCCTACCTGAGATTTTTGTGCGATAGATGTTGTAGGACATTCTGGAGGACTTCTTTCGGGTTGGAATCCAGATTTTGCTAACTTCAAAGCTTACAATACCATGGGTGGATTGCATCTTGAAGGAAAAACGAGAATTATTGAGGATCACATATCCTTACTAAATATGTATGCTCCATATCATGATAGGGAAGTTTATTGGAAAATGATGGATTTTAGTGGTATATTCAGGATTCCCAATCTAATTATAGAAGGAGATATGAATTTCACTCTCAATGTGCATTGTGAATGAAACCTTGGGATCTTCAGGGCGTCCTGATCCATTATTTGACTTCTTCGGGGACCTTCTTTAGAGAAATTTTCTTATAGATATCAAACCGGTGAAACTCAGTGCAACTTGGAGAAATAAAAGATGTGGTAGAAGTGGTATTGGTAAGAGATTGGATAGGTATATGATGGAAGAATATTTAGTTAGTAAGTTATCAAAATTTAGAACTTGAGTAGAAAACTCAAATATATCTGATCATCAAGCCATTTTGCTACAAATTGATGGTTTTGCAGCCAAAAGGAAGTTTCCCTTCAAATTCAATAATGCTTGGTTAAAGGATAATGACTTATGTGACCTTGTTAAGAATTTCTGGATTAATTTTACTTTTCGAGCTTAATCCGGTGGAATGGTTGGTTTTGAAACTAAAAAAATTAAAAATAAAGGTGCCTGCTTGGGAAAAGAAGAGGAAAGAAAAAGATAAAAGAGACTTGTCTAAGATAGAACACCTGATAAGACTCAAATATATTCTTATTTACAGAAGAAGAGAAATTTCAAGAGCTAGAAAAAAGCAAAAAAAATTACTTGAACACGAAGAGATTGTTTGGCGATTAAAAAGCAGGGCCACTTGAGTGGCCTTAGGGGATGAAAATACTAATTTCTTTCATAAATATGCATCGGATAGGCGTATTTGCAAATGCAATTTGGGAACTATCTGACAACAGAGGCAATTTTGTTTGCTCTCAATCTGATTTGGAAAAATTGGCAAAGCATTTATATTCCCATCACTTCGCTAACCCGGACTACTCTCAACTGCTCTCAGATTTAGGACCAGATGAAGGTTATTCAACATTATCCTACATTTTAGACAGAAGATGAGGGATTGGGTCTCATTAAACCAGTGACGATGGAGGATATTGCAAAGGTTTTGAAGAAATTTGCCATAGACAAAAGCTCGAGACCGAATGGTTAGGCGGTCGAGCTCTTTTGGGGATTTTTTGATATTATGGGGCCAAACTTCCTTTCCACGGTTGAATTCTCTCGATCAAAAGGCTTTATATATAAGGGTTTAAATTCAATTTTTTTTACCTTAATCCCCAAATGTAGTCATCCTACTACATTTAATTATTTTAGGCCTATCGCATAAACTTGTTACTAAAATAATTGCCAACAGATTGACGAAGATCATATCCAAAGAACAATTTAGCTTCTTGTCCAATCAATAGATCTATGACTTTTAATTTATAAACTAGCATTTCCGATATTAAATATTAAATAAATAATATTTTTAACTTGTAAATTTATAAAAAGTAATAATTTTTATGATTTTTAATTTATATGCCTTATAACTATAGAAAGACATGGAATTTGTATTGTTACTTAAATCATTTATATATTTAGAAGGCTTATTCATGTCTATATCTAAAATACCATAGTATATTGTTACTTAAATCATTTATATATTTCGAAGGCTTATTCATGTCTATATCTAAAATAAATCATTTATACATTTTGTACATGAATTATTTAATGCTTATTTTTAAAATAAGCCAATAAATTTATATACAAATTCATCTATTTTGTAATTTAGTTATATCTAAATTACACTAGAAGGACTAACTAAAGAATTATATCCTAAATAGATATAATATCTTTAAATTGATTTTTTTAAATTTAATTATTCACTTTTTTTTAACATGGTAACTTAATCCTCGTATCTAAGAAAAACCAACTCTTAACCAATTTCATTAATTGATTATATATATATATATATTCCTTAATTCTACTAGTTTCACCAATTTTGGGCCAATTCATGAAATCAACCCGCAACACATCCTTTTCGTTTTACAGAAACAAGTAAGCGACTTTTATATAAAATTTAGAACAAAGATTGCAAAATAGATGCAATTGGGCTGCTCTCTGACAAGAGGAAGAGCCAAGCCTGCAAGTTTGGATTCAGCTGTGCGAATCTACTCATGAAATGTTCCTATTCTAGGAAGCTTGAAGCTCCTTACAAACTGACCTAGTAGAAAAACAAAAGTGTAGAGCATTGTATATTCTGATACCAAAACACCATAGAGAACTTGTAGAAGGATAAAAACCTGTACATCGTCTCCTTGAAAACTCTAAGACCGAGCAATAAAAACCAAAAAAAGAACATCATATAAACGAAGATGCAGCGGATTACGGGTGCTTGGGCTCCACAGTTCCTTTGAGCTCCGCGGCGAGATTGTCGATGTCTGCACTCATTTTTTCCAACTTGGCTGCCACCACCTTGGCTGTGCCATGGACTGCCAAAATCCTTACATCCAAATTTTCAAGATTTGCCTCCACCAGAATGGCTACCTGCCCTGTGATTTTCGCACTAAGGCTGTGAACCTCAACATTAGTTGCATTCACCAGAGAGAAGAGATGGGTGAACGCCTTTTTCAATTCATAATTTTCATTACTGACTGTTCTTATCTAGGCCTCCATGTCTTTCAAATATATTTGAAACGCAGTCAAAAGATTGTCAAACCCCATTCCGCCGGTGATCGAACTGAGCCCTTAGCTAAGAAATTCAGCTTTTCCTTGATTCTGCGTAGAGGGATGCGCACTGTTGGTTCCTGCACCTGTTGCCCTCAGTTCCTTCTGATTCGGGTTAACAAAATGAGGCCGCTCGTGTGCTACAATCTGCTTCCCGTAGAGGATAGACTGAAGCGTGGAAATCTCCATGTCCATGCTGCGCTTGCTGTAATGTTGACAAACCTTGCGAAACCAGATGTAGAGCCTGAAACCTTCTCAGAGGCAGAGTTCGAATGAGAGGAGAATGTCGTGTTTCCCAAGCTTAAGGCCTCTGCCACGGGGGTTGAGCACAATTATGCCCTGCATGGGAGCCATGTGGGATGAGCGTGTGTGCTGATCCTGAATCTTCCAAAGGACGTTGAGGATGGCCTCGGTTAAATCACTAAGGTTGACCTTAAGGAGCCCGAGGATGGGTGAAATTGGGCTTGGGCTATTGCCATTGCCAAGCCAATTCCAAAAAATATCAATGAGATTGAACTTAGACATAGGGAACGATGGGGATTAAGGAACCCAAGCAATTCCAAGGTCTTGTTGATTGCAAACCAAGACCCCACAAGCCAGCTTAACTCCATTATTCACCATTTTATCCGCGTCTCTGTTATTGGATCATAGAATGTGAAGAAAATTGATTGCTTTATATTCCTGGTGGAGGGAATCTTTCTACAATTTTCCAGACTCCTAGCTTCCCTTATAATCAGCAACGAGTCACCGAAAACAACGAGATCCTCAATTCCAGCGCTTCTAGCAAGTTCAAGTCCTTTAATCAAGGTGAGCCATTCAGCTCCGTTGTTGGAATTTTTGCCTAATCCCCATGCATAGTCTTTCATTCTAGTTCCATCAGAGTCATAGAGGATTCCTCCCGCCCCTGCCAACCCAGGGTTTCCTTTCGAGGCTCCATCAAAGAATAGAGATTTACTTCCTAGATTGTTTTTCCAAGACTGGAAGGAATTGTTGCTCATTCTAATATGCCAATGCTTGGAGTTTGGCCTTTTGGTGAGATGAGGCTGGTAGTTTCTTTGAGCTTGAATTAAGAAGTCGGCAGCCCATAATTTTTCTTCATTGGTCAGATTTTCTTTATTGATATTTTCATGCCTCTAGAAATTAGGGATTCTATCCAAAGAGCTTTAGCAGATGCAAGAGTTGTGCTCAGGGTGGATCTTTTTTCGTCAATGATTTATTTATTTCACGCATTCCAAATATTCCAACAGATAAAATTTGGAAGTGCGTCCCAGGCTCGTTGGAAGTCTAGTTTATTTGACAACGATCCATGGTAGTAATCCTTCCAGCATGTGAAAAGGTTGTGCCATTCATTGGGTATAGTCCGGTTGAAAGGTAGGTCTTGATACGCTCTGTGCCAAAATTCTTGGGAGAATTTGCACTCGAGGAAAAGGTGATCGAGGGTTTCATAATTTTCTTTGCATGAGATGCACCACACAGGACCTTCAATTCCCCTTTTCCTGAGGTTTTCTGCAGTGAGCGTTTTGCAATGAGAAAGAGTCCAAGAAAATGTGTTTATCTTTGGAAGCCCATCCTTGCTCCAGACTACATTCCATATGTTGTTCTTGCTCCTGTTGTGCTTGTTGTCATCAACTAAATGATAGTCGTCTTTAACCGAATATTGACTAGTCTTTCCCCACCCCCTTTTATCCATCAGCTTGCGGTGCATTGGAGTTGCACCGTGGAGAGAAGAGAGAAGAAGTTGGAAGTCAGAGCTCAGATGCTCCGCGATCTCCAAATATTTCCAACCAGCCCAGCGACCACATCTAGTCTAGGTAGATAAGTCAAAAAGAGTACAATTATTTTCATTATCCATCCATATTTTTAGATCATCAAAGGATTGCGGAGATAAGGGGGGATGGGCTTCGCTGAACTTGTCATGCCAGATACTACTGTGTTTTCCACTCCCTGGGATCCAGAATAGGTGGTCCTAAATAATGAAAGTCGCTTTTTGACAGAGGTCCCAGATAGGGGAACCAGTTTTGTCCTGCTCAATACACATCTTTTCCTGCTTCTGTGCATATATTTTTTACATAGGATTTCTTTCCACCAAGCTTTCTTACCTGATATAGTTCTCCAGAGAATTTTTGCTCCCAAAGCTATGTTCATGATTGTCGGATCTTTGACACCAGCCCCCCCTGCAGTTTTTTGAGCTGCAGACTAAATCCCAGTTTATCAACTGAAATTTCTTATCATTATTTGACTTGCCTCCTTGCCACAGAAACTTCTTTAACTCTTTAGTAATATATGTGATCACAGTTTTGGGAGCTAGGGAAATGGAGCAGGCGTATAGGGGATAAGCTGAAAGAATCGATTTTATGAGGACAAGCTTTCCGGCCGAGTTTAGCCACCTGGAGCCCCATGAGGCTATATTTTTATTTTATTTTATCAATCAACCCATGCCAATCTGCAACTCTTTTTTTTCCTTTGAATATTGGGATGCCAAGGTAATGGAAGGAATTCCAGACAGTGATCCCTTCAAAACCAAAGATCCTAGCTATGCGAGCCAAGTTTCCAGCTGGGTAGTTCCATCCATAGACTTTTGATTTTCCAGCGTTTATTTTTCCATCAGAGGCTCTGAGAAAGGTACTCAACGCATTGTTGAATCTTTCGACGATGATAGTGGAGGTCCCCCCGAGTAAGATCGTGTCAAAACCCGAAATTTCTGAAAAATTTAAAAATTTTATTTGTAACAATAAATGTTAACTAGGTAGTATTTCTGATATTGTTTTAATTTAAATAACTAACATAATCTGTTTAAAGACTCTGACTTCTTAAAAACTTTGATTTCGGTGATTGTAATTAATGACTGTTTTATTTTGAACCGCAAGGGAAGAGCTAGTCGTAGTTGACTGGCTTACTTAGCTTACGAGCTAATGCATATGTCGTCTTTTGTTTCTCAGGTGCGCCAGTGAAGTAAGGATCACTGTATGTTAAACTTGGTGAGCATCAATACTCCCTGTACTTTAAAACTTAATGATCGTCATGATATTTCTTATTCAGCTAGTATCGTCAGGTGTTACGAAGATTTACATTGTCTTAGTTATAATTATGTTTTTGTGATTATTATGCTATGTTTCTGCTGTAACTAACAATGAAACAATTGTTATATCATAATTATTGGCTGTATAAAGTGTCTTTGCATCACGTGACCTGTTGTCAATTTAATACCGGTGACTACTGTTTTGTTCATGCATTGATAATGCGAGTTGAGAAGGTGACGCTTCTAGCGTTGTTTCAATATAATCCTATGCATCGAAGTCCAATGTCTACTTAGAGTTTAACTTATGTTACCTAACTGTGCCTTGATTTTAACTACCTTTACGATGTGAACCTGTAGATGAAACTCTATTTCAACATCTTAATAATAGAGGTTTATTATTCAAATTGTTACTGTTAACCATAGTATTGGTAGCAAATCCGATGATAGTATATAATGGCAATGTATACATTGTCATAAAGACTTGGTAACATTCCAAGTATTAAATAACGAGGCATTTTCAATTGAAGGTTGACTATCTTAGTACTTATATGAACATAGAAATGTAATATGCCCATGGCATTAATCTATGGCTTGGTTTTAATTTATATATATAATATAATGATTGTGCAATAATCATAATATTCCCATACATTGGCAAACTTTATATTCAATATAGTGTTATGGTTGTATTTATCATACTAAGCCATAGAGAAACTCTAGGGTTGAAGTTGACCACTACCTTGTGTAATGTGATATGCTAATGACATTAACCTATGCCCTGGTTTCATTGTAAATGTGCATTATCTTGATTTTGTCATAGTCCTATTGTTTTTCCCATACCATGGATAAGATTTATAACCAATAATATGTTAAGGTATTATCCACCATATTAAGTTATTGAAATATCCATATTTGATGTTGACTAACTCTTATTTATATCATTGTAGGGATTATACATCTCATGTGCTTGGAATTATCAACGGTTCGGTTGTTAAGGCATGCACTATATGCCAAATGATTGTATTTCATATTATAATTCCATATGTTGGAGTTTGACTTGTATCCACGCAATGATTTTTGCAATCGATGAATAATGATTTGGTTGGCAATGGAACTATATGGTCTCGACCCATATTACGTTGATTTATTTGGATGCTACGTGGTTAACTCTCCTCCACGCAGTTGGTGATATATAATCTGTTATTGAAAACCCTACCAGGTTATTGTAGTTGCCTTCGGGCTCGGGTCCTAAGGATGGAACCCTCCATGTCTGAGTTTCGTAGTGAGGCACTGTAACAGGGTGCAACGTGTTGTGGTTCTGGTCTCGTGGTTTCATTCTGTAGTAGATTAAGTACTCGGCTCTGGTGATATCATCTGCTACTGTTTCTTCATTTAGTGGTCTCGTTGTTTCATCCTTTGTTAAGTCCCCGATATTTACAGTCCATCGCTTGTGCTGTGTGGATATGGGACAGGGTTTTGCTATTGTTTTTAATGTTATGAGAGGATTGATGCACTGGGTTTTTGGATGTGCTTCTTGACTGGTTCAATACCAGCGTGAGGGTTTCGTCTGCAAGGGTTGTCTGTCGCGGCTGTCATTAGAAAAGTTATGAGGGTGTGCTTTGCTCCTTCAACCGACGAGGGTGGTGGGGTTTCGGTGCCTGCTTCCACTGGTGGCTTCCAGATTATCCACGGCTACGTTGCTCAGGTAATGAATAACCGTATTTTCACGATTTCTGTTTTGCAAGCAGGTGTAGATTTCCCTATTATTTAAATTCTCGGCCTCAACAGTGTATTAACATTTCTCTGCATTGAATGTGCAGGTCACGCGGCTCTGAAGGTGTACAGGGTTCTATCTTCAACGCTCTCATCCGGGTAAGCCTGGTTATCCACGGCTGTCTCTTCCTTTGCTAGTTTAAGTGGTTAGGGTTGTGTCAAGGAGAAAACTCCTGTGTAGTGAGGTCGTTTGACGACTTGATGTTAATAGGTACAGTCATGTGTATGGAGTTGTTTTGTTTGAATTAAAAGGGGTTGAACCCTGTTTTGTTTATGGAGAGCCATTCACGGCCAAGACTTATGAGGCTAGGGTTTCGGTTATTGTACTTTGTATTGGCTGAGCAAGGGGTTCTAACCTCGCTGTATGAGATTTAAGCTTAATATAACACTGGGCCTGTTATGGCCGTGTTTCATTTTCGTGTTTTGTTAAAATATTACAATGTTTGAAAAGTATGGATAGATGTATTCTTCGGTACCTGTAATGGATGATAACTCTGTTTAATGAAACCCTAATAATTGTTTTCTGCGTTTTACTTTGATTTGAAAAGTTAAATAAAAGATAGTGAAAGTTTATCGACTGTGACTGCAATATGCAATACATATATATATACAGGCAGATTATTTTGATAGGAAATATCTCCAGGGAAAAACTAAGGTTTTCCTATATTTGTTCTTATGATTGTTAATAGCTATAAATCTGGAATATCTACTGTTTAACATTTCTGTCTATTATTTAACTAATAACAGGAATTCTAGAATATGCATAAGCATGGTATTTGTTAACTGTAACAGTAACAACTAGGTTCTGTATAAGATAAATACTCCATTTAAATACAAATAGGAATTTTCTACAACATCTGCATTCTGAAATTTATACTAAAAGAAAGTACAGAGACTGATTTACTGAAGTTGAAAACCGTCAAAACATAGCTGTGCTAGACTATCTCATATGAAACTAAATTAAACCAACAACGGGAAGAGTGACAGAACCTGTAACTATGGTAGACAATAACAGCAATGGGAGGCTGTTCCTCCCTACCAATTCCTGGAGAGTGCCCAGACAGCACTTCTCAGGACCCCCGAGCTTGCTCTGGTCTAACTGGCTGGAATCTAAGTACGGCCAATAATTCCCTCAGCCAAAACAGCTATACTGGAACCAAGTTACTGCAACTTCCTGCTCAAAACACTTCCTTACTATTTTCCCACTTCCTCAATGGGACTCCTGAATAGCATTCACCTGAATGTATTCTCCCTCTAGAACAATTGCTGAACCCCCAGCTCAGTTCATTGAGTAGTATTTAAAAGATTGCCTAGGTCTTAGTTGGGCTAACTGTCATTAATGAGCCACCTGCTCAGATTCCACTTTCTTGGGGAATCATGACCCCAAAATATAGGGAAGTTGCCACCTGCAACTCAGGAAGTGTTTGAGGATGCTGCCACTTGTCTTTTGTCCTTCCACCTAATTCCATCCACCAGTTAGACCAGTAACCTGTTTTAACAGCTCTCCCATGCTGTTGTCTCCATAATTTATTTATTAATAATAATTATTCAGAATTTACATTCCATTTCTGGAGACTCTGCTGAGTCATCCCTTCCTACTTAGCATTAAATTTAACATAATCTTCTCAGGAATATTAAAAATAATTACATTATTTTAATAAAATTGGGGTATGTGACAGATCGTATCATCAGTGAATTGTCCGTGATTGGCGGCTTTTACCCCTCTAGTTATTTTCAAACCTTTTAGCTCACCGGAGTCTTGCATGAGCTGAAGTTTTCTGCTCAAAGATTCTGCCACCAAGAGGTAAAGAAAAGGAGACATGGGGCAGCCCTGCCTCAGTCCTTGGGAGACTTGGAAGAAATTGGTAGGTCTACCATTGATAAGTGGAGCAATCCAAGGGCTGCTAATACAAGCTTCAACCCATCTTACAAATCTATTAGAGAATCCAAATTTAACCATAATTTCAAACAAGGAATGATTTACTCTACCAAAAGCATTAGCCATATCCAGTTTGACCGCCATACCTTGTTGTTGTTTTTCCATGCTTGAGTGAATTGCTTCCTGAATGATGATAATGTTGTATAGGATCTGCTGCCCTGCAATGAAGCCTCCCCGTGTCTCGGAGATGAGGCGGTTCATGACTCTTTTCATCCTAGTGGCCAGGATCTTGGAGAGGATCTTGTAAGAAGTGTTGCAAAGAGAGATTGGCCTGAAGCGATCGATAGTGAGGGGTTTTTTGTCCTTTGGGATCGGGGACAGGAAGAATGAGTTGCATGCTCCACCAATCTTGTCTTTATTCCTAGTCTAGTTGAGCATTCTTTTCAGATCATCCTTAATTATTCCCCAAGCTGCTCTGTAAAATTTTATGGTGAATCCGTCCGGACCAGGGGCTTTGTCCAGTTGGAGAGTCCAAATTGCATTAAGGATCTCGAATTCCAGAACAAGTTTGGCAAGCTCTCTGTTTTCTGCATCAGAGATCAACAAAGGGATACCGTGAAGAAGGGTAGCTTGAGCTTCTAGATCTGCTTTGTCTTTGTCGGTGTAGAGATCCCGATAGTGTCTGAATGCATGGCTTTTCAAATCTTCTTGATCAATGATTTTGATCCCATTTTGATCTTTCAACTCTGTGATTGCGTTGTGACTGAGACGGATCTTAGTTTGCTTGTGGAAGTAGGTGGTGTTGTTGTCTCTGCCTTTTAACCACAATTTTCTGGATTTCAGTCTCCACAGATCTTCTTCTTGTTTGGCGGCAATGAGAATTTTATAATTTAACTCCTTTCCAAGGCAGAGGGAGAGAGGCGTTACAACTTCAAGATCCATTTTGGATTGGAGTTCAGCAAGATTGGATTGAAGAGAGAGTTTTAGCATCCCAGGGTTCTTGAAAGAAGATTTTTCCTAGTTTTTAAGTGCATAGCGTACAGAGCGGAGCCTGGTTTCCCAAATATAGCTTGACATGCCGACACATGGAGTGTTCCAGGCATTATGAACAAGGAGAAAGAAGTTTGCATCCTAAATCCAGAGTGGGTTGAATCTGAAGGGGATAGGGCCAAGGCTGACCAAGATGGAGAGGTTTAAGGAAATAGGTTTGTGATCAGAGTTAGCCGAAGGGATGATAAAGGAGGCGGGCAAGAGATCTTTCTGCAGGAAAGAAGTACTAACCATAAATCTATCTAGTCTAGCCGCAATGTGTCCAGTGCCTACTCTTCTATTGTTCCAGGTAAACTTCCCATTCTTCGGCTGGATATCTAGTAAATCCAAATCTAAAATGAGATCTTCCAACCTTTCCCCAAACGGATCTCTGACCTTGTTACCTCCACGCTTTTCATTTTGGGATTTGGCTACATTGAAGTCGCCCGCGATGATCAAATCCTTGTCTTTTAACTCCCATTTTAGGCTGGAAAGTTCATCCCAAAACGCTGCTTTGTCCCTGTAATGGGTCGACCCATACACATTGCAAATGTATAGCGTATAGGAGTTGTTCTTGTCCTGATTCTCATTGAGGAGCCAATGATGATTTCCTTTGGTTGAAGAAATAAGAAAATTAATAGAAGTAAAGGTGGCTATGCCTCCGGAGGTGCCTCTAGAACTAAGGGCAGAAAGATTACAGTATTTCCAAATAGAGTAGGAGAATGCCCTAATTTCATCCTCCTACATTTTGGTCTCCTAAATGAGTAAAAGATCCAGCTTTTCGGCTTTTATCATAATTTTCAAAGCTTCAATTTTGTTTGTGCTGCCCACACCTCTGCAGTTCCAAGAGACTGCTTTCATTATTTTTTGTTAGATTGTGATCCTGCTCGAGACCTGCTGTCTTTATTTCCTCCTAGATTTTTTGGGATTTGCAAAAGCTTTGTATCTTCCAAACTTTTTTGCCTTCCCAGTTCTAGTTCTCTTTCAGCTTCCATTTCTCTGTGGTATTGTAGGGATTTTCTTCCTCTATTATTTGGCAGCATGGTTGAGTCTTGATCATCCATCGTGTCGTGCGAGGGCGAATTCTCTATGGAGGGAATTTGAGGTATTATTTTACTGCTCCTAACTTTGTCTGCCCAAGATCCACCAGGGGTTACGTTGTCTTCCAATGCTGTAACGACATGGTCATCTTTGGGCGAGGAAGGCGAAGGATTAGAGGGAACTAGTAGTTCCTCTATTACAGGTTCACTTGGGTTGGAGGCAGGGACAGAGATTTATTCTTCTTCCAAGGGTAGCGAATGGAAATGATTGTTGGTTGAGGCATCTTTACCTACATGAGATTTTCCTTTATCTATAGTTTCAGCTGAAATGCTCGTTGATTGAGTCGCTTTCCTACCCTTTTTCACAGGTTGCCATCCATCATCTTGATTTTTCTCTGGGGCTTCTTGGACAGTCTTTGGGCAGTTCTTGATGAAGTGACCGTATTCATGACATTTATTACATTTGAAGGGTAATTGCTCGTAGTCTACTTTCTGCATGTGTTCCCATCCATCCATAAACAGATTCACAATCTCTAGCGGGCCTTTTTCGAGATCTACTTCGAAATAGATCTTTGCATAAGAAAATAGGGGTCCCTTTGGCTCCGCTTTGTCAATGTATTTTCCTAGCGAGTTTCCAATAGCTTGCAGGGTTTCGTCATTCCAACAATGAAGATGAAGGTGTGGGAGGTGCACCCAAACCGGTACTACTGAAGGAACATCCTTTTCCGGGTCGAAGTTTAAGCTCCACCGATTTAAGTACAGACCCCTTGAGCCCATGAAATAAGGCCCACTTCTAAAAATCAAATCTCTATCTTCTTTGTTTTCAAAGAGAAAGGTATAGAAGCATTTACCGCAGAAACAATGCTGGAGACCACCAGAAATTAGGGGCATCCAATTTTTATTGATCCAAGTGTCCATAGTTTTGGGTGAGGGACAAATACCTATAAACTGACCGATTAAACCTCGCTCGCGAGGGCTTTTAATCTTGAAGCTGCTGACAGGATCTGGATACAGGGGGCAGTAGCCCGTTTGATGAAGTTTGCATTGCAAGAATCCGAGGAGGGAGAGGGAGGCGAAGGTGTTGAAGCTACCAATACGTGGAAAGCTTCATCCAATCGCCCACAACAATCCTCCAGACTCGAATCCGGGGGGGGGGGGTCCATGAGAACATAGTAAGGGCTAACCAGTGGCCTGCAAGCAACCCGCAACACATCCTTAATTCTACATGTTTCACCAATTATATATATATATATATATATATATATATATTCCTTAATTCTACTGGTTTCACCAACTCTGTGCCAACCTTCATGAAATTAACCCACAACACATCCTTATATATATATATATATATATTCCTTAATTCTACTAGTTTCACCAATTCTAGGTCAACCTTCATGAAATTAGCCCACAACACATCCTTAATTCTACCTTTTTCACCAATTATGCCAACTTCTTGATATATTTTTTTTTTCAAAAGAAAAAGACATAACTTGATATTTTAAGAAATAAAATCAAAGTTACATTGGAGCATCTAAACTAGAGCAATTTCAACATTGTTCTAGATAGTGAAAGTCTGAACCCTTCCTAGGAAAAAAGAACAACAATAGTTCGTAAAGGAGACGAGAAGAAACCGGAGACCATAAACAGTGTCTGACAAAAAGCCAGCATACAGAAACAAAACATAGAGAGGAGAACCCTCCAAAGAGGATGCACTGCATCAAAACTCAGAACGCCTTGTAAGCACTCTCGTCCACAACCCTGTTGTCCACAAGTTCCACATAGTGAAGCATACCGTCCATAGGTCTGATAGCTTGCTTAGATAAGCCGTCTGCAACTGAATTCGCTTCGCGATAAATGTGAGAGCAGCCAAGCTGGGCAAAAGACTGCGAAAGACATATGATGTCGTTAACTCGGCTCTCCAATAGTAGAACCTTAATCGGGTGTAGACCATTGAACCAGTTGATAATATGAGGTCGTTAACTCGGCTCTCCAATAGTAGAACCTTAATCGGGTGTAGACCATTGAACCAGTTGATAACAACCTGAGAGTCGCCGAAAATGGACAGGGAAAGGTAGCCCCTTTTACAAGCAAACCACAGTAAACAGCGCAGGGCAAGCAATTCAACTTTAAGACAATCTCCGGTTCCGATTCCCACCTGGATATGAACGTGATGATTCTTACGAATATGAAACACAATGCCAGCCCCACATAGATTCGATCTCAAAGCTCCATCAAAGAACCCATGGATGATCCCATCCTCCGTCCGTGGGGTGGAAATCAGTCGATGATGCACTTTGCACTCGGCCAACTTCTTGATATATAAAATAAACCCAAAACTCCTTAATTATAGGAGTTTTACCAATTCTGCCAAACGTTTCAATATAAGCAAATCGTCCATAAAATGAACCCAAAACATATCCTTAAATCTAACTATTTCCAATTCTGCCTTTCAATATTAACAAACCTTCTAGAAAATGAATGCAAAACACTTCCCTATTTGGATGGTTTCTAGTAAAAACAACATGAAACCGTTAGTAATGTTTTTTTTATTTAAGTTTTACATAGTTCAATGGTGAACCTGCGCTCAGGGGTGGCAAGTGCGGGAGGGGTTGTTTATGATCCTGGAGGTAAAATGTTATTTCAGTACGCGTGGGGATTAGAAAGGAAAACAGACAATCAAGCAGAATGGGCAAATCTCCTCCAAGGGGTTGAAATAATGGCTCCCTGCATATAGAACATTATACTATCCTTGAAGACTCCAAGATTGTAATACAGAAAATGATACACATCCAAAGAGGTCATGACAATTATATGAACAAAATTCGAAAACGAATTGTATCTATCATTAGCAACATCTCAAAGATTCGGTCCTATCACATTCTAAGGCACAATAATGCGGAGGTTGATACCATGGCTAACCAAGGAGCAAGGTTAAAAGAAGGGCTTATTGCTTTGAACCAAGAACCACCTCACACCAAATGGTCCCCATGTTTTTTATCTCTAACTTCCTAATGGGGCGTGCATGCAAAGCTCCCCTCTCCTTATGTGGACAAGTGGATTCCACCACAGCTTGAGCTTTAAAGTCCGCTCTCGGACATCCCCTCGTATTAATGAAGGTTGGTGTGGCGATAATATGGAAGCATGCGAAGTAATGCCAAACTCTCAAGGCTCTCGTTCTCACGATCCTTTTCAGGGAGATGGTACTAAACTTCAAACGGTGGTGTTGGGTATTGAAGCTCTCACTTGCACCGCTTGTGTTCTCAATGTTGGTCTGCGAACTCTTCCCTGGTATATCACAGCCTAGAGGAGGATGAATTTGGATAATATGATGAAGGAGCTCCGGGAGATTAAGGTGGTTCATCAAGACACCAAGAAGAATGCTCGCAATGCCTTCGAAGTTTCTAAAGCTGCTCTGGAAGAGAATAGACAAATCGGTTTGGATCTTACCCGGATGGATTCGCGAATGAAGGATGTGGAAACCAACGTTTGTGTCCATGTTGGTGAACTTGAGGATTTGGAGAAGGATGTCAAAGGCATGGAAGACTACCAACAGGCCAACTTCGAAGGTCTCAAACAATTCCTATTTTCTCTGAAGGGACAATTATTTGATACACTGCAAAATGGAAATGACAGGATTGAAGCTTGACTGGTTCAGCTGGAAGAGTCTTTAAGTGACCTGAGGGATGAATTTGAGAAGCACTCTGAACCTACGGACCCAGGAAATCAACGTGAAGAAAGTTCTCTAATGGAAGATGACTCATAAACTCATGAAGGAATCCCACCCACTTAAATCCAGGAATGTTGAGGCATACTATCTATTTTGTTTTGTTAAATGTTTTTTTGTTATATGTAACCAATATGTCAAGATTTTCTCAATAAAAGACGACCAATATGTCAGGATTTTCTCGATAAAAGACAATAGATATAAACAATTACAAAGAAAGAACAATACCCAAGGCTGAAAAACTTATTTTCTCAATGTTGGATTATTCATTATCCAGGTTATGGTTTACCCTTACAGAAAGGGATTTGTGTAACTTATCCTCTATTATAATCCAGGTTATGGTTTACCCTTAGAGAGAGGGATTTGTGTAACTTATCCTCTATTTAATAGAGATCTATTTAGCGTTTCTATTTAACAAATCTATTTCGCGTTTCTATTTAAAAAACAAAATGGCGTCCCTGCGCATGACACGCCCGAATCCAGTAATGGTCCAAATACAATAAAATTTCAAATTATAAAAGTATAATGAAAGCATTTTTTACATAAACAGATTTCACATAAATTATAATGAAACTATAATACAATAAAATTTTTGATAATGAAACCAAAGGCAATTTTTGACATAAACAGATCGAAAATAAAAGAGAACATTTCTTATAATGAAACCAAAAACATTTCTTATAATGAAACTAAAAGCATTTTTGACTAGTAATTTATGAGATGAGATATAATTTATTCATTTATTTAATTTTCTTGACAAATTTGAAAAAATTTGGAAACAAAATCTCCATATCTATCTTCGAATTTTCTTAAAGTAATTTAATATTTTTAATATAAATAAGAAAAAATGATAAAGTAATTAGATACTTTTAATATAAGAAAAAATTATTTTATTGATTATTATATTTAAATTCAAATTTACTGGAATACATAGAATGGAATTAAAAATTATGAATACATGAATCGAATTAAAAAAAAATCTACATCCTAAACTAAAGTTAAATTTTATATATAAATGAAACCATTAACCAAAGTTCCAACATTCTCCCTCAGAGGAGAAATACAGAGAAATATTTGATGAACTAAAAGTAAACTAAATAGTCCTGTGATGAATACAGTAGCATGTCTAATAGATTTAAGATTTTACACTGAAATGCTTCATTGTCCCAGGAAATCATATTCCAAAATTGCAGATTACTTCTGTGTGTCTTCACTCCTACTCACGTTATAAAGATCATCTTACCAGCACACAGATTTTAACTTTGAAATAAAAAAATGAATTTATAAATATCATACTGCAAATTAACATACTTTTTAATCCATCCATTGCTGTTTAAGGAAACTTTAGTCCTTGCATTCAGAGTTCTAATCCTGTCCAAAAATCTATAATTTAGACATCCAGGATTCCAATACTGTTCAGAAATCTATGATTTCCACTTTGTTTCCGCAAACCCAATGCCCAAAAATTTAACAAAGGAAAAATCTAATCCAGAAAAAGCTCACCAATAACATAAGTCTTACCATTCTTTAGATTCCTAATAATATTTACATAGATTTTACATTCTTTAGATTCCTAAATAATATTTACAAGTTTGAAATGTATCTTTACAAGCTTAGAATGTTGCAAATGCTATTTAGCTAGTTATACATAGCTTTTCCATTCAAGTTAAGATTTCGTAGCTTTCTGTGTTCCCAATGCAAAATATCATCCATGCAGTAATGCTCAGAAGGAATAATCAAAATAACCCACTGAAACTAGATCGGCCAAATTCAATGCAGCACCTTTGGCCACTGTGAGATCCCTTTTCCCCTGAACAAATTGTGATAAGGCCAGGTGTACAGATACTCTGCTTCCTTCACTGGGCAATGGCAGGACTCTAGAAAGCCGCCTTGGCAGTGCCATCATCTTACTTTCGGCAAGAGGAACTACACTGTTAAACAAATACTCAACAGGGTCACCTGCTGCAGTGCTCCCTTTCTCAGCAACACTGAAAAGATTATCTGCAATTAACAGTTGGGGCGTTCAGTAACAGTGTCGATATCGAATCCTAAACCAAGAATCATGGATGGTATTCAAAATCCTCCTTACCTACAAGCGCGTGATCTTCCTCCGCCAGCTTGCAAAGTAGGGCTAGAAAGGAACCATACATGGAGGGGTTGTCCACTCGGCCAAGAACATATGGTTGACACTGGCAAACCTTCCACACCAACTCAGAATCTGTGTTCTGCATCTTATGCCTCACCACATTCTTTATGAAATCCTTCTTTGTAAGTTTCTCCAACAGTAACTGCAAGGTCTTTAGCTTCAAAGTAGTATTACTGACAGGGTGTTCCATATAGAGATTATTTTTCCTATAAACCCTAATTTGGTGCAGTGACCTAAATGTTTTTCCATCAGTGCGGAACGATTTATTTTTTAGATCTATAAATATTCATCACATTTTCGATCAATTTCACAATTCATCCAATGCCCAAAGAAATTCTCACAAATTCTTAAAGTAATCGAAGATTCGAAAGGTGAGATTTACTATATTATGAACACAGCATCAATCTCAACAATTATTGACCAAAAATGAACAACTGCGAGCATGGATTAAAAGTTTCTATAATCTACGAATGCATACCTTTTTGGTGAGGGAATTCATGAGATTCGATTGAGCAGCAACCCTAGGAAGCTTTAGAACCAGATTGCACTCATCGCCCAGTGTACATTGAGAAGCCAATTTCTCAAGGTCCACAGTAACAGACGGCACCATCCTCACAATCTTATCAGAGTCCCTGCTCTGGTTAATCAATTGGGCTTTAAAGGACCGAGAATTATACTCCACATCTTCCTGTTTTAGACACAAAGATACTGGCCCTAAAACACTCGTAAAATCCCCCAAAATCCATTACCATAAGAAAAGTTGAAGCTTATATACTCACCTGATCATCGTTACGGCTAGAATTAATGATCTTGATATCTCTGGAGAAGCCGGTGTGGACATTGGTTTGCTTCATGGCAACCAGGTCTATGGCATAAACCTTTCCTGAACGGTACTTGGAAGATTTAACAGACCCCAACACAATGTTTGGGTCGCCATCCTCCTTTGCTCTCAGGATGCACCTTGCATTCTCAGGAGAATAGAGTACCCACTTGGTATCGTCCTTCCACCAAACACCATTCTCAGTTGGATCGGCAATATCGGCATCATTGCACATCTTTCTCCTCTGTATCAAGGCACGCAGAATTTAGGGTGTGGACGACAGAGTTGCAGAGGGAATGAATTTTGCAACAAACGAACTTTCTTTGAAGTTTGGTTTAGTAACACAGGATTCCAAACTTCATTGAAGTTTGGTTTAGTAACACAGGATTCCAAACTTCATACACAAGCGATCTCTGACAAGATTGATACGACAGTTTAGTACGATTCCAAGGTTGGTGCTTAATACTATTAGCCACGGATTACGAATCGTGGCACAGTACAGCGAACATTACACACTGCGTGGCATCAGGAACTTATTTTGTCCCTATTGTTGTCACGTGTTGATTGTTGTAATAAATGTTATTATGTATTGGACTAATTTATTGTTCAGAAGATGGTCCTCTCTAGAATGTATGTATTCGAGGAATCTAAGTGTTTTTTTTTTTCACATGCAGTTAAACCGGCGCCCAATGGTGGGTGAGGACGCCGAATCGGACGGGGTCTCGGGTGGGGACGGCCACAGCCGATCCTGGGTGGGGACGGCCACAGCCGACCGCCCAGGAATCTAAGTGTTTTCATATGTGCAGGGTGTGGTGTTAAACCTGACGGTGTCCAGTTAGTATCTTCATTGCGTCTAGAGTATAACTTAGAAACTTGATATATCTTCGTATTTTAGCCTTTCAACAAGATTCAGAAAAACAAGGATGTTTATGCTTGTAAAATCTTAATGAAATCATTTTTTTGGTTCAGGTGCTACTGGATCGGATCGGATTCATTAAACCTCAACACCGCTGATTCTAGTATATGGGATCAATATATTGCTGAGCTATCACATGCTGGTATCCGATTGGGTGCGGAAAATGATGAACTGCACTGGGTGTATCAGAATTCTATTCTACCGGGGCAATTAAGGCTAGTCAGGCATACCATTCTACTGTTGATTCCTCAAATCTTCCACCACTGATGTGGTGGTTCAAAACTGTATGGCAATGGGAGATTCCGGTTAAAATTAGATGCTTTATTTGGATGGCTTTACACAATTGCATACTGATTGGATCCTTGGCATGTTCCTTTTGCTACACAGCTACAAATTATGTGGATCATTTCTTTGTTATATGTTTGGTTTCCCTTCAGATATGGGATGAAGTCTCTTCTAGATTGCAGGTGGTGAGTCAATGAACTGTAGCAACCTCATATTGTAACAAGAGAAATAGCTACAAAGCAACTAGTCCGTGCTTTAAGATTACATTTATAGTGAAGATAATTTATATGTGTAAATGTTTTTTTGTATATATGATATTATTTTTGTTACTTATTTATTATTAAAAATACTATTAATAAAAGTTAATTCATAACTTTATTTTTAAAAGAGTTAGCCACTTTCTTTTCACTTAAAGTGGTGTTAAAATTTTAAATATTTTAAATATGATATATATACAATTAAACTAAAGTATGATAAATTTGTGTGTCTATAATTATCATTTTAAAGTATATATTAAGTCTAATATATATATATATATATATATTGTATAACCATTAAACTAAATGTGTATTATTATAAATTTCAAGGTGTATAATATTTAAAAAATATATTTTGCAAAAATAAAAATAAATATAAATATAAATAATAGTGTGCACTTATATCTTACATGTTGATAAAAAGTAAATCAAATATACTGCATTAATTAAAAATGCATATGTCAATAAAAATAAAAATAAACAACATATACATATACATATATAATAATAATAATCTATGTTTAAGGTCCCCCGTTAACCTCCTAAGAGGAAGCACATGTTCTTAACCATTAGGCCCACTCATGTTATATATTGTTTGTGTAACCACAAAAGTTTATTATATATACTAGCACAACCACTTAACTTGTGGCCGATGAACATTGATAGGCCACAAGTTAAGTGCCATGAACAAGTTAATCACTTGTTGTCTATGCCTAAGCTATGTGTTACCTTCTTTATTACAGTGATACTAGGTGTTTAAATCTTAGAATTTGGGCTGTGTTTTTCCTAGATCGAAGGAGGATGGAACAAACCTACTATCCAAATTGATTTTATGGGCGTTGTTCAAAATTCAAAATAAACAACTATAAAAAAATAAATATAAAAAATAACTCGTAGCCAATGCATGGATAAGTCATAGCTCATGCATGGATAACATGTAGTGACAGATAACTTATTTAACTAACATGTGATTACAACTAACATGGAAAACAAGAAACATATAACTTGTTCATGGCACTTAACTTGTGGCCTATCTGTGTTCAGGGCCACAAGTTAAGTGGTTGTGTTGTGCTAGTTTAAATGGGTTGTAAGCCACTACTTGTTATCCATGTATCAACTACCAGTGATTTTTTTTTTTTTTTTATATAATTGTTTATTTGGAATTTTGAACGACGTCTATAAAATCAATCTGAACAGTACACTTGTCCCATCTTCCTTCAATCTAGGAAAAGCATAAATGGTTGTCCACCCCAAATTCTAAGATATAAACACATATTGGTGTAATTAATGCTAATTCAAAAGAAGAAGAAAAATGTATATTAAATAAACTTATATTCATATATTTTTATTAATTAAAAATATATATGCTAATAAAAAGACAAACATATGTTTATACATTGTTAATGTACTATATAAACTTGTGTATATTAGTGTTAGGTTAAAAAGAAAAAAATGGTTACTATTAGTTCATTGTGTGTGTGTGTGTGATTGAGTTTTTAGAATTAGAAAATAATTTTAATGTGAATATAGCATTAATAAAACCTTTAGTACAAAGAACACATGTCAAGTTGGAGTTTTTTTTTAATTTTTAAAATTTAAATTATTATTTTGTTTAAACAATTTCACATCCAACCAGGTAATTTGTCAGTTCAATGCCTTTAACCAATCATAAAATAGAAATAAGAAATATAAATATTCAACAAAATAATTTTTATTTTCAAAATATTAAATTTAATACATAAATATTACAAAACATTGAGAAACATTATGAATTTGTTTTAGGATTAATATAAAGTCAAATTTTATGTATGACCAACTGATTGCTATATTCCTTGCCTTGGCAGGGACTAATAAATTATCTTGTATCTCTTTACCACCATTTGGGTTACAATGGATTCCTCTCCGCCATATTTCAAACATTTCATTCATTCATTTTTTTATTTGGATTGGTGTCATGAACTAGGAACACTCATATGGGTGTGTGTGTGTGTGTGTGTGTGAGTTTTTAGAATTAGAAATTAATTTTAATGTGAATATAGCATTAATAAAAAATTTAGTACAAAGAACACATGCCAAGTTAGAATATTTTTTTGAATTTTTAAAATTTAAATTATTATTTTGTTTAAACAATTTCACATCCAACGAGAGGTAATTTGTTACTTCAAGGCCTTTAACCAATCATAAAATACAAATAAGAAATATAAATATTCAACAAAATAATTTATATTTTCAAAATATTAAATTTCATACATAAATATTACAAAACATTGAGAAACATTATGAATTTGTTTTAGGATTAATATAAAGTCACATTTTATGTATAACCAACTGATTGCTATATTCCTTGCCTTGGCAGAGACTAATAAATTATCATGTATCTCTTTACCACCATTTGGGTTACAATGGATTTCTCTCCGTAGTATTTCAAACATTTCATTCATTCATTTTTTTATTTGGATTGGTGTCATGAACTAGGAACACTCATATGCGTGTAGCACCTCTAGGCAAAGCAAACCTCAAAAACTTTTGCAAATTAGATCTAATGCTCATAGAGCATGAGAATTAGAAAAAAATCCATCACACATTATGTTCAATCGTCTCCATTTAGGCCCATGTGGCTCATTTTTTTTATAAAAGGAATTGGGATTAATGGCAGCTTGGGCGCAACTTTGCCTTCCAATAGAGAATGCAACTGGTGTAATACCCCTGGTTTTGACCCTTGAAATGCATTCAAATCAAATGATGTAAATGATGTAAATAGCTAATATGGATTCCTAGTGTGGAGCTCAAGCCCAAGACCTGACTAATGAATGGCTAGGCATGTATAATGTGAAAACTCGAAAACTATGTAAATATTATGTTGGAAAATAATAAAATGGTCCAAGATGGTTGTGTAAAGAGAACTATAGGAGTTATGATTCCACTAGAGGGGAAGAGGAAAGGGATCCTATGGTAGATTAAATCATCCATTGCCTAGTGTCAATCTTAGAACTCATAATTTTGTTGTCATGTGCCTTAAATGAGCTCATTTACTTCTTTTTTACCATTAAATCCAATCATGGAATGCACATGTGAGGTTGGTAGGAAAAGTCTTCTCATGTAGTTATGGAAGCATGGGATGAATATACTATGGTCAAAGTTATGTAAGTTGTATTTTCACCATTCTCTCATTTCCTTTGGAGTCTATCACCCATTTTTTTTCTCATAGAGATATTTTTTACAAAAAAGAGAATTTTTTTCATGCTATTCATTTTTCCCATTACCATTACCATACCGGACTATTAAATAACTAGAAATTTGAACTATGAAGGAAAATTTGTAGATATTAAAGGAAAGAGAATGGTTGTAGGTGAGTATAGAGGTTGGGTAAGATAGGAACCTTTACCCTTTGAATTTGTGTTTCTCTTGAATGCTTGAGGAGCCATGAATTAATGTTACAGGAGGTTCACCGACAACATATAGCAAGTTAGATTCTTTTTGCACACATTGGTAAGCATTGTAAGGGTCGGATTTCCTGAGGGAATTGTAGAGAATTGAAGGGAAATTACATCCTTATGTTGTTTGGGGCAATAGAAGAGAGTTCCATGGCTATAAAGGCTGGGTGAAATCTCTGTAAATGCTCAAAGGTGAGCAATTTGGCTAAGCATGAGAGAAAATGGGTTGTGGATTGAGAGAGAGAAGCTTGTATGAGTTCCCTTCACCTTGGTGGCCTCATAGCTCGACTTGGGGGTGGTATCTGTAGCCGATACCTATGGTTGGGTCGAAAATCTTTGTTAGATAGGAAGTTGCTTAGATCTTCTTTGTTAAAAGATAAATATTCGCTTTGTATATGAATGTGGAATGGTTGTATTTTCTTGCTGTGATAATTGTGTTTATTTATACATGTTGTGTGTGGATAGAGTTTTATTTCCGCTGTATTTTACATTCACAAACTTGGACATGTATTTCTGATTTATGATTTCATATAATAGTTCATGGGATGAAATTTATATGCTTTAAATTTGTAAATACCTCTCTATGGTACAAACAATGGATGATGATGTTACAACCGACCACAAAATGCTGGCAAAAATTTGAAATATAGTTTCTTGATTTTAATTTTGTTTATGATTTATTGGAAATGGATTAGGAAAATTAAAGCATATGCCTTATTTTCTTTTTAGAGCATTTCTATATGGGCAAGATAAGAGTTTAAAAACTAAGTATTTTAGAAATGCCTTTACAGCCTGTAAAGATATAGTTAGAATTTATCTGGTTTCTATATAGTTTTCTCATGTGCTAGTTTTGACATATCCAATACAATACACTTATTTTATGTTGACACATCATTACAATACACTTATTTACTGTTGACACGTCCAATACAATACACTTATTTGGTTTAAACTTTTTTATTATGGTGTTGGAAACTTTCATTGTAATTTGGTATTGGCATTTAAATAAATTTCTTATTATGGTGTTGGAAACTTTCATTGTAATTTGGTATTGCCATTTAAAAAAATTTCTTATTATGGTGTTGGAAACTTTCATTGTAATTTGGTATTGCCATTTAAAAGCTATTATATTTTTAAAAAAAATCTAAACCGTACTATTCATTGGCTATAAAACCATACAATTAGTCATCTTTAATTTTCATCTTTACATAAGGTGATTCACACCATAAAGACATCAAAACTTTATGTACATAAGTCCCAAAATAACTACTATAAAGCTACTATGTTATTAATGAATGTATTCCTTTCGATATCCTTTTGCTTTAAGTGTTATTTGAAGTTTATATATGTTGATTTGTGAATTAATAATTTCAATGATCGAATTTATGATTCACTTGATGTCTATTTACATTAATGCCTTACTAGACCACTTTATGTTGATCATTGTCAAAACTGGAATTATAAATTTACTATTCTATTCCTTTGTTGTCCATCCAAAGTTCAATTGTAATGTGTACCCTTTCTATTGAGGTCATAAGAGTTTGAATGCAATGTGAACCCTTTCTATTCCAATCATAAGAGTTTGAAGTTTCGCAACAAAAAACGTATATTAATTGTATCATATTTTAAAAGTTTTTAATATCATATTTTAAAGGATTTTAATATTTATATTCAACAATAAATTCTACACTCGAATGATTTTCAAATTTGCACATCTCATTTGTCTTCGTACATTGTCTTCGTACATGATATATGCATTGCATTTATAAGTGAAATTATAATGGTTACATATTAAGTCTTGCTTGAAGAATGGTATGGGAGCCTTCTTGCTACATATAAGGCATAAATGGAAGGGAACATGGAAAATATATCTAAAACCATCTCAATCAATATTTCTAAGGCTCTTGGTGTCATTGAAAATGTCTTAATTGGTGTAGATTGTTTTCTTGAGGAAATTAAAATTTATACTTCATAATTTAAAGAGTATTGCAACCTTTTTTTTTTGTTTTATGAAGAGATGCCAAGAATCGATTTGAGTATTGTTGAACATGAAATTAAGACGTACCCTAATGTCAAACATGTTCGACAAAAAATGCAATCGGTGAATACATGAAAGGCCGTTGTTGTTAAAGCAGAGGTGGAGAAATTTCTCCATGCAGTTTTTATTTACCATGTCCCTTTGATTGAATGGGTATATAATTTGGTACATGTCGACAAGAAACAAGGAAATATTAGAGTTTCCAGTGACTTTAGGGACTTGAACCTAGCTTGTCCAAAGGACAACTATCCTACCCCATTTATCGATCAAATTATTGATGAATGTGTTGGGAATGAGATTCTTTCATTCATGTATGGGTTTTCATGTTATAATCATATACAGATTCTCCTAGAATATCAACACAAAACCACATTTATATGTCCTTGGGGCACATTTGCATACATGAAGATGTCTTTTGAGCTAAAGAATGTCAAAGCCATGTTTCAGTGAGCCACATTGTATGCATTTCATGACATCAAAATAATCGTAGAGGCTTACCTGGATGACTTGATGGCTCGACCTACAAGGAGGGCCAATCACCCTAAATATCTCAAGGCATTCTTTGACAGATGCCACTACTATATGATTTGCTTGAATCCTCATAAATGCATATTTTATGTCATATCGGGATGATTGCTTGGTTGTATTGTTTCCAAGCATGGGATTCTAGTGGATATATTTAAGGTTGAGGCAATAGTTCAGTTGTCTCCCCCACGAAATGTGCACCAACTAGAAAGCCTCCAAGGTAAAGCTAGCTTCTCACATCACTTCATTGCTAAATATATCGAGATAATAAAAGGATTCATGTGCCTTTTGAAGAAAGTGGTCCCTTTCATTTGGAATGATCATGCTCAACGATCATTTGACGCATTGAAAGCGACATTAATGCCCACCCTATTACAAGTCCTAAGGACTATAGTAAATATTTTCTATTATATCTAGCGTCATTTGATTTGACCATTGGTATGGTTTTGGTTCAAGAACATGAACTACATTAGAGCATGTAGTTTACTATTTGAGCAAGAACTTGGCCAGAACAAAACTAAGTGTTGGGTGGAATTCTATCCTATGGCTGGGATTGAGGCCACCAACATACTAAGTTTATTGAGATAGACATCTAGGGCTTCACATAAAGCAAATTAGGGTTTATATTCAAACAAAGCTGAACTAGGAGTTTGAAAGATAGAGAATGGTGTACCTTGCTTATGAAGTTTGATCCTAGCTTGTGTTGCTCCTTAGCTTTGCTTCAAACCTTCAAGCCAAAAACCTGCAAAACAAACATAGTACCTTGCTCAAAATATTTTGGCCATCATAAAATTATTGAAGAATTAAAGGAAAACAGGAGCATAATCTATGAATTTACTTTCAATATAAAATATTAATTATCTCATCAAGCATTTCACAAGCTCAGCATTAGGGAAGGGAAATATGTCAATTCTCTTATTGATAATATAAACAAGTACAATATTACCTTATGACTATTATGGTGCCTCCTGAAACCTTGATCCGGGTCTTCTGTTTCTCTTCTCGAACAATCCCAAGCAAAGATCCAATACATAAGGGTTTGAAACTAACTAGGGCAATAGTTTTAAAACATGGATGGTAAAGGGATAGGGAATGGTCATTCCTCTAGCATAACAACACTTAGGCCAAAATGTCCCCCTTTATGGCTCATCTCCCTCTCTTTTATATTAAGTGGAGACGATTACCTTCGAGTAGGGAGCAATTATAACTGAAGGGAGGTTACACAAACCACCCAAACTTCCTTGAAAATCGAATTTTAATTATTTTTTGAGGTGTTTAGGGGAAAAAAATTGGTAAGACAAAGGAAACATGCATGTACACCCCTGTCATAAGAAGGAAACATGTGTTTTTAAGGTGAAAAAGGTAGGTTGACAAACCATGAAGATCGCTTTTGTCTCCAAACCTAGCTACAAGGCTTATGAGTGCTATGGAATCACTGAATGACTAAGACCATGGAATCTAACACCAAATCAAGGCTCTTCCATCCATAGTGTCATTTTGTGTGAGCAACATTCGATACTTGAAGTGTCACCATGTAATTGTCGTCATAGACAAAGAAGTGCCCATTTGGGATATAACATATTCCCCCTAATGTATGAGGTCAGAAGGGAACATGATGACTGAAATACATTATAAATAGATTGGGATGTGGAGTCGAGAAAATTAGAAAAACCAAGAACCTTAGTCTCAATGAAGTACCTGAAGATAGAGGAAGGTGTCAGACAATTTCATCCCTGGGATATATGTCCATGTTTAAAATGAGAGAACATGACCTCCAAAAAAAATGCAATGATGACCCAAGACATATGTATAATTGATGAAAACATCATGGCCATGAAAAGACAAAGTGGATCCACGAGAGGTAAATGGATCATGGCCACGACTAAACATAGTGAACCCATGTCCACCAAGTGATCATAGCCACATGAATACAAGGTGTATCTATGCCAAAAATGGAGATCATAGCCACATGAATACAAGGTGTATCTATGCCAAAAATGGAGATCATAGCCATGGTAGAACAAAGTGGATACATGTCTCGTCGGGTGCAAAAATAGAGTGTGGCACAGTCTTACACAACTCAGGCAATAACATAAATGAGTATGCTACTAGTAGCCCGAGTTATTTAATCCAAACCGCCTAAATCTATGAATCCTAACCATGTGAATAGATGAACTGAAGTTGAACATGGGGGAAACCATTTGATTATCGATCAATGATGTAAACCATTAAAAAACATGTCAGAACCCACCGATAATGAAAATGGGCCCCAAGGTACTTATTACATTCTAACATGTGTGAATAGATGTTCTTGAAGTTGAACATTGAACACCTGAAGAATCCATCTAGTAGGAGACATTGATATATTTCCACTACTCGATAGCAAGGGAAATTTCCACTGATGACTGCAATCCCTAAGGTACTACTGAAATATATAAACCTCATTCCTAGAGAAAAATGAGTTTAAGTCGATGGGAAGAGGTACGTTGGAAGGGATGAATTAAGGCAAACTCCATCATCCAACAAGAGGAATAATCAAGGACTAGTTTGATTTGAAACAGAACCGATTACATGATGAAACATACTGAACGACCAACATATGAAGTCAAGGCAACTGCAGAATGGATGACACAGGTTATATCCTTGAACAATGAGCATGACAGGGTAGTGACTTAGGAATCCTTAGACACAAATGGATTGACGATACAAATATACCTTCATTGTAGGAGACATCAACAAATTATCCATATGATTGGAAGAGTAACCAACTGGAGGAGTAACAATCTGACATCAAGTTTTATTCTAAGGCCAAAAACTAGAACCCAACTTGTTGAGAGACTCAAAACCGGTGCTTCGTTCAAGGATAGATTTGACTTGATTCCATTATACTAAGAGACATTTGAGACCTTTCCCTTCCCTTTTCCTCTTTTTAAGTACCTTCTTCATTTTTTAATGATCTTGAAAAAGAGATAAAAGCATGCTTGATAATACCTTTTCGTAAAAAATTAACAAGTTCAAAAAAGTAAACTTGAAACTATCTCCCTTTTTTAACGAGCTTACATAAGAGATAGAAATATGCTCGATAATGTACTGATCCGTGGATTTTATATCGATCCCAGATCAGTTAGTGCTCGCTGGTGTTTTCAATTTTAAAGAGTCTAAAAAACTTAAAGACAACTGTATACACTATCTAATGGATTTTTATTGAGCCTAGGTTGGTAAATGCTCAGTGGTGTTTTCATATTTAGATAGTCTGAAAAACTTAAAGACTCTAGGGTTGTTATTTTTCATATATTTAGTCTCCAACGTCTGAAAAGGGATAAAATGATACGAGGGAGAACTCTTCTAGCCAAAGTTGACTAGATTATTCCTTTTTTCTAAGTAATCTAGGTGGCCCAAAAAAGGGTTAAAATTATACCGGATGGATGTTTCTTCGAATCTTTTAACAAGTGTGAAAGAAAAAGATTGCTCAACAATCTTTTCATGTTTAAGAAGTTAGGATAGAGCTTAAAGAAGACTCCATATAGACTTTTTCCATGAAATTTTAACGATCCCGAAAAAGTGAACTCGAGGCCTCCTTCTATTTTTATCGAGCTCGAAGGAAGGATGGAAGAATGCTCGTAACCTGGGAGGAGACAAGTGTCAGGTGTTAGTTTTTCATCATTTAATTCAATAGATCTAGGATCTTAACTAAAAGAACAACATGTACAGCATATCAAGCATAAGAGACAAGAGACAAGAGACACAAAACATTTCACCGAGGAAAACCAAGAAGGTGAAAAACCCCGCAACTTCCTCAGAGATAGAATAAGCACCAATACAAGGATCACAAAGATGAAGCCCCAAAAGATAAATGTCTGCAGCAGCTACTCCTCCTCCACTTGTGCGCACTCCTCCTCTCTCTTACTAATGCGAAGTGAGTGAACGAGAGAATGTGTAAAATGAGAGAGACACACTCTCTATTTATACACTACTTCACTTGTCTTTTAACTCTAACTAGGTCGGCCCCAACTTAACCACATAACATAATGTTGACTGGGTTGACCCCCACTAGGGTGGTCTAATAACCCTTTAACCCACATGACTCATACAGGGCCGACCCCATCAAGGTGGTCTAATAACCCATCAAGTACAAGTTACGACATTTACAATATAACTTGCAACACTTCCAATCGAAGGAATAATACATCTCTGTTGGGGATACAATAAAGTACAAATACAATACATTCAATATACAAGTGAATATCTTCTGAAGTTACAAATACATCAACACTCCCTCTTAACCAGGAAGGTATTCTCTTGACACAAGTCATTAATACATATAGGCACAAGTCTTCAATTCTAGAGCTAGATCATCGTCACTGGATCACGGAGCATCATCGCCACTGCTGTTGTACTCGTCATCTCGATCACTAGGCTATCTCTCAATTCTTCTCGTCATAGGAATTTCTACAGAGCCAGCCCTTTTTCATGTTGGTTGTAGGCCTAGCCTCCTATAGGTCTTCATCATCTCTAGCCATCCTGTGGAATCCTCAGGACTAATTACGTGCATCAACAAAATCTCAAAAGAGCATCCCAGGACTTTTACGAGCTCATTGCTCAAGCTATCGGATCTCCCAAGATCTTTTACATGCAACTGCACAACCTGTACACGGCCACGGAGTATCATCCCGATACTCATGATCATGCTGATCATACCATATCATCGTCCACGAAGCACAACCCAGATGCACATCATACAACACTTACACCACCGACATGGGAGAACACATCTACACCATTCGGGTAAGGCTCCAGCCCTTACTTTTTCACTGTGGGAGAACAAATCTACACCTTTGTGAAAAATGGCTTCATCCCTTACATCTTCACCGTGGGAGAACACATCTACACCTTTGTGAAGAATGGCTCCAGCCCTTACATCTTCACCGTGGGAGAACACATCTACACCTTTATGAAGAATGGCCCAAGCCCTTACATCTGCACCGTGGGAGAACACATCTGCACCATGTGAGAATGGCCCCAACCCTTACATCTGCACCATGGGAGAACACATCTGCACCATGTGAGAATGGCTCAGCAATTACATCACGACCATGGGAGAACACATCTACACCATGTCGGAAAAGCTTCAGCAATTACATCATGACCATGGGAGAACACATCTACACCGTGTCGGAAAAGCTCAACAATTACATCACAACCATGGGAGAACACATCTACACCATGTCGAAAAAGCGTATGTGCATCTGCGTCTTCCGTACTTATCACACATGATCCAACTGATCATGCAATGCATCTACCTGATGCATATCATCACATATGATCATCCTGATCATCATAACATCCTCTTGATGCATATCAACTAGAGCATCGTCCTGATGCTCAGCACACATGATCATCCTTGTTAACACCCAAAAAGTGCTCACTAGCTCATTCCCTTATTCACATGACCCATTTGTCCACTTTTCCACCATCTGAGCCTCTGAAGCCAACAAAAGGTCACCAAAAGACCTTAGTAAACCCCTTTTTCCCACTCAAAAAGATTATTTTTCCTAAAAAACAATAAAAAAACCCTAAAAAAGGGTCCAAATTCCCAAAAATATTAAAAAGGGAATAAAAATATTAATTTTATTCAAAAAAGGAAAAAAGGAGGGAAAAGTACCTAAACCATGTTGGTCAATACCATTGGTTTCCACAAAACCACAAATGCTATTCTCCACCACCAAAACCTATAAAAAGGTGGTAGGGGCTCCTCATTTCACATCCATCCATATTCCTATCCTCATGCTGCCAAAATCTCCCTTGAGTATTTGGCCATTGTAGCAACCTTGGAGAAAGGACCCATTGGAGATTGGAGCTCCTCACCATTGGAGCTATTCAACAACCTTCATCACTTGGAGGTATTGTTATTGCAAGCACTTGCTTGCCCCCATTTTTCAATACAAAATTATTTCTTATGTTTCTTGTTCTTGTTTTTTTAATTCAAAATGCACATGCTAGTTTAGTTTAGTTTAGATTTAGTTTATTGTTATTTATTTCTATTGAGACTGCTGCTACTAGTTAGCAGGTGCCCATAGCACTAAGCTTGGTTGCAAAACCAAGCCAACAGTTTTTGGCGACTCCACTGCTTTCGAATCTTTAGATCTCACTTTTGCTTTAGATCTTAGTTTTTGATAGTATTAGTTAGTTTAGTTCATAGATCTGCCACCCTAGACAGCAGATCCATTGCCATTCTAGATCTTGGCCCATTTTTTAGCCATTAACAACCCGAAATTCTCAATTTTCGGTTTGTTTTTCAGCGTCCGCGTACGGCTTTCGCCTCGCGGATTTTTTCCCAATAGTCGCGCGGCTCATCGCGACTGCGCGGATTTTTTCCGCGCGGTTCACCGCGGCTTCGCGGCCATTTAGCGCGCTGCACATCGCGGCTTCGCGGACCTTTTCTGCGCTGCACATCGCGACTGTGTGACGAAATCTCGCACTACACATCACGGCTTCGCGGTCAAAACCCACGCTGCACATCGCGGCTTCGCGGTCAAAACCCGCGCTGCCCATCGCGACTGTGCGACAAAAACCCGCGCGGTCCATCGCGGCTGTTCTGTCAAAACCCGCGATGCCAATTTTTTCATTCGGCCGATTCGTTTAAAAAATTAATTTTTTGCTGTATTATCTGCCCACTTAGCTATTTTTACAATATCAAAAATTCCAGCATTGTTTACAGCCATAGAAAATTTTACTATTTGAATACACATGTGAAAAAGTCTTTTTAAATATTTTCAGAAATTGAAAGAAGGATCTATTTGCATTTTATCTAGATTAAAATTTTTGCTATTTGCTTCTTTAATTTTTTCCCATAGCAATTGTTGAAAACGAAATCCATTTATTTCTCAAAGAAGTCATATTATTTGCTTTTCTATTTCAAAAGATCCTTCGTTTTTTGAATAGTTTTTGCAAAAGCATTTAATTTCCATTTATTGAAAAAGTCATAATATTTGCTTTTTATTTCAAAAGATCCTTTGTTTTTTGAATACTTAGCATTTACTTTTTCAATTTTAGTTTAAAATATCACATGTGCACCCACTCAAACACTAATTTTAAACTGAGCCTTAAAACTTACCCTAATTTCAACCCACTTTTAACCCCACTTGGGGAACACTAAAAGAACTTTGTAGCTAGGTAGTATTGAGGGGATAGGTGTTCCAATAACACCCCTCAGTTATTACATCTAAGACATAGTTGTTGTCCATTAGGGAGCTAAAATCTCTTAGTATTTATTGGCACGGTCACAACCGGTTTATGGGAAGGCCTCTCCCATAGGAGGGTTGAAGTCGCGAGGATGGTTCTGGAAGCCTGAGTGGAATACTGAAATCCATTCAGTAACCGAAGGGCTACCATTCGCAGTTCTCGGGATATCCCTATATGGGGGTATTGCGATAAAGGACCAAACGACAGATTTACCTTTTCTCGACGTGTCATGAACGGAGTATCCTAGTAGCCATTCTTTAGGATTGATTACCCGGTGTCCCTCCCGGTAGGGCGATATCTAGCCATTGACTCAACACTCGATATTGTCTGACTTGGATTTCATCACCTTGTAGAGAATATAGTTTGTTGATTCACAATACTTTTAGTTAGGTGTTTGCATGATTCAACCCACCTTTGGTCTAGTTACACCTATTTTTTCTAGAAGCTGTTTGCATGTTGGTACTCTGACCATTTTTTGCATCCCTCCACTTATTATAGCACAGCTTCTATAATAAGTGTCTTTTTGAGGTTGATTTTTTGGCCTGAGAGCCTCCATTTTCACTCCCCTTCTTGCACCCTTGGTTGCATTAGGGTTTTGAGTTTTTTATACATTACCATTTTTCACATAAGATTTTTCCACAAAAACTTATTTCTCACCATTGAGAATTTTAGACGCTCTCGTCGTCTTCAGGGCGAACTCCCAGATTTCAGTCTACTTGGCTCGCCACGTCACCGACGCCGAGCCTTATCCCTTGACTCGACACATCGTCGGTCAACTAGACAGTCATCTGATTCTAACACGCCTCACTTCACACCTGATTCTGAGGCAGAATCCGAAAACCCCACTGCGTTTTTCCCAACCAACCTTATGGCTGGAACACCATTTGACCCACTCTTTACCAGCACCATAGGAGAGACATCTACAGACCCTTCTGCTGCGGTGCCATCCATGGAAACCACCACCCCCCTAGGTATGCCTAATATGGCGGACAATCCACATTTAGGAATGCCCAACACAGGGCCACCTCCTGTTATAGGAATTCCCAACACAGGGCCACCACCTGTTATGGGTATGCCCAACATAGGGGTCACACCCCCTCTGATTCCCACAACCCAGATTCCAGGAATCACCACTACTATTCCTAACCCAAGTGTAACCCAAGTTGCACTTGGAAGCGCTGGCCCATACCAGACCACACCTATTGGAGGACACATACCTTCAATACCTAGCATACCTTTAGGCGCTACTGGACCCCTACATCATACCACCATGACTAGGCATGTCCCAGTCCCAGTCACCACATCTGCTAGCTTACCGTACATGGAAAGTCTAAACTTGCCAGACTTAGCTAGGCTCACCAATGATCCTATCAGACACGATCCTGTGTGGCCTCACATGCCCACCAAACTCCCCTCCGACATCCCTAAGTTTGAGGGCAAGGCAGGTGAGGACCCCCAGAACCATATCATGTCCTTCCATCTATGGTGTTCCTCCAACTCCATAGTGGACGACTCTGTCCGCCTCCGTCTATTACAGCGCACCTTCACTGGCTCTGCAGCTAAGTGGTATATCGAGCAGCCCCATGGGACGCATGTCACCTTTACCTCCCTTGCCTCGACCTTCCTGCAGTTTTTTCCAGTTACCTGTCCGCTATGATGCGGGAGTTGAAATCCTACTGTCTTGCAGACAGAACACGGCCACCCACATCACTGACCACATTCATGAGTGGCGTCGACGCCGAAGCCTCTGCAAAATAAAGTTAGATGACCGTATCTTCCTAGATTGGTTTCTAAAATCCCTCCTCCCTCTCATTGCGAAGGATGTGGCATCCAAAAGACCCCAGTCTGAAGAAGAGGCCATCCTCAAAGCCCAACAGTTTGATCTCATTTATGCCCAGTCGGGTTATTTGTATAACATTATACCAGACGCCCCTCGGGGCGAGTCATCCCAACATGATGCGTCGGGGGCATCCCATGCTGCTGATGGCATCATTGGTCGTATGGCCTCGCATCCCCAACCCTTTTCCATTGCACATCCTAGCCATGGTCCCAACCTTTCGCGGGCTACATCTCAGTCTGGAGCAACCAGTTCTTATGCTCCCATGGCACATCACCACCATACCCATGGACCTTCATGTCCACCTCAGTGCTTTGGTCATGCACCACCTGCATACGCCCCCCCAGCTGCACCTCAACCAATGTATTACCCGCAGCAAGCTGCGACAACTAACCCAACACCTCCAATAGCTCAGGGTTACCAACAACCCCAGCAGGTAACTAGACCACCTCCAGCCCCACAGGCTTATTATCCACCACAACCTGCTCCTGCACCTGCGGTGAACCAAAATCCTCCCACTGCTCAAGGGCAAGTGTACACACAGCACATCCAGCCCCATAACCAAAACAACCAGCGCAACCAAGGTGCGCAACAGAACCGTAGTAGAGGTCGTAACCGCGGTAATAACCAACAACATCAGCAAGGTCCTCCACCTCCCAATCCTCCTCAAAATAAAAATGCTGCTCCTCCCAACCGCAATCCGGATCGGAATCCCAAGCAGCCTAGAAATAATAACCTTAGAACAAACCACCCTTGTTCTATATGCGGGGTATATGGTCATTACACACATTCTTGCCCACATTTGGAGCGAGCTCGGCAACTCTGGACCGACGATGCCCATTGTCAAGGGAAAGCAACTCCTCAGCCGCCACCCAACCCTCCACCACCTCAACATCAACCTTTGGTGTTGAAAAACACCTTTCCAAACCAGGGTGTAGTGAACACTCAGCCGTTAGCTCCCCCTCAGGGCAACGTGCCACCACAACAGATCACTTATGCACCCCCTGATCAACCCATGTTCGATTCAGGTACTCACCATTTGTTGATGATGTCAACTGCCGATGCCAACCTCCAAACCCGTCGGAACCAATATGGCTCCACTTCTGAAGCCCCTCCCACCGACAAGAACACTAACGTTAATCCCACTGATCAAATGTTACGTATACCTCCGGCTCCACTTGATGGTGCTTCCAAAGCACCTCGCTTCCCACTTCGTTGCATCAACAATAATCCCAATGCTCGTGCTGCGTCGAATTACAACATCGTAGACGACTTAGCCCAGTCTTCTGCAGCCATGTCTGCTTTAGAAGTCTTAAAAAACTGTCCTTCATAGCGCAAGACTTTACTCTCTGCCATTGGCGCCATTGACCCCAATGATTCACAGTTGATCGCATTCGATTCAAACCAGTCTGAACCACGACTGCCTTCCATTTTAGCATTCCAAGTTTCCATTTCTGTTCGGAATCTTGTCATCCATCGGTGCATGATCGATGAAGGGACCTCTACATGCGTCATGTCCACATTTGTTTGGCAGAATTTGGGATCCCCTACTCTCCAGCAGTCCACCACTGCATTGAGAGCCTACGACGGCCGTTCGGCTCAACCCCAAGGTCTTTTAGCCAATGTCCTCGTCCAATTGGTAGGTAAAACTGTGCTCATTGACATTGAGGTCATCAATGCACAACTTGACTATAACCTTTTACTTGGCCGTAGTTACATGTATGCCATGCGGGCTGTTGCCTCATCCGTTTTTCGTACCATGCAGTTCCCCCATGAGGGACACGTGGTCAAGGTCGACCAACTCACCTATTACGATCCCAAGGCCCCCGCCACACCTGAAAATGTTCTCCCCATGGTTGAACAACCTGTTTGTGGTGCAAATACCTCGTTCGTTTCCTTAGTGGCACCCGGACTATACTCCGACGCGCCGATGACTTCTACCTTCCAGGCCATTCCACAACCGTCACCGGAGACCCACGTCGCTAACCTATGCACTCTTTCACACACACCCGGTAATCAACCCTCCTTATTACCCAAACCACCATTGGTCCCTAGTCACATTGGGGTTACACCCATCCACACAATCCCCTTTCTATTCCCTCCCTCGGGTGTAGTAAGCGCTCCGGTTATGGCTACCCTTAGTCTACTTGGGTTAACATTGGGATTACCCGTGTGGTATATTTCTCCTCCCGTTCCTCCGCCGACACCAAATGTCATCCTGCAACCGGTGCAACCCATTGTTACTTCCACTCAACCACCTCCCGGTATCACTACTCCTTCGTCATCGACGAATCCCCCTCCACTCATCAGGCCCACTGGGGGCAGAGGCCCACAACCATACACTGCAGTACCCCCACCCAAAGCAATTAAACCTCCTCCCATATTCCGTGCTCCTCCCAAATGCTCGTTGTGTGATGAGTTAGGCCATCCAACCCATCAGTGTCCACAGTTACTTTCATTAGAGGAACACATGCAAATGCTGGACGACGACCCCAACATCCCAGTGGTCAAGCTTGATCCAAACCCCATGCCTCGTGATAAATCACTGCGTACCAACCACCCATGTGCTATATGCAGTATTTACGGCCACTACTCACATAACTGCCCTGACATCCCAGATTACAGAGCAGCTCTCTACGAGATGAATAATTTGGACCTTGAGACGGCACCCCCTACTATCGAGGAGATCTACCCTCCCGCATCATCCTCATCCGGAGAGATTAACACCATCTACATGATCTCTTCGACTACCACTACCTCATCACTTGATTTGACCACTCAAAGCTCCCGCAATGATGAAGAGATTCTAGAGGCTCCTACTGCCCTTAATTATCCCTGGGAAGACATGCACCATCGTCCATACTTCCTCCCAGAAGAGACCTCATCCACCCCCGCTACCCAATTTGCGGTTGAGTCCAAAGATTTCCTTTCTACTAAAGTCGAATGGTTGAAGAATCCTATTCCTACTCCTGATGCCTCTGAGGAAAATAACATGGCCGATATTTCTCCCGTCATCCACATTGACATCTCTGACCCACCTGGTGCCCTTCATACCATTACATTAGGAGCCTCCCACAGTGAGCATGAGATCAGAGAATACCAACAACTGTTCCAAGAATTCACTGATGTCTTTACTTGGTCAGATACCGAAATGCCTTGCCTTGACCCCACCATTTATACGATCTCCACTGGATACCCCTCTGTCCGGTCGGCCCCTTACATTGATCCCATTCGCACACATGTTCCACTTTGCTACGTCGGTTTCTCCGATGGTGCAAGCCGTTGGTCCCCCAATCTGGCCTCCGCAGCTTGGGTAATATATTCTCCTTCACATGAGTTGATCCACATCGACGGAGTGTGTTTGGGTGCCGCTACCAACAACCAGGATGAATATGATGCCGTGACCGGTCTCTTGGCCGCAGCTCTCCAAATGAGCATACGTCACCTTAACGTTTTCTTGGACTCACAACTCCTTGTTTCCCAACTCAACAATGATTACCAAGTACACGATACCTATCTTTTCAGAAAATTCCTGCGCACTAAACAAATGGTTAGACAGTTTGAATCCATTTCATTCACACATGTCCCAAGAAACCTCAATAGTGTAGCAGACCATATGGCCAACAATGTACTTGACTGGAACACCAATTGCATCATACCATAAACAAATAATGCATCCACGTGCATACCATGTGCCTCCACGGGCATATACCAAAAACAAAAGGTGCATCCACGTGCATTACATGTGCCTCCACGGGCATACAGAAAATTAAACATGCCTCCACGGGAAAACATGAAGACAACAAGTGCATCCATGTGCATACACGACTATATACCAACATCAAATATATACATATATATACATCATCGTATAGTCAGAACATGTCATAGGTTCCCTCAGCACCCAATATACAAAAAATACATCAGCCGTACAAAAAGAGCTTCCCCATATGCTCATCAGCATTTGGGGGAAAATACATATCATCTAGTCATGAGGGTCCCTGGGCTCCTCTGGCGCCTCCTCCGCTGGCCTCGCCGGATCATCGCGAGCCCAAAATCTCTGCTCTGCTGGCCCCGCTGGATCATCCCGTAGACGGATCCTCCTCTCATCCGGCCCTGCCGGGTCATCCCGAACACCATCCATGTGCTCGGCCACAAAAACCGTTGTCCTCAACAGGAGCAACCGCCACTCAGGCGGCGCACCGAAGCAACGCTCCATGACGTCCCGGTCCAGGTCTCTCCAGCCATCCTCGGGGAGTCCAGCTAGAATCATGTCGAATGTCTGTCTGACACCCTCTATGGCATCATCTAGAGGGCCAACCCCTCGCCCACGAGCCGCAAATCCTCCACCACGTGGAGGTGGTACCGCTGCAGGTGGTTGAGCGACCACCATCGCCCGCCCCCGACGAGCCACGTAGTCGGCCGGTGGTATAGGCCCAACATTTGCATAATGCAAATAAACCATCATATACATATATAACTATAATCATAAACAAATCACATGATATAGTATAAAACAAACCACAAAACATACCGTCTAAACCCCAGGCCTGTCCCTGGGCTCGAGGCATCTCTGGGTCGCCTCGGTAGTCCATGCCAGCATATGGGTAATCCTCAATCACCAGGGGCATCTGCTCCCACTGCTCATATACCTCCTCCGTAAAAAACTCGCGGACACCACCACCACCACGAGGCATCATATTCCCCCACCGCACCATGCGCGGCTCACTCACCTGACCATCACGAATGGGCACCCGTGGTCGCAAGGTCGGCACCCGCTCGAAGAAAAAACAACATAGAAAGGAGGCATAACATAACTCTCCTCCCTCTCGATAGCACTCGTCCAGATCTCTCCGGACACCAGCTAGAAACATCTGAGCCCATGCATAATAAGTCCCCCGAAGCACAGAGTCCACCATCATCGTTTGTCCCCCAGACAAACGATGTGGTGCCGCAGCACCCAGCACTCGCAGCACACATGCCCCAACAACCCTCATGTCCCACTCCCGTAGTGATCGCAAACTCAAAGCACTGTTCTGCAAAATGGCCCCATCAACACAAAACGTCTGCAGCAAATCCTCCATATCAACACCTGGAGGGATCCTCGGCAGAAGATCTCCCACCTCCCCTAAACGAGGCAACCCAGTGAGAAAATATACGTCTGTGAGGGTGATCTCCAACCTCTGTCCCCCAATCATAAAAGCACCCTCGACGGGCACCCACCAACCCACCAACTTGTTCAGGAGCCGTCTCACTGAACGCATAGGTGGGATCTGAGCAAACTTCAAAAGTCCACTCACCGCTAGAGTCTGTCGAACCCCCGGATCAGTTTGAATCCTCAACATCAGATCGTTATCTATCTCCCGCTCTCGCCATGAGGTCAACGGTCTCCTCAACATCCTGCCAAAAAACAGAAGAAATTTTTAGCCCCAGCAAAAATTTTTTGCAAAAAATACCATCGCGGCTTTTCCATCAAAAGTCGCAATGATCATCGCGGCCTTCATTCAAAAACCCGCGATGAACATCGTGGATATTTGCCAGACAGTCGCGATGAACATCGCGACTATCTCCCATGAACTCGCGATGAACATCGCGGGTTCCAACCTCACAGTCGCGATGAACATCGCGATTGTCAGCCTAAAACCCGCGCGGTTCATCGCGGGAAGAGACCCGAAACCCGCGATATTCCACGTTGGAAGGTCAAAGTGGAATTTCACGGCCTTTGGGGGCCCGCCGCCAAACAAAAAAGACATAATTGAAAAGGCTAAGGCAAATAGGGTTACCTGAAACTCGCAGAATCGAAAACCAACGGTCAAATCTCCCGGAAATCGAGAAAGAGCTTTGACTGCTCTTCCAAACTCGCACGTCATATGGGCCCCACGCCCTATTTATAGAAATTCCACCATTTTTCAAACCGCCATTCCGATCTCATACGACGTCCGTTCCTCAAACCGTTGGTACCATTGGAATCAGCGCAGCGAGAACTTCATGATAGATTTTTCCTTTTCCTGTTTTCATCAGGTCCATTTTTGGACCATTTTTTGGGCGCCCTCGTCACCTCGATTTGCATGCCACATCGGCCGTCGTCCGTTTTGGACACGTCTTATATCGCTGGATTCAGTTTTCCACGCTCGTGATGATGCTTGAGATCATTTCTCGCTCTCACGTCCAGATGTTTCGGGCATTTTTCCCATGCCCCCTCGTCGCCTCGGTTTGTGTGCCACATCGGCCGGCGTCCGTTTTTGACAAGTTTTATATCGCCGGATTCAGTTTTCCGCGCTCGTGACGATGCTTGAGATCATTTCTCGCTCTCACCTCCATATTTTTTGGGGATTTTTTTCCATGCCCCCCTCGTTACCTCGGTTTGCGTGCCACATCCACCGTTCTCCGTTTATGACAATCTTTATATCGTCGGATTCAGTTTTCCGCGCTCGTGATGATGCTTGAGATCATTTCTCGCTCTCACCTCCAGATTTTTAGGGCATTTTTTCCATGCCCCCTCGTCGCCTTGATTTGCGTGCCACATCAGTCGTCGTCTGTTTCTAGCGAGTCTTATATCGCCGGATTCAGTTTCCCGTGCTTGTGATGATGCTTGAGATCATTTCTCGCTCTCACGCCCATACTTTTCGGCCATTTTTTCAAAATGCCCTCTCATTGCCTCGGTTTACGTGCCACAAAGGCCGCAGCCCCCTTTTGACAATCATTATGTCACCGGATCCAGTTTTCCACACTCATGATGGTGCTTGAGACCTTTTCTCGCTCTCATCATTCCCTCTTTGTTCAGTATAATTTTATCCCTTTTTCGGGCCGAGCAATCCCTTTTTACGAAAAAGGCACTTAGGGAGTTTCTATTAAGCTCTTTTCTGACTCCTAAAACAATGAAAAGATCGCCGAGCAAAGGGCGTCTACCTAGTATAAGTTTACCCCTTTTCCGGACCTTGTAGACTAATTACGAAAAATGTATACTCTTGTCACATCGGCTAGAAGAGTTCTCCATCTGCATCATTTTATGCTTTTTCGGGCTTTGGAGACTAACTTACGAAAAAGAACACCAATGGAGTCCACTTACCGCTTTCAGACTCTCTAAACATGAAAGCGACCACGAGCAATCACCATCCGGGGCTCGTAAAACCAACAGGACAGTAGTCATAACCACTGCAGAGTCTCCTTATCGCTTTCAGACTCCTTAAAAATGAAAGCACCAATGAGCACGAACAATCCTGGGCTCACAAAATCCACAGGACAATACCATTTCAGAGCACACTTTTATACCTTCTTGGAGCTCATTTAAACTACGAAGAAGGACCCAATGGTGCTTCTCGGTGCCACAACAGATCACGTCTACTCATATGGCAGCTTCCCCATTTTGGTCGCCTTTGTTCAGAGTATTCTACAGTATGTCACCCTGATAACCCCTCGACAGCACCCATCAGCTTGATTCCCCCCCAGAGTCAATACATACCCTTCAATCCTTAAAAGCTATGATCCTCAAACCTATAAGTCAGTTCCCTATGCTGCCAGGTCAACCATGTCATCATGCTCTGAACAAAGGAAGTTTGAGTCTACCCACTATATGACCCCAGTTACTTCCCATCCCTACAAGTATGCTAGTCCTACCATCAGTACTACCACACTTCAGTTCTACACCTCGCGCTCCTATCAAGGAAACATCATTGCCTTGTTAGTTGCTGGTCTCCCTCTGTCGACAACAACCAAATTTATTCCAGAGGATAGACCTAGAGGTCCCTGTGTCTTGGAATCATCACCATTTATGACGAGTGCCTACGAATCATTTCGAGAAGAGTCCTCAGTGCTTCTCCAAATGGTTGTTTCTCACATGCTTGACTTCAACACCTTGATCGCATCGTTGAGACTCGCACAGGGTATCGGTCCTTTCAGTTATTAGTCGAAGACCCCGGATACCTCCCGACTCCACCACATTTGAGAATCTACCTATGGATACAACCAGTTACACTTTTCCTATGGATATTCGGGTTGTGCATGGCGACAGTATTCAGATGTACCCCAGTTTTATACTCCCTCGAGTATACAGTTACATATACTTCCCAGAGATGGCTCACAGTCATTACGTCCCTACATATGTTGGACACCTTCAGTTTCGACAGTTCATCAGTTATTCCAGTGTATCAATGATTGAGATCAGTCATGTCATGATCATGAGTACATCCCAAAATAATGTCCCCTCTGGACCATTATGATGTACCAGTATATTTTTTATGTATTAGATCCCCCTTCTTGGGACTAATTGTTATGTATATGTCTTGATACGAGCATGGGTATGCCCGCCTCGTCCATTATCAGAGATTATCCCTCATTCATATTGAGGCCATGTAATATTTTTTTATTTTTTGCAGCTTCCAAGGGTCGCAGATCCAGTCTCCAATCGGTCTCTTCTTCTCCCCAAAACCCCAGAAAAAAGACAAAAGAACTATGATGTCTATCGGCCATACGATGAGCTCCTGCCCTCACACATCAGGGGGCAATCTGTTAACACCCAAAAAGTGCTCATTAGCTCATTCCCTTATTCACATGACCCATTTGTCCACTTTTCCACCATCTGAGCCTCTGAAGCCAACAAAAGGTTACCAAAAGACCTTAGTACACCCCTTTTTCCCACTCAAAAAGATTATTTTTCCTAAAAAAGCATAAAAAACCCTAAAAAAGGGTCCAAATTCCCAAAAATATTAAAAAGGGAATAAAAATATTAATTTTATTCAAAAAAGGAAAAAAGGAGGGAAAAGTACCTAAACCATGTAGGTCAATACCATTGGTTTCCACAAAACCACAAATGGTATTCCCCACCACCAAAACCTATAAAAAGGTGGTAGGGGCTCCTCATTTCACATCCATCCATATTCCTATCCTCATGCTGCCAAAATCTCCCTTGAGTATTTGGCCATTGTAGCAACCTTGGAGAAAGTACCCATTGGAGATTGGAGCTGCTCACCATTGGAGATATTCAACAACCTTCATCACTTGGAGGTATTGTTATTGCAAGCACTTGCTTGCCCCCATTTTTCAATACAAAATTATTTCTTATGTTTCTTGTTCTTGTTTTTTTTAATTCAAAATACACATGCTAGTTTAGTTTAGTTTAGATTTAGTTTATTGTTATTTATTTCTATTGAGACTGCTGCTACTAGTTAGCAGGTGCCCATAGCACTAAGCTTGGTTGCAAAACCAAGCCAACAATCCTGATCATCATCTGGAGCATCGTCCTGATGCTCAGCACACATGATCATCCTGATCATCATCATAGTAGTAATTGGAGCATCGTCCTAATGCTCATCATACAACGCTTACATCCACAGCCATGGGAGGATCCTCCTACCACCATGCTTAGAATGGCTCCTGCAAATGTGTCCCATCACTTCTTCCTCGAAGTATATTCTATCTGAAGAACACCAAGCCTCTCTCTGAAGTATTCAAACTTCACTCTGGCTAGTGGTTTGGTCAACACATCTGCTATCTGCTCATCTGTCGCAACATACTGGAGCTTCACTGCTCCTCTCTGCACCATATCTCCTCCAGACAAATCAACATGAAAACTTCATGTACTAACCATCTTAGAAGAAATTAATTTAAGCATATGCACTCATATTAAACTCAGAACATATCTGTGAATCATATATTAATGGAAGAGATGAAGAACAAGAGAAATACTAACTATACACATCAAAACTTTGAATCCATAAAGCTCCAAGATAGGGCAATAATATCCTTCTTTTTGTATTGATCGAATTGTCAAATATATGAAGTGATACTTCTTACAAAAGAGAGCCGACCCTTTGGCTAATGCCTACCTGGCTATATATAGCCTACATACTTAATAACAGAAGTTGTTACAATTTGTTACAGCTCAACAACTTTAAGTACTTCTGTTTGTACTCTCTAACAAAGTTTGTTAAAAATAGTAGTGAAAAGAAATACTACTGGCTACTCTATGACTACGACCCAGGACCACTTTGATGGCAAAGAAGTACGTCCGGATGGACAAAAATTCCACCGATCTGAGACATACATGAATTAGCAGCACCTCCTCCTTAATGGATATTACGAACCTTTGGGACACATGTCACGTCGGGCTACTTATAACCTCATGAAGACGTAGATGTAGTCACCCTGTTGCCATATGTTACTTAGCAGAACCTCAATCACTCATCTCTTCTTACCCATCCAAACCCTTTACTCTCGGACCTTGTTTTCGATGGGGCAAAAGTTCACCTTTACTGCCGAGTTGTGGAACATGACCTGATTCTTTTATTGCATCGTTCAAAACGCTCAGGTACTACTGTTTCACCATTTTCTCATCCTTTGCTGGGACCGGCGTATCCTCTCCTTCCATGCTTATGCATCCAGAAGGCCCTTCTCCCTTTTAACCACTATAGTAGCTGAACTCTCCTTAGACATCTCGGGTGAGACCTCGGGCTTCTCCCGCCTGATTTTTTGTAAGTGCGCGTTTGTACGCCGTTCATGGATGCTAGTCGTCCAAATCCTCAGTTCTCCCAGCGAGCCTCCTCTTGAGATGAAATGCACCATTGAGAACACTTATCTTTCAGCTTGAATTAGTCATTTTTGACCAATCTGCACATCTCAAGTTCTGCGCTCTAGACTGGTGAGGCTAAGGAGATTTGAAATGCAAAATATGCCAATTCGGGAGTATTTGTAGCGCTGCTTGAACGATCCTCGATGAACGCGCCTGTACCAGTGCAATAATTACACGGACACCCTTTCGGTCTTTGCGTGTTGGGAGAAGACTGCAACTTGTACGGTGACAGTGACAGTAATAAGTACTGGGAGGCACTACTTCAAACTGATGGTGGGAGTTGACAAGACATAAACCACTAGCATTTTTCAGGACCTTCAGAAAGTGGTTTAGGAAACCCACTTCAAGCCCCCTGAATGATCTTGGGACTACCACGTGGAGGTAGCAGTTTTACTTCAAGGGAGGACTGGGCATGATAAACCTCTTGAACTTTTCCACCCTGACGCTCAGATGACTGTCAATCCCCTGCCAGGATTCCTCGAGATCAGTGCGTAAGAAGATGCAACTTTTAAGAATGGGCCGCGCTCCATGCCCGGCCTCCCTGTATGACGCTAGGCGCTTCATAAAACCGCCGTGGTGGTTATGATGGTTTCGGGGTCCCCAAAAAGCGGTCTGGGGAAACCGTCTTGAGGCCCCTGAATACCTAAGAAACTGACATGCGTCCACAATGGTTTTTTGTCCGAGGCGGCTTGGGTCAGGACAAACGCGAGGCGCTAATGGGTCCTGACTACGCCCTTATAAGGCCAGTTTTTGTTGGCTGATACTATGAGCCTTTGCTGCACTTATCCGGTCACTACGACATACCACTCTCCCACTTCACCTATGCCATTTTATTGCTCTTGAATATTCTTTGGAAACATTCCCTTAACTTGGTGACAGCTTTCCCTCGGCTGATAATAATACTAACTGACCTATACATAGTATGATCTATTTCTAAAGATTCATCATCCTTGCTCAATTTACAACTTGTGACCATAGGAGTACTAACAGGTTTGGATTCTTCCATTTTGAACTTTTTCAACATCTCTTTGATATACTTAGTTTGAGAGATGAAGATCCCTTTTTTTGATTGAGATACTTGTAAACCTAGAAATAATGTTAGTTCTCCCAACATTGAAATTTCAAATTCGTTCTTCATTTCTGAAGCAAAGTTTACATTCATAATTTGTAGATCACTTCCAAATATTATATCATCTACATAGACTACAACAATGATCATTTTTTTTGTTTTCAAACTTTATGTATAGATTACTGTCAGCGGCCCCTCTTCTATATCCTTGTTGCTTTAAATACTTGTCAAGTCTTGAGAACCATGCTCTTGGAGCTTGTTTAATACCATAGAGTGCCTTCTTAAGTTTGTAGACATAATCTCTATTTTCTGATGAGAGAAAACCTTCCGTCTGCTCAACATATACTTTTTCTTCAAGTTCTCCATTAAGAAATGCAGATTTTACATCCATTTGATATACTTTAAAGTTTTTGTAGCATGCAAAAGCTAAAAATATCCTAATGGATTCAAGTCTTTCCACAAGTGCAAAAGTTTCTTCAAAATCAACACCATCTACTTGAGCATATCCCTTGCATACTAATCTAGATTTGTTCCTTATCACATGACCATCCTCATTGAACTTGTTCTTAAAAATCTATTTGGTTCCAATAACATTCATGTCCTTAGGTCTTGGGACAATTTCCCAAGTTTGGCTCTTCTCTATTTGATCAAGTTCATCATTCATAACATTGATCCAATCCTCACTTTTGCAATATTCTTTAAAGGTTTTGGGTTCTATTATCGAAAGTAGTGCTTTTTCATCATCATAAAACAATTTTATCCTTGTTTTAACTCCTGAATCTTTGCCACCAATGATTTGACTTTCAGGATGATTCTTTTGAACCCACCTGGATGGCATTTTTGTGTCTGATCTGGGGGATTCTTCATTCTCATTTTCATGAGATTCTTATTTCTCTAATTTTTCTTCTTCTTCTTCTTCAAAAGCATCCTCTTCTTGTGAACTTTCTTCTTTTTCTTCATCATCGGTTTCTTCAACATCCACACCATTTTGGATTTGTATTCTTCTTGGTTTAGTGTCATCAACAGTTACATTTTCAATTTCTATGATATTGTGCAAATTTAGATTATAACATCACTATTCCCTTTTGATGGAAGACTATCCAAGAAATATGCCTTCATCTGTTCTAGAGTCAAACTTCCCTAGATTATCATCATCTCTTTTTATGTAGCATTTACTTCCAAAAAATCTAAAATATTTAACTGAAGTTGGTCTTCCAAACCATAGCTCATAAGGAGTTTTTTCACTTTTTACTCCGAGTTGTCCTCTGTTTTGTACATAGATAGCTGTATATACTGCTTCTCTCCAGTAGCCATCAAGAATTTTTGCTTCATTTAGCATAGTTCTAGCTGCTTCTTGGTCAGTCTTGTTTTTCCTCTCAACAACTCCATTTTGTTGAGTTTTGGGGGCTGAAAACTGCCTCTTGATTCCATGAGTTTCACAAAAATATTTGAATTCATTTGAGGTGAACTCACCACCATTATCTGATATTAGACATTTAATATTAAGATTTGTTTCATTTTCAACAAGTGCTTTGAAGGTTTTGAACTTCATAAAGGCTTCTGATTTTTCTTTAATAAATGCCACCCAAGCCATCCTTGTATAATCATCAATTAATAACATGAAGTAATGTTCACCTTGAAATATTTTAGTCCTTGTAGGTCCACAAAGATCAGTGTGAATTATTTCTAATGGATGAGAGGTTGTATGCTCTTTGACCTTGAAGTTTGTTCTTGTTTGCTTCCCATGAAGATAGTGTCTACAAACATGGTTTGGTGGTTTTCTGATCTTTGGTAAATTTTTTACAGATCTCTTCTTACTAAATTTTACAAGATTGTCAAAGTTCAAGTGCCCGATCCTTCTATGCCATAGAAAAATTTCATCAATTTGACTCATATAACCTTGTTCTTTATTTTCTAGAATATACACATTGCTTGGAGTTCTCACAACAATCCCAACAAGTTTTCCTAAGTCTTTTATTCTGATTTCACACTTCTTGGAATCAAATATACATATGTGTCCTTGATCACATGTTTGGCTCACACTTAGAAGATTAGGTTTTAAGTTCTTTACAAGATTTTTTTTTTTCATATTTCATCTTGTCTCCAAGAGCCATTGTACCCTCCCCAATTATTTTAGAGGATAGATTATCTCCAAAATTAAATTTTCCTTTTTGATTTCTTTTTAGGCTTATAAATTTGTTTGGGTCTCCTGTCATATGTTTCGAGCATCCACTATCCACATGCCATAGATTTTTTTTTTTGTCTATTGCACATAGAGCAATTGAACATTCCATATCTTCCTTCTTCTTCCAAACAGGGTTCAAATTTGAAGGGTGGGTCTTAATTTTAGTTTGAAGGGTATATATTCGTGTCGCACTTCTAGGATGAAAAGATTAACCAAAAATCACATTTCATTTGACAATAATAAATTAATTACACACTTCATAAAAAATAGTGCTAAATAGAATATTATATTTTCAATAAAATTTATGCCACTAAATAAATCAATAAATCCATAATAATCACATCTACAAGAAACATTGTTTCAATAACAAACACACTAAAAAAAATTTAAAAAAATGGAGGGAAGATACACACCTACCTTGAATCCTTGCTTAGAAATCATTGGTGTCCAACTTAGGAATCTTTGCTTGTAAATAGTTTATGCCCAACTTAGGAATCTAGTGTAGTTGAACCCAATCATGTTTTCATTTCTTCTCTTTTTAATTAACCAATATCAATTCAAAAACTCATTCATTGTAACCCTTTATGTGGTGGAACTAATGGTTAAAACCCCAAGTATGCTTAAACCTTGTCTTGGAACCCATGCATCCATTTATCCAATATTTTGACTTCAATTTAAATGGAAGTTTGGATCCGGGTTTCTAATATCTAGACTTGAACCTTTATAATATTGTATAAACGCTCAGATATTTGGATGATCGTACCTTGTACCACACTCTGCAACCTCATATTTTATTCAAAATCTCCTGTTCGATTACACATGGTTCCCTCTAAGCTCCCTCTCTGCACTCTCGATTGTTCCTGCACATTCCTTCTAAGGCAAAGATATTCATTCTTATATAACATTTACCCATCTTCAATTTTTTAATTTGCAACATTTTGATTTATTGTTCTTTGGTGGGATGATTTAGTGTTGCTGAAATGTATTTATAGAAGTGGGGAAAGACTTCGTATTAGCATTAGTGGGAAGCATGGGATATTCCCTATAAGAAACACCTACTACACAAATGCGGCGAGTAATTGAAGAACAACAAGTTTGTTAAATGAATGTGTGTATAGTAATCCTCGTGAAAATCTTTCTTGGTGAGTAATTTAGTGGTTGATAAAGGAAATTACGGTGCGACACAACCATTATTTTCTTGTAATGGTGGGTGGGATAGAGACTAATCTTAATGGGTGAGAATAGCATTGAGTCTTGACAGGACAGACCGCCTCGAGGAATTTCCTTCAAGTGATACAACACCCTTCATCAACACATTACATGTTCTGAAATTAATAGAGAGAAAATAACTCGTTCAATAGTATGATCAATAGAAAGTAACTCAGGTAGATATAAATACAACTGAAAAATAGTTTTATTCAAACTAACAAAATAACAAGCAGCCAAATGAATAATTTTCGAACCCAAATCCCGCTTGATCTTCTCATTGGCATGCCATTTATACAAAGAATTGTAGTGGATTTAGGTACAACTCTTGAAGTGACTCGGAGTCGAGACTACAACTAAAATTTTTTCATGCTCAAAATTGTCATGAAGATCATGAATTAAGCAATTTGATGTGAACAAAAGGAAACCGAGTTGTATCATGTATCACTATGATATGCTCATTAATGAAGACTCGTAAATTCAGATGTGACGTTGAGTAAAATAAAATAAGCTTCGCTCGATCACCAACCTATAAAGTTTGTCCTTTTGTTATTAAATAAATCAAGAAACAAATAAATCTCAAAACTTGTTGAGATTATATATGAGAATAGTGGAAGATAAGTTCGTAAGAATGTATTTAATAGTTTTTATTTTTATTTTTTCAAGGGGCATAATTGCAAACAGATATGGTCAATGGCCATCATCCATTCCGCTGGAATTGTTGTAGTACATTTCATGATACATTTAAAACTTAACGAGAGTTTGGAAATTAACAATTCTTATGTAATTTTAATATAATTATCGCACTTTCTCATAAAATGTCAAAATTAAAAATTATAATTTTTTTTTACATGCATTTTTTTTATAACACTTATGGGAAGTGCTGGGAGCCATTTGACGTTCTTTGACATGTTCAATTTTTTACCCTGCTTACAAACCTTCTTTTCCTCATTGCCTTGAGATTTTGTGGTGTTATTGTTCATAGGAATCACTAGTTTACAATTTCTATCTATGTGTCCTTAGTTACCACATTTGTAACATTCTATACTATAGCTCTGTAGAGGAGCAAAAGGGTTATAGCTTCTTCCTTTTGGATTGCTTCTAGTAACATTATTCTTATAGAAAATATATTGTGATGTAATGCCTTTCCCAATAGGAACATTTAGTTTAAAATTTCTAGCTATATGTCCTTGGTTACCACACTTGTAACATTCTATGTCATACCTCAGTAAGGGTGTAGAATTCTTCTCTCTTCCTCCTTGAAAAACACTAGAATTGTCATTCTTGTAGAGAGATTCCTGATTATGTTTTTGGTATGCTTTACATTCCATTGCTTTATGTCCAAAATTGTTACATGCATAACAATTTCCCAAAAAGAGTTGTTGATTTCTGCTTGGCACATTATCTATCCTGTTTTTAATTTGAGAGTGAGCAAGTTTCTGACTGTATTCCTTTACAATTGGTCTCATAAGAGCATTAGCATAACTTCTTTTATTTCCTTCTTTATTTATGAAAGAGGATTGCTCTAACTTCTTTCCTTTGTCATAACCTCTTTTATTTCCTTCTTTATTTATGAAAGAGGATTGCTCTAACTTCTTTCCTTTGTCATAACCTAATCCAGTTTTATTACTGAATGATATTTGACAACTTAGAATGTCATCTATAGTTTTTGAGTTGCTCTTAAATTTTGATTGAAAGGCTTCTTTATCAGTCTTCTTTATAAGCAAGATCATTTCAGCTTCGATCTTTTCCAATTATTCCTCTCGTTTCTTGAGCTGTTGTTCTAGATTGTTTTCAACCTTTTTGGCTTCTTGAAGCTGATTTTTTAAGTCAACAATAATTCTTTCTAATTCTTCAAGAGCACATACAAGTTCTGCTTCAAGATCTACCACACCTTCCACTTCTTCTCTAGAGATTTTATTTTCTATTCCCATGAATGGGACTTCTGCTTCTTCATCTTCACTGGACTCATTTGAGCAGCTATCATCCATGGAATAAAAGGTCTTCTTTTTGTTTAACTTCTTAAAAATATTTTTGTTTTTCTTGAAGTTATCAGGGCACTCATCATCGTCTTCTTGTTTGGGATTATTAAGGGCATTTGGAAGAAAAGTGACCAATTCCCCCATAGTTAAAACATTTTAAGGGCAATTTCCCTTTGAACTTACCAATACCTCTCTTAAGATTTTTGTGCCGAGCGGCGCTCTGCAGCCCAGTATGGGGGAGATCGTGTAACATGTATCGAGTGTTTATCGAGTCTTTGTCGAGTTTTCCGAGTGTAGTATGAGGGAGATCTTGTAACATATGTAAGTGTTTGTCAAGTTTGTCGAGTGTTGTATGAGGGAGATCTTCTAACATGTGTCGAGTGTTTGTTGAGTTTGTCGAGTGTTTGTAGAGTAAAAAATTAAATATTGTAACATCGGCCATTAATAAACATAAATTAAAAGGACATGTTTTTTCAAAATGAAATCAATTACTATATAACACATATAACCATTGATCATGAATTCAAACAACCAAACCTCGAACAATTCTGAACTACGGGGGTGTGGATTAGAGAATCAAACCTGATCGCAACTACCTGCAAGGTACACATTTAAAATTGAAATTCAATTTTTATATTAAATTTTTAAATGAAATTTAAATTCAAACACGCTCCCATCTCCTCCCTCCACGCTCTGCAACCCTCCTGCCATCCCTGTGCAGCCCTCCACGCTGCCCCCCTCCTCCACGCTCAGCATCCCTCCGCAGCCCAACTCCTCGCTCCTCCCTCCACTCTGCACCCTCCTCCACGCCCAGCAATATAAACTATATTAAATTTTTAATTAGATATCAGGACCGACTTTAATCCTTTCCGAGGACCGACTTTAACCCTTTACTTCAATTCAAAATAAAATAAAATTTTAATGGGGATTAAATTAAAATTCCAATTCTTTTTCCATTATGATACCTCCACGCAGCCTGCACCCTCGATGTCAAATGCATTGAAGAGTTTGCATGATACTCAACGTTTCTTTATTAGCTTATTGACACTGTCCATTGATCAGATGTTAAGTGCCATCCTCTTTTTTTATCTGCAGTAAATTAATGGTAGACAATGATGCAAATCTGCAGGAAATAAACCATGATCATATGGTTTCCAAACGATGGCGAATTCCTTCATTATCATGCTTTGCGTTGAACTCTCCTATATTTTTGGTAGCACATAACATCTCCAATAATTTTATCAATTCTTAATTTGCATGTAATTTCGTTTTTTTTCAATCATATTGACTCGTGACTTTCCAATCAAATGCAAAACTTACATCTACAAACCTGCCAATACAACCGTAGTAAAAACAAAACATTAATACCTTGGAATTAACATATCTAAAAAGCATGAAATATATGTGAACATGCAATTTGACGCCATATTATTTCATAGTTCAAGCACCGGAAATGATAATAAAATTATGCCTCATCTTAATTTCATAAGTAGAAAGCCAAGATATTTTGTAATAAAATGATAGATTTATTAGAATGAGAAAAACTTCATTAGATTTATTTCCTTTTACTTTTCACAAAAATCCATGTAAAATATGATGTCAAACTCCAAATAATGCTCATTTTCTTATGTCAAAATATTTAAAAGAAATTTGATCCATAATTTCATTAATTTCAGGCATTTATTTTAACCATGTGCAAGTCCATTTGATTTCTCAGATTTCAAGATTGACTAATATGGTGATTAGGAATTTTGAAACTCATAGTATAAAATCAATTTGTATGTAAAGTTGATAATTAAATTCTAACAAAAAAATGCATTTCCAACCACATATAAGTTTTCCCCAAAATCTCTTACTACAGAAATATGGTTTACGAGACATACAAAGGCAACTACATAATTGCAATTCCATCATTTTTTTTTTCAAACATAATTATTGAAATTGAAATTTAATATTAAAGTTTATATTAAATATCAATTTAATATTTATATTAAATTTAATTTATACAAATTTTATATTAAATTTTTATTTTTAATTGAAATTGAAATTAGATATTAAAATTTATATTAATAATAATTTAATATTTATATTAAATTTAAATAATATAAAGTTTATATTTATTTTTTATAAACTTTATATAAACTTTAATTCTAAATTTGAACCAATGATAAATAACTGTTGCAAAAGAATATGAATATAAGTATATCATTGTAGGGGAAGAGCATGTTATTTCAAGTGAATTTAATTTTTTCAATATCTAATTTGGCAATGGTGTATTTTAGTCTATTTTAGAGGTAGAGTTGTATGTATCTATTGAAATAAGATTTTAAAGAGATTTGAAGAGAGTATCTATGGAGCCATCAAAAATTTTAAAGAGATTTGAAGAGAGTATTTATGGAGATTTTAGAGTGTCTATTTTAAAGAGATTTGTATCTATGGAGCCATAAAAAATACACTTGAAAATCTCTCGCATCCACTTGCCACATTGGCTGCCATGCAGGCTGCCAACTCATCTCGCTGGCGTCATCCATTTCCATGTGTCATCACCAGGTGCTGCCACATCATCACTTTACCCTGTTGTGGGAAAACTTCTCAAATGCATATCTTTTGCATACAAACTCCGTTTGACGTGATTCAAATTCTGTTGGAATCGTCTTTGCATACAAACTTTGTTTGACGTGATTCAAATTGTGTTGAAATCTATACGAACTTCGCATAGATTTCAGTGTATGGGTTTTTTTTATTGCATATTTTTCAGTGTAGATGTTATTATGTGGATGCATTGATTTCAATGTATGGATGCATAGATTTCAGTGTATGGGTTTTTTTAATTGCATAATTTTTAGTGTAGCTGTTATACCATGGACGCATTGAATTTAGTGTAGATTTCCTGGATGCATAAATTTTAGTGTAGATTTCATCGATGCATAAATTTCAGTGTATATGTTAATGTTTGAATTTTTTGATATAGAGTCTAAACTAGAAATGGAAGATCTGCATGCGGAAGATTCTATGAGACAAACTAGCGAAGAACCAAAAATACAGAATGTCGAACACCGTAAAACATATCAAGGAATAAAATCTTACAAAATGACAACAAAAGAATGAGAAGAAGACTTGAAACGAAAAGCAGAAAAGCAAAAAGAATTTCGAAAAAGGAAGTTGGACGAAATCACAGCAGAAGAACGAGAGGAACGAAGAAATCAAAATGTACGAAATGACGAAATGACGATAGAAGAAGGAGAAGAACGAACAAAACAAAACGCAGATCAACAAAAAGAAAATCGAAAAAATAGTTAGGCGAATTGACAGCATAAGAACAAGAAGAGCAAAGAAAACGAAACGTTGATTGACAAAGAGCGTATCGAGAGAGAAAGTTGAAGCAATTGGAAGAACAAAAAATTCAGTTTGTAGAACAACAAATAAATCAAAATGTACGAAATGATGGTAGAATAAGCAGAAGAACAAACAAAACAAGACGCAAATCAACAAAAAGAGAATCGAATTTTTTTTTTTGGCGAATTGTCTCTATTTTCCAGTTTAACAATTTACTCAATCCTAAATACTTATTACTTACATTATGATAATCCTCGTAGATGTATCTGTGTTTTCAACTTAACCTGTTCCTTACAATGCTGATCAAACTCCAATTTTGTGTCACTGTCCACGACTGAAACCAGCCTAGATCCAAATCCTAGGCTCTATCAAGCACCGAGAGGGATAAAATATCCCGAGATGCAAACCTCTTCTCAGGTATTGCACTCAAGGAGCTTTTGGAGGAGAGGTTTGCACCTCGGGAGATTTGATCCCTCTCGACGCTTGATACAGCCTGGGATTTGGATCTAGGCTGGTTAACAAGAAGTGCTTCTTCATCATCAAAGTCTTTTGATTGAAACTTCGTTTTACATTTCTTAGCTACTTTTGATGCTTTAAATTAAAGATGCTTCATTCTTTTGAGAATTATCTTGCCCAATCCTCATTTCATAAGATATGAGAATCCCATATAGTTCTTCCATGGTGAGTTTGTCAAGATCTTCTCTATATTCTAGGGTGAAATTATTAGGATTGTAAACCATTGGAAGTGATCTTAGTACCTTTTCAACTATTTAATTTTCTTTCAATTCTTCTCCTAGCCCTTGAATTGCATTAACGATTTCATCAATTCTCTCAAAATATTCTGAAATGTTTTCTTCTTCCTTCATTTTTAGACTTTCAAATTGGGTTTTAAAAGTTTGGAGTTTTTCCCTTTTTACCTTGGTGTCTCCTTCATAGAGAATCTGCAATTTATCCCATATCTCCTTCGTTGTTTTGCAATGCATCACTTTGGAAAAGACTATTCTGCCTAATCTAGCCAAGATTGCATTAACAACTTTAAAATTGATTCTGAATTGTTTTATTCCTTCAAGATCTGTGAGAGGAGTTTTTGGATATATATACCATGTTTCTATAGACATCCAAACATCTAATCCAAGAGACATTATATGGCTTCTCATCCTGATTCTCTAGAAACATAATCTTCTCCATTGAATATTGGAACCTTGGAGGATATTTTTACTTGTTGATCCATAGTGATAAGAGATTTCTCTTCAAGTGTTTAAAAATTTAGTGAAGAGCCTGCTTTGATACCAATTGTTAGAATATCAAGTAATACTGAGAGGGGGGGTGAATCAGTATTAAGCTATCTATTTAAATTTGTATCACTTAAAAACAAAATAAAAAATGAAGACAGAACACACAATATTATCGTGGAAGCCCAATTTGGAAAACCAAAAATACTTTCTATTACTGAAAAATTATATTTACAAATAGTTTGCAAGCACCAACTTGATGGATGCACCAACACCCGAATTTTTCTGCTACAACTGAAGGATGCACCAACACCCTGTTTACCAGCAACAACTGGAAGGAGGCTACGACCCCCTACTATCTTGTAGGATGTCCTTGCACATCCCAACCCCCCTTATATGATAATTCGATCCCTGAATTCTATACACAATAGATCTTCCAACTGAAAGTACAGAGACCTTTTGTTGAAGGTTTAAAGCTATGCTTATATATAACCTCAGCCGTGCCTCTTCATTTAACAATCATGTATCTTCATCGTAGCCCTTCACAAACAAAATCATATTCTATGATTTTCAGAACTTTCTTCTGTGAGTGCCTTTCTTCGATTTCCTTTTTGCAATTGCCTTTCTGCAATTATCTTTCCGCAATGGTCTTTCCACAATTTCTTGCTTCCCGCAATCACCTTCTTCCGCAAATGATCTTTCCGCAATGACCTTGTGTAATTGTCCCCCTTCTGCAATTGCGGGCATACTCCCTTCCGCAATTGTGGGTGTGCCTTCGCAAACTTCTTCCGTAAGTCGACTTCTGCAACACTCCCTATATATATGAACACATGAACACCTAGAATTAATATAAACATACACGAGGATACTAAAGATATTTTCTACAAGAATGTATTCACTCAATGCCATTAATTATATGCATTTAAATCATATGATAACAATAATTTAATATTATACATAACATAAATAAATGCGAATAATTTATACATAGATGAAAACCTATCTTTAAATATGACCAATTGAAAATAGACCAAGGACGTTCCTCCCAGTCGTAGGCTCTGACAAAACACATATTTCTTTGATAGCCCACCCCCAAAATGGGGCTATTAATCAATGAGAAGACAACGAGTTTTACTTCTACAACTATCCCAATCTGCTAGCACTTCTCCCCCATCAACCTACACAACCCAAGAAATGGGGCTCCCTTCTCTGAGTTAACAATCCCCCGGGTTTTGAATCCCAATTCCCTTCAGGGTTCTAGCACAGGCCGACCAAGGAATCTCCGTGTGGGAACTCTAGGGAACTCTATCGTTCTAGAATACATGTCCATACTATGGTACATGTGATGGTTGTAGGCTATGGTATGGGTGATGATGGTATAGATGATGGTAGCTCATATTTGACAATAGTTGATGGTTGAATCATTGAATAATGATGGTAGGATGAATTAGTTCTCACTAGTAATATGCATGTTGAGAACTAGCCAAGTGGCATGCAAAGATATGGAGGGATAGACAAATGTCACTCATGGGGAGCTCACCTTTTCCACATTCCAAGGTTTAAGATAATTAAACCAAGTTAAGGATGATTCAATTTCAATTAAAAATGATTTTATCAAAAGAAATATAAAGAAGGAAATATGGATGGTGACTTATTTGATAAGTCACTAGGATCATCTCCCCCTTAACCCCCTTCTCAATATCCCTCTTATGGAATTATATCCCCACATCTCTTCTTCAACCTTTAGTATGCAGTAGTCATGTATTTTATATTAAAAAGTGATAATGTACATAACTACATATTTTGTTCACGTTGGACCATTCATACACGGATTTCTATCCATTTCATCAATATTTACATATTGGGGTCAAAAATAAGGTGTTATAGAAACTGTTGTCTTCTACCATCGAACTTCAAACCTTGGACAAGTTTTCCTCTTTCACATGTAGAACTCAAATCTTCCACTGCAAGTCTTCAGACCCTTAACTAGTCCTCTTTCTTTCTGCTTCCATGCAACTCTACCCACAATTGCAGTTATGGAGTCATATCTTCTCAAATATCCACAAGTTTATTCTACTCTACAACCTAACTCTGGATAAATCTACCCCACTTCGATTTGGGATCTATTCTTCCTTCACCACTCTAACCAACTATAGATGGAGCTGTCTTCTTCAACCTTCTACCTCTACTCTACAACTTTACTCAATTGCAACTAAAGTTTCCTTCCTTCTCATGCAAGATGCTTATGCTCTGACACCACTTGATGCATAGGCCTACCACATGGCCCTTTGGGTTAAATTCATGCAAATCTAATACCTACTAGTGTAGATCGTTACTCTAATATGCTTTACGATGACTCAACCTGTTCACAACTTAAACACACAACAGATACCCACAATCAAACAAAATGCAAGCACAAAATCATAAACATGAAAGTGGCTCACATGCCTTTCTATTAAACTCAGTCATTTAGATTTACATGGCCCCAATGGAATTTAAATTCACAAATTTGTTCAAAGACCCTTCAAATCATTCACTTAGTCTCTCAGCCTACTGGTCTAAGTCTTATCCAGGTGTTACATCCCTCACTGAGTCTGCTACTCAATTTCTACCAGCTTCACTCGTCTTCTATACGACTATGCTCAGAATCCTTTCTTCTTTCTATGCTCTCTCCGAGGTATTTTCTTCCACTTTTTTTGTGTTCTTATCCTCTACACAGTCTTTCTTACTGCATTTTCTCTTCTTTGGACGTTGTTCTAACCGATTGAGTACTCTATGCTCACATCTGGAGATTTCTTTCTTCTCTCGTCTCAGCTTGATACTTATTGCTCATGTCTGGAGCTTTTATCTCCCATGTTATCCCTAATTGGAGACTTCCTCCTCATTCTGGAGACTTCCTTTTTCCTTCTGTCCCCTTTCCATAATATTCTCATTGCCTTGCTTCCTCTTGAAGCTTCCTTCTGCATGTATTTCCTTGGATCCTCAATTTCCTATCCTCATACATTAACTATGCATTCATGGTGAGTTCCTCGAGCCTCACTTAGACTCGATTTCCAACATACAAGTGTTTTCCATCCCATATCTACATTCAAACATGTACTGGAAACATTTAAATCAACCATTAATCCTGCTTTTGGGGCCTTCCTGCTCCTTTTTGTGCCCTTCTCTCAGCCTTTTCTTCTCGATGGGAACCACCATTCCACTACAAGATGATCAATGACTTTCATTCATCCACCAATCTTCCATCTGATGGTTGTTGTGCTACATCGGCACCATTCTTTCCCATGCATTATTCATGCCATTAGATCCACTCCATTAGATCTTCTATCATCCTTCAATCCAATGGTTTTTGTTCTTTCACCCTTCTTAGCCATCAACGAATGTCATGATCCATCAACACCTTTCAATCATGCTTTCACTTATTCCCTCTTGGATTTGATCCCTAAAATACCTACTTCAATTATCTACCGCACTTCTCTAGCTAGCATTTATTCTATTCAAACTTGCGGTAACCTCAGATATGGCACCCTGATGCCAACACTCCATTGCACTATCAATTCCTACCCTTAGGTGCTCCTTCTGATGGCCTCTCTAAAGGCCTCCAATACATCAACTCCGATGTATTTCCCTTACTTCTTCATGGTTTACTCCACGCTACTCTCTTGCAACTCCCAAATGCGAGCTCTGATATCTTGACATGTTTCCTATCGAGAGTCCTCCTCCAATACTCTGTGACCACAACTATAACATCCTTTGGCTATAAATCCTGCTATGTTGGGTCCAACTCCATTAGGACATCTCTTATCCATCGGAATTTGAATTTGATGCATACTTTTCATAACTCCTCTATTTCTTCCCCATTGTACTGTCAGGGTTCCTTTGTCAGACTTCACCTTTGATTCTTTCAACCTTTAATGCCAATACCCTTCGACCACTATCTTTGACACTTTGGGTCCCACTATACTATGAATACTCCATCAGAATTCTCCTCTAATTCTCTTGTCCTTTAACTTCGCTTAAAATTTACCATGGTTGATCCAATAGTTGAGATCGACCCCGATGTCACAAAAAATGACAAAGTTTGCTTTCTTTGATCAACTCAACGAACGACTATCATTGCATCCAATATATGAGTGGATGGATGCCATATTTTCTCCTTGATTCATGTGGATGGATGCATTGCGACCAACTCCCCAAACCCAATCTTGTGATGGCATTCAAACTCCTTTGTTTCTCTACACTTACACCCAAACTCTTCTCTGGGTGACTATGACTGCATGCAACAACTTCTGGTTGATGCCCGCAACAACGCCCAATCTCCATTTGCTTGTAATCAACCTTATGCTCCTACATTATTCTCCTTTGGAAGGAAAAAAACACGTCCTTGTGTGAACTTATTCTTTTTCAATTTAGTCCATACTCTGAACTCAGCTATCCTTTGCTTCTCCTTCAACTTCCTCTTAATATTTTTCTTCATTCTACAAGCCTTTACATGATTATCAGGATTCATACCTATCTTATCCTTTGCATTCTCTAAGTGGATTTTATACATCCTTATAATTACTACATCAATACCAATCTTGAATGCTTTCTCTTCTTACAGATTCCACATTCTCTATCTCTATCCTTGACATGTTTTCAACCTCATTCCCTTCTGTCTTGCACTCGACCTTTGCAATTTCTAAACTCCACTCTTTCTCATTCTCTACAACAACTTCAACATTGCTCCCTTTAGCTATACCTACACAAACATAAACATTCAAACTGTTAATAAAAATAGGGACCTCAATAGGGTCATTTTCCTTTACTTCTTCTTCTTCTGCAAGTCTCTTAATGGCTTGCTTTTCTTCATTTTCTCCTTTCTTCTCCCACGGAATATTTCTCTAGTTCATGCTGTCGGTATCCTCAATTGTAGTCTCCATGGAAATTTATCCATTTCTTTATGTACCTACACACTGATATTAAACCATTATTTTGGTTGATTCCTTAGCATCTTCAAGTATCTCGGGCATATCCATTTCAACTATGCCTCCCTTAAACACTTCTTTTGTATCCTTAACTGTTGCATTCTCCTGTATTGCTCATGTACTGGAACTATTGTATTCTACCTTCCAACTTCAGCCCCTTGTTGGGTTTTCCTCTTTCACTTGCAGGCCTCAGCTCTGCTATTGCAAGTCTTCAAACCCTTGAATAGTTCAAATTCTTTTTGCTTCTGTGCAACTCTACCTACAATCTCAACTATGAAGCCACAACTTGTCAAATATCCTCAAGTTTGCTTTTTCTCTACAACCCAGCTCTGGATAAATATATCAGACCACTTCACTGTGGTATCTATATTTCCTTCACATCTCTACCCAATCATAGTTGAATTTTTGTTATTCAACCTTCTACCTCTACTCTACAACTCTGCCCAACCACATCTAGAGTTTCCTTCTTTCTTGTGCAAGATGCTCCTACTCTGATACCACTTGATGCAAATAAACTAGCACACAACCTTGCAAGTTAGAGTCACACAAATTTGATACCTACTGCATACCATTACTCTAATTGGATCTATGAGGAGTCAACTAGTCCACAACTTAAACACACAAACACACAACGAATACCTACAGTCAAACATAACAAAAGAACATAATCATAAACATGAAATTGGCTCATGGTCCTTTCTATTCAAATTATCAATTTACATTTACATGGCCCCAATGGATTTAAATACACAAACTTGTTCAAATACCCCTCAAATCCCTCACTCAATCTCTCAACCTGCTAGTCTAAGTCTCATCCAAGCATTATAACCCTCAGTTAGTCTACTACTTAGTTTCTCTCAGCCTTCACTTCGATTCTGTGTGCCTTCTCTCAGTATTTTCTTCTGCTATTGTTTTTTTCTTCTCCCCTACATAGTATTCCTTACTATGGTTTCTCTTCTATGGCCACTTCTCTAACCGACTAAGCCTCCCCTCTTCTCTCTGCTCGTGTCTGGAGCTTTCTTTCTTCTCTCATCTCTACATGAGACTTCTTGCTTGTTTATGGATCTTTTCTCTCCATTGTTCTCCACATTTGGAGACTTATTCCTCATTTTGGAGGCTTCATTTGTCCTTTTGGTCTCTTTCCATAATCTTCTCACCACGTTGCTTCCTCTCAAAACTTCTTTCTACGTGCCAATTATCTGGCTCTTCAATTTCCTATCCTCTTGAATTAACTATGCATTCACGAATATATCCTCGAGATTCACTCAAACTCAGTTTCCAATGTATAAGTGGCATCCATCCCATATCTACATTCAACCTTGTACCGACATCTTTTAAATCTACCATTAATCTTGATTCTAGGGCCTTTCTACTCCTTCACACCCTTCTCTTAGCCTTCTCTTCTCGATGGGAACCACTGTTCTATTGCAAGCCAATTAATATATACATTACTCCACCTATCTACAATATGATGAATTTCATTCTCCATCGACACCTCTCTATCCTGTTTCATCAGATCCACTCGATCGGATCTTCTATCAACCTTTAATCCAACGGTTGTTTTTCCTTCTCCTTTCTCATCCATCAATGAATGTCGTGCTCCATCGACACCTTTCAATTAGGACTTCACTTATTCCCTCTCGGAGTCGATCCTTGAAATCCCTACTTCGATACACTGTCACACTTCTCCAGTCAACCTTTCTTCCATCCGCACTCATCACAACCTCTAATGTGGCACCTCGATTCCAACACTCCACTGCACTATTGGTGCCTTCCCACCAACAATCCTTCCAATTGCCTCTCTATAGACCTATGATACATTAACTCCGATCTATCACCCCTGCTTCTTCGAGGCTTCCGTGCTTCAAACCCTTTCTCTTCTTAAAACTTACTTATTATCTATCTTCACCCTTGGCATGTTTTCAGCCTCATTCCCTTCATCCTTGCACTCGAACTTTACAGTTTCAACACTCCACTGTTTCTCATTCTCTATGACAACTTCAACGTTGCTCCTTTCAACTATATTTGCACAAACATAAACAATCAAATTGTTAATAAAAACGAAGATCTCAACAGGGTCGGTTTCCTTCCCTTCTTCTTCTTTTGCAAGTCTCTTAATGGATTCCTTTTCTTCATTTTCTCCTTTCTTCTCCCATGGACTCTTTCTCTGGTCCATGCTTTCAGTTGCCTCAACTGCATTCTCCAAGGAAATTTCTCCATTTCTTTATGTACTTGCACATAGGTACTCAACCACTCCTTTGGTTGATTCCTTAGCCTCTTCAAGGATATTGGGAAAATCCATTGTAACTCTTCCTCCCTCAAACACTTCAAATGCATCCTTGATTGTTTCATTCTCTTGTAATGCTACTGCAACATTTTCATGTTCATTTCCTTTTTTAGGCCTCGTCTTGTAGAGCTACTCCTTAAGAGAATTCAAATCCTTCTCCCACTCATTTCCTACTACAATCTCCATCCCTATTGTAGGTTCTTCAACCTCACATTGGTTGTCCTCTTCACATATGGAATTTCCTTCTCTTCTTTCTTCCTCCTCTGTGCCTTCACTAGCACATTCATACACTATCTTCATCCCTTCCGTAGGAATATCCTTCAGGGATTCAACACCCTCTTATTCAACATCTTCTCCATCCCCTCTTGTCTAGATTTATATGCTCTCTTTCTCCTCCAGGAAGACCTTTGAAGCGTGTTTCTCTTGTTGTTATCAGGGGTTCTCAACTTGCTACCCTCCACTCCATGTATAGCAATGAACATCTTCCAATGCATCTACTTCTTCCAGGTAACATAATTGTACCCTTTATTCTTCAGACTGCTCCTTATACTCATCCCATGCATCATCTTGGAATGGTTCCCTTTCTTATTCCAACACACTCATTCTTTCCACCATCATTTCGCTAACTAACCCCATCTCATCCAATGTGAGGGTTATTCTCCTTTCCATTAAGGTATTTTGCAAATTTTCATGCTCCAATGGTTTCTTAATCTCTCAAGCTTCTTCAATGGCTTTTATCCTAGCCACTATACCCCTCATCAGGTCGCACAAATACTCTGGGGCCATCATCTCACATGACCTCCTTTTGTACATGCTTCTAACCTTCAAAACCCTTTTGTATCACATCTCTATACTTCCACAATGTGCAGTATCTTCTCTTGTCCAACAATTCTACCCAGCTTCCGTTGCTGGAACTGTCACATACCCGATGACCTCACGATGTCTTTGGGGCCATGGCAAAGTAGTGACTTGAATCCTCTCTGATATCCAATTTCGTTTTTCTATTGGTTTAATTAAAATTTACAATGGATTTATGTGTGTATGTATATGTATATATATATATATATATATGAACACATGAACACCTAGAATTAATATAAACATACATGAGGATATTAAAGATACTTTCTACATGAATGTATTCACTCAATGGCATTAATGCTATGCATTTAAATCATACGATAACAATGATTTAATATTATACATAACATAAATAAATGCCAATCAGTTATACATAGTTGAAAACCTATATGAAAATATGACCAATTGACAACAAACCAAGGACGTTCCTCCCAGTTGTAGACTCTGACAAACCACATCTTTCTTTGTTAGCCCACCCTCGAAATGGGGCTATTAATCAATGAGAAGGCACCGAGTTTTACTTCTACAACTATCCCAATCTGCTAGAACTTCTCCCCATCAACCTACACAAGCTAAGAAATGGGGCTCCCTTCTAGGAGTTAACAATCCCTTGGGTTTTGAATCCAAATTCCCTTCAGGGTTCTAGCATAGGTTGACCAAGGAATCTCCATGTGGGAACTCTAGGGAACTCTATCGTTCTCAAGTATAGGTCCAAACTATGGTACATGTGATGGTTGTAGGCTATGGTATGGGTGATGATGGTATGGATGATGGTAGCTCATATTTGACAATAGTTATGGTTGAATCATTGAATAATGATGGTAGGATGGATTAGTTCTCAATAATTATATGCATGTTGAGAACTAGCCAAGTGGCATGCAAATATATGGAGGGATAGACAAATGGCACTCATGGGGAGTTTGCCTTTTCCCCATCCCAAGGTTTAAGATAATTAACCCAAGTTAAGGTTGATTCAATTTCAATTAAAAATGATTTTATCAAAAGAAATATAAAGAAGGAAATAAGGATGGTGACTTATTTGATAAGTCACTAGGGTAATCTCCCCGTTAACCCCCTTCTCAATATCCCTCTTATGTAACTATATCCCCACATATCTTCTTCAACCTTTAGTATGCAGTAGTCATGTATTTTAAATTAAAAAAGTGATAAATTACACTAGTTACATAGTTTGTTTAGGTTGGACCATTCATACACGAATTTCTATCCATTTCATCAATATTTACATATTTACATACTAGGGTCAAAAATAGGGTGTTATAGAAGTTGTTGTCTTCTACCATCGAACTTCAACCTTGGGACATGTTTTCCTCTTTCACATGCAGAACTCAAATCTTCCACTGCAAGTCTGTAGACCCTTAACTAGTCCTCTTTATTTCTTCTTCCATGCAAGTCTACCCACAATTGCAACTATGGAGTCGTATCTTCTCAAATATCCATAGGTTTCTTCTAATCTACAACCTAACTCTAGATAAATCTACCCCACTTCACTTTGGGATATATTCTTCCTTCACCACTCTAACCAATTATAGTAGGAGATGTATTATTCAACCTTCTACCTCTACTCTACAACTCTACTCAATTGAAACTAAAGTTCCTTCCTTCTCATGCAGGATGCTTCTGCTCCGATACCACTTGATGTAGAGGACTACCACATGGCCCTTTGGGTTAAATTCATGCAAATATAATACCTACTAGTGTATATCGTTACTCTAATATGCTTTATGATGACTCAACCTGTCCACAACTTAAACACACAACAAATACCCGCAATCAAACAAAATGCAAGAACAAAATCATAAACATGAAAGTGGCTCACATGCCTTTCTATTAAACTCGGTAATTTAGATTTACATGGCCCCAATGGAATTTAAATTCACAAATTTGTTCAAAGAACCTTCAAATCCTTCACTTAGTCTCTCAGCCTACTGGTCTAAGTCTTATCCAGGTGTTACATCCCTTACTGAGTCTAATGCTCAATTTATATCATCCTTCACTCAGCTTCTATACGACTATGCTCATAATCCTTTCCTCTTGCTATGCTCTCTCCTAGGTATTTTCTTCCACTTTTTTTGTGTTCTTCTCCTCTACACAGTCTTCCTTGCTGCATTTTCTCTTCTTTGGACATTGTTTTAACCGATTGAGTCCTCTATTCTTGCATCTGGAGATTTCTTTCTCCCCTCGTCTCTGCTTGAGGCTTATTGCTCATGTCTGGAGATTTTATCTCCCATGTTCTCCCTACTTGGATACTTCCTCCTCATTCTGGAGACTTCGTTTTCCTCTTGGCCCCTTTCCATAATATTCTCATTTCCTTGCTTCCTCTTAAAGCTTCCTTCTGCATGTAATTCCTTGGATCCTCAATTTCCTATCCTCCTACATTAACTATGCATTCATGGCGAGTTCCTCGAGCCTCACTTAGACACGATTTCCAACATACAAGTGGTTTCCATCCCATATATATATTCAAACATGTGTTGGAAACATTTAAATCAACCATTAATCATGCTTTTGGGGCCTTCTTGCTCCTTTTTGTGCCCTTCTCTCAGCCTTTTATTCTCGATGGGAACCACCGTTCCACTGCAAGATGATAAATGACTGTCATTCATCCACTAGTCTTCCATATGACGGTTGTTGTGCTATATCAACACCTTTCTTTCCCATGCATACTTCGTGCCATTAGATCCACTCCATTATATATTCTATCATCCTTCAATCCAATGGTTGTTGTTCCTTCACCCTTCTTATCCATCAACGACTGTCATGCTCCATCAACACCTTTCAATCAGGATTTCACTGATTCCCTTTTGGAGTTGATCCCTCAAATACCCGCTTCAATTCTCTATCATACTTCTCTAGTCAGCATTTCTTCTACGCACACTTGCGGTAACCTCAGATATGGCACCTTGATGCCAACACTCCATTGCACTATCAATTCCTACTCATCAATGCTCCTTCCAATGGCCTCTCTAAAGTCCTCAAATACATCAAATCTGATGTATTTCCCCTACTTATTCATGGTTTCCTCCACGCTACTCTCTTGCAACTCCCAAATGCGAACTCTGAAATATCGACATGTGTCCTATCGAGACTACTCCTCGAATACTCTTTGAACACAACTTGAACATCCTTTGGCTATAAATCCTACTATGTTGGGTCCAACTCCATCGGGACTTCTCCTCTCCATCGGACTTTGGATTTGATGCATAGTTTTCATAACTCCTCTATTTGTTCCCCATTATACTGTCAGGGTTCCTTTGCCAGAATTCACCTTTGAGTCTTTCAACCTTCAATGCCGATACCCTTCGACCACTATCTTTGACACTTTGGATCCCACTCTACTGGGACTACTCCATCAGACTTCACCTATAATTCTCTTGGCCTTTAACTTCGCTTAAAATTTACCCTGGTTGATACAACAATTGAGATCAACCCCGATGTCACAACAAACGATAGAGATTTCTTTCTTTGATCAACTCGTCGAATGACTATCATTGCATCCAATATCTGAGTGGATGGATGAGATATTTTCTCCTTGATTCATGTGGATGGATGCATTGCGACCAACTCCCCAAACCCAACCTGTGATGGCATTCAAACTCCTTTGGTTCGCTACACTTACACCCAAACTCTTCTCTGGGTGACTATGACTGCATGCGAGAACTTCTTACTGATACCCGCAACAACTCCCAGTCTCCATGTGCTTGTAATAACTACAAGAAAAAAGGTCATCGGTGAGGTTCATGCCTGTGACGGACCTTTAAGGGTTGTCACCAATGTCGTATATGATGACGGTCCTTAAAACATCGTCATTATAAGTTCCTTTTGAGATGGTCCTTTAAGGTTCGTCACCAAATCCCTTTTCAGGGACAGTTTTGGTGAGGGTTGTTAAAGGACCGTTATTGATTCTCTCTTTGGTGACACTTCTGGTGACAATATTTTAATAGCCCTCACTAATACATGTTTATTTTACTTTTGGTGAGTGTAGTAAATGTGTGTCACCAATTATCATTATAATTGGTTTTTGGCGACACTATGTGAGCGTTGCTATATTTTTCGACAAAAGAATATAATGGTTTAAGACAGCTAGTATTGTTATGGATTCTTTGTAATTAATATGTTTCCAAGGTCATACTAGTCACAATACCCACTCATAAGGTCTATAAGCAATCTCTAGTGGTTTTCCATAAGAAACCACTAGCAATTTATAAGTACCATTCCAAAATGGATCCATAAGCAATCTGATCTTTTGGGTATTCGACATCAACAAAATTGATTCATATATCCTGTTAGATTGTACTTCCAAGCTTTGAAATCCATTGGCATTAATGGAGGGATGTCTAATCATCCATGTTCTACTCCAACACCTTAATTCACATGGTTTGGATTGCATGATGAATGGTTTGGTTGAAGAATTTGCATTTCAACATGTTTTAGCAGACAATTATAGGCTTGACTCAAGCCTGTAGAATCTCCAGTTTTTGTGTTTTTTAAATATTTCAGTAAAATACTGAAGATGAACAGATTGTTGGTAAAATGGAATATCTCGTGTATGGGGAAGGGAATCCTGAAAATGAACAGAACCTTGATACTCTCTTGGATTCATCCCTCCCAATACAAGCAAACTTTCAGTTCTATTTGGAATTATTCGTTTCAAGTTGCAGATATAATGATTTCTTCCAATAGAGTTATATCTTTAAAATCCATGGAGGATCTGTATTTGCATGATTGGAAGGGTTGGATCTCAGTTTTATCCCCTGCCTATGTGGTATGCTATTCAAAGTCTTCTCTTAATTCCAGACAAGTATTGTTCCTGTAGGGTTAAATTCAATATATTTTTCCTAATAATGTGTATAAATTCTAGCATATAAGAATGATTTTTATACATTTCAATTAGCTTTTCAAGGTCATTTCATGGATTATTATATATCGTGACATGTGAGACCAAGTATTTTTGTTCAAATAATTTCCATAAATGGAGTGACCGTTAACTCATTGCTTTTTGGACGAATGGGTATATGCTGATTTGACCCCATCAATTGTCGTAATTAGCTCTATCCTTTTGTCCCTGCATGTCTGAACAATTATATGTACACCCAATTTGAAAGTTGGATTTCTTTGTTATGCATATGTCAAGCCTGTAAATACCAATTTGGGTTAAAGGATACCGGTTTGATCGCCTAACTTCCTTTCAGCAGAGAAAGTTTCAGTTGGCATGGCTAGTGCTGCACGTAGGGAGGAGCCATATTCCATTGAACTGTTGGATGAAGATCCCTCTAGTAAGAGGATTTTTCAACAAATTGGATTGTATGAGTTTTTTAGTAAATTCAGAGGGCACAATAAAGATGTGACCAAGGAATTTTCTCTCAATTTCGATGGAGCTTGTTCTAACATTCGGGGGTTTCTGCTTCCAGTTTCAGAAACATCCCTTGCTCTTGTTGCAGGCTTACCACAAACAGGGGAAATATGGTTTAAAGTTGGTCATTTGAAAAACCCTGAATCTTGGAAACAGTTTGTGAAGGTGGCTAATTCTAGTATTCATTGGAAGAAGGGAGCTGAACGCAACTATATCACTGCTGAATGGGGTAATGTCATTTTCTTTTTGCAGAAATATTTGACTTGTGAAGGACGATATAGCCTTGTCTTTCTTTATCATATTCAGCTTCTCCTTCACATTAAAGGAGAATAATTGATGAACATTCCATACTTTTTGTGGAAGAGCCTGTCTAAAATGGCTTCAGCTGCCCAAAAGCGGCCTGATCAGTGACTTGGTAATAGCTTGTATCATCATGGTTTAATTAAGTTGTTGATTGTGGAGGAATTACAGAAGAGCAACCTAACGTGGGAACAATTTTGAGTGGAAAAAGGTTTTCAGGAGTAGGTTAATGATGATCCACAAGATTTTGTATTGCCCCCTCCAACAGTTCATACAGAATTTGATCCAGCACCAACATTTTCTGAACCAATTCAATCCCAACCATCTCCAAAGAGGCATAGAGATGATGAAGAGGTTAATAAAATTTCAGTTACGGTGAGAATAAGATCTGCAAGGCTAGAAGGCATTTATGAAGAAGTTATTGAAAAAGTTAGAACATCTGAAGATATGTTTTCGACAATACCCAAACGTATAAGAACCCGTTACACACAGAGTCAGAATTTAGAGTCAACACCCCTGCCAGAATTGGAAGCTACTCAGTTTCAAGACCAAGCTCAAAGGGAAGAAGACGAATCTAATCAAGTGGTAAGGCCTGATTCTCCTGGTTTAATTTCAAGTAAGTTACATAAGAGGATTAAGAAACTTCAGAAGCAAGTTCGTGAATTTCAAGTTTTGGATAGACATGTTAAGAATGAAAATGAAAAGTTAAAACAGAGGAGTAGATAGTTATAGAGAAAGAATGGTGTTCTTAAGAAAAGAATGAAAATTTTGAGATATAAGGCTCACCAATGGAGTTTGCAAAACAAAAGGTTGAGGAAACAAAATAAATTTCTTAGAGATAAATCAGTACTAAAGGAATCAGTACCACTGGCTGAGGATAATACAAGTTTGGAATTATTGGCTACAACAGTTGCAGAAAACATTCTTCCTAGTACCTCTAAAAGTTCTGAAGATAAAGAAAAAGTCATAGATGTTCTCTATGAATTTTTTAATCAAATTCTTGATGATGTCTGGACTAATACCCTGGCTTTAACATCAGCTAAAGTAAATATTGTTAAATGGATTGGAAGAAATGATGAATTATATGACTTGGGCCTTATTTATCAACAACGATATAAATTTGAAGTACAACGTATGCAGGAAACTTGGTTTTCTGCTTACTTGGTTGAAGAACAAAAGTGGAAGTCCAAGATACAGTCTTTACAGCAGCAATTAATGATTAAAGAAGAAGAAAAGAGACAAATGTTTAAACTTGCTAAGCAAGCCATTTCTTGTAGAAGTCCTACTAGAGTTTATTCAATGTACCTGCATGAACAATGGGTAGGCCTTCAGATGATTAGATTGAATAATAACAAAAAGTTCATGATGGGAAATGTTGATGACTTTGTGGATATCTATAATGACTCATCTACAAGGGAAAAGGATTTGTTGTGTGAACTTTATCAGTTTAAATTCTTTCTAGAACATGAATTGGAATGGAATCCCAATCTTGTAGTAGGAGATATTCAGTTACGAGCCTTTTCATCTTTTATTCAAAATCAAATTAAGTGGGAAATAGGGATGAAATTCTTTTATAAGTTGGAATTCCAGTTTGAACTTCACGTCAGAGGAGAGCATCCAGATGCTGAAGTGGCCTTTTCTAGTCACAGTCAATTCCTCAGGGATCCTATGAGGGTGAAACAATTTAGAATGAATCAGAGATCAGCGTTACAAAGTTTTGAAGAACTTATATCTTGTGGGACTTTGGCCTCTTTGCAGGCCTCAGAGAACCGTTGGAGTTTGCTTCCTCCAGTACTCCAATAACGGGACCCCATGGGATACCCATTTTTCCAGGTTGCCTTTTCAAGAACAAGTTTGTATGTGAATTCTCTACGAATAAATGGTACTCAATGGCTTGGGTTAAGGTTCCATTTCCTTTTGCTCTGGTGCAGCAAAACTGAGTACAGTGTGGTTGGGCAGTGGTATGATTTTGCAGAGAACTCTTCATGGATGGAAGTGGATGATAATTTAGGCTTTCGGGAAAGAAATGGAGTAAGTCACCCATCTTACAGTTGGACCAAGCTACATCAGAATTTACTACGGGGGGAATAAGTTGCATAGGGACATGCAAAAAACTTCCTTCTAGGGAAGATGCTTGGTGCTTGAATTGTTACCCAAAGGGTAGGTTTTCACTTGGATCTCCATCGTGTTGTTACTTGATAATATACCAAAGGATGTTAAGAACCTGTAATTGTTTTGTCATGATTTCAGGTTTATTCAATGCACAATAGTGGAAATATCCTTCTTGTTTATCTAGACTCTAAAGTATGATATTTCAAATCTAATGATTCACCCTGCTATGTATTTTTATTTTTATGTGAATTTGAACTTGTTCAAAAGAAGTGTATAAATTTTTCCTTGGAAACTTACTAAATCCCATAATCTGATATTTTATAGTGATTTTAGGAAAAACTTCGACTTGTTATTTCATGTAAATGAACCAACTGAACTATACTTGTTTTGTTACAAGTATTTATAGAAGGGCCATGTTCACATGAAACTATTAGCATTGATTGCAAGGTAATCAGTCCTGCAACCTCTTACAAATCCATTTTTTCCCATAAACCTGAAATAATGCTGAAAATGTTATAGTTGCAGTCACTGCCCTTTTTAATTTCGATATGATTGGCATACAATTAGTATGATTATCCTTTTGATCAATGTTTTGCATCTTCCTCTTGCCTCCTGGGCGATTGTATAATGTATTTAAGGCATAGCCATATTCATTATCATGTGGACTATCCTGTAGCCATCTATGGAGGTGTTTTCACATCTAGGAATTTTGTTTGTGTATTTTGACTACGTTTCATGTTAGTCTGGTTCTCTTTGGTGTTTAGGGATGTATCCACACCATGGTTCCATACCCTATTGTATTCCATGGATTTATCTCTGATATTTTTATGTTCCTATGGGAAATATAACGATTGCAGGGACACAATTATATGTTTGTTCAAGATTTCTCTTAAGGTGCACCCAATGTTCGACATTAGAAATAAAATTTTGGTTTTTTCCATTATTTAAATAATTATTTTTTCGTGTTTTCATTGGATTTGCACTGATGATTTATTCAATAAATATAAGCTTAGGGGACTCTTCTGATACGTGTCCAAGTAGACATCAGTGACCATTGAATTGTAATGCACTGATAACCACCGCCACCCAGAGATCCGTAACTTTCATTGATCTTAGATTTTATGGGTTTTGGGAACCCTCATTTGTTTTCATTTCACATTTTTTCTAAGTCATGATAGGGTTCATCAGTACTACATTTGTATTGCCATGAATATGGCTTGGTTTAAACACAGGTAACAATAGAAAAAATCAGTAAGTTACATTGTGTTTCGTTGATTTAGTTCATCGAATCATGTTTTAAGCAGAATCTATACATGTTTGTGGATATCATTATTGTTTTTAGTTGCTTTCCCATGGGATCTGATGACTGTCTTGTTTAGTGTTTTTAGATAGTTTAATAACGTATATCTATAGGCTTGGCCTGAGCCTGTAAGTTGAGTTGTTGTTTATAATTACATATGCACAAATGGGAATCAGACACATGGGTCTTATTTGGAATCGTGTTACCTAGCCCATCCTCTTGTTGGTTGCTCCAAGTTCATTCTAATGTAGATTTTCCTTGAGCAAGCTTGAACTCAAGCAACCTATTTTCAATACTTTTGTATATCCACATGCAGCTAATTCTTCACTGTTTATGGAATTACTAGAACATTCCCAATTAGCTTCAAATCCTTCAAACCTTCCTTTGAACAGTTCTCAAATGCATTCACAAATTATTGTGCCAAAAAAAATGCTTCAGACAATTCTTCAATTCTGCTCTTAGGTTTGTAGAGTTCCTATAGAGATCATCCTCCTGTTCTCATAACTCTCTAGACTGCTTACTTTCATCAGCTGTAGGTTATGTGCTTATCTAGGACCCTGCATAGTCTTTCTTAGACCCAACCAAGAAAATTGGATACAAGACCCTGCTTGTATTATATGTACATATGCATATCTTATCAAATTTCATCATCTTTGTCATGTCACACTTTATCAACCTGTCACAACCATGTCTTCAGTCTGTCCTCAGTAATATCATCAGTCTAACAGTTCAGTCATATTAATAAAGTTTGCTCATCAACTAAATGTGCTCATATCTTCAAGGTATACTTATGTCTTCAACTTCTGCTTATCATCATTTCCTCAACCAACCAACTGTTGCTCATCATGTTGTTACTGTCATCATTGTCATGTTAATTATCATATCGATCATGTTGTTACTGTCATCATTGTCATGTTAATTATCATATCGAACTGTCACAACATCCACAGTGATGTCCAATATTGTTACTGTTAAGCCAAGGCTTGCATTGCTATATAAGGCTGTCATGTCAAATTAGTCCATATACTTCTCATACTCAATGGTCAAGTTGGTCATGTATGTCACAGTCACTGCTGCTCATACCAAGGTCAATGTGCATGTATATCACTAAGATATCATCATATTAATACACCATTACCAGTATATACATCACTCTATCTATTGTGTAATTCTATGAATCATCATTATCAACATCAGTGTAGGCAACATAAACATCAAGTGTTCATCAAATCATGGCATGGTAGATCATCATCAAGGTCTGTATACATCAAGGTTTGAACATGCATATTGCATCATCTCATTTCTATTCAACTGTGTGTACATCACTGTTCATACTTCACCTATCTCCATACTGTAGTATGCAGCATCATCATAAGGTATCATACATCCTGGGATTTCATCATTCATATTGTTGAAGGTGTGAACAAGGTCAGCAGACTTGTTAGGGCATCATTCTGCTGTTGTAAACAAATTCTAGACAGTCCCAAAAGCTCTCAGAAGTTATATACCCGAAATCAGAAATAATAGACAAGAAAATTAGACTCCTATCATGCTCCTGCGATTTTCCACTTGTCCACCCTTTGCTGCTGCTATATATCAGTCTGAAATTCCTCAGTCACACCAAAAATCAGAGTTAAAAAAAAACTGTTTACTGTAGCTGCTATCATCAAGTGGTATACTAGACCAACTTCATAATTAAGAACTTCATCCATCAAATTTTAAGAGCTTCATATCATCTAGCTATGACATGTCATCATCCAAGTGCCATCATGCCACCATATATGTGGGTGCCAAACCTTTACATGCACCATGACCATCTTCAAGGGTTTCATGACCCCATCAACCCACAAATGACCACAGAATGGGTCATTTGCCCACTTTGGTGTTCCAAATCCCAATCACGCCATGCCATTAATATTTATCACTTCTTTGTCATGTCATGGTTTGTTTTCCCAAGCTGTCATGTTCACGTATGTCATCCAATGCCCATATTCCTTTTGCCATGTCATTCATGCTTATCATGCATGCTTGTCAATGTTATCTAGCTTGCTTATCTTCATGCCATGTACACCTTTGTCATTAATGTTGTCATCAATGACAATCATAGACAACCATATTCATCAGTGCCTAAGGTATTTTAGAGACCTTAAATGCAAGGGGCTTCAAATGCCCGCATTGGATGGTGTACTGTATCCTATTAGTATCAACTAGGCAAGAGCTAGGTACAAGAGACATCCATAGTGCCATTCTCTTAGACCACATATCATAGTGTTTGGGGGAACAAACAGGTCTAATAAGATAAATGATCTGCACACTTTAGACTTGTAGACCAATGAATGGAGGCATGCTTGCATTTGAGGAACTCCACCATCCCCATGAGAGAGGGGGAGGAAATTACTTGATTGATGTTCATATTCTGAACTTTAAGCTAATGAAATGGATTTCCCTTGATGTGAATGGGATCTTATTGCTCCCAGAGATAGCCACACTACAATTGCTATTGAAAACATGCTTGTGGTATAAGGTGGATATTATGGATACCACTACTTAGGAGAAGTTGATGTTTTGGATCTTGAAACCTTAACTTGGGGATGACCAAATAGATGAAAATCTACAACAACTAATTGTCTATGGGCCTACCTTTCACTTGGAGTACATTGGCAGGTTCCTTGCAAACAATACCACATGTCCACTTTGTCTCATTATTTCTATTCCCTTGAACACAGAAAATTATCCCATTGCAAGTAGCATGGAACTAACTCCTACATTTATGGAACTAACTCCTAACTCCTAAAGTTCTTAAGTAACATGGATGCACAACAGAGTGGACTTCCTTCTATTTAGGTTCTTGGTCTAGGTCTTGTACTTATCCTTACGCCTTTGAAAGTAATGGTATACAAGTAGGGAATACCAACATGAGAAGGGAACCCATGATTTAACCTTGCATCCACCTCACTATTACAGTGAACCAACTGGATAAGAAAACTATGTATTGAAGAAATATAGTGAACCATGGCTTTATCTCTGATATTTTTATGTCCCTATGGGAAATATAGCGATTGCAGGGACACAATTATATGTCTGTTCAAGATTTCTGGTAAGGCACACCCAATGTTCGACATTAGAAATAAAATTTTGGATTTTTTCCATTGTTTTCATTGGCTTTGCACTGATGATGTATTCAATAAATATAAGCTCAGGGGACTCTTCTGATAGGTGTCCAAGTAGACATCAGTGGCCATTGAATTCTAATGCACTGATATCCACCGCCACCCATATATCCACCACTTTCATTGATCTTAGATTTTATGGGTTTTGGGAACCCTCATTTTGTTTCATTTCACATTTTTTCTAAGGCGTGATAGGGTTCATCACTACATCTGTATTTCCATGAATATGGCTTGGTTTAAACATAGGTAACAATAGAAAAAATCAGTAAGTTACATTGTGTTTCGTTGATTTAGTTCATTGAATCATGTTTTAAGCAGAATCTATACATGTTTGTGGATATCATGATTGTTTTTAGTTGCTTTCCCATGGGATCCGATGACTGTCTTGTTTAGTGTTTTTAGACCAACATTTATATGTAAATGGATAAGCCCAAGAGATATTTTGATGCATATAGGATTTCGTATGTGGGATGTGGGTATCTTCATGATAAGTTTTCAATTTTTTTTGCTTGGTTTTGAAGGTGTATTCGTTGGGATAAAAATTACAAATGTGTGAATGCAATTTTGATGTTTTCATATTTGAGTTTTAAATTTATTTATAATTTTTAGATATTATTATGGGTTTAACAAGATGACCATCTAGTTGTGGGGATTATAGGGGTGTTGTGGAAGATTTTTTATGGTGATTTTAGGAAAAACTTCGACCTTTTATTTCATGTAAATGCACGAACTGAACTATACTTGTTTTGTTACAACTAGCTATAGAAGGGTCATGTTCACTAGGACTATGTGCTGAACATGAAACTATTAGCATTGATTGCAAGGTAATTAGTCCTGCAACCTCTTACAGATCCATTTTTTTCCATAAACCTGAAATAATGCTGAAAAGGTTATAGTTGCAGTCACTGCCCTTTTTAATCTATCTCTGTGAAGATAGTTATTTGTATCAGACACGAATTTTGCGAGAGGGAGATATACCAGTACTTATGGAATTATCAGAATCAGACACTGCTTGGGCTTCTCCAAAAGTGAATTCTTTGTCATCAATCCTCCATGTCACCTTTGCCATGTCTTTGTCCTCCAGCTTGCTTGCCATGCTTGTCCATGCTTGTCTATAGGCTTGGCCTAAGCCTGTAAGTTGAGTTGTTGTTTATAATTACATATGCACAAATGGAAATCGGACACATGGGTCTTATTTGGAATCCTGTCACCTAGCCCATCCTCTTGTTGTTTACTCCGAGTTCACATTCTTCTCAATCTTTGATCAATTCAATGTCATTGCTTTTCAAAGTTATAAAACTGTTAATTGCATCCGCTAAATACTTGCATTGATTACTTCTATGCTTAAGCTTGATTTCATAATCAGGATCAACCAGATTTGATTATGGGCACACAAGATATTATCCATCACCTAATATTTCCCCATTAGGCATGACAAAGTTTGGTTCAATTCTTTTGATGTAACCCTTTGCAACCTTCAATTGACCATTAAAATATGTCAGTAAACATTTTTTTTCATTCAATCCCGCATCTGAAGATGGTAATTGCAGTTGAACCTGCCAATAAACAAATTCCCGTGAGATTCCTTGGAATAAGAATGGAATATTAAACATAGAAATAAAGAGGCTTAGAACTTACCTGTTGTATTGATTTTCCAAATGGGTCATGATTATGTTCTCCCAAAGTCAAAGGAGTTTGTTTTGGCAAAACATGATGAGGACTCAGAGAAGCCTGTTAGTAAATAAATACTTGTAAGATATAGTGAAATAACGATTATAACATTGCAGTAAATATTAAATAGTTTCAAAACTCACCATTGACTTTGGAGTATGAAATGTATTAGACTTTGGAGTATCAAATGTATTAGATGGTCTAGGAGCCATTGTATTTTTTTCCAATGAACCTTGACTAGGATTATTCTAGAGACTCTCCTAAAAAATAAATACTTGTGAGCGATTTTCAAATAATGGAAAATAAAAATGGAAAAAATAAGAGTTGGTTTAAAAAACTACATGGATTGGGGTGACTGGATTAAGAGGTGACATTTGTGGAGGTCGTCGATTTGATTCAACATCTGACATGGAAATATTACTCTGCCAATATAATAGTTTGCATTAGATATCATGAAATTAGAAGATAAAGGGTTAGGATGCAAAAACAATAATTCATATATTACACACCCTACAACAATACGATCATGTTCATGTTAGCATTATGATTTTGAAATCCCCAACTTTAAAGATGGCCTACATAAAAAATTAAAGTCTACACATGCAATCCTTACATTGTTGGATTTTGGAACAACTCTGCCACTTTCTTTCCCCACCTCCATGGCAGCTTTCCATTCCATCAATTCTTCAACAAATTTTTTCAATATTCCGAGTTCCTTGTCTTTTTCTCTTAATTTCTCTTTAGTATTATGAAATTCCTTCTTGTACGAACGCTCTTTTCCAAATAATACTGTTGGAGTGACTCCGAATCCAACCCCACGTACACGACCCCTCCTCTCAGGTCCCAAAACTATAGCAAGGGAATCTTGCTTTGTAGCATATGCAGGAGACACTGACTCATTTTGTGCCGATTCAATTTGATTCTAGCAATGTCAACATTTCAACAAACTGATATAAGAAACATCATAAACTCTAAAAAAAGCATAAATGATACAAGAATAGGTTCGGAACTTACTATTTTCTCCGCAATGAATGATGACATTGGAGTGCCATCCTTCTTTTTACGGCATTTCATCCACACATCATCCCTAGTTATAGGCTTATTACTTGGACCACGAGATTGATTCTAGTATCAACAAATACAACAATCTAGTTAACTATATTTAAAGTTGTTAATTGTGAACAAATAATAGAATTTATTGCAACTTACGAGGTCGTCTTCAACCCTAAAGTAACCTCTACGGCCAGAAGTGTGGGTCTCTTGTTCTAATGCCCTATTTTCCTTATTTGTTCTTGACCTCTCCTGCAACTCAATAAAAAAATAGATGCTAAGATTATAGTTGATTGTATGAGAGGATTCAAAATCAAAGATGATAACATTCAAATCTGTCTTTCATTTTTACCTTGAATTTAGGGTCAGATCGTAATCTAACAAATTCAATCCAATCAGTTTCATTTACTCCAATAGGAATGTTTGCAATCCTCTCCTCATCTGTTTCGTATTTCAAATAGTATTTCTTATACAAATTATATCTATAGGTTCTCAAGCGTTGAGATATTGCTTTATGACACCATTGCTCTGTTGACGGATCTATTTGGTAGGTACGCTACAATAGATAAAACTTCCATTATTAGATACAAGCGTTATATGAAACTAAACCTATCACACACAAGCTCAATATGCATCAATATATAAATTTTAGAATAAGTTGATGCTCACATTGATTGCACTCCACATGTCTTTCTTTTGCACTTCAGACACTTTTTTCCATTCCATGTGCTTGATGCCTAGAATTTCCCTAGCAAGAACACCTAAAAATGAGGAGAATTTATCTGAATGTGGACCAATAGGCTGGCCCCTCTCATTAAATTGAATTTCAGGCAATGCAATTCCCTCTATAGTGGTTCCAAAGAGACATTTTGTTGGTCCTCTACTCCTTCTTTTCACATTTATTGCAGTACTAGCTTCGGTAGATGCATTTGCATCTTCTAAACCATGTTCTTGTTGTGGTGGATCTTGATCCAAAACATGCTCTTGTTGTGGTGGATCCTGATCCAAAACATGCTCTTGTTGTGGTGGATCCTGATCCAAAACATGCTCTTGTTGTGGTGGATCCTCCTCCAAAACATGATCTTGTTGTGGTGGTTCCTGTTGAAAATTTTCTGGAAAAACAAACCAGTACCCCTCTTGAGACAATGATAATATGAAATTGTTAATATGAAATCTTGAAATACTTGTATAGGACAAAAAATGTTTAGAAATGATCATACCTTCCAGTACTGGTTCTTTCAAATCTTTCTCAAGAGTATGTGCATTAGAATTTTTGTCGACACTATAGCAAGTAGATTCACTTTGTAATGGGACAATGGACCCCGATGCTATATTTTGTTGGAATTTGTTTCCCATCTTAGAGCCTATGGTCAAGTATATTATGATTTTTTTTAATATAATTGTTTATTTATTAAAAAATAAATAATAAGTTACCATCATGTTTAAAATATTTACCTGAAGTTGTGCCACATATAACATTGTCATTTCTTTTGGTAATGCATCCTGACTTTGTTAAAAGTGATGTATTACAACGTCTTAATTTAATCTTGTTAGCTCCCTACAAATATGGATTGCAGCTCGTGCTCAAAGAAAGTTAGACAATTTTTAAGGTATAAAAGAGGGGACAATAATTGTTAAAAAAATATTGAAGTTATTGAAATCCCCCCCCCCAAAAAAAAATGTCTTACTTTGATATGGACATCCGCAAATAAACTGCATAACAAAAAAATCATTTTTATTAACACATCGTTGAAACAAGCCAACTAACACAATCCTGAAAATTAAATAGTATTTATGAACATTATACAAATATCTTTAACTCATTCATAACAAAATGTCTAACAATGTATACTAAAATATAGAGGGTGCTTTTTGGGAATACTCTGTGGTCAAAAGTTTTACAGGCAAAATATATGAAATCTAATGTTATTAACTGGTTCAGGATGCTACTGCAACTTATGACTCCAAGACACACTCTTTTCTTCTATTTCGATTTTTCAAGTATTCTTTGATGTGTAATCTTCACATGCTTCATCGAATCTTCTATTATTAAACCTTTTAATTCATATTTTTGTCTTTTGCAGATTTTGATTATTTAACCAATTAAAATCTTAATGGACATCTTCCAGGTTTGCGGGCTTCATGCCCTTTCAAATCTTTGTTTTAATGAACTAATTAATTAATTAACTAGTCAATTAATTCATAAATTAACTTCAAGCCTGTAGGCTTCATTTCCTTCAAAACTGCATGCTTGGGCTTTCTACGGGCTTCCTTTCTCCCAAAACTTGGGAATGATATTTTTTAATCTTCTGGCTTCTTCTTATTAAGATCTCCATCTTTATAAGATCTGCAGTGACGGTGGAGAAAAACTTGTCACAGAAAAACAAAGCAATTGTCTTGCCCACAAGATCAGATATCGGGACCTGGTCACCTCTATTGTTTGATCACAAAGTTACGCTCATCAGAAACCAAGAGTGACTCTAAGTTTTGCGATTCTGAGGACATAACTACCATATTGCCAATAGGGGCGTCTCAAGACATGGGAAAATATTTTAAAAAAAGGCCGGATTGGTCCCAGCAGATGTTGTCTGTGTATGCAGAATGCTGAAACCACAAAACATCTTCTCATGAAGAGTGTTTGGAAATTATGCTGCACAACTCTAAATGCTGAGCAGATGTGAGGCGGGGTTCTGAGAATTTTGATATAAATTTGCTTAACTGGTTTAGAATCTATAAATCTTACCATTTGCTCCCGGTTTAGATTCCAATATTTTTCCTTGAAGAAATTCTGCGATTTTTGCTAACTAGATGTTGGAGAGACTGACTCAGGCATTTACAAGACCTCTGTAACTTTTGGAAAGAGCGAATCTGAATTTTTTGTTTGGATTTGTGAGTAAGTGGATTTCTAGCAAAGATACATCTGGAAAATTCTGGTAACCCTATTCTAATACTACGAGATTAGGGAACGGAGCAATTCTGCCCATCTCCTGCATCAACAAGGGTGGAAACGGCCGGTGGCACCACATGTTGGCCTACTTATTTCAAATCCACAGTATGATGATGTAATGTATTTTAATATCTAGTTCATGAATGGACAAAAACAACTGACAAGATAACAAAAAATGTCTTTGCAAAAGGCCAATTATCCATGGTAAATGTCATTTGCAAATATGGATTTTAAAATAGTATTAAGTTTTGAAATACTCATCATAATTCATCTTGACCGAAAGGGACAATAAGGACAAAACAATAGTATGAGCAATAAAGTACAAACAATAGTACAAGGCAATGGTACCTCTTTTTGTTTCCACGGGTTAAGATTGCCTATTGTAAGAGAGTTTGCTTCTCATTTCCTCTAGTCTTCATAGTTTTCTAACTTCAACGCCAAGCAAAAAATGTTTTCAATTAAAATATTGTTGAATACATATGAGCTTTGTTCCTATTTATATTACAAAATGAAAAAAAAAATTGGAGGGAAATCTAAATACTTAAAACAATGGAGGGAAATACAAATCCAAACATTCTTTTCTTGACAATAGATGTTCCTATTTCCATTTACAGATGTTACTATTTTCTCCAAATTATTATATAAAGTACATAAAATACTTATAAATTAGAAAAAAAATAATTTAAAAGTATCACCAAATATTTTATAGTTAGAATTTAAGAATTGATTGGATTTGCCAAGACTTATACATTTTTAAGTATGGATCCTTAAAATTTTCAGAGGTAGTCATGATTATAGAAGATACACAATCCACTAAAAAATGCACAACTAGAAGGAAAGCATATGGATTTGAAAAAACATAAAGTTAACATCTTCACATGTACAAGAGTAAAATCATTATAAGTCAAACAATATAATTTCTCAATCAAACTAATGGTGTGAAAAAAAAGTTTGTAATGGTGAGTGTAATGCATTGGTTTTCTATTAATGTTAACCCTTCTCCTACAAAAACTAATGCAACAATTAAATAAAGTTGAAATGGACCTACTTAAACTTCATTGCCTACAACACATTCTCACACCATAAAAGAGGTGCCAAGACATAGTATATTATCTAAGCAAAGACATTTAAAAACATATATATGAACCTCAATGGTGAGGTATGCCTTCAAATATGCAAAAGTTCCTCTAAATATGTGGAAATTTTCGGTTAGTAATGCGAAAGGTCTATTGAGTAAATTCTCACCCTGCAACCTCTTAGTGATTTGCTTCCTTGATCAAACATCATGAGTGATGCCTAAGATAAGATCAAACCAAAATGTGTGATCCAAGGTTCTTCTCATGGATTGCAATTATCACTATTCTAAAAATACCCTATCCATTAATATGACTTCACAATGAGGAATTAACACCTTTACAAATGATGGTGGTAGCAGTACTTAATGATGGTGGACTGAGTTGGTTTCCTTGATGGGTTTTCCATGTGTCATAGGTATAGAGAATTCCTTACGTGGTTGCAAGCCCCTGATCACCTAACGTTGGAGTATTGGTCATGATGTGTGACCCCTAACTTAACTCGTTGGTTAAGTCGGTCTTGTGTGGGATCATATACTTATTGGAGGCTTTATACCCCTGGACCTCTATAATATATATCAGAGAGTCATGTTCTCATCATTTTATATCAACTTGGTCTTCCTCTTGTGTGTATGATTGGGGTTCGTTATTCTATAGCTTACTATCCTTCTGTAGTAGAGCAATTATACTTGGGTATTCTTTGATGTGTGACGCATGGTCTCCCACCATGTATGCTTTTGCCTAGGGTTTATGGCAAGCTGAGACATTGTGAAGTCATGCATGACTCTTGATTTTGCGGATTCTATCACAATGAAAGGTTGTAACTGGGTTTTCTCCCCCATGAGGGCTTCCCATGATACATGTTGTGTAGTTGTGCATTTTCTATAAACATGTGATCCTATAATTTGCTTACTGTTTCTATAGCTACCATCATATCTAGGGATGAATTTGGAACGTAAGCATGTTGTTTTGCATTAATATAGCTTTGAAAGAACCACCTATATTATAATGTTGTTTGTCATTATAGCTGAATACACATTCCAAGGAGGGTGTCAACCACCCATCGCAGGGTTGTAATGAAACTGAGAATGCATGTGTTTTGATACTAGAAACAAAAGTGAGAGGACTAGTCAGAGAGATGGTAGCATTTTCCAACGCCACTGAGCCAGGGGATGGATCCCTCAACAAATAGTTGGCCCTCACCGTTTTTATCCCTTGATGGTGGTAGCAGTACTTAATGATGGTGGACTGAGTTGGTTTCCTTGATGGGTGTTCCATGTGTCATAGGTATAGAGAAGTCCTTATGCGGTTGCAAGCCCTTGATCACCTAACGTTGGAGTATTGGTCATGATGTGTGACCCCTAACGTCAAGTCGGTCTTGTGTGGGATCATATACTTATTGGAGGCTTTATACCCCTGGACCTCTATAATATATATCAGAGATTCATGTTCTCATCATGTTATATCAACTTGGTCTTCCTCTTGTGTGTATGATTGGGGTTCATTATTCTATAGCTCACTATCCTTCTGTAGTAGAGCAATTATACTTGGGTATTCTTTGATGTGTGACGCATGGTCTCCCACCAGGTATGCTTTCGCCTAGTGTTTATGGTAAGCTGAGACATTGTGAAGTCATGCATGACTCTTGATTTTGCGGATTCTATCACAGTGAAAGGTTGTAACTGGGTTTTCTCCCCCATGAGGGATTCCCATGATACATGTTGTGTAGTTGTGCATTTTCTATAAACATGTGATCCTATATTTTTCTTACTGTTTCTATAGCTACCATCATATCTAGGGATGAAGTTGGAATGTAAGCATGTTGTTTTGCATTAATATAGCTTTGAAAGAACCACCTATATTATAATGTTGTTTGTCATTATAGCCGAATACACATTCACAAGAGGGTGTGGACCACCCATCGCAGGGTTGTCATGAAACTGAGAATGCATATGTGTTTTAATACTAGAAACAAAAGTGAGAGGACTAGTCAGAGAGACGATAGCATTTCCCAACGCCACTGAGCCAGGGGATGGATCTCTCAGCAAATAGTTGGCCCTCACCGTTTTTATCCCTTGATGGTGGTAGCAATACTTAATGATGGTGGACTAAGTTGGTTTCCTTGAAGGGTGTTCCATGTGTCATAGGTATAGAGAATTCCTTATGCGGTTGCAAGCCCTTGATCACCTAACGTTGGAGTATTGGTCATGATGTGTGACCCCTAACTTAACTCGTTGGTTAAGTCGGTCTTGTGTGGGATCATATACTTATTGGAGGCTTTATACTCCTGGACCTCTATAATATATATCAGAGAGTCATGTTCTCATCATGTTATATCAACTTGGTCTTCCTCTTGTGTGTATGATTGGGGTTCGTTATTCTATAGTTCACTATCCTTCTGTAGTAGAGCAATTATACTCGGGTATTATTTGATGTGTGACGCATGGTCTCCCACTAGGTATGCTTTCGCCTAGTGTTTATGGCAAGCTGATACATTGTGAAGTCATGCATGACTCTTGATTTTTCGGATTCTATCACAGTGAAAGGTTGTAACTGGGTTTTCTCCCCCATGAGGGCTTCCCATGATACATGTTGTGTAGTTGTGCATTTTCTATAAACATGTGATCCTATAATTTGCTTACTGTTTCTATAGCTACCATCATATCTAGGGATGAATTTGGAACATAAGCATGTTGTTTTGCATTAATATAGCTTTGAAAGAACCACCTATATTATAATGTTGTTTGTCATTATAGCCGAATACACATTCACATGAGGGTGTGGACCACCCATCGCAGGGTTGTCATGAAACTGAGAATGCATATGCGTTTTAATACTAGAAACAAAAGTGAGAGGACTATTCAGAGAGACGGTAGCATTTCCCAACGCCATTGAGCCAGGGGATGGATCCCTCAGCAAATAGTTGGCCCTCACCGTTTTTATCCTTTGATGGTGGTAGCAGTACTTAATGATGGTGGACTGAGTTGGTTTCCTTGATGGGTGTTCCATGTGTCATCGGTATAGAGAAGTCCTTATGCGGTTGCAAGCCCCTGATCACCTAACGTTGGAGTATTGGTCATGATGTGTGACCCCTAACTTAACTCATTGGTTAAGTCGGTCTTGTGTGGGATCATATACTTATTGGAGGCTTTATACCCCTAGACCTCTATAATATATATGAGAGAGTCATGTTCTCATCATGTTATATCAACTTGGTCTTCCTCTTGTGTGTATGATTGGGGTTCGTTATTCTATAGCTCACTATCCTTCTGTAGTAGATCAATTATACTTGGGTATTCTTTGATGTGTGACGCATGGTCTCCCACCAGGTATGCCTTCGCCTAGTGTTTATGGCAAGCTGAGACATTGTGAAGTCATGCATGACTCTTGATTTTGCGGATAATAATATTTAAATAATAAACTGCAATAATGGTAACACTTTGTCACTTTGTATATCGTAAATTAAATTACATCAAGAAACGATGCCTGCATTTTCTAATATTTGAAAGGTTCAATTTTATACCATTTGTAAAGATTAAAAAGATTCAATTTTATACGATTTTCAAAGATTCAAAAGATACCATTTTCAAAGACTAAAAAATTCAATTTTTGAATTTTGGTGCGGATGAAATTAGGGTGGGAATGATTTGCTCTAGCTTAAACCACGCGCATGGAGAGATAGACAAAAAATCACAATGAAATGCTGTTGGGTTGAACCGCGAATGGAAAGATAGACAAAGGTGCCGATCGGAAGGAAAGGGAGTGAGACGAACTGCGGAAATCAGGTTCCAACGCTATCCATGCAGCTCTTCTTTTTATTTTTGATGTAGGAACCACCTGCAATTTCAACAAAAAACGCTTCCCCAAATTCTTGAACTCTTACCTTGAGTATAAATTCAATTTCTTTGTTCAGAAATGGTGTTTTCCTTTTAATAATATGATTACAATTGGGCCATGATCCACTGCTGCTCGTACACAAATGGAATCTAAAATGGAGTTTGATTCCCAAACAGAGTATACTTGGGTATTCAAATTTGTGCACAATGACAATTTGCCACGATTTTTCCTCCAGGCCAGTGTTCATTTCTTCAGTGTTTGTTTCAACACTTGAGAAACTTAGTTTTTCATGAACAAGTGGAAAAAAATAACTACTACCCTTCAACACACTTCCAAATATTCAAACCCTAACCTGAAATATGGAACCTGGCTATCAATTCCGTAACTCGATCTCTGTATAAAAATGTTAAACAAATGCTAAAATCTCCAATATTTTACCTTCAGCGACAGTAGATTCTCACCCAACACATTTATTTATTCTGCTAAATTTTGGTTAGGGTTAGGGTTTTATGCAGAATGTACTTTAAACAATCTAATTGAAGTAACTTGATGTTCCAATTTCAATCGCTTCACTTCCTTCCAATTTGCATAACCTGAGATCTCATAACATAAGGACACTCGAGTGATAAACAATCACATCGAGTCAGTTTTCAGAAGGGTCTTCCAATTCCAAATACTTCGCAGAAATCGCATATTCCTGTAGTTGCTTACTGTCAGGAAGTCAGCCAATTAACAAAGCCTATGTACTCATTTTTCGTTGCAGGAATTGCATACAAATTCCGGAGTAAATGACTTTATGTTTTCAGCAGGACGCCATTCACATTCAACAGAGAGTAATGAACTTCATAAAAAATACATAGAAAGAGATATTCACAAGTCCATATGCATATAAAATGCTTTCATTAATCAAATTCAATTACTCAGAATTTCATGACCTGATTACACAATATGGGAGTATTCTACCCTGGTCCCCTCCTCTCTATTTTCCTATCCTCTTTGCCTCTACCTCACCTCCACTCTACCTCTGCTACGGCCTGTAGGATTACAATCGTATATATGAAGAATCAATTTAACGGTTTAACCCTAACGACCTTTCTATATTTCTGTAACTGCCTCCCTAAATAGGAGTTCGGCTCTATCCTAAAGGATGATACATCACTGACACCTCATCACACTTGGAAACTTCTAGTTTAACCTTGCTAACTATTGAACATTTACAAGATTTCCTTTAGGCTCAGGGAGGATTTGTCAAGATTCAAAGAATCGACAGATCCTCTAATCTAGGCAGAAAAAGTGATTCATTTATTCTGCGACCAGTATGCAATAAATCCGCTCCTTGGGTAACATCAGAATGAACTCGGAGGAACCAACAAGAGGATGGGCTATGTGACACAATTCCAAATAAGACCCATGTGTCTAATTTCCATTTCTGCATATGTAAGTATAAACAACAACTCAACTTACAGGCTTAGGTCAAGCCTGTAGATATACGTTATTAAACAATCTTAAGGATGAAAATCAATTTATTTTAACATAATAGTGACAATTACAATTACAAGAACTTTACAAAAACTTTAGGAGTTAGTTCCATAAATGTATGAGGTTTGTTATTTAGCTACAAGTTATGTTTCCAAGTATATCTTGTATGCCTGCAAGCATTAGAGGTTAGAGAGAGAGGCTTGAAAAATGATGGTTAGGAGGGTTAGCTATACAATGTAAGAATCAAGGCAAGAAAAACAGAGGATAGGTCAGAGTTTGTTTATTAGCCCGCAAATTTCCAAGTAATAAATGGAAAAGGATTATTTGCCATGATGCTGTGTGTTGATTTCATATATGTCTGTGTGATTGATGAACTCTGGTGAATATACAAGCTAACCAGGAAATGAATTAGTTAATTGTGTTACTCTCTGTTGGGCTACATTTTAATTTTAAGGTTGAATTAAGATCTAAGGTTGAGTGTTGACTACATTGGAATTACGCTCAGTATGAAGAGGAGTGATGTTGAACACTCTGCATTGAAGGGCTGCCTGGAATGAATTAGTTTTGAGTCTGGGTAGAATCTTTATGGGTTCTACTTTCTTAGAAGTTAGATGCCATATTGGTTTGAATTTCAATGGTTCTACAAATTGACATCTAAAGAGACAATTACAATAATGCATTAAGCCACAGAGATTATTTCCAGAAGGTCTAAGTCAAATATTTGAACAGTTTAGGGAGTTTTTTTATATCAGAATACCTCTTAATAAGAAATGTGGGTTTATGCAGTTGTTTGACCGCAAGTTGTTAGTGCAAAGTTGTGTGTTTTCAATATATATGAGGTTTAATATCAACTAACTTCTTTAGTTCATTGTAGACATAATTTCAAAGGAGCTTGGAGCATATTATCAAATGGACAAAAGAAACTGGATGAACTTGAAAAATAGGTATAGTTTCTATATTTGGTTATTCATGGTGATATACCAAAAAAATGTATCAGTGCTAACTTGTTCTCAATTAAATTTATGTGACTTAATGAAAATTGTTTATGTGTAGGACACTACAAGAATATAGAGATGGGGTTAAGGAATTCTTAAAGTTTGTCGAGGCGCATTCAAGGAATAAGATGTCCATAAAATGTCCATGTAATAAATGTGGCATAGTCAAAGTACAAACATTTGATAAAATACGCGAGCACTTGATTTGTGATGGAATAATAGAACAATATAAAATTTGGTATTTTCATGGAGAGAGCATTCACAGTCAGGTATCTTCAAATAAATGTATTGATCTAGTTTCAAACTTACTTGTATTACAATAAAGATATAAATTATATTTATATGTGTTGTATTACAATAAAGATATAAATTATATTTATATGTGCTTAATTATGTTTTCCTCTCACCTTTAGATTCCATCCGTTATTGATGAGGCTAGGCAACGCTCTGAAAATGAGCCAAATGAAGTTATAGAGCATATATCATCTCAACTGGTAAGCTAATTTGCATTGGTAAAGGCCCCTATTTGACCAATATCTATTCATTCTAATTTTCATAAAAACCATAAAATCACTGACATGAATTTTAATTTTCTTATTAATAGGGTTATGGACATGTAGAATGCCATTATGATAATCAGGTTGATGAGCCTGGAACATCGTTTCAGAATGGTAATGATCCACTCGAAAAGGATGATGATACAACCATTGTTGGTGATCAAGTGCTTCATATGTTGAATGATGCTTATCCATGTCTTGATCAAAACCTAAACGAAGGTTGTGATAATGTGGGTTTGGCATCAACAAATGTACTAAATGAAGTTAATGAATATAGGAAGTTAATCGAAGATGCAAAGATTCCATTGTACCCTGGTTGTGTTGATTTCACAAAACTATCAACAACCGTAGAATATTACAATCTCAAAGTGAATAGTGGATGGTCTGATAGAAGTTTTGGCCAAATGTTAAAATTGCATAAAAATACACTTCCTAGAGATAACACACTTCCAGATTCTGCATATGCTGCAAAAAAGTTGATAAAATCATTGGGATTAAACTATGATATGATACATGCATGTCCCAATGATTGCATTTTATATCGAGGAAGTAACGAAAGTAAAGACGAATGCCCAACATGTGGAAAATCTCGATGGAAGGTGGATGCTCAATCTCAAAAGGCGCGTCAAGGTGTTCATGCAAAGGTGTTAAGATATTTCCCCATAGCACCGAGGCTAAGGAGAATGTATAGGTATGATTTTCAACACCATAATTGTATTCAAGTTTTCACCTTCTTGTATTATCTTTACCATTTTTCATAGTGTTATTATATGATAATATTATATATAAATGAAAGATTTTCTTTGTTGTTCTAGCTCTGCGGACATGTCACAAAAAATGAGGTGGCATCATGAGAATGCAAGCAATGATGGTCACATGCGCCACTCTGTTGATAGCCCAGCCTGGAAAACTATTGATGAAAGATGGCCTGGTTTTTTAGGCGAACCCCGCAATGTACGACTTGCAATGGCAACAGATGGATTTAATCCATTCGGAGACTTGAGCAGTACATACAGTGTTTGGCCTATAGTGTTGGTTACATACAACCTCCCACCATGGTTGTGCACAAAAAGGAATTTTTGTATGTTAACATTGTTAATACCTAGTCCCAAGCAACCAGGTAATGACATTGATGTGTATTTGGAACCCTTGGTAGATGAACTAAAGGAATTATGGGACCAAGGAGTATGGACATATGATGCTTACAATAACACATGCTTTAACATGAAGGCGATTCTTATGTGGGTAATTCCTGACTTTCCAGCTTATCGGAATATGGTTGGTTGCACAACAAAAGGCTATAATGCATGCCCCATATGTGGAAAGAACAGAGAATCAGAGTACCTCAATTGTAGCAAGAAATGTGTGTACATGGGACATAGGATATTTCTTCCTCAAAATCATAAGTTTCGTTCACAGAAGGGACTATTTAATGGGAAGGAGGAGCTTCGTTATGCCCCTCCAGTTGTAAGAGTGTCAGATATATTTAAGGAAACAAGGGGAAATGAAATAGTTTGGGGGAAGACTGAATCAAAGAAAAGGAAAATAAATAAGGAAAAAGGTGAAAAAACTAATGTTGTTGTGTGGAAGAAACAATCAATCCTATTCAATATGCCATATTGGGAGGTATGTAGAGACATCAACCATTCCTAATTATTATACATTGCATGCTTATATGACGTCATTGTGCTTAGATGTATTCATTGAATTCATTGTTTATGATTTCCTCCATATTAAATAATTTTCCAATATTCTCAATGTGTTGGAATGCAGAAACACCTACAACGTCACAGTTTAGATGTAATGCATGTGGAGAAGAATGTGTGTGAAAGCATTTTTAGAACTCTCTTGGATATAAAAGGGAAGTCCAAAGATGGAAAGAAATCACTAGATGACTTGCAAAAAATGGGTTTGAGAAAATCACTATGGCCAGAAGTTAAAGGAAAAAAAAATTCCTTCCACCTACACCGCATACTCTTTCAAAGAAAGAGAAAGAGACCCTATGTCACGTTCTTTTCACATTAAAAGTGTCAGATGGTTATAGCTCTAATCCAAAAAATCATATATATATGGAAGAGCTTAAGTTCCGTGGAATGAAAGCACATGATTGCCATGTTCTAATGCAACAACTTCTCCCAATAGCTCTACGCCATGTGCTACCAATTGCTGTTCGAAAGACACTTTGTAAGCTCTGTTACTTTTATAGGCAGATTTGTGCAAAATCGGTTTCAATAGAGAGCCTTGACAAGTTGGAAAATGATATCGTGGAGACAATGTGCTCGCTTGAAAAGTACTTCCCTCCTTCATTTTTCGATATAATGATGCATTTGAATGTGCATTTGATACGTGAGCTTCGATATTGTGGCCTGGTTTCATATAGATGGATGTACCCCTTTGAGAGGTACATGGAACTTTACTTGCTATCAAGAACCACAAGAAGAATAATTTATTCAAAGCTTTTGACATTACTTAAAAAATATGCTCTTTTTGTAGGTGTATGAAAGTATACAAGAGTTATGTTAAGAACAAAAATAGGGCTGAAGGATGCATCGCTGAAAGCTACAATGTGGAGGAATCAATAAAGTTTTGTGGAGGAAAATTGAAAGGTATGGAAGCTATTGAAACCACACATGGTCGAAATGAAGTGTGGGATGATGAAGTTGAAGAAGTAATTCTTGATGGAAAGCCATTATTTGCTTCAATTCCATCAGAAATGGATAACATTAGTTGGGAACAAGCCCATAGGTGGGTTCTATTTCACACAAATGAAGTTGATCCATGGATAGAGTAAGTAACATGTTTGACCTTCAAAATTTTGTTTGTTTGTGGTTTAACAAAACACAAATCCATGGATGGAATAATGTATTTGACATTTCAAATTATTTTTATTCATATTTTATCAAAACACATTAACAACCAATTTTACTGTCCATAATTGTCAAATTAGGATGCACAAAATGGAGATTCTCAACTCATTTACCCAAACCAAAAAAGATGAAGCTCTATTGCAGAGACTCCACACCCAACAGTTTCCTAGTTGGCTAAAAAAACAGGTCACTTTATACTATTTATATTATAAGTACTTACAAATCATTACATGTTGAATATTGTCATGTACAAATTTAAATATTTTGTCATAGGTTGGATGTATGTGTTCTAACTACATTAAAAAAATTGAAAATATGTAGGTGGAAGGAGACGGAAATGTGTCTGATACACTTAAATGGCTAGCGCGAGGCCCAAAGAAATTTGTGAATAAGTACAAGGGATACCTAACCAATGGTTATAGATTCCATACAAAAAGAATGGATAATGAGAGAACCACACAAAATAGTGGTGTGTGTTTGGAAGCCGAAACAATGATGAGGTCAAGTTCCAAATATCCAAACCCTGTACTTCAAAAAACAACATTTTATGGAGTAATAGAAGAAATAATTACATTGGACTATTTTTGTATGGAGTACACGTTGTTCAAATGTAATTGGGTCGATGTATACAATAAGAGAGGGATTAAAACTGATGATTTGGGTTTTACAATGGTGAATATGAAGAAATGCTTAAGTCAGAATCATTGGCAAGATGATCCATTTATTCTGGCATCGCAAGCTAAACAGGTATTCTATGTACAAGATCTAGTTGAGACTGACTGGTATGTAGTGTTAACATGTTATCCAAAAGGATTGAGAAATAGTACATCATATGAACCCAAGTATGCAGATTTGTCAGGGGTTACAGACTTTCAAGAAGAAAAATGTGTAAATGAAGAAGATATAGTCGATGTCAATGTTGACGTGAACGTGGATTATGTCCGTTCAGATTGTGAAGGAATATGGTTGAATATTAAACAATAAAACATATCAATTCTTCTATATTCACCTTTACATGGTTTATACATTTGCAGACTTTGCATATTGGGTCACTAATGGTTTGGATTTACATTGAATGAATGATGTTCTTGATAAATGCTAGTTTTGATATTTTGTCTTGGACTGAATTAAGATGTTGTTGGACTATCCAGTGGATTATTTACAGCTCATCCTTTATGTTTGATTATGCTCTTGGAAAGTAAGTGGACTGCTATGTGGTTGTAATTGCTTCATATTGACTTTCTAGATGTGTTAACTTGGGTATGGAATTATATCATTTTATAGTGGTGTATTTTTGGTTGTGTTTTGCATTTGTTTTTTTATTTTTAAATCATTAACTTGGATTTATTCCACAATAGATTTCTTTAAGGAAAAAATTAGTGTGTTCTGTGTTGGTTTTGCATGCTTGGAATTGTATAAACAGTCTTTAAACATATGGGGCACAATATGCTAGTTGACCTGTTCTCTTGATGATGGTAAGTAACAAAAATCCTTTGTGGATTTATACTGATCTTGTATGGTGCTTATATATTTATAGTACTTACCTATTTCATTTTTCAGGAAATTCCTTCCAGGGAAAACAGTCACATTTTCAATGTTGGCAATCCTAATAATAGGTCACTATAAGCAGCTGGCAGAAATAATGACTGAGGTATGGTTCATGCTTTTCGAGTTGAAAAAAGTTGTTTGAATAGCTTTTTGAATAATATCTTGTGCTTTTGTTGTTGTCAATAGTGTTGATTTATAGTGCTTGTTTAGTTTCCATTGACCTTCATTAACATTTCATCGCAATGGAAGCATAAACTATGCTTCCTTTGTTCTGTGACCAGTCTGCAATAAATCTGCTCCTCAGTTAACATTAGAACGAACTTGGAGGAACAAACAGGAGGATGAGTTGGGTGACATGATTCCAAAGAAGGCCCATATGTCTGATTTCCATTTGTGCATATGTAAGTGTAAAAAACAACTCAACTGAGATAACTTCCTGACCTCTTTGTTACTTGATGACTTGATTCATGATTAGAGAAAGTAATGTCATCCCCAGATTTTAATTTCACAGATTCTGTGAGACATCCTGAATTAGAACGGTCAATCTTCAGTTTACCAAGCCCCGCTTTAGCCTCAGCTATAAACTGTTGTTTCAATGGTGGACTACCACTCAGATATTTTGAGGCACGACATTCAGTCCATGCATTTTTTCTTTCTTCTAATTGATCTCTAGTTGCATACACATAAGGAAGTAACTCCAGATCTTCACCCCCCTCAGACTGTACCTTGTCAGTCCAACTAATAAGCTCAAGTGCTGCCTTGCTTGCAGATAACTTTGGATCATATGTCAGAGTAAACCTTGAAAAGGCATTACACTAACCATCTATACTGTGAGGAAAAGCACCCAAAGAATGTTGATTCTTCTCAAAAGGAATGACAAATTTTTTGCCCGAGTTAGAAGTATGAAGTCAATGTGTTCCCAAACATCATACTGCTTTACATTGTGAATGCAAACAGTATGAAGATCCTTACACGAGATCATAACAGAGCAAAGGGGACACTTCTTCCATTTGTCATCTTTGTGATAAACTTCTCCCATCATCAAATACTGCAGAATACAAGGAAAACAAAAGATGTGACCACAAGTGAGAGAGGAACATGTAATGGAGATTATGAGAAGGTAAGATGCAGCACCCAGTGTGAGAATGAAACTGAATGTCAGTAGACTGAGGTTCTATTTAGTTTAAATGATATCGACAGTGGTCAACCATCCAACCAGGGGGACCATCAAATGAGAATGGGATCTGTAGGGAAAGACAGTGTCCCTGTGAGTGTTTCTTATGATGTAATAATAAATGATCCTTCTGGTCAAGGGGCTCCATGCAGTCAAGCAGATGGTTATTCTAAAAAAATGTTTTAGGGATTTGTGTGGCTGAATACAGTCCAGAAATTGATGGGATGAATCTAGGTGAAGGGTCTTCTTACACAAGCTCAGTGGCAGAGGGTGATGGGAGTTCAGCAAATTTGGGAGAATGTGATTTCAGCCCCCCAAATTTAGGTCAACTAGGAAAGGACATAATAGACTGGAGAAAAGAAAATCAAAGAAAAAAGAACCTGACGTGAATGGCATAATACATGAAGCAACTAAACAATATCTCATAAGCAAGGCACCACTTGTTCCTTTTCATTTATAAAGAGAGTATTTATGACCAAATTACAAAACATCCACCCTGAATTCTTTTTGTTTGATAATATTGTCTAGCCCATTAAATTGTAGGGATTGCAAATTTGGATAATGATAGAAAGAGTCTAGATTCTTTTGCTTGCATGAATCAATTATCATATACTTGTATGCCATCTAAACTTTTGTGCAAGCAGAGATTGAATAGTATGCCAGACAACCCAAAACACCTTTTGTGATTCTTCAAATCTAGAACAAGTTAACAAAAAAGGGGACATAATATAATCCCTATGCTTATAGCTGCGGTGTTGTGGGAGACCAATTATGAGGACACCTTCCTCTCATCAATCTAAGCTTGAGATTGGAAGACAATCCTATCACGAGCCACAATTTCCTCTTCAATCTCTTATTTTCATGATGAGACCTCCCACTCATCTCACAACTGCTATCCACTATCCTTTGATGTACATGTTTAGTAGCCAAAGCTTTGAAAAACACCTTGGATAGTCTATCTCTAGATTTTAACCGATGCAGTTGGGCTCAAAGTTGAGTTCCATGTGGTTTGTTGAATCATGAAATTCCTCTACATATTATATTGTGGCAGATTGGATTTGAATTATATTGTGCAAGTTTCAGAACCACACTTAAAAAAATTATGAGGTCAAGTATTCTTTTAAATAAGACTTTTGAGAATGATATCCAATGTTATTGTTGCACAGAGCATGACTTTTGAGGACCATAAAAATTTGATGATCCAATATGAAGCAAAAGAGAGAAATAATGAGAAATAATGACTTTTGAGGACCATAATGTTATTTGTTGCACAATGCTTATATATTTATAGTACTTACCTATTTCATTTTTTAGGAAATTCCTTCCAGGGAAAACAGTCACATTTTCAATGTTGTCAATCCTAATAATGAGGTCACTGTCAAGCAGCTGGCAGAAATAATGACTGAGGTATGGTTCATGTTTTTCGTTGGAGTTCAAAAAAGTTGTTGAATAGCTTTTTGAATAGTTTCTTGTGCTTATGTTGTTGTCAATGGTGTTGATTTATAGTGCTTGTTTAGTTTCCGTTAACCTTCATAGCATTTCATCACAACAAAAGCATAAACTATGCTTCCTTTGTTTTGTGACCAGTCTGCAATAAATCTGCTCCTCGGTTAACATTAGAACGAACTTGGAGGAACAAACAGGAGGATGAGCTGGGTGACATGATTCCAAAGAAGGCCCATATGTCTGATTTCCATTTGTGCATCTGAAAGTGTAAAAAACAACTCATCTTACAGGCTTGTCCAAGCCTGTAGATATACGTTATTAAACTGTTGTTACAACATTTTATATCATCTTTTGGTGTCTTGTTTCCATATGCTTAAAAAATCTTATATATCTATTTTAGTTATCGTGTAAACATGTTAGTGAATCATTTCTATTTACTTTACTTATAACAATGCGATATTTTTGCTTTTTCAAATTAGTAAAATGTTATAATAATAATAACCAAATGTTCAATTTATTCCAGCAGGCTATTGGTCATCACCATCTACTAGGGTTACATTCTTCTTGTGACAATTTATAATTATAATTATTTTTTTTACAATTTTAATTGAAATGGCAACGATCCTTTATGTTGCGTCATTAAAAGATTTTCAAAATTAAAAGTGGTGACAATCTCATAGCGGTTGTCACCATTGATATGTTAATGGAAATATCCTCAATAGTGAGGGTCATTGCAAGGCCCTCATCATATTTCATTGGCGACATTCAGTTTTTTTGGTGATGGAGGCCCTTAGGTCCATCACCAAAACTTCATATAAATTGGTGAGGGTAACTATTTGTCACTAATAATCCTTATTAGTGTCGAACATTGAATGTCACCACACCACCTCTACTTTTGGGGACACAGCCATTGGTGACATTCACATTTTGGTGATACCCTCCTTTTTCACCATCACCGATGAGATTATGGTGACATGTCTCAACCCTCACCAATGATCGGTCATTGGCCGTCACCATATACGCATCAAATGGTGAGGGTCAAAGCAGGTCCGTCACCAATACTTCGTAATGATTGGTGATGGTCACAACCTGGAATAATCATAATTATTGGTGACGGGCCTTGAATGTCACCACATACCCCCACTTAAGGTGACGGTGCCTTTGGCGACGCTCAAGTTTTGGTGACGGGACCCCTCTTGACCATCACCAAATGAACTTATGGTGACATTTTTGGACCCTAACCAATGACCTTTTTTCTTGTAGTGAATCAGCCTAATGCTCCTACATTATTTTCCTTTGGTAGGAAAAAACATGTCCTTGTGTGAACTTCTTCTTTTTCAATTGGATCCATACTCTGAACTCAGCTATCCTTCGCTTCTCCTTCAACTTCCTCTTCAATTTTGTTTTCATTCTACAAGCCTTTACATGATTACCAGGCTTCATACCTATCTTATCCTTTGCATTCTCTAAGTGGATGTTGTACATCCTTATAATTCCTACATGATACCAATATTGAATCCTTTCTCTTCTTACAGCTTCCAAATTCTCTATCTCTATCCTTGACATGTTTTCAACCTCATTCCCTTCTTCCTTACACTCAACCTTTCCAATTTCTAAACTCCACTCTTTCTCATTCTTTACAACAACTTCAACGTTGATCCCTTTAGATATACCTACACAAACATAAATAATCAAACTATTAATAAAAATAGGGACCTCAATAGGGTCATTTTCTTTCCCTTCTTCTTCTTCTACAAGTCTCTTAATGGCTTGCTTTTCTTCATTTGCTCCTTTCTTCTCCCATGAAATCTTTCTCCAATCCATGCTTTTGGTTTCCTCAATTGTAGTCTCCATGGAAATTTATCCATTTCTTTATGTACCTACACATAGGTATTCAACCACTCTTTTGGTTGATTCCTTGGCCTGCTCAAGTATCTTGGGCAAACCATTTCAACTCTGCCTCCCTTAAACACTTCTTTTGTATCCTTGACTGTTGCATTCTCATGTATTGCTCCTGTAATGAAACTATTGTATTCTACCTTCCAACTTCAATCCCTTGCTAGGTTTTCCTCTTTCACTTACAGGCCTCAGCTCTGCTATTGCAAGTCTTCAAACCCTTGACTAGTTCAATTTATTTTTGCTTATGTTCAACTCTACCCACAATCTCAACTATGGAGCCACAACTTGTCAAATATCCTCGAGTTTGCTTCTTCTCTACAACCCAGCTCTAGATAAATATATCGGACCACTTCACTGTTGTATCTATATTTACTTCACATCTCTACCCAATCATATTTGAAGTTGTGTTATTCAACCTTCTACCTCTACTCTGCAACTCTGCCCAACCACATCTAGAGTTTCCTTCTTTCTTGTGCAAGATGCTCCTACTCTGATACCACTTGATGCAAATGAACTAGAACACAACCTTGCAAGTTAGAGTCACACAAATTTGATACCTACTGCATACCATTACTCTAATTGGATCTATGAGGAGTCAAATGGTCCACAACTTAAACACACAAACACACAACGGATACCTATAGTCAAACATAACAAAAGAACATAATCATAAACATGAAATTGGCTCATGGTCCTTTCTATTCAACTTATCAGTTTACATTTACATGCCCCCAATGGATTTAAATAAACAAACTTGTTCAAATACCCCTCAAATCCCTCACTCAATCTCTCAGCGTACTGGTCTAAGTCTCATCCAAGCATTATAACCCTCACTTAGTCTACTACATAGTTTCTCTCAGCCTTCACTTGGATTTTGTGTGCCTCTACTCACATATTTTCCTCTTTATCTAGTCTCTCATGAGTATTTTCTTCCACTATTGTTTTTTTCTTCTCCCCTACATTGTCTTCCTTACTATGGTTTCTCTTCTATGGCTACTTCTATAACCGACTAAGTCCCCTCTTCTCTTTGCTCGTGTCTAGAGCTTTATTTCTTCTCTCATCTCTACATGAGACTTCTTGCTTGTTTTTGGAGATTTTATCTTCCTTGTTATCCACATGTGGAGACTTATTCCTCATTTTGGAGGCTTCATTTGTCCTTTTGGTCTCTTCCATAATATTCTCACCACCTTTCTTCCTCTCAAAACATCCTTCTGCATGCCAATTATTTGGCTCCTATATTTCCTAACCTCTTGCATTAACTATGCATTCACGAATAGCTCCTTGAGCTTCACTAAAACTCAATTTCCAACGTATAAGTGGCTTCCATCCCATATCCGCATTCAAACATGTACCAACATCATTTAATTCTACCATTAATCCTGATTCTAGTGCCTTTCTATTCCTTCACACCCTTCTCTTATCCTTCTCTTCTTGATGGGAACCAGTGTTCTATTGCAAGACAATTAATAGATATCACTACTCCACCTATCTACCATTTGATGAATTTCAATATCCATCGACATCCCTCTATCATGTTCCATCAGATCCGCTCCATCAGATCTTCTATCAACCTTTAATCCAACAGTTGTTTTTCCTTCGCCCTTCTCATCCATCAATGAATGTCGTGGTCCATCGACACCTTTGAATTGAGCCTTCACTTATTCCCTCTCGGAGTCGATCCTTGAAATCCCTACTTCAATTCTCTGTCACACTTCTCTCGTTGACCTTTCTTCCATCCGTACCCATCACAACCTCTAATATGGAACCCCGATTTCAACACTCCACTGCACTATTGGTGCCTTCCCACCAATGCTCCTTCCAATGACCTCTCTATAGACCTATGATACATTAACTCCGATGTATCACCCCTGCTTCTTCGAGGTTTCCTCAGTGCTTCAAAACCTTTATCTTCTTAAAACTTACTTATTATCTATCTCCACCCTTGGCATTTTTTCAGCGTCATTCCCTTCATCCTTGCACTCGGCCTTTGCAGTTTCAACACTCCACTCTTTCTCATTCTCTATGACAAATTCAACGTTGCTCCCTTCAGCTATATTTGCACAAACATAAAAAATCAAATTGTTAATAAAACGGAGATGTCGACAGGGTCAGTTTCCTTCCCTTCTTCTTCTTTTGCAAGTCTCTTAATGGATTCCTTTTCTTCATTTTCTCCTTTCTGTTGCCATGGACTCTTTCTCCGGTCCATGCTTTCAGTTGCCTCAACTACATTCTCCAAGGAAATTTCTCCATTTCTTTATGTACCTACACATAGGTACTCAACCACTCCTTTGGTTGATTCCTTATCCTCTTCAAGGATCTTGGGAAAATCCATTTTAACTATTCCCCGCTCAAACACTTCAAATGCATCCTTGACTATTTAATTCTCTTGTAATACTACTACAACATTTTCATCTTCATTTCCTTTTTTAGGCCTCGGCTTGTAGAGCCACTCCTTAAGGGAATTCAAATCCTTCTCCCACTCATTTCCTAGTACAATATCCATACCTATTATAGGTTCTTCAAACTCACACTAGTTTTCCTCTTCACATATGGTATTTCCTTCTCTTCTTTCTTCCTCATTTGTGCCTTCACTAGCACATTCATCCACTATATTCAGTCCTTATGTAGGAATATCCTTCAGGGATTCAACACCCTCTTATTCAACATCTTCTCCATCCCCTCTTGTCTATATTTCTATTCTCTCTTTCTCCTCCAGGAAGACCTTTGAAGCGCGTTTATCTTGTTGTTTATATCAGGGGTTCTCAACTTGCTCCCCTCCACTCCGTGTATATAAATGAACATATTCCAATGCATCTAATTCTTCCAGTTAACATAATTGAACCCTTTCTTCTTCATACTTCTCCTTATACTCATCCCATGCATCATCTTGGAATGTTTCCCATGCTTATTCCAACACACTCATTCTTTCCACCATCATTTCGCTGACTACCCCCATCTCATCCAATGTGAGGTTTCTTCTCCTTTCCATTAAGGCCTTTAGAAAATTTTCATGCTCCAATGGTTTCTTAATCTCTCAAGCTTATTCAATGGCTTCTATCCTAGCCACTATATCCCTCATCAGGTCACACAAATATTCCAGGGCCATCATCTCGCATGACCTCCTTCTGCACATGCTTCTAACCTTCAAAACCATTTTGTATCCCATCTCTGTACTTCCACAATGTGCAGTCTCTTCTCTTGTCCAACAATTCTACCCAGTTTCCGTTGCTGGAACTGTCACATACCTGATGACCTCACAATTCCTTTGGGGCCATGGGATACTCAAAGTACTGACTTGAATCCTCTCTGATATCCATTTTTTTTCTACTGGTTTAATTAAAATTTACAATGGAGTTATATATATATATGAACACATGAAGACCTAGAATTAATATAAACATACACGAGGATATTAAAGATAGTTTCTACATGAATGTATTCACTCTGTTAGAATATCAAGTAAAACTAAGAGTGGGGGGGTGGATCAGTATTAATCTATCTATTTAAATTTTTATCACTTAAAAACAAAATCAACGATGAAGACAAAACACAAAATATTATCGTGGAATCCCAATTGGGAAAACCACTAATACTTTCTATTACTGAAAAATTATATTTACAAATAGTTTGCAAGCACCAACTTGCTGGATGCACTAACACCCAAATTTTTCATCTACGACTGAGGGATGCACCAACACCTTGTTTACCAGCAACAGCTGGAAGGAGGCTATGACCCCCTACTAGCTTGCAGGCTGTCCTTGCGCCTCCCAACCCCCCTTATATGATAATTCGATCCCTGACTCCTATACACCAATAGATCTTCCAACTGAATGTACAGAGACCTTTTGTTGAAAGTTTAAAGCTCTGCTTATATATACCCTCAACCATGCCTCTACATCTAACAATCACGTTTCTTCATCGTAACCCTTCACAAACAAAATCAGATTCTAATATTTTCATAACTTTATTCCGTGATTGCCTTTCCACAATTTCCTTCCTGTAATTATCTTTCCGCAATTTCCTGCTTCCCGCAATCACCTTCTTCTGCAAATGATCTTTCCGCAACAACCTTGCAAAATCGTCCCCCTTTTGTAATTGCATGCGTACTCCCTTCCTCAATTGTAGGCGTGCCTTCGCAAACTTCTTCCGCAACGAACCATTCCACAATTTCCGGACGCTATACCCTTCGGCAATTGCGGGTTGCGGGTGTGCCTTCCGACTTTTCTCAAAACTGGCTTCCGCAAATCTTCTTCCGTGGTCGTGACTCCGCATCCGTTAACTCTCGAACTTATTCCTCCTGCGGAACGCTGTAACAACCATCGGTCTTTTATGGATTCCTTCTCGTCCATTGATCTATGATCCTTGCAGGTGCTCTATCCTTCTCTCCTTTGATCTGGATTGTTCGTTCTCTATTTAAACGAGCCAACTGCAAACTCTATGGATCTGTGTTGATCGATCAGAGGATCGATCAATCGACCTCAATCTCTTCTTGATAAGGTTCAATTGGATTTTTCGATCTATGCCACTCCATCAATTATTGCAATATTATCTATGTTGCCAATAATGTCACTTTAATCAACAATATCCCCCTTTGGCATTGATTGGAACCACCTTCCTTTGACATCAGAGAGGAGATTTTTCTCCCCCTTTGACAACAATGACCAATTTTAGAAACGAAACTCCCCCTGCAACGTTGCTCCATTTTTCTATATACCAGTAACATCAATCCACCTTTGACTAGATCAAAACCACTAAGGATTATTTACCAATGGAACATAGATTTTTTTTTAAAATATCTCCCACGTGGGTGTGTCTCCCCCTGTCAACATGTCTCCTCTTCCTGTGACATGGTTTTCATCCTTTTAGTTAATTTTTAATGATGAGGGATAACCCCCAATTGCTGCCTAAGATAGGAAAATGATTCTCTAGGTAATGGCTTAGTAAAAATGTCTGCAATTTGTTCCTTCGTATCAATATACTCCAATTTGACCACTTTTTGATTCATTTGCTCTCTTAGAAAATTATATTTGATTGGAATATGCTTTGTCTTAGAGTGCATAACAATATTTTTGGATATATTTATAGCACTTGTATTGTCACAATGTATAACAATGGTATCCTCATATTTTACAAGTAAATATTCTAACGTTTGCTTCATCCAAATGACTTGTGTACAACATTATGCAACTGCAATATACTCTGCTTTTGCTGTAGATAGTGAAATGGAAGACTGCTTTTTGCTTATCCATGACACCAAGCAATCTCCTAAGTAAAATTCTGCTCTACTAGTGCTTTTTCTGTTATCAATACTGTAAGAATCTGGAAGGGATCTGGCAACTGTAGCAACTCACAATCAAACTCACAAATATGTTGCAAAGAAGAAGAGAAGGAGACACTCAACGATCACTCATAAACACAGTAGAATAGAACAATATCTCAGTATTATACAATGAATAAGAATGTAAGTGAATGAATACAATAGAACATTAAGGTGCATAATATAGGATTCGAATAGGCCAAGTAGGGAATTCGAATTCCTAACTCAAAGTCTGGCTTTGATAACAGTGGAGTCATCATCTAGTCAATATATCAGTCATCAATGGTAACAGTCAGTCAAGTATGGCTAACTGAGTCTAACTGAGTGTGGTAGGTGTAACTGACACATGTATGCACTAACTAAATGAAGGAGGATCAGTGGAGGGTGCATGAGGAGCTAACTGGAGGTCTATCAGAGTGATACAATCAGTTAGGAGTCAATCTAGCGTTAAATCAAGGAAAGATAAGAAAATAACTGAAGTGAACTGAGTGGTAGGTGAGCAAAGGCGCCTAACTGGATGTGGTAGGTGAGAAGGGCACACTTGTCATGGAGAAGGGAACATTTGGTAGGTGGGAGGCCCCTTGGGGGTTGTAGATAGGCTGTGAAGAGCTATAACCAATCTCTAGGAGCTAGGGGATCCACCATGATGATGACTGGATGCATGCAGAATGCATGCATGCATGAAAAACTGAAAGATGATGGGGAGAATATTCCAACACCCCTCGCAAGCTATACTATGAGGAAATAACTGAAGAATAGGGCCCTGGTGACTAAGACCAAAGGTCACCCTGTAAAACAACAAGATAGGGACCTGGTTACTGAGACCAAAGGTCACCCCGTACAATCAATCTAAAATAAACTAAGTGAGGAAAGAGGGAAAAACCAGTGGGAAGAAAGCCCTCCCTCAAAATATACTGAAGGTGCTAAAGTAGCATATCATGACTTACCCCTGAAGGATGCAAGTGTCCTTCTTTTCCGAAGAAGGATTGATCGATATGCAATGGATCAGTAATGTGAGAAGGATGAAACCTTCCATGCTGAAAATATGATCTGGTTCTTCTGTGATCATGTGGATCACCAACCAAATCACCAGCAGATCGGAGTGTAGCGGATGCCCATCGAGGAAGAGGAGGAATATCAGGTGAGAGATCTTCAGGTTCTTGTGGATCTGGATCTCCCATTTGATCATATTCATCATCAGTTGCTAGACCTTTAGGTTCTTGTGGATCTGGATCTAGCATTCTATCATCATCTCCATCTTCATATTCTAAATCTGAAATCTCATGTGATGATGCATCTCTCTCTTGATCATTAATCAAAGAAGGAGGTATCTTCTTTTTGGGAAGAAGTGGATCATGCTGCAAAAACATAATACGAAGATCATCATGAAGCATGTAATTCGAACCAACTGAGGTAGAATCATAACCATGAATGTGCAGATAGTTCTTTGATATCTCCTTTGAACCGATATAGGTGTGATTATAACCAAGGAAACTATGACATGATGATGGTGAATCTTCAATAAGATCATTGGTGCATGCAATAGTGGTGGTGACCCATAGGTGCTAGATCTTCAGGTTCTTGTGGATCTGGATCTAGCATTCTCTCAAAAAGAGTTATCTTCCTCTTGGGAAGAAATATATCATGCTGTAAAAACATGCTTGAGATATCCAATAATGGATGCAAGCAAATCAGATCCAAGACTTGGAGGATGGTTTCTCATGATCTCCTTTGAACTAACAGGGGTGAAATCAAAACCAAAATCCCAAAAAGGTGCATGATTCATGAACCCAAGCGAATGATAGAGTCTTCCATCGTCAGTGAAACTCTGAAAACATGTGCCAATGACCAAACATGAATCCAAAGAAAGCATATGACGAGGGAGAGCAAATGCATTACCTTTCAAATCTGTTTTCTTCAAAATACCCAGTAGATCACCATCTTGCACATCAATAGGTGCATCAACTCCATGAAAGTGTATGTAGTTCTTTGATATCTCCTTTGAACCAGCGGGGGTGAGATAAGAACCAAATGAACCATATAATGGTGATGACTTGAACTTCAAATCAGATCCAAGATTTTGGGAATGGTTTTTAATGATCTTCTCTGAACCAATAGTGGTGAGATCAAAACCAAAATCACACGGATAAGCTTGAGACTTGAATCCAAGCGAATGGTACATTCTTCTATCTTCGGTGAAGTTCTGAAAGCATGTGCCAATAAACAAGTAGGATATCAAATAAAGCATATGATGAGGAGGATCGAATGCATTACCTTCCAAATCTGTCTTTTTCTTCAAAAAACTCAGTAGGTCATCATCTTGCACATCAACAAGCTCACGGGAAGTAGAGATTTCAAATATCTCTTCAACTTCTAGAGTAGTAGCCGATATATTTTGCTCAGAAATCAGATAGGAAGATGGAACAACTGAAACCATATGTTCGACTTCTTCTTGAACAACTTCATCATGGGAGATAATAGAGGCTGGATCTTGAATAGAGAGAGCACTATAGGAAGTATCACTGATCTTTCTTTCCACATGGCTAGCATCAACCTCTTCCTCCTGAATTCCAAATAATCTATCCAATCTAGTCCATAGATCACTTGGATGTTCATCGAGACCAATGTAGTATTCCATATTGGAAAACATAGTAATACATATTTTTCCTGAGGCTGTTTCACAAGCATCAAGCCAATCTTCTTTCTCTTCATTAGAAGAAAAATGTCTCTTGATACCAGTACACACATCAAAAAGACCACATCTCTTCAGATATGATGCCATCTTTGGTTTCCACTCATCATAGTTGAATGGAGAGAGAGAATGAACTCCTTCCAGATACATAGAATATGTTGCTCAATTCGAATCTACTACTACAACTGTAAAAAAACTGCTGCAACTACAAAAAAACTTCGAAACCTGCAAAACATGAAAAGATGTGATGATGGAGAATACTACACTTCGATTGAACACTACCTTAAGGAAAGATAGATGCTCAAAGAAATGTTGCAACTGCTGCAATTTGAATAGCTACTTCCTGCTCTAATACCATGTAAGAATCTGCAAGGGATATGGCAGTTGTAGCAACTCACAATCAAACTCACAAATATGTTGTAAAGAAGAAGAGGAGACACTCAATGATGACTCATAAACACAGTAGAATAGAACAATATCTCAGTATTATACAATGAATAAGAATGTAAGTGAATGAATACAATAGAACAATAAGGTGCATAATACAGGATTCGAATAGGCCAAGTAGGGCATTCGAATTCCTAAATCAGAGTCTGGCTTGGATAATAGTGGAGTCATTATCCAGTCAATGTATCAGTCATCAATGGTAACAGTTAGTCAAGTGTGGCTAACTGAGTCTAACTAAGTGTGGTAGGTGTAACTGACACATGTAGGCACTAACTAAATGAAGGAGGCTCAGTGGAGGGTGCATGAGGAGCTAACTGGAGTCATAATGGGAAGTCTATTCTCACTGGAGGTCTATCAAAGTGATACAATCAGTTAGGAGTCAATCTAGCCTTAAATCAAGGAAAGACAAGAAACTAACTGAAGTGAACTGAGTGGTAGGTGAGCAAAGGCACCTAACTGGCTGTGGTAGGTGAGAAGGGCGCATTTGGTAGGTGGGAGGCTCCCTGGGGGCTATAGACAGACTGTGAAGAGCTAGAACCAAGCTCTAGGAGCTAGGAGGTCCACCATGATGATGACTAGATGCATGCAAATGACTGGATGCATGCAGAATGCATGCATGCATGCATAATGCATGCATGCATGCAAAACTGAAAGATGATGGGGAGAATATTCTAACAAATACTTCCTGTCCAATTTGCATCAGTAAATTCCCTTAGAGTGAAGTTATTTCTTTTTGGATAGCATAATCCATAATCCATAGTACCTTTTAGATATCTAAGAATTATTTTTACTGCAGCCACATGTGTTTTTGTTGGGGCTGATTGGACTCTAGCAACCAAACCTATAGCCTACATTACATAAGGTCTTGTAGCTCTCACATATAATAAACTACCAATCATTGACCTATACATAGTATGATCTATTTCTAAAGATTCATCATCCTTTCTCAATTTACAACCAATGACCATAGGAGTACTAACATGTTTGGATTCTTCCATTTTGAACCTTTTCAATAGGTCTTTGATATACTTAGTTTGAGAGATGAAGATCCATTTATTCTGATTGAGATACTTGTAAACCTAGAAAGAATGTTAGTTCTTCTTAACCCACAGTTCAATAATTATAGGTGAGAGGAAATCTACGGTGAGAATTTTTCAATTCGACAAGTTTCGAACCTCTTAAGCAGGTTCATACTTAGTTGAAGATTCTTGTTCTCCTAAGGATGAACTTGCTTAAGAGGTTCGAAACTTGTCGAATTGAAAAATTCTCACCGCAGATTTCCTCTCACCTGTAATGTTAGTTCTCCCAACATTGAAATTTCAAATTCCTTCTTCATTTCTGAAGCAAATTTTACAGTCGGATTTTGTAGATCACTTCCAAATATGATATCGTCTACGTAGACTACAACAATGATCATATTTTTGTTTTCAAACTTTATGTATAGATTACTGTCAGTAGCCCCTCTTCTATATCCTTGTTGCTTTAAATACTTGTCAAGTCTTGAGAACCATGTTCTTGGAGCTTGTTTAAGACCATAGAGTTCCTTCTTAAGTTTGTAGACATAATCTCTATTTTCTGATAAGAGAAAACCTTTTGGCTGCTCAACATATACTTTTTCTTCAGGTTCTCCATTAAGAAATGCAGATTTTACATCCATTTGCTACACTTTAACGTTTTTGTAGCATGCAAAATCTAAAAACATCCTAATGGATTCAAGTCTTTCCACAAGTGCAAAATTTTCTTCAAAATCAGCACCTTCTACTTGAGCATATCCCTTGCATACTAATCTAGCATTGTTCCTTATCACATGACCATCATCATTGAACTTGTTTTTAAAAATCCATTTGGTTCCAATAACATTCATGTTTGTTTGGGTCTCCTGTCATATGTTTCGATAATCCATTGTCCACATGGCATATATATATATATAGATAGATATAGATATATATAGATATATATATTCACATACAGATATTGAACATTCCATATCTTCCTTCTTCTTCCAAACCTTCTTTTCCTCATTGCCTTGAGATTTTGTGGTGTTATTCTTCATAGGAATCACTAGTTTACAATTTCTAGCTATGTGTCCTTGGTTACCACATTTGTAACATTCTATACTATAACTCTGAAGAGGAGCAAAATGGTTATAGGTTCTTCCTTTTGGATTGCTTCTAGTAACATTCTTCTTATAGAAAAGATATTGCGATGTAATGCCTTTCCCAATAGGTACATTTAGTTTACAATTTCTAGCTAGATGTCCTTGGTTACCACACTTGTTGTTGATGTATTTGTAACTTCGGAAGATATTCACTTGTATATTTTATATTGTATTTTTATTTTATTATTATACCTCCGATGGAGATGATTATTCCTCCAATAGGAGAATTCATTATTGTATTTGGGTCATGTAAAGTCAATGAGGTTAACCCTCCATTGTATGTCGGGGAATTAGAACCCAGAGTTAAGTTATTAATGGGTTATTAGACTCTCCTAGAGAAGTCGGCCCAGTCAGTTACACTTAGGGGCCGACCCGTTTGGGTTTAAGGCTAGGTGAAAGGTAAAGTATAAATAAAGAGGGTGCTCCTCTCTATTTCATCATTCACACACTCACTCACTTCGCATTAGTGAGAGAGAGGAGGAGTGCGCACAAGTGGAGAAGGAGAAAGTTGTTGGAGACCACCTCTTTGTTTTTTGGTTTTGTATTATTGCTCATTCTATCTCTGAGGTAGTTGTAGGGTTTTCTCCTTTATGGTTTCCCCGGTGAAATGCTTTGTGTCTCTTATCTCTTGCCTTTGATTTGTTGTGCATGTTATTCTCTCATTAAGATACTAGATCATATTGAATTAAATGATGAAAAACTAACATGGTATCAGAGATAGCATGAAGGAAGGCAATGCATGGCATTTACGACACTTGATTCACTTGCAACAATTTGAAAGGTACGACTTTGTATAGAAAAACCTAGTCGTCGCGGAACTTTCTCTATAAATCAATTTTGGCGAAGGTTCAGGATCTGAAAATTGGACAGGCCGAAGATGAAATTTTATGGTACCTTGTGTCCAAATTTCAGCCTCATATGCATTGTACTTTATTAGATATGATCCGTACAAGTTAGGGTTTATGCCTCTTCCAGAATGAAGCCCTAAACAGGTGACCTAGGTAAAAAGGTCATATCTCGGGCTAGGAAGCTCCAAATGGAATTCCGTAAAAAGTGACAGTTAGGGCACGGACTTTAGTTTCACAGGTCCAAGTTTCAAAGGCCGAAGTTGAAACAGTGACACGTGGAACTCCGTACAAGTTCGTTGTGTTGTTTCATCCCGTAAATAGGTCATGTTGGGAAACTAAGCATATCTCTCTGATGGAGAATCCAATGAAGCTCAAACCTATGGGGTTTGAAAGATGACAGGTCAGGATACCAGAGCCAAAGTTTAAGACCTTGCAGATCCAAAATTTCAAAGATACACCAGAAACAATATGGTACATCTGAAATGGCTCAACGAAGGAAATCAAAGAAGAGGAGGAAGAAGCTCTCACTTAGGGTTTTCAATTTTTTGGTATGGAATGACCTGATACAATGTTGGATACACCTGATGCAACATTGGAAACTTTGAAAATGGATTTGTAATCCATTCATCATAGATATTAATCCTCCTTCAAAATGTTGTGGGAGGAAGGAGATTGAAAATTAGGGTTTCCAAGTAAGAAGAAACCCTAGAAAAGTTGGGAGACTCATAGGGAAGCAATGAAGGAGGTTTAAATGGCACTGATATTCTATCATCCTAGCACCATGAAGCTATATAAGATGTTTACAAGTGATCTACCTTGGATGGTTAGGGTTTTACCCTTATAGAGAAGACTACAAGCAATCTCAACAGGTATGACTTGAGGAGATACATATATGTTTTGAAATCTGTTTCATGATTAAGTTCATGATATGTTTGTCTTCATATTATTGAGGTTAGTACAATCATAATTAATTTTAGATTTTCTGATCACCTTAGTAAAGGTATGAATGCATGTGGATAATAGAAGACATTCATTGATTAGGGTTATGACACTTATTATTGTACTAATGCACTTGTGGTGTTGTATGAGGATGATGTTGTATTCTAACATGAAAGATACATCAAGAAAGACAAATTCATATGACAATGATGACATGAAGACAAAGACTTATCTATAGTCATTGATCACATAGAAGCTCTACTTACAAGGTATGTATAATTTGGTTCTACAATGCTTAACTTATGAGATATACAGGTTACTAGCACAAGGTCTCTAAATAATTGAAGAGAATAAAGAAGACATTGTTTGGGTATGTTAGACATAACTAGCAAACATGATAATCTAGGTATGTTTTCCTATATCGAGTTAGAATCCTACCTTGTGTTAGGATCTTATATAATTATACTTTTGTATGATTGATAATGATTATTCATGAAGTTATAAGTTTGACTAATCATGGGTTTATGCATATTATGCTACTTAGTTTGATTAATGATATGACAAACTAGAAGAGTCTTGTGGTTAAATAAGAATATTCATGAGTAAAAGAAGTACTCCTTGAAACCTTGAATACTGCTTGTGATAAATTACCTCGGTATGAAATGATCATGACCATACATGTTAAAGATTATTTAGAATTATAATGTTTTGATAGTATTGAGATTATACTAATGAATGTATGATCATGTATGATATCTTGAGGATGACACAATGATGACACTAGTGCACACTTAAGCATGCATAGTGGTACAGGATGGATATAAGTTCAAAGACAGATAATCCAGGAAGCAAAGATCAAGAGGGAGCACACTCCAGTAGTTCCTGCAAGGAAGCAACGATTGAGAGGGAGTCCACCCAACAACCAAACAAAGATAAGTATTTGAATTGTCATTTCTTGTATATATGATTACTTAAATGATGTTATTTAGTCATGTACATACTTATGTTCCTAGATTTAGGATGTATATTATGCATGTTAAAAAAGTTGCATTAATGAACAAGATACTACTGGTATGCAAGTAATGGGTAAGTGGCCTATGGCACTGTACAACATTCCATTGCTACTTATCTAGTATGAAACCTTTTTATTGACATGTTGGGAGTAGTGCACACTCTTAACAATGTTCTAGTAGAGATGGAAGGCATATAGAAAGTTATGTGATATAGATAAATGTTGTATTGAAGCATTGGCTAAGATAATTGCATGACTGTATGAATTATGTACTTATGCGTAAGACTTTGTTCTGAAAACTGTGAAATGTTTATAATCATGCAATTGAACTTGACTTGCAGGAAAGATCATATACCATCACCTACAAGAGAGACTTGTTTCGAAGAACAAGCGACGAAGAATCAACATACTTCAAAAAACTACCTATTGAATATATTGAAGAACCAAAAGTACCTAGGATCCGAGATACAACAATGAATGAAGTAAATCCAGAAGATCATGAAGAACGCAAGATGGAAGACACACAATGAGAAGAAATATCACAAGAGGAAACCAACATGGTTACGAGAGGCGATTCATGATGCAGAGAGATATGGCGCTCCAGAAGGAATGCATAGAGAAAGCAAGAGACCGAGGCCATACACCAGTTATGTATCCCTGTTGTGTGACATCATTGACAAGGAACCTTCCAACTAATAAGAAGCGACATAAAGATGCCATGATCGAGGAGTATCAATCGATCATGAAGAGTGATGTCTGGGATGTGGTCCCAAGACCAGAAGGGAAGTCTGTGGTGACTTCCAAGTGGATCTACAAGATCAAGCATGCTGCAGATGGTAGCATAGAGAATTACAAGGAAAGATTTGTGGCACGTGGATTCTACTAGAAAGAATGGATAGACTATGAGACATTTGCACCTGTATCTAGATACACTTCCATTAGAACAATACTTGCTCTGGCTGTAGTGATGAAATGAAAGATACACTAGATGGATGTCAAGACAATGTTCTTGAATTGTGTAGTGGAAGAGGAAGTGTATGTGGAGCAGCCACTCAGGTTTGAGACTCATGTGTGCAAACTGAAGAAATCCTTGTATGGTTTGAAACAGGAACCCAGGACATGGTACGACAGGATAGACAACTTCCTGACTAGTTTGGGATTTACCAAGAGTAAAGCGGATTCCAACCAATACTACAAGGTTGAGGAAGGAAATCCAGTGATACTCCTACTGTATGTAGATGACCTATTTGTGACATGTGAGGATGGGTTGATTGCTGATATGAATAGGAAGCTTGCTGCCGAGTTCGAGACGAAGGACTTGGGAATGATGCACTATTTTCTAAGCATGGAGGTGTGGTAGAGTGCGGATGGAATATTCCTTGGGAAAGGAAAGTATGAAGTAGATATCCTGAATAGGTTCGGGATGATGGAATGCAAGGCCATGGCCACACCTATGGAATAAAAACTGAAGCTATTGAGTGATGATTCATCAGAGTCGGTTGATTCCACAATGTAACGTCAGAGGATCGGGTACTTGATGTACCGGACGAATACGAGACCAAATATTTGCTTTGCTGTAAACACATTGAGCCAGTTCCTGACGGATCCAATACATGTTCACTTGATTGGTGCAAAGCATATTCTGGGTACCTGAAGGGTACGGTGGATTATGGCTCAAGTATTATGTGAATAATAAGATTAACCTGGAGGGTTATGTTGATTCAGATTGGGAAGGAAGTGCCATTGATAGGGAAGGCAGTGCCATTGATAGGAAGAGCACTTCAGGGTGCTGCTTCAGTATGGGATCAGGTGTGATCTCTTGGTTTAGCAGGAAGCAGTCCTGCGTGGCACTGAGTACAACCAAAGTAGAGTATGTCACAGGTTGTTTGACTAGTTGTGAGGAAATATGGATAAGGAATCTACTGTCTACTTTGTTTGATCTCCAGTTGGATGTGACTTGTATATATTGAGACAACCAGAGTTGTGTGAAGTTGTCTGAGAACCTGGTGTTCCATGACAAGTCGAATCACATCGAGATCAAGTATCACTATATCAAGGACATGGTGTAAAGAGGAGTAGTGAAGCTCCAGTATGTTGCGACGGACAAGCAGATAGCTGATGTATTGACCAAGCCACTAGCCAGAGTGAAGTTTGAATACTTCATAGAGAAGCTTGGTGTACTTCAGATCGAGGTTCCTTCCAAGGGGCAGCGATGAGTCTGGAAGACGTAGATGCACACAAGGCATTCTCACATAGTGGTAGGAAATTTTTCCTACGGTGTAGATGTAAGGGCTGGGCCATTCTCACATGATGGTAGGAAAGTCCTCCCATGGTGTAGATGTAAGGCCTGGGATTTTTTGACATGGTCAGAGGTTAGTCCTTCCATGGTTGTTGATTTAATTTCTAAGGATTTTCCAACATGGTCAGAAGTTAGTCCTTCCATGGTCATTGATGTAATTGCCGAGCTTTTTCAACATGGTCAGATGTTAGTCCTTCCATGGTCGTTGATTTAATTTCTGAAGCTTTTCTGACATGGTCATAGGTTATTCCTTCCATGGTTGTTGATGTAATTGCTGAGCCTTTCCCGGATGGTGAAAGGAAAGTCCTTCCATTCCGGTGAGTGTAAGTGCTGTGTTATGTGCATCTGGGCTGTGCTTCGTTGACGATGAGATGATCTGAATATGCTGAGGTGACAGTAGGGTAGACAGGTTTTTCATAGGCATATAATCAGTACTGGGATGTTCCTTTAGGTTTTGTAGTGGCATATAATCAGTCATGGGAGATCTTCCAGGTTTTGCAAGTGGCATATAATCAGTCTTGGGATGCTCCTTCAAGTTTTGCAGTGGCATATAATCAGTCCTGGGAGATCTTGCAGGTTTTGCAGAGGAATATAATAAGTCTTGAGATGTACCTACTGGATGGATTGCTCGCAGAGATGATGAATAACTACATGGAGGCTAGGCATACATCCAACATGAAAAAGGGTTGTCTCTGTAGAACTTCCTATGACGAGTATATTGGAGATTGATGGTCGAGATAGCAGCAACAGTGATGATGATGATCAATCTTTGATGATGGTCCAGCTTTGATGATGATCCAGTGACGAAGACTTGTGCTGATGAACTGTGTCAAGAGAATACCTTCCTAGTTAAGAGGGAGTGTTGATGTATTTGTAACTTCAGAAGATATTCACTTGTATATTTTATATTGTATTTTTATTTTATTATTGTACCTACGACGGAGATGTTTATTCCTTCGATCGCAGAAGTCATTATTGTATTCAGGTCATGTAAATTCAATGAGTTTAACCATCCATTGTATGTCAAGGAATTAGACCCCAGAGTTAAGTTATTAATGGGTTATTAGACTCTCCTAGAGAAGTCGTCCCAGTCAGTTACACTTAGGGGCCGACCTATTTGGGGTTAAGGATAAGTGAAAGGTAAAGTATAAATAGAGAGGGTGCTCCTCTCTATTTCATCATTCACACACTCACTCACTTCTCATCACTGAGATGGAGGAGGAGTTTGCACAAGTGGAGAAGGAGGAAGTTGTTGGAGACCATCTCTCTGTTTTGGGGTTTTGTATTATTTCTCATTCTATCTCTGAGGAAGTTGCGGGGTTTTCTCCTTTATGGTTTCCCCAATGAAATGCTTTGTGTCTCTTGTCTCTTATGTTTGATTTGTTGTGCATGTTATTCTCTCAGTTAAGATCCTAGATCATATTGAATTAAATGATGAAAAACTAACACTTGTAACATTCTATGTCATACCTCAGTAAGGGTGTAAATAAATTTTGCTTTCTTCCTCCTTGAAAAACACTATAATTGTCATTCTTGTAGAGAGATTCCTGATTATGTTTGGTATGCTTTATGTCCAAAATTGTTACAGGCATAACAATTTCCCAAAACACGTTGTTGATGTCTGCTTGGCACATTATTTGTCATGTTTTTATTTTGAGAGTGAGCAATTTTATGACTGTATTCCTTTACAACTGGTCTCATAAGTGCATCATCATAACTTCTTTTATTTCCTTATTTATTTAAAGAGGATTGCTATGAATTCTTTCCTTTGTCATAACCTAATCCATTTTTATTACTGAATGATCTTTGACAACTTAGAATGTCATCTAGAGTTTTTGAGCTGCTCTTAAATTTTGATTGAAAGGCTTCTTCATCAGTCTTCTTTCCAAGCAAGATCATTTCAGCTTCGAGCTTTTATAATTCTTCCTCTCATTTCTTGAGCTTCCGTTCTAGATTGTTTTCAACCTTTTTGGATTCTTGAAGCTGATTTTTTAAGTCAACAATAATTCTTTCTAATTATTCAAGAGCACTTACAAGTTCTGCTTCAAGATCTACCACACCTTCTACTTCTGCTTCAGAGATTTTATTTTATATTCCCATTAATAGGACTTATGCTTCTTCATCTTCACTGGACTCATTTGAGCAGCTATCATCCATGGAATAAAAGGTCTTCTTTTTGTTTATCTTGTCACGTCCCCATTTTGATCCCCTTCGCATTAAATCGTAAATGATGTAAATATTGTTATTTAATCATGGTGAGGAGCTCAAGGCCAAGGCCCCACCATTGATTTAGCGTTTTATGTATCGACAATTAAAAATAGATGCCTATGGTTCTTGTGCTAGATAGGCACAATGTAAATTAAGACATCATGTAAATACGAATTTTAATGAAAAACCCACAACTAGCTATGCAATGCAACAAAGAGATGGGGGCATGATTCTACAAGGAATAGGGAGGGAAATTATTCAAACCCTTGAGCTAATGGTGTTAATCCATGTGTCAATGAGAAAACCCATAAACCACCAACTACCCATTTTGGGTTATGCACCCAATCATTTAATTCTTCCAAGAGTTGGTTGAGGCAGTTAATGCCTTGGGAATGGAGAGGTATGGAAGCCAATTTCGTGCATGGGCAAGACATCAACCTGGGAATTCGTATTTTTGCTTCTTGGGCAAGAAAACAGCTACGAAATGGTGCCTAAAGCCATCTTTCACCCATGGCCTTTGCCCTGGGACGTAGTCTAAGCTAGTTGGGCTTTCCCCATCACATTTTTCATCATTTTCCTGCATTTTTCCATGGATGGGAGCTCGTTTTTGTGTTACACAATGGCTGGGAGAGAAGGACCACGATTTGGGATTGTTATGGAGGCCGTTTTTGCCCCAGAATGTCCATGGACGTTTTTCTGAAAGCGGATTTGGCTTCCCAGGGTTGTTCCCCATCTTCCAGTTTCGTTTTTGGGTTTCCCACGTTTTTCTGAAGCTAATGAAAATCCCATCTTTGGGCATCTCATTGTAAAAACGTTTCTTCGTGCCCAGCACTTATACTTTGGTTGTTATGTGCATCCTTGTTTTGGTTTGAACCTGTGAGCAAGAAAATTGGAGTGGTAGTGAACAGAATTGGCTTGATAAACCTAGTGGAGGGAATAACCTCTCAAGAAGATCAAGAGGGCTGGCTACTCTTCTATGCACACCTTAGACACTCTAGATTGGAAGGTATGGCCCGAGGGACTGTGCATTGGTGAAGGGAATACTTCCTTGAGTGGGGTGTGTAGGCATTGTGGGTGCCAAGCTAGTTAGATCTTGTAGAGGTACCCCTGGCACTGTGCTTGAGCTCACTAGCTTAGCAATTCTTCCTTCCCATTTCCTAGCAGCCTGATAAACCCAATTTCAGATTGGCTTGGCTCATCTTGGTGTATGCTTGGCTATGTGTGAGCCTGTTGTTCCCTGATTCCTTGTAGAGATCATGCCCAGCTCGGGGGTGGCAGTGTGTTGAGATATTGATGATCAAACCTGGCCTATGGTTGGGTGGAATGTTGCAGTTGCATAGCCAGTTGCTTGGGATTACTTTGTTATAAGATAAGTATTCTCTTGTGTTAACTTTGCATTTATTTATTTGATGAATATTGTGAATGTATGATGGATGTGTTATTGAAATTATTTCCGTTGTGTTTATCTTATAATTATACATTTCATATGTTCTTTTATATTATGTGAATGCTTATTTAGTAAGTTCATGGGGCTAGATGCTCGGTTTAACATCACGGTCCTCTCCATCTAACTAGTATGATGGGAGGGGACGTGACATATCTTCTTAAAAATAATTTTGTTTTTCTTGAAGTTATCAGGGCACTCATCATCATCTTCTTGTTTGGGATAAGGGCATTTGGAAGCAAAGTGACCAATTCCCCCATAGTTAAAACATTTTAAGGGCAATTTCCCTTTGAACTTACCAGTACCTCTCTTAAGATTTGTAACAAGAAGTGCTTCTTCATCATCAAAGTCTTCTGATTGAAACTTTGTTTTAGATTTCTTAGCTACTTTTGATGCTTTAAAAGTTTCTTCCTTCTTTTTATAATTATCTTGCCCAATCCTCATTTCATAAGCTATGAGAATCCCATATAGTTCTTCCATGGTGAGTTTGTTAAGATCTTCTCTATCTTCTAGGGTGGAAATCTTAGGATTGTAAATAATTGGAAGTGATCTTAGTACTTTTTCAACTATTTCCTTTTCTTTCAATTCTGCTCCTATCCCTTGAATTGCATTAACGATTTCATCACTTCTCTCAAAATATTCCAAAATGTTTTCTTCTTCCTTCATTTTTAGACTTTCAAATTGGGTTTTAAAAGTCTGGAGTTTTTCCCTTTTTACCTTGGTGTCTCTTTCATAGATGGTCTGCAATTTATCCCATATCTCCTTCGTTGTTTTGCAATGCATCACTTTGGAAAAGACTGTTCTAGCTAATCCATCCAAGATTGCATTAACATCTTTAACATTGCTTTCAAATTGTTTTATTCCTTCAAGATCCGTGGGAGGATTTTTTGGATATATATACCCTGTTTCTATAGAAATCCAAACATCTAATCCAAGAGACATTATATGGATTCTCATCCCAATGCTCCAGAAAGCATAATCTTCTCCATTGATTATTGGAACCTTGGAGGATATTTTTACTTGTTGATCCATAGTGATAAGAGATTTCTCTTAAGGTGTTTAAAATTTTAGTGAAGAGCCTGCTTTGATACCAATTGTTATAATATCAAGTAATACTAAGAGGGGGGGTGAATCAGTATTAAGATATCTATTTAAATTTGTATCACTAAAAATCAAAATAAAAAATTAAGATTGAACACACAATATTATCATGGAATCCCAATTGGGAAAACCACCAATACTTTATATTACTGAAAAATTATATTTACAAATAATTTGCAAGCACCAACTTGCTGGATGCACCAACACCCGAATTTTCAGCTACGACTGAAGGATGCACCAACACCCGGTTTACCAGCAACAGCTGGAAGGAGGCTACGACCCCCTACTAGTTTGCAGGATGTCCTTGTGCCTCCCAAACCCCCTTATATGATAATTCAATCCCTGAATATTGTACACCAATAGATCTTCCAACTGAATGTATAGAGATATTTTGTTGAAGGTTTAAAGCTCTACTTATATATACCCTCCGTCGTGCCTCTTCATTTAACAATCACGTATATTCATCGTAACCCTTCACAAACAAAATTAGATTCTAATATTTTTAGAACCTTCTTCACCGATTTCCTTTCCGCAATTGCCTTTCTGCAATGGTCTTTCCACAATTTCCGGCTTCCCGCAATCACCTTCTTCCACAAATGATATTTCCGCAAGAACCTTGCGGAACCATCCCCCTTCCGCAATTGTAGGCATACTCCCTTCCATAATTGCGGGCATGCCTTCGCAAACTTCTTCTGCAAGTCGGATTCCGCAACACTCCCTTACGCAACGAACCCTTCCGCAATTTGCAGGAGCTCTAGCCTTCTGCAATTGCGGGTTGTGGGTGTGCCTTCCGAATTTTCTTGAAACTTGCTTCCGCAATTTGTCTTCCGCAAATATTCTTCTGAATTCGTGAGTCTGCATCTGTTAAATCCGAAACTTCTTTCTCATGTGGAACGCTGTAACAACAATCGATCTTTTACGGATTCCTTCTCATCCATTGATTTGTGATCCTTGCGGGCGCTCTGTCCTTCTCTCCTTTGATCTAGATTGTTCGTTCTCTATTTAAACAAGCCAACTACAAACTCTGTGGTTCTGTGTTGATCGATCAGAGGATCGATCAACCGACCTCAATCTCTTCTTGATAAGGTTAAATCGGTTTTTTCGATCTAGGCCACCCCATCAATTATTGCAATATGATCTATGTTTCCAACAATGTCAATTTAATCAACACACCCAATGCCATTAATGCTATGTATTTAAATCATACGATAACAATAATTTAATATTATACATAACATAAATAAATGCCAATCATTTATACATAGATGAAAACCTACCTGAAAATATGACCAATTGAAAACAAACCAAGGACATTCCACCCAGTCGTAGGCTCTGAAAAACCACATCTTTCTTTGATAGGACTGTGAAAATCCTCACCGCAGATCTAAGAGATGATGTATACCTCACAAGAGTAATTATGATTAAGCATGAAGATAGAAGAAGAGTGGTCAATGCAGTGTAATGAGCAACAGAATAATAATATAGTAGAACTCGGATAGAAGCAAAAATACTTCACACACACTAATTAATTAATCACAATATGGACAAATAAATAGTACAATGCATGAGGATTTGAATTCCAAGGTGGAAATTCGAATTAGCCTTCATGGAGTGATCAAAAGATCACTGGAGTGTCATCGGAGCACAACTAGAAGTCTATCTCATCATCAGTGGAGTCATCAATGCTCAAGCAACTTTCAACCATCAGTAAAACTGAGTCTAACTAAGTGTGGTACGTGTAACTGGAACTAATTGAATGAAGGAGGCTTAGTGGAGGGCACATGAGGAGCTAACTAAAGTCAAAATGGGCAGTCAAGTCTCACTGGAGGTCCATCGGAGTGATACAGTCAGTTGACAGTCAGTCAAGCCTAAAATCAAGGAGAGAATTGAAGATAACTGAAGATAACTGAATGGTAGGTAAGGAAGGGTGCCTTTCTCATGCAGTAAGTGAAAGGAGGGCGCACTAATCTCTAGGAGGGCTTAAACTGAGTGGAAAGAAGCTCCCGGGGCTAGCTAACTGAGGGCTAGGTGCTGGGACTGATGACTGGGATGCATGCAAACCCTAAATAATGCATGCAAACCCTAAAAGTGCATGCATGACTGAAAATGCAAAGGATGGAAATGCTAGTAGGACTAGGATGGAGTATAGGAATATCCTAACACCCCCCCTTAATCCATCCTGGGCCCTGGTAACTAAGACCAAAGGTCACCCAATACAATGAATAATAACAGTCAATAAACCGAGGAAATCGGGAAAACCTCATGGGAAAAATACCCCCCTTCAAAATAGACTGTAAGGAACACACAAAAATAAATGCTCCAAACTCAAGCAGGTGTGATTCTTGGTCATATGTCTATAGGTATCTTCTTCTTGGGAAGAAGTGGATCATGCTCAGAAAGCATGTGCTTGTACTTGCTCTTCAGATCGAATGTGATGAGAACAAATCCAAAAGTATGAGGATGATCCTTGAACCTGTGATTCGAATCAGCTGAGGTAGGATAAAAAACATGAATGTGCAGATAGTCTTTTGTCTTCTCCTTCGAACCACCATGGGTGAGATTATGCCAAAAGGAACCATCAAATAATAGCTTGAAATCCAAATCAGATTTAAGACTTAAAGAATAGTTTCTTGAGATCTCCTTTGAACCAATAGGGATGAGCTCAAAACTATCATATGCAAGAGAAATTATCCCAAGTAGTGATTGCTTAGAATCCAAATTAGATCCAAGACTTGAATCATGGTTTATTGAGATCTCCCTTGAACCATAAGAGGTGATATCAAAACTAGTAAATGCATGAGAAGTTATCCCAAGTGAATGGAAATGGTTTATTGAGATCTCCTTTGAACCAGTAGGGGTGAGATCAAAACCATGATGTGCATGAGAAATTATCCCAAGCGAATGGAAATGACCATATTCTTCAATAACCTTCTGAAAGCATGGAATAATGATCATATAGTAGTAAATAAGAGGTGATTGCTTGAGGAGAGCAAATGCATTACCTCCAATAGCTGATTTGACCTCCGAAACATTCAATAGATCATGATGCAGACCAACAAACTCTGGTGCAAGAGAGGATTTAGTACCTTCTGCAATATCTAGAGTGTGAGATGGCACAGGAAGAGAAGAAATTTGGAGCATGAGTGTAGAATCTGTAAGTTCTTCTTCTTTGTGGACAACTTCAACATGAGATGTGTTTGATACTGGTTCATGATCAATGAGATCATCAAGGAGGGCGAATGCATCACTTTGCTTGCTCTTGAAGGGGTTTCGACCAAATCCTTCATTATGTTTTCCGAATCTTTCATCCAGATGGGTCCATAGCTCTTTTGGAGTTTCAACATAATCAATGATTTGGTACATTATGTAATCAGGCATAGAAAGCATCATCCTTCCAAAGGCTTGGTCACCTTTATTCAACTAGTCAATCTTCTCTTTAGAGGATTCGAACTCTCTTTCAAAATAAAAATCAAAGAGATCATGGCTCTTCAAATATGCTATCATTTTTGGTTTCCATTCATCATAGTTGAATGAAGAAAGAGGAGGGATTTCTTCTTAATACATTGAAGCTATAGAAGACCTGCAAAAACAATAGAGAATATATGCAACTGCTACTGCTGCATAAATGCAGAAAACTGCTGCACTCGAAATCTTGATGATAACCTGCAAAAAACTCTCAGGAATGGAGATAAACAATACTCTCAACATGATCTGATACCATGTGAAAATACTCACAGCAGATCTAAGAGATGATGTATACCTCACAAGAGTAATTATGATTAAGCAGGAAGATAGAAGAAGAGTGGTCAATGCAGTGTAATGAGCAACAGAATAATAATACAGTAGAACTCGGATAGAAGCAAAAATACTTCACACACACTAATTAATTAATCACAATATGGACAACTAAATAGTACAATGCATGAGGATTCGAATGCCAAGGTGGAAATTCAAATTAGCCTTCATGGAGTGATCAAAAGATCACAGGAGTGTCATCAGAGCACAACTAGAAGTCTATCTCATCATCAATGGAGTCATCAATGCTCAAGTAACTGTCAACCATCAGTAAAACCGAGTCTAACTGAGTGTGGTAGGTGTAACTGAGTGTAACTGGAACTAACTGAATGAAGGAGGCTCAGTGGAGGGCGCATGAGGAGCTAACTAAAGTAAGAATGGGCAGTCAAGTCTCACTGGAGGTCCATCGGAGTGATACAGTCAGTTGAGAGTCAGTCAAGCCTAAAATCAAGGAGAGAACTGAAGATAACTGAATGGTAGGTAAGGAAGGGTGCCTTTCTCATGCAGTAGGTGAAAGGAGGGCTGAAAATGAGTGGAAAGAAGATCCGGGGGCTAGCTAACTGAGGGCTAGGTGCTGGGACTGATGATTGGGATGCATGCAAACCCTAAATAATGCATGCAAATCCTAAAAGTGTATGCATGACTGAAAATGCAAAGGATGGAAATGCTAGTAGGACTAGGATGGAGTATAGGAATATCCTAACAAGGACACCCCCGAGATGGGGCTATTAATTAATGAGAAGGCACCGAATTTTACTTCTACAACTATCCCAATCTACTAGCACTTCTCCCCCATCAACCTACACAACCCAAGAAATGGGGCTCCCTTCTCCGAGTTAACAATCCCCTGGGTTTTGAATACCAATTACCTTCAGGGTTCTAGCACAGACCAACCAAGGAATCTCCGTGTGGGAACTCTAGGGAAATCTACCATTCTCAAGTATAGGTCCAAACTATGGTACATGTGATGGTTGTAGGCTATGGTATGGGTGATGATGGTATGGATGATGGTAGCTCATATTTGACAGTAGTTGATGGTTGAATCATTGAATAATGATGGTAGGATGAATTAGTTCTTAATAATTATATGCATGTTGAGAACTAGCCAAGTGGCATGTAAAGATATGGAGGGATAGACAAATGGAAATCATGGGGATTTCAACTTTTCCCCATCCCAAGGTTTAAGATAATTAACCCAAGTTAAGGCTGATTCAATTTCAATTAAAAATGATTTTATCAAAATAAAGATAAAGAAGGAAATAAGGATGGTCACTTATTTGATAAGTCACTAGGGTCATCTCCCCCTTAAACCCCTTCTCAATATCCCTCTTATGTAATTATATCCCCACATCTCTTCTTAAACCTTTAGTATGCAGTTGTCATGTATTTTATATTAAAAAGTGATAATGTACATAAATACATAGTTTGTTCACATTGGACCATTCATACACGAATTTCTATCCATTTCATCAATATTTACATATTTACATATTGGGGTCAAAAATAGGGTGTTATAGAAACTGTTGTATTCTACCATCGAACTTCAACCCTTGGACGATTTTTCCTCTTTCACATGTAGAACTCAAATCTTCCGCGGCAAGTATACAATCCTTTAACTAGTCCTCTTTCTTTCTGCTTCCCTGCAACTCTACCCACAATTGCAACTATTGAGTCATATCTTCACAAATATCCACAGGTTTCTTCTACTCTGCAACCTAAATTTGGATAACTCTACCCCACTTTACTTTGGGAGCTATTCTTCCTTCACCACTCTAACCAACGATAGCTGGAGCTGTCTTCTTCAACCTTCTAGCTCTACTCTACAACTCTACTCAACAAGGATAATTTTAGGGGCGAAATTTAGCCCATGGGCTATTTTTCCATGTTTTTTTCCAAAAAAAGATTCGCCAATTTGCATTTTTTGAAGCCCCATTTCGCCCAATTTTGATGGGGTAAACTTTTTTCACTCTAAAAATCGCCAAAATATTATATAAACTATATAAAATCCTTATAAATTGAAATAATTTTAGAAAAATATCGCCAGATATTTTATAGTTGACATTTTGAGAATTTGTAAGATTCGGCAAGGTTTATACACTTTTAAATAAGTATGGGTCCTTAAAATTATCCCTGCTACTCAATTGCAACTGAAGTTTCCTTCCTTCTCATGCAGGATGCTTCTACTCTGATACCACTTTATGCATAGGCCTACCGCATGGCCCTTTGGGTCAAATTCATGCAAATCTAATACCTACTAGTGTATATCGTTACTCTAATATGATTTATGATGACTCAACTTGTACACAACTTAAACACACAACAGATACCCACAATCAAACAAAATGCAAGCAAAAAATCATAAACATGAAAGTGGCTCACATGCCTTTCTATTAAACTTAGTAATTTATATTTACATGGCCCCAATGGACTTTAAATTCACAAATTTGTTCAAATACCCTTCAAATCCTTCACTTAGTCTCTTAGCCTACTGGTCTAAGTTTTATCAAGGTGTCACATCCCTCACTGAGTCCGCTACTCAATTTATATCAGCCTTCACTTGGATTCTATATGATTATGCTCAGAACCCTTTCCTCTTTCTATGCTCTCTCCTAGGTATTTTATGCCACCTTTTTTGTGTTCTTCTCCTCTACACAGTCTTCCTTACTACATTTTCTCTTATTTGGACACTGTTGTAACCGTTTGATTCCTCTATGCTCGCATCTGGAGATTTATTTCTTCTCTCGTATCTACTTGGGACTTATTGCTCATGTATGGATATTGTATCTCCCATGTTCTCCCTAATTGGAGACTTCCTCCTCATTCTGGGACTTCGTTTTTCCTTTTGGCCCCTTTCCATAATCTTCTTATTTCCTTTCTTCCTCTTGAAGCTTCCTTCTACATGTAATTCCTTGGATCCTTGATTTCCTATCCTCCTACATTAACTATGCATTCATGGAGAGTTCCTCGAGCCTCAATTAGACTCGATTTCCAACATACAAGTGGTTCCCATCCCATATCTACATTCAAACATGTACTTGAAACATTTAAATCAACCATTAATCATGCTTTTGGGGCCTTCCTGCTCCTTTTCGTTCCCTTCTCTCAGCCTTTTCTTCTCGATGGGAACCACTGTTCCACTTCAAGATGATCAATGATTGTCATTCATCCACCAGTATTCCATCTGATGGTTGTTGTGCTACATCGACACCTTTCTTTCCCATGCATTCTTCGTGCCATTAGATCCACTCCATTATATCTTCTATCATCCTTCAATCCAATGGTTGTTGTTCCTTCACACTTCTTAGCCATCAAGGACTGTCATGCTCCATCAACACCTTCCAATCAGGTTTTCACTTATTCCCTCTTGGATTTGATCCCTAAAATACCTGCTTCAATTCTTTATTGTACTTCTCTAGTCAACATTTCTTCTACGCATACTTGCGGTAACCTTAGATATGGCACCTTGATGCCATTACTCCATTGCACTATCAATTCCTACCCATTGGTGCTCCTTCCGATGGCCTCTCTAAAGGCCTCGAATACATCAACTCTGATGTATTTCCCCTACTTCTTCATGGTTTCCTCCATGTTACTCTCTTGCAACTCCCAAATGCGAACTCTAATATCTCGACATGTGTCCTATCGAGAGTCCTCCTCCAATACTCTTTGACCACAACTTGAACATCCTTTGGATATAAATTCTGCTATGTTGGGTCCAACTCCATTAGGACTTCTCTTCTCCATCGAACTTTGACTTTGATGCATACTTTTCATAACTCCTTTATTTATTCCCCATTCTACTTTCAGGGTTCCTCTGTCAGACTTCACCTTTGATTCTTTCAACCTTCAATGTCGATACCCTTCGACCACTATCTTTGACACTTTGGGTCCCACTCTATTGGGACTAATCCATCATACTTCACCTCTAATTCTCTTGGCCTTTCACTTCGCTTAAAATTTAACCCGGTTTTCCAACAGTTGAGATCAACCCCAATGTCACAACAAACGATACAGATTTCTTTCTTTGATCAACTCATCGAACGACTATCATTGCATCCAATATCTAATTGGATAGATGAGATATTTTCTCCTTGATTCATGTGGATGGATGCATTGCAACCAACTCCCCAAACCCAAACCTTTGATGGCATTCCAACTCCTTTGGCCCGCTACGCTTACACCCACACTCTTCTCTGGGTGACTATGACTGCACGCGACAACTTCTGACTGATACCTGCAACAACGCCCAGTCTTCATGTGCATGTAATCAACCTGATGCTCCTACATTATTCTCCTTTGGTAGGAAAAAAACACATCCTTGTGTGAACTTCTTCCTTTTCAATTGGATCCATACTCTGAACTCATCTATCCTTCGCTTCTCCTTCAACTTCCTCTTCATCTTTTTCTTCATTCTACAAGCCTTTACGGGATTATCAAGATTCATACCTATCTTATCCTTTGCATTCTTTAAGTGGATTCTCTACATCCTTATAATTCCTACATGATACCAATCTTGAACCCTTTCTCTTCTTACATCTTCCGCATTCTCTATCTCTATCCTTGACATATTTTCAACCTCATTCCCTTATTCCTTGCACTCGACCTTTGCAATTTCTAAACTCCACTCTTTCTCATTCTCTACAACAAATTCAAAATTGATCCCTTTAGTTATACCCACACAAACATAAACAACCAAACTGTTAATAAAAATAGGGACCTCAATATGGTCATTTTCCTTCCCTTCTTCTTCTTTTGCAAGTCTCTTAATGGCTTGCTTTTCTTCATTTTCTCCATTTCTTCTCCCATGGAATCTTTCTCCAGTCCATGTTGTCAGTTTCCTCAATTGTAGTCTCCATGGAAATTTATCCATTGATTTATGTACCTACACATAGGTATTCAACCACTCTTTTGGTTGATTCCTTGGCCTCTTCAAGTATATCGGGAAGATCCATTTCAACTCTTCCTTCCTTAAACACTTCTTTTGTATCCTTGAATGTTGCATTCTCCTGTATTGCTCCGGTAGTGGAACTATTGTATTCTACCTTCAAACTTCAACCCCTTGTTGGGTTTTCCTCTTTCACTTGCAGGCCTCAGTTCTGCTATTGCAAGTCTTCAAACCCTTGGCTAGTTCAATTTATTATTGCTTCCGTGCAAATCTACCCACAATCTCAACTATGGAGCCACAACTTGTCAAATATCCATGAGTTTGCTTCTTCTCTACAACCCATCTCTGGACAAATCTATCGGACCACTTCACCGTGGGATCTATATTTCCTTCACAGATCTACCGAATCATAGTTGAAGTTGTCTTTTTCAACCTTCTACCTCTACTCTGCAACTCTACCCAACCACATCTAGAGTTTCCTTCTTTCTTATGCAGGATGCTCCTTCTCTGATACCACTTGATGCAAATGACCTAGAACACGACCTTGCAAGTTAGAGTCACACAAATTTGATACCTACTGCACTAATTGTCTCTATGAGGAGTCAACTGGTCCACAAATTAAACACACAAACACATAATAGATACCTACAGTCAAACATAACAAAAGCGCATAATCATAAACATGAAAGTGGCTCATGGTCCTTTATATTAAACTTATCAATTTACATTTACATGGCCCCAATGGATTTAAATACACAAACTTGTTCAAATACCCCTCAAATCCCTCACTCAGTCTCTCAATCTACTGGTCTAAGTCTCATCCAAGCATTATAACCCTCAGTTAGTCTACTACTTAGTTTCTCTCAGCCTTCACTTCGATTCTGTGTGCCTCTACTCACATATTTTACTCTTTATATGGTATCTCCTGATTATTTTCTTCCGCTATTTTTTTTTCTTCTCCCCTACATAGTATTCCTTACTATGGTTTCTCTTCTATGGCCACTTCTGTAACCGACTAAGCCTCCCCTCTTCTCTCTGCTCGTGTCTAGAGCTTTCTTTCTTCTCTCATCTCTACATGAGACTTCTTGCTTGTTTATGGAGATTTTCTCTCCCTTGTTATCCACATTTGGAGACTTATTCCTCATTTTGGAGGATTCATTTGTCCTTTTGGTCTCTTTACATAATCTTCTCACCACCTTGCTTCCTCTCAAAACTTCCTTCTACGTGCCAATTATTTGGCTCTTCGATTTCCTATCCTCTTGCATTAACTATGCATTCACGAATATCTCCTCGAGATTCACTCAAACTCAGTTTCCAACGTATAAGTGGCATCCATCCCATATCTACATTCAACCTTGTACTGACATCTTTTAAATCTACCATTAATCCTGATTCTAGGGCCTTTCTAATCCTTCGCACCCTTCTCTTAGCCTTCTCTTCTCGATGGGAACCATTGTTCTATTTCAAGCCAATTAATAGATATCATTACTCCACCTATCTACCATCTGATGAATTTCATTCTCCATCGACACCTCTCTATCCCATTCCATTAGATCTGCTCCATCTGATCTTGTATCAACCTTTAATCCAACAGTTTTTGTTCCTTCGCCCTTCTCAGCCATCAATGAATGTTGTGCTCCATCGACACCTTTCAATCGAGACTTCACTTATGCCCTCTTGGCATCAATCCTTGAAATCCCTACTTCGATTCTAGGTCACACTTCTCTAGTCGACCCTTCTTCCATCCACACTCACTAGAACCTCTAATATGGCACCCCTATTCCAACACTCCACTGCACTATTAGTGCCTTCCCACCAACGCTCCTTCCAATGGCCTCTCTATAGACCTATGATACATTAACTCCGATGTATCACCCCTGCTTCTTCGAGGTTTCCTCCATGCTTCATTCTTGCATCTACCAAATGGAGACTCTGATATCCCAACACATGTCTTACCGAGAATCCTCTTCCGATACTCTTCAACCACAACTCCGACATCCTTCGGCTGCAAATCCCACTATGTTGGGTCCCACTACATCGGGAATTATCCATTGGAATTTGACTCCGATGCACACTTTTCATAGATCTTCTATTTATTTCCCATTGTATTGTTTAGTTTCCTCCATCAAACTTCTCCTCCAATTCTGTTGGCCTTTAACTCCACTTCAACATTTCCACACTTGATCTAACAACTGAGATCAATCCCGATGTCACAACAAACAATGGAGATTACTTTATTTGATCAATTTATTGGATGACTATTGTTACATCTGTTGTCTTATTGGATGATTGAGATCTTTTCTCCTCGGTTCTTGTGGACAGTTGCACCATGTCCAACTCTCCATGCCCAAACCTGCGATGGTGCTTAAACTCCTTTTGGTCATTGCACTTGTGCCCAAACTCTCATGTGGGTGATTATGACTTCACCTGAGAACTTATTACTCATTCCTGAAATAATGCCCAATCTCCAAGCACCCCTACTTGACCTGATGCTTCTGCATCAAATGAGCATTTGCACCCTTGAAGGGATTGATGGTTTAAAACCTTATTTTATTTTGTGATGGGAGTGTGATTTTACCTATGCTAGCTGGTAGAAGAATACTTCAACATTGATGGATGGTATGTGATTTATTTTTAGCAAGGGTGATTCCCAAGAATATGTGTGATATGTGGCTTCTTTTTTCTATTGGATGCCATTGTTTGGAGTGGATTGGTGCCTATGATAGGCATGCTTAACCATTTTATTGTTTTTATAATGCGTGGAGCTTGAAGGGGATGATTCCTTCTATGATAGGTTGATGGTTATTGTTTAATTTGTTTGGTTGAGTTGTGACTCAAAGGTTTACAAGAATGGTGATCTTGTTTATTTTCAAGTACTACTATGGATTGGAGGGAAATTGCAACGTTATCCCTTGGGGATATTGTTAACGCCTAAAAATCACACACATGCGCGACGGTTCATCTAGCAAGGAATCATCAACATAAATAATGCATATCACCATAGGCACCCTCAATAGATCCAAAACATAGCATGAGTCCGCAAGTGCCAAGAAACAGTCAAAACAAAGGGCTATCACGAGTATTACATAGTTTAACCATGCTATAGCGTAGGTTATCTGAACAATTCCCGTGCTACACCCGCACGACTTTTCCTTCGATAGTTGTGCTACTGTCAAAACGTCCGGACCACTCACTCCCAGTGACGCATTAAAGGGTCAATCCTCCTCAAGGTTCCGAATTCGGATCCTCACACACTTGGTGGCATTAATCACCCCCCCTAGTATACCTTAGAACTAGTTCATTGAGGAGGAGAGTTCACATTTGAATCTAGTTGTTTGTTGGCCACCTCTTGGCTTATGAAATAAATCCATTGGCATGCATTTTGTAGAGAGAAATCAGAGCAAGTTTATGATGCTGGATTTGAGTTGGAGCTTCCTCATATCCCACCATTTCATACCATTGTAAGCATTCCCAAGATCGCATGTCACCTTCCATATAGGGGAAAGTGTTTCTCTCCATTGTTCTTCCATCTAGTTAGCATTTAGTTTGGACAAGAAAGGCCTCCCTAAGGGATATTTTTGGCTTCCCTTGAATCCTTCACCTCCTAGGTGTTGTACAACTATTCCATTGGGAAATACAAGAGTGGTTTAGCATATCTTTGGTTGTTGTTGAAGTTTTCATTCTCCCCCCATCTCTTTCATTTTATTTTTATCAATATTTTTATGTTTGAATGTGAACTACACTAAAAATATCTTGCAGGATCACTTGGAGGAATACCAACCAAACCCAAAAGGGGCTCTAAGGATTGAGGCCTTGCAACAACCTATAAGGCTTAGCCCCTTACCAAGTGGAAGAGTGCACTTGTACAATTTTTCCCACGACAGTTCTAATGGCGACCATAATTATTTTTGTTCATTTATTTTTAAACCAGGTTGTTTTATGCTAAGTATCTAATTTTGGGTATTTGTCACTTGCAGGAGATAAGGTATTCCACCCCTTGCTTCCAAAATTTGTCCCCATCACAGACGCACGATATTTGTCCCATAGCCAAGCAGTTCCCGACGCCTATGACGTGCGTAATCGACTCAGACATTCACGCGCATAGCGCAGGTTGCCAGTGTAAGAATCGTGCTACACCACTCACCGCATCCGCGCGGAAGGTTAGTGTAATTCCCGCGTTGTTCAGCACATCTGTTTTGTATTAACCCGCATGATCCATGCAACAAATTCTGGTTTTGCCGTGCTACTGTTATTTATTTACTTTTTATCTCCATAGCTTAGTTTGGCAGTACAAATACTGCTTACTAGTGAACTTAAATTAAGACTAATTCACATAATTACTTAATTTTTTAGTAATTAGTTCACCTAGACCAATATCATGAAGTAAAGAGTACATATCCCTTCAAAATTACCTAGGAAACTAACTTTGAGGCTTTCAACGGTCCCCATCATTGTCACTAGTATTCAAGACCATTTCTTGTTTATGCATCAATCGACATGTTGTTTTTAGTAGTATTGCTAGTGTAGAAAACACTTTTTGCACACAAGCAAGGACCTAAAGACACTTGTCTCCCAAAGTATGCTCTTCACCTCGCATTTCATGCGAGCTTGGTGAATCAGTAAAAGTGTGAGAAGTGTGAAATACCTCCATTGCACACTTGTCTATTAGTTATAATATTTGATTTTGAAAAGCGTCATGAGCATCTCTTAGAATTAAAAGTACGCATTACTTGATATACTCTTTTAGTTAATTTTCCGATAAAATCGCTTTTTTTGCTTTCATGACATGTGTTTGCACCACTAGCACACAATAACCGTTGTTGTAAATGTAACTTCGGAATATATTCTTCTGTTTATTATTATTATATTATTATTGTATTTTTATTGTACCTCCGTCGGAGATGTTTTTTCTCTATTTGGGGATGTCATTACTATATTTCGTCATGCTAGAATATCGAGGTAAAACATCCATTGTAAGTTGGGGCAATAGCTCCCCAAAAGATAAATGTAAATTGTATTTTTGAGTCTCCCTAGGACAGGTCGACCCAATCAAGTTAGAGAGGTTAGCCCCATTAGGAGAAAGGTCACCCACACGTACAGTATAAATAGAGAGGATCACTCTCTCATTTGATATCACACTCACTCAAGCAAGTTCACATCAAGTGAGAGAGAAGACAAGTTCACTGGAGGAGAAAAAGAGAGAGCTACAGAAGACATCTTATATTTTGGGTTTTCCATATTGCTTGATATTGTACTAGTGACGAATCTATTTCTAAGGAAGTTGCGATGCTTTCTCCTTTATGGTTTCCTCGAGGAAATATCTTGTGTATTTTGTGTTTTGTTGTGCTTGTCTACCTTTCAGTTTAAAGATCTAACTAAATTGAATTAAAGTGCAAACTCTAACAATATTAAGAGGCATAAAGACTCTTCCAATCTTAATATGCTCTTCACCTCGCACTTCATGTGAGCTTGGTGAATGAGAAAGGTAGGGATTGTGAAATACCTCTCTTACACTCCATAAGTGAAACATTCAAACCCCTTAAAATCAACATTGTAATTGTATTAACCAACTAAAATCCTCCACAGGAGCTCACAAAACAATATTTTAGTTAGGTAGGACTGATTTGGATAGGCATCCATTAATTCCCACCAATCTAGTTTCAATAGTGATATTTTGAAACATAACATTGTTGTCTCATATGGTAATTACAAAATCCTACTATAAGCAAGTGTTAAAAGAAAACCCAGATCATAAGTGCGTCATGACCAAGGAGGTGAACGCCGAAATATAGCTGCCCTTCTCTCCCCTACAAGCCACTCATCTTGTTGTAGGGAGACGACACTATACCGTGCAGGACGAACCACTGATCCACACTTGACGCAAGGTATCTTAGTGGCCCAACTTAGGACATCACCAAGGATCAATTGTGAGTGCAATTGACTCCTGAAGTTAGTTGTTTCCTTTGGGAGGTGTTTCCAACTCTTCTTGATTGGAACATTGGCCCCATTTCCGATATAACTAGCTCTTTGTTACTTCCACTGGTCGATTGTTGAGTGGATACCATTATCACCATCAATTGTGCTTTTGGGAGGCCCAGTTACATTTGAGAGGAAGGACGTTAGGTATTCTAGGGAATTTACATTTATTTTATTTTTAAATACAAGTTCACTAACTCGTAATAAAAATAACCTACATGTGGGAGCTCATGCACTAAAACCGACATTGCACATATCACTCACTCATCACATCATTTTGCATCTTTTGTGGTTGGCATATTCTTGCATTTGTTCAATTGTGTTTAAATTCCACTATCACTCTCATTTGACACAAAGCCTTCACCATTAAGGAAAAAAACAACATCCTAAGAAAATCTCGTAGACTGCAAGGCCTATCCCCTCTCTCTAGGGGTGTTATTACACCTTCTTCCTGTGTTTCACAAAGAAGGTACCCTAGCCGGGGCCGCTCCCAAGATACATTGATAGGATCATCTGATCGAGGCCAAGCCTTGCTAGGTGCATTTTATCCTCTCAGAGAAACTATTAATTACACCACTTCTTCCCCCTTCAGAAGCAGTACCCCATTGTATTCTCTCCTTGGAGATCCCTCGGTTCCAATCGACCCATCCTCTCTCATAGGAGGAAAAAATTTGTTTACAACACCACCTAGGTCCCCCCCTCGTGGAAATCACATCCCACATACAATGGAAAGAGCATTCGTCCCTATCTTACCATTCATGGCTAATTTAAATCTACCCAATTTGGCCAAACTGACTAATTATCCCATGGATCATGATGCGACATGGTCGGCTATGCCAGACAAGCTTCCTTCCGACATTCCCAAATTTGAAGGAAAACAGGGAGATGACCCCTCCAACCACATTATGTCTTTCCACTTATGGTGTTCATGTAACAACATAGTGGATGACCCCGTGAGGCTTCGCCTCTTCCAGCGTACCCTCACCGACACGGTAGCAAAATGGTACGTAAACTAGAAATTGGAACCCACTCCACATTTGCGACATTACCCACCACACTTCTTACATAATTTCAACTACCAATCCAACATGATCTAGGCCTCTATATTCTCACTTATTTTCGTCAAAATACTTCCACCCACATCGCGAACCACATCCATGAGCGGCGTAGATGCCACACACTATGCAAGATCGAAACACAACCTCCCTTTTTGTTGGATTTGTTTATCAAATCTCTCCAACCCACCATAGCTAAAGGCGTCGCCACCTCCATGCCACAAAGCGAGGAGTAGGCCATTCTGAAAGCACAACATTTCGACCTCATATATGCACAATCTAGATACCTTTACAAATCCTCCCTGATGCCCCTCAACATCGGTCATTGGATCCTACAACTTCGGGCTCGTCACATTCGACAGATGGGCTTATTGGGTCCATTTCCCATCTAGGAAAGGATCCTCCTACCACATCGGTTCCATTCAACATGGTTCTGTATTACCCATCCATGACACTTGTGTCAGTACGCCCTACACCAGTACCAACATCATCAATTGATCAATTACAGTATGGACTGCATAGTCCTACATACCCGAACGTTAGCCAAACAATGAAGATTCCTACACCGCCAATGGCGAAAGCTGTTCCTATGTCCACCTCTTATGGAACGCAAACTGCATTTATCCCACCACTGGGATATAACCCATATTTCCATTTCCCATTCCCAACTGGTCAGCAACCTACCCCCACATGGGGCTAAACCTTGTTAAACCTTCTTATGTTCAACAAACTCAACAATTTGAGCAATTGAATGCCGCAAACCATTAGAATCCATAGAATCGGGGGAAGAATAAAGGTAATAACAAACAGAATCAACAGCCCGGACAAGGGGGAAATCCCCCTCCCCAGCAGAACCAGAATATGGGTGATCCTAATGTAGGGACTAACAATCCCCCCAAACAAGGGAATAATCCCCCCTGATAACCAATTATTGTTGCTCCATTTGTGGAGATTATGGTCCTTACACACATCATTGTCCTCTTATCCCCGATTGCCAACAATTAGTGGAAGCCAAAAAGAAGACGATGGCAAACCCTCCTCAGGCAGAGAATCCTCCCCAAACACAAACCACCTTGTTACAGTAACCCTTTTCCAATCAAGGGATAGTCACACAACAACAAGACCCTTTCGCACCTAGTGACAGTTCTTTCCAAAATATCTATACATTAGATGTAAACCTTCAAACAAGAGCCATAGGTTATGACAGGACTTCCACCGCCCAAGTGGAATACGTTCCTATCCCCTTGGGGGGCCCTCTGTATATACCACTCCCGAATACCAAGCAAATCCCATGGATCCCGAAAGTTCCACTTCGGCATACCCCTAATAACTTTCACATGAAAGCTGCCCACAATATTACAATATTGTGGATGACTTGGATCAATCCCTTTCAACTATGTCCACATTAGAAGTGTTTTAGTATTTCCTAACACAGAGAAAGGAATTACTCAATGCACTCAGTGCAGTCGATCCATCTGACTCGCACCTCATGACCTTTGATGTTGGCAAAGGTGATCCGCGACTACCATCATCAGTCGCAATCCAAGCACCACTCACGGTAAAAAACGTCATGATCCATCGTTGTATCATCGTTGAAGGTGTATCCACTTGCATTATGTCCGTAAAAGTCTGGAAACAATTAGGATCTCCTAAGCTTGTCCCCTCGTTTATCTCTCTTCGTGCGTATGATGGGATACCATCCCAACCAAGAGGATTGTCGAAGTAGTAGATGCAAAACTCGATTACAACATCCTCTTGGGACATAGTTATATGTACCCCATAAAGGTGGTAGCCTCCTTAGTATTCCATATCATGATGTTTCCCTTAAATGGGAGGGTAGTTACCTTAGACCAAATTAACTACTATGACCCTAATACCACAAGAAACCCCGACAATGTCCTACCGACTGTACTGGGTGATGACCAACCGTATGTTGACATTTCCCCCAGTATGTACAAGGACTCCAATTTGTTAGAAGTATATCCAGGACCACCACCTAAGATCCCTACATCAACCGATGGCGTAATGTGCACAATTTTTACCGCTGACAATGGATCTGCCTCCACCTCAACACCATCATCAACACCACCGCTGAGTCATGGCATTGAAAAAAATTTGATTCCATCAGTACCACCAATATTTCAAATCCCATTCTTGTATCCTCCAAATTGAGTGTCAAATGCATACCCTCCAATCCGTCGTCGAGTTGTTACCTGATACCCCTGAACTGGAATAGCACCTATTCACCTTGGAACACCTTGATGAAGAAAAATGTGACTCTCTTCATTAGAATGAAGCCATGAAATTCCGCTCCGAGGCACACTATGATCGATAAGTTCGGCCACGCACCTTCAACAAAGGTGACTTTGTCCTTTTGTTCAATGCCAATAAATACGGTAAACCAGGACCCGGGAAGTTTGTATCTAAATGGATAGGCCCTTACGTCATTAATCATTGTCTCCAAAAATGAGCCTAAATCTTAACTGACCACGAAGGTATTACCCTCAATAACCCGGTCAATGGGTTGCACCTCAAAAGGTTCTATCCTTAATTCTCCAGTACCCCACATGTACGCACTGTTTTGGTTATATGATTTATGCATTGTCAATACCTTGGTTATGTTCTTTACTACACTTGGGTATATGCATCATATGTGCATAATCTCAATCAAGACCATATGGAGCTTCTTGTTTTTTCATGATAAGAATAAGACCCCAGGATCTAACAACATGGGTTGCACACCCTACCACAGGTATCATTCCGAAACTGGCATATAGACAATATTTACCCTCCGTTTATAATGCATATCCTAGTATTCCCACTGATAACCATAGGGACCTCATTCATGGCCTCGATGTTCCATCAACATCATTACCGTGAATAGCATGTCCCCCATGGGTGTACACACCAGTTCCATCCTCGTCATCAATGGGAACCCTTGATGTCAACCCCCCACAAATCCGAGGAATCTGACCCAACTTGAAAATACCCTCCCTTCGAGTATCATTTCATAATTACGCATTTACTCCACCACGTAAAAACTCGTCAGATCTCTCAGCACCCATTATGAGTATGATTCAAAAATACCCCCGCATACCTCCATGAGTACTTTACCATTCGCAATCCCTCTCGCGCCAACACACCTGCAAAGACACCTATGGGGCCCCCACCCTCAGACACAACCAGTTCTATTCAGTTATCCCACAGGTATATATTGCATAGCATCATTTCATGGGGCACCCGTCTTTGAGTCTGCAAATTATCCCTCATTTCATCATTGGAAAGTGTCCCCTGATCCACTCAAAATTTTTGGGACTCTTCCCATCATCAAATCGGTCCCCTGACACACGCAAAACTGTGGGGACCCCACCAAGATTCTTTATGTACAAACAGTTCCCTCAACACCTCACTTTGCGGGAACACCATATTATTTTGGCAGCAACCCATGGTCGCATTTGATCGATGTATTTGAGTCTCCATATGTTCAGTAGTATTTGTTTTGTTGGTTACCATTACCATTTTTTTTGCGTCTCCATCAAATCCCTTTCACTTGCAGTTTGTTTCCACCAATTTCAAACTGTGTCATCTCGAAATAAAATCTATCATCCCCACTCCCCATGTTTACATCGATCAAATGAAGTTATGATCCCCATGCTTATCAACCAGTATTGTGCCAGGTCTGTTCCTCCACAAGTTGATTACAATATGATCTCGGTTCTTAGGATAGGACCCTCGTCTTATCATGTACTTCATCTCTCATCAACGTCAAAAACACAACATTCTAAGAGTTGCAGTTGTACCTTGGGGTCCCTTCAAATCACTATAAGGGATCACCTCCAACTTAGTAGGGAGAGCCATTAGTGCTCCCTAACTAAGTGGTTTCCCCTATGCTCGACATCAACACATCATCGCATCATGGGGAAACATACTTTTGAAGGTAGCAGTGTTCACATTTTGAAATCATGGTAGCATACTCTTAAACTCTTTGGTATAGTAAATATCTTAAGCAAATTTACATACCAGTTCGGTCACCCACTATAGTGGGGTTATCATGGTCACCACCAATTCCACTTCTTCAAAATTCCGCAACAGTTCTTGGGACACTTACTCAAACATGGATTGAATTCACCTTCATTCGTGTCCTAGTAGTACAGTAGAGTCGACATCATTGGTCCTCTCTCATTGTAGTCACTTTGAAAACATTTCACGAGCATGGGTATGCTCGCCTTGTTTGTATAAAAACTATTATTTATTACAGCTCCAATGGTCATCACCAACAATCTTTCCCCATGGGAGAACCTTATCTTGTCCACATATGCTTTGTCCTATAGAACATGAGAGAAACAACATAAAACATGATACATTATCGGCTCTACAGTACCCTCCGAACTTCAAACATCAGGGGGCATCTGTTAACGCCTAAAAATCGCACAAATGCGACATTTCGACCATTCATCCAGTAAGGCATCATCAACATAAAGAATGCATATCACCATAGGCAGCCTCAATAGATCCAAAACACAACATGAGTCCACAAGTGCCAAGAAACAGTCAAAACAAAGGATAGTGCGAGTATTACACACTTTACCCACGTTATAGCGCAATTTATCTAAACAATGCCAGCGCTACACCTGCGCGGCTTTTCCTTCGATAACTACACTACTTTCAAAATGGAGGGACCACTCACTCCCAGTGATGCATTAAAGGCTTAATCCTCCCCAAGGTTCTGAATTCAACTCCTCACTATGTGTTTTTCGAAACTAAGTTCAATCATAATATTTGATTAGAGAATGAACATTAAATAACATTAACTTAAGCATTTAAAAATTCATGTTAAAATAGTTAAAGTGAGCACTTTATGAAGGGGGTTTAATCTTATGATAAACCTACACACAATGTACACCAAATATTGACGAGCATGGAGAGTCACTTTAAGAAAAAAAAAACAATATAGGAGGTGATCCAAAATCAAAAGAAGGGCATGAAACACTTATTAAGGAAATATCAACATAGTTGACCACCATTTCCAAGGCCAAAACTAAGGCTTGTGATACATTTGATGCAATTTACGAAAGTTCAACAAAGTAGAGGGTTTAAAGTAAACATTATAAAATTATAGAAATGCAATTTTACAAATTGTCCTTAGGAAACTAATTGATTTTGCCAACAACATTTTAGAATATATTGTTTATACAACTCGAAGATGCCAAGTATACACAAAGGAAGATAAATTTAGAGTAATATATGTAACTCTTGAAGAAAAAATACAAACACCCCCACAATCATGGGGATTTATATTATTACTTTTCATATCTGTCTTATCACAAGTTACATGGTATATATTAGAGTAATATATGTAACGTTTGAAGAAAAAATGCATGAAAAAACGTGGAAACACCCCCACAATCATGGGGATATCTGTCTTATCACAAGTTACATGGTATATATTAGAGTAATATATGTAAAGTTTGAAGAAAAAATGTATGAAAAAACGTGGGAAAACCCCCACAATCATGGGGATTTATATTATTACTTTTCATATTTCTTATCACAAGTTACAAGTTACGTGGTCATTGCATTATTAGTTCCCACCTTTTATTATTAATTTAATTCATTTAAAAATATTTCTAAAACTTGGTTATAGTTTATGTAATGTTAAAAGAATTTGGTTATTTATTTATATTTATTTAATAAAATATTTTAATAAGTGTGTAATCTTTATTGGTGAAAATGGTTTGAAAAGACAATTTTTATCATTGTCAAAGATTAAGAAAAATAAAAATAAAATAAAATTTGAAATTGGTATGTGATACTATGTAATATTTGACTCAAATGTCCAACAACAAATAATTGATTGAGTGAAGACATACTCACCATCACCGACCTCAAGCAGAAATAAATTATGCAGAAATAAGTTGTGGGACAACGAGAACCACCAACCCCATAACTGGTATGGACTCGAGTGTAAAAGGAGCTGTGGTAACTGGTATGGACTGGAGTGTAACGGAGCTGTGGTTGGCTGGCTACTCTTCCTTCGGCCTTAGAAGGAGGTCCCTTCATCCTTAGAAGGCGTTGAAGGCTGGAGGATTTGAGTTGCTCTCCCTTAGGCATTGAAAATTTTCTTGACTCTTTCTCAAATGCAGTGATCACCTATTTTTTTTGGTTGAAGAAATTCAAAATAACACTCAGAGAGAGGTCAGGATAGCAATAGGAAATTCATTTGATGGCCGCCAGTCTGTTGTGTTGGCCATCCAACTGACCATCCAAGCCCAGCAGCTTCCGTGCCAACGACCCATCAGGAGACTGCTCAGAAAATGGCCAGGGTATTAAATTGTTCTTTTAAAATGATTGTCATTTTCCTTTCAAATGTAGGAAGAGCCGTGGCGGCATTAATCCACTTTTACTTCTCTGCTATTTTTATAGTAGTTTCACATGATTTATGATATAATTAACAATTTATAGTATAGAGTTTGGGGTTACCTAGAAAATAGCAGAGTAGATAGCATCTATATATCAAATTGAGAAAGATAGCTTTGGTACTTTGCGTAGTTAAGCATTGAACTGAATGAAGGTCGAAATTGTATTTTGTATAAGTGGATCGTTGTATTAATTTTGTGTAAAATGTTTTCATATATTTAAAAATGGTTTGAAATTCGAATCTTAAGGAATCAAAATTATAGATCTATGTAATAACTACATAACTCTGTGAAAATCGTTTTCATTTATTGAAATTCGCCATGGTGTTTGAAGTGGGTCAAACCGATACCAGACTCGAAGCAGCCGGAGCCGATTGTTCACCGTGACTTGAAGCCTGCGAATATCTTACTTGAACACAAATTTGTTAGCAAAATTGGTGATGCCGGTCTGGCTAGGACTGTACCTACAAGGACCACGACCATGGTAACCTAGTACAATGACACCGTCCCTGCTGGCACGTTTTGTTATATTGATCCTGAGTACCAAAGGACTGGTAGCGTTGGCCCCAAGTCTGATTTGTATGCTATGGGAATAATGATTCTGCAATTGCTGACAGCAAAACCACCTATGGCTGTAACAGATACAGTGGAAACAACCATTGAGAATGGATCATTTCAACAGATTCTGGACAAAAATGCTGGAGATTGGCCTCTTGACGAGGCCCTGGCATTGGCCATATTAGGATTGAAATGTGCAGAGTTTCGGCGCAGGGACATGCCAGACTTGGAAAAGAATGTTCTTCCGGAACTAGAGAGATTAAAAGCCCTTGCTGATGCTCAAAGTTTCAAACCATACAAATCATAGAGGAAAATGATGTTATGCCGCCAAGTCACTTCTTTTGTCCAATACTTCAGATTAGTTTTTCTCATCCAGGCTTCAGTTCAAGAAAGGATCAGTGACTACGATAATCTAAGTTGACAGAACCTTAGTCTCCTGGACTAGTGCTTGCATAACTCATTCAAGCAATACAGTGACCAGCTTGTAGCTCAAATTGCCGCTTCAATTTTCAGATTACAACTTCCAAGTTTAATTCATATCACTTATGCTCTTGTTATTTTCATTTTAATGGTATTAGAGTCGAGTGATATTTATATTTTTTCTGCATGTAAAAAGACATGATCGTGCACTAAGGTAAAAGCTGGCTAAGAATAAATAAACTGGATGCAATGTGCATGAATAATAAACATCTGGCTATGAGAAGTGCCCGACGATTTCTAATACCAAAGTATGTGGACATGTTGCGCTTGTTCTATGCAGGAAGTCATGGACGATCCCCATGTTGCGGCTGATGGTTACACATATGAATGAACAACAATACATCCCCCATGACAAATCTTCCCTTGAACCACAAGTACCTCATTCCAAATCATTCACTGAGATCTGCCATCCTAGAGTGGAAAATTAAATCTTGATTCAACGATTCAGACATATAAATAGAAGGAATACCGTGAACAATAATAAATAGCACTATTTTATAGATCCTGGGTGAAAGCTTCTGCTTTTGGTATCGAATTCAATTGTCTTAATATATACCATTTTACCGAAAAATCGAATTTCCAAATGCTATATTTTAAAAAACCAATGTAGCATAATACGCGTTTCTATATACTTAAATTTGTAGGTCAAACAATAATTCCCTCTCATGGAATTTCTTTGGGATATGCATTGATGAGCTTGAGTTGTTTCTCCTAGAGCATCTCTAGGATGGGGATGGTTGCATTCTTCATCATGTTGACATGTATCATTTTTACTATTGATGCAATACTGCATCTCTAGGATGGGGATGGTTGCATTCTTCATCATGTTGACATGTATCATTTTTATTATTGATGCAATACTGCCTGCTCGTCCAAGGGGTCACACATACAATTGGATTCCCTTTAGTAGTTTTGTGATCTTCAATAGTTCACACTTAAATTGGTAAGGCCAAGGTAATGGAATTCCTCGCATTGCAATAGGCCCTTTCTCTATATTATTTCCACTTCAAAAGGAAAGAAATTGAGGTCACCACATCATACAACTATTTGGGGGTTTGGTTTGTGGGACCTTGGTTAAGCTTGAGACATTCTTTCCAACCACAACTTAGCAAGGGAACTAGCAAGGGGAATAGTTCCCTTGCCCCCTTAGAGAGACAATGCTTCTAGAGTGACTTTCAGGGCATCTCATCCAAGATGCACATTTAGACATGATCATTAGAGCCATGGTCCTCTATGGCTTGGAGGTTTGGCGATTGAGCTTTCTTTAGCTTGCTTTGGGCCAATTGGCTTAGATAGAGAGAGTGTAGTACATTATGCGACAATGCATCATTCCAAGCAAGCCGACAATCCCCCAATCCATCATTTAGGTAGAGTTCAGGGAAAATCCTTTGTGCCTAGAAGCCATTTTAAATTTGGTCTCCTTCATTCATAGATTTTAGACTCTTGTTGACTTGACCTCGAGGAGGTTTCAGTGCCCTTATATTGCTCTTTGCTTGGAGTCCTTCCCTTTGTTGGCTTGTCTATATGGATTCAATGATGGTTTTTGGAGGTTGATAGGTTACTTTAGTTGATGGCCATCTCTCCTAACTGCCCTTCTCTTTTCAGGTATTCTCTAGACATGTTGGGCCACCTCTTGGTGTTTAAGAGGGACTTAAATAGGATTATTTGAGAGGACATTGATTGACTATCTATTCATGTCACCTAGACTTCACCTTTGGAGGGGATTTGACCCTAAGTTGACCTCATTGTTTGTCCCACATATATGTGCATACATCGCATGCATGTCCTCAAGGTACCCCCTTGGCCAATGTAAAGTGGGTTCACAATGCACATTGAATTTAAGTCAAAATTGATCATCATCTTCTTCATGTTGCCATCTCTAGGAGTTGGATTCAGAGGATCACTTCACCTTCACATGCCCATTTACATTGATATTTGAGGGAGGTTTTTCTACCTTTACTTGGGTTTAGATGGTTTCTATGTACATTCTTTGAATACTCAAGCACATGTGTCTTGTTCCTTTTATGAGGGAGCTTCTCGGTTTTAGATCGTTGGCTCCACGTAGTCTTCCTTGTCTAGAGTTTTCCATGAGGATCACTTCTTTCATACTTGTTGTCTAAGCTTCTGAAGGTTAGAAATGACAACTCAAGATTCAAACTTATTCAAGTATTAGATTGGTGAGGATTTGTACTTCTCAACCCTCTTATCATGGTGCATCCTTCTTTGAAGAGACTCTTGAGGATCTCTTGTCCCAAACCCTAGGTCGAATGCCATAGTACCAGTTGACAATGTAGCTCCAAGAGATCATAGAGCTAGAGATATATTCCCTTTGTTCAGAATACTAGTGCTTTGCGCTAGTGAGACATTTATGAGTCATCGTTCAATTCTAGCCTCTTAATTTTAGTGTATTATATGTATTTTTTGTAAAAAAATGAAAACATGCATTAAAATTCTTTTGCTTTTTTGAAATAAAATAGAAAATAAACTAATAATTTATTTTATTTTTAGGTTAAATAAAATACTTTGTTTATATATCACTAAGGCGGGGACTAAGCTGCATGCAACTCTTGTTATCACAAGTTACATGGTCATTGCATTATTATTGTCAAAATTGTAAGCTTGTTTACCATCCCAAATTATGATGTTATTATTCTATATTTAAAAATCGATTTTTTACAAAATTAATTATCATTCTATCATGAAATCAACTTCTTCCCTCTTGAAAAATGTGCCTTTCTCTTGAGATGTTCCTTTTTGAGGATTTAGGATGTCTTTAGTCACTTGAATATAAAAGATGTTCATTGTGCCAAAAGAAATGATTAGCTATTACAAACAAGAATTGGAAAGATCTCCATGTTTGTGTGTTGGTGTTTTGTTTATCCATCTTGATGCTTAATATATTTAGAATTAAAATGGATCTATATCAATGTTTAATTAAAATTTATTTATTAGTACTTAGGGTAGGAATTTGAAAAACATTACACTCTTATTTTTTATAGCTATAACATTACAAACAAACATTTTTGAAAGTGTACTCATTTTATTTGATGGGTTTGCAAAAATAAAATAGGCCATATTTGATAGGCAAAATGTCTAATGATGAGTATTTTCTCTCTCAAATTCCAACGTTGTAATAGCTAATCTTGACAACAATCCATGGATTAAACATTAGGCTAAATTCTAATAACATCTACAATTCATAGTTACCCTAAACAACCACATAGTCAAAACATCATAAAAAAATGTTGGTGCAATGACTAACTAAATTCAACCAACAATTACAACAAAAATAGCCTTTATTCCATAAAAACAATTGATATATTATCACTCTATCATCATTCTTATGATATTGTAGATGTACTTTACCAATACAAATACTAACCTTGATTGGAAACAAAAGACAATAGATTTTAACAAAATAAGAAAAGAAAAATAAGACATTTTATAATTAGAAATTGTCTCAATAGAGTTCATTTTATGCAACAACAATTGTATTCTATATTCCAATTTTGTTAGTACTAGTTGTCAATGCGGTCGTGATTCAATGGTGAATAGGGCGGCATGTCAAGTCATCCACGCCAAAAAAAAGTGCTTGTAATCATTGGTTTATGCATTGAAGGTTATCTACTTCATAGAAACAAATTGCTTGGGGGCAGAGTTGTAATTGGTTGGACCAGTTACTGTTTATCTTAAGTTTAAAGAAAGAACTTGAAAAAACAACTTGGTTAAATACTAGTGAACTTGTTCTACTCCCTTGTGTTCTCTCTCTTTATCTATACACAAAAGGTAAGGAAAAATTAGTCATTCAAAGATCCAAGTTAGATGCACATTTGTTAAAGAGATTTTGAAAGAAACTTAGGAAAATTGTTTTGGAGAAACAAACAAATTTTACTAAACTAATTTCTTCTTAGACAGTTACCATTAAAAAAGAGGTTAAGAGAGAAATTAAAATTCTAATATTTTTTTCTAAAGTGATAATTAATTTTTTTTTCACACAGGGAAAAAATAGAACTTTTGTATTAGATAAAAGTTGCATACATCAAGTCCAGACCACAAGTAGTGATCTATTTCTACATAAATTTTTACATAGGCAAAATATCAATGAGCGTTTTCATAACTGTGCAATCCCGTGAATAACTATGGTTCCTTCGCCTCGTTGATAAAAAAACTACAAGCAAAATAATACTTGATCAAAAGGAATCGTCAAAAAACAACTTATAAACTATTTCTAGCAATCAGAAGAGAGATCTGTAATATGAACCGATAAGGTTGCCATCCCTGTATTCCTCACATAGATAATAACCATCCATCCTGCCAAGGGAATTCTTAGACAACTGATCAACCACTGAATTATGCTCCCTAAAAACATGTCTATCTAACAACTGCTCGAATTCGGAGATCAAATTTCTGACTCTAAATTTCCAATGCTCTGAATCCAACGAGTTCAAAGCTGCAGTCCCACTGACCCAATCGACGATGCATTTTGAATCCCAGAAAAATCCTCAAGGTTCTTATAGAGAGACCCCGAGAGAACCATAATAATATCCACAAAGCCACAAGCTCCGCACGAGAGTTTGTACCAACTCCTGCCTTTAAGGAAAGATGAAAAACCTGAGAAGAACTAACCTTTAGCACAACTCCAGCTCCACAATTTTTGTCCTTCTCAACTCCATCGAAGTAACCGAGAGGAAAAGGAAACTCAACTTCCACAAAAGTACTCGGTCTCTGTTTCGGTGGTGCTTCCTTATGTTTGTACTCAAGATAGGAAGCCTTGATTCTGGCCACCACCAATTGTACATTAGGCTTCTAGTTCTTAAAGACATAACCATTTCTAACTTTCCAGACCTGCCAAAAACTAAAGAAAAGCAAAGTATAATCCTCTCTGGAGCAATCGAACCATCTCTTCAAGTTGATACTAAGCAGGGGATCCTTCCACGAAAAGCGAAAGCTAAATGATATTTCCAGTTCATGCCATATAAAATTAAAGAAACTGCATTCTCCAAATAAATGATCCACCGATTCAACGTCCTTCAAACATAAGCAATAGTAACCCGAGCCTTCAAACCCTCTCTTTTGGAGATTGTGCCAAGTCAAAATTCTATCATGGATACAAAGCCAGATGAAACATTTAATTTTGGTAGGAACATTCGCCTTCCAGACCTTTTTTACCCACCAGCAAGATTGTACACAAGCTGTATCACCCAAATAACATTCATATGCCTGAGCAGCAATAACTGTACCATCCATAGCATTATACGACCATGAAAGTATGTCTTCCTTCGGAGATAGCGTGATACCCGCTTGATATAGATTCGCCACAAAACAATCCCATTCCAAGGCCAGTGAATCTTCCAAGTCTAGAGCCCAAGATTTATACCAACCTAACTCCCCATCGGGTCAAATAAAAGCCATTTGTTTGATAACGTAAATGTTCCTCCTATGTAGAGAAGATATCAAGTCCTGAGACAGAGCATAATCGTCATTGAGCCCTGCCATGGGATCAATCACAATATAAACTTATGTACCTCGTCCTACTACCCAGACAATAGAAGAGTTGACGAGGGGCAAGGTTTTTAGTAGGCTGCACCAAATAGTAGAACCCATCCGAGATCCAGTAGAGTGATCTCAAAACAAGTATACGGGAGGGAGTCTCCTTAAATATTTCTCCTGGATAAGTCTGCCCCACAACCCTTTATCAAATAAGCAGCACCAAAAGCTTTTCACACAAAGCTTTGTTAAAAAAAAGCTCAAATGCTTAATCCCCCACCCTCCAATGAGCTTAGACAAAGATAACATCTCCTAGGAGGCAAGGTGAAATTTTCTAACATCAAGTTTTCTTGCCCATAGGAAATGGAAGATCTTCCTCCTAATCACAAAGATCCCAGCGTCAGGAATGATAAATAGTGAGAACCAAAAAACCGACAAACCCTGCAGAACCGAGGTCACCAAGGTGAGATGTCCTCCCAATGATAACCATCTATATGACCAAGAATTAATACGCTTATGTACCCTATTAATAAGCCAACTCCAATCCAATCTTTTATATCCATTTGGTTTCAGGAGGAAACCCAAGTACTGAAAGCCTTCTTCAATGTTGCTCATCCGGAAAGGAAAGATGTTTTCAATTTGGGAAACAAGCTCCCTATCACTGCATTGAAAGGAGAAAGTGGACTTCATAGGGATAACCTCCATCCCAGAAGCTTTGCAGAAGACATAAATGATCTCTTTATACTGTTTCCATTCAATTAATCAACCTTCACCAAATATCAAAAAATCATCCACAAACAGGAGGTGTGAAATATACAAGGAGATTGCAACTTTTAGGCCCTTGATGAGATTCTTGTCTTTTGCATCCTTGATCAACAAGCTAAGTCCTTCAATAGCTAAGATAAAAAGACAAGGGGAAAGTGGACACCCCTGTCGAAGACCACGATTACCGAAAAAATAATGAGTAGGTGATCCATTGATAAGAATAGCATACATGACCAAAGTAATGAAATCCATTATCCAATTAACAATATCCACCGAGAGACCTATTTGAACAAGTATAAACCTCAAATAGTTCCAGTCTCCCATGTTGTATGCCTTCACTAGGTCCATCTTTCATATAAAAGCACTTAACTTCTTTTGCTTAATGGAATGTAACCCCTCTTGCACGACCCCGACCGCATCCAAAATTTGTCGGTTTGGTAAAACACCAAATTGTTCATCTGAGATGTACTTACCAAGAATCGGCTTAAGAGTCTCGGCAATAATCTTAGTGATGATTTTATAAAATAAGTTACAAAGAGAGATAGGACGATGTTCATTAAAATCCAAAGGTCTATCCTTCTTAGGTATTAAAGTGATGTAGGTAGAATTTAGGAAAGCTAGAACTCGTTCCTTCCTCCTGGTCCCATCAATGGTTGTAGTCAGCTCCGATCCCAGAATGTCGAAAGTGTAAGTAGAACTTGATTGTCCATCCATCAAGTCCAGGACTCTTGTCCTTAGAAAAAACCTTTAACACCTTTAATACTTCCTCCTTCGAGATTTGTTCACTAATCTCCTCACAATCGGACTGGTTGAAAAATCTGGGAAAGTTTAATACGGTCTTCAGTTGGCTAGGTAGATCAACAGATGAATTATTTGAATAAATATCTCGAAAATGGGTAACAATTGCTTCCTTCAAAGAACTCTGATCACATAAGACCTGATCCTCTACCTTAATGTCCCAAATAGCATTTGTAAATCTATGTTGGTTAGCAAACGGATGGAAAAACTTGGTGTTGTTGTCTCCAACCCGAATCCAAATGGCCCTGCTCTTATGTCTCCACATCTCCTCATAAAGGTTAAGACTCTTTAGCTTGCGAGCCTCTAGGGAAACTATTTTTTCTTTTCTTTCCTCAGTAAAAAAGGGAGCATAAAAATGAACAGACATAGATTGAAGTTCCGATTCAATGTCCACGAGTTCTTTATGTAAAGCCACCTTCTTCTCTTTGTCCCACCTTTTCACTTTCGACCTCAACAGAGAGATTTTTTCAAATGTTGTTTATAGGTGAGAGATAGATACCGCTTGAGAGACTTCCCCACTTATCACGGACAAAAGAACAAAAAGTACTATCCTCCAGCCAAATCAGGTTAAATTTAAAAGGATACACCGTGAAAGAGCAATCGAAATCAAGCTGCAAAATAATGGCTTTGTGGTTGAAGATACCTGCAAAGTAAGTCCAAGATCTGTACTGCCCAATGCTATCACACAAAAATTCCGATAAATAAAACCTGTCCAATATTTTGGCAATGCCTGCTTTTCCACACCTCCCATTTGACCAAGTCAGTAATAACACATTTGGTTTAATGTCAACCAAGTTTGCCCCTTCAAATAATTGAATAAAATACTCCACCGGAAAATCAGATGGATTTCTAGCTCCCCACACCTCATCCGCAGATGTGGTAAAGTTCAAGTCACCAGCCACAATAAGGGACTCATCCATCAAAACCCCTGAAGAAAAAACCGCATCCAAAAATCTTTTCTCCTATTGTATGGACCATAAATATTTAAGATCCTGATAGGATGTGGGTACCCTCGAAGAGTACCTTCAAGAGTGATGCATGCAATGGTTTTGAAAGCCTTCATGTTAGCCACATCAGGATTCCATGCAACCAACGTACCCCCTGACATACCAGATGAGTCCATCGCAGAAATCAACCAGGTAGGTTTAATATTAAGGAAAAATTTGCAAGCAACAGAAGAGAGAGTCATAGTTTACTAAATAAGAACAATATAAGGCCGCACAACCTCAAGCAGTCTTTTAAACGTAACTCTCTTAGGCCCATTGCCCAGGCCTTGAATATTGAAGGATAGAATATTCATCGAGCAACCCTCAAGAGGGCCGCATCATCACTAAGAGCCCCAATTGAGTCAGTCTTGGAAGAGGGAGAAGCCCTCGGAAGCCCCTTTCAAACAGGGAAGAGAGCTTAGGGTTTTGTGCAACACTCTCAGAGCTCCCCTTTCCCCTTTTCGGTTCCCCAGGCTTTCAGATAGTGACGTCACCATTGAAAATGGAGGAAATGCGAATGATAATAGGATCCTCATGAGCAACAATTGAATAAATCTCCAAAGGAGTTCTCCTAGAATCACACTTCAAAAACCAAGGGGGAGAGAGTACCTAATTGGAGAAGAGGAGAGGCTAATTCCAAGGTGCCGAGGGCTAGTCACTGAAAGGGAAGGAAACTCTGCCTCAGTAAGTGGCTCAGAACCCCCATGGACAGGTTCAGTCAAAGGAGTTCTCCCATTTTCATCCAGGGATGCAAAGCAAGGGGAAGAAGGCTCTAAAAATGCCTCTCCCGAGGATCCAACACCCCTGAACCCTAGAGTATCCCTAATAGGCTCTGCCGAAGTCTCCCTTGAGAGCCCTTCCGTCAAACAGGTATCAGACTCCCCCCCCTTTTTTCAGATAATTAAAAATCAAACAGGTATCAGGTGTTCAACCTTACAAACAACTTCAAAAATCATGACTTATACATCTTATCTTTGATTTCAAGGAAATATTAAAGATTGAATTATACATCTCATCTGTAAAGGAAATAGTAAAGAAACTTCAATAAAACACTTCCTTTATTTATTTCCTTTATGAAACTTAATGTTATTTTAGGAATCAGCTCTAAGATTGAAACTCCTAAAATAACCCAACTATACAATTATTAAATTATCGTTTTTATTTTTACATTCAAATGATAATTAAATGTATTCAAATGTACAACTTTAGAATGTATTAAACGTACAACACTGCCACAGCTCATCTTTGATTTCAACGAAACAGTAAAGAAACTACAATAGAACATTTCCCTTTCTCGAACAGAAAATGTTATTTTAGGAATGGGCAATCTAAAGAGAGGAAATCCTCCAATAGCAGCCCAGCTATACAATTATTAAATTACTACTTGTAGCTTTTAAATTTAAAAGATGACAATAAATTCAACATTTGTGTCTGTCATCGGCAAGAATCGAAATATGCCGTCAACTCTGAAGCTGACTTGGGTTAGAGTCTTAACAACGTAAAGCATTTCAGTATTTTAGGTGGAATGTTTTTAATAATCAGTATCCTAACGAATTTGAGGTTTTGTGTAGTTTATCAAGTTCTGACAAATTTGATGAAAGATTCAAACTAACATATTTACTGGTTTTTGCAATTAACTCTCTTCTAAATCTTGAACAGCAAATGCATTTGCAATTTCAAAACTAAAAAAGTTATTAAAGATGCACCATTTAACACTGTTTAATCGAACTGAACGATATCTTTCTTATATTTCTTTCTGTTAAGAATGGAATTCAGTCCCAAGCTTAGATATGCACCACTTGTCCACTTGCACATGGCTATAAGACGACCATTGATTCATTTATTAGAAAGGAAACAATATCTGAAACGTTATATTGAGAGATATCTCACGTTAGGCTAATTAATAATAAATATTACGAATGACAACCTCTAGTTTGATTAACTCACCCAATTGTTTAACGTCTTGTGGCATCCACTGATACAATGCATATACGATATTGTCTCAACATTCTACTTTTGTTTTCTTGGTCATCTCTATGGCTGCTCGACTCCAATTCTCGAACATCAGCACAGAATACTGGAATATGTCTTGATTACAAGATCTCTCCCATGTGAGAAATCCGTGTCTTGTATTACCAAATTACTGAGAACCAAGCCTTCCAGACTTGGATTTCTTCAGTAATAGCAAAGAAAAGTTCAGAGAATTTACATTGATATCAAAAAAATTATGTGAACACATGTCCCTTTAAATTGTATGCCCCATGTTTCCCGAGAAACCTCAGACAATGTATATAGAGTACAAACACAAGACTATGTTGTGCACATTCATACATTCTAGTTGAAAACCTTAATAATCAATCACGCCACGAATTTGCAGCCAATATGAATCACATGATTTTTCCTAACCAATGTGGTAAAAACATTTTTACCCTCATGCTGTACAGGGGAAACATGCAGGATAACATGTTGCACCAACAAACTCTAGACATACAGAATGATAAGGACTGTTAGAATGTCCCCCTTTGCTTTGACTGTTCACTTGTAATTGGTGCTTGGTTATCTGAAGTTGCTCCGTTGCCATTGCCAGCATAGACCTCCTCTAATGGTTCCTGGTAAAACATAAACGCAGTTAATTAATCATAATGATATAACCAGGTGACTTAGATTCCAACTATTAAAAAAAGGAAAGATCATAAGCAGTCATATGAGTTGCCAGTCTGAAAGCCAGATTAGTATAATTTCTCTTTTTGCTTTTACAAATTAGCTAATTTATGACCAGATTCGATCAGTTCTTGCTTGAATTGCTGCCCAGATTTGCAGATCTGGAAAATTTGGATGCTGATTTACTGTTTTTCAACAGATCCAATGAGAAATTAACTGTTATACTGCTGTTCTTTTTCAACTGATTGTTTTTGAGCTGTTTGAGAACAAATCTGTGGTTTCCATGGTGGTTGTTGAGTATATCTATCAAGATCTGTGTTTTTCAGCTGTTGGAGAGCAGATCGATGGTTTATTGGGCCGATTTTGAGTAAATTTGTAAAAATCAACATGTTTTTGCACTGTTTGAACGCAGATTTATAAAAAATATGCAAGTTTTTTAGCAATACGTGGCTGCTACAGGAGTTTAAAGCCATCATCCAAGTATTCTTACAGGTTTTTTTCAGCATTTTACTCTGTTTTGGTATATTTTCTTGCATTTGTGACTTATATCTATGACCTCTTTACCCAACATGACGTTGAAAACCAATTAGAGGTTTTCTAGCAAGAACTACAATACATGAAAGCTAAGTCACGTGGCACAAGGACACAGGACATGGGGGACACAGAAATACATTGATACAATTAGTTACTGACAACATGTAATATCAATGATGAATCGATCATCAAACACACATAAAATTAGAATATCCAATACATTACATCATAAAATAGAAGTTTAAAACTTAGAATTTGAATCATAAACTGCAATTTTCTCATTAAGTCATCATATTTTATCAAAATAAAAGTCATATACATTGACCCATGGACTTTAACAATCCCCTAAGGCCCATTAACCTCACCAGGCATTCCAGCTTGGGAAGAGCAGAAGAAAAACCCAAAAATTATGTTATGCACTAATGCAAGACATAATTAATAAGTGAAAAAACTCCTTGGAATACCTAACTTAGTCAAAAAGTCCTAGGGAACCAAGTCCTTTACAAAAAACCATGCTAGTACATTTATTACAAACCCCGCAGGGCCATGGACATGTGGTAAAAAAGTAAAAAAAAGAGGCCATCAAAAAGGCCTGATGGACATCAAATCATCGAAAATGAACATTGACATGTTCAACTTTGCCTGCTCGCTTGATAATCCAACTTTGCATGCTAGTTGGCAACAAGGAGTGTGTCAAGCACTCGAGCAAGAGAATGTGAATAGATTGAGCAAGAGAAGGAGAGAGAAGAGCAGCCCAAAGTGTGGGCACTTATTTCTAGAGAGGGCATGAGTTTCTAGAAGAGAAGGGGCACGCCAGTAGAGAATGTTGATGAGCACGCATTCCCAGAAGAAGTTTGTAAATTCTGTGCAGTTTGTACAGTAGTGCTTTAGCACACTTTCCAAGGTAGAGAAGTGGCTCAAAGTTCGACGTGGATGCAACATTCATTAAGGGTCATACAATAGAGAATGAGGGGGTCGTACAACAAGAGATTTGTTATTGTTGGCACGCATTTTGAGGGCTTATTGTGGGCTATCAATTCATATAGAGGTGAAGGGTGACTATGAACATAAAGTGAGAGAAGAAATGTTGCATGTGATGTCTTTACAGTGAGGATAGTTCCTATAGTAGACAATGGAGATTTTGGCATGCATTTCAAGCTTGAGGAAAGGCACAAAAAAACCAAGGTTCTGTTTTGTAATTTAGTTACGTAATTTCATGATTGTTGTACTCTCTCTGAAATTTCTCTCTTAAGCTCAATAAAAATTTCTCTTGGACTGCTTTTCCCCATTGGGGTTTTTCCAAGGTCTTTGAACCAAAAATATCAATGCCAAATGTGTTTTATAGTCTCTCGTTCCTAAATTATTTTTCTACTGCAAATGTCTTCTTAACATGTTTGTCTTAGCTTACTGTTGTATGAAAATGTGTGCATGAATTACACTTTGAATTTTTCTTGACTGTAGAAGACTGAGATCAAAGTACTGTTAAGTGTTTGAGGAAACCAATGGCCGAGTATAGTTCAGATTTTACCATGGTATTAGAGCTAGGGCTCTGAGTTTGACAGTGGGAAGTTTGTGGCAGTTGTGTGTGCATGATTATTGTTGGTTAGTACAACTGTGTGTTAAGTTTTGGCACTGTTAGCATAGTTTGCTTGATCTTGTGATCGAAAAAAGGGCAAGAAGAAGAAGAAGGGCTCGAGCAATGAAGCCTAGTCCGAGAAGGATATGAGCAAGGTGAGATGCTTTGCTTGTCAGGCATATGGCCACTATGGCCACTATGCTGGGCAGTGTCCAAATAAAAAGAAAGGCAAGAAGAAAGAAGAGACAAATGCTGCCGCTTCAGCTGAAGTGGAAGAGTAAGCTAGAAAATTCGAGAAGGAATTCTCCTTGGTGAGTAGTGTCTCGAGGAGCAGTGTTGTCGAGAGCGTGGACACCGGAGCATGGTATTTGGATGGTGGAGAAGCACGCCACATGACTGGAACACGAGCTATGTTCCAGCAGTTGACAGGATATACACAGAGTTATACTTGCGCAGGATGGATTTGATGTCACCCATGCAGTAGAAGGAGTTGGATGTGTTCTATTCTTGCTCGAGTCTAGGGATTATCTAGAGGTTGGTAGAGTGTTGTTTGTTCCAAAGCTGAGAAAGAATTTTCTCTCAGTGTCAACTCTAGAAGATGACAGATATGCGGTTCTTCATTGCCTAGGACAAGTGATTATTTATCTGTTGGGTGAGAGCATCGATGCAACACGAGTGCTTGGCACTCGAGAGGGCAATTCATATAGGTTGAAGGGACGACCAGTGGATGGTCATTCTAGTGGGAGGTCAGACTCAATGGTTGCAGTGGTAGCAGCCGGTGGAGAGGATTCTTCCAGCTCTGTGAGCAGACCAACTTGGTATGAGATGACTCTTGAGAACGAGTGGGAGAGTGAGCAAAACTCTCAGTTCAGAGTGGTCTAGCGTAGATCTCCAACACATTATGCAAGGCAAGTGGCTGAGAAAAATTCAGTTTCAGAGGGAGCAACTTCAGTGATCGGAGAGAGGAGGTTGGAAACAGATCCAAGTGGATGAGATGCTAGCTGTACCTCCCTAGATAAGAGGGAGTGTTAGTTTTGGTAGCTCGGAGGTACTCCTGCATTAGGTGTGTAGGTGTAGGGGTCTGAGAACAAGGGGGTCTCATTAATGACATAAAGTGACTTTATAAAAGTGCTTGTAACGTGACTTTACGATGTGAATTTATATTATTAAAATGAGATGTACTTTATTAAAGTGAGTTGTACTTTATAAAGTGACTTTATAGTATTAAAGTGTACTTTTTATTACTTTATGGTTAAGTGGCTTTTCAAAAATGTGATTTTATATAGTTTTGACTTAAGTGATTTAAGTGATCTTGACATTAAATCACAGCCTTAGATCTTGTGAGGCAAGATCTAATCCTGGCCATTGAAGATGAAAAGACGAGTTACCCTAAAATGGTAAATAAAAAATAATTTATGAGATTATTGGCATTCATTCCAAAGATAGATTTTTTGGAGTGGTTCAATTTCCAAGGAAGAGCTTTGTGAGGAGTGTGTCAAGCACTTGAGCAAGAGAATGTGAAGAGATTGAGCAAGAGAAGGAGAGAGAAAAGCATCCCAAAGTGTGGGCACATATTTCTAAAGAGGGCACGAGTTTCTAGAAGAGGGGCACACCAACAGAGACTGTTGATGAGCATGCATTCCCGGAAGAAGTCTGTAATTCTATGACATCTGTACAACAGTGCTTTGGCTCACTTTTCGAGGTAGAGAAGTAGATCAAAGTTCGAGGTGTGTGCATCATTCATTAAGGGTTGTACAACAGATAACGAGGGGATCGAACAGCAAGAGATTTGCTGATGTTGGCACACATGTTGAGGGCATCTAGCAGGTTGTCAATTCATACAAAGATGGAGGTTGTTTGTGCACGCAAACTGAGAGAATAAATGTTGCCTGTGATGTCTGTACAGTGAGGATATTTAATGTAGCAGACTGTGGAGATTCTGGCATGCATTTCAAGCTTGAGGAAAGGAAAAAAAACAAAGGTTTTGTTCTTAAATTTAATGTTGTAATTTCATGACTGTTGTACTCTCTCTGAAATTTCTCTCTTAAGCTAAATAAAAAATACTCATGGATTGGTTTTCCCCATTGGGGTTTTTTCAGGGTCTTTTGACCAAAAATATCAGTGTCAAATGTGTTTTACAGTCTATTGTTCCTTAATTATTTTCCATTGCAAATGTCTTCTTAACATGTTTGTATTAGCTTACTGTTATATAAAATGTGTGCATGAGTTATACTTCAAATTTTGCATGGCAGTAGAAGACTGAGATTAGAGTACTGTTATGTGTTTGAGAAAATCTGTGGCTGAGAAAGTTCAGATTTTACCATGGTATCAGAGCTGGGGCTCTGTGTTTGACAGTGGGCAATTTGTGGCAACTGTTTGTGAATGACTATTGCTGGTTAGTACAGCTATGTGTTGACGTTTGGAATTGTTAGAAAAGTTTGCTTGGTCTTGTGATTGGAAAAAGGGCAAGAAGAAGAAGGGCTCAAGCAGTGGAGCCTAGTCTGAGAAGAATATGAGCAAGGTGAGATACTTTTCTTGTCACGCATATGGCCACTATGCTGGGCAGTGTTCAAATAAAAAGAAAGGCAAGAAGAAAGAAGAGACAGAGGTTACCGCTTCAGTTGAAGTGGAAGAGTATGCTAGGAAATTTGAGAAGGAATTCTCCTTGGTGAGTATCGTCTCGAGAAGCAGTGTTGCGGAGAGCTTGGACATCGAAGCATGGTATGTGGATGGAGAGGCAGCACGCCACATGACTAGAGCATGAGCTATGTTCAAGCAGTTGATAGATATAGACAGAGTTATACTTGTGGAGGATGGGTTTGACGTCACCCATGCAGTAGGCGTAGTTGGATGTGTTCTATTCCAGCTCGAGTCTGAGGTTATCTGGAGGTTGGCAGAGTGTTGTTTGTTCCAGAGTTGAGAAAGAATTTGCTCTCAATGTCAGCACTGGAAGATGACGGTTATGCGGTTCTTCATTGCCTGGCGCAAGTGGTTATTTATCCGTTGGGTGAGAGCGTGGATGCAGAATAAGTACTTGGCACTCGAGAGGGCAACTCACACAGGTCGAGGAGATGACCTGTGGATGGTGAGTCTAGTGGGAGGTCAAACTCAATGGAAACAGTGGTAGCATCCGGTGGAGAGGATTCTTCCATCTCTATGAGAAGACCAAGCTGATATGAGATGACTCTTGAGGATGAGCGAGAGAGAGAGCAGAACTCTTAGTTCAGAGTGGTCTGGCGTAGATCTCCAGCACATTATCCAGGGCAGGTGGCTGAGGAACCTTTAGTTTCAGAGGGAGCAGCTTTAGTGATCGAAGAGAGGACGTTGGAGACAGATCCAGTTGGAGGAGATGCCAGCAGTACCTCCCTCACTAAGAGGGAGTATTAGTTTTGGTAGCTCGGAGGTACTCCTGCATCAGGTGCCTAGGTGCAGGGGTCCGAGAACAAGGGGCTCTCATTAATGATATAAAGTGACTTTATAAAAAGTGTTTGTAAAGTGACTTTATGATGTGACTTTATATTATTAAAGTGAGATGTACTTTATTAAAGTGAGTTGTACTTTAGAAAGTGACTTTATAAATTTAAAGTGTACTTATGATTATTTTAGGTTTAAAGTTACTTTTGGAAGAGATGTGATTTTATATAGTTATGATTTAAATGATTTAAGTCATCTTGAGATGAAACCATAGCCTTAGATCTTGTGGGCCAAGACCTAATCCTGGCCATAGAAGATGAAAAGACAAGGCGTTACCCTAAAATGGTAAAAAAAAGAGTTTATGAGACTAGTGGCATTCATTCAAAAGAGAGTTTTTGGAGTGGTTCGATTTCAAAGGAGTAGGCTGGTGAGGAGTGTGTGAAGCACTTGAGCAGGAGAATGTGAAGAGATTGAGAAAGAGGAGAGAGAAGAGCATCCCAAAGTGTGGGCACATATTTCTAGAGAGGGATCGAGTTTCTAGAAGAGGGGCACACCAACAGAGACTATTGATGAGCACACATTCCCAAAAGAAGTTTGTAAATTCTGGGCAGTCCATACAACAATGATTTGGAACACTTTCTGAGTTAGAGAAGTGGCTCAAAGTTCGAGGTGGGTGCAACATTCATTGAGGGTCGTACAACAGAGAATGAGGGTGGCATACAACTAGAGATTTGTTGCACACATTTCTATTAGAATTTTAAATGCAGTAACAATAAGGATCACTGAAAGACAAACAAACACAGCATAGACAATAGTACACAATAATTTATCCTAGGAAAACCCTCGTGGGGCAAAAAAACCCAACAAACTTCTTCTATATAGATTCGTCAGAATGTACAATAGTATTCCTCGTGCAATAACCCAAAACGAGAAGACTCTAAAAACAGCTACTCTTTATGACTCTATCTTTCTACTCATGCTAACTTGATGAGTGAGTGTGGTGACCAAATGAGGAGGTCAAGCTCCTCATTTATACTAATCATTCACTTGACCTTTTTCCCCAACAAGGCCGACTTGACTCTCATAACAGGGTCGACTTGTCCAGTTAGCAATAAAATACTCTTTTCTAGATCTTTCTAGGCCGACATAACAGTTAGGGTTTACATTGACTCTTTCAATGACTTTTACATGATCAATTACATCAATAATAATTCTCGAAGGAAGTACAATACAAATAATACAAATGAGACAAATAAGAATATCTTCCAAAGTTACATTCTTCAACACTCCCTCTTAACAAGGAAGGTATTCTTCTGACACCGTCACCATCATCTTCCAGCTGTTGCACTCCTTGTACTCTGACTATTGACATCTGATATCTCCTGAATCTATATATCATAAGAAGCTTCACAAAGCCAACCCTTTTCATGCTAGATGTGCCTTGCAATGCCATCCCTTTTTCATGCTGGATGCAACTCCACATAACCAGCCCTTTTTCCTGTTGGATGTGCCTTTCTACAGAGCCAACCCTTTTTCATGCTAGATGTATCTATCTCGTAGAGCTAGCCCTTTTTCATGCTAGATGCAAACTCCTACAAAGCCAATCCTCTATCATACTGGATGTAGCCATCCTGCAGAGCTAGTCCTTTTTCATACTAGATGCGCACCACTACAGAGCCAATCCTTTTTCATATTGGATGTAGATATCCTGCAAAGCCAGTCTTTTTCATACTAGATGCACACCACTGCAGAGATAGTCATTTTTCATACTAGATGTAGATATCCTGTAGAGCCAGTCCTTTTTCATACTGGATGCATACCACCAGTCCTTTTTCATATTGGATGTAACTATCCTGCAGAGCCAGTCCTTTTTCATATTGGATGCAACTATCCTGCAGAACTAGTCCTTTTTCATACTAGATGCAACTGTTCTGCAAAGCTAGTCCTTTTTCATGCTAGATGCAGAGCTAGTCCTTTTTCATACTAGATGCAGCTGTCCTCTTCCATAAACTGAGCAAGCCATCTGGTTGGTTCATCCCAAGAGCTCCACATGCATTACCTCACCACACGTCCAGATCATCTCACAACCTAGAAGATTCAATTACGTCACATAACCCGTGACTACCTGCTACCTTATTTGAGATCATCACTCGCTCTTGATCTGGAGTCTGGACCACTCCAAGCTTGCCCCTGAAGTACTCGAACTTCACTCTTGACAGAGGCTTGGTCAACACATCGGCTATCTGCTCCTTTGTTGCTATATACTGGAGCCTCACTGCTCCCTTCTGCACAATATAACTGATATAGTGATATCTGATCTCGATGTGCTTCAACTTATCATGAAACATCAGGTTCTCAGACAACTTCACACAACTCTAGTTGTCACAGAGAATACAAGTCGCCTCTAACTCGAGATCGAACAAACCTGTAAGCAACTACTGAAGCCATACTGCCTCACAGCTTGCCGAACAAGCTACCATATACTCTGCTTCGACTGTACTGAGTGCCACACTCGTCTGCTTCCTATTGAACCATGAGATCATACCAGATCCCAAACTGAAGCAACACCCTGATGTGCTCTTTATATCCGTGACACTAACGGCCCAATCTGCATCGACATAACCCTGCAAGTTAATCTTCTGATTTGACGCATATCTGAGGCCATAATCAATCATACCCCTCAGGTACCTCAACACATGCTTTGTCGCAACCAGGTGAACACGTCTCGGCTCTACCATGCACTGACTCAGTGTGTTCACTGAAAAGCATATATTCGGCCTCGTGTTTGTTAAGTACATCAACGAACCAATCTTCTTCTTGTATACCGTGGCATACAACAACTTCAAATTCGATGCCATAGGTATGACCATGGCCTTCCAATCCATCATCCCGAATTTCTTCAGGATCTCTTCTGAATATCTCTTCTAGATTCTTCTTCCACACTGTATCCTCCATGCCTATTTCAAACCGTACAAGGCCTTCTTTATTCTGCACACATGACTCTGCTTGTCATGTGTCTCACTTCTACTACACCATTCAAGAAAGCTATCTTCACGTCCATTTGGTGTACCTTCTACTTCATCACTGCAGCTATTGCAAGTATAGCTATAATTGAAGTGTACCTTGCTACAGAAGCAACAAATTCTCGTCACAATCGACTCCCTCTTTTTGAGAGAAGCCATGAACCTTGCCTTGTACTTCTGTAGTATGTTGATTTTGTAAATTAGCTTGAACCTTCATCATTTGTTCTTTGGAACAAGTCTCATCATCCTTCTCTTGTAGGTCATAGCACACGTTCTTTCTACAAGTCAAATTTAGTCATATGATTAGTATCATTCCATGTAATGACAACTTCTTATGCACAATGTACACAGTCATGTAACCAATGCATCTTAGCCAATGCTTCAGCACAACACTCATCCATATCCCGTGTACATACGGTAACTATCTAGATGCCTTCCATCGCTACCAGAACTATTAAGAGCGTGCGCTGCTCTCAACATGTTAGCAAAGAGGTTTCATCCTAGACTAAATCCATCAGGGGCTCATGGGATGTTGTAGTGACGGTTGTACAACACTATAGGCCAATTACCCATAACATGCACTACATGAGCCTACTACTAGTTAATCTTAGTCCTATATAAGTGCATAAAAGAAAAACTGTATCACAAATCTACATGTAACTATTATGAGCAATATCTTTCAAAATACTTAGGAATTCAAATGACAATAAATACTTATCGTTCATGTGTTTTGTAGGCTCCCTCTTGGTTTCTGCCTCCTTGCAGAAGCTACTGGAGTTTCTAGAAGCGTACTCTGCTCCATCATCCGATTCTGAAGACCTTGATCTTCTTCTTCGTCTAGTCTGGAGCTTTCTGAAGTCTTCATCCTTGATCCCCTTGTACTGGATTCAAGGTCTCCTTCGCTTTGTTATCACGAACTCTTCACGTTCTTGCCTCATGCACATCCTTTGCATATGCCTTCATATTTTGTCTAGATCTCGGGTAGACTAGTCACCATTTTGCTTACGATCGGTAAAACCTTGTATATATGCAAACCTTATGTGCCATAGTTCACTTGATTTCCTAGTGTCATGAACCAATGCTTGATTTGAGCAAGCCTCCCTCTTGCTCTTAAAAAGTTCAAGACATATTCTTCATCACTTGAGTAATCTTCCCTTGCTTTCTTCTTTACTGGTTCATCATCCTCTATAGCATGACCGTGATGCCTCTTCTGATTTCCTTTCTTGTTGTTGCCTTTCTTCTTGGGACAGTTTCTTGCAATGTGTCCCATTTCATCACAATTGTAGCATCTGATACTTGAATAGTCTCTAGGAGGTCATTGACCCTTGTGGAATCTTCTAGACTTGTGATGATGATCTTCTTTCTTACTTCTCTTAGCATGAGTTGCCAGCGCTTGATTATCTTCTTCACATAACTTCTTCCTGAGTGCAAGTTTCCCAAAGTGCACTGAATTTGACAAGTTTCTTTCTGGAACACATACCTTGAATAAATGACTCCCATGGTCTTGGAAGACCATTCAAGGTGGTCATTACAAGTTCTGCATTCTCAACATGATCTCCAATAGCTTCTAGTTGATCTCTGATATGGGAGACCCTTGTGAAGTAAGATTGAATGCTTTCACTGCTTTGCATATTTACACCCTTGAGTTGAGTTCTCAAGGTCAACTTTCTATTGATGGTCTTTCCTTCAAACAAACTCTTCAATGGATCAAACATCTCTTTCGGAGTTTGCAAAGATGAGATGTGGCGGATCAAGTGATCCTTGATGGAATCACCAGTGATCCTCTTGGCCTTTATCAAGTTCTTCTTATGCTTGGATTTGTCAGGTTCTTCTAGAATGAACCTCACTCTATACTTCCGCACACGGATGTTGGCTGCCCCTTCAAGCTTATCCTCAAGCTTAGTATGGTTTGTCATCTTGATAAACTTGATAAATGAGAACCTCAAATGGAAATAGAGAGAGTATAACTTACCAAATGAGATGCTCCAATCAAAAGTTGATTTCTGAGATCTGGCTTCAGGAGGTCCTAGGGTTTGTCAGAGAAACCCTAATTTTTCAACTTCGGGATCTTGAAAAACTGATTGGAGGAAAAGATGCACCTCCCCAAGGCGAGTTGAGTAGACCCTTCTTTCATCCAAATTTGCGAACAGAACTGCCAAAAATTGGAAACCCTAATTTCTGCAGTTGTTGTAGTTTGTATAGAATTAGGTCAAAAATTGAAAATTCTTGGATCTGGAATCTGCCTCCACATGAAGATGCCCCCTCCTAAGGCGAGTTGAGCAAAGGTCCTTTTCTTTCAAATCTGTGGACTAATCCTCCAAAAACTTGATGCCCTAGTTTTCCGAGCTGTAGTGGTGGACCCAAAAAAGAAAGTTCTTCGATCTTAATTCTGCCACCATAGAAATATGCGCCCTAGTGAGGCGAGTTAATTTGACCCTCTTTTTCAGCCAAGCTATGGAGAAAAGCTCCCAAAAAATGGAACCCTAGTTTCCGACAGTTGCAGCTGCACAATGTTTCCTTTAAGGCCAGCTCTGATACCATATTAGAATTTTAAATGCAGTAACAATAAGGATCACTGAAAGATAAACAAGCACAGCATAGACAATAGTACACAATAATTTATCCTGGGAAAACCCTCGTGGGGTAGAAAAACCCAGCAAACTTCTTCTATATAGATTCGTCACAATGTACAATAGTATTCCTCGTGCAATAACCCAAAACAAGAAAACTCCAAAAGCAGCTACTCTTTATGACTCTATCTCTCCGCCCATGCGAACTTGATGAGTGTGTGGTGACCAAATGAGGAGGGCGAGCTCCTCATTTATACTAATCATTCACTTGACCTTTTTCCCCAATAAGGCCGACTCGACTCTCCTAACAGGGCCGACTTGTCTAGTTAACAATAAAATACTCTTTTCTGCATCTTTCTAGGCCGACATAATAGCTAGGGTTTACATTGACTCTTTTAATGACTTTTACATGATCAATTACATCAATAATAATTCCCAAAGGAAGTACAATACAAATAAGAATATCTACCGAAGTTACATTCTTCAACAATTTCGAGGCCCTGTAGTAGCCTATCAATTCGTAGAGAACTGGACGGTGACTATGCACACAAACTGAGAGAAGCAATGCTACCTGTGATGTATGTATAGTGAGCATACTTCCTGTAGCATACTATGGAGATTCTGGCATGCATTTCAAGCTTGAGGAAAGGCACAAAAAAACCAAGGTTCTTTTCTGAAATTTAATGCTATAATTTCATGACTATTGTACTTTCTCTGAAATTTCTCACTCAAGCTCAATAAAAATTTCTCTTGGACTAGTTTTCCCCATTGGGGTTTTTCCACGGTCTTTGGCCAAAAATAACAATGTCAAATGTGTTTTACAATCTGTTGTTCCTAAGTTATTTTTCCGCTGCAAATGTCTTCTTAACATGTGTCTCAACTTGTTATATGAAAAGGTGTGCATGAGTTATGCTTTGAATTTTTCATGACTGTAGAAGACAGAGATTAAAGTACTATTAAGTGTTTGAGGAAATCTATGGATGAATATAGCTTAGATTTCGCCATGGTATCAGAGCTAGGGCTATGAGTTTGACAGTGGGCAGTTTGTGGCGGTTGTTTGTGCATGACCCTTGCTAATTAGTACAGTTGTGTGTCTAAGTTGCACAAAACGGGGAAATGTCTAGAAGTTTCCGAAACAGGTACGGCAAGAAACGCAACCCTCCAAAAATGGAAACGTCGAGGAAAACGTTGTATATATATATATATTAAAAAAACACATTGTCTTGCAAGAAAATCATTGTTTTATTAAAAAATAGAAAGAAAAAAAAAACAATTTTTGGGCCAATTTGAGCGACAGGAGGCCCTCTTTCCTTCCCGTACGAGTCCACACAAGCGAAATTAAATCGCGAAACGTCATCTGTACAGCCCGAAACAACGTCGACCGTACCGTATGGTGTTTCGTACTTGCGAAACATTGTACAGTGCGGCCGACGACGTTTCAGTGGGGTTTCATACCAGTTTCGGCGTTTCCTTGAGTTTTCGGTACTGGTACAGTGCCTGGCTAGGCGTTTCCTGCAACATAGTTATGTGTTGAGGTTTGACACTGTTAGCAGAGTTTGCTTGGTCTTGTGATTGGAAAAAGAGCAAGAAGAAGAAGGGCTCAAGCAGTGGAGCCTAGTCCAAGAAGGATATGAACAAGGTGAGATGCTTTGCTTGTCAAGCATATGGCCACTATGTTGGGTAGTGTTCAAATAAAAAGAAAGGGAAGAAGAAAGAAGAGATGGAGGCTGTCACTTCAACTGAAGTGGAAAATTATGCCAGGAAATTCAAGAAGGAATTCTCTTTGGTGAGTACCTTCTCGAGGAGCAATGTTGTCGAGAGCGTGGACACTGGAGCATGGCATGTGGACGGTGGGGCAACATGCTACGTGCTTAGAACACAAGCTATGTTCCAACAATTGTGAGATATAGACAGAGTTAGACTTGTGGAGGATGGGTTTGACGTCAACCATGTAGTAAAAGGAGTTGGATGTGTTCTACTCCAGCTCAAGTCTAGGGGTTATCTAGAAGTTGGCAGTGTTGTTTGTTCCAGAGCTGAGAAATAATTTGCTCTCAGTGTCGGCTCTGGACTATGACATATCTACGGTTCTTCATTTCCTGAGATAGGTGATTATTTTTCCGTTGGGTGAGAGTGTGGATTCATCACGAGTGCTTGCCACTCGGGAGGGAAATTCATACAGGTTGACGGGATGACCTGTGGATGGTGAGTCTGGTGGGAGGTCAGGCTCAGTGGCAGCAATGGTAGCAACCGGTGGAGAGGATTCTTCCAGCTCTGTGAAGAGACCGAGCTGGTATGTGATGAATCTTGAGGATGAGCGGGAGAGTGAGCAGAACTCTCAGTTTAGAGTGGTCTGGCATACATATCTAGCACATTATCCAGGGAAGATGGATGAGGAACCTTCTGTTTCAGAGGGAGCAGCTTCAGTGATTGGAGAGAGGAGGTTGGAGACAAATCCAAGTGGATGAGATGCCAGCAGTATCTCCGTTGCTGAGAGGGAGTATTGGTTTTGGTAGCTCAAAGGTACTCCTACATCAGGTGCCTAGGTGCAGTGTTCTGAGAACAAGGGGGTCTCGTTAATGACATAAATGACTTTATAAAAAGTGTTTGTAAAGTGACTTTATGATGTGAATTTATATTATTAAACTGAGATGTACTTTATTAAACTGAGTTGTACTTTATAAAGAGACTTTATAATATTAAAGTGTAATTTTTATTATCTTAGGATTAAAGTGACTTTTCGAAAAGATACGATTTTCTATAGTTATGATTTAAGTGATTTAAGTCATCTTGAGATTGAATCAAAGCCTTAGATATTGTGGGCCAAGATCTAATCCTCACCATAGAAGATGAAAAGGCAAGAAGTTACTCTAAACTGGTAAATAAAAAAGAGTTTATGAGACTATTGTCATTCTTTCCAAAGAGAGTTTTTGGAGTGGTTTGATTTCCCAGGAGGAGCTTGGTGAGGAGTACGTGAAGCACTCGAACAAGAGAATGTGAAGAGATGGAGCAAGAGAAGGAGAGAGAAGGGAAGCGCAAAGTGTGGGCACATATTTCTAGAGAGGACACAAGTTTCTTGAAGAGGAGGGGTGCACCGTCAGAGACTGTTGATGAGCACGCATTCCCAGAATAAGTCTGTAAATTATGTGCAGTCCGTACAGCAGTGCTTTGGGACACTTTTCAAGGGAGAGGAGTGGCTTAAAGTTTGAGGTGGGTGCAGCATTCATTGAGGGCCATATAGCAGAGAATGAGGGGGTCGTACAGCAAGAGATTTGTTGCTGTTGGAACACATTTCGAGGGCTTGTGGAAGCCTATCAGTTCGTACAGAAGTGGAGGGTGGCTGTGCATACAAATTGAGAGAAGAAATGTTGCTTTTGATGTCTGTACAGTGAACAGATTTCCTGTAGCAGACTGTGGAGATTCTGGTACACATTTCAAGGTTTAGGAAAAGTACAAAAAACCAAGGTTTTGTTCTGAAATTTAATGCTGTAATTTCATGACTGTTGTACTATTTCTGAAATTTCTCTCTCAAGCTCAATAAAAATTTCTCTTGGACTGGTTTTTCCAGTGTCTTTGGACCAAAAATATTAGTGTCAAATGTGTTTTACAGTCTATTGTTCCTGAGTTATTTTTCCATTGCAAATGTCTTAACATGTGTGTCTCAGCTTACTGTTATATGAAAATGTGTGCATGAGTTAAGCTTTGAATTTTTCACGATTGTAGAAGACTGAGATCACAGTACCGTTAAGTCTTTGAGGAAATCTATGGTTGAGTATTGTTCAGATTTTAACAGATTTGACCCACACTAAGAAGTCCCGGACACTTCTTAGTGATTATGTCAATTTCAACATTAGGCTAGACTTGTATATTTCATAAGGGGATGAAAGCCCCTAATTAAAAAAATAAGCCAAACACTCTAATATAGAATAGATCTTTCTGTTATGGGAACAGGCAATGTGAGAACATCCAGGGGTCCATTCTCCACACCATATGAATGGAAGAGTCACTACCCCTGCCCGAGCCATTCACCTCTAGAATGTGAATGTATCAATCATTATTAGCCAAATCTGCATGGCCTCACTAGCCAAATCTGCATGGCTGTCTATGAGTGAATATCTGCCCAGTGCTGCACCTGGAGAAACATCAACAAAGACATATGGGGATATTCAATTGACACCTGTGTTATAACATAAGCTCTCCAGTTGATTCATGGTAAATGCTTTCTTATGTGTGGACATGGCCATAGGGGGTTGATGGTGTTACTCTATAATGGCTCATGTATCCTAGATTGTTATTTCATAGCTAAGGATGCATTATGATGTGGTTATAATTCTTCGTTAGATTCAATTTATGACCTTGTGAGTTAGGTGTTTCCCTAGGAATTTAACTGTGATACTCATTTCATGTCATTCACAACATTTTACCTAGCCTTTTTTTATAACATGTCATTTCACTAGCCATTTCGCCCATTTCCATCATGTCCCTCTTTCGCAATTAACTTATTATCTAAGTCACCTGACATGAGGACATGGGACACAAAAATATGAGTATACGACATGGGATACGATGACCCTGAAAACAAGACATAGAGACACAGTTATATATATATATATGAAATATAGACATAAAAATCATTTCTTTAGAAACTAGAACACTTGGAAAATTCTGAAGTAATTATACTAGTTTCTAACGACATGTACATTGTAACATCTATGATGATCAAACACAAGAAATTAGAATATTCAATAGTATACACATCATAAAATAGAACTTTAAAACTTAGAACTTGAACCATAAACTGGAATTTTTTCATTAAGTCATTGTATGTAATCAAAATCAAACTATATTACATAGATATCGAGTCACTGATAGTAAGATACTATAGGTGGGAATCCCAGCAACAAATACAAAACAAGGTAGAATCTAGATACTAGAACCATAAATGGAAGAATGTCATAGCTTGAAGTTGTCACTGTCAGGACTCAATAGTCCTCTTTCATGTCAGCATCATCAAAATCATCACCACTACCACTGCTATCTCCTCCATCCTCCTCCTCCTCATCTACTATATCCAATCTAACATCTGCATCTGCTAATGTGGAGGATGACCCCTCAAGAAGATCACCATCATCAAAAGTGATCGGCTCTAGCACCAGTTCATTGAGATCAAAGTTGACTAATGCCAACTTAACACTGATGTCCAAACCCATTTCATCAGGAAACACATCCCACATTTTCCTTTCCCTTCAACCACTCCCCCCTTTGCTTCTAAATAAGACGGAGGTTGGAATGCACATACACCAGTGTCTCTACCCTGGACTGCTCAAACCTACTCTTCTTCAAACTATACAAACTTCTATATATGATCCAATTCCTCTCACAACAAGAGGATGGCATAACCTGAGAGAGGATTCTCATGGCTAAATCTTGTAGAATAAGGCACGATGCCCCATGACTTTCCTGTTGGATTTTGTACAACTTCGGAAGATATTATTCATTATATTTTATTGTACTTTCATTGTACATGTTTATACCTCCTAAGGGAGAAGAACTTTATGTAATCAATTATGTAAACACATGAAAGAATCAATGTAAGCCTTGGGGTGCAAAAGAAACAAATAAAAAGATTAAATTTAAATTATTTATTGCCCCCAAGTGAAGTCGGCCCCATTAGGGAATTTCTAGTTTCGCACTTTTATAAATAGGAGGCTAGTGCACCTCATTATCTCATTCACTCACCTAGCAAGTGCGCATCACTTGGAGGAGGTTGATTTCGCATCACTTGAAGGAGGAAGATTATTTGGGGCATCTACTTGTGAAAGATAATTTCACATTCTTTCTGTTTCTTTATTTGTACTCTGATCTCGGAATTATCATCTCTCTGCGAAGGTTGCTGGGTTTTCTCCCATTTGGGTTTCCCAGGGTAAACTCTGTGTTGTTGTTTTGTGCTTTGTCTTACTTCTAGTGATCTTGGTAATGCATTTATGTTTTATGCTATGAATGTATGAAATTTAACATGGTATCAGATCCATTCTAGAAGAAGCCATTGGCGAAGCATTGTCAGAATCCTGCCGGAACTAGGGTTTCATCTTGTGAAGTCTCCAACCATCATTTCGGAGAAAAGAAGCTATAGGAATTTTGTTTTTGTCAAGGCGCATCTATTAGTGAAAAGGGAATTCAATTCCGAGAACTTTCAATTTTTGACCTAACTCTGTGGTTGCAGCAAAATTAGGGTTTTAGTTTTAACTCATTTCTCTCCATGGATTTGGACTAGCCCACCCTCTATTCAACTCTCCTTAGCAAGGCGAATTTATCTGTGGGTTCAGTTTTTCAAATTATTAACTTTCATTTTTGATCTAGCTCCTGCTAGGGTTTCTTAACCAAATTTGCAATCAAGATGATTGGGATGAAGGTTGAAGATCGTTTGGAAAGAGCCTCCAACTTTATCTCCTGGAAGTCTAGGGTTCTTCTACTCCTAGAAGAAAATGATCTCTTGCTATATGTAAATGAGAAGGTCCCTAAACCAGAAGCCGAAGAGGATAAATCCTGATGAAGGAAGAATGATGCTAAAGCAAGAAAGATTCTTGTGGATTCAGTGAGAGACCATTTGCTTCCTCATATCTCAGGAAAGAAGAATGCTAGGAAAATGTTCAAGACCATTATGAAGTTGTTTGAACACACTAGCCTAAATGCATCCATGACTTTGAGAAACCAACTCTCAAATATGAAGATAGCAAAGTCAAAATCCATTGCCTCATACTTTATGAGGATCGCAGAACTCAGAGACAATCTCAACACCAGTGGAGATCCTATTGGCGATAAGGAGCTTGTCCTCCACACTTTAAATGGTCTTCCACCATCATGGGAGTCATTTATCCAAAGCATAAGTGGTAGATCCAAACTACCAAAGTTTGACAAGCTTTGGGCAAATTGCTCTCAAGAGGAGACCAGGATTGCAGCGCATCAAAGACTCCATGGCCATGGCACTCAACCTGAGGAGAACCAAGTTTTTGTTTCTCATGCCACGAAGGGTAAGAGAAAAGGTAGGAAGTTCCATAAACACAAGCACCAAGATAGGAGACCAAGTCCTCGCCCATATCAAAAGGAGAAGAAGGACATATCTCAAGTTCAATGCTATAGGTGCAGAAAATATGCACTACGCAAATAGCTGTCAAAGTTCAAGTAAAAGGAAGCATGAAGCCTCAACTGCTGATGTAGAAGAGGATCATCATCGCAAGAAGCAAAGGGATGATGATCGTTCGGAGTTCCTCTTCTAGAAGATCCAAAATGCAAGAACATAGATTTCTTATGGTTCCCACAAGAAGGCAATGGGGGCCCACACACCAAAACAATAAGAGATAAGTATTTTGTTTTCTTGCTTACATAGATCTGTTTTTGTCCTATATGCCTTTTATATGCAGATCTAATGTATTGAGCAGTTGATATAGTTTACCCTGTTATATTATGCATATGAGCTACACAACATTTCAAGAAGTTAGTCTAGATAATATCTCCCTCCTACATGCTTAGGGTAGTGCACACTCTTGATGGCATGGTCTAGTGGACATCTAGATACTTCCCAGAAGTGTCTGTTAGACATGTTCATGATTGTTGTGATAAAGTATTAGCTAAGATGCCTATGTAAACTATTTGTTTTTCCATTTGATTATAAAATGACATTGATCATCAGTCGGGATTTGACTTGTAGGGAAAAGACCATGTGATTTGGCCTACAAGAGAAGACCTATTCCGATGGACATATGAATCCCGTTGATGTTCAGCAAGAAGCTTCCTAGAATATGACTCTCAGCCTAGAAGGATGACCTTGGAGGAAGCTTTCACAGAAGTGAAACCAGAAGTAAGCCACCTTCAGACATTTGGTTGTCCAGTCTTTATACATGTGCCCAAGTTGGAACCTTCATGCAAGAAGGGAACCTTTGTGGGATACAGTAAGTCTTCAAAAACTTACAGAATCTACATCCCAGGCTCTAGACAGATTGAAGTCAGTAGGGATGTGACCTTTGAAAAAGAATTAGCTATTAGGAAAGGCAGAAAATCAGACATGGAGATCGATGATGAAAAGCTAGAACCAAAGGAGATGAGATCATCTCCCCTTCTAGTTCAAGAGGGAGTTAGCAAAAAAGGATGAACCTATCGATTCCATTGATCCGGTTGATATCCCCAGAAATGTTGCAGTAGGTCGAAAAAGACCGAGATGGGCACAACAGACTTAGCATGGAGCATATGGGAAATACAAGGCCAGACTTGTTGCCAGAAGATTCTCTCAGAAAGAGGGAGTCGATTATGATGATACTCTTGCTCCTGTGGCCCGATATACTTCCATCAGATCCATTATCGCAATTGCTTCAGCTATGGGATGTAAGTTGCATCAGATGGATGTGAAGACAGCCTTTCTCAATGGTGTTATTGAGGAAGAAGTTTACATCGAACAGCCAGATGGGTTTATTGTCCAAGGAAAGGAGTCTCATGTATGCAGACTGAAAAAGGCATTGTATGGCCTCAAGCAAGCACCCCGTGCTTGGTATGGACGAATAGACGGATTCCCGGTGAGCTTGGGATTTTCAAAGAGTGATGCAGACTCCAACCTTTACTACAAGGTTGTAGATGATGAGCCACTGATTTTGGTATTATATGTTGATGACTTGTTTCTCACAGGAAATGAGAAACTCATTGTATGGTGTAAGAAGAAACTCGCCTCTGAGTTTGAAATGAAAGATCTTGGATTGATGCATTACTTCTTGGGATTAGAAGTATGGCAGAGGCAGAAAGAGATTTTCCTAGGACAAGGAAAATACACCATTAATATATTGAAGAGATTCGGAATGTTGGACTGCAAGTCCATGGATACTCCGATGGATGCGAATTGGAAGAAGTTGAGAGATTCTACTTCAGATTCTGATTTGTTTGATCCCACCATTTATCGCCAGTGGATTTGGTCATTGATGTATCTGACCAACACCAGACCAGATATATGTTTTGTTGTGAATTCCCTCAGTCAGTTCATGTGCAAACCGAGGCAGATTCACTATATTGCTGCAAAACATGTGCTTAGATACTTACATGGCACTATGGGATATGGATTGAAGTATGCTTCAGATGGTGACCTGATATTACAGGGGTTTACAGACTCAAATTGGGTCGGATGTGTTGCAAATCGGAAAAGTACTTCTGGATGTTGCTTCAGTTTGGGTTCTGCAGTTAGTTCCTGGTGCAGCAGGAAGCAGAACTCGGTAGCACTCAATACTGCAGAGGACGAGTACATGGCTGCTAGCATAGCAGCTCAAGAAGAAGTTTGGCTTCGTAAACTCCTGGAAGGATTGTTCGACCAGATTCCAGAGCCGACCATGATTCACTATGATAACCAGAGCTGTGTGCAGATGTCAGTGAATCTTGTATTTCATGACAGGTCAAAGCATATCGAGATTTGATATCACTTCATTTGTGATATGGTGCAGAAAGGTGCGATCGAGTTACAGTACGTGCCGACAGATGACCAGACTGCAAATGTTCTCACCAAGGCTCTTCCCAGGGTGAAGTTCGAATACTTTCGCAGAAGACTTGGAGTTGAAGAGAATGTATCCCTCCTTGAGAGGGAAAGATGACATTGAGATGCTTGCCCTACTTTGCCCCGGTGCCTTCTGCAATCCAGTTACTCAGCCAGACATTGGAGAAATCCCATAGGCAGATGAGTAGGACAGTTAGCAGTTGGTCGGGCTCACCCAGGTACCTTCTGCAGTCCAGTTACTCAGCCAGATATGGGAGAAATCCCATAGGCAGATGAGTAGAACAGTCAGCAGTTGGTCGGGTTCACACAGGTGCCTCTGTAGTCCGGTTACTAAGCCAGATATGGGAGATATCCCATAGGCAGATGAGTAGGATAGTCAACAGTTGGCCGTGTGGTTGCACAGGTGCCTCTACAGTCCAGGTACTTAGCCAGATATGGGAGAAATCCCATAGGCAGAAGAGTCGAACAGTCACTAGATGGCCGTGTCCTTTTGCTCGTCTGAAATCTCAGTCACGTATGGGAGGACCCCATTGGCAGATGAGATAGACAAGTAGCAAATTATATAGCAGAGATGGTACAGTTGATAATCTCAGATATCCAGGATTGAGTGATTCTCCTAGATCCAGGATTGAGTGATTCTCCTGGACTCACCGAAGGACTGGTGATGATGATGCACAGAGACTGTGTGGACAACCTTCAGTATGCAGAAAGATGATGGAGACAAAATGGATGTACAAGATGAAACCCAGATGATCGTGATGCAGATAAAGACCGAAGAATACCTTCCTCGTTGAGAGGGAGTGTTGGATTTGGTACAACTTTGGAAGATATTATTCATTATCTTTTATTCTACTTTCAGTGTACTTGTTTATACCTCCTAAGGGAGAAGAACTTATGTAATCAATTATGTAAACACATGAAAGAATCAATGTAAGCCTTGGGGTGCAAAAGAAACAAATAAAAAGATTAAATTTAAATTATTTATTGGCCCCAGGTGAAGTCGGCCCCATTAGGGAATTTTCCAGTTTCGCACTTGTATAAATAGGAGGCTAGTGCACCTCATTATCTCATTCACTCACTTAACAAGTGCACATCACTTGGAGGAGGCTGATTTCGCATCACTTGAAGGAGGAAGATTATTTGAGGCATCTACTTGTGAAAGATACTTTCACATTCTTTCTCTTTATTTATTTGTACTCTGATCTCGGAATTATCATCTCTCTGCGAAGGTTGTTGGGTTTTCTCCCATTTGGGTTTCCCAGGGTAAACTCTGTGTTGTTGTTTTGTGCTTTGTCTTACTTCTAGTGATCTTGGTAATGCATTTAAGTTTTGTGCTATGAATGTATGAAATTTAACATTTCCCACCAAGCATAGGGCTTTGTTATCACATATATAGTAGCCGGGCTACCATACACTATTTTTCAGATTCCAGTACACTTTTCAGCCAGTTCCCTTACATTGAGATGCTGAGATGAGCATCTATTATGGATCATGATTATTATATGCACAACAGTTTTAGCTCCCCATGCAATGACTGAGTTTCAGGACACTCGGAGAGATGACCGATGTAGCCATTTAGCCATTTATACAGAGCAGTCAGTATTGCCCAGAGTTACAGCAGCAGTTTCAAAGGATAGATGATGGTTCAAGTATTATGCATACAGGTATATGACTCAGTAGGTATATTATGGTGTTATGGTTACATTGCTTTTATGTTCACTCTTGTAGCATGTCTTAGCATTTAATATCATGATCTGGCGATCATATAGATATGTGGACCTGGTTGTACTTTTATATATATATTATATTGTCCCCACTCAAACTCAAAAGTTCACTACCCATACTCATTGGTTTTACCCTCCCTAGGGAGAATAGGGGTGATCATTCCCACCATACTTTGGCTTGCTGGTGTTGGTCTCATTATTCACTGTCTTCATCCATCCATTACCTACCAGTTTGTTCATTACCCTGACTTACTACTTGACTAGTGGCATGGAGGACCATCCCCCACTTTAGCCTCTTTGTTGGATAAGCTTCCTTGTTTCTTGTGTCTCGGCTCTGAGTTGGTGACAGAACTTACCTATGGTGAGTTGGATTGTAGTCCTAAATCATTCTGGTCAGTTGTCCCGATGTTTGGCATTGGTACGAACTCCCTCTAGTCACTTAAGATGTGTTGGCTAAAACTGAAAGCTCGTGTACTACTTATGGAAACTTGTGTAAATTCGCCCAGGAAACTGTAAACTCTAGAATGTGTTTATCAACACACATGAGTAAAGGGCAAGAGCAATGAAAAGCTAAAAATACTCCTTGAAGAGTATAATGAAAGGTCCAAAAAAGCAATGGTTCTTAAAATCTATATCTAAACGATTGCTGACCTTATATGTATATGTGCAAACATGCCCTGGATGCAAGCTGCGATTAGTTGTGCTTCTTAGCACACCTGAGATCCGAAGAGTTATGTAGGCCAAAAAGGCCATAAAATGAAATCAATGGATCCTAATGAAACTGGATCATCTTTTATGAAAGTAGACATGAAGCCTAAGTTGAATAAGCACTCTTTGAACAACTTACCCATCCGTGAGACACTGCCATCCCCCGTGTTACTACTTGTCCAGCATATGTTAGAGTGTGTATTCCCTTTCCATTTCCAAACTGTCACAAAGTCAAGTCAGTAGTAGTCAACCCTTAAGCCTAGCCTTTTGACTTTTAGCCTTCACCCTCCACTAGCAAATTGATTACAACTGTGAAGTGAGTATGGTCTTGAAAGTCTGATCTGAGTAATAATAATAATTAATGACTTTATATTTTTGGTTTTAGATCGCCAGTAATGATTACTTCTTGTTATAATTGTTACTTGAATGAATTGTAGAGCATGCATTAACCTTTGACACTTGCAGCAATTTGATGATAGCTTGAGTTATATTTTGGGTCATGTTGACTTGGTCAAACCCAGTTTGACCAAAAGTCAACTACAGGACATGAGGTGGCAAACCTCAGATGATACAGAGATATGATATATGGTTTGGTACAGATCACCAGTTGATTTCATGCAGTGGTTTCAAGCTTATGATGATGATTTGTGCTTTTCAGCACTTTTACAGATTATTATTATTTGGTCTGTCGAATATGATGGATATTTATTTTTGATCATGCAGAGATCTATATGGTGTATGAGTACACATCTCGGATAGATTTGGGCTCTCTGAGTCCAATGAGACAGTCTGTTTTCAGTTCCGGGCAGTTACTGTGATTTTTAGCCTTAGTTGGCTATCCTAGTGCAGTTTTGGCCTATCAGAGGCCCTGTCAGAGCAGTGATGAGATTTGATGAGTTCACCTAGGGCACTGTGCATGGAGGGGGTGGTCCAGCCACTTGATATTACCATATTACCCCCCTCCCAAAGAGCTTGGTGGCCTCACCTTGACAGCGCAGGCACTCCAGGAGGCAATTTGGGCAGTTTCACACTTCCCAAGGCAGATCAGAAATGGTAAAAATGACTACTAAGGGATTTGATTTGCGCTATTGAGGCAAGGGATTGGCATGGGATGACTTGTGATGATGAGTGGGATGTCTTCCACACCTTCTCTAGCAGTTTCAGCTTCCAGTGGGACCCACACCCATCACTTTCGACATTTTATATTGATTTCTGGAGCCTCCAAAGGCTCACGACTTTCCCAGAGAGGCACGATTTGGTGCTTAGAGCATTATTTTATTGATATTGTGCCATGGGGATTGACCAAGGGTGTTAGAAATTACCCCTTGGACCCACCATGAGCTAGATCTTATATTTTAGCATTGAGATTTGGTGGGACCCCCTCTCCTAGGGCGATTTGGTCCATTTACATTGTATTGTTATATTGATCCATGTACTTTATTGTTGAGCTCATCTCAACCATTGATTAGATCACTTTGATCTTTTAATCTTAGCCATCCATTCAAAAGGTGGTTAGGGTTTTGGTCTCTCTCCATCCTATTTAAAGGAGAGAGCTTCTCATTGTAAAGGGGTCTTTGGCTCTTGGAATCTTGATAATAGAAAAACTTCTTGTGGAAATTCTTGGGTCTCCTTTGCATCTGGTGTTTTTAGATGGTGATTGGAAAGTCTATTGCATCCTAGCATTTGGAAATTTGTGGTAAGATCTATCTTTTTTTGAAACTTTGTCTTGTCTACAGGAGGGCGACTTCAACTTAGGCATTTTTGCAAGGCTTCTTCAACTCGCTCACTTGGCATTCGCTTGTATTAGGGGGTTATCATTAGTATCATTGTGATTTATGCTATCTTTCTGTTATTTCTCTTGTGGCAATAGTCTTGTCTCTTGTTTGCATCAAATCTGATATTGTTGACGTTTGTTGTGCAGGAGAGAGGGTGCATTGGCTTCCTTCGACAAAATCGATCTCATAGAAAACTACCTCAAAGCTTCTTAAATTGATCGGATTTTGCATAGATCATCATCATCAAAGCATCTACAAGGTTATCCAGGTAAGATCCACAGGTTTGTTTACTATTTCTTGATCCCAATCCATTGGCACAAGCATATAACTATTAAAACCCTCACAATTCAAACACTCATTTTACATTTTTTCAGATCTACTTGGATCTAGTAGGCTTTTGGGTAAGATATTAAAAACCCACCTCTATAGCATCCACGGCAATTCGAATCTATGGTTTGGTGTGGATTGCCTTCCATTTGGTCCCTTTCCCAAGGCACATTAGCCTCTCCAAGTGAGGTCGCACTCCTTGGTTGGGTGAGTTTGCTAGGTTCCAAGATCTAGGTAGGTGAGATCCCACTTGATTTGAACTCTCCTCACTTGATAACCTACCCCTAGTGCTTCACTTTGTTCATTTTCACCTTGTGGGCCCCATTCCTCATTTTGAGGGTTGTGCCCCACTTGGGTCACTTAGTGATGCATTTTGAATCTCAGATCTACTGAGATCTAGCCATTGGATGACCTTGATCTTCAAAACCCAACTTGCTTTACACCTTGACATCCCTGATCTACAGTTTGGTAGACATCCGACTCCATTTGGCCCATTTTTCAAGGCATTGATCCTTCTCCTAAGGCTCACGACTTTCCTGGGTTGTGAGATTTCCTTGGTGGTTGATCTTTGTCTGGTTGCTTGAACACTTAGATACTGTCATATCCATCTATCAAGCAAAGCTAGAAAGCCCTAACTGTCAGATCTCTGATTTGGGACACTTTCCCTATTTCAAGGGTCACGTTTCCCAAGGCAGTTGATTTTGATCATTTGAAACTAGCTCTGAATCCGGGAATCATACTTAATCCTAGAATCACTGTGTGTAATCTTTCATTATCACATCACACCTTTCCTAAGCCTCCACAGTGGTCCTACTTCCTTAATTCTAGGGTTCCATACCTGTCACCCTACGTACTTCATTAGATTGATTTGATCTGGTGATTGGGTTGATCTCTCCTATCGGGAGTAGATCTGGTGATTGGCTTTGATAGCTAAAGCGAAGGGTGCCTTGGTTGGCGTGACAACCATCCCTTTGGGAACTAGGGCTCTCTTGGTTCACCACTTTAGTTGCCTGTCCCCTCTACCATCCACCTTGGATCCATCTGTAGGGGCAACTACAAGATCGGTGATAACAGGCTTCTTAGCCCCCTTGTCTCTAGCACATCATAACCTCCAAATCTCCCGTTGCCAATGGAAAACTCTACGAATCCCACCACCTCAGCAAGGGATGCTCTATCCTGAAATACCCTTCCAAATGCTTCCTTCCTCCCTTGTGAAATCTCTCTGTCACTGTGAGGAGGGACTCTCTGTGAGGGCCCACTATTTAGCCAATCATAATTGTAGTACTTGGGATTCAATGAGTGAATCAAGCAATGCAAATGTGCATAATTCTTATCCCACATGCTAATAAGAATATCTTGTATGGTGATGAATAAGTTCTCTGTTGATGTCCCATTATCAAGGCACTCATTCTGTAAAATAATGGTCTTCACTACCTCAATCATGGAATACCACCCCTCATAAACATCTCCTAAAATGGGTTGGTCCGTTTTTGCAAACCGCAACAAAGAAATGACTGGGTCCATCATCTTAATAATACAATCTACCTTGTCCCACCAACAATCATCTAGCACTTTAGCCTTGGACCTTGACCTTTTTTAAGAAGTTTGATCTAACTTTCTCCAAAATGACCAAAACTCTAAAATAACCATGGAACCAAGAGCAATCTTGACCTACCTCAACCTCTTAAGCATGATGAATGAGGAGGAAAACTAAGTATCTGCAATCTTCAACAATGATAGTTGTATGTACTCTTTATAGATTGTGAGGGAATTGGTATGGTTTTGTACAAGATTGTGGATATGGTGTGCATCACCAATAAGACTTCCCATGCATGCCACATTGGAAGCAATAGATTTAAGTGTTAAATTCTAAGAATGAACAATGCAAGGTGTCCAAAATATTTGTGGATATTTACCTTCCACAAGCATGCCAACAACCTTGCAAATATGTGCATTATCTATGATAATTTGCACACAAGAATCAACCCTACATCTTCAATAACTTTAATGAACAACTCACCCATATATTGTGCATCCTTGTATTTTCCAAGAACATCCACTCCTTTCAAGAAGACTGGTCCATTTAAGGAAGACACCCTGAAATTCATGAGTGGATGGCATG